>BRZY01000005.1:52532873-54932873 GCA_030159175.1 Glycyrrhiza uralensis
ACATGATTTTTTTAACTAATAATTTTTCATATAATTTTACACTTCATTAAGCACTTATCTATTTTGAGTCTGTTTGGATAAATTTTTTTATAAGCACTTATAACATGAGTTTTCTAACTATTAACTTCTCATATAAGTTGAAATCAACTTCTAAACTTCAATTTTTTTTTAGAAGCTCTCTCATTTGACTTCCCCATAAGCACCCATTTATAGCTTTTCCTCTTTCCATGAGAATCATAAGATTACTCTTATAAACATATATGAGAAAAATAAAAATTCAAAATAAAACTAATTTTTCCGTGAGCTAAAAGTTTGGTTTCTGAACCCAAACAGAACCTTATCTGGGACTATTTAACAGTTTTTCCTCTATATATGAGAAAAATAACAATGTAAAGCAAAACTAACTTCTCTGTAAATTAGAAGTTGTGCTTCTACACATAAAGAGGACCTTAGTCAGTTAGTTAGAGATTCAGTTAGTGACCTGGTCGAACTGTCTCAAGAGGGCAATTTCCTGTTCGGTTTTGTTCTTCATCTTGGCACGATACTGGCAGAAGCTCTGGAACTGGTAAACGAACTCGTCGACCATGTCCCACAGCCACTGGTTGGGTAGCTGCATGTTGACGACGCCATGGAGGACAACCTGGAAGAGGCTGCAGTAGTTGTCCCATGAATCGATTCTCTGTCGGAGCGTTGGTGTGAGGCGCGCGTAGAGGTGGCGGAACCACATCTCGCGGTAGAGGAGGCAGAAAACGTGGTCGTTGTCGACGTAGTGTGCCACCGCGTCAACGGAGGGCCACGGTGTGTCCTTGAAGAGACGCTCCGATAGGGTCTGGAAGGAGCTCTCGTACATCTGGTGGATCTCGTACACATTCTTCTCCCTGATGTGACGGTAGAGGTGAACCACGAACGATTTCACTGAGTCTGGTACGAAGTTGGGGTCGTAACCCAGCTCTTGTGGTTGCTGCCGCTGTTCTTCGTATTCCTGGTTCGCCATGCTTCCCAACGCGATTCGAGGTTCAGCGACAACTAGGTTATTTGGGTTTTCCCGCAATCCCCCAGTGACAGTGAGGAGTTTTATTTTTATATATGTTAAAAAAAAAAAAACAATGTAACTGGGGCTGTTTCAGACTTTCAGCCTTTCAGGGTGATTTCTTTTTTCATGCGGAATTTTTTTTGTTAAACTTATTATTCTTGATTTTTTTATTAACTTGTTTTGAAATGTAAATTCTCATTAATTATGTATTAATTATATTTTATTTTTACAAATTGAAATTAATTGTATTGATTTTTTATTTTATTTTTTATGAGATTAATAATTATTATATACTTACTTAGTAAATATGTTTTATCTAAACATTAAATTATATTTTATTATCTTATTACATTGTAAATAGATTTTAAGAAGTAATGATATAATGCAATCATATGATAAAATATAATTGAATATCTGGATAAAATTTATTTACCCTATTGGTATATAATTATTAAACTCATTTTCTATTTTTGTTTATTAATTCTTTACATGAGTTGAATAATTATACATTAAAAATGTAAACAAGTTTTATACGAATATCAATCATATATATTATATTATCACATTATATTTTACAATGATGTATTTTTTTCAAGTTGTGGCAAGATGGTAAACTGTTTACACTTTAAACTCCTTTTTACAATTCATATTTTGCTAATATATTATCATCGTATAATTATATAGATCATGAATTGAAATTGGAACAAGTTAGGAATTCATCAAAATCTTATGATATATTACTAAGCAATTTCAACAATTGAAAATATCAGATAAAGATAATCAATCTCAACTTTTTAAATTATTTAATAATAATATATTTTACCGTTAAAAATTCAAGCTTAATTGCCACCTCACCTCATAATCCACCTGGTCACAAGCTATTTTCCCCCCTCTATCGTCTATTGCAAATTTTAAACAGAACGAGCCACCACATCCTGCGATATTTCAGATTATAAAATTCATTAAATGATATAAGCTTTTTTAATGTAACGCTTGGTTACATGCCATGCAATAGATCTTTCAGAAAATGCTCAGCAGCTAGCTCCCGAACACGACTCCCACGACCTTTTGAAGTTTCAAAATTAGTCTATGCTCAACTTCACACACAAGTTAAAATCACTATCTCTTAAGTTGCTCGAAATGAAGTACACAAACCATGTCAAAAAGCAGGCCTAGATAGAGATCAGCAAGAGTGCTTTGCCATCCACCTTAGGAAAGTCGAAGCTTGGTCATTCACAATTTATTTAATACTTATTAACAAACTAAACTACACAGATGCCTAGTGGAGTAGATGAAATCGTAGTTCAAAGGAGCATCAAATCCATATTCCTTAATCAACATTTGTAATTGTTATTTTCATTTTCATATGATACATGTCAAAGCACTTTTTTGTCCAAAACTGAATTCCATACCATCACAGCATTCTTCAAGGCATGAACCCTGTGTTTGGTTGAGGTGATTTTGCAAAGAGAGAAAGAGAGAAGAGATAGGGAGAATCACTTGTTTGGTTGATAAGATAAATAGAGAATATAGAATAAAAATGGTGGGACTCACTCATTTTTACTTTCTCCTTTGAGGTGAGAAGAAACTCAAAAGAGAGAAGCAAGTATTTTGTCACTTTCCATACTTACTCTTTGGCTCCTTCCTCTATTTTCATTTCTCTGCCATTAGCCCACCTCCCCAAATTCTCATCATCACTTCTCCGCAAACCATTGCTTCGCAACCCAGTGCTTTTTTTTTTGGGTAACTAGCAACCCAGTGCTTTACACCACCTTTTATATTTTGATGTATTTTTTGCCGGTGGAGTGGACTTTTTTTAGGAATAATAAATTAGGTGAGAAAATTCAAAATATGAAACATTGGGTCAAGATGGAGGGGGTTTCAAAAATGGTAATTGTTCACTTCATCGTTAATAAAAAATGGCGATTATGTCTTCTTCTTTGTTTCCTCCGCCATTCTTAATTATGTCTTCTTCTTTGTTTCCTCCGCCATTCTTAATTTAACTGTACTTGGATAGATAAAGAATAAAAAATTAATATTTAAAATCGTTTTGATTCTCACTTTTTCCTTGTTGCTATTTTGTGCAAATATCACACAAGTTTTTTTTTTTGTAAATTATGCCTATTAAAATGTTTTTTTGTTATTCATTGTCTTGTTTGTAAGGCAGTAATTTTCTGCTTTAAAAAATTAGCATAGAAATTAACAAATAAAAGACTAAAAATAATAGGGACATTTTTGTCCTTTTATAAAATAATATCATTTCTCTCTTCTCACTTTCTATCAAACCAAACGAAGGGAGAGAGACAAACACATTTCTTTCTCTTTTATTTCTTCTCTTTTTCTCTTATACCAAACAATACCCTAAATCTACTCTATTTCTCCCATATTTCTCTCTTCTCATACTCTCTCACCTCTTTCTCTCTTCTCTATTTCTTCTCCTAACCAAACATAGGGGAAAGGTTGGAAAGGATGATGTCAAGCTCTTAACACTGAATTTATCTAGTTTAAAGTCTTTGCCTGTTTGAGTTAGTTCGTGTTAAATGAGGTGCCTCCTCATAACTGTCAGGTTCATCTTCTTCGTCAGAGGAAAGAAGGGATGAACCCATCCATGCTTTAAACCCTTCATTAACACGCCTTTCCACCTCTGGTGTGACTTCCAGGGGATTTGCTTCCAGCATTTCCAGCCCTAGATTTCGACCACTAAAGTTCCCCTCATCAAGAATCGCAGCTGCTTTTCTCCTCAGGAAGAAGGCAGTACCACCATATAGAACAACCAGTCCCCATGATGCAATTTCATAGCACCAAAACAGAGGTGTAGAGCAGTTGCTCATGAATGTCAGGAGACTTGAACCCAGAAATAAGGCAAGAAGACCAAAGATGATAGAAAAGATAAGATTCAAGATGGATAGACAACGGACGCCACCTGTAATGTTCCAGTGTCAGATGAATATTGATGCCATAATTTGAAGGTGCATAAAGAGACAAAAGTGGAAATATCATCGATGGACAAGGAACCATACCCCGTCTTGAAGCACAATAATTATTTTCAACCACCTTCAAGCATCCATGCCTTGTTGGAGCAGAATAAGCTACAGTGATGCCTGCGAGATTACTATCATATAAAACTAAAATATAAAGATATTCTCCATAATTATGGCATAAAACTTTTTGAATGAAGCAGACAAGTCATTTTGACCCAAAAAACAGAAATTCCAGTGAGACAAGATAATAGACCAGGAAAGGTCAAATAGGTATTCATGCAACACATGATTTAAAAACAATTAAATATTTCTACACTACCAAAGAAGAGATCTCTATTATTAAAGAGGCTGTCTAGTACAGTTAAAAACAAGTTCTGGGTTAAGAGGGGAGATGAAACATATAGAGCTTAGAAAGCACTATTTTAGTATATGAAATATATGTTTAGAAAACAAGTTTGGGGTATGTTCATCCACAGACAACATGATTTTGAGTCTCAAACCACAGTTCATGTATGGGCAAAAAAAAAGTTACTTTCCTTTTCAGCCAAACCATGGTCATCCAAACATGCTCTTAGTAGTTGGCACCACAAACCACTGACCTATATAAGTTCAAGATCATCAATTCAGAAAGACACGAAAAAAAAGAATTACAGGTTCCTACAAAACTTAAGCCATAGAAATTAAAATAAATATATTCCAGAACACGGTTATGTGGCTGACAATCTTAGGTCCACATTATTTAGCAAAACTGTGAAAAGAGTCGCCATGGTTTGATCTGTGGCATTATCGAAAATTCCAATAGGATGGTCAGGGGCTTGTACTGAAAGTACAAATGAGAAATACTCTATCATAGTAGAGTAATGGCCATTTGTGCAACTCTTGAATTCACAAATTTGTGCAGCTGTATAGGTGACTTCAGTTAAGTTGAAAAGGTAAAATTATTTGATGTAGATGAAGCAAACAGTATGGTTAAGCAAAGTTGTGAGTCCAAGAGTTGAGATTGTAGCATTCCTCTACTCAATAGAGTAGACACTTTCCCTTCTCGATTTTCATCTTAGAAGTAAATCGAGTGATGGAAATTAACAAGATGTAGAAAGAACTCTGGAAAAGTACCAAGAGGAGTCCAATACTCCTCTAGAATGCTAGAAATCATAGCTTCCAATTTATGAAGAGAATAGTCTCATATTCCTGTTGCTGATATCAAACATGCAGAAAATAACCCACATCTATGACTATAGATCATCTTCAAATTCCAACAACCATACACTAGACAAGCTTATGGAGAAATCAAAATAATTCCCATTCTAAATATCACAATTATTTATCAATTCATTCACTTGCACCATGTAAGCTAACTTAGCTAATGCTTTCTTTTTATCTCATTGCTGGGCATTGTTTCTATTGACAATAATCAGATAGAAAAACCTAACCAAAAAAAGCAAAAACGAAATTAAATTTCTTACCAGCAATGAGATACACAACCGAGAGCACGAAAACGATCGACGAGGGAATGAACACAACCATCCAGTAATAATCAGCAATCTCTTGGTCCGTAAGATAAAAAGCGCCAGGAAACAGATCCGAATCCGAATCGGAGCCACCTTTCGTTCCTATCTGTATCGATTGAAGCCCTCGATCGATGCAGAACGGCCTCTTCCCATCGCTACCGGGAAACACGATTCTCAAACTGATAACCGTGCTCACGATGATTGCGAGACAGATGAAGGTCACAAAACCCATCGTCACCGGTTTCTGAAGCTTGCCCCATGCTTTTTCTTCTTCCCTGAGGCTCTCGTACTCGCGCTTCGGCATGAACGCTTGCCGAAGCGCGTCGCCGATAATCGCCATTGACGGAAGCAGCGACCGGCCCCTAACTTGAGAACTACTCGGGGGCACAGAACATCAAACCGACATGGATTTATGGAGTCTAGGGTTTCGAGTTTCTTCCAGATTGGTTTTTCAAAACCCTAAAACATGGTGCTCTGAGGAATTAAAGTAAATCGCTGAGATATATATGGCTTCCAGGAAGTAAGATTTCGCGGGTTATACAAAATCTTGATAGCAATAGTGACAGTGATTCAAACTCTTACTTGCGGGCTCAGGGTTTGAATCTTGAATTAACAGATTAAACGGTGAAACTAAACAGGAAGCAAATGATTGAGAGCCCGTTTGTTATTGATTTTTTGTAAAAAAAGTATTTTTTTTAAAGAAATAATTATTTTTAATAATTTTTTATCTTTTAACTTTTAAAAATAATCACAAATTTTAATTTAAATAAAAAATTATCTAAAATTATTTTTTTAAATTAATTTAATTTTAATGAGGAGTAGGAGGAGAGAAAAAATTTACAAAATAATTTTTAGAATTATAAACAAACATAAATTAAATTTTATTTTACATAAAAATCTCTAAAAAATAATTATTAAATTATTTTACATAAAAATTATTTATTTTTTAATCAATAACAAACTGATTGTGGATATATTTGATGCTCACGGAGACTCGTTACATTCTTGAAGTACTTTTTTCATTTATTTTCTTTTCTTTATGAGGTGACGAACGAACGAGAAGGTAAAGCATATATATTTCTTGATAAAAACATATATCTTTTTTATTAGCCCAAAAAAATTATTGGTGACAGTGCAACCCAGGGCCGGCCCTGAGATTTTAAGTGCCCTGGACGAACCCATAAAATGTTGCCCTATCACCTTTTTACAATTTTTTTGTGAAATTATTAATAATTTGTTCATAATCAGGGTTCTTTAAAAAATTATTTAAAAAAAAAAATCAAAGCTTCGCAAAATAAAATTTTAACAATTTCAATTTAGAAATATTTTTTTAGCAGATACAACAATAACAGTTATAGTTAATATTATTCTATAAGTTGTACATACATTAGGTAAACAATTAAATGTCTTCAAAAAACTCAATATCATAAAGTTTGATTTTGATTTTGATTCAAGTGTTAAAATCTCTCTAATGATTTTTAATTATTCAAATAGAATTTCACCATCAAGATCATAACAATTATCATGTTTTAGATAAGTTTCAAGATGTTTGCAACATAGGCCCTATTTGGATAAACTTCTCTATAAACACTTCTAATATTTGCCTTTTAACTAATAATTTCTCATAAAAGTTAAAATTAACTTTTGCTCTTCACATTTTTCAAAAACTATCTTTTTTAACTTATCCATAAGCACTTATCCATCTATTAATAGTTATTTAATAGTTTTTTTATCTTTAGCATAAATGAGAAGAATAAAAGTGCAAAATAAGACTAACTTCTCCATAAGTTAAAAGTTCAAGCTTTTGCATCTAAACAGTAATTTCAAGTCATAATTAGAGAATGATTTAAGTTTTTCAATACTAAACAAAATTTCAAAAATCTCTTCATATATATGTTATACTACTCCCAATATATATAAGTAGTAAAAAAAAATTGATGCCCCTCTAAAAAATGAGGCCCTGGTGTGGTCGCCCCTCTTGCCCACCCTCAATGCCACCCCCGGTGCTACCCAAACAAAAAAGCTTACCGCAATTAAAAAAATATATAGCAGAGCTTATGTGATTTATTTTTCTCTATTCTTTAGCTCATAAAATTACATATTTCATTTGAGCAAAATTATTCTTAAATACTTTTTTGTACACATGATTCGTGCACTTTAATTATTTTAAATTTTAACGAAATTCTAATAGATATAATTTTAAATTATTTTTGTAGATCGTGTACAGTTATACTTATACTTATATTTGACATTTTGGACATTTCTTTTTCTTTTTTAGGCTTATCAGTCAAATTGTAAAAAACCTAGTTCAATAATCGTAGCTCTACTTGATTTGTGTTTCAGTAATGTCGAACTTTTTATGTCATGTTCTTTAATTTATTTAATGACTTACTAATTAATTTAAATTCATTTATTCAATTAAAATGGTTTTTATAAACAAGATGTACGAAAAGCCTAAGGAATGTTTGAAAGAGTTAACATATACTATTGGAAATTACTGATAAAAAAATATACTACTATCTCTGTTTCTAATTATAAGATACTTTTGACAAATTTTTTTTTATAAGAGTTTTTTGAAAATATGTCTTGTAATAATTATTTTTTGTCCAAATTATTCATATTTATTATAGAGTTGATGTATTAATTAAATAAAAAAAAGAAAATAGAAAGAGATATACTACTAAAGATAAATTTAATGTTATTAACTAAATTAACTATTTTTTTTGTGGGTGAGAATTACTTATAATTACGACGGAGGTAGTATTAGAAATGAGTGAGTGTTTGCTTTATTGAAATTGCCTTGGGAAGTTTAATATTTTTCCGTTGGCGCTCAGTAGAAAAACAAGCTGAGTAGATAGACTTCGGATTCTGAACCACCAGCTAGCATAACCAAAGTCAATGTGTCGGTCAAAAACCAAAAGCCTTGGGACTGTTGGTTTGCTTAATTAAGGAAATGCCCACGAAGGAAAAAAAACTGCACATTACTGGTTTAATAAGCGAAACAAATTTATTTATATTATTTCCCAACCAGCATCACCCTATATAAATTTGGTTGATCTTGATCACCCTCTAACTTCAAATGCAAGTCGGCGAAATCTCTCCTTTCTGATACTTGGACCTCCACAATTTCAACGAGAAAAATGCATGCTGCGACAAATTGCAATCAATCTGGACACTTTGTTTGTAAGATTTCTCATGAATCTGTTGTTGCCTTAATTACGTTTGAATTGTGTTATGCTTCAATATTTAACGGACTGTAAATATTGATTTTCATAACTAATGGCTTTGGTGTTGCAGATTCTAAATCTGAAATATCTGATGTTCCAATATTGTCTTGCTCCGAGGTCTAACATTTTCTTTCGCTTTCAACTTCAAGTTTCTCATTTCGTATTAGCAATTAAATTAGCTACAAATCCAAGTTTGCCAATGGTTTCTTTCATTTTTTTTCATTTATCAGGCCATTGAAAAGCTAAAATCATTCAGAGAAAAGCTGAAGGGCAAACAGCAATACCTTGCCATGTATTCTAGCATTTTTGGCGGAATAACAACAGATCCGGCTGCTATGGTTATCCCTATGGATGACCATATGGTCCATAGGGGCCATGGTGTCTTTGATACCACAGCAATAATGGACGGGTTAGTCATTTCTTCCTCATAATGAAGACCACTTTTTTTGTTCCCGGTGAACACGAGAAATTCACTCCAATACTCTTGTTTATCCCTGTTCTTTTGCTTTTTGCTGATGATGTGTTTTATGCAATATAGATACCTCTACGAGTTAGATCAACACCTTGATCGCTTTCTAAGGTCAGCATCTATGGCTAAAATAAATCCCCCATTTGAACGTGAAAGCATACGAAGAATACTCATACAAACAGTAAGTGCTTCCAAGTGTAGAAATGGATCACTGAGGTATTGGCTCTCAGCAGGACCTGGAGATTTCGAGCTATCTCCCTCAGGTTGCCACCAATCGGGTCTTTATGCAATTGTAATAAGACAGGATCTGTCACTGTCACCTCTTATTAATTTCAAGGGAGTTAAAGTGGTGACTTCATCTGTTCCCATTAAACCTCCTCAATTTGCAACCATTAAGAGTGTGAATTACCTTCCAAATGTGTTGTCTAAGATGGAAGCTGAAGAAGTTGGTGCTTTTGCAGGCATTTGGCTTGACAGTGATGGGTTTGTTGCAGAAGGGCCTAGCATGAACGTGGCTTTTGTCAGTAAAGAGAAGGAACTTGTAATGCCTCGATGTGAACAGATTCTAAGTGGCTGCACTGCCAAGAGGGTTTTGACTCTTGCTGAGTGTTTGGTGAGGGAGGGTAAGCTACAAGGGATAGGGATGAAAAATGTGACTGTGGAGGAAGGGAAGAAAGCAGATGAAATGATGCTTCTTGGTAGTGGAATTCTTGTTCGCCCTGTAGTACAGTGGGATGAGCAGATCATTGGAAATGGTTAGTACTTTTACCACGCCTCATAGCCCATGGGTTATGTAGGGCAAATGCAGGGCCGCCAGGGCACAACAAGTAGGCCCATTAATGTTGCAAACCGACCCGGTTTGATGCGGATTGGACCAGACTGCATACCCACCTCTAGTTATACATATGGATCAAAATGGGAATAATGGGATACAAATGAAATATACATTTTCAATTTTTTAGTTGATTTGATTGCCTTTTTTTTCATTTCTTGCAGGCAAAGAAGGCCCTATAACCCGAGATCTCTTGAAATTAGTTGTCGAAGATATGAAATGGCAATTTCTATCTACACATACATGATTTTCTATCAACACATACATGCTGCGGAACTATTAGTTCCGCAGGTGTATTTTTTTTCTGACACACACATACCGCGGAACTATTAGTTCCGCGGGTTGTAATTCACTGCGGAACTAATAGTTCCGCAAGCATTTTTTATTCGTTATGTGTGTGTCCGAATTGAATTACAACGTGCGGAACTATTAGTTCCGCGGTGAATTACAACCCGCGGAACTATTAGTTCCGCGGTATGTGTGTGTCCGAAAAAAAATACACCTACAGAATTAATAGTTCCGCAGCATGTATGTGTTGATAGAAAAACATGTATGTGTAGATAGAAATTGCCATATGAAATCCGCCCTCCCAACTTTTGGCTTTCCTGTTCCTTATTAAGGCAACTTAAATTCTCTCTACACAACATCTTATGATGGAGCCCAAACATGTACATTTAAAGTTGCACATGGTTGTTGATGTGCGCAATTTGTCAATCGATAAGAGAAATCCCTAAAAATAGAAGTGTCGGCGTCGTTTCCTTAGGCCGGCCGGTTATCTACTCCAACGAAGTTTCTTTTTTTTTCATTCAATTCGAACATATTAAATAGTTTTATTTAATTATTTAATATTATTATTAGATTCAAAAAAATATTCATTATTAGAGTATTAGATTTGAATATATTAGTATAATCTAAAACAACTCTTTCTTTTTTTGGAGGTTTCTCTGCGGGCATGGGCCGCAAAATGACGATGGCAATAGCAACGTGATGGAGCCTCCAATATAAACTACTATGGTACTAGATTTGACATATTTATAGAGTAATGATATTTTTCTTTTGATATACTATAGAGTAATGATATTGAAGCATACTTTTGTCTTCTAAAGATACTCTGCGGGTAATTTACTTGAATTATTATTTTTAAATGTAACAAAATTAGAATATTATCAAATAACTCGTGAAAAATGTAATAAAATTAGAATATGATCAAATAACTTGTGGCTTATATTTATTGTGTGTTTGATGTATACTAAGAAAAATTACTCTTGTTGTCAAGGAAATAAAAAAGATGGAGGAGAAGGATCAAAGGAGAAAAATAAAAGTGATCTGAGAGACAGAGCTACTAACAAGAGGGAAAAAAATAGTTGGGCATTTTTTTTTTGGTCTAGACCATGGCCCGTGCGCGAGTGGGGACTAATCATTTTTAGCCGGATAAGACCTATAGGGGGCAAAACTTTACCACGCAATATTTAAGACAAGTATTTTCATGACTTGAATTCGAACCCAAAATTTCTGGTTAAATTGAGAAAAACTCGTGTTATTTCACACAAATCCTTGGTGGTTGGACATTTTTACTTGTAAGGCAGGCTATAGTGGGATATTAAGTTGTCTGATAATTTAATTTACACTATACTCAAACATTGATTCTCTTTTTTATGTAATATATAAAAAGAGAGAGAAATGATTTTTTTCACGTGAAAAATAGGATTTTTCTCTCTCTTTTTACCATGAATGAGAGTGTGGAATATGATTTTTTTTTACCACAAAAGAGTGTCGTATATGAAAAAATGAGACGTGAAAAATAAAAAAAAAAATGATGTACTTGCTAGTTTAGTAGTTTACACCTAAAGGTACAATGCAGATCATAATTAGTTTAATCTATACGATAGTTTATTATACGAGTGGAGAATATCCAATTGGGGGATGGTTATTACCTAAGCCATTTGCTTTGAAATAGGTGAGAATATATTTGTTTTCTTCTCAATTTTTGTTTGACACGTTCTCATTTCTTAATTCCGACGGTTGGCTTAACCTGTAAGTGTTCATTACTTCTTCTGGAGCAGCTTTTCATCAATATTAACTTTCCTTATTCTAAAGTATTATTTCAAGTTTAGCCGTTATTCCAATTCAACAAGGGTTTCTTTATTTATTATTTGGCTGTAATAACAATGATGTTATGTGATTATAAAAAAAAATGTTTATCATTTGTTTGGGCTACTTGGTGTGGCATTCGGATGTTTCTTATAAAATTATTAATAATTGATTCAATCATATGTGATATGTTTGACTTTAGAATGGAGAAACTATTAATTACGCTGATATCACTTTTAATAATACTAGCGGGTCTGTCCCTTTTTTTTTAATTTTTGGGTTAAATATAAAATTATTTTGTGAAATAGAGAGATTTATTTGAATAAGGAACCGTGCCAATTTTTCAATTTTTGGAAACACAGATAGTGCCGGTTATTTTTAGTTTAGGGATATTTTTGTCTTAAAAAAAGGTTACACTAAAGATATATCACCTATTGTATCAGTAGCGCCCAATAATTTTTAAAATTATGAAAAATTTTGTCCTTTATTCAACAAAAACCTTTATTTGCAATTAATTTTTATATCAATAAGCATCCCAAAACTTTTTATAATTATATTAGCAGCGCCATCTCTACACCCATGCACTCTCACCATACACACCATGCACCCTCACCCACAGGAACCCCCACACATCCCACTGTGCTTTCCCTCTCTCTCTTTCCCACGTCCCTACCCCCATACCCTGTGGCCGTGTGTATTGGACTTTTATTTCAACTGACAACTCTTATTTTTGTTCTTTGGCTTAATTGAACTTTTAGTCTCTTATGTATTGTTATTGTGTGATTTGAGTCTCTTTATTTTTAATTGTGCAAATTGGGTCTCTTATTTTTTCATCATGTTACAATCAAGTATTTTCGTCCAATTTTCATCAATTTACTTACGCAAAATGCTGACATGACATGAATTGAGATACGTGGCATCTGAGTTAGCATTTAGGCGCTGACGTGGCAGTCACGTGACATGTCATTTTTTTACTGACATGACACCTTGATAGAGAGATACTGACACGTGGCATCTGAGTTGACTATGGCCGACAAGAAAATGAGGGAGAAAATTAAAAATAGCAATATATGAGGATTGAACACATGTCTTGGCTAATACAAAACTAAACCTATGTCACCAGGCCAACTATAACTTATGATATATTTGTGTAAATTATGATATATATTACAAAGTTGGTTATTCTAAATAAATAAATTTATTAATATACTTATATATATATATATTAATTTTATTAATACATATTTATAAATCTTATTAGGCTTTAACATATTTTTTGTCCCTCTAAATATCGGCGTTTTGAATTTAGTCCCTCTAAAAAAGTTAAAGTTTTTTGGTCCCTCAAAAAATCAATTTTTTGATTTAGGTCCCTCTTTTGCGTTGACCGCTGACATGGCACACTGAGGTCCCTATAAAAATGCTGATATGGCTTACATGCATTGCCACGTCAGAGGGACTAAAATCAAAACTTAATATTTAGAGGGACAAAAATCAAAACTTAATATATTTAAAAGGACCATGTGACATCAATTAGACCACTACACTCTCCCCCCCCCCCCCCCACAACCCCTCCCCCACCACCACCCACTCTCTCTCTCTCTCCCGCCCACCCCCAACCCCCACCCCCACCACCACCACTACCCACACACACTCTCTCTCTCTCTCTCGTTTTCTCTCTCCCCCCCCAAACCACCACCACCCACCCTCTCTCTCTCTCTCTCTCTCTCTCTCCCCCCCCCCCACCACCACCACCTATATGCATCTTCCATGATCTATTTCAAGGTCATCCAATTAGTCAAAAGAAGCTCAAGGAAGGAGGAGGTGGTGGTGGTGGTGGTGGTGGGGGGGTGGGGGAGAGAGAGAGAGAAAACGAGAGAGAGTGGGTGGTGGTGGTGGTGGTGGTGGGGGAGAGAGAAAATGAGAGAGAGAGAGAGTGTGTGGGTGGTGGTGGTTGTGATGGTGGTGGTCTGATTGATGACACATGGTCCTTCTAAATATATTAAGTTTTGATTTTAGTCCCTCTAAATATATTAAATTTTGATTTTAGTCCCTCTAAATAACTACGAATGACGTGTCAGCTGACGTGGCAATGCATGTAAGCCATGTCAGCATTTTTACAGGGACCTCAGTGTACAATGTCAGTAGTCAACGCAAAAGAGTGACCTAAATCAAAAAATTGATTTCTTGAGGGACCAAAAAACTTTGACTTTTTTTAGAGAGACTAAATTCAAAACGCCGATATTTAGAGGGACCAAAAACATGTTAAAGCCATCTTATTAATATATAACTTTATTAATAGAACATTTATTAATAGATTAATAAAATAATATATGAAGTATATGTAATAATAAACGAAAATTAGAAAAAAATAATTCTCTTATTGGTAGGTTATACGTAAATTCCACAATAAATCATCGCCAAAGTTGGTGGTTCTTCTTAAAAAAATTAGAACAAAATCTAATTATACATATTAAAAAATGTACTACATAATAGAAAACTTTTATTTTAATTATTAAAAATAACTTTTATTAAATAAATTTTTTTATGAGAAAATAAATTTTTTTTTGTTATTATCAAAAGTTTGTAACTAAAATAAAAGTTTTCTATTATGTAGTAAAATATTGTAATATATATGATTAGATTTTCTTCTAACTATATTTCATTATTATTTTTATACTTCATATATTATTTTATTAATGTATTAATAAATGATATATTAATAAGATATATATATATATATATATAAATAAATATGTATTACTCCATCCGGTCCAAAATATAAGCAACATAGTACAAAAATACACAGACCAAGAAATGCTTTGAAAATGTGATAATCTTAATTAATACTCACTAGTTTCAATTTTTTTTCAAAAATATCCCATTAGATGTCTCTCGTAAATATGAATATTGCATTAAATGAATGATATAATTGAAAAACTAGCATTTAATTTATTTGAAATTGGTGAATGTTGTTTATATTTTGGACAAAAAAAGTATCTTTATTGCTTATATTTTGGACTGAAGGGAGTAATATATATATAAGTATATTAATAAATTCATTTATTTAGAATAATTAACTTTGTAATATATATCTTAGTTTACGCAAATATACTGTAAATTCTAGTTGGCCTAGTGGTATAGGTTGTGTCTCTTATTAGCTAAGACATGTGTTTGATTCCCATGTCGCGTCCGCGACTAAGTGCCAACTCATATGTCATGTGTCAACATCTCTCTACCAAGATGCCATGTCAGTGAGAAAATGACATGTCACATGTCTGCCACGTCAGCGATTAAGTGCCAACTCAGATGTCACGTAGTGCCAACTCATATACCACGTGTCGCAGTCCATGCCATGTCAGCATTTTCTGCTAGTAAATTGCCAAAAATTAGACAGAAGGACTTGATTGTAACATTGGGAAAAGATGAAGGACATAATTTGTACAATTGAAAATGGAAGGACTCAAATCACACAATAGCAATATATGAGAGACTAAATGTGTAATTAAGTCTTTTTCTTTTTATTTTAATGTGATGATAGGACATTAGGATAATGATATCCTCTTTTTATTTATCAATCAATAGTAGTTAAAGGGATAAAATAAGATTAAAAAAAGTGTACACCAAATCATGGATATTTCCTTTATAATAGTTATAGATAATAATAAGTAGTTAATGACATAAAAAAGAAAAAAATATTTGATTTTTAAACTCAGTTGATATATATACTTGTGAAAAAGAAAAACTTGGGAAAAGAATTGATATATTTGATTTTGTTTAAAAAAATAAGTTGATATTTTCGGTTTTGTATTTCTGTTTTATGATTTTGTAAAAAGAACATTCCCCTTATATTCAAATTTTGGTTGACGAGAGTAGATGATCTCAAATCTTGTTTTGAGTCAGGTGTGGCGCAACTGAACATCCGAAGCAATTATTTTTACGCACCACTCCACTTCGATCAAACTTGGTTGGCATCGCTGGATCGGGGCGAAGCACACTTCCACGTCAACACGTGCACTGTTACTAATGGTTTGTTTGTGACATTATTACTCTCATTCCCAATTCTACCCCTACATTTCCTCAACGGAATTCAGCAGCGTAGCAATAGTAATCTCTGTGGTAGAGCGAGAAGACGAGGCCGTTACTTTTTTATTTCCTTTGGTATCGCCGGAATCGCTCTTCGATCTCACCGGAAAAGTAATCGATCCTCTCGTCGTCGGCGAGCTGCGATGGTGAACCCCTTGGTGGAACGTGCCACGAGCGACATGCTCATTGGTCCTGACTGGGCTTTGAACATCGAGATCTGTGACATACTCAATCGTGACCCTGGGTACGCCTAGCTTCGGATTTTTGCTTCCTTTTCCTTTGCCTTATCTAATTGACGACACGCGTTTTTTTTTCTTTTCGAAATTCTCTTCTTCTTCTTCCTATTCGTTGCGTGTTTCGATCGAATAGTTATTTTACTCGTGGTTTGTTACGGAATTTTACCATAAAAAATGGAGGACTGAGATTCATTTGATTTTCTGTTATGAATGAATTATGATAGCTAAGTTGTATAGTGGAATTTGTGTCGATGACTGAAGATTGATCTCTTCTTCCATTTCTCTTTCCTCTCTTATTTATTTCATGGCGATTATGGTTGTGATAAACTTTTGCATAGTCTTAAAGCCAATGGAACAGCAAAAACTCGGAATACGAAATTTCAAATTCGAGCTAGAGATTGGACCTGGTTTCACTTTTTGATAGTTTGGATAAACTTTTTCAACAAATTATTGGAGAACAAGAAATACTAAGAGGATCTCGCAATGACGATGAATTTTTCAAGTAAATTAGGTTCTGCTTCTCAATTTTTAGAAACGGTCTCATTTAACATTTTCATAAACACTTATAATAAGCTTATAAGGATATTTTCATACTATAAACTTTTTTTTGAAGGGCAGAACTATACACTTCTTTTAATTGAGAAGTTCTCAATAAATTATAAACTAATCCAAATTAGGCCTTGATCAATTAAGGAATAAGGATAGTAGATGAATATTATGGATTTTGCAAATTTGCGCATGATCCATTCCACTTACTCGTGCACATGCTGTGGGGAATCTATTTTGCTTCTGGTCCCCATAAGTTATCTGTGAGAATGGATCCTCTCATGTGGAATTTTCACACGACAGGTCTTGTGAAAATTGTCTATATTTTTCTTTTCATAAACATTCATCACCTTTGATAGGGTCCTGGCTATTTAATTTTACAGAAGAGAAGTTTTTACATGACTCTCCCATGAGAGGATCCGTCCATATTGCGATTTCCCTTCTATAGGACATTATAAGCCTTCTAGGAACCAATAGTCTCGTGTGTTGTGCCCATTCGGTTATGTTTCAAATTTTGGAAATCCCATATTTGAATGTAGTATTTCTTATGTTTTATGTTGATTATGAGTTATTTATATCTTATACTGCTGGGAAAAAGGGGTGGCACATCTCAATGTATACATTATTATCATGTTTCTATACACTTCTGAGTCTACACAGTTGGGAACTGGATTTTTCTTTTCTTTTTTAATGAATATAAATGTTTAATTGAAATCTTATTTATAATTTTTGAGTTTTGCTTCTTGGTTTGCACTTCCAGTTTTTGAGAACACATTTTGGTTATGGTTTTTCAGGCAAGCAAAGGATGTTGTTAAAGGTATAAAGAAGCGGATTGGAAGTAGAAATTCTAAAGTTCAACTTCTTGCACTAACTGTAAGCTCATATACTCTATTATAACTTTTTTCAACTCAGATCTTAACATTGTTCAGGCTGCTTTTGGATATATGTATCTTTTCATCATCTGCACGGTTGTTTGATTTAATGTTTCTTGTTGCTTGTTTGAAATGTGCATTCCACTTTAAACAAGTGTAAGCATAGAGAGAAGGCCTACAATCAAAACCCTGTCTCATTACAGGTGCAAGAGAAAATTGATGCCTCTTTCCACTCCAGTCATATATGCCAGCAGATTAAAAAAAAAAGAATAGAAGGAAACTTTCAACTAGTTTAAAAAAAAAAAAGAAAATAGCATGATTTTCTAAATAGAAGTCTTTTCACCATACTGTTCAGGAGTCAAGTCAATAGGAGTGTGCTGTATATGGAAATTAAATGTTTCATAATGCAGTTACCGTGCTCCATTCAGAACCATAGTGTTCGGGTTCCTTTCAAGAATACCATAGCTGTTCAAACTAGGTTTGTTTAGATTGGAAGGCTTCTCTCTAGTCGGGATATAATGCACATGTCTGTATCATCTTTACCAATTAGAAATGCTTACTTGCTTTTCTATGGGTCTGTTATATTCTAGCTGCTGGAGACAATCATAAAGAATTGTGGTGACATTGTCCACATGCATGTTGCGGAGAGAGATGTTCTTCATGAGATGGTGAAAATAGTAAAGAAAAAGGTATTTATATTTCTTGAATGTTTCAATAGCCTTCCTCTTTTATACCTGCTTTCATCATGTAAAATATGTTTGATATTTGTCATGCCAATTGTAGCCTGATCCTCATGTCAGAGAGAAGATACTGACTCTTATAGATACTTGGCAAGAAGCTTTTGGAGGCACAAGGGCAAGATATCCACAGTATTATGCTGCCTACCAGGAACTGTTGGTATGTTTACCAAGTTTTTTTTTATTGAGATATTTTCAACCAAGTATTTCCGCTCCACTTACCATTATGAGCAGGAAGGAAACCATTCGTAGAGAAGCATTTGGCACTTTTTTTTAGGATATAATGCTCTCATCTATTTGCTTATATGGGTTTTGAGAATGAATGGTCACACTCAGAATATTTGCAAAGAACTTTTTTTAAGTTAATTTTATTTGTCCATTTCTTTAATTCTATGAAGGATTTTTTGTTTTGTTTTAGCATGCTGGGGCTGTGTTCCCTCAAAGATCTGAGCAATCTGCACCTGTATTCACACCGTTACAAACACAACCATTAACATCATACCCTCAAAATATACGTGACTCTGATGCTCGGCAACACACAGCTGAGTCCTCAGCAGAGTCTGAATTTCCAACCCTAAGGTACATTTCATCCCTTTCCTTGTTATTTGTTGATAACTTGATATTGATTCATAGTCATCTCCTAGTTTCTAACTCTCATGCTATCTTCATGATTTTCTTTGATGGAATGTGTTAAGTGTTTATAATTTTAGTGTAGTTCAGTATCATAATCTATTATCTGTCTAGATTTTCTTTGCAGCTCAAATGTCACATTTTTAAGACGTGCTTTTTTATTTTGTAATTGGCGTAGCCTTGTATACTATTTTATCAATTATGATGGTTGTTGCGTCATCTTTTTTCCAATGAATCAAGAAGTTAGGTGATGTTTGGGAAGCCAATGGTAATTAAAAAGAAAATATGCAGGATTTAGTATTTTAGTTCAAAGAAGCAATCCAATTTTTAACTGGGTTTTTATTTTCATTTTTTCTTTATTCTTTTTCTAGATCTATGTATAGCCTAAAAGATTGATAGATAATTGGATTTTAAAGCTCCCTCTTGTTTCTTGTTTCTTGATTCACATGATAGCATAAAAAATACTAGTCTGGATACATTCATCAATGTCTCTAAAATTGGTAAGACTTTTTTCCCCAAATCTAAGAACTTGATCTTTATGAATTTAAAAGGTTAGATTCAACTCTTAAGATCAAGTTATCAACAATAACTATTAGAGGAATGCTAGGAACACACTCTTTGATGATTTTTCCAATACACTATTGTTGAGTGAATTTCATGTTGGTCCAACTAAATAGAAAGTGGACCCAGGTTTTTTAGAAGGACTTACACAAAATTTACTCAATAATAAAATAATGTTTTGAAATGAAGATGACAAACATTATGCTATGTGGTATAGATTACAATTTGTGATTATGCATTGATTTGTTTTTGTTGAGCTTTCCATTGCCAGTTTGAGCGAAATTCAGAATGCACGTGGTATTATGGATGTTCTTGCAGAAATGCTCAATGCTTTAGAGCCTGGTAACAAAGAAGTAAGTAGTTCACTTTGCATTTTGAAATTATGATGTATATAAATAAAGAATATTTTGTGAAACTTAAGGCTTTTGAAAGTACTGGTTCTATTGAATATGTAGCATTTCATGTATGACCTTTACTTCTATTTTTAGGGGATTCGGCAGGAAGTTATTGTTGATTTGGTGGAGCAATGTCGAACATACAAGCAGAGAGTGGTACACCTTGTTAATTCAACTTCGTAAGGCCTGATTTTCCTTTTCATGATATTATGATATAACGATGGCCATATTATGATATTTTTTACATGTTTGATTCATGTTAGCTGTAATAAATTTTCATATTTCAATCCAAAGAAATAACCAAGTCACTATTTATGCTTTTTTTTTTGTCTACCACTTCAGGGATGAGTCACTGCTATGCCAAGGACTAGCTCTTAATGACGATCTGCAGCGTGTACTGGCCAAGCATGAATCCATTGCCTCAGCAACTTCTGCTCCAAATCACACTGGAACTTCTGCTCCAAATCACACCGAGAAACCAAATCCCGCTCCTACTGGAGCACTTGTAGATGCCGATGGTCCTTTGGTTGATGTTGGAGATACTAGTAAACAAACTGATGCGAGGTAGCCCAGTGTCTATTGTTGCTCTCCATTACTTCTCTTCATTCATTGACATATGATAGTCTCTGCATTCAAGTAATTCATTTTTTACCCTAATTATAATACATGCAATACATTACTGTTTGCTATTTTCTTCTTGATACAGTGAATTTTATAATTCAAAATAAATTCCAAATAATATGTGCCAATGGAATCCTGGAAACTTGTTTATATTGTTTCTAGGGGAATGGTGTCTTTTCTCTGTTAGGGAACTGAAGATGAGTTTTTGTTGTTGGCTTTAAAGCTAAGGCTTTGTGAAGTTCTCTGCTATTCTGTCCTTTTGGATACTTTAGCTTTCACCATTCTTTGTATGTGCACTTGAGAGCATTATGCCCCACTATCAGAAAGTCGCCATTTATGTTATTTACTTCTTACCTCAGTAATTTGTTGTTGAATCTTGTCTTCGATGAGCTAGGTCATCGGTCAGTAATTTTTTGTCTCATGTATAAACATGCAGAAATAAATTGGTGCGCAAAATCACATTCCAAGTTGACTAAACCTGTCTGGTGCCTTCTGGTTATATGGCTCTCAAGTTACTATTTTATTGCAGGTTGCCTTCTAGTGCTGAAGCAGGGTCTCAAACATTGAATCAGTTGCTGCTTCCTGCACCCCCTACATCAAATGGTTCTGCTCCTCCCACAAAGGTTGATCCCAAATTGGATCTGCTCAGTGGTGAAGAGTATAGCTCACCAAAGGCAGAGACTTCACTTGCTCTTGTTCCTGTAGGCGAACAACAGCCAGCCAGTCCTGTATCTCAGCAGAATGCCCTTGTTCTTTTTGATATGTTTTCTAATGGAAGCAATGCGCCAACTTCCGTCAATACCCAGCCAACTATTGTTGTTGGCCAAACCAGTACATTAGCTCCCCAATTTCAACAACAGCAAACTTTCGTATCTCAAGGTGTGTTTTACCCCAACGGAAGTATGGCAAATGTGGGGTCACCTCGGTATGAGCAATCACCATATACACAAGGCACTGGTCCTGCCTGGAATGGTCAGGTTGCGCAGCAGCAACAGCCACCTTCACCAGTTCATGGTGCACTTAATGCTTCTTTGTTATATTTAATTCCTGTTTGGCCAAATCCTTTCACAATTATGTTCTCTTCTTTTTAGCAGTTGCAGTAACTCGTTCGATTGGTGACTGACTGGTTGGATAGAGGAGAATGTCAATGTATAGGATTTTTGCTCTCATATATGGGACATTTTTGCATAATTACCTTTTTATTTTTTGTATACAGGCACACAAATTGGTGGATCATTTCCCCCTCCTCCCTGGGAAGCTCAACCTACAGACAATGGCAGTCCAGTAGCAGGCGGTCAATACCCACACCCAATGCAAGTCACTCAAATGGTTGTGACACATGTACAAGCTTCTGCACTTCCTCAAGTATCTCAAGCAACGGGGTATGACCAGGCTGTTGGAATGTATATGCAACCAAATGCTAACCATATGTCAGCAATCAATAACCATGTTCAAGGTAACCAATTGGGCTTGCACCCTCAGTATATTCAGGGTGTTGCAGGTCCCTATATGGGTATGGTTTCACCTCAAATGCAAAATGGTCCTGTGGCTATGGGTATGGTTTCACCTCAAATGCAAAATGGTCCTGTGGCTTCCATGTATCCTCAACAGATGTATGGCAATCAATTCGGATATGGCTATGGTCAGCAACAAGGGCTCCAATTGGTTGAGCAGCAAATGTATGGTTTATCTATGAGAGATGATAATGCTTTCAGAAATCCTTACCAAGTTTCTGCTACCTCTTATGCGCCATCTGGGAAGCCTCCCAAGCCAGAGGATAAGTTATTTGGGGACCTTGTTGACATGGCAAAAGTGAAACCAAAATCTACTCCAGGTCGAGCCGACAGCATGTAGGACTGTGATTGGGTTTGAATTTTTCACCTGTTTAATTCTTGTCCTTTTTTTCTTTATTCTTTTCATTTTACTTTCATATCTATTAATAAATGTATATCTTTTTGTTATTTTCCCATATTATGTTGCTTGTCTGGCAATTGGCAATAGAATTTATGTACATTTGTTCTAGAGAAAACACTAAAAATTAAAAGGAAAAAAATTGGCTATAGCATCGTTGTAAGAGTTGGACTCAGATTTTTTAGTGGCATCTGCTTTCGTCTTCTCTCTCTTTCATGAACTATATTTTTCACGGCTTAAATATGTTCTATATACTTGTAAAAATTTGAGTTTTAAATTTAGTCTATTAAAAACTTATTTTTGAGAGAGATTAAATTAAAAACTTAATATTTTTATAGGAATATGTTAAGTGATGTATAAGTCATGTAGGTTTAATGAGAAGACGTTAGAAAGGTTATATAAGCATTTCGTGTCATGTAAAAATAATGCTTGGGTTATAAGTGTGCCACCTAGCAAGTCAAATTACTTAAATGACTTAAATCAAAAATATATTTTAGGGACTATAAAATTTTGACTTTTTTTAATGAACTAAATTCAAAACTCAAATTTTGACATGAATCTAAAACATATTTAACACATTTTTCATTTAAAAAGTTTATCCCCTTGTTTCTCGCCTGTATATTTGAGGGAACGGTGTGTGGCCGTTGTGGAAGTGAAGTTATAGCCCTCAACACCAAAGTCACCAACTGAAGTACTGAGAAAGATAGCATGCATGACTTACCGTTGGTTTTGTAAAATGTGATTGGGTTCATAATTTCGTATTATTTTTCCCCATCTTAATCAATTATGAATTCAAGAAGTTATTAAATTAAAATATAATTAAATAGACTTTAAATTTTTTTAAATATCAAATATTAAATATATAATTCTGTTAAAAATTTGAGTTTAGTAAATGGAGTATACTAGAAGTGCTAGCAACATATTTTGACACTTTTTTAACATTCTCCCATCTCATTAAATCATGAGTCTCATATCTTATATATGGTGGAATCAATTTTCATAGTGGTGGGATTTCACATGACTTCATGCTAATAGAAAATGTATTGATATTTTGGGAAGAGTGTATAAGTATATGTTGTTAGTATTCCTATTATTCCTACTAGGAGGAGCCGCATGGCCCGTTGCTCTTTCCTTTTTTTTTTTATATACTCCCTTTTTTTCTATTATATATCATATATTATTATATAATTAGATGATAGAGTAGTTGTGATTATGGAGTAGTTATTAATATATTATGAAGTAGTTATTTTTAAATTTAAATTTAAACTTTTAAAGACAATAATGAAAAAGAAAATAAGACACCAAAAAAGTAACTAAATGGAATATTGTCATTGTATATAGGTATAGATTATTAATAGAACAAATAAGCTTTACATATTATTTTTTAAAATTTGTTTATAGCATGAAAAAATAACAATATAATTTATATTCACACAATTAAAAAGTTAAAATTTTGTACTGTAACAAGAGGTTTTAATTAGCACAATATATAAAAAGTTTAATTACCAAGGTTCACAGAAACTTTATTAAGAACATTAAAAAAAAACACAAAAATAAAACTGTATCAAGAGAAAGAAACGCGAGTGCCAGCTGTGGTATAGCGAGGGTGAGCAGGGAGGTGCCCATCGTCTTCTGTGTGGGTCCACAGTTTTAGGGTTTGCAGAGTTCCGAGTTACTTTTTTGTTTCTCCATTTCCGATCCATAATTGACCCAACACAACACAATATACCTATTTCTTCTGCTCTTTCCTTCCTGCAAATCGCAAAATCATCAACAGTTTCGTGTGACACGGTACGATCTTTTGTTCCTTTATACTTGTTTCCGTTTTCTCAATTTTACTCACAGACACGCATAATGAATTTTTCTTCTTCTCAATCCTGCAGTTAAATTCATTCAGAGGATTATTTTCCAACTCGCGCATCTCAAACATGCAGGTTCGTTACCACTCACTATTGTTGTTCTTATTTCTTTGTTTGTTTGCTGGTTGGAATCGATGTAATGGATGCAATTGTTGTGAGTAACTGTGGGTGTTTTTGAATTGACTAGCGCTTGTTTGTGTGTGGTATGAGTTATCCTAAGGACTAGGTGTTTAAAATTAACTTGTAAGATTATGATGTGTTGCTATAAAAAAAAATTGCAATTGTGAAGCTCTATATCTGATTTTGTTGCCATCTATTTGCAATTGTAGTGAGCTTTATTTTTCAGTTGTGTTTTTCACACAGGCATCGCGGGCAAGGCTGTTCAAGGAATACAAAGAGGTTCAAAGAGAGAAGACAGCTGATCCTGATATTCAACTGGTCTGTGACGATTCTAACATTTTTAAGTGGACAGCTCTTATCAAGGTATGCTTGTTATGACTATTTAAGAAGACTATATAAGATATTCTACCAGTTTGTGATGACAATGACATTTGGCTCTGATTTGTTTTTGTTTACAATTAGGGACCCTCAGAGACTCCTTATGAAGGGGGTGTCTTCCAGCTTGCATTTTCTGTTCCAGAGCAGTATCCTCTACAACCGCCTCAAGTCCGGTTTTTGACTAAAATATTTCACCCAAATGTGCATTTTAAGGTAGGATGGATCCCTCTGTAAGTAACTGTGAGTTTGTTATGTGCTGATATACTTTTTCACCTATAAAACACAACTGTATGATTTCTGAAGAGAATTAGATTATCCTATTAAGATCGGGTTGGGTTGGTTCATGTCATTAGGTTAAGATTTAAATAACAGTTATATATTTTAAGTTTTTATCCTCATCTTTTTTTAAATCTAAAAATTTGAATATTATATTATTACTAGTTAAAAAAAATCCTTTTGCTTTCCTTCTCTTCTTTGTAAGATCGTTAGAGAACTTAATTCTATTGGATTTGTTGTTGTTCTTGACATTTTTTCATGACTACTATTTAAACATCTAGTAATTTTCCAGACAGGTGAGATTTGCCTAGATATCTTGAAAAATGCTTGGAGCCCTGCTTGGACACTGCAATCTGTCTGTAGGGCTATTATTGCTTTGATGGCTCATCCAGAACCTGACAGCCCACTGAATTGTGATTCAGGTTGACAAACTTTATTTATTTCATATCTTGTTCTTATTTGTCTCTAGTTTCATGGAGTGAAATGAAGTTATATTCTCCTCCCTCCCTCCAAATGAAAAATAGAACTGCCAGAAAAAGAAACTTGAATCCACATATGATACTCCTATGTAGTATGCTTTTTACATTGATTACGGTTGATCAGATTGAAGTTGGATTTGAGAATTGAGAAAATGCAAAAATATGCCAATTAACTATTTTTTAAACATCCTCATGCTTATCAATTGTGCTTGAGGGAACGGATGAGGAGGTGGTCCGCTAGAATCTGACGTATCACTTATGAGGGCCTTTGTGTTGTCTTTGACTGTGTGTGCCATTTTAATTTATATGTATGCTTCTAGATCTGTGTTGTTCATTATAGAACTGTTTACAATAACATTTTGGTATTATTTGGAAAATAAAGAATTTCAAATCCTTAAGCCCCCAACTTATTCCAAATATATGCCTTAGTTTCTTTTTATTGAGACCAAAAATGGTGAGCTGAAAAACTTGTAATACTGCATACAAGTATGAAAGGAGACATGTTTTCCCCACTTATTTTCTTTGGTGTTACAGGTAATCTTCTGCGTTCAGGTGATGTTAGAGGGTACCAGTCCATGGCAAGAATGTACACCAGGCTTGCAGCAATGCCAAAGAAAGGCTGAATGATTTCGGATACTTATGTCCTGTGTTTGTCTAGGTAACAAGTTAGCAATTGATACAGCAGTTCTTTGTTCTAATCTTAATTTGTCTAAAATGTATACATTTTAAGACATGATTTTCATTGTTTAATGATATGTATTAAAGTGGTGACTTGTACAGAGTGTAGATGTTATGAAAGCCATATTTCGAGGTTGATATTTAGCTTTCTCCTGTGCATTTGAAGATTTTAGACTTTTAGTACGGTGCAACATAATATGCAGTCCAATACTTTCATGGTTCGACTGATGGTGATGATCCACGGCCCAATTGTTGATTCCTTTGGAGGAAGCTTTTTACTTCTTCCAAGAGGATCGGCCATTAGATTATTGATGGGACTACATGACTACACCATTCACATATCTGATGGTCTTGATCTCCTCCGAGGAAGTCTCAAGCTTCTTCATGGAGGTCACATTGCATCAACACTCCCCCCCCCCCCCCCCCCCCCTTTTTTTTTCAATCTGGGGAAAGAGGATGAGAGAAACCGAAGACCATAGACTAGGCTACACCTCATATGGATTCAACACCAAAGTGGTCTAACTTGGGACTCTTTTGACGGATTAGTAATATTACATTGCACCGGTATTTTAGAGTTTCTTTCAAAATTTAAGTATTTTAGTTATTTTGCATCACAGGCTCTATGTTAACACATAGCCGGAGAAACGAAGTTAGACATCCCACAATTGACCCCTTTATCCACGGCCACCAGCTGTCTGTCTGTTTCCTACCGTTGTGCCTCCATGTGTCACAGCCGTCTCTGCCTTCCGTCACACTCTATCGACCTTTTGACAAACAAAGCAACATACTCCCTCATTCTTTCCACAGAACAAATCACCTTTCACGTGACTCGCAACAAGAATGGTGGGATTTTTTTACCTCTGTTGCTGATGAGTCGCAATTGAAGAAATCATTTCACAAGCACAAAATGTATGTGTTATGGAGTAACTCCGCCATCAATTGCTCCGACTCCACCCATTCTGTTCTTTGCACTTGCCTCGAGTCTTGCTCACTGCACTACCCCACCACTCTAAGAAGCTAAAGCTCATAATTTGTTAACCCCTAGTTCAAGATTGTCAAGGTACTACCAAAGTCTCAATTTCTTGCATTTCAAAAACAACCTAGATGACCCAGAAAGAACCTAAATTTTTTGGGTGTTTCTTTTCGCCCTTGGATTCGTCGCATGGGAAGAAGGGATTGAAAGCAAGACCTTTTTTTTTTGGTCAAAAATTGAAAGCAAGACCTGAACACAAGTATTCCGCCACTGGTTCTTTCCGTACCTTTGAAGATAGCCCGTAAGCCCGACGTCTTCGCTGTTCAAGCCTACTAGAAAGACAAAGGGAAGCATTCAGAAAAATTTCTGTCTTCTCCTTCGAGGTCTTCGAATTCGTTGATGGGTTCAAAGTCCCAGCTTAAGACACTGTAAGGTTTGTCACAGTGCACTAAGTCGATTATTGATGCATCATTTAATTATTGACACATCAAGTTACTGTATGCAGTTACTCTATGCGTAACTTTTGGCAGAGTTCTGTTTTTTTTTTTTGGAACTGGAGTTGTTCTGTTTAATAACTTTGTATTTTAATAACTTTGTATGAATTAGATTTTATCAATTTATTGAATATCTGCCAAGAGTTACATTTAGAGTAAAAAAAAAATCTTATTCCCAAAACATGCTTCTAATGACGGATTTAAATTTTAACCCAATGGAAACAAAATTAAGCTATCAGAAACACATTGAAGGTGTGCAACTTAAATAAGAATAGTGTCTCCTTGACATAAAAGTCCGATTTAAATAGAACTATGGTTCTACATTTTATAGTGATATCTTGAACCAGAGGATACATTCAACAGATAATCATAACACGACACACATACAATCATACAATGGCAACTGGAATGAACCAGAGCAAGTTGGTTTTAAATTTTACAACAACACGTCTGATGGCACAAGCTAAGCCTTTAGAAACCTGTCAAACCAATCAGATGCTTCTTTCACCTGGAATTTCGTTATTTGATGCCCAATTCCAGGTTCTGCAATAAACTGCATGTCAAAGCAATCATTCGCAAATGAACAACCATCTAGGTAATTAAGAAGGATGATGACCATACTTTTAAGATTAAAATAAATGTTTATCAACGGAGTCTTCACTTCGTGAAAGTATGCTTCCGAATTTTTTTGATTATGCTAATTTTATTTAGATTTTATATTTTTCATTCTTTATCCAAAAACCATAGACTCTAGTTGGCAAAAACCCATTGTATATATTAAAATGCTGGATACCGTGAGCATAAATCAACTGAAGCTCCATCCAACCATGAACTGCTGGTACACATCGTTGAGACGGACGCACCTAAACTGTTTTGACTTAAAAACACTTTTTTACATGTAAGAATAGGGTTTTGTTAATATGTGCTCTTAGGACACATTAAAAAATAAAAAAATAAATATTAAATGAGATTTAAAATTATTTAATATCTTGAAAATTCAAAATTCAAGGGGCTTCATTCCATTTTTATTACGCATGGTTTTTAATGAAATGGTGCTACATTGGAAATGGAAATTGCAGGTTGCAGCCAATTGTTAAATCTAAGCATTCTTATTAAACTGATAATGGAAGACCACATTTGGCAAGTTTAAGATTGTTCACCAGAGTGACCGAACAATGAATTCATACCTTGAAATTATCTAAACAGTGAAACACTCCGTATGCCTGGCTTGCTTTTGATCTTGGAATTTCCAAGCCTGCAATGGGACACCGAGGATCTTCTGCACCTGGAGTTCCCAGCACCCAAGCAAATGCTTCAATTCCAAGTTAAGTTCAAACACTCCAAAAGCTGAAGGCCAGAGTAACTAAATTGACTAATACGGATGCAGAGGTCTACAATGTAATTGATATACCCTACAGAAATGCAAACCTTGCAGTGTGGCTGAACTGAATTGTCAATATATGAATTTGTATATGAATAAGGTTGCCAACTACAATTTGAAAATGTTTAATAAACAATAAATACAAGGATTTTACCATTGAGAATAAGCAGAGGACGTGGTGCAATAGATGGAATTGAGTAGGGGGAATCAAACTGGGAAGCTAAACCTGGAGCAATCCTGTCCCACACCTGATCAGAAATATAAAGTCGTGAGGTTAGTATCCGGTATCTACTACAAAACACTTAAATTAGAATAACAAGGACAAAGGCCTATATGGAATTTGTGTCCCGTGGGTGAATAACTAGCAATTACAGTATGTGTAGTACGTGTGTCCCATGGCACCAAGCATGTTTTGTTAAAAATTAAAACAATAAACATATCAAAGCATATAGCAATTCATTTAGAGACAAAATTATAGTTGGAATATAAAAACATAGCTGACCTTCTCCACCACTTCTTTGTCAATAGCATCTTTGCCCAAATCATTACGAGCCACTGCATCCATGAATCTAAGAGCATTAGGATGTAGCTACCACTTACCGAGACACATTCAGAATATTTGTTCAGTCGTTCACTGCAGGCATACTTCAATAAGTACCCAATTGGACCCAGATTCATATTATATTTCCCTTCTAGATCTTACTCACACACTGTTCCAACTTCATGTAATTTAATCCATAAGCAGTCTATTATAAATGAAAAAATGTAAAGAGAACATCATTTTTTTTAAGAAATTGTTTGCTGTTATTTATGAAATCATACACCACGCACTACACATAAAAACTGGTACTGGGTTTATATGAACAGTAACTTCCATGTTATATAGCAGCAGCAGGAGCAGTAACGCAAGCAAAACAAGTAAATAGGTCAGACAAAAGAAATTTAAAAAAAAAAACTCATTTGTTTTGACCGTATCATACCCTCAAAAACAGGCTTTATACTGTCAACTCGACCCTGCCACTTATCGTTGTCTATGGCCCATCGAAATCCCTGCAAGTGTATAGTGAAAAAGGTGTTCAAATTGTTGTTTCAGAAGCACATCTTGTTAAACAAAAGCTTCATTCAATCATACAATGTCACCTGAACGCCAATCAGAGGAGCAACCACAGCATAGCGAGTATCAGCAGCTGCAGCAAACCATGCATGCATTCCTGAATCAAGGAATTTTATTAGTGATGAGTCACAATAAACCTGGCATCTGACATATTCCTATCAACTTCTCTCAACCAACCTCCAAGCGATACTCCTGTGATTCCTATCCTAGAAGGGTCAATATCCTCTCTCTGTGTTAAATAGTCTGCCAATTTAATCAAGTCCCAGACCTGCCAGATCAAGGAATAAAACACCGTTTCTGAATCAAAGTAATCATGAGTTCAAACTGCGCTAATGCCATCAACCACAGTTCAACCAAATCATTTGGAGCAGAAAGTGGCTCAGTCTATACTATATGATAAAGCAGCATGATACATAAGAAAGGAAGTTACTGTGTCGTATATGAATGGCATTGTCTCGCCGGTTTTCCATGCAGAAATAAGAGCCTGTTTTTTTTTTTGCCGGGGGTAACCATGACAAAAGTAAAAGAAACCATGATCAGTTTTGATTCTTTTGAAATTTATACAGATGACTTATGTTTCAATTTGTGAAGGATCTTGGGTAAATATTAACGAAAAGAGAGTTCATTTCTTTTGTATATAAAGATGAGATGAACAGAAAAACAATAATATTTAAGAGAAATTACTTCTCCTAAAGCTTAAGTTATATTCTATAGGGCAATTTTCATATAGTGTAGTCAGAATCACTAAAATATCAATTTGATCTGATTTAATTTAAAAATTAAATTCTTATGTTTGGAATTCTTTACAAAAAAATGAATTAGTTTGCAAATCAAATTCTATTTTGGAACTAAGAAATTATTTTATTTGAGTAATTATTACCATTATCATTAGGAGTGTAAATGAGCCAAGTTATTCGTGAACTATTCGGGTTTGACTCGTTAATTGTTCGTTCAAGCTCGTTTGTTTAATTAAACAAGTCAAACTCAAACTTAAGATTGGGCTAAAATCCAACTAAATTAGAGTCACATAACTAAAATCAAAAAGATTTCAAAATATCAATTCCTAAAATCTGTTAATCCGGACAGATAAATTTAAGTTCGAGTATAAGGTAAATCTTTTTCCCTAAATAACATAGTGCGATTCATTGATCAGGACAAAACGTAAGTAAAGCAAATCAAATACATACATCACGATAGGTTGTTGTGCTGCTCGCACGTTCACCATGGTAACGAGAATCAACCGAAATTGCTATATATCCTCGCGAAGCATATGCCTGAAACACGAAGAATAAAAATAGAAACCAAAGACAGAAATAAAATCCACGATTACAATCAATCACAGTTTGTATTATACAATAGGAGTACAGCACAAATGAGCAATGAGTGAAGCAGGAAAAAATGCAGCAGCAACCTCAAGCAATGGACGCAGGTACTCTTTATATTTATTTGTACTGTGAAGGAATACAACTGCAGACCTTCTCTGCTTAACGCTTTCCTTCAAACTCAAAATCAACAAAGGCAACCGTCCTTGCTCTCCTTCCTACAATCCAAAGTAAACGATAGTTTCAACGAATTTCTCTCTTGACCTTAGAATCAAATCCGAATAACAAAAACACCGATCCAAAATTCAACTCCAGAGAAATCGAATTCTAGTTAATTAGTTACCTCTATAGTCAAGTACAGGTTCTCCTCCTTGAGTGAATCTTCGAGGTTTTCAATGTCTGACTTTGGACAAGACTTCATAATCTCCTGCTATATGGTTGTGAGGCGATTGAACCAGCAAATGAAGAAGAAAATTAAAAAAAAGAGTGTTGAAACCTCATCGATAGATGGAGGAGAGTTCTGATGAAAAGGATTCGCCACTGGTTTTGCGAGTTCGACGGTTAGCGGAACTGAAACATTTATAACAAACAAATTTCAGTGCTGGAAGAAAAAGAATCGTTGCACGATTACGATACATAGCGAGATCGTGGAATTTTTAGTAAAGTTTGATTGTTATACCTTGAGCGGGTCGCCTGCTACGAAGGACTTGCAGGAACTCTGATTGGAACTTGCTTTGAGCTTCAATGGCTTCTTTTTCTCCCATTTTGGTTTTGGCTTCGGTTTCGCGGTTTGTGACTCCGCCGTGAGTGTGAGTGTGAGCTTGAGGGGTTATGGCTCTGCTTATGCGTGCGCCACGAGTTCCGCATTTATAATCAAAAAACACCTTTGGCGGGTTAGTCGTACAGGGTTCGGTTCCAGTTGGATGCTCAACGCACGTGTGGCTTAACAGAGTCCGCACGTGCCGCGTTGGAAGTGGATTCGCAAATGCAACTTTCATCGTGTACTACCTTCCCCGCAGCTACCGTGGCCGTGGTACTGGTGGCCTTTCCCATTGCCTTATCCCTTTATTTTTATTTGCCAAGGATGTTAATTTTTTCTTACTTATTTTTTTATCACTTTCATATTTCCTCTCTTGTTTTTTTTATTTTCTCTTTTTATTTTCTTACCTCTCTTTTCTTTTCTCATTTCTGCATTAATTTTTTCATTGATTTCTGTATACTTCTCTCTTTAGAGATTGTTTTATTAAATCTTTACCACAAAGTAGCCATGTCGTTTGTTGAATAAAACATGACAGGATGAAAGGAAAATGAAAAAGGAAGATCCAATCGTAAAAAAGAAGTTAGTTGCAAGGAAGCTTCAGCTCCTGGCTTTATCAGTGTACTTATCATTTATCAAAGACAAATCTCAGTGAGTTCTTTGTTACTTATTCTCCACATTGTTTAACAAGATTACAACAGAACTGAGGATGTGTTGTCTACACTCTAGAACAACCGGAGCCAGAGGAAAGTGTCTCGAAACATTCGCAATCGCAAGGAGTTAGTTTATTATTAATTCTAATTCTAATTCTAATAAAATACATGCATAGAAAGAATAATATTCTCCTCACACCTCTTTTCTCTCTCTAATTCTTTTATTATAAATGGGTGGATGTAAAAGTATTATTGAAAAATAGTACAAGAATAAGGACTCGTATACAAATTATCAAGATGTAATTTTTCTCCAATCAAAGATTATAACTTTGCGTCTTTTTTCTTTAAAATACATTGTTCTTAGAAGAAACAAATCTCCCCTTTGCATATATCTTCGTATCTTTTAATATTTCTTGTGGGCCAATCGGAAACTTGGATATCGAACTCTTCCCATTTTGTAATAAGGTATGCAGTTACATCCCTAAAGCACTACCTTCGTATGCAATTTCACAATCTGAATAATTTAAAACTGAAAACTTGGTGAATATCTGGAAACTAGGAAGTTTCGGTTCTGCCAGTGAAGCCTGTAATGACACAACGTCTCTCCATTTCAAATCCTTGGCTTCATTGGGGATAAGAGCCAATTAAAACGGCTGGAAGATGACTAATATTAAAAGATACATCCTTCATCACGTTATGAGTGAAATCCATTTTTGGTTCACTTAAAGATTAATTTTATCAATCTGATCCCTCAAACTACAAATTCCAAACAATCTCCCCCACGCCCATAAAAATCTGAACCTTCGTATGTAATAGGGTAAAATCGATGGAGAAAAACATGTCAAGAGTGTGAGACAATTACCAAGTACCAACTACCAAGCAATTGAATTGATAGATAATGCATCTTTCAGAGACCAAAAATGGATTTTACACGGTACCACTATCGATACTTTTGTATATAGTAAACATAAAAAAAGATCTGTGTCCACACCAAGACTTCATTTTGTGGAGATATCGATATCGATGTTAGGAAAGAAGAGGTTCCAGTTATATATAGTTATAGTTATTCTAGACAAGCTATTTGAGAGAAGGGAACGAGACCAAAATCTAACTATGCACATGAGGGCAGCAATTCCAGGCTGCACACCGACACCGGGAACCTTTTTGACTACAAGTCAGGTCAGAAGTCTTTCACGATACATCAGATTTTGTCACGGTTATTCAATCCTCAGGCGACCTCGATGAAAGATCATTATTATCATGTCCATGAATTTTTCCATAGTTGGTCTGAGATATTTCAATAACCGCTGGGATGGGGCAATTTGCAATGCAGTTGCTGCGAATTCCCTTATCACTCCCCATGTCAGTTTCAGCAACACTATCGCCATTGTCTGCAGGTTCTTTCTTGATTCCCACCTCTTTCTTGACTAATGAAGAGCACATTGTTTCTACAAAGTTAAAAATAAGTAAAAGAAAATGGAAAAGTGAAGTGCGTCCCGATTGATCGGACAAGAATATAGACATCTGTTGTTTTTATGCCATTTGTGTTAATTTAATCATCATTAAGTACAACACGATTATAGAGTAGGGGAAAAAAATTAAGGGCTTCTAGCCTCCATTGAATGGAAAAAAAAAGTAGAAAACAATAAACTAACACCTCCCCCCAAATAGAGAGAGGAGAAAGAAAGAAAACAAGTCATATATTTCTGTTCCCAGTTTTTGGCTTATGCATAAACAATCAATCTCTTTTAAAATTAATTTCAGGCTAAGACACTAAGAATAAAGAGATTATTCACTAATCACTACCCCAAGTGTCATTACATCACTTAAACAAATAGCATCGCACTTTCTTGCTAATTCAAATTTCAAGTCCTCAAAAGAGATTTTCAAAAATAAGAAAGTGTTGCTGTTTATGCACAGGGTGTGTTGAACAGTTTCTCTTGAGAATGGGATAGTGACAAGGATTTACTGGCTTAAGGTGGTTTGCAAGGGCTCAGGTTTGAACCTTTGTTCCATCATCTCATACCTTTGTTCCATCATCTCATCCAAATTCAAAATAAAAAGTAATGTCCAGGGTTTTGAACCAAAAAAGTCCTAATTTTAAAGCAAAGCAAATTATATGAAATCTTAAAGCATAATCTAGAGATTCAACAGTTTGTGTCGGACAACAGAAGAGTTCTTCGCTATAACCTATCACTATAAGTTTTCTATCATTTCAAAACATTTTCCAATTGGGCTATGGGCCTATGACCGTCTAATATTATACATTTCTTATTCTATTCCTTCTTATTTCACACCAATTTTCAAAATAAAGGAAAGGTATCTTCTACTCAGCCGATTTCTATAAGCATAAAAATGATGAAACCGGACTTGTCACCATTTCCTTCCTTGATCCTTGGTGACCAGAATTTCTTCCTGATTCAGATATAAGCTGATGCATGGCAACAAGGTGACACTGCTATGGGTGAATATATGGCTTCATCATTTTTATGTCCCAACCTGACATTCTAAATTTCACGCATGTGATGATGCTACGAAGTAATATAGTATAAATGCATCATAAAGAAGTTGGGTATAGGTAACTACATGGTCAGCTTAATCAGCATGCCCGTCACACCATACAAGTTCCCAAATCTCATCCATCACAAAGGTCCAAATGGGATTCTAGTTCTTGAGGGCACGAGACAGAAAGATGGTCTCTTTTGTTATAAAACAAGAAAGCAATAGATGGGTTAAATGTCCCCTCCATTATAAAACCCAGTTAAATTAAATATTCGTTAGCCATGTCAAATGAGGTTTACAATGAATATTCATAGAATACTACAGTTATATTTAAGACAGGAAAACTCAGTTTAATTTTGCCCCAACAAAGTCGAAAGCGTGAAGACTTTAGCATCATAATATTAAAGCCTAACCTTTTATGCTGCCAAGAGTAATAAGTCCACGAAGAACATCCCAGAACTTGGTTAGGATAAGCCTTTCCTGCTCTGCATAAACACCAGTGCATCCATCAGAATTAGATGACTTTTGAATCATGTTTTGATAAGTGCTGTTGCATGCAACTCCATTTGCAGAACCATTGCCAAAAAACATCTCATCCTGTTCATCACACATCAAAGCAAGTGTTTCTGGTGACAATGGCCTATTAATATCAACTGCATCTGCTTCATCTTTATTTACATGATCATCACAAACAGGCTTGATGACATCTCTACTGTCTTGCAGCGATTGAGCTGATGAAGCAATAGAAGCTTTATATTTCCCAGTCTCTATTTGCTGATCTACTTTCCCTCTCATTTCTGAAAAGTTGAAAAACAATTATGATGCTTATTGTTCTCAGATAAAATATGTAAAGGAAATAGGGAACGAGTGAAAAGCTAGAGAACAGCAGAGAAAGACAAAAATATTGACTGTGGTGTATGAACGGTGTAAAAGAAAACTTATGCTCATATTAAATAATTGTCATACCAGCATGAAATTTGGAAAGTTTGCAAACGAAAACAAAAATATTCATAATCATTCACCACACAGTAGATAAATCAAATTATCAAATTATTATAAGATAAATATAGCATCCATTCATGTGTTAGTCAAAACCTGCATTAGTCTTTGCAGCTACTCCGGAGAGAACAACAAAGAGTGAACAAAGATTCTTCACATTCTGTGTCTGGAGGACATCAGCCAATACGGACCTACAGCATGAGTTATTGTTAATTCCAATTTCTTTTATCTTTATATATTAAAGCATAATAGAAATTCCTCCCGTAATGATTAAAAAAAAATCACATACCTGTATGTAGATCTTGAAGAGCCTGAAATTCTTGTGTTGCCAGTGTCAGAAACAATTGGAGCTGACAGAGATGAAGGCGATGAGGCTATAGGATTAATTTCCTGATTAAAATTCAAAAAAATGTAAAAGAAATACTATATGAATTTTGGATGTCAAAGGGTGGAGGAAAATGACAACTAAACTAAGAGGAAAGTAACAGGGAGATCGAGGGATCCAAGGAAGGATAAAACTAGAATTAAGAAGTAGATATATTTGGCCTGCAGTAATTATATGACAAAGTTATTGCCTTAGATTCGTATGATTTCAAATCCAAACATAATGAACGGTGAAACTACCAAAGAATAAAAAACTAAATGATTATTTAAATAAATCCAAGTAAAATCCTATCAAGAATGCAAAGAAGAAAGGACCTGTCGGTATCGAGCAGTCATGTTAACAGTTCGATCTATGACCGGTTTGCCAGAAAATATTTCCTGAAATTTTCTCTTGGGCGTTATATCGGTTCCATAGCTGGAGGATGCAACTTTTCCATTAATGGCAGCATTAGCTGCCTGTTTGATGTGAACTAGATTATACTCTTCATGAAAAATTGCACTTCGTTCATCACTTCCTTCAAAATTCTTGCAGTCCATGCATTTACAATTTTCAGAGCAGAGGATATTGGCCTGGAAACACTCACAATACTTTTTAAGGCAACCTGATTTTTTGCAATGACATCCTTTATTGTGCTTTCCTATTGCTTGAATTTCAGACACATCCTCCTGAGTTTGTTCAAGACATTTAAATGCACCACAAGTCAGCTAAAATATCAGCTAAGCCAAGAATACTATAGTTGTTAACAATTAACATCACAAATATTTGGCTCAAAAGACTCATGCCAAAAACCAATTATATATACTTGAGGGAGTCAAATTGAATTACTAACCTTAGAATCTCGTGGTTTTTGTGGACTGCTTGCAATTTTAGGTCTGAACGCATTTGGATTGCGTTCCAATGTTATTCCAACTGCCTCTTGTCGGGCAACCTCATTGTCCACATTATTATGACAATTTAGACAGTTACAGCCATCACAATAGATCCCAGCTGCAAAGCACTCGCAGTACCTTGCATTTGCAAAATAAGCTTTTGCTAGTTAGAAGGGGGGAGAGAAAGAGAGGGCAGGAAAAAAAAACATGCAAGATGTTTAGATATAGCATGGTCATGTGATAAGATAAAGTACTCTTGATGAAAGTGTTTCATGCGGAGAAGTCAATGTACTTACAATTTAAGGCATCGAGAATTTTTGCAGTTACATTGCTTTTGTTTCTTTGGAGTGCTGTCCTTTAATTCCACATTATTTCGAGGTTGTGATCTAGGAGACTCTTGCTTCCTGAAGGAAAACACATGTATCCAAACATAATAAAATGTAAATCAGTACAAGAGTTGTTGCTGGGAGGCAAAATTCAATCATAGAGAGAGAGAGAGAGAGAGGTAAAACAGTCTTTTTGAGAGGACCCTTTAAATGGACAGATGAAATATTTGGAATGTTTTTATCAACAACAAATTTAGGTCACTTTCTTTTCCTTTAATAAAAACTAATGGCTGCAGTCTTTTTAGTAATCGTCAAGTTTATGGCAAATTTAGGATACTTCTTTTCCCAAATAGCATGCATTACTATTTTCACTTTTTACCGACAAGTCAGATTATTATAACCAAGTGGTGTTTGGATAATTAATTTTTTAGCTTTTGACTTTTTAGAAAAGCTCCTAGAAGAGCTTTTGTAGAAGCTTATTCTAATAGCTTCTCCATTCTCAGCTCATGTAAAAGCTCCCATAAGAGCTTATGAGCAAGTATTATCCAAACATGAATTAGCTTATCTAGAAGCAACTTTTCACATTAGAACTTCTAAAAATAGGCATTCTCCTATAAGCCATTCCAGATAAGCTTATCCAAACAGGATTCCACCATCTCTTCCTTTAAAAATTCTCCAAGAATCATGTTTTTCGGTACATCTAATCAAATTATAGCCGAGAACCCTTGTCTTCAAACAGAAGCTAACTTCCAGCAAAAGTTTCCTGCTTTTAATACTATCTTAACCAGTGCTAACATTCAAAACATAATCCAATTCAACGTTCTTAACGCATATTGGTACACTTTAGCATCCAAGCATTCCTCATCATTAAGTGCGGCACGTCCAGGGAAAAATCAAAAAGTATTTTGGTACACTTTTCCTTTTCTATTTTCCCTTTTTTTCCAAGTTTTAAGAATACTTACACCACTTGTAACGTCTTCACCGGAAGTTTCTGCGCGGGGTGCGGTAATCGATGAACCGGCGAAACTAGCTGTGGCCGCGGTGGTGCTTGTAATTGCGGCATTACCTGAGACTGCGATGTTCTCTGCTGTTGCCCCTGTGGCTGTGAATATAACCACGGTCGTTGCCCTAGTGACTGAAAATCCAGTTGTAATTGCGCCGGAGAACGCGGCTGCAACTGCGACGGTGGCCGCAGAATCGATTGTGACAGTGACGGTGGCGTCGGCGGCGATAGTTTCAGGTGTGCCGCACCTCCACATACGGCAGCGAAATCCAATTGCCTAGACAATTTCCGCTCAGCTAAATCCAGCGTCGTTTCTCTCTTCTCCATCTACGCTTCTGCCTAAACTCCTAAAACGCTTAACGCTGACCAAATATCGATCTCGCGAAGCTTTGATTCCGACAACGTGACTCTTAACGACTAGCCGTTTCGAATTGAGTTCCCGAAACATACGGAAAAGGCATTTAACGAAGCTAATAGTAACGAAACGGACGGAGTGGCGTCAGCCTCAGACTGATGCCATAAATTCGCGTGCGTTACGGATTGCGATTCTTTGAAAGCAAGGAATCGACGGCGATTGAGTGAGGAAGTTTTGGTATTCGATGAAGAGAAAAACATGCAGAGCCCGATTTTGTGGTGCGAACAGAAGGAATGTCGCCGGAGAAAGGTTACCGGGAAATTTGCAGCGATGAAGTGAAGACTTCACCGTGGGAGTGGCAGTGCTAGTGTAACCTCACTTTCTCTCTCTCTCACTCTCTCGAGATTTTGAAAATTGAATTGAGTATGGGGAAATGTTTAATTTGACGGTTGAGATTTTCTGAAGGATCTTTCAGTGTGCTGTTGTATCCGTTGGATTTAGCATAAAGGTACCGGTACTTTTCGGGAAGAACCGGAGATGGATTTTGGCGCTAATTGAATCTAGTGGAGAAGGGGATTTGAGGCATGTACAAGTGTACGCCTGATAATACAGTTTTAATTTTATTGGATTTTTTAGTTATCACTCCCTTCATCCCATAATAATAATTCTTTTAAAAAAATAATTTTTTTAATTTTATTTCCAATAATACTTTTTAGAGCATTGTATTATGGACAGAGGAAGTATATTTGTATATCTTTTATAGTTTTAGATTTTTATTTTTATCTTAAAATTTTTATTGTTTTAGTATCAATTTTTTCAATTGTATTCTTAGTATACTTAATAATTTTTTAGTAAAATAATAAATAGAATAGTTAGAAATAATTATGAATATGAAAATTTATAAAATAATAAATAAGAACAGTTTAATTTAAAATATACTCCGTTAATCATTTCTTAATATGTGTGACAATTTTAAACTATCAAAAATATTTGATGGAGGTAATACAACTTTTATAATTGGAATGATCGGGAATATCTGACGTATCTGTATTTTTTATTTTCTAGTTGACAGGTTTTACTCCAAATCTGTAGACAAAATAGAATTTGGAGATTTGGGTTTTGCTTGTAAAAATATGCTTAATGCTTAATATTAGCCCAAGTTTTAGTGCAGTTTGTGAAGAGACAAGCTTCGCTCATAGCATATATATATACACTTATGCCATGTTTGGATGTAGAAGATCAAATTTTAGCTTATGGAGAAATTAGGTGTTTATGAAAAAGATAAAAAATTGTTAAATAGATTATTGTTAACAAATATATATGTGCTTATGGAAAAGTTAAAAAGTATAGATTTTGAGAAAACTGAAGTACAAAAGTTAATTTCAACTTATCAATCTGATAAGTAATTAATTAAAAAAACATATATTATAAGTGCTTATGAAAAAGTTTACCCAAACATGGCATTAGGGTGGCTACTACTATAGCATGTTCTCAAGTTTTGAGATCTTTTTTTAATGAAAATTTTGAGCTCTTTACACAGTTGTAATTTTTTTTATAGCTCTTTACCCAGTTGTGTTTCCGTCGTTATCTTTAGTGAAATGATATAAGCCTATTGTTGTGCAATATGGGCTTATTTGGATTGGCTTATGCAGAGCTTATAAACACAGTTTATGACTGATTTATAAACTGTTTTTGGCTTATTTTTCATAAGCTACTCAGGATAGCTTATCAAAACAGCTTATGACTTATATAAAATAAGTTTCACTATAATTTTTCTTCGATTATAAAAGTAATTTATACAGCTTATGTCATAAGCAGTAGATAAGCTTGTTATCCAAATAGGGCGTATATGTTCTGCAACTTCTAAATTAAGTGAACTGTTGGTATAGATTTTATTCATGAATTTGAAGGAAAAAATGAATTTCGTTGTGCTCTTAAGTCTTTGGTGCTTTACTCAACTCGACTCGTTTTTTTTGGTGAGCTCTCAACTCCACTGGTTTAACTTCTAGTTTGGCGATATGATATATTAAATTAAATGCAAGAAAAATGGGTAGACAAAATCTACTATTACTGATCAAGACAACTATAATATACATCATCCTTAGGTATAATGACGGCGGATAACGGGATTGAGTTTAGGCCATTATAAGGTTATGAATTAGATCATTGTCATTAATAAAGTTTTCGTTAGCTGTTGTTTTCACTGTGTTTCGTCATTAATACGGTTTCATCATTAAAATAAGGGTGGTGGTACAATTAGATGCACTTAATACGATTTGGTTAACTGTTGTTTTAACTGTGTTTCGAATTTGTACGAAGTTATATGATCATATTTCAAGGAATATCATTTGTTGGAATATTATTATCTTACTAATCCTATGAATATGCTTGGTATCTAGTAATTGATATTTTTAAGAATGTTTTTTTAATTTTATTTAATTTAAAATTCAAAAACATATAAAATAGTAGTAAAATAAAGTTTAAATGGGAAGTTATAATTAATTAACTTTTCAAATGATTTTGATTTCTATGGGAATGGAAGCTTACCACCCTTCAATATGGAAATAAAAAGTAAAAAAATTATGTATAAATGACATTCCTTAAAATTAATTATACCTTTTATTTAGTAAAACTAGAAATTAAATCAATTATACCTAATTTTAAAAAAAACTTATACGAAACATGAAAATGTTTACATTCTAGCTCAAGCTCACTTTTCTAGAAATCATTTTGCATAACTTGAAACAAACTAAGACGAAGTTTAACCAAGAGTCTTGATCTAGTGGTAGAATATTATGACTCTTGGGGGGTCGATCTATTGGTAGCAGATTCGATTCTACCCGAGGATAAAATTATGCCTTGACCAGTCCAAGCCTCTACAGACGAGTACAAATTAATCCTTCATTAAAAGCGTTAAAACACTGTATGAGATTGAAGTGATCTCTCCTCAAATAAAAAAAACTAAGACACCGTTTAATAATAAAAATTGCTTTAGGACACCAAACTTTGCATTTTGCAAAGCCTGAAATTGCGCATCCAGTCGGCATTCGTGTGGGTTTTTGCAAATATATATAATATATATGTGGATATGTGGATGTGTATAATACTACTCATGAGTCATGACTAGTGCTGTCCTTTCAGTCAAGCCACGCCAACCCTGACCTGAGCATACTAATGGCAGTTTTGGGCGTCAAAACCGTTTCTTGTTTTTCGAGACAAAAAAAAAACGTTTCTTCTTGTTGTTAATTAGTCATACATTTGCTCCATAATTAGTTGGGTGAGAGGAATATATAATTTTTTCATTTGATTGTGGGGGAAAAGAGCAAAAAGAAAAAATTTAGGACTCATATTAAAGTATTTTTTTAAAAATAGAGAGAAAATAATATTTTTTGTAAGATTATTTTCTCTTTATTTTATTTATTTATTTTCCTTTCTCGGATCTTTTTTTTATATTTTATAATGTAAAAAATTAAATTACACCAATTATATATGTCATGCTTTTTTCCTTCAACCTGGCAAGTGAAGATAACATTTTTATCTTCTTTCAATCCAAGCAATATATAAAATTAGCAAACGTATAAACTATGGCATTATTTTTAAAAATGAACATATGCCTGCCTTGTTGGAACAGTAAATCAAACATGGATATTCATTCAATTCAAATTCTATAATTAGTACTATATTCAAAACTACGTTTGTGAGAAGAAAGAAATTGTTGTTTTGACTCTAAATTGAGTTTTGATAGCTCACATCGGAAAAACAAACACAGGCTAACTAGTCCGGTAATGGCTCATCTACAATGGTATATATGTTGGCCCTTTGACTTGATTGTTTGTATATTTTTTTATAATGGATCAATTTATATGAGACAAATCTAACACCAACTAATTAACCACGTACAATAGGTTAGTTTTTACCCATAAAATTAGTTGGAATAATTGGGTATGCTTAATTTTATGTTAAAGTTTTTCAATTATTTGAAATATTTTTTGATTGTCTTCCTCTATAGTGATGATTTTGTACCCCAATTTTTTAGCTTGTTTAGGAGCTATGTGGTTTATGTAGAGCAAACACTTGTTCGCTTTCATTTGCTTTTTATGGCATTTGTGCTTTGGTTTAGATGTTCTTCGTAGTAAAATTTTTAGCTTATAAAAGAAAAAAGAGTTAGGTTTGGCATTTTTAATCAATATTTCTATTATGTTCATTTTTCATAGTTAATTTGAATATTAAAATAATATTTTATTTTACTAATTTATAGAAAGACATATTAGTGGAAAAATATATATTCTTTTGATAAAAAATATATTCTATTTATTAAATAAAATTCGGATACGGTATATATACAAAGTACATCTTGAATATATATAAGTATAAGCTTCCTCAAAAAAAAAGTATAAGCATGAAATTGCCACTCGCTTTAATTTAGATAATATAATCTTTTAATTTCTTAAATGGGGATATATTTTTAATATACCTCAGACCCTAAATATTCTCATCGTATCTAATACCTAATTGGAAATTGAAATATCATATATCTTCTTAGTCATTGGCAAAAAAATTTGGCCACACCGTCTTACAAATAGCGAATAGTTATGGTATCACAATAAAAAACAAGTGTCCTATTTCTCAGCTTCTGGTACAAACTGGCCATTCATCTGATAAGAGGCTTATGAATTATTAGAGACATGAAAACGACATGACAGATAATGATAATTGAAAAAAGCAGATCGAACATTTGCCATATATATATATATGGTCTCCATGGGTTACCCCCTTTCTTTAATTTCCCTTTCTTCGGTCAAACGGAGTTAAATTAATTATGCAATTTCAACTTAAAATCATTGATTTCATCCTTAAAAAAAGATACTTGGGGTTTTAATTTACGGATAAATATTAAGGCAATTAGGAGGCTTCAGATGCTTAAACCCCCATGCAGACTTTTCTGTATGTCTAGATGTATTAATTAGGGTATATAACTAAATAGATGGCCAGTATTATTTTTTATTTTTGCGGAATGAATTATATGATGGTTTGTGTTAGAGTATATGTTAGAATTACTCTAACTCTAATAGTTTGTATCTCTATAGTAGTTTAGGTACAAATAGATAATAGATAAAATAGATAAAGTAGGGACCGAATCTCGAATTCTCTAACCGGATGCAGATCAACGGAACCATTAGACCAGAAGCTGCTGCAAAGAACTAACAACGGCATAATTGATTCTTAAATTGAAATGGAAGAGTTGTAATGAATCGGTACCTAAACAATATGGCACATGGGAAAAGTTTTACTGACTTTTAAATATTACAGAAGCTTTTCAATAACTTCAAAGTCTCATAAATTTTTCAATTGTACTAATAATTTATGCTTTGTACAAAGTATTGAATCATTATTTTTTTTAAAACTGTATCTCAACTCCTTTTTTTTTTATGATACTATTAAAAGAAGAGAGAAACTCAAATTTGAGTTTTTCTTTTACTTATTTTTTTACCATAAAAAAAGAAAGCCTAAGAATAGGTGTAACAAATTGTGATGTGGGAAAATAAAACTTTCAAAGTACTTATTGCACACGCAGATAACAATGCTATATATATATTTCCGTTTTATAGCCACTGAGGCTCAGTTAGTAGTGGAAATTTTGAGTAGTTTGTATGAATATTGAGGAATTTGAGTAATTCAATTGGGATGAGATATATTTAAATCTCATTACCACTTGTATAAAAAAAATGTATATCCCCCGTTTAGTTAAAAAAATGCTCTATATATATTTAGCTGCATCCCCATATATGCACCCTGAAATAATAAAAAGGTGCCATCCTGTCAAACATCTCTTCAGCGGTAATGATTTCTATAAGAAAGTCTCTCAAGCTCCTTGCACTGTCCGTACTGGGATTTTGTTCCATATCACAAATCCCGTTTCAAAATCTAGCTACCAACTAAAATTTCGATGAGTAAATTTACTCATTATTACCGTGTTGATAAAAATAGAGAGAGGATAATCTTTTAATTAAATTGTAAATTAATTAACATGTATGGCAGCTAGCTTAGCACTGGCCATACATGTGTCGTAGTCCCGTTGATACGTATATACAACTGCTTATGTAAACTAGTACATGTGTAATACAGTCTAGGATATGTGACACGTGTTATAACATGAGAAACCATAACTTATTTGTCTCATATAGTAATTGATACGTAATTGATAATATATACGAGTAGTTGTTTACATAAATCAATGACATTGTTCTAAGAGCGATATTAATATTCTATAAGACCAACTTTTTCTAAGGTTAATTAGTAACATAGATATGAATCATATGATTAAACTAGCTTGTATTAATTTAAGCCATATATATATATGTGTGTGTGTGTGATTGGGACCTGCAGGGAGGTTTAAATGAGAATCATCAGGCGCAAAGGGGTACAAATTAAAGTTGGTTGAGAAAAAGCATTAGATTCCACTACTGAATGAATATAAATTATATCGAGGACAAAATAAATGAAACTTTTGGGTTATATAGATGGGTCGTTTTATTTGGGTATAATATGATGGTACGTGGGGTAGGTGTGGAGGGTTTTGGACAAGTGTGAAAATTTTGTACAGCTTTCTTTAATTACATTCGTTTCATTACATATGGTCACATGGGTCATGCAGCTGCCACTTCCCTGTACTGTTGTGGCTGTGCATATATTTATATATCTTTTTAAAATTAAATAACCAAATTCTACTGTCATCCCTCTCGCTTTTGTACATTGAAGCATGAGAGCAAATATATATATACGGAGATGATAGATACAATAACAATCCAGTTTAATTTGACATGCGCATAGGATAAGAGAGCAACCATATTTATTTCTCTTCGGAAATAATCACTTTTTGATGGGTAGTAATGCTGGGCGGTTATATTTGGAGGAGAGAAAATAAGGTGACACGCGTGCGCGCATATTTATTTGGACATGTATATTGTATAGTGTTTTTTTTCTTCTTCATAATAAATTACAATTACAATTACAATTGCTTATGTATGTATTTGAGTGTAAATGTAGCGACTTTCGCTGGAAATTAACACAGATTTATTCCTTTATAGCATAACTATGCTCAAATATACTAATAAGAAATTAAACTTCCGGATGAAGTAAACTCTACGTATACAGGTAGCAACTACCATTTTTCTATTGCACACAACAAGAACTTACATAATCATATATGTCATCCAAACTCGGTTTTAGGCCCTTAAGTAAATGTTATTCCCTTTATCAAGCTAAGATTAATGAAAGCTGTGAATAAATTAAAGTTAGACTTAATCATATATAGATGGTATTGCGCGAAATTTGGAAAAAAATGTTACTTTTGTTTGAAGCTTGAGATCGTGTAAATATTATTTATCTCGTCTACATGTCATTTCAAGAATCAAAGTACAAAACTAAACTATAACCGAAAGTATGGGAATTTCTTTAATTTTGTTGTTGTTGCGGTAAGTCGTTTAGTAATTACCTTGCGTGTATCTTAACTAATTCATTATTCTTGTCTAGTCAAAGACAAATTATTCAAATTATTAATTACCAATGAAGATAAAAAAATTCAAAATATTAATATTTCCTATTTCCTATATACATATACCTTGCCGTAAATTATTAACACAATTAAGATTTACATTTACGACCATATATCGCTATTCACATGTACACCATATGTATACTTGTTCTTCGCTGTTAAATTATTTCCTTTGAGATGATAGTTATTCAGTTATTCACTCATTTGTCCTCTCTCTCGCTCTCTTAACAAATTTCTTCTCACTCATTTAACAAATTTCTTTTTATAGATGAATTTTGAAACGTGTCACCTATGTATCTATGGTTTAAAGACAATATCTTTTCATAATTAAAAAAAGCTTAGTCGAGAATACCATTCTTTTAATCGAAAAAGCGAAATTCTTAACGTTTTTTCTATAATAATAATAATCACTACTGGTTTAGGACAGGGTGGAGATGGTGTGTGCTGCAAAATGTTTAGGGTTAAACGTACCTTAGCCTGCGTTACTTCCAAAATAAATAAATTCCAAAAAAATAAATCAAAAACTTAGGGTTTCAAATAACTTCCCAGAGTCGACCTAGATCTACTCTCCCATAGAAAGCGGTGTCGGGCACGCACCAATGAGAAGCATTTAATGTGCAAAGGGCATGAGCAGCACCTTTTAACCTTGGATGACACGACAGGTACAAAAATTAATAAATGAAACGCTGAAAAAAGGAATGCGTGAGATTAACGCGCGAGTACTGTACCCACTTTTTTTTTTCACCCTTCCGTCTAGGGTTTCCTCGCCGTCCACACTCCACAAAGCCCATTATAAATGGTTAGCGATAAGAGCCGCACATTATCGCCACGTAGTTGTCACTCATTGGCCCCTTCTTTCTCTCTCCTAACATTCTCTTTCTACATAGACATGACTTGCTACGGTGTTTTTCATTTTTCTTTTCTTTCTTTTTTATTTTTTTATACAAAAACAAACACACCTTCTTCCAAGGACAAGAAGATAAAAATTCTCTCTCTCATATGGTCTCACACACAAACTCACACACACACACACTCTCTCTCTCTCTCATCCCGAAAGAATCGAAAGCCCCCTCTTTCTCTCTCTAGGGTTTGTGCGTCCTTCGCGCTCAAATTGTGCTGGCGTTGTTGGGAATCATAGCTCCAAGCTGAGCTCCGTGGCTTCTCCGTCGAATGTTCTATCCTACGGTGTCGTTTCGTTGGGAGAATCGGTTAGCAGCTGGGAGAGAGATCGCGTGCGGTGGTCCGCAGGTGAGTTCGGGTGGGCCTTCTTCTTTAGATCACACTTTTTCTCCCTCCGGTTCACAATTCGGTGATTGATTCCGTGTCGATCGGGAAACGGTTTCTTCGATAGTCTTGAGCGTGTTTTTGATTTTTTTTTTGTTTCGATAAATATTAAGCTCACTGTACTGTTTATGGTGTGTCCACTTCAGCTTTTACTTTGCGTTTCCCCCTTTTTTTTCTGGGTCTCGCTTTATTGCTGCCGTTTCACGCTCTCTTTTTTTTGAAAAAAAATTCCTCTCGCGTTTTCGTTGCTTGTTAATTTGAATTGAGTTAATTTTTTGTGGTCAATGATAAAATTAATTTAGAACGCTGAACCCTAGGATATGGGCTTTGTGGATTTTCGTGCATCGTTTTATCATCTGATTTCTGCTTCTTACATGCGATTATGATGTGGGTTTATTGCCTCGCATTAATTCTTATATCGCGATGATATTTTTAGCTGCAAATGACCATTTTCGCCTCGAATTTCGAAGAACCCTAGTGGGCCTTGTTCACTGTGTGTATGTCTCCATCTGTGAACTAATTATATATGGGTTACTCGTTCGTTTTGTTGCGTTTCAATTGTTCTATTATTAACTTCGAGCGTCTTTATGGTTGGTTCTATTGATTGGAAACCTAGGGTTTAGTAACTTTCATAATGTTGGAGGTTGTCATTTTATGTGACCAGTCACTGTGTTTGGAGCTTTCGTTTGCTCCTGTATTACTTTATCTTGGACTTTGCCTTTGTTTTCCTTGCCTTTCCTTTTCATTTGTGAGTAGCTTTGCATAAACCCTAAGAGTTTTTTTTTAAAGCTTGATTAAGATGTTATCATATGTTAGTTACTGGTGTTTTCTTTACATGTGTCTATACATCTGCTACTATGGTTTAATTTGATTGATAATGGCTTGACTTAAGTGTTAGACCCGTAATTATTTCCATCTTGATTTTGAATTTGAATTTAATTTAATTTAATTTAATTTGTGTGAATAGGAAACACTATTTGTGCTTCTAGCTGTGGTTGCTTCTACTGTGCAGATGTGCATGCATAGAGAATCATTTGCGAGGTGATTCTAATACTGTCACAATACTGTTACTGAGTTCATGGGATCATATATCCAAATTGACTCAATCTCTATAGATCTTGCCAATTCTACTGGCAAGACAGATGCGGCGGGAAAATGTGAACATTTCTCAATACGGTAAGCTTTGACACTACATAATATTCTTGCAATCCTAGCCTACTACTTCTGTCTGGATGAGGAGGAGGACGGTGGGGAGGAGGGGAACATATTGAATTGTACAGTCTATGTGTGGCTTAACATAGTTTATAGTATCTTGTAGCTGTTGCCTACAGTTGATTACATTGTCTTAAATAGAGGAGATCCTTACTATATTTTTGTTCAATACTGCAGTGTATATATGTTTACAACCACCAGCATTTTAATTTTTAGTTGGAAGCCATTCAACTAATGCATGGCAATAAGGACTCATCAAAAATAAATTGGTTGGTGATGCCTAAATATAGCATGTTGATGAGAACTGGATGTTAGAGGATTAAATTGAGAAGTGTTCAGTTTTGTTATTTGGGGGGGGGGGGGGCTGATATCAAGCTTTCTTTTCTGGAGATTACATTTTCTTGTGTGGAATCTGCAGGAACTATATATGTTTTGGTTCCCTTTCAGAATCCTTAACACTACCTTAATTATTGTTAGTGCAGTGGTTATGTGTCTGAAATTCGGAAAAAAGACTGGAAACTTTGTTGGCCTTTTCCAGTACACGAGTCTGACGAGCAACCATCACTTCCACCATTAGATGTACCAAAATACAGATGTTGCTATTGTCCAAACTCTCGACAAGAAATTGCTGCCAAAGACATTCATAAAGATGAAGAAGCAGACCTTAATTGTTATAGTGCTGGATGCGGATCTGATACCAACTGTAGTAGTGCAGCTCTCAGATCTGGAATTCAGAAAGATCCAATGCCTGACACTCTTGAGAGAAGAGAATTAATTGATCTTAATACTAATCTGAGCAGTGTCAATGGTGGCTTACCAGTTAGTATTGAGAAAGAAAAGAAAGCTGGAGATGTACGCAGCAGAATAATCGGTAACTTCAATATCAATTATACAAGAGTATCTTGTAATTTATTTATTATTCTACAGTAGGTGGTTTGATTTTCTGTTTTTCCTCCAGACCTCGAGATCGGATTGGAGGATAACCTCAATCAGCAAGTAACTAGTCCTCCATCACCTAAATATTATCCAGGCCTTGCCCAAGAAGTACGCCCCACTAAAATAGGTAGGTTCAAACTGAATATGACATTTTACAGTCAAGCAGCAGTACTTTTATTCTTTTGTATCGTTGTAGCGACAGTTTTTATGTATATTGTAGTAGTATGTTCTTGATTTCAAAGACTGCAATTCAAGTAAAAGCTTTGTTTTTGTTGAGACAGGCTGTGCAGGTGATGAGGTTTCTTGTGTTCAGCTTGCTAGCAATCTTAAATGCATGGATAAGAGTTCTGCTGACATTTGTAATGGAGGAACACCTTCTGCAGATAACCAATGCCAGAAAGATTTAGTAAAAGCTTGTACAATTTTGGGGGAAGGAGCGGCAGTGATGGAGCCAGATAATACATGCACAACTGGGCATCCTATCGAATCAGTTGCTTGTAATCATGCTGTGCCTGCAGGAAGTGTGGACAATATGGTTGAAAATGATTTTCAGGATCATCATTCAGAAAAGTCCACTGGTTTGTCTCGTAGGAGACCTCGGAAGGTGCGTTTAATGACTGACTTGTTAAGTGAAAATGGTGAAATGAAGACTGGGCAAATCACTGTACAAGAATCCCCATCCCATGGTACTTCCAATACTTCTGCAGCTTCACAGGCACACTCAATTTTCCCAGGAAAGATGGATATTCAAGGAGATTTGACCTTGACAAATACAGGTCAGAGTAGAAAAAGGAAATTGGTTATGGATGAAGAACGGAGACCTGCAAGTATGTGTTTTCAGAGGGCTGAAATTGAAGTTCAAAACTTTGAGGGGGATGCAAAAACAACTGATGCTGTTTTCAATAATAGATCCAATTCCAAAGATGTCCTAGCAGGAAAAGGTTTTCAAGATTCCGTGAAGGGCAACTGGAGTAAACCTGAATCTGAGAGAAGCCATATCATGGGTAAGAAGAAGAACAAAAAGATTCAAGTTGTAGATAATTACTTGATTCCTGAGCCACAACAAGGACAGAGAAGAGAAAATGAGGACACTATGGATACTGCAGATAAGGCATATGCATCTAAAACAGTTTCTTCTAGATTAGCTCCTTGTGTGTTCACAGGGAAAGGGGCGGATAATTTTCCTTTCCATGCCCGAAGAATAGAAAATGAGTCTAATTTGTCCAAAGAAAAAGGGAAAATGCTGCAAACTGATGGGAAACTGGATTCTTTATCCTGCCAGAAAAACGGCATGCTTGTAGGAGATTCATTTGCATATTCAGGGACAAAAATCAGGTCCAGTTTGCCTGTAGACATTCCAATTCCTTCGGTCCATGGGGTGATGAATGGAAAAGGACTGGAAGAGGGGTTGCATCTTTCTCTAAACAGTTATTTGGCAGCACATAATTACAACAAAAAATGTATCCATCAAATGGAAAATCGCCTTCCTTTCTCATTGTCGTTGCAAGAGAGCACTTCAAAAGTACCTCAGCTTAATAGAAAAAACAGTGAAACCAACATTTTTGGAGGACCAAGCATTCCTTCCAGGCACACTACAAATGCTATTTCTGGAAAAGGAGTTCATTGTGAAGTAAGTAGCCACAAAAAATCCTCTTAGACTACTTTTTTCATGATTAGTCGAATAAATATGTCTCTGGGATGAAGATGAGATTCATTTTTTTTTATACATGTTTCTGAGAAGATCGTGTTTTCTTTTTGCAGGAAATTACTGGTGTAGGAAACACAGAAAGAACTGTTGAAACTGTGGAACAACTAGGTATTATGAAAAGATGCAATGAACAAACAGCCGATGTGTCTGAGCAGGGAACACTGGATGATATACCCATGGAAATTGTGGAACTCTTGGCTAAGAATCAGTACGAGAGATGTCTCCCTGATGTAGAAAATAGATGCTCCATGTTGGAAAAATCCTCTATCAGAAGGAATGCACAGATGACAGCTGGCACCAATGTATATGGCAAAGGGGAGATGAGCTTTTTAAAAGAGGGCCAGAAGGAGAAATCTCAGGGAAGACATAAGAAAAGTAACATGGTCACAAGAGGAGAGAATATGAAGCCTAGCAAAAGAAAGCCAGTTCATTACTTTTCTCCATTTGATGGAAGCAGTTCGGGAGTGAATAATTTGTATCCACCTCAATCCCCCTTCGGATTTGAAGTTCCTCAATCACAAAAGAAGCCATCAACTGGATTCCAGTTTTCACCTTTGGTTTCTAGCCAGCTTGGTTGTGCTCGAAATTGCAAGTTTAATGGGAGTCTTGAAGAGCGTGCATCCTCTAGCACTACTTTGCAAGTGCTGGGAGGATGTAGCTTACACAAGAATATCTTACAACAGGATAATGAAGCTTCTCGCATTTGGGCATCCTTGACCCCGAATCATGTTTCCTTAGGGTATGATGTACCCCAAAAGGTTGTTTCTCAGCCTATGAGTAGTAACATGGACATAACTTCACTCCGATCTGGTGCACTTCATAAGCAGAACATGAAGAGGGATATTGATCTTAACTACACAAATATGAATACTGCTGGCTTGGAAAAGCATAGCAGGAATACAGGTCCTGGAACTGGCACCTTCAGCAGGATGAACGGAGAATACTCCTTTGCTTGCAAAAATAACGGAATTGAGCCTCGTCAAAATTTGAGGGGATCTTTGGATTTGTATTCTAATGAGACAATTCCAGCCATGCATTTACTCAGCCTTATGGATGCAGGCATGCCGTCACGTACACCCTTCAATGCGGGTGTTAATGCTCAAATGCTCAAAAGACCCTCTTATCCTGGTGATTGCAATACTAAGTTGGAGATCGGTGCATCTAAGGCCCATACCCAGAAAAGGCAACCATCGGATTATTACAGCAGAAGTTACTTATCAGATAAACCCCATGGCTGTTTTATTGGCTCTCCAACCTTTGGTGCATGTTCTTCAACCCAGCATGATAAGAAGTTTACAAGAGATAGTGGTTTTGATGGTCAAAATTCAACAAAGTTTGGAAAGAAAGAAAAGATGAAGAGCTCCAACTCTACCCTGCAGAATAGAGTTAGTAAGCAGCTTAGCTTGCCTCATCTTGAAACTGAAACTTCACTGCAACGCAAATTGCAAGTTCATGGTATTCATGAAACCTCAGTGCCGTTTAAAATCATCTCTGGAAACTCATGTATGGTGAACAGAAATCCAGCTGACTTCACCATGCCAGAAACAGGGAATATCTATATGATCAGAGGAGAAGATCTAAAATTTGAGAAGAGTATTCCCAAAAACAAGTCTCGCTTCCCTATTCCATGTGGACACAAGCAGCATAGGAATTTGAAGGGAACTAAAATGAAAGAACATTCAAAACATTGAAATCCATTATTCCATGATCTGGTAGCTCTTCAGAATCTCCTGAATTTTATTGCAAAGCTATGAATTTATGCTACAGCATTTCTTTAATACACCTTATTTTCCTGTCTTTCTCAAATATTTCAGCAGGTGGGGTCTTGCATGCAACATGAGAATAGCAAAAGACTTCCATTCTCAGTGTAGAAGCAGATCTTTGACTTGGAATCTGAAATTAATTGACTCGGGGAGGAGTTGGCGAGATGCCATGTCGAAAGCTGAATAGAAGACAATCATGCATCTGTTTTTAATTAACCTGTTGTAATTAGTGTTTATGTGAGCAAAAAAATATATATGTTCTTCATACATTATGATCTGTGTCGTAAAATTTATGGGGAAGCCTCGCTGCCCCTTAGTTTTAAAGTATCAGTATGCTGTCATAAAGTTTACGGGGGAGCCTCAAAATAGCCCCGTATAGACTTTTATTATACTATGGTTACAATTCATACAAGTGCCAAAACCAAGGTAAAAGATTCAGTTTGTTGCTGAGATGTGAGTTTTGCCTACGAAACATATCATTTAATTTTCCCCCTTCTCTCCCTCCCCATCTCTTTCTAACCATATTAAGATATAAGCTTCATATGCTGTCATTGTAGTAGGATTTATTTCACGTTTATCTAAAGCATATATTCAGCAGGAAGATGTTATGGGCTAGGAAGGGGCAGAAAAAGTAGTCATTAATCTATTCTCCTCTGGCATGTCCAATGACGCCGATCTTTCTTTTGTAATTACAATGATGCTCCTAATTATCCAGAGCTAAAATAAAAAAATAACAAAATCGTGTGTGTGTGATTATTCAGAGTAAATTACCCTTCTTCCTGTATTTATTTTTTATATTATACTAAACTTCTCTCGATCAAGAAAAGTTGCTCAAACTCTGTTGTATTTATAAAATTATATAAAAATGTTAAAGAATTCCAAATGATGTCAAACACGATAAATTCTTAATTGACTCGTTAGCTCATGAATGTTCTATTGTAAAGGGTCATTTCTACTCTTCTCTTGTTTATATGTAAAGAAAAAAAAAAATCCATTTTGTGTAATTAAACACTCAATTACATGGCTGCGCATAGAAAGAAAAATTAGTTTGTATCGAGTGGAAATTCTTCTTTGTTAACATACAAGGGTTAAGTCATACTCCCTATGTGTCTCTAAATTTTGGTTGTTTAAGGTTTTTACGTTTAATTAAAAAATACTTAATTAAGTTAAATTTATACTAAAATATTAATATTTATTGTTTTATTTTTTTCATACTTTTTATTATTCTTAATTACTCACATTACTACTTCATCAATTTATCCATTATTAGAGGTGTCTCCTTGAAAAATTGGACATGTTGATACTTGATTGTGGTATCTATTTTCAATATAAATACCATTAGGAATTAATTATCCACTATAATTATCTAGCAAAAATAATTTTTTTATGAATTTGCCCTCTTAATTATATCTAAGGGTATAGTTAAAAAGTGTTTAATTATATCTTAAAATTCTAAAGCAATCAAAGTTTTAAAATAAAAATGAAAAACTAAAATAACAAAGTTTAGGATCGGAGAGTATACATTTCATGGAAAAACATTAAGGTGTTGATTGTTATATTTTCATAAAAATGATTTTAAAAGAGTTAATGGAAAAAATTGATTTTATTTAGAAATGGTATATATATGTATATTTAAAGTGAATTTAATAGAAGTGATTTTTTTAATGGTAAAATAAAATCATTTTTAACACGTAAACGTGTATGCTTAAATTTTTTTGGTAGTTTTCATAATTAAAATCAAATCTATTCAACAAAAAAGTTAAAATTTTTCACTCATTTCAAAATCAATTCTATTTATTGTATTTTGAGTTTAATGTATCGTGAGAAATGCAAAACGGATGTTCGCCCCAAGAGAAGCACTGAAGAGTTTAATGATTGACACTTTTTATAGGTTAAGTACGGATGTGGCCTCTCTTAATTATTTTAAAACATGAAAATCTACATAAGATTGTTCTACTCTCTCCGTCCTATATTTTTTTTTTGTAGTTTTATTTTTTTTAAATTTTAGTTATTTTAAGATTTTAAGATATAATTTATTATTATTTTTAATTATACCATTTAGTATAATTAATAAGTATATTAAGCGAAATAATAATTAGAATAATTAAAAATATTAAAAAAATATAAAAACTTGTAAAATAATAAAATAAAAATATTTTAATCTAAAATTTACTCAATTAATTATTGACAAAAACCTTAAATCACCAGAGATATGCGACTAAGGGAGCAATACATTTTCTATATATATGAAACGTCGTATATGTTTTCCCTCTTATTAATCTTTTACAGTTTAACATGATACAAAACGAGCAAAGCAATAGAGAACAAAGCCTAGAAGAGGGTTGCAGGTTTTCGAAAACAGAATAAAGAGGCCAATAATCGATTATGCGATGGAAAACTGGGAATAGGGAAGATGAAAAAGAGGGACACCCAACATTTATACCCAAAACGACAAAGGGTTGGATGATCGAGCTTTTGCATATTTTGCTTGCCCCTTTTCCCTTCCTTTAAATTTTGGAGGAAATTAAAATAAGTAGGTCAGAAACACGCGCGGAAACATCCTCAATATACCCAAACATCTGGAAATCGAAAACTTCCATCTTGCGTTAATTATATTCATACAGCAGAAAATTGCAGACAAAAAAAAAAACCCTTTTTTTCCATGCAGCTAAGCACATAAAAGGGGGTCAAATTCTGTTGCTGACAGCATCGATCACTAGCCTGCCTTAGATATATAGTTACTAGTATTTCACATAGTAATTCAGATTTCTGGCATAATAATTAAGAATAGATGAACGGGGATATATAGAGAAACAACATAAAGGACCGCCAGACACAAATTAAGGCGCGATTATAAACCTTGGGGTTCGGTTCAGGCAGCCACATTCGGAATGCATGCAGCAACTGCAAAGGCAGGCTCTGCGCTTCTTTTAATTAATTAAATTGGGTTTCTCTTTTCTTCTCCTCTGATTTTCATTCTGTTAAGGAATTATAATTAACTATTCAAGATTAGTTCATCAGGGAAGATCAGAAGTAGTACTGGTTTGTTTTACTGTTCCTCGTTGTTCGTTTTTCTTTCTGCTAGAATATTCCCACAAGCTAAGTAGTATATTTTACTCGATCGCATTGGATATACCTCTCGCTTTTCTTTTTTCTTTTTTTTTTGTTAATGGGATGTAACTCTCGTTTAAATTTTATAGGAAAAAATGTTTTAAACTATTAATAGTCATAAATTTTGGACCACTTGACCAATACAAAAATTTATTTAAAATGGCATAATTAATAACTTGTAGAAATAACTAATAATTAAAAAATAAATAGTGTTACTCATCAATAAATAAATAAATAAGTGTAGAGGTTATTTATGAGTGGGATAACTAGTTAATGAACCCAACATTTATCGCATTGAAAAACGATGATAGAACTATATTAGAACAGTGCAAAAAAAAAAATACAGACTTCAACTATGATTCTTTAATTAATTAGAGATAGAATCGGAGGCCACCGACAAAAGATAAAAGAGACGCCAATATAGAGAGATTTATAATTAATTTTCTTTTATGAAAAAAAAGGAGAGAAATTAACGAGTGGAGTATAAATTAGGAGAAAATTAATTTTCTTTATGAGAAGTGTTTACCAACTTACCAATTGATGCGAACCCTAAGAAAACAAACACTTCCACGCCATTGTTAGTTATACGTACGCATAAAATGCCTTGTTGGTTGTAAGAATTTCATGAACAATAAGTTTTAGTTTCTTGAGTACGCACCAAAACACTTCCACGCAATCGTTGTTATAAGTTTTGAATGTAGGTGGCAGTAGCAGTAGTAGGAGCCGGATTAATTTTCTTCTTAGGCATCGTTATTGGGGAAACGAGAAAGGGGGAAGATGAAATTACGCTCCGATATATCGAGCATGAAAAAAATAAAAAGCTTTTGTACTATAAAAGGGCATCATGTTATTGAGGAAAGTAAGTGACTCTAGCTTCCATCAAGACATTGGATGCAGAAATGTAAACCCCCGTTTATGAGAGAACACATATCAATGTCTGTCTTTTGCAATTTGATGATCCCTTAATTTGTTGTTTGGATGTAATAAACTGCAGGTTAATTAGTGGTCCAGATGTATGCACTTTTTTTTTTATATTTGAGACCGGAGGAAGTAATTAACATGGCACCCCAAGAGTACTGCTGAGTTGGTGTTGTTAGCTAGATAGATATAATTCACATAGAAATTAAAATTTCAGGCTTTAAGATTTCTCAAGTCGGGGAAGATGATATATGTAGTTGTATTCTCGAGCAAAAATAACTGAATATAAGTAGGAACTTGAGGGTCTTATTGCAGCTTAATTACCTTCATATATATGACCCACTATATATGATAGCTAGATGCAGGCCATTATTCTTCAACCCACAATATGATAGCCAGGATGTCCTAAAGTGATGTATGCTTTATGCGTTTCACATATTCGCACTTCTTGCCTTTAGTACTATCAATTGCTTTCTCTGCATTAATTTGACGTTAATGAAATTTATTAAACTTTTAGGCAGCTTCGTTATTGTGTGCTCAAATAAGAACAATCAATATGTCATGCCGTATATAGACCCAGTTTAGACTAATTATATATAGTTTATGGAGCTTCTCTTAATTAAAATATAAGATGGGTTCTTCACTAGCCAACAAATCTTTTATAAACAATTACAAGTTATAAGGTTTCTCCACTTGTGGGGTAAGACTGCGTATGTCTACCATCCCTTGACTTCACATGATAAAAGTCTCGTGCACTGACCCGTCTATGGAGAAGTTAAATGAGAATTAAAAAATTTAATATATAACAACTAATTTCAACTTATGGTATAATTATTGTACGATTCGTTTAATATTTATTTTTTTTATAAGCGATTCATAATGCGCCAAGTTATCTTATATATGCAAATCTCAAAGGAGTAAGACACATTAATTAAAAAATGATCCATGGACTGATGGGTACTGGGGAATTTCTAGCATACTTCGGTATTCCTTTGAGACCATGTAGGTTACTGGGGTTTTACTTTTTTACTAGATAACATTATTTAGGGTGTTGGCCTGTAATGGACGATTTGTATCTTTTGAGGGTGGAGGCTCCTTTCTATTTGTAAGCTGGAGCTTATTCTTGTATACTGTCTTGACTTGGTTCTTGGATTGGACACATCTTGTGCTGTCAGTCCAGTTTTAATATAATTTTGCTTATAAAAAAAATGATCCATGGACACTAATATAGATGAACGTTGGATGGTCCAGGAAACTAATGAAAACATCATGATCGATGATCATTGTGAATATTTGCTAGGTTGTGATACATGTATATGACGGTAAACAAATAGAAATAAATAAGTGCAGGAACATATACTGGGCGAGAATACAATCATTTAATCGATCATGCATAAACGATTTAACACTTTTTATTTGCTTTTAGTAGTGTAGTATCAAATAAATCACTTCCACTCCATTTAGGTGTGCACTCAAATATTGGGATAGGTAGAAATCTAGATAATAAATTATACATTAAATCACAATGGTGACTCTTTGACACAGTACTACCAATTAAAAGCAATAATAAATCATGCACATATATTCTGAATGATTCTTTTATTATGGATCTATTAATGCACGGAGACATTTATGATGAGCTTCGAAAGAATTGGTATTCGAGGCAAGCTGATTTGGCTTTTATTCCTTTAATGAAAAAATTATGACGCGCCATTAATTTTTTTTCTCTAACAATAACATTTTTTTATCTTGATTATCAGTTTTGAAAAAATGTTATTTTTTTTAAAATGAAGTAATAGGTGATTTGATTTTGATTATTAACATAACTAGAAATTACAGGCACATGGTTTTTAAAATCTTAACCGTTTATTTCTATTAAAATTAAGTAATGGCTTTTTTTTAAGGAATAAATTAAGTGATGGCTGCTGCCATCTAATTAATGTTTTCAAATCAAAGAAATTAATACTCTTGCAACTCGTTTAATTTCCCTGCCTCTCCTATCATTTTGTTAATTTGTTTGAGTATATATTGAAGCCAACGCCGTGATTGTGGGTTAATGTATAATTAAGCTAGCGTTCGATCTCGCGTGGAAGATTTTGCAAAATAAAATAAAATAAAACGGGTGCATTCCCTCTGTGTCCTACTCAAAATGGATTAATGTTTGTGCCTTCACATTGATCCAAGCTGCCTCTATCATTTCTACTAGAGGATTTTAACATAGTTAATTAAGCCACTGATAAAAAATTTGTGTGTGTGTGTGTGTGTGTTGAAGAGAGAACCAGTTTACATTTACACAGAGCTAGCATGCAAGAACTGCAAAGGTATTTGCATATTTGGCAGCAGCGAGATTTCTGTGTGATTGACCAACGTTATCCTTCATTTGGATCAGTTAGAAATTCAATAAGTTTCTACTTTTTTTTTTAGATAGAAATATAGCAGTAGTTAGTATGTTGTGTTAGTGGAAAGATTTAAACTTATGACTTTTTTATCACTCTAACCTCTATATTCCTTGTCTACACCACCAAATCACTTTATCACCCTGCCCCTTCAACAAGTTCTACTTGGCCTTGTAAAATTGAATACTGAAGGCAGCTATTTGATCAGAGGGACCCATTTAATTTTCTTTAGGCGAATTAATGAGTACTTTTGACGAATTTAATTTTGTGGCTGGATATGTTAGCTGAAGCTAGATTGTCTTTTCCATGTATAGTGAATCCCAAAGCTAGCTGTTTGTGGTGTTCGTGATGCAGTTTTCAGAGTTGATGATTTTAAGAATTTGAAGTGTTAATTGTAGCTGTTAATGTTATTCAGGAATATGTATAGATCAATATTCATCCACTTTGTGCAAATTTTATGCCTTGGGGTGTAAAAACTTTCTATGTTGTCAAGAAGCCAACACCAAATGCTTGATATTTTGCATTAGGATTTAAGGCTTCATCTCACCGTATATTTGGCCTTGATGTTGTGACGATCAGTAAGGCACTCATCATGACCATGTAATATTATGGTCATGGATGTACAATTAATTTAAGGAAGAATAATGTTCTCCTCGCACCCCTTTAATGATGAATAAATTACTTGATGGTGGGTGTATCACATCTCTAGCTATTTCTGCTTCTATATATGGAGTGGAAAAGTGGAAACCACACCATGGTAATTGGTTCTGAGCTGAAGAGCTATCCTGTAACTCGTTCTTCAAGAGGTGTTTGTCTGAACTAATTATTAGCCAGAGGTGAAAAGGAGCTTCCTGATAGTTAATTGGCGTGGCATTTTAATTATCAACAACTTTCGATGTATTAATTTTATTTTATTAGAATGAATGAATGGTTGAGATTTCAATGTCAGCAGACTCTACAATTGTTAGGACTTTCCTCACCCTGGTACCTAGCTAGTTTCATACTCTACCAAGGTTGGTTTTGTTTGGCTGCTTTGAGTTGACCAAAAGTACGTACTTGTGTTTCTCCAACCTAGCTAGATATAAATAATTAAGAAGGCATGAACAAAATCCCACTGCAATTTTCCCCCTAGCTAGCATGATGAGGTGGCAGGTGAGCCAGCCAAACCTACTAGGTGAGCCCAACGGAGCTGGTTCAACTAGCTAGTCCTCCTTCAATTTATTAAGTTATTAATTTGTCTTCATGAACTTGATTGATGTTGAAAGGAGGATCGGAGATCCAAAATGAATAATAACCTTTTTAAGCTTTTATATTTATTATTCAGCTGTAAAAAAAGTGAGTAAATAAATAAAAAGAGATGCCACGTGGTAATTATAAGTCCCTCAAACTCACACGTACTGACACCTTCCCAATAAGGAGCAGCCATCAGAGGCAGCTTGTTCCCACACCGGCGCCGCGCATTATATTAGTATTAGTAGTGGTGAGAGTGGTGACCATTTTTGGATTATTGGATGCCGGAATTATTTATATATATGCTTTTCTGTGCTAATAAATATAATAATCAGCAAAGCATGCATATTGCTTGCATTCCCCCTTCTTATTATTAGCTAGGATCAAGCTAGCCCACTTAAGCGAGAATAATAACAATAATGGTATACATATATACATGAGGATTAATTTAATTTGGTGACTAGCTAGATTGCCTATATATTAATATTCCATTTAATCCGTTATGCTTTATCCCGTTGTACCTATTTTGATTTCGATTATTCTTCACCTCGTCGAACATATATTGTTACACTGAGAGCATGTTACTGTGGGTTTGGTTCGTATAGCTACATTAATCCATATCCAAATTAATTATAGAATTCATTAATTAAATTTGTACATTTGGGGTTTTTGTAATATAAACCAAACATATCTGGGGTCGATAGGATCACCCCAGGCCATGGAGGCCATGATGGGATTGGGAGTGATAGTCCCATCGACCAGCTGGTGGCTTATATTAGTTAGGTGGGGGCTTCTTCTGATCCATCCAGAAATAATGGGAATTGGGAAACAATAAATTGAAGACGAAATTATGGAGTTTATTGAATTGCAAATCTATATTCCCTTTGTCAAAAAAAGAACATGTATTTCCTGTGCTGCGGATATTTTAATCAATGAAAATAGGCGCCTAAGTAAGATGTGATGTTGTTTTCTCTTTTTTTTCTTCTTTTTATCATAAAAGAAAAAGTTATGTTTGAACTCATGCGACAGAGTAATTATTTTAGACAAATATTAAAGGTATTCGTCAATAAATCAGAAGTAATTTTTTTACTAAAAATACAACTTTTAAAATCATTGTTAGATTGAATATTGTAATTTTTAATAAAAGAGTTTTTGTTTTCTTGATTCTTTACACCAATGCCTTTGCCGGTTTGCCCTTTGGGAAGACCTTAACCCAATTAATATGCACATGAAACATTTTCCGCCAATTAATATTATGTTTAATGTTTAATTTATAGAAAAAATAAAATATATATATATATATATGAGTGACTTTTTTAATATCTATTATTTGAGTTGACAGAAAACGGTAAGAAATAATACAACACTCAAGTAAGAAACATGTTATTTAATTGTTGGTGTGGCCCCTGATGACATGATAATATATAAGAGGTACACTAATTAATTCTTTTTTTTTTTGAAGAGAGGTACACTAATTAATTCTTATTTCGCCGTAAACGGATAGTTTAATAGATATGCACCACTTAACTTAATTAATAATAAGAGTAAATTATAAACTCAAAGAAATTAACTCCTCCAAAATGAAAATTTCATTTAAACAAAATGAGGAGTCTTTTTTTTTGTCAGAACAAAATGAAAAAAAAATGAGGAGTCTTAGATATTTAGAAAATAACTAAAAAAAATTCTAAAAAAACACAATTCATCACCTTCAATATTAAATTATTAATTTTTTTGTAATAACCTCTTTCCTAAAAAAAAGGAGAACAAGGTCCGGAAGAAAATAATATTTTATTTTTATTCACAAAAAACAAAATATTCACGTAAACTTGGTCTAATTAACCAGTCCCACAAGATGTGTTTTAATTTCCACACCAACAATGTCCAATTATGCTACTGCTACCATGTGTAAAGGATTCAGGAAATGTAACCATCACTCTCTTGCGCCATTATTCTCTGAATCTCTTCCAAATCTGACATATTTCCTACAGAAACAAACTCACATTTTCAGCAATTCCTGAAACTTAACCCCACTCCACGTGAATCTGACATGCTCAATTTCAGGATATAATTATAAATTAGTTGCATTGCCTTATTCCTTAGTTTTTTTTTTAAATCTCTCGCGAGAACAGAGTTTAGATATGAAATTTTCCTATTTTCTGATATCCAAATTAGAGACGATAACCCACAAAAAAGTATCGCTTGATTATTATCCACTATAAGAAGCATAAAAAATTAACATGAACACATGAAAGCTGGAATTGCCTCTCCCCAAAGGTGGTGGTTGTTGTTCTTTTAATTTCAGTTCTGCAGGAAACACAGAATTAAGCTTTCAATCCAAGAGGATCGGCTTGGCTCAAAATGGAAATGATGAGATGAGTTTGGACTTTAATTCCTATTCCTCTCTCCTCTCTATTTCCAAATTTTAGAACAATAATTGCAGCTCTACACTTTCAGGTTCTTAACCTTTTAGCTTTAGATTGTTATTAAGGGCAAACAGTTTTTATTTCTCAAGGATTAGTTAGAGCTTCAGTGAAGAGCTTTCATTATCAATCTTCAAAGACTACTTTTCAAGGATCAGACTTGTTAAAATTAATAATTTATTGAATATATAAAAACCTTTTAAATCTTAATTGATTAGGATCTGCCTAGACAGGACCATTGATTAATTTCTTTTTAACACATTAATGATGAGATTAAGAATATTTGAAATCATATATATATACCTCCTACAAAAGCTAATTGAACCATTAAGTTTTCAAGTTCTACAGTGTGGGGAAGAACAGATATCAAATTAATCATCAACAACATAAGTAGTATTTCAAAATACAAAGGGATCGATGATGATGATAGTGATACAATACAAGTATATATGATGCAGATGCAACAAGTAGTGATGATGATGATGATAACGATGGATATAATAACGTTTAATTTTACAAGTGAGTGGGTCTTCAATTACTCAAGTGGAAGTGGTGGTGTCGTGAGGTTGAGGTTGAGAGAGGTGTTGCAGAGTCTTCAGTAGCTGGGCCCCTTTTCTCTTTCCCCTCGCGCTACACTCTCCCTGCAGCGCAAGCTCCACCGCACGCGCCACCTCTTCCGGCGGAGCCGTCTGCTGATCCGCCTCATCGCCGCCGTACACAACAGCCAGCACCCCGATGGCGTACTCCCTCCCACGCGCCCCCGTCTTCCCCATCATGGTCACCATCACCGGCACCGCAAGCGCGTGTGCCCTCACCTCCTCCGCCCCCTCCGCCACCGTGCACATCAGCTCCAGTGCCGCCAAAGCCCTCTCTGCCGGCGGACCCTCGAGCTCCGGCGCCGACTCCACGACAGCACCGACGGCGCCCCCCTCGACGGCGACACGGCGGTTTACCTCGGAGAGGCAAAGCGCGAAGAGAATCTTGGTGGCGGGCTTGGCCTCCCGGAGGTTGCGGATGAGTGCGCGCATGAGGTTCGGTGGACACGGTGGCTGTTCTTGCGGCGGGTTGGGAACGAGGGAACGTTCTAGAAGCTGAAGGGAACCGTTGAGGTCGGTGCTGAGCTGGAGTTCTGACACGTGGAAGAGTTCTTGGAGGTTTGGGATGGTAATGTTGTTGATGGAAGGGGAAGGAGGAGGAGAGTGATGAGTGTTTGTGTTTGTGTCAGTGTTGTCATTAGTGTTGGTGGTGTTGTTTGTTGGGGTTGGGAGAGAGAATCTCCACTGTGTGAAGCTTTGATGAGAAGTGGCGGAAGAAGAGGATGACGTGGAGGACTCGGTGGTTGTTGAGGGGTGAGTGTGGGTGAGAGGGAGTGGTGAGGTGGCGGCGGCACCGGTGGTGGTGGCGGTGGGGCTCAGCACGCTTTGGGCGCAGTGTCGAAAGAAGCCACATGAGAATAGTTGAGTTTTGAGCTTTGGTTGATGGGTTTTCATGGTTGAGTGGTGGTTGTGTGTGGTTTCTAATTCTCTATTTCTCTACTACTATCTTTCTTCGTTCGTCTGGGATTCTTTCTTTTGAAAACAATGATACAACAGAGGTGGAACTGTTGTTAGTAGAACTGGGGCAGTTGTACGACGTGGTTCTTGCTTTCTTTCTGTCACCTTCGTGAAAAACAATAGAATGGGTCAATAATAATATGACTTGGCTTGGCTTCTTCCTCTTTTCTTATTTTACTTACACATTTATTTATTGAGGTGCCCTGGATAAAATCTCAATGGTACAGAATTTGGATACACCTCTTCAATTTTATCATTTATGTTGATGGTCAGTTTCCTTAGGGGAATTGAATTGTATTTTTTGGAGAAAAAAAACTCACGAAAATAGTACCTTAGCAGATCATTAATTCTTTGATAGGTACACGTGAAATTAAAAGAATTAATTATTTGGCATGTATGTGTAAGATGAGGAGAATTAGCATTAAAATATATATGCTTGTCTTTTTATGTTTTATCTAAAAATGTATTAAATTAAAGATTGAAAATCAGGAATCAGGATTGAGGTGAGAAGATCCTCAGTCCAAACTCCAAATTCAAGAATCATGGAATTTCTTGGACCAAAAAAAAAGAATCATGGAATATCATTTTTCTTCTTTGTTTAGGGTGAGAACTGAAAGAAGAAAAAATAAAAGAGGAGAAAGGAGTGAGAAAACTGGCTTCTCCACGTTTGGGTGACACAGTAGAAAATGAGGGGAAAAGGAAACTTCATACGTGGAACCCACAAGAAAATTTGTTTGCGATCTCCCATTTTGCTTGTCTCTCCTCCCTTCTCAGTGACTGGGGGGAAAAAACTAGTAGCCACTGCTTCTACAAAAAAAAAAAAAAAACAGTAGCTAGCCATTTTGTGCTTCTTCTTCTTCTTGTCTATTATCGAGCTGCATTCATCACTCTCCCACCAAGTTGAGGTTTTTACATGGTGAAGACAATAACCATGAGAGCTTCTCACACTGTGTGCATCGGTTAATGTCACTGTGTCATGTGGTTCTTTATATTTTTATCAAAGTGGTGTGAAGACATTTTTTCAGGGGAAATTGTACTCCTCTTTCCATTTATGATTAAATGACACATGCAACTCCTATTTTGTGAAAAGATACACTTCTCCCTTTAATACATATCTCTCCTCTTTTATATAAATTACAAAATAGAGGGGATGCTGTGTCATTCAGAATAGACCTGATGTTTCTTCTTTTTTTTTGGATCATACCTGATGTTTCTTTTAAAAATGGAGAGTTGTATGTGTTATTTAAGCATACACATGTGCTTCTCCAATGGTGTTGAAGGAAGGAATGATTATAAAAACCGGTGTTAAATTTTTCAAAACAACCCATACAAATATCCTTCCGCAGCCACACCATGGGAGTATACCCATTACCCCAAATCAAAGTGATTGAACATTAAGATACATTGTATCTTTTATATATGCTAAATAATACCTAAATAGAAATTTTAATGTGATCGTACGGCTAAAAAAGAATTACTCTTTTTTTTGGTCATGAAATTACTCTTTGTTTAGCGGTGGTTTTTCTCCAAGATTCTGAGTTTTTTTTTTCCAAGATTCATTCATGAGCTCCGCTCGGGCTTCAAGAAAAGCGTATGTTTTTTTTTGGTCAACAGAAAAGCGTCTGTTCAGGAGGACGATCTTCGTTCTCGTATGAGTGTATGACTAAGAACTAAGAAGGTGAAAACTCAGACCCATTAGGTTTTTTCTCCTGAAGAACTAGAAGATGGGTCTCAGCAAATTTCACAGGCGACAATGGAGGTGGATGAAGGGGTCAAACCCCTACCCTTAAACACGTCACCCCAAGCTCTAACCACTTCAGCTACTAGTGAGGAATTACTCAATCTTGAGTATGAAGGTTTGCACTCAATTTGTTTCTCGTGTGGAAGATATGGTCACATGTCTACAAGCTGCCCTTCGATTATAAGCATGATTCTACACCCAGATTACAAAAAGCTACAAATACTAATGACCAAAATATTGACGAAGAAATCATTCGGCATATTAAAATATCAACAATAAAAAAAAACTAATTTCATACCTAAATCTGTAGTTTATCTGAAAAGGAAAACGATTGGACAAGGTGTACCAGTACTACATTTTTCATCAACCTCGTTGTAGTTGTAAATGAGACACTGCAATTAGAATAAGTAGCAAAATATTTCATCAAAAGTAATCTACAGTACTTATTTCACAAAGCAACTACCCTCGGAAGTCTGATTCTCCTCTGTAATTCTCAATTTACAACATCATTAAAATTAAGATCCTCCATTCAGCCTCAAACAATGGAGAGTAATGGAATTTTACATTACTTTTTGTAATTCAAGTTACAAGATCTCGGTGGACCTCTGAAATTAACTAACTAAAAAGGAAACTGAGAGATAAACCTACTTAGTACTTCAAAATTAAAGAAATCATGGGCCAAAAATGGATGACAGATCATCTCCATTTCTCTTGTAGATCTTTCCTCTCCGACAATACCCAAGTAACAAATATTGCTGCTACGAGTGCAACAATTGTAAGCAGAAGTAGAGCATAGCTGAAATCTTCAGTCAGTGAATCGTAAGTCCTAGAAGGAGCAATCTGAGTAAAAAATAGATCTACTCCATAGGCAAAGACGAGGGATGTAGACTCCAGTTTGGCAGGCACTGTTACTATACCTCGGAGACCTTCTACTTTTAGGGAATGTGTAATATAGGACTGCAGAGATTCAAACAGAACGAGTTTGAATGAGTATGAATTTCATGTTAAGAAGTACATTGAGCTCAAAGAGAAGCAAGAGTTTCAAGTTGGTTTTAAATGCTTGTCTCACTAATATGTATTTTCTCAAGCAGATCTACGAGACTCGTTAACCGAGGCAGAAGATATGTGAATGCCAGCCACAGCAAGCAAAAACAGATTCAAGTCATTTCTCCATCCCCATCATCATTTACCAGTTCTCGTAATGGTATACTAGGAAAAAGTTATTATAGTTGAGATTCATTACAAATTCTGTGACTCATCCACCTCGTACACAAATTGTTTACTGAGAAATTCCCCCGAGAGAGGAGATGATCTACATATAGCAAAACCAGAAATTTACTGCACCCAACATACATGGCATGGATATATATTGATGCCTATAACTTAACATGTTATCTACTTAGCCTCTAGCAATCTAAAGAATAAAGATCACAACCCTTCACCAGTTCATTTTTTTGTCATCCAAAATAAGTTCCCCAACCCCTCCCCCTGCTTTTCAACGCCTCCCTGACCAGAAGCAATTGATATTTACTATGAAAAAAGGAAGAAAAATGTAAACTTTATGATGATTTCAAAATTTACCTCATGTTGAGAAATCATGTACCATATGCCATGATTGCACCACTAGTTAATTGTTTTTTTCCATACATCAAATTTCTAGTATGAAGAAAAGAAGCAAGGACCTTATTTTGGCCCATATCAAACAAGGAAATTTCAGACACAAATATACCTGAGAAATTATTGGCAATGAATCGGTAAGAGGAATAATTCCTTCTTCTTTCTCGGCTTGTGAGGGATTGAGTGTGCGCCGGGGATCCAAAAAGCGTTTGTCAAGTGCCAAAACCTGCAAAACAAGAAAGAAAAGGTTGACGCATCAAAATGAAAGAATACCATTAGATTGAAGAATAAAATTAATCAAGAGAAAAAGGCAGATTGATTCTTTTGATCTCAAGTTCTCATTTTTGGGGGGGGGGGGGGGGGGAGGACAGTAATGCAAATAATTCCTACCTGATCACCAATTGTTCCAATAAGAAGCTGCTTAGAGGTAATACCCTTGGCAGTTGAAGTCACTTCTATGGCTTTCACAGAATGAGTAAAGTAGTATGACTGTGATTTTGTTGTGACTTCTGGTCGATAATAAGAAGAGATGGGCGATGTAAGATTATGCTTCCCGAGAACAAACTTCCAAACATCTTTGTTATCCTGTGAAATATATTCAAGGATGTCATATTAGAATGAACATAGACAAATACAGCAAAAAAAGAGAATGGACACAAAGACATTGTACCCAAAAAAAAGTAACAGACAAAAAATAAGACAGGGAAGGACCACTAAATGAAAGTATACAAGTTGACTGACATACCGCCCGAGACTGATCATAAACCTCGACAACTGACATCTCATGTCTGTGTGCTCTGAGATTAAAATAGTGGTAGACAACCCAGTTTTCACTAAATACCTATACAAGTAATATTCATGTGAGAGTCAAATTCATACTATACACCTTTTGAATGAGAAAGTAACTAAAAAACTTACAGCACGAACAGGACCCTGGCAACCATGATGAGTCATGCGATGCAATATGCGACCAGTCACAGTATCAATTATATAGATGACCAACCATGCCTCCTCTGGGGTCGCTGTTCCTATTTCTCCACTGGCTTTTGGTGCTGCATTTGCGACAAAAAGTAGATTCTTTGATATATACTTGTACATGACATCGTAGTCAGTCATAACTTTTGCTTGAGTATGAACAACCTAGATGAAATGAGAGAGAGTAACAAATTTAGGAAGAAAAGAAGTAAAGAAATGACCAAAGACTCAATGAAAGAAAAGGTCATTATAAAGTATGAACACATTGAAAACCCTTAATTGTCGTATTATTTGTGATCATTTGTTATATTGACAGATAAGTACATATACAACTCAAATGACTTTGGAATAACTAAAGGCATAATAATTTGAGAGCATTACCAAACTTGGATATTAAGATTGGCAAATATATCATACAAGATTATAAGTAGATAAAAAATTCATCTGTGAAACCACTCAAAAACTTAAATCCATTCTTTATAATGATATTGCTTTATAATAAACCCATCTCAAGAAAAGGCAACCTGTCAAGTTAAGCACATATTCATTAGAAGAAGTCAGGGTTTTAAATGATGCAAGTTTATATACCTCAGATAGGATATTTATATTTATATTTTAAAAACATAAGCAGGTAATATTCGAAAAAGTAGAATATAACAAAAAATTGTTCTTTTAATTATAAACCTCAAAACCAAAGGCACCATACCTCATTTGATTTTCTTGTCACTGTTGCAATAATCTTTTCTGATTCAGATGGGAATACAATTGACCATAAGTCCCTGAATACGAAGCAGTATTCATCTACTACTTTATGAATGCAATTGCTCTTCAAGGCATGACCTCTAATAACACCATTATCAGCCTCAACTGAGTACCAGTATATATTTGAAAACTCACGTTTCAGAGTATCAATAGCTTCAGCAGTTCTTGGGTATAAATATGCATGTTGGTTAACATCTATAATTAGATGCAGACGTTGTTCAGTTGAATCAGTATAAGGCAGTGGAATGACTTGGGCAACAGTATGAGCAAGACTCAAAGAATTGAGTTCCTTCCCTGTGTATGCATCAATGAAAGAAAGAACAGCTGGTGCTGTCAAACTTGATCCACATCGCCCAACTACAAGAATAGATGGATTCTCATCTAATGCATGATGATGTGGAACCTGCCACTGATAAATGTTAAGTCCACCTGGACGTTCACACTCCTCTGATTTACGCAGAGTATGTAGTAGAATAGACCAAACTATACGTCCATCTCCAGTGTGCAAAGCAAAAAGCTTTCCTGCCCTTGAAAGTACTATAAGCAACTTACGAAAACCATTATGATCACGAGTCATTTTGCTTTTTTCAGAACTCCTCAACCTCAGCGCTTGAATAGCTACTACATCCTCAGGGCTTGCAATCATTAGAGTTCCTTTGAGCTTCAGCAAATGTCCCTTTCAATAATAAATTGTCACATGAAAATTCCACCATTAGAGCAGTAGTTAATGATATCCACATAAAAGTTCCAATTCATAACATTAAAATAACAGAATATATACACACACACACACACACACACACACACACAAAGAAGCTAATGATTGCATGTTTTATGAAAAATTAGACAGGGTCATGTCCTTATTGAACATATCCAGGGCATACCTTAAGCCATTCAAAGAGATTCTGTTCCACTTTTGCCACAGATACACCTTCCTTTTCCACAGGTAGTTCTGATGTTGTCACATCAACAACTGATGCAAGACCATCCTCTCTACTCCAGACAATTGCTCCTTGTTGTACTAATAAGAGTGAATGGTCCTCCATTACTATCAATGCTCTAAACCCATGAGATCTATCTGTCCTCAAATAATTGTTTATAAATATCTTATCAATATTTCCTCTTTGATGGTCTATTACTATGTTTTCCTTTAGCAAATCACCATTCCAATCATTAACATCCTTTACCGAGAGGTGAATTTTACTGTCTTCATATTGAACAAATGCAAAAGCATGTTGATCCTCTGAAATTGACAAAGCATCACTAACAGCTGCTGCATTATTAATTTTGTCCACCACCACAAACTCACCTTCATTTGTCACTTTAATTAAAAGAACATCGGAATTGATTTTTAATGCAAACAATCCTGTAAGTCTTGATGGTAAAATTACTGCCTGTCCAGATGAATCCTTGATGAGGTGTGAAATATGCTTCTGGTTGTAGCTAATTTCTCCATTATTGATGTTTATTGTTATTATCTTTGACCTCACATCGTCCAATACCACAAACTTATCACTTGAGACTGATAATAATTCCCCGAAAGTTCCACAGGGAAGTGCAGCATGATTCTTCTTTAACAACTCTCCATTCTTAGCATTCAATCCATACACATAAAACTTTGAAGAGCCAACAAAACCAGCTACGTAGATCACATCAGGAGACTGAATAATATGGCTAATTTCAATGCTGCAAATATGATGAAGTTAAAAACATTAACAGTGTCATCTAGCTTCAAAAAGATCATTTGGCTTATCAAACTCTAAATCTGTCATACCTCTCACCCGCAAAATCTTTCCTCCAGAGAACTTCACCATCTATGCCAGAAACAGCGTGGAGACACCCTTTACCAAAAACAAGGATCAAATCATCCTTGTCAGCTTTCAAATTTTTCTGCAAAAAGTAAAAACTGCAGTTAACTGCATGTGTATGGAAAATATTGATGCACTCTCGAGTTCAGATACAACAAAATAAACCAAGGCCAAGGGCAGGTTCACGGAGGGGCCAGTGCAGGTTCATAAAGATGGCAAAGTTGAGGGTTTGTCTTGATGCATATTAAGGAGAGTTTCTCTAATTATGTTCAAGAGAATTAGAAGGTCTTATTATAGTACTTGTGTTTCACTCTATGTATGAGTCCTTTTCACAGCTTTGGAGGATGTTATCCCCTTTATATCAGATACTGTTTTCTTAACCTTTTGTAACATTCTTAGTTTATTCAATAAAAAACCACAAATCATATATCATATATATCTAACAAGAAAAAACAATGATATTTAAAAAAGAAATAAATTCACTTACTGGAATGCTTAATATTGACTTTGATTCTTTTGATCCCTTAAGGGAAGACTCCCAGACCATCTGCCCATCAGGTAAGTTCCATGCTCTCAATATACTTCCATCAGAGGAAAGAGTAATGACATCTGCAACATTTAAATGCACACTTGTGAATTCAATCATTGTGAACACCCAATTTTGGACTATAATATTTTTTTTCCTTTTTCTCTTTTTAAATTTTTAATACAAATAAGTAAAAAAAACAAAAAATATGAATTTCGTCATTATTTCCTGCCAGGATCCCAGTCGCGACAATCACCAATATAAGCTAAACATGTAATCAAAGACCAAAAAAAAAAGCTAAACATGTAATCAAATCTTGACGCACAAAACAATTCACCAGAACAAAGTAACAACAACCACAGAGAAAAAACTAATTGATGAAACTTCAAGCTAAGAAATCACTGTAAGTCTTTAAAAAAAACACATGTAGCCATGCTGACATCCTTTAATTGATTTTAAACGATAATTCAAAAAAATGAGACAACATACACAGAGAATAGTATTGCCTTCCGATATGCATATAACCAAAGGAGATATTTGGACAATAGACACTTGAAGGTGGAGATGAAGTAGAACTAATCTGAGGCTAACTTTTATTCTTTCATGAGAAAGCTGTTAACAATTTGATATCTTCCTGCAATTAGATTCAGGCAAGCATCTACTGATGTGCCTAGGATCTAGATCTACAATTTCAAGATCTTCATGTGCTACCACAGTTGAGAATTACAACAGATAATTCAACAATAGGACTGCATACGATTATGCATATATGAGGAAATATATGACAAATATTTGTAATATTTTGGTCAAGGACTTGTTATTGTTCAAATATGTTGGCAGAAGAAATCCAAACATAAATATATTTTCAAATTAAATACAAGTTTCAAATAACTAAACTTTAGTACCCCCCCCCCCCCCAAAAAAAGGATCATAGCAACAAGAAGAATCCCGGACATTAATGTCACACCCTAATGATGAGATGTATTTAATGATAAACTATAAAACTACAGCATAACTTTTCTGCAGCACAATAAAGACTAGATAACATGTAGTGTCGTTCTGCAAGAATGAATACCAAACAATCACGGGTTAGGCATCATACATTTTCCCAGGGCAATGTCAAGTCCGTCAACAACATCATTGGTCCCAAGAACATGCCTCCAAACTGCAAGCAACAAGACATGGTTCAGAATTTTCTGATTGCAAACAAATGAAAACAAATGACCAAGCAAAAAATAGGTATTGCTTAAGAAACCGGTTATAAGCTATTGAGTTCAAAATTAGCCATAACTTATGGTAGCTTCATAAACAATATTATTACGTTTTCTAACAACTAAATTAATAGACTGCAAGAGCAGTAGGACAAATCAGACATACAAATCTCTCCGTGACGAAGGTCAAGGGAAGCTACAACATTCTCTTCAGTGGACACTAAAACACGCTTTCGACCAGTCTTTTGAGTATGGAACACAGCATGCTTTACTTTCCCGATGTACTGTTGGTGCCTACAGTTAGTAGCCAAACATATTCAGCAGTCACTAATATTTAAAACGCATAAAGGGCAAATCAGGCATTAGAATCAGAGGTTTTCATGCCTAAACATAAATTCGATTCTCCTCAGAGATTATAAAAAACGATCAACGTATCAATTAAACTTTGGATTGAGTACAAGTATTTGTAGCGACGCTGACAAGTTTCAAATACTCGCGGGTGAAAATAGATCGAGGTTTCAGGGCGATAATTACGAGTGAAGAATGAAAACGAATTGAATTGAGTGTAAATTGAGATAATGGAATCAAAACAAATCGAATCATCAAATCGGTTGAGGTGGCATCCAGTGACGAGTGGGCTTTGACCACTGTGTGTGGCGAACGAGAGTGATTAAACTCACCAATCCATGAGACCAACTTGATCTTCGTAGAGCGAAGAGCCGAGATAGGTCGACGAGAGAAATAGTAGAAGGGTGAGAAAAACCCTAATCGCCATGGCCATGGCGATTCAGCCACACGCACGGATCTGAAGAGTGGGTGAGTGGAAGTATGTTGTAATCTTCGCAGTCCACAGCGTTCTTTACTTCTTAAACGCAGGGTTTCAATTCCAAGTTATCAGACAGATCACCCAGGCACCTAGCTGTGTTTGGATTAAATTTTTTTTATTCAAACTGGATTAAAATTTTATAATTCAATGATTGGAAAAATTATTGACATTATAGATTTAATTTGAAAAAACAAACATAGTGTTTTTAATTAATTTTTTTATTTCTTAGTAATTCTTTAACCAAGATCTTGAGATACTAATTAGCAAGACTCAATCAGTAAAGTCTAACACAAATGATTAAATCTATTTTGCAATGCTAAGTTAGACAAGGTTCAATCCTTAATTAAAGCATTTGTGTGTGTGTTTATCATTTCTACTGAATAAAAAAAATTAGCAAAACTCATCAATTAAAAAAAAAAAGCAAGACCCATGTTTTATAGTAAATGTTTTTGTTCTTATCAAGTATTTTCATTGTGATATTTCAAATTAGTATATCAAGGATACCTGTGGATATTTTTCGATACATGACAACAGTGATAAAAAAATATGTTTTTTCAAGGAAACAATATATTCTTTTCTTGAATATGAGACTTTGTTTAAAAAAATATAGTCTAGTTCTACTCTAACATTGCAATGTTGGTGAATATAAACAATATATTAGAAGATATTAATTAAAGAAATAAAAAATATTTAATAAAAGTATGTGTTATATTAAAAATTGAAAATATATAAAATATAATAATAAATAAAATATACATTTTAAAGTAATTACTTCATCCCTTTTTCTTTGTTTGTTTTAGCCTTTTTATTTTGTCCCAAATATTTAGTTGTTTTAGGATTTAAAAGTATAATTTACCATTTTATTCCAACTATATGTTTAGTTTTGATTAAAATTATAAATTATTAAATTTTTATTTTTACTAAGTGGATAACTATTTCTGATACACACATCAAAGATGCACATTTCACGTAGCCAATCAAAGGAGATTATATGCAATGTGTTGGACATTTCCAAGTGATCATTTTATATTATTACTCTGATGCAGTAGTAGTATAATTAATAAATTTTAAATGAAAAATATGAAAACCTGCGAAATAATAAATAGAGATATTTTAATCTAAATTTTACTCAATTAATTATTTTTTTAATTTATGTGCAAAACCTTAAACAACCCAATAAAAAAACACAAAGGGAGTCATTTTTTTAATAAGGTACATTATAATATTTCTTAACTAGTGTTTTTAAAATATTCAATAAATAATTGAAAAATATCACCAAAACAATTTTTAACATAATTTTTTCAGCATATTTCTTACCAATGACTAGTGAGCGAAATTGAGGAGTACATCTCAATCATTTAATAATAGGAAACATATTATAAAAATACCATTTTTAACCAATATTTTTTTTTGTAAGGAAAAGTTTAGTTTATGGATAAGGATTGACCCATGCAAGGCCAGAATCTACCACTAACCTCAAGAGGATTTATAGTGATATTTACGGATTGCCTCCCTCTACCCACAGGGCAAATCCACTTTTGATAGGTAAATGTGGGGAAGCTGAGTTCGAACCCTCAACCTCATAAACAAGGTGAAGATTCTTTGCCAGCTAATCCCACCCCACGAAGGTATTTTTAACCAATATTTGTAAGTAAAAAATTGTTTAATAAAGATTGGAGCATTTAATATTAGTGCACTAAATAGTGCACTCTTTTTTCTACTATCTCCATTTTAGATTATTTGTCCACTAAATTTATTTCACCAAGATTTAGAAATGTAATAAATATGTTTAAAAATAATATAATTTTACTAAATTATCCATATATTTTTTTGGTACACGAATTTTTTGGTACACACTAAATTATCCATATATATTTTGTTAATAATTACATCATTTACTATTATATTTATATTTCCCTAGGTTGTACCATGGGCAAAATTGTGAAAAAAATATAATCTTTCATTGAGAAAGTAAAAATGACAACGAATATAAAACTTTTTTATTTTTTTAATTTAACAATTAATATGAAACGGGTTCGTGAATATGATCATATTTGGATAATAAGTTTATCTACTATTTATGATATAAATTATATAAGTTACTTTTATAATCGAAGAAAAATTATAGTGAAACTTATTTTATATAAGTCATAAGCTGTTTTGATAAGTTATCATGGGTAGCTTATGAAAAATAAACCCAAAATAACTTATGAATCAATCATAAGCTCTGCATAAATCAATCCAAACAGGCCCTATGTATTGCTAGGGATCGCTTGTAAGTACCCAACTATTTTCATCTTAACTTTGAGCCAAACACTCTTAATTAATGTTAAACACTTCATTAATCATTAATTAATCTCAGTTTTTTTTTTTTGACTCAAAACTCAGTTTGTTAGGCGTTAGCGTTTCTGCTTTCTTTTTCTTTTTTTTTGCCTTTCCCCTCGTAACTAAAAAAAAAGGCATTAATCATTAATTAGTTTATTAATGTCTTTCTAGTCATTCCCGCCCTTCGACATCGTCATCAATCACGTGACAAAAAAGGTGTTAACTTTCCTACGCAGTGCGATAGGGAGACAGGGAAAGAAACACATCACTGTCTGCCTATTTTTTATTTTTTTATTTTTCATTTTCATTTATTTGGAGGATTTGTTTTCTTTTTTCTTGCTTGAAGTTTCTCCCTTTTAGATCCCCATTCCAAAGCACAGAATCCTGAATCTCAGTTACACTCATCATCCGCGACCAATACCATAGCCCCAGTTGTTCAGCCACCACGGCATCTGAGAGTTCGCCTCACATGGCAGTGTCTAGACCCAGCTGTGTCACACCCTTTCTCTTTTAAAGTTGCTGCAAAGTTGGAACAATCATGCGGCTCCACTCTGCTTCGCTGTCATTCAGGTAGTTGAACTTGTTCGAGTTTTAATTGTTAAGTTGCTTAAAAATTATAAAAATGTTATCTCGAATCTTGGACGCCCTAATATTTGGCATTCTTTTCCGGCATTTTCAGTTTCCAGTGGCTCCTCATTACAGGTCAAGAACTCATTTTGGTTTTATAGACACTTTTGATATACTTTTGGATAAGTAAACATGCCAGAGAAGACGCATTTTGAAATGTGTTTTGCTGATTGTTGTAAACTCGTATTGCTCAAATCCAGAGAGGATTCAATAGGGCTTACTTTTGGAAGGATTGCTTACAATTTTCATTATTGAAGTAATTGACTTTGCCATGCTTTCTAATTAGAGTTGAACTTAATGTTTTCCCCTTTGCAGTGTTTTATTATGGCTTTATTTTTCACCTTTGGCACCTGTAACATGGTCACCCAAAAGCTATTGGTGAATATGCATTTGTCATGCTTAATTACTATGTTTGGCTGGGAAAGACAACAAGTTTTGTATAAATTCATGCTATAATTGCGCTCACGGAGGTGCTCATTTGGAGTTACTAAACATTGATTTGGATTTGTGTGAATGGCATCTATTAGAAGAACCCTGTCTCCAGTTCCACGAGCTGGAACTGTGGCAAATGTGGAAGTCTGTTCAGTGGCTTCCCCTTTGTCTAAGTCCTCATCAAGTCCTCAGAACTCTCCACGGTCCGGTGGATTGTTATCTTCTTCACTCGGCTCGCTGGACTCCCGTGCTTTTGTGCTTGGCGTTTTCTCCCCAAGATTTTTGAGTTTGAGGGCTCTTGAGAGATCGAAGCCGAAGGGCCAGCTTTGGAGGAGGGTGCTTTTCCATTTTTCCATTTGTTTCATGGTTGGTGTTTCCATTGGACTCATCCTGCTTGCATCAACCAACTTGTCCATGAATATCATGCCAAAACATCAAGATTTCTCTTTTGAGATAATATCTACAGTAGGGAATTTCCGGTCGCTTGAAAACGTGAAGATAAATGAGACACCATTAATCGACGATGCCATGAAGTTTAACACTACTTTGAATTCAGCAGTGAAAGAACAGGAACTAATAGATGGGGTAGCATATAATATCTCCATTAGCCAATTCAGTGAAGTTCCATATTTGGAGTCTCAAAAGCTTCTCATAATTGTGACCCCAACTTACAATCATCTGTTTCAAGCATATTACTTGCATCGCTTGTCACAGACTTTAAAATTGGTCCCGCCTCCTCTGTTGTGGGTTGTTGTCGAGATGAATTCTCAATCTGAAGAAACTGCTGACATCTTGAGGAGTAGTGGGATTATGTATAGGCATCTCATTTGCAAAATGAATCTAACCAACACAAGCCATAGGAGCATTCTTCTGAGAAATGTTGCAATAGCTCACATTGAAACTCATCGCCTTGATGGAATTGTCTACTTTGCAGATGATGATAACATCTACTCAGTGGAACTCTTTCAGCAAATGAGAGAAATAAGGTATTTTTAGTTTCCAGTATATTAGTTTTGTTTGCTGCACATCTTTCTCCTCCTCTTTCACTATAACTACCTAGATGCAAGTCTTATTCAAATATTCTTCTTTTCTACAATATTTGTACTTTTGCAATGTTTTTTTATTTCATTTCATTTCATTAGTTGGGATATATCCTCATTTTGATTTGCAGGCGATTTGGAACATGGACTGTAGCAAGACAATCAGGGGATAGAAGTGGCATGGTCTTGCAACTGCAAGGGCCCATTTGCAATGGAACTCAAGTGATTGGATGGCACATTAATAATGAATCAGATGGGAAATCTAAAAGATTTCATGCTGAAATGCCAGGTTTTGCCTTCAATAGTACAATACTCTGGGATCCAAAGAGGTGGCACCGGCCCACTCTTGAACCTATCAGGCAGCTTGACTCAGTCAAGGAAAATTTGCAGGTTAGTAACTTGGTATATCTTCTTCTTTGGTGGTCTTATATATTATATAGTATAATATCATTTTCTGTTTCCAACCCAACCTGTCAAAATGAGGTAACATTTATAATGTGTGGTTGGGCGTTGTTCTCGCCTGGTTCTCTCTTTCAATACAGCAAGGAGTGTAAAAAATGTAGCTTACAGAATCATCCACCCTGAAATGATGTCTTGATCAATTGTGACTTTTGTTTTTCTACATGCAGGCTAGCACATTGATTGAGCAGATTGTTGAAGATGAAAGTCAAATGGAGGGCTTAATGAACAACTGCTCGAGAGTTATGGTTTGGCATATTGATCTTGAATCATCTCATTCCTTCTATCCTCAGAAGTGGATATTAAAGAACTACCTAGATGTCATTTTTCATCTACCACTTGCGTGAAATTATTGATAAAGAAGCGGAGAGCAGTATATTTTCATCCTGTTGTAAGTGACAACTTCAATCATTAATACTTTTATGTCCCATTTTCCATTTGTTTTAAAATAAGTTCCTGTCCTTCATTTTATATTTCAAGTTTTACATTGTAGATGTTTGAAACAATGTCAGATTTCCAGTTACAAAAGTGATTGTTTGTTAGATTTACGTAAAATGTCCTGTTGAAGTTAGTTTAAGAAAAAAAAAAAGGAAGGTTATTTGCTATTCCTGCAAATATCAAGCAACCCGTCTCAGATAAAACCACCTATTTGTTCCCTTCATTCTTTTTATGTTCCTGTTATATTGAAAAAGCTACATTCAGGATTATAGGTTTGGGTAAGGGAAGAAGGATGAGAGAAAGATGGCTCAAATTAATGAATTGAAAATATTATTCATAGATACAATGTGATATAAAGGACAAAGCAATAACCTCTGTATCTACTAATACTAGACTCATAATCCTAATTATAAAAGGAAAAAACTGAAAATATAATGAAATATGGAAACCACTCTTAAGAGATCATTTTAAGATGCTTTAATAGATATTCTAAGATACTGTAGTCAGTATAGTGATATTATGAGGCATTTTCTAGATATCAAAAAACTTCCCCTCTAACTAAAGCTGACTATGCTTTAAACATGTTATGATTAAACAAACAAGATAATAAACTGAAAATTAAATGAACTTCATAAAGCATGATTGGCAAGACAACTCAGGGATGTTGGAAATGTCAGGAGAAATAAGCTTTGTTTGAATTTATGGTCATATGTCCCTAGAATAGTACATTCATGCTTTTCTCCTGCTAAATTCAAACTTACCCTTCTCCCCGAGATGTTTTGAACTTTTGATTTAGATTGTTTCAGCATTCTGTTCTGCATTGCAGGGTGGATTACAGAGAATTGGAGGTCATCCTGCTAGTGCTTTGTTATTTATCTTCACCTTCTGAAATGGATAGCCTACTCAATTTATCCCATTCGTGATGGCAGTGACTTGTGAAAGTAACCCTACAAGTCCATTAATTAATGGTGCATTTTAACCTCTCTTTTTTTTTTTGACTGAAAAATGAACGTGCATTTTAACCTCTCTAACAGCTTGTACATTATTGACCAAAAAAAAAAACAGCTTGTACATTATAATCACTTGTGGCTCGTTTTGAATTTTGCAGAGTTCATCGCAGAGGCAGGAATGTTTCAATTAGACCGTTGGTACTATCATATTTTTGTTTGTTTTCACTTTTCACAATTAAATGATATCTCTCTCCTGTAAAATTAAGAGGAATTTTGAATGTCGACAAATATTTAACGATTTTCACTGTGTTTAGAAGTTTTGGCTTTATGGGCGTAACTATTTGTAATCGTCTTCACCAAAAGCATATGCTGCTGTAATGGAGTTCGAGTTCCCATTTAACAAGTTGTTTTCTTTTAAAAAAATATATATATGATTTCTCTGTAATTTAACAAGTGCACACCCAAAAACCGTACCGTCTCTTCTCTTCTCTGAAAGTGCTCCAAGAATTGCGTTCTTGCTTTTGTTTCTTGATCCATGGCGGGAGAGAAATATCAATTGGATAGAAAGTGCTCCGCTCCAAGAATGAATAGTTAATTATTGGAGCACTTTCAGAGAAGAGACGGTATGGTTTTTTTATTACAATGTATATTTAAAGTTTTTATATTAAATTAATATTAATTTCTCTGTAATTAACTATTCAATCAAACAAAATTTCAGATCTTTAATTTTTACCTTTCTTGATTTGTATTTTCCTTAATTTTGTAATTAATATTTTTTCTAATTAAACATAGAATATAATAGGATATTTATAAAGAATTATTCAAATATTACCATATTTAGTATCTGTATTGTTATATTTGAAATCAATTCCAATCATTGCACAAGTGACTTTCAAGAAGAAAAGAAAAGACCACAAATAGAATTATGCATGAAAATAAATAAACACTTAAATCTTTCACCGAATGGAATTAATTTTAAATATGAGAATTATCAATTTCCATAAAAAATTTATTTACATTTAAAAATATTATTCATAACTACAAAATAAGGTTTTTTTCGACATCATTTAAAAAAAATGAATTCAAAGAAAACAGAAAATGATTGAATGAAGGAAAAATCAAACTGGGGGGGGGGGGGGGGGGGGGGACTGAAACAAACACGTTACAGCATGTATGAAATGAATTGAGAGCCACTTGTCAGTTAGCCAGTTCGCACTTGGGACGGATACATGACATCATACCAAAGTCGCGAACAGTCGCTCCACCGTCTTCTACAACATTTACATGCACCGAGACTGAGGTGTTAGTAGTGACAAGAATCATTCACGTTCATTCATTCATATTCATCCATGGAAACCACCATCCTGTGGGAGGCTCAACCTTCCCCTTTGTCTCTGCACTTTCCCTCCAACTCCAACTACTCCACCGCCAATTTCACACGCACACTCCCTCTTCTCCTTCGTCCCCCTCACCCTTCTCTCAAACTCGTGGCTCACAATTCCGTGTCAGTGTCAGGTGCCGACACCATTGAAACACCTTCACAATCTGTCAAACCCACTTACTCGCCCACCCCTCCCAATCGAGACCTTCGAACCCCTCACAGCGGGTATTTTTTTTTTGCATTATTTCTTTCTTATTTTCATTTTATTAATTGATTGATTGATTATTACTGATTTTGGTGTTTTCATTCACTGCTTCGTTTCGCCGTTTTAGGTACCACTTTGATGGGACTGCTCGGAAATTTTTCGAGGGTTGGTACTTCAAAGTCTCCATTCCGGAGAGTAGGCAGAGCTTTTGCTTCATGTACTCGGTGGAGAATCCCGCGTTTCGTAACCAGTTGACGCCCTTGGAGTTGGCCCAATATGGGCCCAGGTTCACCGGTGTCGGGGCCCAAATTCTCGGTGCCGATGACAAATACATTTGCCAGTACTCTCCCCAATCACACTCCTTCTGGGGAAGTAAGCTATTATAAGCATTGCATATTTGCATTTCCCGCATTCTTCTTATTTTTATGTGAATTGAAAAATGTAAAATGACTGGTCATCTTCTGTGGAATTTTAACTGCATAGGCAGGCATGAACTGATGTTGGGGAACACTTTCGTGGCAAAACAAAATTCAAGACCTCCAAACAAGGAGGTTCCTCCTCAGGTTTTAATATATCTAACTGTCAGACAGTTAACTGCAAATATTTGTTACCTTTAGAATCTTTTGTTTTCCGGAATATCATGCATTTTTTTTAAAATTTTTTTTTCTAGACATCGATGTTCCAATTCCATGTTGAATTTTCTTCTTAAGGTGCTTGATTGTAAAATTCCCTCAGGTTTTGTTTGTGTTCCTTATTTCCTAGTCCTTGACTGTCTTGCAATGGTGACTTTTCATTCTTAAATTTCAAACAATTTTAGACTAGACTAGCAAATGTTTTATATTCTGTCATGATCACATTACTGGTTATAAAAGTGGCTTACATATGCTTCCTATTTGGTCATTTTGCATAGGAATTTAATGACAGGGTGTTGGAAGGTTTTCAAGTCACTCCCCTTTGGCATCAAGGTTTCTTTTGCGATGATGGAAGGTGGGACTTAGGTTTTTTTTTTTTTAAGTATTGCCTTCTCTAATTGATTGTATTTGTTGCTTCACACAAATTTTAATTACAGGTCGAATTATGTGGAAACAGTAAAGACGGCTCGTTGGGAGTATAGCACACGCCCTGTATATGGTTGGGGCGATGTTGGGTCCGTGCAGAAGTCTACCGCTGGCTGGCTTGCAGCTTTTCCTGTTTTTGAACCACATTGGCAAATATGCATGGCCGGTGGACTGTCAACAGGCATGTGCTACTTGTTCAGCTATTGGCTATTCAATCTTTTATTTCTATCATGGTCTAGCATCCTCCTTTTTTTTCATGTCTGAACTGAAACATAATAATTTGGTTTAAACAGTTGATGAGAAGTTATCATGGAAGTGCACTACTAATGTAATTTACCAAAGTGATTGACATTTATTCACTTGCTATCTACAAAATATTACACGTCAATAAGATTGTGATGCTGAAAATATATAATTACTGCTAGAGCTGTGTGGTGAGTCAGGAAAAGAAGAGAGATTATGGTGATAAACATTCACAAGCTCAATTTTGGACCAAGACTGTAATGCTAAGAATCCTTATTGTAATAATCTGGGCTCATTTTAAAAAAAATATGGATATGGTTATGGTTTGGCCCTAAGTAACTGGCTATTTTGACAGGGAGTCATAAGGTGGTTTGGGGGAGGAGCATAGGGATTGGAGTGATAAGGAGGTCATGGGTTCAAACCTCCCCCACCAACATAACATACTAATTTACTAACATTTGCTTATCAAAAAAAAAAAAACTGGTTATTTGACCAGCCCTAGCTAGGATCATACTTGATAATTAGTTCGTAGTGCATTCGTTCTTTGAAAATTAATCACTATTGTTTGTAATATTTGTGTCCTTTCTCATTTTCCTTATATTAATATTGAATCTCAGGTTGGATAGAGTGGGATGGCGAGAGGATTGAATTTGAAAATGCCCCATCTTATTCAGAAAAGAACTGGGGTGGAGCATTCCCAAGAAAATGGTTTTGGGTAAAGAATTTTCTCTTCACAAAAGTATATATTGTAGAGTTCATCTTCACATCAATTCCATAACTTGCTATGAAACTTCAGCTATAGCTTGCTCTATGTGATCCATAGCAAACCTTCTTGTCTTTTGAAAATTATGGTTAGAATGCTTTATTCCCTCAATTTTTTATTTTTTTATTTTTTCAGAAGATCAATTGTCTGTTTACTTAACATCTAAGAAGTGCTATACAGCGAGAACAGTAATCATTAGGGCCTGAAGACTGCAGGATTAATGTTATTACTTGTGCATTATGGAGTAGAACTTCACAAAATATAATTTGCTTAAAGGAATTTCTTTATCATGATTTAAGATATGTTTACTTGAGTTTTTCCAGCAGGCATTGTAGATTAATATGTTTTTATGTTGTCATATTGATATTCAATTATTCTCAACAATATTTTGATGAGTGTTTGCATTTTTTTTTTGTTTTCATGTTTGCATTTTTTTAATGTACCTCAAATTGTTGATGTCTCATGCTGCAGGTTCAGTGTAATGTTTTTGAAGGTGGTAGTGGAGAAATTGCACTTACAGCAGCTGGTGGGTTGAGGCAAATTCCTGGAATAACCGAGACCTTTGAAAATGCTGCATTGGTAATTTTATACGGCATTCAGCTATCAGTTTGGCTCATTTCATAATTTTATTACACTGACTTTATGTAATATGAACGTTGCCTCTGAAATAAATGGTGGTGATACTAGGAATGACAAAAGGACAAGGATGTAAAGCTAATATGATTGTTCTCCTTTTCTGTCAAAATAACATGTCTCTGCTCATGTTAGTTGTTCTCTTTGTTTTTACAAACTCTAACGTGAGGATGAAAATACTTGAATTTTTTTATATCTTCAATTATGCATTAATTGCATTACTGACACTTTGCAAAAGTATTTGTCCTCTGCTTAAAATCATGAGTGATGGAGAGCAATATTAATATTTCTTGTAAAGTTGTTCAATTAGGTTGATATTTCTTTTGAAGTTTTCTAATTGGCATATCTAATGGTAGATAGTGATTTCTTTTGTTTCAAATTGTGGTAAAAAATAATGTTCTTCTTATAAGATTATTTTTGGGTCTATTTGCCATCTTCTGCTGGTCACTTATATTATATTATTGTTATCATTATTATTGATTTTTCTTACTTCTATTATAATATTTACTCTGTTGCGAACTGGTGCAGATTGGAATTCATTATGGTGGAAAATTTTATGAATTTGTGCCATGGAATGGTTTTGTTACCTGGGAAGTTGATCCTTGGGGTCATTGGTTTATGTCTGCAGACAATGGCAGATATGTGGTAAATACTCTAGTTACATTTTATTTTTTGTTGGTGATTAAGGCCTTAAGGATAATATTAGTTGTAGGTGGTATTATAGTTTTGCTTCTCATTTCCGTTTAATGAGATGTATAAACTATGAAATCTAAATCTGTATTTGGTGATTGCTGGGAAAGAGGGTAAACAGTTGAATGAGCTGAACATGTTGATGAATATACTATTCATACTAGCAAGTGGGAGTTGCTTTGCAAAACTTTAATTGAACTTCTCAATCCAGGAAAAACAAAGTAGGTAGATGGGCCTTCTTTTGGCTAATTACAGACTCAATATATTATAATTTGGCAGGTTGAATTAGAAGCAACAACAGAGGATCCAGGTACTGCATTGCGTGCTCCAACAGCAGAAGCTGGCCTTGCCCCAGCTTGTAAAGATACATGTTTTGGAATTCTAAAATTACAAATGTGGGAACGAAGATATGATGGCAGCAAGGGAAAGGTATATTCTTATTCACACACACAAATTGTTTACATTTTTGGGGTTTGATAGAACATGCTCATGAATGTTTTTGGTGAATGGCAGATCATATTGGACGTGTCAAGTGACATGGCAGCTGTAGAAGTTGGAGGAGGTCCATGGTTTAACACTTGGAAGGGAAAGACGTCAACTCCACCTGTCCTTAACCGTGCTATTGGATTACCCGTAGACCTTGATGACATCTTTAATCTGGTTCCTCTGTTTAAACCACCTGGCTTGTAGTCAATTGTTTTAGCATCTTTCTTTTTGTTTTTGACCCAATCATGCGGCTTGGTTCGAAGTTTAAGTACGTATAAACATTCTCTTGGTGCATGCAAATATTCTCTGTTTCACCCTAAAGACTAAATTTAGGATGGGATTCATGATTAGAAGAGGACAGTGTTTATGCATAGTAAAAGATCGAATGAAAAGAATTCTGTATACTGATATTAGAGTGTTTAGAATTAGAACCTCAGATAATTTACTCACTCCTTTTTAAGAAGGATTATGTTAATTAATAATTTTAAAATTTTATTATATATGGATCATTATTGTGATATAAATATAAGAAATATATTATAAGTCTCAATATTAAGTACATAACAAATAATTAAATTCGATATTTTCATATCGATCTAGACTTTTTTTTTTGGGTCCAATATCGATCTGGACTTATCATACTTTTGTCAACTATCTTGTCGATTGCGGGCTAAATTATGGGGTTTTCTAAACACAGATACGTATATTTTTAAATACACATTTAAATTTTAAAAGATCAAAAGGCCCTCAAATATTCACACACACCGAACTATTAGTTTAGTAATGTAATTTTTTTTGTAACATAAATTTACATTGCGGAACTATTATGTGATTTTTTGTAATGTAAATTTGCATTGTGGAACTAATAGTTCCACAATGTAAATTTATGTTGCGTTATATTGCGGAACTAATAGTTCAGCAATGTAATTTTTTTATGCGTGAGTCTGTGTGTGAAGATTTGATAGTCTTTTAATTTTTTATATTTAAGTGTATATGTGTTTAGAAGTGTATGTATGTGTGTTTAGAAAATGCCCTAAATTAATTTTAAGTCAAGTCAAAATTGGTGTGGGCCAACGGCCAATGAATTATTTTTGTGTTTTTCTTCCTACATATACACAATTTACTCCTGTACACATGCCAAAACTTTTTTGGTCAAAGAAAAGACCAAATTACCCCCACCCTAAAAAATTATCCTCACACCCCTTCTTCCCCAAACCCACTGCCCCCACCTCCCATTCTTCAATTTTTCTTTCTCTTTCCCCTTCTCTCCTCTCACTTACTTTTTATTTTCGGAATGGAATAAGTTAAGAAATGTCATGTATGCTGATGCACGGCCACGGATCAACTATCTAGCAGGTTAACTATTTAGTTATTATTAGTTAGTATAATTATGAAATCTTTAACTTTTTAAATTTATAATTTCTGTGCCGCCAGCCACTAAAACCCTTCTTCCCACTCTCTGTCTAGTACCGCCATGAGGGAGCGTAAACACCGCCCAAGTTCTTGCATAAATTCTGCCATACAAAAATTCGTCCTTCTTCCTAATTCCTATATAGGTCGGGACCAACAATTACAAATGAACAAGGGTCAATTTCTACCGTAAATAAATCAGTCAAGGACATTAACGAACCAACAAATTAATGAACAATTAAGTGCAACATGCTTTTTTATGATTAGAGGGAGAGGCTTGCTATTAAGTTCCCGGTGACAGTGTCACAGTGACCACTCAACTAACTAACCAAGCAACGAGGCTTGCGTGAAATGCGACCCCTCGCGAACACATGACATTGGATGGAGAATTGGAACTGTTGGATGAGGAAAAAGGAAGCTCTGGGTTGGGTTAATCGGCAGAGTTGGAGAGGTATTTTGTTTATGGGAAATAAATAAATAAATGGTCTAGTTGAGGTGGATTTTTGTTAACCACTTCATTACTTAACTGATGGCATGGACTAAAACAAAAAAATATATATATTATAGAGAAAATATTATTTAAAATAATTTATGCAGTTTAAAATGATGTAATTCAAAAAGAATAAAATACAATGCTTAAAATTTTAATCATAAGGTCATAAAAATTATAATAATATTATATAATACTTTATTCAAACACATTAAAAATACTTAAATTAAAAGTCAATGATAAAATTAAATTAAATTTATCTTCATATAATTAGAAAATTTAAACAAATTCATATAACAAACATTCTATATACAATAAAGTTACACGGACACCTATTCTACGTCTTCTATACCTCTTTTTTATTTTTTACCTCATTAAAATTACTCCATAACAGGTATAGAATGGTTTGTTGGGTGTCCACGTATCAAGATTCGTCTGTATATACCAACTAGTCAATTACCCGTGCGTTTGCACGAGTTTTGTTGGTTGACACACATATTTTTAGGATCATATAATGTATGTGCATTTCATGTGAAAGCATTTTATGACCAACCTAAATAATTAGTCATATAATGTAAGGAGAAAAAAACAAAGCAAGTACTCAAACAACTATGGGAAGAGATAAAAATAAAAATAATAGACAGGTGATAAAATATGTTATGTATAAATGGTCATAGCAACCTAAACTCCAATAAAACTACCAAGAGAGGCTACGAGTATCAGACGTTTGAATTTGGGTTCCATATGTGTATTTTGATTCATTACTATAATAATTAAATAGAATAATATAGTTGGAGCAGTAAGCAGTGAAAGCAGGAAGATATAGCAGTGTATTTTTTTCTCTCTTAAACTATAACATTTTTTTATCACCCGATTTAAGAAGTAATCGGTCATCATCAAACCATTTGAATTTCATCACTCCATACAAAAGTTGGTTAAAGAACATTCATACCTAAGCTTTAAGCAAAAGCCAGTCAACATGAAAGCATTACCAACAATTTAACAATAAAGATAAAGATTAGTTTAAAATACATCAACAAAAAAAAATGAATTCAAAATACCACAAAATATGTTTGCTAACTCACTTTAACAATGGTTGTGTCAAGCATGAGGCACCATAACACTAACAACAACACTACAGAGATCATGTGAGCCTGTATTCAATAAATAATTGAAAATACATGGTCATGTAAAATGAAGCATAAAAATAACATAAAAAGCTCACTCCCCTGATATATCCAATGCACCATAGCATAATTTGCAGAACCATTTATCCTGTTTGTGTTAATGTGCACTCCTGTCCCAAATTGTTCACAAATTTAAAATTATTAGTTTTGAATTCAAAATGCTTGCTATGCTCTCTTTGGAGGTGTATATGCCATAAAAGAACAGCTGCATATGCCATATAGGTATTTCTTAACAGATATTGGTCATCATCCATATATATAGGGAAATAAATTACTATAATAAATAAGGTAAAACTATCACATAATCCCTGACTAATTTTGCAAGTAACAGATATTGGTCATCATCCAAGGTTCACAAAACCCTTAAATAGACGAAACACCACCAAATACAAATGAACGGACCTCAAATCGCAGGTTTGGGAGAGGAATTGGTGGGCGAAATCATCATTAATAAATGGACACTGTGTTTCATCAATGGTGACGAAGATGGGAGACGATGGAGGGGAGATTTGAAAGGATGAGAAGAAAAGAGAGAATAAAAATAGAAAAAAAGAGCGATAGAGTTATGTGCGGGTGAGTGTGAGGGAATGAAAAGTTTGATTGAAAAAGTGAGAGAGAGAGGGGGGGGGGGGGGAGGATGTGTGTTTGAGAAAAAAGGAAAAACTTTGAGAAGAAAAAGAGACATAGACTCTGTGCGGGTGAAAGGGAAGAGAATTTAATTTTTCAAATTTGAAATTTGAGTAAAAGAGATGCCTGCGGAAGTGAAATTATTTGAAATTTCAAAATCAAAAATAAAATTAAAAGAAAAATAATTTTATAAATTGAAAATCTATATCAACAAATAAATGAGTAAAACCAGTAAGTAAACATTATTTTGCTTACCAAACACTAATTTGTTTATCAAAAGGAAAATAATTTTACAATCTAAAAATCTGCAAGAACAGGAAAAATTAATGAAATTTGTAACCAAACACCATTTTGTTTTTGGAAAATAATTTTACAGCCTGAAAATCTATCGGATCAAAAAAATAAAAAAAATCTATAAGTAAACATTATTTTGTTTATTCAAAGAAAAATTGAAACAAAAATAATTTTACAATGTGAGAATCTACATGAACAAATAAATGAGTGAAGTCCGTAACCAAACACAATTTTGTTTATCGAAAATAAAATTCAAAGAAAAATAATTTTACAATTTGAAAATCTACATGAACGAATAAATGAGTGAAACATATAACCAAATACTATTTTTTGAAAATAAAATTAAAAGAAAAATAATTTTACAACCTGGAAATCTCCATGAATAAATAAATGATACCTGTATCCAAACACTAATTTGTTTATCGAAAATAAAATTTTAAAAAAAAAAATTTAACCTAAAAATATATGTGAACAAATAAATGAGTAGAATCTGTAAACAAACATAATTTTGCTCACCAGACACTATTTTGTTTATCAAAAATAATACCAAAAAAATAATAATTTTATAACCTGAAAATCTACAGAAACTGAAAAAATTAATGAAATTTATAATCAAACACTATCTTGTTTCTGGAAAATGATTTTACAACATGGAAATCTATCAGAACAAAAATAAAGAATAAAACATGTAACTAAACACTACTTTATTTATCAAAAATAAAATTGAAAGAAAAATAATTTTACAAATTGAAAATGTACATGAACAAAGAAATGAGTGAAACCTGTAACCAAATACTAATTTGTATATCCAAAAAAAATTAAAAGAAAAATAATTTTTCAACCTAAAAATCTACATGAACAAATAAATCTGAGAAACCTGTAAACAAACATCATTTTGCTTACCAAACATTATTTTGTTTATCAAAAATAAAATCAAAAGAAAAATAATTTTACAACATAAAAAATCTGCGGAACCTATAAATAAATACCATTTTGCTTATGGAAAATAAAGTTAAAAGAAGAATAATGAACAAATGTCATTCTACGTGAACAATTCTGTTAGTGTAGTAAACATGTAAGCAAACATAAGTTTCTTTAATGAAAAATAAAATTAAAAATAAATAAATTTATAGCCTATAAAAGTTATCATAGCAAATAATTGAGTGAAACATGTAAACAAATATTATTTTATTGATCAAAAATAAAATCAAAAGAAAAATAAAAAAAAACAAAGAAAGATGAATAGGAGAAAACACAAACATTTTGTTGATCGAAAATAAAATTGAAAGAAAAATAAATTTACAACCAAAAAATCTACATGAACAAATAAATGAGTGAAATATCTAAGCAAATACTGTTTTGTTGATCAAAAATAAAATAAAAAATTAAATAAATTTATAGTCCGTAGAAATTTTTTGTAACAAATAAATGAGTGAAACTTGTAAGCAAATACTGTTTTGGTGTTCAAAAATAAAAAAATTAAAAAAAATTATAGCACGGAGAGAGTTATTTGATCAAATAAATAAGTAAAATACGTAAGCAAACACCATTTTGGTGATCGAAAATAAAATAAAATTTATAGGCCGTAGGCAATTATTAAAACAAATAAATAAGTGAAACATGTAAGCAGATACCGTTTTGGTGATAAAAAATAAAATCAAAAGAAAAATAAATTTATAGCCCATAGAAAGTTATTGGAATAAATAAATGAGTGAAACATGGAAGCAAACACCGTTTTGCTAATAAAATTGAAAAAAAAAATTATAGTTTGTAGAGAGTTATTGGAACAAATAAATGAGTGAAACATCTAAGCAAATACTGTTTTATTGGTTGAAAATAAAATAAAAAAATAAATTTATAGCCCGTAAAAAACTATTGAAACAAATAAATAAGTGAAACCTGTAAACAAATATTGTTTTGTTGTTCTAAAAAAAATAAAAAAAATAAATATATAATCTATAGAAAATTACTTAAACAAATAAATAAGTGAAACTGACATGTAGCTATTTACAGTAGGCTATGGTAGATGCAAGCGATTTACCGTAGCAATTTTAATATTTTGCATTAAATATGCAATTTTAATATTTTGCATTAAATATTTTTTATTGTTATGAAATTATGAATATGAAATGAAATGAACAAATAAGAGAGCGTAAATGGAGAGAGGGAACGGAGGAAGCGCAGGCCAAATGTTTTCAATTTTTTGTGAGCCGGCCAAATGAACAAATATGAAATGAAGAACAATGATACACATACATCCAAAAATATATCCACCCATCCAATACTTCTCATTTCTCTCTATCTCTCTCTAACTATCACATCACATATCACATTATTTTATCACTTTTCTCTTATCTCTCTCTTTCTCTCTCTAGTGGTAGATTGGGATTTGGGTGTCCACCAATCATTTTCCTAAAATGAAATGAAATGATGTTATCAAAAAAAAATGAAATGAAAGAGAGAGTAAACGGAGAGAGGGAGTATATAAAAAAAAAGTAAACGGAGAGAGGGAACAGAGGGAGCACAGGCGGGAAATTTTTTCCCATAACGCTGACACGTGTTCTTAACTTTTTTGGGAGTTGACCAAAAAGCATACTTTTATTAATAGTAATAGTAATAGATAGATAGATATATAGATGGATAATAGTAATCGATAGATAAATAGATAACTCAATACCTGTCGGAACTCAGGCTCCACTAGATCAAACAGTTAAAACACAGAGAAAAAAATATTTTTATCGTCGTGCACAGTGCACTTAATAAAAAAAACCAAACCTAATCTTGATATTATGAGTGTAGAACTGAAGATAATTCTATCTTCCCTCCCTCTTTGGCTCTTCCCTGGCACCATCGGTGTCATTGGACAGTGTTTTATCACGTGTTACATGTGTGACGTGACAACTACTCCATCGGGATTCGACTGTCGGGACTCCGTACTCAATCTATTTGTCCATTTTATGGGTGTATTTATTCATCTTTTTGGATGCTTTTGTAATTATCTATATCTTTATTATTAACATTTTTACCATTTTTTTTTGATAAAACGGACATTTTTACCATTTTTTAATACTAAAAACATTCGTTAATGTTCATCTTTGCTTTAGGTCACATTAATTGAATAATTAACTGCCTATCAAAGAACCCTATTCCTATCAAAAAAAAGTTGAATAATTAACTGGATCTGCTGAGTCACGGATCAAATAGAGATAGAGAAGGATTTTATTTTAATAGAAAATCGGGAAGAAGTCGATTATGGACCATTTATTTAAGACTTAAATATATTTTTAATCTCTCAAATTTGGACAATTGTTATTTTTAGTCTCTTAAATTTAAAATGTCTATTTTTTGTCTCTCATTTTTATTCCCTGAGACTATTTTTTAATTTGAAAAATATTTTTTAAATTTATATTTTGACCCCTCTTAATTCTGATTCTTACCTTACTCTCATTTTCCTAACATCTAAGAATTTTTTAAATTTATATTTGGACCCCTCTCAAATTTAAAAAATACTTTTTAAATTTAAAATATGACATCAGAAACTAAAAGTGACACATTTTTAAAAATGAAGAACAAAAAATAAACGTTTTAAATTTGAGGGACTAAAAATAACAATTTTCCAAATTTGATGAACTAAAAATATATTTAAGCCTTTATTTAATAGAAAAACAATATAGTAATATATATTAATTAAAAATAAATCTTTTTTTTAACCAATTAAAAATAAATCATAAATCTTATGTGTTACGTATTGTATTTAGTTTGATATTACCGAATATTTTTTAAAAGAATCGTTTAACCGTCGAAAAAAGAATCTTTTTTAAGATTTTAAGTCCTGAACGGTTATTTGGATACAAGTAAAATAAAAAAGAGAACAAATGAAAAACAGTAGAAAAATAAAGAGAATAAGAAGACAAAATATCCTCTCCATTTAATTGGCTATAGATAGAAAAATAAAACAAAAAATTGAATAAATAGTCTAGTATAGTTTTCATCTTTTATGAGATAAAAAATTTAAATAAATTTATATTAAATAAGAGAAATAAATATATTGATATAATTAAAAAATTTATCAAATTTATTTAGTGTTTTTCTCTTTTTTTTGGTAATAACAAATTTATTTAATATTTTTCACGGTTCAAGATGAGAGGTGTGCAATGATTACTGATTGTCTGTTAATAAAACACGTGCAATGATATGGATGGGAAATTGATTACATGAACCAGGAGACATGATTGCTAAATGTTACTCTCTCCATACTCGAGTAAAAAAAAACTAATTCATATTAATTAAAAAAATTAGTTAATATTATTTAAATTTATTGATTTTATAAAAAAACTAAACTTTATTCTTTAAATTATACTTAATAAAAGAGCCATTAAATAAAGAATATTTTATAAAAAATACTCCGTTCACTAAATATAATAAAATTATTTATAATTTATTTATATTTTAGACTATTATATTTAAATTTTTTTAATTATAATTAAATCCAGAAAGAGTACAGTAATGGATCATCTTATTTATTGCCTTCCACGCTAGATAAAATACAGGTAACTTTAATTTGTACTTAAAAATTTAATTTAATGATAACAAGCAATTCCGTTGTTGTCTAGTTCAATAAAAAAAAAGTTAATGATAACAAGTGTACGGAAAAGTATAGTACACCTTTTTTTCCCCCTAAAATAGTACACCTTTTTTTTTAGGGAATGAAATAGTACACCTTTTAGATTTATGTTTTCGTTCAATCAGTGTCACATAAAATCCATGCGCCAAACTTAATATTTCAAAATAATTTTTAAACAGTACTTTTATTTTTTTAAGTTATATTTGTATTAAAAATTTAATTTAATTTAATATAACTAATCTCAGTATATTTTTTTGTCTAGATTTTTTTTCTACAAAGGAGCCCTTAGGCCGCCACTACACTAAAATATCTTTGTCTAGATAGTCCATAACCCCACACCTTATTTAATTAACAACAACGATAGTTGGAGCACCACACACCCACATATCACCCGATATTAATGAGTAAAATAGGAAATAGAGATATATATTGGATGTGTGTATAATATTTCTGTTTAATTAAAGGAGTTGGTACTAATCTCAGTATTTTTTTATTTTTATACACGCGTGGTAAGCAAGGGAATAAAGTAAATCGGTTACTATATTCTAAGAAACGAAGGTCCCTCGAGAGACACGTGCTTCTCACTAAAAGTTTCTTTTCCCGCTCAAAAAATCTACTCCACTTTTTACATTATGGTTTTTTATTTTATTGTTAAAAATTTATTTATTTTACCTAGAAAAATATTTATATTGTTTATTTCTATTATCAATTTTTTTCTTTCAGCCTTGAGCAACTAAACACTGAGCACTGAATGACTGAACATTAAGATTTTTGGCTTAAATATATTATTTTTGTCTTCCATTTTAGATTATAAATTTTTAATTTTATTTTTGATAAATAAAATAGCATTCATTTACGGATTTTATTCATTTTTTTTTGTTCTGATAAATTTTCAGTTAACAAAATTATTTTTCTTTTAATTTTATTTTCAACAAATAAAATAGTATTTATTTACAATTTTTATTTATTTTTTGTTTCAGTAAATTTTCAAGTAGTTCCAGTGAATTTTCAAGTTGTAGAATTTTAATTTTGATAAATAAAATATTGCTTGATTACGGGTTTCATTATATTTTTTTGTTCTTAAATTTTTTCAAGATGAAAACTTTAATTTTATTTTCAATAAATAAAATAGTGTTTGCTTACGGTTTTATCGATATTTTTTTATTCGAGTAAAATTTTAGGTTATAAAATTTTAATTTTATTTTTGATAAATAAATCGATAAATAAAATAGTGCGTGTTTACGGGTTTTGTTTGTTTTTTGTAACAGTAAATTCTTGGGTTAAAAAATTATTTTATTTTATTTTTGATAAATAAAATATTATTTGCTTACGGGCTTCATACATATTTTTTGTTTCGATAAATTTTAAGGTTATAAAATTTTAATTTTATTTTTAATAAATAAAATTGAATTTGCTTATGAGTTTCTTTTTTTTGTTCCGATTAATTTTTAGGATGCAAAATTGTTTTTTTATTTTTATTTTTGATAAATAAAATAGTGATTGCTTATAATTTTTATTTTTTTTTTGTTCAGGTAAATTTTCAAACTACAAAATTTAATTTAATTTTTTATAAATAAAATAGTTTTATATTCTAGTAAATTTTCCGGTTGCAAACTTTTGATGAGAATGGATTATGCCCACAAATAAAACAAATCTAAATAGAATTACTCGTTGCTTCTTTTCCCCTATAAAAACCAACCCGCTTGGTGCTTCATTTCTCAAGTCAGTCCCACGGTTCTTGCTCTTCATATTGGGTGTGAGTGTGACTGTGTCTTGGTGGATAATTAAAGATGGAAGGTGCAGCGAGAAGAGTCTTGTACATTTGTCTTGCGGCATTTGTGTGGGTTAATGCCCAACATGCATTCGTAAGTTGTGCTTTGACATCAGAATTACAAAGCAAAATTGCTAAAGCCAACCAAGAGGGACCTTATTTGGGTCTAATCATACCAAATTCTTTTGAATTAGACCCTCTCCTTCAGAATCCAGGCTACACTGCTAGTGACACCATCATAGACTTCGCAGGTATATATATAATATACGTGCATGTTCGAATTTCCACTTAAAAGGTCCTATAATTAAAACTATTAAACTATTGTGTGTGTCTAAATTTAGGAGAGAAAAACTTGCATAGTCACAGCCTAATACCTCACTTTTAGTCACAATTAATTAAAATTTTACACATCATTAAAATAAAATAATAAAAAAAACAGCTGTAAATATGGTTCTTTTTACTCTCTCTTCCAATATCCACCGTCTCTCTCTCCCAAACTCTGTTTTTCCAATTTCCTTCTTCCCTTATACAGTACCGTTCAACACCATACCGTGTCCTCCACCAACCACTGTTTCCCAGAATCTCTGTTCCTCCGGTACAAGCACCGACTTCTTCTTTTTCCCCTGAAGCACAACCCAAACCACAAAAACAACAACCCAAGCTTCCATTTTCTTCACCCACCCTCCTCCTCTTCTTCCCCACAAAAGCCTTTCTTCCCTTCCTACCACTCCCTCCTTCCCAACCGTAGTCGCCGTCATTCCCGGCCAATCAACACTTTAGTGAATATCACAATCTTCCATTATGAAATCTAAAAACTTTTTGAGATCTTCAGCAATCAAACAGATCAAAAGCTTGTAATCACGGAGAAATAGAAAAATTAATGAGAAGCGAAAAATCTGAAATTAAAAAGAAGAGTGCAGAAGGAAAAAAAAAAATACCTTTGCAAATTAAATCAAAGGAACTTGCGAGGGACGATTGAGTGCTTTAGTCAGTGGGTAGAGGAAGAAGATATGAATACTTCTCACACCACTGGACCGTAACAGTTTGTGGATTTCTCCACCCACCCCCTTGCTCGACTCAACGACGTCATCCATGGGGTCTAGTACCTATTCGTCCTTCATTCTGTTCAGAATGACGTTATCCTTCACTGAAGCCTTAACTCCATTATCATTGTGAATCCTGAGAATGCATCGGAGGTGGACATGAGAACCCACCGAGGCATCGACTGAAGAATTTAGTACCACTGCAAAAATCCAACACTGTAAATTAAAAATATATCTACCAGCGTAACTATAAATTTTCTAGGCTCTCTCATGTACTATATGAAATTTTGCTTGGAAAATTTACAACTAATTTATAATTTCTGTCTTACCATTTTTTTTTATGGCGAATAATGAAGGAAGGCGGTTTAGATTTGGAGCCATCGGCGACCAACCTGTTATACTGGTCATGACAGGATTGAGCGTGGTATGTTTATTCGTTTTTCTTTCTTGTCTTAATTAACTGGTTTTATATTTCGGTGGACATTTTTGTGGGTTTATTAATTGGTCCTTATTAATGATTAATGGAATCTATTTTGTACTCCTCATGGAAACATACAGATAAATGCAGCAATAACTACTCAGCTTCTGTTAAGCTTTTTCTCAGTAAAAGGAGTGGTGCATTACGGCATTGCCGGGAATGCAAACCCGTCCTTGCATATTGGAGATGTAGCCATTCCCCAGTATTGGGCTCATTTGGCACTTTGGAGCTGGCAGGTATATATTTATTACCGCAAATTTTATAGTTAATATCTAATTAAAATTTTACTTGTAGAACTTCAAATTAAGAACAATGATCGTATATTTCCAACACTCATTTAATATATTTATTTATTTTTATTTCTCTATTCTTATCACATCACTCATTTATTATATTTTATAGGAGTATATTGTTTACTCCTATATATTTATCATTTCTCTCTCTTTTATTCGTATCTTCTCAAGTGTATAATTGAGAATCGGTGTCGAATAATCATTATTCAACTTGAAAATATATACAGGTACAAGTTAGTTGAAAGCTGAGGTATTAATTTTAAATTGAAAATTTTGAATGTTAGAAGGTTAATGAATATATCTGGGGTGTAATATATATATATTTATTTATATATGCAGAGGTATGGTCAAGGGACTGATAATACATTACCCTTGGAAGCCAATGGAGACTACACGAGGGAAGTAGGGCACTTAAAGTTCGCAGATTTCACCTCAAACTTGAGTGCGGACAGTACCTTTGACAACCTACTCAACAATATCTGGTACCAACCAGAGGAGGTTTTCCCCGTTGATGGCACTCCAGAAGAAAGACAACATGCTCTTTGGGCTCCCGTTGATTCCAAGTACTACCATATTGCTAAAAAACTAGAGGTAATTAAGTAGTGTGTGAACCTATCTCAATTACCCCATTAATCCAATAATTTTATGTCATAAGTAAAAAACGGTTAATATATAATTAAGTTTTGGCAAAAATAGTCGATATATGGCTGGATTTTATCTTTACAAAAGCATGAGTCTTTTTCTCTTGATAAAAATAGCAAAAAATGTTCTAATAAATAAAATAATTTTAATTAAAATAAAAAGAATAGCGAATCACCAAAAATAGTGACCGGTCAAATGATCAATTATCAATATTCCAAATTAGTATCTGAATTTGAAAATTCTCAATCATATTTTAGTCCTTTTGGGTTAGTCACTTTAGTCCCTAAAATTGTTCGATAGAGACTAATATAATAGAAAATTTTTAATTTCATAGACTAATTTAGATAAACTATTTATAATTTCAAGAAGTAAGTTAACAATAAAAATACCCAATCAACTACTCTCAATTGATTGATATATACATGGTGTCTCTCTCTCAGGACTTGGAGCTAGAGGGGTGCATAAACGCAACGACATGCTTGTCGACGACACCAAAGGTGGTGCTTGTGGAGAGAGGAACAAGTGCAAGCATCTACCTAGACAATGCAGCATACAGAACCTTCATCTACGAGAAGTTCAACGTGAGTCCAGTGGACATGGAAAGTGCGTCGGTGGCACTTATATGCCTGCAACAGAGGGTTCCCTTCATTGCTATCAGGGCTCTCTCCGACTTGGCCGGCGGTGGCTCTGCCGATTCCAACGAGGCTGATACATTCTCGTCACTCGCCGCCACTAACTCAGTCACCGTGGTCATTGAGTTTGTTAAGCTCTTGTCGCTACACTCAAAATGGTGGTCCATGTGAATTATTAATATTCCGAAAATAAAGCAACATAAATGAATATGACCCCACTTGTGGACTCTAGACGACCTCGTTATTGGTCCTAACGGAATAAAAACATATATAAATGGATGAGTACTTCTCTTGTCTCTTGGTACCAAATTTTCTTTATTTGCACAAAACAAATATTGCTGCGAATTTCAAAAGTAACAAATGGAGTAGTTATACGGTACATAAAGCTGGTAAGTAATCCATTTCTTTTATAAAATATCTTTCCTTTAATTTATGGTTTAATTTCAATAATATCTTTTATTAAAGACAATTTAGGTAATAAACTTCGTTATTTGATAAGATTGAGAAAATATATAAATTTAATTAACTTTTTTAATTGATACGTAAATTTAGATATTTTTATTTATATTTAAATACATAGTAAATATTAATTAATGAGATAAACAACCACTCGCCAATCAAGAAAAGAGACAACACGCATGCTTTTAGGTATACTTTTTATCTCAAGTTGATTTTAAGATTTAACCAACCAAAAACGCATGCAGCAGAGCTTTGCTACTAACAAAACGTGGTTAATGTGTCTGCTCCTCTTTCTTTCTCTTTCACTTGAGGGGTGATTTTGGATCATTTTTTTTGTCTGAAACTATCCCTCTATTTCATTTTTAGTCTATTTCTACCTTAATAAGTGACTTTTTTACATAGATCTCGTTTTCCTCTTGTGTTATTTTAGTGTTTTTTGGCATCTGTGTGCGCTGGTGTTTATTTCTTCCGTCTTGGTGCAGCGTTTTGTTCTCCCGTCTTGGTGCGGTGTTTGTTTGGTTCAGATTGACTGATTTACTTCATTTCACTACAGATTCTCTTATGACTGAGTTATCAACGTTGCAGATCCAGAGGCGTAGGTACTCCGGTCAATATGAGTTTATCATTTTTGTAGGCATTGTCACTTTTGATGGCATTTTGCTGCGTTATGCTATTAACTTGGGTGTTGTGAGCTTGTTCACAGATTCATCCATTTTAGTTATTAACGATGTTGAATTTGTAATGTCTTTGATGTATTTTCCAATTTGAATGAATGAATACCTTTTGTTGTAAAAAAAAAAAAACAAAACGTGGTTAATGCAAAGCAAAACCTTACGATCAAGCTTTGAATTTGAAAAAAGAATATCTGCGAAAAATTAATCAGCATTAAATTAGATTGAAATGGGGATATATCGATCATAAGAATAAGAATATATATTTTCAGATATTTTAAAAACTGAATAAATTAAATTGTCTTACGTTGTTAGTGTTTTAGTAACTTGGAGAGTAAGGACCACGGAGGCATTTTTGTGATGGAAGACATAATTCGCGAATGTGATATCATCAGTGCCCGTGGTTACCATAAACGTCAATTCGGCCTTTTGGATAAAAAGAATCTAAGCATGAGCGAGCGAGGCAGCCATCTGTGTCCAAATTGGATTTGTCTTCATTCCTCAAGCTTGGGTGGGGTGGGTGGATGTTAGATAGATGATAGAATGGAGAATGAGGCACAAATGTTACGAGAGCGTAATTAATGTCTTGATTATACACGACAACAGCATTGATGACAGTACTGCGTTTGAGGCATAGGACCATTTTAAAGAAGGAGATCGATCCAGAATATGCTATTGATTTGAACGTGGGTTCCAAATGGACGGCTGAGATGCGATCCGTACAGTAGGGCTTTATTTCAAATATTTATTTAGGGTTTAACATGTTTTTGGTCCCTCTAAATATCGGCGTTTTGAATTTAGTCCCTCTAAAAAAAGTCAAAGTTTTTTGGTCCCTCAAGAAATCAATTTTTTGAATTAGGTCCCTCTTTGGCGTTGACCGCTAATATGACACACTGAGGTCCCTGTAAAAATGCTGACATGGTCCTTCTAAATATATTAAGTTTTGATTTTAGTCCCTTTAAATATATTAAGTTTTGATTTTAGTCCCTCTAAATATTAAGTTTTGATTTTAGTCCCTCTGCATGTAAGTCATGTTAGCATTTTTACAGGGACCTCAGTGTGTCATGTCAGCAGTCAACGCAAAAGAGGGACCTAAATCAAAAAATTAATTTCTTGAGGGACCAAAAAACTTTGACTTTTTTTAGAGGGACTAAATTCAAAACGCCGATATTTAGAGGGACCAAAAACATGTTAAAGCCATTTATTTATGATTGAACAAATCGAATAGAATAGAATAGAATACAACACAACGAAACCAACTTCTTGAAATCCACGTGTTAATAAGGGTGTGTTTGGCCCAGCTTATGTTTGGCTTCTCTTCTTCTTTTAAGGAGAAGTTGGGCCAAACACTATTTAACAAAAGCTCTTAATAAAATAAGGAGCTTATTTTTAAAGAACAAAATTAAGAAAAAATGAGCTTATAAAAAAGCTAATATATGGAGCTTATTTTCAACTTTTCGGAGCTTTTCCCCATGAAACCTGTCTTCGAACCCCCACTCACAACTATCATTCACCCCATTTATTTATTTTTGTATTTGTTCTGTCCGCCGCAAGTCTCGGTTGGATTTTCACCATACTGCTCACTCACTGACGCTGCACCACTGGGCAATAAAATGGATCCTATTTTATTGTTGTTTCTTTTGATTGTGAAATTGTCTTTGATAAGTTTCTAAAAACATCTGCAGCTTACAATTATATTTTATATGAAATGATAATTATACATAAATTAGAACCTATGGTTTTTCGTGAAATTTATTTTTACGGTAAAAAATTTATTTGTCTTTTATTGATAGATTTTTTAAGAATGTTTCTTATTTTTTAAAAATATTTCATTTATTAATAATATGTAAAACTTGCAATTATACGCCATTTATTAAAATTTTATAAAAATATTTCACCAAACAACTTTTAGCTTAAAAGTAACTTTTAAGCTAAAAAAATTGAATATTACCAAACAACTTTAATTTTACTTTTAAAGCTCTTTATTTTAACTTTAACTTAAAAGTAGCTTTTAAGTTCAAAAAAAGCCAGGCCAAACGCAGCCTAAGTGTCTTTTGAAAAGTTACGGTACTACTTCTGTCTCTAAATATAAGAATATTTTAACTAATTTATATCCTTTAAAAAAATTAGTTAAGTTAGTTAATAGTAATAAATTTGTCAATAATTTATTATATTTTTTCAAAACTAGTCCTAACATTTATTACTATCTCTCTTCCCCCCTCTCTCTCTCATCACTTAGTTAATACATTGAAAAATGTAGAGTAGTTGGGTGGTTTGTACAATAAATAAGGATATTTTAGTCAAAAAATAATTAATGCAACTGATTTTTTGGAAAAAATTTATATAAAGGGACTTTCATTTTTTTGTAAAGATTCCTATATTTAAGGACCGATGTAGTATTAGTTAAGTACCAAGATTATCTGTATAAGTTGAATCGTTTAGATTTTTTAATAATAAAAAAAAACTTACTAGCTTTAAAAAAAAACATAAGATAGAATATAATGGATTATAATGTAATACGTTTTGTTTTAAACAATCTAAACAATTATAATTCCATTTCATTACACTCCGTTTCATCCCTTATGAGCCTTGGTGGAGCAGTTTATAAGCTTGCGTTCAACAGCATTCTCCTTATAAACTTGGTGGAGCAGTTTACAAGCTTACGTTCAAAGGCATTCTCCTCCTTTAATTAATATTTACAACGAGAATCCAAACAACAGGAATCATGATGACTCCAATCACGAATACACGAAATAAACATTCATTTCTTAGTATAGAGCGTAAGTCTTTACAATCACCAATCTGGCTACCAATCTTATACTATATATACTACTTGCTTTCTTGGAAGACTCGGTCAAGGGTGTGTATCAAGAACAACTACTTATAACATACGTACTATCATCATCGGTAAAAAAAATAAAAGGCGGCCCAGTGCACAAGGCTCTCACCATGTAGGGTCTGGGGAGGGTAGACGTATGCAACTTTACCCCCACAAAAAGAGAAACTGTTTCAAGATTCGAACCTGTGACCCTTAGGTCACGAGAGCAACTTTACTGTTGCGCCAAGGCTCGCCCTCATGTACTATCATCATCTGTATCCATCTAAAATCTTATTTTCCTCTTTCCTTACAAGGACCATAAGATTTACTACAGTAAAGAAAATATACAAAATTCACAATGCTCAAAACACAAATGAAACCATAATAGTAGTCATAGTGACCCTTGTTAATGTTGCTTGAAATCCAGCCTTCATTCCCCCCACCTCCAGTAACACTGTCAACAGCACTCAGAATAAAACTTGCAACCAAATTTGCAACCGAAGACCCAAGGCCACCAAGAGTGGACGCTATGCTAGACATAGAATGAGGCAACTCAGTGAGAAAAAACTCATTCTGTCCCACCACACCTGATGCCTCAGCCAATCCATCAAGGATCTGACGTGGCAAGAGCCACATGGCAGACATGTTCACCACAGCTTGTGGTTCTTCTGAATAGCCTTGCTCAATGGCAATTTTGCGCCTAATACTCTCCACAATTGCCAGTGATGCAATTGATATGCAACAAGAGAAAAGGCTAACCCCCATTTTTTGTTTTGCTCCTATGCATGTTGGGCGTCCCATTATCCTTGTTGCCAAAGGGACCAAAACGCGGTCATAAAGTATAACCCAAAGGATTAATGATAAAATCATAAATGTCCCAAATGAGGCTGGAGGAATTTGGAAGTTTGGAGCAATGTGGCGGTCCATGGTGGACGCCTCTAGTACCAGAAAGGAACTCTGGCTCACATTCACAGTCATCATGATTCCTGTTGTCCAAATTGGGACTATCTTGAGAATTGCCTTGAGGTCTTCCACTTGGTCTACTGTGCAAAGATTCCATGGATTCAAAGCTCTTCCATCCAGTGTTAGATCTTCTAAGGGATTTCTAATAATACATGCTTTGTTGAGAAACCTGGTTAATGAAAAAAGTTACTGCTTTAGCCTCTGCTTTTGATTTATTACAAAAATATTTTACAGGATTATCTAAGTAACGAAGTTTTAGTGAACTAAAAATCAACCATAGCATATATAAGTGTTGGTTTCAGTTTGATGCTAGCATATTCACTACTAATAACAACCATGAAGTTCATATACATATTATAGTCGCATGATCCACCGGACAATATTCTGAACCCTCTGAAAGAGTGAAAAAGTATTCCAACTTATAGTAGCCACTGTAACAAGTTAATTAACAACTCTAATGGCTCTTGTCCAAAAGGGGTATATAGTTATTAGTTCAGTCATTAATGATTAAAAACAATCTGATTTTGTGAATTATTAACTAAGTTTATAACAATAGTGAACATCTCATAACAATATGATATATCCAAAGCATGATAAATGAGACCAAAGAAACAATTCGTACCTTAACTTTTCAGTTGGCACTAGGAGATTGGAATCCTTTTCATGGTGGTAGTAGTAGATACCATTCCTGTCCTCCTGTGGTAACTGCAGAAGTCTATTTCTGTAACAAGCAACAAGGACCTGAGCTAACCCACATAGCAAGTTCCTCTTAGCATCCAGCATTACATAAAATGGAGTAGCTAAGAAAAATGATAGAGTTGCTATAAACATCAGGATAACGGGAACTCCAAATCCCACTGTCCACCCCATGTTATCTTGAATATAGACAACAACACTTAAGCCTAGGAGTGATGACACTGCCACGCCAGCATAGTACCAGCTGAAGTAGCTCTCTTTGATTCCTGCATCTTCGTCCCTCTTGCTTAATTGGTCAACACCAAAGGCCAAGGAGGATGATCTTATGCCTCCAGCTCCAATGGACATGAGGGCAAAAGAAGAATGCAAGATCAAAAGCTGTATTGTTCCGGGGGAGCTACAGCTGTTGGTAAATTGGCCACACATAGGCCTTGATAATGGAATCATAGTTGTTAACCATAGAAGAACCATTCCCTGCATAACCCCAACATAGACAAGTGCCAAAATTTGATTTTAAGCCAAACATTTCAAGAGCATTAATTCGAAAACAAACTTAAAATAATCCTAAAATGATTATGAAAATTCTAACTAATAGCTTTTTGCACAAGTTAAAATGAGCTTTTACATGTCAACAATTTTAGAAACTCTCTCATCTAACTTCTCCAATAATCACCTACCTATGAACTTATAAGGGCTTTTTTTTTTGAAGTTATATTGAGAAGATGCTCTAAACCAAAAGCTAATCCAAACTGGTCCTTTATATATTTCCTTCTCACCACAGTGCTTTGCTTATCATTTCATGTCATTCACTTGCCAAATTAATGATGTTCATGCTGGCACAGAAAATTAACAAAAACAAGAGTTTCTGAACTGAGCAATGAAGACAAACTAAGGACAGAAAAATGACAAACAATCACAAGGATCAAGAGGGAAGGAAAGAAAGAAAATTGGTACCAGTAGGCTAGCAACAGATCCGAAAGCAATCATGGGGTATCGACCAAAATAGGAGTCTGCAAGGAAAGCACCAATGAGGGGCATGAAATTGGTGGCGGCAGACCAAAGTAAGAGAAAATTAGTGGCTTCAGCAGTGTGCATGCCATACTCTCTGGTCAAATACAGTATCATATTAGGCATTAGCCCAAGGCTCGCAAGTCTCTCACATGCCTCATTTGCTGCCACACACAATGACAACAACAACATTCATTTATATACACTATTAATTAAAAGTTTGCAAAATTTGTTATTACCTATGATGAATGGTAAGGTTCTAAAGCCACCCTTGGCATTGGAGTTACGCTTGCTCAGAAGGGGTTGTTCCATCACTTTCTCCGTTTCTAATCAGAGGCTTTTCATTTGCAGAGAAGAGACACAACAACAGGACGTGCGAGGTATGTGGGGTGGTGAATGAAGAGTGCACAGGAGCGTCTTAAGTTAAGGTGTTGCCAAAAAGCAAAATGGCTTGGCTCCACCTGTTGCTTGGAGAACCATACACTTTTTGCTCCTGTAATTTCGGGTGTGGCGAATCCAGTGATGCTTGAGACACCCTTTCCACTGATAATTGTGATCTTCCTTAAGGAATACACTTCTACTCTGCTCTGCGGATCTTTCGGTTATGTTGTTGGATTCCTTTCTTCATGTGCAAAAAGAGTTATTACGTAGTTTTCGAGTACGTATCTTTATGATTAAAAAAAGTAAAAAGCTGAAATTTATAGAAATTAATTTGTGTATCATAAAACTCATTTTTTTAATCTTTTTAGTTTTTTTCTCATTTCATTAAAATTAGATTATTTCTCAAAAATTACTTCAAATAGTTTTTCATTTTACTCAGATTTTAGATTATTTTTAAATTTTAATTTTTTTCAAAAGCTAAAACAAACATGGATAAAATCTTTAAAGTGGTTATTTTTTAAAAGAGTGATTTTTCTTAAATAATATAAAATAATTAGTCTCTTAATTAATTTTTTAATTAAAGTATCGACTAACTAATTCTGAAAACGAAGAGGCAATGATTCATACAAAGCTTTTTGAAGCAAAATGATTCTGGGCACAGTTCATGCTGACCATGATTCATATTCCTAATTTTCGGACTAGTGCGCAGATTTAAGTTAACTCGTTTTAAAAATGTGAAGTGTGCTACTGTTAATACTATTGTTCCATTCATTCGCATTCTCTTCAATCTCATTCCAACACACCAAACGACCCATGAAACAAGAGATATATAGTCTTAATTTATTTAAGAGGTACTTACTAATAGAATTATTTGAAGAGGGAGGATCATTTGTTACGTAATACGAACACCGAATGATGATCACCCTGTACACATACTTTTTTAAATAAAGTAAAATTATTCCGTGTATACTATTAAAGAACAATTAATTCATGATGAAAAGGCACACAAAAACAATAGAAATATTTTAAAATTTTTCCATCATACAAACGTGAAACGAGAATATTATCTTCCACCCGTCAATACTAAAATCAATTACTTTCTTGGCTACTCCAACTTTGGTTAGCCAATTTATGAATAATAGCTTTCGCGCAACACCTATTTGCTTTGTTTCACCGACTGTATGTTATGTATGCCTGTCCTGTGTCCTTTGGTCATTAAAATATAATATGAATCCTAATTTATTAATGAAGTCTGGCATAGTTGGTAAATAACTGGTCTCTTAGCTGATTTCATAATTGCATTATAGAACACATAATATGTAATTGAAAAGGTTTAATCAGTACTAAATTAGTGTCATGGAATGGTTCAAATGTACTATTGAAAAAGAAATAGTTATTGGGAAGCAATAAGAATAAGTTCTTTGTAGGATTTTTCTTTTATGAAGTTTATTTCACATTGATTCTTGTATTTTTTTTATGTTATATGTTATTATATGGATATGTTTAAAATTATTTTTATAAACTTATTATTTTTTAAAAAGAAATAATTGATTTGAGGAATTTTTTTTTGGTCAAAGATTTGAGGAAATATAGAAACAATAAATGAGCAGGTGAACTAGGCCCAAAGGGGCAATATAAGCAAACAAACAAAATACAGGCTGGGCTAAGCCCAACTAAAAATGGGTAGCAGTTGTAGCTAAGGGACACAACGGTCCCTTTGCCGTGGGAAATGGCAGACGGGAGGTGGAATCCGGGTTTCACGGTGGCCGCCCGCAACGGCGATGAGGCGGGAGAAGCCGGCGGTAGCGTGGCTCGAGGCACATTGTGCGGCGGCGGGGTGGCGGGAGAAGCCAGGGGTCGCACTATGGCACGCGGCCGAGATGAAGCAGTGCCGCGCGCACGGCGAAGGTGGATTCACGGGTTTGGGTTCAAATGAGCACAACCTATTTTGGAGCAATACAACACAGTGGGGGGAGTCACAGAAAATGAGTAGAAGATTTTACCTTTTTGCAGCAAATTGAACCAGATTGCTATTCTTTTCCTTCTCAGAAGCATAGTGTGTGTGTCTCATCCCTTCTGAAATTGAAGGTGTTAGCTGCAATTGCAAATGGTAGTTGGGAACAAAGGCCAATGCCATGCCCCTATTGTGCGAGCTGCTCTCTCTCTCTCTGTGTTTTTTTGGTATGATCTTCCCTCTCCCTTTTGTTTGTTGTATTTTAATTTTAATTTTAATTAACAGTGGATGGAAAAGAGGTGTAATAGTTGAACGAACACAACTCGCGCAGGCTGCTGTGCTGCCATCTTCCTTTTTTTTATATTTTAATATCTATTTGTATTTTATTAATTAATTAATTAATTTGTATTTTTACTATCAAAATCTAAGGTAAATTAGAAAATACCATTAAATTTAAAATTATTTATTTTATCCTTTAAAGTTAAAATAAAATAAGTAAGATAATTTATAAAACAACATATACAAACAAAACTAAATTATTGAAAAAAAAAGTGTTTTTTGAGTTTCTGTCATTTTGCATTGTTTCCTACACATCCTCCTTCCCATTTTTCCACATGCCAACAACTACCTCTTTGTCAAAAAAAAAAAAAAAAACTATCGCATAGTCGATTCGGCAAGTTGCCACCAAAATCCACGTGTTGACCCTTGTATCACTGGGATGTCAATGGCTGAATCTTGATTTCTTTTTAATTTTTTTATTTATAAAAACTGAATCTTGATTATTGATTCAATGTCAAAAAAAATAGGGATGTCAATGGAGAATAAATCTGATGGGTATCCGTAGAAATTATTCAGAGGGTAATTACTCGCAAAAATTAATAGAGATGACTGTGTCACACCGCTTTGCACCCACAGTCACACACACACACATAATTATAATATTAAATTTAATAAAATAATCTAAACTTAGTTGTAGTTTCTTCATTTTTATAATAGCTTTTGGATAATATCAATCTAGGCGAGTTCTAGGGTGGAAATGTTTCCATGTGGTGCATCGATGGAAATATTTTTTAAAGTTTAGCAGCAAAGTAAGGCGGAGACTACGGTACACAAGGAAAAAAAAAGTGTAGCGGTGCACAAGGGCCTTTGTTATCGTAATTCTATATTTTTGGAATATTTTATTCATCAATGGCTTAGATTAAATGTAGTGATTAAGGTTATAATTGTCATTTTCTCGTCTATACTATCTCTCAATCTTTCTTTGATAGTCTGAACTCTGATGTGTCACCATCATCTTCGACCCTCAGAGGTTCCTCGACCTCCACAATCTTCAATCCCAACAACTCCACCGTGTACGAATTTCAACACTAATCTCCAACGGCTTCTGCCATTGGCAAATCTGCTCAATCCCATCACGAGTTGCATCGCAAACTTCCAAGGCCTTCACACTACTCTCGAACTAATCGGAGACCATGCAATCCAGGGGGTCTCAATACCAGTGCACTGTAGGTGTGGAGAATGGACCTAAAGTAAATTCCTCCAATTTGAAAACTTTCTCTATTCAATTTAAAAACCCAGATTCCAAAACACTAAATTTCACAAACCCATTTCTCAAAATAAAATTTTGAATAAAAATAAAACAAAACCTTGAAACCCAAAAATAAAATTGGTTGAAATATGGGGGTTTAGTTGAGAACTCTCTTGTTTTTCATCGCATCTTGCAATGGCTTTAATGAACATTGGAGTGTAGTGTTAAATCGATGTATTTCAATTTCAGAAACCGATCAATCCATATGGGAAAGCCAAGATAGAGAAGATATCATTTTTCCCTAAAAATTCCAGTGGCAGTAACGATTCTGAGGTTTCTATTTCACATTTACATCTCTGATTTCTCCCTCTATTTCTTCTCAAATCGTGGTGGCGGTAGACGAGGTTGGATGAGGTGGCGGCGGCATGAATCATGGTGGCATGTGAAGAGAAGATGAGAGAGAAGAACTTGGGTTTGAGAGAGATTTTTTTCAATTTCCTATTATGTCCTTGTGGTACTGGTGCACTATTTTGTAAGTGGTGTACCCTAGTCTCTGCTGCAAAGTAATCACCACTTCACAATCTTTTTCAACTATGATACACGTGTTATATTATAAGAGGAGAACAGTAACACCCGTACTTAAGCAACCGTAGCTAAGTTTCGTCCTAAAGCAAAACTATCAAAAACAATTCCACGGTACATTACTTAAAAACAATTTCATGGTAGAAGCCACCATCAATCTAAGCTTTGCAAGTTTATCAAATTGTTAGTTTATTGTAACATTTACTTAATTTTCAAAACTTATGTGTCGTATTTAATAATTTATTATACTATATTTTAATTTAGTTAAATAGTTTTTTTAATGTTTTATGTTTAAATTTGAAATATCTTTAAGGTCATGTTAGGATGCTAAAACTCTAGCTTTTGACTTACGAAAAAGTTAGTCTTATTTTTTTTTTTATTTTGCTCATATATACAAAAGAATGAATATTGTTAAATAGTCATTAATAGATAGATAGAAGCTTTTGGAAAAGTTAAAAAAGATAGTTTTTGAAAAATGTGAAGAGTAAAAGTTAATTTCAACTTCTATGAGAAGTTATTAGTTAAAAACACAATGTTAGAAGTACTTATGGAGAAATTTATCTAAACTAGGCCTAAATAATTTATCGTTCGAGTTATAATTATATTTTTAATTAATATTTTTTAATTTTTTTATAGTTAATTAGGCTATCTCCAATGGAGTACTCTCTTTTGGGTGCTTAAATGGGCTTCATATGTACACATAACTCATTTTTACATTTTCCAATACAAGCACTAATAAGCACTCAACCCTTCCAACCTAACAACTACAAAAAATTTACTAAATGAATCCCACCAATAATTCTATATCTAATTAAAACCCACAAATATACGTGGGACTCACCAGGAGAGAGGAGAGAGAGGATATTTATACAAACACTACTTTCTATTAAGCACCATCTATTTTTTTCCCGAGGTGCTTAATAAACACCCAATAAGCACTTATTACGTATCTCCATTGAAGTTGTCCTTAAAGTCAAAATAATAGGCACCATATAAACACTTGGATACCCAATAGATCTAATACAAATATTAAAGTTTGTAGCATTACCCAATAGATATGAGTCCGATTATAAGTATTTTTAAAAAATATAAATATGTGGACAAATACTATACTATAATATATACCAATACTTACGTTCTACCCATGTAACCCATTGCTATCAGTCCCTAACCTTTGTTAACCCATGTTCCGTGGTTCATTCAAAACTCCCCTCACCGTCACCTAACCACTTGCAAAAAGCTGCACCGGCACCTAACTGATCAATTTTCAATCCCAACCTCCACGCCTCACCTTCAACTTGTCATATTATCATCCATCGTAGGTGAGTGGGATATATTATATTACATGGTTAAATATGTTTTTCATCATTGATATTTGGAAAAAATTCAATTTTGGTTTTTTTTAAGTTGATCTTTTTAGTTCATCATTTTTAGAAATGTACCATTTTATAATCCTTAGTCTCTCATTTTTTTGGAAATGTACCATTCATTTTCTGTGCAAAATGGTGGGTGAGGGCTTAGTGAAAATTAGAAATTAAGAGGGGTAAAAATAAAATATTAAAAAATATTTTTTGAATTTATAAAATGACCCCAAGGACTATAAATAGTACATTTCCAAAAACAAAGGACTAAAAAGATCAATTTAAAAAAAAAGACCAAAATTAAACTTTTTCCAAATATAAAGGACCAAAAACATATTTAATTATATATTATATTATTATAGTACTAACAATTGAAAGCAAGGGTATTCAGGCTTTTTACGCAAATTGCTGCTTTGCCACCAATTTTCCTCCCAATATGGTAAGAAATGAGTTTTGAGGTAGACCCCAAAGAAAATCAAACGTGGAAAACGTTCCCCCCCCCCCCCCCCCCCCCCCTCCTCTTCTTTTTCATGTTTGGCAAAACCAAAGTAAAATTCCCAGGTGTTACAACTTACACCTAATAATATGAATTAGTAGGTGGGAATGAAATTTTATATGTATTTTTTTAAAAAAATCTTATAGCTACCTGTATATCTAGTAATGTTACAAGTAGTTGTTAAATATTTTTCTTTAAAATATTCAATAATAGAATTTCCATCGTTATATTCGTAAAAATATTATTCCTGGGAATGAATTAAAGTACCTTGATGTTGAAATTTCCATTGTTAGTTTATTTTTTTGCATGTTTCATTTCAATATTATTTATTCCAGTTTAATAACTATACATTGACAATGCAATTATGCAAATAATGATATATCCTTCTAGATATACTCTTATTTTTTTATAAAATAAATATTAAATAAAAATTAAAAGCATTTAATATATTAAAAACATAAAAAGTATTTAATTCTTTCTCAAATTAATAATTAAGAGAATTAATAAGGATAAAAAATAAGAAGATTTATAATTATTCTTTACACAAATATCAAATCATATCCTACTATATTATTAATTTTTAATACTATTTTCTAAAATATATGTATAAATATTTACACGATGATATATGATTGGATATATTTTAATGGTAAGAGATTTAGTGGACAATATAATTGGATATATGTGCAAAATCTTTTTCAGTGTCGACACATATTAATTAAATTCTATTTTTTTTATCTAATCATTGTATGAAAAAACTTGGTGTGAGACGAAAAACACTCCTCATTTACAAGTTAACGAGGAAAAAAAATAGAATTTGAGCCAAGTATAAATATGGCATATTTTATATCATTATTCATGAATTTGAGCCAAGTATAAATATGGTATGTTTTATATCACTATCACTATCCGTGAATATGACCGTTGAAGTAAAGAAATCTGTATTCGGCTGTGAAGTTGGAGCATCTGGTCAAGGACAGCCTTATCCAAATGAAATTCCTTCCGAGTTCCGAAGCAAAACCCTGGCAGCTGTATTTTATTTTATCCATACACAACCAGTCCACATGACAAATGTGGAAATATATGATGATATATGATATGATAGTAAACCGATCCTGATTAAACAAAATGCACGCGATGCACTAAGTATTTTCTGCGTTATTATTTATTTATTCACCAAAGTAGAATAAATGGAGAGGACACATAAATTGAATTATTATTATTAGATCGTGCTGACTCAGATTATGTCTATCCGAAACCCCGTAAAAGCAGAAGAAAAAGTAATAATTTATGCCTCTGTACAAGAAACAGAGTAGGAGTCGGTTATTTGTTTGCGTTTTTGATGCACACAACACAAACCGTGTTTTTCAATTTCCACATGGAGGCTACCACTACTGGGAAAGCGAGTCCAATGGGTTGGGTTGGATTGGGTTAGGTAACAGGAGCGTTGAGAGCTTGTACAGGTCAGCAACAGCAGCAACCGAGTTTTTGATAACAAAATCTCCAAATTCCCAAAATTAACCTCGCCTTATAATCTCTTGCTCTTTTCCTCTTCGTTTCGTCCGTTTCCATTTCCGTTGTCCGTCTCTGTCTCCACCGAATCCATTTGCTATTCCGTTCCGTTCCTTACATCTAACAACCTCAAAATCACCGAATCGACAGAAGAATTTCCAAAGCTAAAGCATCGCTCTATTCTCCTTTCTCTCAGCATCCGCACACCAACCGCTAAAACATGGAGAGGATCGTCGGTGGAAAGTTTAAGATTGGTCGGAAAATCGGGAGCGGCTCGTTCGGTGAAATTTATATCGGTAACGCACGATTAGTAGCGTAGTACCTTTAGCCTTGTTTTCTTCTCAAAACTGGAGTGGAGTATATAAAAATATAATAATATAATAATAACCATATTTATTGTTGTGATGATGATCTTCTTCCTTATGCTTCTGCTGATTATTGATTTGCACGCGTTTATTTGTTGTTTTTTGCAGCCTCAAATATCGACACCTCTGAGATCGTCGCCGTCAAGATGGTTAGTCTTACTTTCATTTCTCGCCTCTTTATCATGTCATGCAAATTTTGCGTTCGTTGAGTTTTAATTTTATTTTACTTTTTTTTCTTCTGATTTTCATTTTTTGTAATTTGTGAATATGCATAATTTGTGACCCTGACATTTACAGTCATAGCTCATTGCTATAGTTGATGCTCCAGTAAAGTAATCTAAGCATTCAAGTAATAGATAATTTCTCACCTAATAACATTTTGCAGTTGGATGTATGCGGTTGATTGATTACATGGAATTAGGGATGAATGTTTGAATGCATAGTGTATAAACTATAAACGATTATAAATACTAAATCTAATAAACGATTATAAATAAAAACTTCGAACCAAGGAGTCTTGGCTTAGTGGTGGAACACTAGGACTCTTGGGGGAATCGACATGTTGGTAGCAGGATCAATTCCACCCGGGGGTAAAACCATGCCTTGGCCAGTCCAAGCCTTTACGGACGAGTGCAGATTAGTCTTTCGTTGAAAGCGTTGGGACACTGCGTGGGGTCGGAGCGATCTCCCCTCGAACCAAAATAAATAAATAAATAAAAACTTCGGTCAATTTTTTAAGAAAGAGAACTATACTCTATACTTGCCAGAAGTATGCTCCTTCCCCTTCCCCCTCCCCTTCTTTTGGCATATCTTCATATTCATTTGTTCAAGAACTATGCATAAGGTCTAATGCTGATTAAATAGCGGACACATTATTATTCTGTAGGAAAACAAGAAGACCAGACATCCACAACTATTGTACGAGGCCAAATTATATAATATGTTTCAAGGAGAAAGTAAGTTATAAAAGAAAAACTTCAATATTTTGAATGCTGTCATGATATCTGACAAGGGTAATGTTGTTTATTTATTTTTTCTGATTCCTCTTGCTCTTTGGATTTTAGGTGGTATTCCAAGTATGAAATGGTGCGGTACTGATGGAGACAATAATGTTCTAGTTATTGATCTTCTGGGTCGGAGTCTGGAGGACCTTTTCGTCTATTGCGGGAGGAAGTTTTCATTAAAAACAGTTTTGATGTTGGCCGACCAGATGGTAACCACTGATTCATCTCATGATTGCTTGCTTTGGTTTTCAAGGAAGCAGCATTGGTTCCTTGCTGATTTTTAAATTGGCTTTTGATTATTACCATGTTTCCTGCAAGTTAATATAGCAGTTTTATCTCTAAAATTTACCTCTTTTAGTTAATGCTCCCATCCATGGGAGTTTTCAGTGAAAGCACATTAATGGAAAATTGATTCTGTTTTATTCACTTGACTACAGCTTTCAAGAATAGAGTACGTGCACTCCAAGGGATTTTTGCATAGAGACATCAAACCAGATAACTTCCTAATGGGTCTTGGGAGAAAAGCAAGTCAGGTAAAATAATCCAAATTCATTCTCTTTAATGGCTAACTTATGTGGATGATTTTCCTATCTGGTAATTCCTTTCATGCTTCCAATTTCTTATATATGTTTTCTGCAATTTGTTACATTCACAGGTTTATATTATTGATTTTGGACTGGGAAAAAGATATCGGGACCCTAGAACAAACAAGCATATTCCTTACAGGTATATTTTGTTCTGTTTAATTTTATTTTATATTTTTGTTATTTTGTTATTCTTCTTGTTATGAATCATGTTTTTACATGTCTGACCTGTGTTATAAGGTTTCCTTGTGTCATCAATCTATTTAATTACTTTTCCATCTGACAAGATGATTTCCTTTTGATTTTCAATAAATAATTAATAGTGAGGTGAGAAATCTTTTTGCTGAAGGTTATAGTTCTTTGGGGGTTGGAAAAGCTTATTTTCATGATAAGTTATCAACTAAGTAGTATGATTTTTTCTTCTTTCTTCATTGTTAATGCTTTACAAAAGTTCTAGAGGTGTGACTGAATGAATACAGATTGTTTTAATGCCTTGGTAGGCTTGATATGTAGGAAAACAAAAACAAAAAACAAGAAGATAATGAGTGTTCTTTATTGGTACCATGTAACAAAATTGTCTTTAATCAATATTTCTATAGCTAAAATCTTTATAATTACCAAGACATTTTTGTAATTGGTGGAACCATTGCCGATTTCCCTATGTCATCCTTGCTTGTATTTTGTTAAAATAGATTTTTCTCTCTCTATTTTCTAAAGTAAATGAACATTGTTGTTTATCAATGGGAAATCTTCCAACTTGTAATCTGTGGAATCTCAAATAATTCTTTTTCCAAATTCTTCCGATTGATTCATTCTCACTGTTACTTGTGCTTTGCCAGTTTAAGTTAAACTAGCCAGGTTTTCATTGCCTAATATTTGTTTGGTTCTTGATAAACTCGTACAGAGAGAATAAAAACTTAACAGGGACTGCACGATATGCAAGTTGCAATACTCACATAGGACTTGGTAGGTAGAAAGAACTTTTCCTTCTTTACAGCTACAGCTTTGTAACCTACAAATTTCCCACTATTTTGGTTTAATTTTTTCAGAGCAAAGTCGTCGGGATGATTTGGAGTCTCTAGGCTATGTTCTTATGTACTTTTTAAGAGGAAGGTATGTTTCTTCCTATTCATTGTAATTTTCCTAGCATCTTGAGTTTTAAAAAATGGTGCATACGAGTATCAGTTGCACAGATTTTTCAGGTATATATAGTTCTTGACTATCTGGTTCTTGCATTTTAGCCTTCCTTGGCAGGGTCTGAAAGCTGTCACCAAGAAGGAAAAGTACGACAAGATTTGTGAGAAGAAGTTATCAACTCCCATTGAGGTATGTGAAAATTTCAAATTGCATAAAATGATTGATCCGCTGGTCCCCAATTTAGTTTTTAATTTTCTTTTACTCTGGCCATCATACTGTGGCCTACACTAGCAACTGGAATAGATTTTGATTAAGGCAGAGTTCCCCAAACAGACCTTTTCTTATTTTTGTGTTAGAAGTGGGAGTAAGGCAGAGTGTTGGCAAATCCAGAGGTAGGAAATGACAATTTGAATTATGCAAAAACAAGATGAAGCAACTGCAATCCCAAACTTAAGTTTGAATACCTGAATTCTTGACCAAACATAAATTAAGAACTTTTAAGGATTGCTATTACTTGATTTGCCAAATTTTAGTTCATCCTCTCCTGGGAGATTTTCTTATTGAAGATTTGTTGTTACTCATAGAAGTTTACTGAATCCATGTTTCTTATTGTTAGATGCTTTGCAAGTCATATCCCGTGGAGTTCGCTTCTTACTTTCATTATTGTCACTCTTTGACATTTGATCAAGAACCAGATTATGGATTCTTAAAGCGTCTATTTCGTGATTTGTTCACTCGTGAAGGTATTGGTATGCTTGATTTTAAATAATTTCTCATTTAATTGGAAATATAGCCCATTGTTTGTTAAGGATTACAATTTGCTTATTGATTGATTGCTTTACCCTGCTGACTGTAGGAAGTATGATAAATGAATGCCACTAAGTATTTAACCTTTCTTCCTCTTTCCTTTAGTTATGCTAGATTTTGTGCCAAAGTACTTACTTGAGGTCTTGAGCAGACATTTATTTAATATTTGATGATTTTATTATTTTTCATCCTTCATTCTTTCTCCAAAAGCATAGATTCAAGTTTTCAGGCTGTACAAATTTCATGAATTATTTCATTTAATTCTTTGTTTGTCAGTGCTTGGGAATAAATTATTAAACTGTATCATGCACTACCAATCTTAGGGTTTCAAAATTTTATTAATCATCTTTCTGGTGGTCTCGTGTGTTAAATTTGTCTTTTCCTTTGATGGAATAAGAAGTTTTTTTGCCTGAATTTAATGAGCAGGATACGAGTATGACTATTTATTTGACTGGACCATCCTAAAATATCAGCAGACGCAACATACAAAGAGACAAAATCAATCATCTGTTAGTACTTTCTTGAACTATTTTCAATTGTGATTTTAATTCTTATTTTTATATAAAAGTCAACCTTATCAACTCTTTTAAAATTCCTTTTTTTAAATTATGGTCAAGCTTGCATTTACTGGAATGCATATGGATTTTCTGATAGCTTAAATATTAAACTTTCCTTATTTTATTCTCTTCCTCACTTGAGTGAATGACTATTTGCAGCCTTCAGCTGCTGTGCCTAGCAGTCTAGAACCAGTGGTTGTGGAAAAGCATACAGGTAACTTCAGTCTTGTATCAAGTGGTTGAAGGAATTCTGTTTTATTGTAGGAAATTTTTTCCCAGAGAAGTATTATCTATGTGATTTGCATGCTGAGATTTGTATTTTCCAGTAGAATGAGTTAGAATTTAATTAATGCTCATTGGAAAAAAAGAGAGTAAAAGAAATAATTGATGCGGGTTATTTTTCATGGAACTTTGTTGTCTCTGAAAACCAAACATAATAGTTTCTGATGTGCTAAGATAGTTGTCAACATTGACAGATATTTACCAATAATTTCCTTGTAATTATTATTATTATTATAAATTTTCCACTTTGGAATTTTCGCTAAGCTGTCCTGTACCAGTGTTAAACTGAGTTAGCCTTACAAGTTACAAGTTTGCACTTTGCAGCATATTGGACGGATGTTTTCTACATATCACGTCCTGATGCCTACGACTTACATTTTCTTTTCAGGAGTCAATGATTCAACTCAAATTACTGTAACAAAATTGTTAGCCAATCGTGATCACCCAAGTGCACGTATGCAGCCTAAGCCATCCAATATTCACAATCTGAATGCTAAGAATCAGACTGAAAAACATGTAAGCCACAGTAATTTCTGCCGACTGCCATTGGCTTTTCTTGCTTCCCTCTATGAATTTCTTAGATATAGTAGCCTTGCTCGGTTGCTCCTTTCTGCATGTTCGAGCTTTTAGTTCAATTATACTGATCTTTGTTTCGAATTTTTATTTGGCTTAAGAAATTCATTTGATTGAGATAAATTTTTGCAGAGTGCGAACAATGGTCCATCCACTTCATCTGTCATGCCCAAATCATCTACAGAAAATGTCTCAAAGCCAGAAAAGCCCACAGGAGCCTCAAACCTGGGTCGTGTGCTTGGGAGTAATTCGTATGTTTCAAGCAGCTGGATTCCTTCACTACGCCGAATTTCTTCAGCCAAATAGTAGGTAAGAAAATGGCTTATTTAGAGTGTATGGAGTTGGACTCTATGCTTATGTTATTATCAGGCTTTCCTTACTGATTGTTGTATTTTGACTACCACAAATTCTATACCATATAATATTTGGCTGAGTCACCGACTTGGTTTGTTTCTCAGACAGGATTTTGGAGAAGGAGAAGTCATTTAGAGCATTTTTTTTTTATTTTCCACCGTTGCAAATGTCATGTCACTCAGTTCACCAGAGGAACAGTAGAATGTTGTGACAAGCAAGATTCCGTGACACGATGAGCTTCCTTCGCATGAAACATTCCTTCCAAATGTAATGGCGGATACATGATGCTAAGTGGGATGGATGCCCCCACCACTTTAAGAGTTGGAAAGAGAGGGAAAGTAACGAGGTTGAACAATTTGGAAGAAAGAGGTATGATGATGGTGGATGTCCACACGAGGCTCAGGGTCATCGGTTGTAGACCTAATTGTGATGAGGCAAACATGCATGAATGAGGGGAAGCCACAATCCTTCATTTTTGTCTCAGACATTTATCTAATTGCCTTTTGATTTTCTTTCAAGCATTTAGTATACAAATTTGGTCGTCTTTTCTTGTGTACAGTTAAGGTTTGTTAGCATACGAATAGAATCGCATTGTACCCGTTCCCCAGCAAGTGAATTATTCACAAATCAATCCTATTCATTGTTTATTGAAACGAACCAGGTCCATTTGTTGAATTTGGTGCTAGAATCCAACCTAGACTTGCCCTTTGGACTGGGTTTTATTCTAATTTCTAATCAACCTTCACGTGGTAGTTAGATTAGAAGAAGTTCAACAAGAAACAAATAATGAATAATCCAAACTATTTAAATGCCAAATTGCAGTAATCTAACGACCGTGTATATCTTATGTATACATGATCTCTCTCAGTAATCAGCAACAAAATTCAACAATTCCGTAAAAAAAAAAAATCAAAGAAAAGATTGGGTGGAAAAGGAAAGAAAAGAACCCTTTTGTCATATGCTTTTTCAGTTGACCAAAAGAAGGGTCACGCGGGAACACTGTAACCAAAAGAATGACATTGTCCATGGCAAGGTAAAATGTAAAGTTAGCAAACACAGACGCATATGATAAACTTGTATAACCTGGAACCAATTGGCAGAGCTTGTATAAACAGACGTTATAAAGAGATCTATTTTTGTAAAATAATATAAAGAAACAGCGTACAAATGGGTCCCCAATTTTTACTTTAGGAAGTGTGATAGTGGTGACAAAGGAGAATCCGAGTAATGAATCTAATGATGAACTCCGCTGCCATAAAAACAGGTCTTTAATTCTTTATGCATAAAGCACTAAGAGGTGGAAATCAAAAGAAACAACTTAAGTTGGAGACAAGAATGAATGAATGGCCTTTAAATTGGGTCCTTCGTTAAGCACCAAGAATCTTTTACATTGTTATTTTATTATCCTCAATTAAAAAAAACACTTGGAAACAAATCATATTTTCTTGTTAAATATCTCACTGTTGCTCATCACTCCTCTCATCATCTTGTTCTTGCTTTGAGGTTCTTGCTAGGGTATTAATCTTCACAAGTGAGTGTTAACATTAGCTGCTTGGTAAAATAAAGAAACCTCTTTTTTTTTCTTCATTTCAAGACAATTACTGAACTTTCTTCTTCAGGCACTAAAAGTTATCATAAGAGAGTCTATATAGATACTTAACAGAATATGACACAAAAGAATCCAAGCTTCTTTAATTCTTATGATCAAGCTCCATTGTGATGAAAGCATTTTAAATCATTTTCTGTGATTATATTCAATGTCAGTGAGCTCCAGCACCTCTGGCTCTAAAAGCTCAGTTCATCAGCTGGAGAACATAGATGAGAATGTTCCTGCAGATTGGCCTGCATCATCTTGCGCCCCGCCGGATACACCAACTGAATCCATGGAGTTCCTTGCTAGATCATGGAGTCTTTCTGCCACTGAACTCTCCAAAGCACTGCATAGCACCAGTACTACAACCTCCACTGGTATTGAGATGCCACTTTCATGCCCTTCTGGTAGCCAGTTATATACCAAGGGTTCTTCCACTGCTTCAAAGGATTCTGTAAGAACATTTGCTTTGATTTTGTTTAAGAATATAAAAGGGTTATTTAAACTAGGCCATTAAAGCTACCTTTAGCTACTTCCTTTTTTAGTTGGCAATGTAGCATGTGAATTGCATGCAAAACAAACGCTATATATTGCAGTTCTCTTAGATTCTCTGGCACATGCACACCTGCAAGGGAAAGAAAAGGAAAAAGGAGAGATTCTAAGCTCTCCAAAAAGAGAGTTTCCAAAACAGACCTTTTCTTTTCTGGTCCTAGGATTCTTCAATATTGAGAGGAATCTTATATTGTTGTGTGTGCCTGTAGCTTTTATATATTTATATTGGTTCTGAACTTCTGATGCTAGTTATTTGAGCAGTTATCTAATGGGCATTGTCCTCCGATTTCTCCAAAAGAAAGTGACGAAACAAAGGTACCTTACTTTATTCCTGTTAAATTGTATGGTGGTAAATATAATCATAAAGCACAAGAAACAATTTGACCCATTTTTGAGTTTCACTTAGTCAGCTTAATGAGCTTCACTTTTCACTTTAAAATCATTTACTAACTCACGGGGAAATCAGATTTGTCAATCTATCAAATGAAGTTTTAGGAAGATATAGCATTACTCTTACTATATATAAATCAATAACATGGTAATCCGTCATGTGCAGGATTTATTTTTACTCCACCAAGCGCTTTCTCCAGAATTCCTTTCAAGTCAAAACTTGCTGAGAAATGGGGTATCTTGCATTCATGATTCAACCTTGTGATTATCTTCAACAATTACACTTGAATACCAGCTCAATCTGTTACTGTACTACTCAGTATTTTTTTTTCTTCGTTTTTTTTCTTCAAATTCTTGGTGCAAATTTTTGCTCACCAGCTTTACAGGAGCTTGCTAAGAGGGAGGACAATGGGTAGGTGGTTGAAAGATCAGAAGGAGAGGAAAAAGCAGGAAATTAGGACCCATAATGCTCAGTTGCATGCTGCAGTATCTGTGGTTGGTGTTGCCGCCGCTGTTGCAGCGGTTGCAGCTTCAATAGCATCACCTGAAAAGCCCAATGGCAACCAAAAGAACACTACCATGGCTTCTGCTGCAATTGCATCTGCAGCAGCTTTAGTAGCCTCTCACTGCATTGAGATTGCAGAAGACATGGGAGCTGAACATGATCAAATCATAACAGTAGTGAACTCTGCCATTAATGCAAAAACCAATGGAGATTTTATGACTCTAACAGCCGGAGCAGCCACAGGTATCAGAATTTAAAGTCCATTTATCAATCTCAGACAAAAATGAAACTTGTTTATAAACAGTTTCACTTATTTTTTGAATTTTGATGCAACAAGTAACATGTAAAAGTCATAAAGGCTCCATAAATTAACCTAAGCTCAAAGGAGAAAAAAGAAAAAGAAAAGAACAATAAGTATACTTACACACTTAGTGAGCAACATAATGGGATGAAAATCTGAGCTAAAACTTACAATCTGAGTTTATTTCCCATAGATTCCGTCAATTGAATTCTAGCACGAAATAAAAGAAAATCTAATGAACTGAACGCTTTGTTGGCAGCCTTGCGAGGAGCTTCTACTCTAAAGGCGCGACTGCAGAAGGGGCTTGGAGCTACTACAATTCCTCTTGTTGAGGAAAAGTGTGATGAAGGCAAAGAAGCAAACATGTTGACAGCACTGGACTATGTCTTTAGAGGAGGAGAACTTCTCAAACGTACACGAAAAGGTATGTTTACTAACATGTTTGCAACAATGGCTTCATTGAAATTGAAGGGAAAAAAATAAAGAATGTCAAATGTATAAAGCAATTTACACTTTAACGTAAGTAACCATGCCATTTTAACTGTCCATAACAGGAGATCTTCACTGGAAGCAAGTGTCTTTCAATATAAATTCAAATTTGCAGGTAATTGCTAGAAGACGACATTTCATAAATCCATTAAGAAAGGGAAGCATGATTATTGGTTGTGTCATTATCTCAATTATACAATTATTTGAAATATCTATTCAACACAATGACAACAGGTCGTAGCCAAAATGAAAAGCAAGCATATTGCAGGAACATTCACAAAAAAGAAGAAATGTAAGCCAAGTTTCAGTACACAGCACTTACTTATTTTTACTCGTCACTCTCTGTCAACAATACAACGTTAAGGTATGGCCTAAAATGGCAGGTATAGTTACTGGAGTGTGCAGTGATATCCCAGCTTGGCCCGGAAGGGAGAAGGAAGACATGAGTGAAAAGAGAGCATATTTTGCAATAAAAACAGCAGACAGGATAATAGAATTTGAATGCGGAAGTAAAGCAGACAAACAGTTCTGGCTTGAGGGAATCCAATACATGTTGAATTGCCGTGCCAAAGTAACATGCTAAAATTTAACAGAGTTGACATTGGGATTGCTGTAAATATGCGTTTATTTTTCGTTCCTTTTCCCCCTTGTAGTGATTGGAGGGGTTTAATTATAGAGATGTACATTTGACAGCACGCTATAAGATTTCGCTGACAAAATTGTTGGCCTACCTACCATAAGTTCAGTGAAGAAGTGTAGGATCTACAACCATGCTATTGTCACTCTAATTCCTTCAGAAAATCAACATTATCAACAAATGCCTGCATGAAGTAAATAATAAGTCAAGCAATAAAATAAACAAGGTGTGACATACTAATTTTAACATAATAGGAAGGTGCTTTACATGAATCATTAATCTATCCGCATGTCATTCCTCTCATAAATATACTCATTTTCACATTACACCCATCAATTCATCAAGAGTTATGACTTCATCAGTGCATGTAAGACAATTTTGTCAGTGATAAGGTTGAAAAATGTCATACCAATTTCCAACCATCAGGGTCCAAGCAAACTACGACCTTGGTGTTGATACCTGGTATGGGCCCAGGTTCACGGATAATCTTCCCTCCATATAATTTAATTGCTTCTGCAGTCTTATAGACGTCATTTGTGCCTATTGCAATCTGTTCAAACACAAAATGAGTTGCATTCTTACAATAACATACAGCAAAAAGTCATGGAGGACCATGCAAAAATCATAAAAATCCTCTTCTGAAAATAGAAAAAGAATAGAATCTACCTGTCCATAACCATTTCCTTTGTCATAATTAGTGATGCCATAGTTATATGTCAGTTCTAGAACAGGATTATTAGCTTCAGGACCATAGCCCATCATGGCAACTGTGTACTGGAAAATAATCATAATCAATGACAAAAGAAGATCTGAAGATAGAAATGGAAAGCATAGCAGAGTTATCACAAGAAACATACTAATCTTAAAGTTATTTAAGTATGTGCATACTAATCTTAAAGCTATTTAAGCTACTATATTGGTGGAGAAAATCTCTTTGTTCAAGATTTAGGCAGGCTAATCAGATCGAATGCATAAGTATTAGTAAGTATATCCCAAATGTAATCTTTATTACACAGAAATTATAAACATCAATCAAAGCAGTAATGTCAGGAATACAATAGCAATGCATCTGATTAATACCCACAAGTAGTAGTTACCTTGTGCTCAGGGTTGTCCATCTTGTGGAGAAGTTTCATGCCAACAGCCTTTGAAATCAACAAAGGCAAGGAAAAACATTTAGCTACTTGTGAGTTTACATCAAAGCAAGCTGAAGGAACCTTCACAATAAGAACAGCAAGTGCACTCACTTTTTGATAGAAGGCTATGGCACGATCAAGATCGCCTACTCGAAGCATCACTTGGCATAAGGGTTCAGAAGTAGGTCTTCTCTCCAAAAGCTCAAACTTATAACCATCGGGATCTTCAATGGAAGCAGTTACTGTGGTGCCCCCTTTGACAAGCCCCGGTTCCCTGGTAACTTTTCCCCCTTTTGCCTTTACTAGATCTAGTGTCTTGGCAACCTGCAAAATTGCAGTATAAAACCACAATAATCTTAATTGTCTCAGAACTCTCATATAGCAGTTATAAGCAATAATGCTTTATCATTTTTCAAGAGCTTACATCTTCAGCTATCATACCAAAATGACCAAAACCAGTTCCAATGTCATAGTTATCCACTCCATAATCTGCAATCACCGTTAAAATAGCAAGTATGGTGAGAAGCAATTTTGTGTAAATGGCAAACACATGCATAATTAATGATTTTACAAAAAAAAAAAAAAAGAGTAGCATTCAAATCTCAACTCACTGTAAGTAAGTTCTACTGTAAAATTGGAATCTTCAGGCCCATATCCAAGAAAAGCATTTGCATATCTGTCTTCTGGTATGTCTCGTTTTCTCAATAGCTTCATGCCAAGGCATTCAGTGTAGAACCTACATTCCCAACAATGTAATTAAATTCTATAACAATACATTATTGAATCAAATTTCACACACATATTTACATAAAGTAAGTATTATTTCCCAAATTCAAGTAGAGCATATACTTTATAGTCTTCTCCAAGTCTCCAACACGGTAAACAGCATGGAGTAATCTTCGCTTGTCATTTTTGACCCAATCAAACAGGTTTTGCTCTGGTTGGGCTAGATTTTCTGCAGCAGTAGCCTCTGCTACTTTAAACAACAACTCTGATCCTTTTGCACCAAATAACTGGGATTGTGGAACTGGGAGAGCTAGTAATAAAATAAACAATTAAATGCAGCAGCAGAGAACCAAGTTATAACTAAAAATATATATATGAAGGCTTTGTGGGTGGAGTGGAGAAAGGTACAATACAAGGGGGTTCTCAAAAATACCGATAGCACCGGTGGAGACAAGGTGAAAGAGAGCAAGTCTTCGTGAACATGATGATGATAATGATAGAGTGGTGCAGGGTCTCAATGCTGCAGCAGCCGGTAACACTAAGGATGAGATCATTGTCATGCAAATAACAAAACAATGCCTTCTTTGTCTTTGGTACTCTTTCCTACGTTATAATACATACCATGTTGTACTATAATCCTATTGGCTGTCGTGGCTATATCCAAATCCAGGCATGTGCAGCATGAAATAATGGCCGTAATTTACTGGATTTCATTGGGCTGGACTATTTGTTAACTATGAATTACAGGCTTCCTTGGAATTGGGCATCCGTTGGTAATAGTCCAAAAACTAGTTCCGTAATTTCTATAAATATTTAATTGTAAAGGATTTTTTTTTTCCACTTCTTTTCATGATTTTTATCTCTCTCCCTCTTTTTACACATTCTACAATTTGTCTCGTGGTGGTTGAGCATGAAGTTTTAATCACTTTGTGAATAAACATGCAGTTCAAATATTATGTGATTATATAAACTTGATTTTCTTTAAATAATATTTTGAGTTTAAGAAACCGCGAATGAAAAAAGTAGGGTTGAGAGAATTTTGTTCCTTTAAAAAGGCTCACCTTACTTGACTCAAATTAGTCAGGTCCAATGTAACTCTTGGATACTAGAAGCACATGCACAAATTATACCAATGAGTCAATTGATTATTATTCGGACCAATGAGTCATTAATTGAATAGCATGAACCAATATAAAAAATTACATAATGATATTGCTTCTACCCCGAGTACAGGGGGGGGGGGGGGGGGGAAGGCCGTGATTAGCATACAAAATTCATTCACGATGATTGCTAAACATGGCGTTAAACTCTTCTTCAACAGTTACACCACACCGTTTATTCTAAGCTACATCAGTCATCATTATTCCACACTACACTATTTATAAGAGAACTTCTGAATCTGAATAGTATAAACCGAAAGTGATACGAAAAATACGTGACATATTCATTTATTATACTATTATTCCTTCTTTTTAATTTACTAACGTATTATTATTCCGACTGATTCAAACTATTGTTGATATTACAAACAATACATATATCGGTTCTTAGTTCTTCCTACTGAAAGGGGCTACCTTGAAGTTTCTTCTCAACCCAAGAAGGCGACAAAACAGGGCTCATGTCATACTCCCTAGTCTTCACCCTCCCCAATTGATCACACTGATCACCAGCACTATACTCCAACCACATCTTCTCATCCGGCTGCAAAGACTTAATCCTCCAAACCTTAAACGTGTGATCCAAACTAGCACTATACACCAAGAACCCCATCACCACTTTCTCCATCTCAAGACACGCAGCCAAACATCTCACAGGCCCTCTATGCCCATCCAAAACCGTCAAACACTCATGGTAACAACTCCCTTCCTCTCTCTTCCACACCCTTATTGTCGTATCCTCTGACCCACTGAATATCATTCCCCCAACCGTTGCAAGACACAGAACCGCAAAACGGTGACCCTGCAAGAACCCACCATGGTTGAATCTATAACACAGCCTTTCCTTTTCCCAGAAATTTATCATTCCATCAGAAGATCCTGAATAGAGGAAGCAATGATTAAACGAGGAACTCAGTGCGAGTGCATTCACAGGGGAAGGTTGGAACTTTAGTGTCATTGTGAGTGTGTGTGAGTCTTCTGTGTATACCCTTCTCCATATCTTCACACACCCATCAGAGGAACAAGTGAAAAGACAACCATCGTCTTGGTTCACCAAGATTGCGTTTATGTTATCCTCGTGTGCCACGAACGAGTCAACACATTTTCTATCCGAAACTCGCCATGCCTTCACTGTTCTGTCGTGAGAGCCAGTATATAAGAGCCCCTCTGAATGGTAATAAGCCATGCAAGAAACAGAATCTCTGTGACTGTGCTTATTGCTCTGTGTGGTGTTGTTGCTCTTTTTTCCCCTTTGGAACATCGATAGAACAACCGAGGTGTTTCTTGGGAGAGTGCCAACTTTCTTGGACTTGAAGGTTTCGGAGACAGTGAAGTTCCATATCCTAATCTTGTGGTCCTTGTGGGTAGAGAAGAGCATGTTGTTATAGGCTAGAATGGCTCGGACTTCACCAGAGCTTGCTCTGAGGTACCCTTTGTCCATGCAATCTGGTTGCTTCCAAACACGAATTCTGGTGCTGTTGGAGCCAGTGAAGACTAAACCTTTATTGGAAGCTGCGATTGCGTAGATGTTGCCTTCGTGCCGGTGGAGGGAAGCAATGCAATGGTAGAGCAATGAAGGGGAAGGAGACGGAAGAGGAGAAAGTGTACTCCATGGTGATTCTGGACATGGGGTTATAACTGTTGGGATTATTGGGAACATTGTGTTTGTGCCATCGGAGCTAGAAGGTCTTGGTGGACTGAACTGATTAACAGCTTGTTCATTATTTATCTCTCTGTGGGTTTGGACACAAAGGTGAATGGGGGATTGTTGTTGTTCTGTCTTTTCTGGGTCCATGAAGCTAAGGAGGGTTCTGTTTTTGCCATAGAAATCCATGGCATGATGATGGAGAACAATAGATAGAACTGGTTTTAATAAAACAGGGTGGTGGTTATTGGCGACTTTTTACCTCTTCAGACAATTATAAAAGGGTTTGGCCGATGGATGTATTCATGAAGGTACTATAAATGTTTCTCAACCGTGCTAGTGCAATGAAGTGAGTCTGTTCCCATTTTGTCCTGTTGGTTGTGTTGTAGTTCCCATATTTTTGTCTTTTATAAAAACATAATAAATGTAATGAAATTTTACTAATGTAGAAATATTTTGAGTAAATAATAATTTAGTCCCTGAAAGTGTCACGCGTTGTCAAGTCAGCTTCTAGGTGTTAAGAAATTAAAATCAGTCTATGAAAAATATTTCCGTCAGTCAATTTGGTCTCTGACCAAACACGAGATGAGTTTTTATTTTCCTAACATGCAAGACTGACTTGACAGCACACGACACTTTCATGGACTAAAATTTCTATTTACTCAAAATGTTTTCTTTCTTCAAAAGTTAACATGTTAATAGGTTAGTCTTTGAAGGCTGAAGCATCAATTTAAGAATTTACTCTTATTTTAAATTTGATGCCTTGGTCTGTCTGTTCTGCCCCGAGTCACTATTCAGCTTAGTCCATGCATCAATGGGGTGGTTCTGATCATTATCGTCAAGCGGGCCAGGTTCGAGAGAAACTTCCTAATTCTATTAATATAGCTGGTAGATTTTTAATGTTCAGTATTTAATTTTGGAACTGGTTACGCAATAAAGTACCTTCATGTTGAAATGATTATTGTTGTTGTAACTTGAATATTATCCTCAAAGTTGGAACCACAACGTCACCCGCAAATTAAAGGGCCCGAAGGGGTTGTGGAGTGGAAGAACTACGCGTGGATTAGTAGCAGATAAGTTTCCTCAACATATTTACACTAACGTGAAGAAAGTTCTGAGGGAAACAGGTTACAGGGCAGTCTCTGTTACTAAATGCTTGTCAGGGTTTGGTGGAAATTCAGTTGCATCTGTGGTTATAATAGCATCTAACAGTTATGGTTGGCTGCATTTTAATTGGCTCTTCAATCGTTTCTACAAGGGGAATGACCAGTATAGCAGTAACACAGAGAACTTGGATGAGATCACACTATTTGGAGGATAAATTCCCATAAAATTTTTAAGCAATTTTATAGGAATGATCAATTCCATATTACCTTTTATAATATAATTATCGGGTGGTGAATTTTATTACATAACTATCTAATAAAAAATTATTAACAATAGAACATGGCAAAAAGTGTTACAGCCATGTAATTCGATTTCTTCTCTCTATATATGGGTTATAATTAATTAACATTATTAATTAACATTAGGTGTCAAATTCCTGCACTTATTCTAATTAATATTTCTAATTAATGTTTTTTATATAATACAAAATTAATCAATTTAACCGTTGAATAATGTGTTATATATTAAAAAATGATTTAAAATTTTCAAAATAAAAATGTAGCCCTAGCACAAGATACAAAATAAAAATAAAAAACAAAAGTAATAGTGGAAGAACAGACCTCGTGTGAAAATTGTTCTGGTAGGTTGATGTTTTGGGGTGACAAAAACTGAGTCCGAATCTTCACTGAAGTGAAATCCGTCTATCCTCCTTTGGGAGTGTGAATCTGAACCTAAACCTCTAGCCGCCATGGACAATATCGCTCCTCCCCATTCCCCCATTTTCTTTCTTTCTTTCTTTCTGTCTAACCCTCACTCACCTTCTTCATTCTTGAACCTTGATTTCTTCTTTTTTTCTCTCTCCTTCCCATCCCCAGCATGACGCCCCCGGTCAAGGAAGAAAAACCATGGGCACAAGAACCGTTACGGAAGCCCTCGCTTTGGCGCCATTGCTAATCAGAAAAGGAAAAAGAACCCTCGCAGGTAAATTGTGTTGTGAATATCAAGCCTAACAAAAAAACCTCGCATGTAGGTTTTTACTCCACTAGCCCCAAAAATCCAACGGTCACAGCATATTTCTTCTTCTTTTTTTTAATGAATTCTTTGACATTTGATTTTGCCGGGTTTTTTTTTTGAGAAATAGTAAATAGTAAATTTTATTAAAATAACAGTTCAATATATTATCAATTTTCTCGAGAACACTTACTAGTATTTGACAAAAGATATTTCTCTTGTTGTTATTATATATATCACCATGATCAGATGATGATTCCAGATAAAGTGTTTCCTAATCAAGAACAAAAAAAGCAGTAAGAAAAGCAATTATACTATCTTTATCACTGCAGACTCATGAACCACACTTTTTATATGCTCTGTGGGATCGAAATCCTCTAGTAAATATAATATATTTTATCTGATTGCACACAATCAACATGTGCACACTGCACATAGTATATACACAGTACCTGTTGTATTTTTGAGCTATTTCAAAAGTGAAAAGTCTCACATTGTCTAGCTTTTGGAACTTTTGAGAGTTTATATATCATCTTGTGCCTTAGGTTTGTAAACAAGCTAGCAAAGGGTGAGCCTCACGCGCACACCAGTCTCACCGAAACCTCATGTCTCTACTTACGGTTCTCTGTTTTGTAGGTTCGGCTCGCTCGTTCAATTTTGCGCCACCATGGACAACAGTACCTACTGTTTAGTTCCTTCCACTACACAGTGATCAAACGTTTGAAGCTAAAGGCTTGTGTTCCAATTCAACCGAGTTTCTTTCTTGTCTTGCAAACCATTGAACCGTTCTTCGTGCAATTGGCAACCAAATCCTCCACAACCTCTCTTCGCTTCCATTGTCTCCACCACATTCTCTGATCCTATTCCTTCTGCTGATTTCCGCAAACCTTGGAAAATTGGCAATCTCAGACATGGACCTCTTCTCAGCAGGATTCAGTGCCGTAAATGAATTTTCTTCCTCATCATTGGATAAAGAAGTAGAGGGGAGGCTTGAAATCCCACCAAAGTTCTCACCCTTGGTGGATTCCAAAGGAGAGAATCTATTGCTGCACATATCATTGAGCATCTCACAGTTCAAGGATAACAGGTCTGAAGAATTAAGATCACTCCACCTGCTCCTGGTAACAACATCAGAGATGACTATTCTGTGATTGATCATATGCACAGGTTTCCACTCAGTGCCCCCACCCCCACCACTGCTATTGCCACCTTCTTGATCAAGAAGCAGTTCTTCTTTCTTGATCTTTCTTCTTGACGACCCTCGATGGGATGATGGCTCCCTCTGGATGAAGATTTCAAGATTTGGGTCCTCATTTAGATTCGAAGGGACTCGCAGGAACCTTGAGCTCAGTGATAAAGTGAAGTTCTTGATGTCCACTGCTTCAACCCTGTACCTGCAGAGAGGGCAGGTAGAGTGGTTTTCAAGCCACTTGTCAATGCAACTCATGTGGAAAGCATGTTTGCACTTTGGCAGCAGCCTGAGAATCTCTGCGTCCTCGAATCTGGATAGGCAAACAGTGCATTCAAGGCCTTCTTTGGATCCCTTGAGGGAAGAAAACTTGAAGATTGGGAGTGTTTCAATGACTTGTTTGTCAATCCCAGAAAATATAGACCTTGATCGAGTTATTAGCCCTTGTGTGTTTCTGGGGTTCTGGTTCAGAAGTTGAAGAGGGCTAACACGACAGAACCTCACGTAGGCAAGTAAGAGAAACGCTATGGCAATCATTATGGAGAGGACTACTATTACAACCCCTTTGCTTGGAGTAACAGTTTCGGGCAATTCTGCCATGTTCTGTTTTTCTATGTCTTGGCCTCCAACGTTGTTGTTGGAGAGTAGAGAAAGAACCATAATGACCATTAGCAAACGGTTCTTATAGAGGTAAGGGATATCACTACACAAACACATCTTCTTCTGATTCTTCTCTCTGGATTCTCCCTACAACATTAACATGTGTGTGTGTGTGTGTGTGTGGAAAACAAAACAGAAATGTATACTTGGCATATAGCATCTTCAGTGCTGTCTTTCCAACGAATGTGGACAATTTCAAAAGCTTATTTACAACTTTGTCTTTTAATTTAGCAATTTCATATTAACAGCAGCCCCCCACCCTGAGAGCTTTACCTGTTTGTTGGTTTCCGTGGTGCTTTGTCTTGGACAATTAATTAATAATATCTTCTATTTCGATGAAGACAAAAGCATGCATCAGCTGAGAGCTCTATCTCTTGCTAAAACACGTTGTTCATGATTATTGACATACTAGCGCAGTGACCCATTGCAACGCACTGGACATATGAAACACTTTATAAAAATTTATGAAGACATATATTTGAGCAATTATAAAGGATTTGAGTTTTTTTTAATTATATTTCTTAAATTATATTTTTTTTATGAACCAAAACGCATTAAAATGAGATTGAAGCACAAGTAGTGCCCAATCCAAATAATACAGAGAAGTGTTTATAACCAGTTGACCATCCTTCACAAAATGAAAACCCCCACACTCACAATACAAAAACTTGCATGGTCTCAAAAGGTTCTAGTCAAATGTCAAGGTATACTCCAGTAACCCATCAGTCTCAAATGGGTGCTTTTATCAGCCCTAAAATTCAGCCAAGTGAATTGGGGCTCAAAAATAATTATTTGATTAATTAACAACTTACAACGAAAAAAATTGTACAAATTATGGTTGAAACGGTAAAATAGTTTAAATAGTTATTGTGAGTATAGGCATCACAAAAAACCTGAAATTAAGGTACCACTTAAACTCATCCCTACTTTGACGGGACAACCCATCAACAACAATTATCAATAAATCTGTATCACAAATTATCTCTACGTACTTGTATCAATTATACCTATCAAGTACATGTCAAATTGTGGTGCTTATTCAAATAGTAGAACCTTATTGCATAATCTATTTTCTCATGTATCACTATAAATAATTCATTTTTATTACTACCAAACCCACTCATCTTAAACTATTAATTGAAACATTCATGTTTTTTATTTTACAGATAATAGTGCACAGAAAATTCAAATTTGCTCATATCAAAAAAAATATTCAACAAAATAGTTTGGTGGGAAAATAATAGCAAATTAAGAAATAAATATATTCACATTAAAATTATTATAACAATGAATTTAAAAATATTTTTTTATAGGCAAATGTTAGTAGAAGATGTTTGAACCCATGACTTTTTTATCACTCAAATCCTATGCACTCCCCAAAACCACCAAACCACAATGAATTTAAAAATATTGAAAATGTGTTCTCAAAAAATATTAAACTTGTAATAAAGTGTAATTTTTGTTTTGTAATTCATATATTAATATGGTTTAACCTAAAATATTCATTCTCATTTATTAACTTTAATTTCTCCCTATAAAATTTCTTTTTCATTTTTATATAATTTATCCTTGTATACTTTCATGTATTTCTTTATCCCTGTGTGTTATGTACTATGTATTATCTATTATTTTCAATTAACCAGTTTATATATATATATATTATCCTAATTTGAAAAAAAAACTTAATTTTCTTAGATTAAACAAAGTTTTCGATTATGTATGAGCAACCTCCTGTTTCTTAAGGCTAGCTGCTGCTTGGTGACTTGTTGAGAGTTTTGGTGATTTGTTGAGGAGTTTCTACTACTCGTAGTAATATCATATAGTTCGTTTCGTTGTGCTTCAACCTCGTTCTATTCAAAAAGAAAAAATCTTTGATAAATTAGTTGGTGACTAAAAATTAAAATTAAAATATATTTATATTAAAATTATCATAAAGTGAAATAGAAGATTATTTAAATTATATATTAAAGTTTAATCCTTTAAGTAATTCACATGTCGATGAGATTTTGCGTAAAATATTTGGCACAATATTATATGTGCAATTTTTTCTTGTATACTTTTATGTAAAATGTATATCACATGTGTTATGTTTTATTTATAATTTTTAAATTAATCAATTTAAATCTATATATTAACTTAAAAAATCTCCTAATTTTCTCAAAAAAAATATGTCCAATAAATTCGTTAGATGATAATGTAATGTAATAATAAAGAAAAAATATTCATTTTCATTTGTTATGTTTTATCCACACTATTTATTTTAATCAGTTATTTATAGACATTAATCATTAAAAATTCAAATTTGATTAGACAAAAGACAATATTTAATGAATCAATTAAGTGAAAAATGCTAAATGAGAAAGAAATTATGATTGCAACGTACATCAATTGAAATGAAAGAAAATATTTTTTATTACCATTTAAGTTTTTGCGTTTTAAAAGCAGTTACTATCGCAAAGATACAATGTTTTCAACTACGATTTTAAATTGATTTCTACAATAAAGATACACCTTTTAAGATACAAATTGTATCGATTAAAAACTGAAAGACTTAATATGATTCCTATCATTGAAATTTATGAAACCGGTCCCTGTCAATTTTTTTCAACTACGATTTTAAATTGATTTCTGCAATAAAAAAAATAAATTTTATGAATTTCGACATGATCTCTATATATATAATTTGCATCGTTTGAAATTTGAAAAATTTATAACGATTCTTATCATGCATATTTTTAAAATCGGTCCCTATCAGAAAGATATAATTTTTTAATTTACCATTTTAAATTGATTCTTATAATAAACAATCATTTTATTAATTTCAACCTGATCCTTAGAGATACAATTTTGTAGAAAACTAAAATTTGAAAAAATTTATAATAATTTCTATCATAGAAATTTAGAAAATTGGTCTCTATCACACATATACAATTTTTTTCTTCTAGGATTTTAAATTGATCCCTATAATAAATAAACTCCTTTTATGAATTTCAACGTAATCCCTAGAGATACAGTTTGTATCATTTCAAATTTGAAAAAATTGTAACAATTCCTATCACAAAGATACAATTTCTTTCAATTAAGATTTTAAATTGATTCCTATAATAAACATGCTCCTTTATTGAATTGTAACTTAGTCCCTAGAAATATAATTTGTCTCATTTGTAAATTGAAATTTTCATAATTATTTTTTTATACATAAATTTTATAATTATTTCTATAATAGAGATTTATAAAATCTGTATAATTTTTTTCAAAAACTTTTACTAATACCTAGATATTTCACAAAATCTTAATTAGTATAAAAAAATATATACATTTTTCAAAAAAATAAATTAATTTAAGACATTCCAAAAAAATTTAACATTTATATCAAACCAAATTTTCCATAATAGGAAATTTGAATTGGGAAATTAAATAATTTATATACATTTTTCAATTAAAACACTAATAAACTATTACATATATTTTCTAAAATAAATCTATCATAAAAGATACAAAAAATCGCAGTAATATATATAATTATTGAAATTCCATACATAATTTCTTGAAAAATATTTAAAAAATAATAAACAACTAAATTCTTGTGATATATGATACTTCTTCTTGTTTGAGAGAGAACAATATTGTATCTGCATAGAATAAAAAAATTAATCACAAATGAAAATCGAAAATAAATAAACTTAATAATGCAAAATAGAGAAGCATTAATTTCAAAAAAAATCGATAAATAAAAATGAATTAATAAAAAATTAGAAGAAATATATGCCTTAGAGGAGAAGTTTGCCTAAGAGGAATAGAACAAAAATCAAACAAAATCGATAGTTTGGAGGCTATAAGAATATTAATAAAAACTAAAAAATAATAAGAAAAAATGATTAATGGTAAAATAGAAAAATAACAATAATATAAACTCACCTCAGATGAGAATTCAGTGTTGATGAACAAATGAATAATAATAATACAAAGACTAAAACAAAATGAACAAATACATTTTATCAATACATGCAGATATTAAGATTTAACATTAAAATCCAAAAATTGAAACATATAAAGGATTAACCATGAAAAAGAAAACAAAAACTAACATTTAATCGAAAGCCTCAAGTGTTAGTAATCTTAATAAATGAGAATAATGAATAAGAAAATGTATATGAAATGAGAGAAGATTAACAAAAAAAAGAGATGATAGAAAAGTCGTACCAGAGAATGAATAGGGCGAAGAAACATGAATGTTTACCAACGCAAAATGAAATGAATTAAATAAAATCTTAGAAAATAAATAGTTAAAGATATAAGACATAAAAATATTCTCTAATAAATAGGCAATTAAAAAAATGATTTTAAATTGATTGAATCGAATACAATCAATACAATTTCAAATAAGTCACATTAAATTTGAATCATGAAATAATCAATCAATAAAATCTTTTCAAATCAATTCAAACTATTTGATCCTTGAAATACTCTCAAAACGATACTTATAAAAATGTGTCTATGAAGAGTTCGTCTTTATATATATTATAGATTATTCAACTGCCATAATTGTAGATATGTGCTTTGCACAGTTCGTTTCCACCATAATTGTAGATCTGTTTTTATTTACCTGCCGAATGGGGTCAAGATGGACTTTAGAACTTGAAAATCTCGACTCGTGAAGCTACGGTCCATCCTCATGAGTCATGAAACGATTTTGCTGTCTAGAACAGGATTGATGTCTCGTGGTTGCTTTAATTTTAATTAGATTATTATTGATTTAGCCCGCTGATGTGGACATTGTAATTGCAGGAACTAAATGTTGACTTGGCTTTTGACAAACACTAGTGACTAGCCTATGATCAATCCACATGTCATTGACACGCTGATGACAGAAAAAGAGATTTCTAAAGCACTTCGATGCCAACTCAATAAAAAACAAACACAAGGTATAAATAAGCCTCTCCAGTCTCACGTTAAGAAAATAAGCTTGAAGTGTAAAATATTTAAATACTGTGGGTCTGTTTGGATAATAAGTTTATTTACTGCTTATGACATAAGTTGTATAAGCTACTTTTATAATCGAAGAAAAATTACAGTGAAACTTATTTTATATAAGCCATAAGCTGTTTTGATAAGCTATCATGGGTAGCTTATGAAAAATAAGCCCAAAACAGCTTATGAATCAGTCATAAACTGTGTTCATAAGCTCTGCATAAGTCAATCCAAACAGGCCCTGTATGTATTTGGAGGCTTCTTCTAGGGTGCACAAGGGCTTGTGGTTTGTGCACCATGCACAAGCTTACTAATAACCATTAGATCTTATAAAAAAAATTGAATGGTGAGATGAGAACTAGGGTGTACATTTAAAAAAAAAAAAACTAGAGTGCACATAATTGCCCCTCACTGGATCCCTCCCCCAAGCTCCTGCTTCCACCACCAACTGCCTTCCTCCGTCTACCTCCACCTCCGCCCCCTCTCCTTCTCCTCCCGCCACGGAACGCCATCCTTGGCCTCACAATCCGCAACCCCTCCCTATGCAATCCCCACACAGTGAGGCCACACACCACTAAGAAGAAATGGCGACAGATCTGGTCCAAAATGCGCTAAGGAGAATAGAAGAGTTGCTTGCAGTGGCAACTCAAACACCATGGCAGCGGTGAGATTCTCCTCTTTCTTTTCATTCCTCGATTGCGAACTCCAGCAGTTTCTCTTCGCAGAGTGGCGATTCACAATCGCAGATTTGGGGATTTCGGCTCAAGGATGCACAGCTTTTGGATCTGGTACAGGTCCAACGAGATGCGCGACGTGGTGTGGCTTGACGACAGGGTGAAGGCGTCGCACGACAAGGGTCTCCTGCCGAAGAGAATCTCCAGTGACACTCCCAGGTTCTCGTACATGAATCGGCAAAGTCATTCTTTGTAACCTCGATTCTGAAAAGCCAAACCCTAACAACCCGATCTCCCTCTTCCACCGCAACCCAAACCCCAGCCATGGCAACATAATCTCAAGCTTCCCCGTATACCTTCACCTCTCCGGAGATGATGGCGGTGGTGGAGGAGAAGTCGAGTGTTTTGTCTGGTGGGTGTTTTGATAAGTTCAGCATTAATAGTGGGAATCAGAGGAAGAAGGGTGGTGATGGTGCTGGTTGTGGTGGTGGTTCAGGGAGGGATTGGTGGTGAAAGCAGGAGAGTGGGGAGGGATCTAGTGAGGGAGCAATTATGTGCACTTTAGGTTTTTCTTTTTGGGAATCTACACCCTAGTTCTCATCTCACCATTCAATTTTTTTTATAAGATTTAATGGTTATTAGTAAGCTTGTGCATGGTGCACAAACCACAAGCCCTTGTGCACCCTAGAAGCCGCCTGTATTTGGATATCTACCCAGAGTGAAATTAAAAAAAAATGGACTATTATTCTATTGGTTAGATATTTTTAAATTGGAAGGAAAGAAAAAATAGAATATTTAAATGGATAAAGTTGAAATAATATACAGTTCATCATATTTTAAATAATTTAAATAATAAACCTAATATTATTTCATTCTATTTCGCTTTTCTCTATTTCATCTATTTCAATCGCTCCAAATTAATTGTTAGTTTCCGAAGAGCAGCTTAGGCTTATAATTTTGCACCATATTGTTGGGTCCCTAAGTTGCGTATGGCCATGGACCAACTTGGACCGTTATAATAACAATATGATCCGAATCATTTTACAACAATGATACATGTATTAGACCAAAAAAAAAAAACAATGATACATGTACACTTATTTTTTTTAACACCCATCCAACATCTATTTTTGTTTCTATTTCTCTCTTCTTATCACATCATTTATCTATCACATTTATCACTTATTTCTCTTTTATTTCTTTCTCTCTCTGGGTGTTAAATGGGTATTGGGTGTCTATGAATCATTTTTCATCATTTTATATTGACAACGACTCTGACAAAAAAAAACTGATAGAGTTGAATGCATTGTACATATTGACCATGAAGTTTTCGGTTTGATAGTAATTAGGAATCTTTTGTAAGTTGGTAATGTGTAAGTACCGGAATAAGGATAAGGAAGGAAGTGTCTTATTTGCCAATTGTTTGTGATCACTAACACCAAGTGTGTGTTAGGTTATATGGTGATAAAAATTAATTTTGAATGAGTTGATTTTATAGAATTAATTTTGGTTAAAATAAGTTGAATGTAAAGTAATTTATATTTGAATACATTTACATAAAAGTGAGTTAAAAAATAAATTTGAGGTTATAAATTACATTTGGAGATAAAAACTTCAAATCTCAACTTCAAGTTAGAATTCATTCTAGAAACAAAGTTAATTTTACTAAAAAATACTCAAACATGTCAAAATCAAATTTTATGTTCACAAGAGTGAATTCAAACATTCATTAAATAATCAAATGGGAAAGTTTAAAACTTACAGGGATGGGTATTGATAGATTCGGTTTAAACTATCCAAGCATTATGTTGATTGGTTAAAATTATAAACCCCATTAATTGAATTGATTACAATTATCTTAAAAAGTTTTATATTTACAAGACAATTCAAAGCAATAATTTTAAAGCAATTAGTTTTGGCCCTGCAATTTCTTTCTATCAGATCTGACGTTACAGTGTGACTGAGTGAATATCTTATTGGCTTATTGCTATTTCGTACAATGATATAATCCACTAGCTAGCTACCCATCGAACACGAAAAGACACGCGGATTTAGATTCCATGGCTCATAATTTTCAAATAGTGTTTTATAAATGAGATAAAAAATATTAATATATTGTTGTTTTGGACGCAGTCGAGCCAAATAGACTACCACTCACAATCGTTGAATATATTAATATTGTTTATTAAAAGAATAATGTATCTATAGGTTGTGAGTAATAGTCTATCCTGAAAACCCCATGAAAATGAAGGAGATTAGAATACAGGTGAGGGAGGGAGAGAGGCTTGAATTTGGTCTAGGGTAGCCAATAATTAAGCGGGTACAATTGAATAAAGGAAATTATAACAATAACTTAGAGATAAAGTCAAGAATTTAAAATATTCATTCGTTGACAATAAATTTGTTTGACAGTGAGAAATTCAAAAGACTGGAAAAAAAAACTCTCACAGTAAAGCTTATAATCTAAACTAACAATAAGCAAAACTTCTTAATAATTCAAGGAGAAATTTTTGGTAGCTACCTAATTAGCAGACACAATTCCACATATCAAAGGCCCTGGCAATATGATCATAGGTTTTAAGGCATATATGTTGGTGACATAAACAAACGGTTCTACTGATTCTGGAATGAGATTGGCATGAAAGCTCCATGAAACCCATATGGAACTCTTCGAGGCAACGTAATTTTGGCAACCTCCTCACCAGAAAACTTCTTTGTGTCGATTATATGAACCTGAAAGAATTTTATTTTTGAAGATAATTAGTGATCATATGTTGATAATAATCTAAGCAAGACTCATTACAAGCTATGGAATAACATAATCAACCCACTTCAGATGTGTTAGTATCTTCATTGTGAACAAAAGTAATGATCCAACCATCATCTTCTTCAACACCCCCATCTCTGGCCACAAAGGCTGCCCCACTGCAAAATGTATTCTTCTCAAACATATGGTATTCCACCCTTATTGCTTGATCTTTGTCTCTCTGGTTCACAAAATCCAAGTTATCATAGTTGCAGCCAAGGAATCATATGAAATTAATTACCATTAGAAAAAGAGTTATTTGTCAGAGCATTCTTTTACCATTGACATAGAGAACTCTGCACATGATTCTTCTTCGAAGTAGAGCTTTGCTAAACCTCCATATTTTGGCACGTCTAAATAACCAAACGGCAAAGCCATGTCATAAAATAATTTATGTTGGAAATATCTATGAACAATTCTTGAGATAAAGAATGGGTTTTTCTCTATATTGTTACCTTGAGTTGAGCTTGCAATGTGATCAACTACTTGTGTGTATGCATATCTATTCTTAACACCTAGAAAGTTTTCATTTATCATAGGAAAATCCATATAAACTGCTTTGGCACCACGTAGATCTTTCTCCTTAGCCTCCCCGGTTTGCATATTCAATCGCCATTCATGACAACGAGATAGCCACTCAAAATCATTCAAACTCTGGTCAGGTCTAGGAATTAGTGATTCAAGAGATCTGCATCCCCTCACTACAACCTGTTGATATATATCAGATACACTTCCAAGATTTTAGTGCAGCCCTTCAGAGAAATGTTTTAGAATCTTAGATATAACTTCTGCATAACTTGCCTCGTGTCCATCCTCAAAAGAATTGATAATGTGAAAGGTGCAATTAGGTTCCACCTCAAACCATTTGATTGAGTTGGCATTGCCATAGCGTGGCATTACCCCAATCCTTGCATATTCTTTCTTATTATACTTTATTAATCTACACGGAGACAAAGAGAGGCCGAGTCACAGAGCTTTTCTATAACCTTATCATAGTTTAAATTGAAGACTTCCAGTTCTCTCATACAAAAGGATTATGAACTCACGGGCCTCCTCTTAGAAGTCTGTTTAGATCAATGGTTAGTGGAAAATCCATGATCACATTGTACCTGCAAAAAAAAAAAAATACCCCACAAAAGACATATTTTACAATTCAAAGTTTCACTGACAGGTGAGTAGTTTAGACAATAACTTCAAGCCAGAACAATTGTCAAAAATGCTACCTCTGTGTAACACCTATGTCATGGCAAAGACTGCACCTGTTTAGTTTGAGATCAACTTTATGAACCAACTTCTTTCCATCAGCTGGAAAAAAAAAAAGGAGAGAAAAAGAAAAATGATTAGGTCTTATAGATATTGTGCACTACTAAAATCTGGAAGCAAGTAATTGGCACACTTGTTTTTGTTCACTTTTTTTTTCCTTTACAATGCAGAGCATACCAGAAATAATTCCAAGTACAGCAAAAGGCTTAGTTGGTGCCACACCTAATGTAACTAAATCCCTTGTACTTGGATCTTTCTGCGATAGTACATCAACAGAATCTGTGAGTAAACAGACAATAATAGAGTGCTAAAAGAGAATAAATGTTGATTTGCAAATATACAAGTTAAAGAAAAACCTTAGGATGGCTGGTAAAAGGTCGATCCCAAGCTCCACTGAGATCCCAATTGTTTAAAGTTTTCAGGCTAAAGATATCAATCTCTTGCGGGATGTGACTTTCAGCAACCGAGTAAAACTTCCTTGAATGCTCAAAGACATTGGTGTTGCTAATGTATTTGTTTACTTTGCCAAATCGCAACTGTTAAATCCACATGATGTAAATACCATCTTTAGCTAGCTAGGATTTGTGTCCAAAATATCATGAAATACTTGCTTGACGATTCACATATTAATTTGAAGGTTAGCAATGCATGGATTTTAATGAATAATTATTTGCAACCAAGGCTACTTATTTTGAATGTGCTTAACAGGAAATAAATTAGCAAGCTGACCCAGTTTAGCAGATAAGCAGACAAAATGGCCGGTGAATCGCCTTCTATGGCTGGCATAAACAAGGGTTTGTTTCTTTGCTTTTCAAGCTTGTATGTGTCGGTTTCAACGTGCTTGTTGTTGTAGAGGACAGTCCAGCTTCCATGACTTGATTTTTCAAAATACAACGCATGAAGCATTCCCTCTCCTTCCACCCAAATGTGACTTGTCCTCCCAAAGATAGAATTTGTTGACTTCAGTCCTCCAAAAAGTGGATTTGGTCCTGCAAAATATGTATGTAGCCATTAGCAACATATATACTATACTTACGTCACCACGAGGTTGGGAACAAGTAGTTAATATGCTCCATCTAAGGAAACGAGTTCAGCTAGTACCCGAGTTTAATGCCTGGACTAGTTCACATAAGTATCTTTTTTTTTTGGTCAACTTCACATAAGTATCTTAAAAGACCTCAATATCCCAATTTCCTTTTTTTTTTGGTCAATAAGAGGGATATCATTGTATGGGTAAAACCCAGCCATACGACATCTACAGTAAAAAAAAACAGTATATACAGAGTCACACAAAATACAACGCTACTAACCAAGACCCGCTACTGTAACATACCTTACCTACGCTAGACAAGAAAAACAACGAAACAAAAACAAAAATAGAAAAAACATAAACCTACATCTACCAAAATAAAAAGGATACGAAAAAAGGACACAGATCTAAACCAACAAACAACAATAGCAACACCCAACTAAACAACAACCGAACAACTTCCGACATGTCAAAACAGATCAATGAGTGGTATGAGTGTGGTCCATTTGGGGCATTCAAACCCATATGTCTCAACCAATTTCCTTTTAATCATGTGGTCTTAGATGGCCACCGGTGAGGGGTCCAAATATTATTGGGCTAGAGGTTGAAGGTGTTCAGTGGCTCGGCCCAGCCCATATTTGATTTGGAGCCCATCATGACAATCATTTGGACCCTATTCTAGGCCTACAACCATATAAGATACTTTGGACTGGACTTCTGTTATGTATGGTATTGTACCTTGCAGCCGGCCGGCAACTGTGTCTTGACCTGAAGCTTATGAATTCTGATAGATTATTTTTTAGTGATGAAAAATGTTTCTCTTCAATCTCCAGAAACACGTACATTACTTAACATTGGGGGTTGTGTGGCTGAATCAGTGTGCAAGTATAGAGACAACAATGCAGGGAACAATTGTAATTGTAATTAGATGGTAGAAACTGTGCATACGATCAGATAGTTTATATTACAAAGTGACCGGCTCAAAGTCCAATTACTATTGCGCTTGCGTTGTTTTCACTGTTTTTTCTACAACATTATATATTATATTTATGACACAAAGCATAGAAAGCAATGTAAAATTCCTACTTTTTTGTCCTCGGCAATGGAGCTTATCGCATCTGTTTAAACCTCAACAGAAGCTTCTGTGCTTCAGATATCCCATAGGGAGTTTGTTTTTATATATGATCTTAATATTATGTAACTAGAAATGATGTTGCTTAGATTAATTAATATATTAAGATAAAAGGAAGTCTCACCATTTCTAATGTAGACACCTTGTGGAAAATCACCCGGAATTCGTCCTTGGATATTGCTGGTCACAAGTATGGGTTCCCCCAACTCCTCCACCGGAGCAAAGTTACTCTGCACGTACAGGTAACGAATGAAACGCAAATCAGAGTCCAGAAGAAGAGGTTACTACTCATTATATAGATAGATAATTAGATACCTGAGATGGAAGCAATGGCTTGTCAATGAATTCAAAGAATGAGTCCACAAAAACGTCAAGTAATTTAGCCGCAGTATCTTTCATGGTTTTGAGAACATCAATTTGCAAGGAGACTTCAGGCAGAGCTCTCACGTTTGCCTGCTCTCAGTGAACCACAGATTCAGCCAGTTTTTATTTGAAGGCAGGCAAAGTGGGGAAAAACACAAACAAAATAAAAACGTGTGCCATGGAGAGATATGTACTTGCCTTAACATGAGAGAAGAATGGAATGTTGTAATGACGAGGATTGTCTGAGACATAGGAGGGTTTTTTCTGAATAGAGCATTTCACTAGAGATGCATTATATGAAATGGCCATAGGTAGGGTGTGGTTTTAGCAGATTGGTGTGTGTCTATAATATTCACAGGAAGGTGAACTTCAAAGTTCATTCAACCCCAATGGGACAGCAAAGCAAATCGTGTACACATCGGAATATGGTGCATCATAATCGGTTTTATAAGGTTGGATTACATAGGAGCGCAAAATAATTAAGGCCTCTGTTCTTTTATAAATACAACAATGTTATCCATCGATTCCATTCAATATCTCTTCCTCTTTTAATCTTTCTCTTTTAATCACATTTATTATATTTATCCATTCTCTCTTTGCTTTGGGTGTGTCTAATAGAATTAATATTTCAGGTGTCCAAATTTTTTTATTATAAATAGGAATAGATTAGCCTCTCTTGATTTTAATTTTAGGAGAGTCACGAGTGCAACGTTTTTTTTTTGTTTCCCAATGTATAATTCTCTTTTTTTTTTGTACAATTCAAATAGAATTCTAAACATGTACTAAGTGTGATAGATGGTGTAATAAAGCAGAAAGAGGGGCAAAAAAGAAGAAAAAAATGCTAGATATAAAATAAAAGAGGCATACAAATATTTGTTTGGATTACTAGAGAACAGATGCATCTGTCCCCACTGGTTGGTGAAATCCTGTTTTTGGACGTATCTAGAGCTTTCAACCTGTTGGAATATTCGGTCTCTCTTTTATTATTAATTTGATTTAATTTAACTTATCCAACAAGAGTTTATATTTTTTTTTGACCGAACAAGAGTTTATATTGGTCTCTTAAAAAAAGGGAGTTTATATTGGTATATTTTAGGTACAAATCGTACAATTATTCTTTTAATCTATAATTTAATTTTTTAATTTGGGCATTTATCGTCCTTTTAACAAAAGTATTTATAAATAAGTTTAAGTAGTTTTTATACAACAAAACTAAGCTTATAGACATAATGAAATAGATCGGCAAAATGCCAAGTTAAATAGACCAAAATGAGGTTGTTTGACAAGAATAATGACAAATGCCTATAATAATAATAATAATAAAAATTAATTGAAAAAATATAAAGGACTATTTCGTTAAAAAATAAATAAAAACTAAATTGTAAAAAATTAACTTAAAAGATAAAGTGACTAAGTTTATTTATATTTTAAGAGTTCCCTTGTGGTCGGTACGGACTTGATATTGCATATTATTATTACTAGGGGAAGTCAGGCAGTGTCTGGCCTATTGTTCTATTTTCTTTTTTTTTAAGATATTGTTGTAGATGATAGAGTAGTTATGATTATAGGGTAGTTATTAATATATCATAAGTAGTTATTTACAAGGGTAAAATTGTAAGAAAAAAAGGCTCTACCATTAATTAAAAAAAAAGACTCTACCAAAAGTTAGTATTGTCATTATATATAGTTATAGATTCAATGTACGAACAGCATAAAAACAACAACGTATGTTAATAAAATTGTTGAAATATTGATGCACTACAAGAAAAAACTTATTTTGCGACACAAGAAAAAACTTGATGAGTATTGGATTTCGACAGATTTGTTAAATATTTATTAGTTATTGTTTTTATGTTAGGTATTCATGGACTAATCAAGGATTATTCAAGCTTCCGTTTGATAAAAATAACTATAAGTTAGCTGAAAGTTCAAAAACTAGCTCTGGAAGCTTAGGCCCCGTTCGGGGTAATTTTTGGTTTTATGTTTTGAAAATTTCAAAAACTAAATCTAGTTTCAGTTCTGAGTTATGAGTTTTGAGTTTCAGTTTTTTTTTTAGTTTAATCACTCTTTTTACCTCGCCTCACTATGAATGGTAAAGGTACGGGAGGGATGACACTAGAGGTGACAAACGAGATGGGCCCAACGGGCTGGCCCCGCCTAACTCGCTTTTTGGCGGGCTGGGTTTTTTCAATCCACAGCCCCGCTTTGGCCCGCCCGTCTGGTTGATTATATTATTTTTTAAATAATTTTTTCAGTTTTTTTTATTTATCGTGGGCTTGGGCTGCCAAAAATGGGTCATCCCTGCCTAGCTTCCAACCCGCCCTTAAACGGGACGGGCTTTGTTTTCTGGCCCACTTTCCTCTGCAAGGCGGGAAAAAAACGGGTAGGGCGGGTCGACCCCATTTTGCCATCCCTAGATGGCACGAGAGGATGTCGAAGGGACACGAGTAAAGCTGGGTATATGGGTCTTAACCTGCAAACGACCTGTTTAACTTGCAGCCCGTGCGGGCTATGGATCACCCAAATATATGACTGTTTTAAATGCGGACTTTTTTAGTCCGGCCCATCTAACCCTGCAGGCCAAATTTTTTTAAAATCCAAATTTTTTTAATTAAGTTTTAAAGTTTTAATGTATATTTTATTTTATTTTATTCAAAATTTAATTATTTTTTTCTTTAGTAGGCCCAAGGGGCGACCCCATTTAGCCCGTGGACTATGCAGGCTGGACGTGAGCCACATAATGTAGGCCCATTTATTTCGCAGCTCGGGCCGACCCGGTCTGTTTATATGCGGACTGGGCTACCCACATACCCACTCTAAACATGAGAATGGAAGTATTTAGCGTTTAAAACTAAAATAAGAATCACAAAATCTATTTTTATGGTTTTGAGATTCAAGTGAAAACTGTTTTAAAATAAAAAAAAAAGAATTCAACCTCATTTTACCTGAACAAGTTTTGTTTTCAAATTTAACTTTTAAAACCAAAAATAAAAAATTTGAAACCACCCCGAACGGCCCCTTAAAAATTGATTTTAGCTCAAAGTTATTAGCTAAAAAATAGAAACCATTAAGTTAGTTAATTAAATTAGAAATGTTTGGTAAAATTAATTATTGAACCGGTTAATAAAAAATGGCATAAAAACATATTTATATGATTTTGTATGTAAATTCTGTTTTTATTTTATAAACAAAAAATATGTTCTCTATTAATTCTTATCTTAAAAATATATCTGGTTAATCAAATTAGTTTTTAAATATAATTTTTATAAATTAAATTAATGCTTGAATTTTTTTATTGGGAAATTTTTTATAAATACATGTTTATAAAAAAAATATCTAAAGACATTTTTTTTTGCCTAAACCAGGGTATTCCCCACACGTGTGCGGAGACCAATTTTCAGGCCAAGTATGGCCCTTTAGGCGGCAAAGTTCTATAATGTGAGATTTAATATTGCTATCAGAGTCTGAATTCAAATCCAAAACTACTGGTTAAATATCTTAAAATAATTTTGGAATTAAAAGATATTTTTTATTGAAATAGTAATTAGGTAAAAATGAAAAAATTCAGATAGCATATTTAAAAATAGTGTAAGTTAGTGAAGTAAATTTATTTATTAATTATCTCTATTTTTCTTAATTTAACGAGGGCAAAAGTCCAAATAATTATTTCTATTTTAGTTAACCAAGCTTATGGAGTCAATATAGATAAACTTTTCGACAAACAATTATGAAAAAATATTAAATAATTGTGAAATATTTAAAAATTAATTTCTCGTATATATATATATTCATATTAAATATTAATATCAATTAATTCTTTTACTCTTTCACATCCGCAATCATAGGTGGACGAGGGCTCCTCACACGAAAAGAATAAAATGAGATCATGAATTATTCATGATAAGTTAATCAATTAAAGAGGATTTAGGAATTAGGACCCACCGCTACTACTGTTCAAAATAAAGACCGTGCGAAAAAGAAACACGACACGATCTACACGGCATACCCATTTTATTTTATTTTATTTTTCATGTGCTACCTATAACCCAATAATAGTAGTTCAGTGAGAAAAAAAAAACCCAATAATAGAACACTTATTTTTTCCCCTTTTTTCTTTTATTTTCTTACAGACATTTTTTAACGTCACCAAACCTTCCAAGCGGACTGAGACCCCATAATTATCGATTTAATTAAATTTTTGTTCTGATAAGAAACGTTCGTTTTTTATCAGATACCTATAGATTCGTCTTTTGCACATGAAATTATTTCTAATTTAGTCCCAGAATACACTTTACAATTATGAACTTCATGTAATAATAATGATAACTAATAACTAATCTAGAATAATTACCCAGAATAATATCAGGAAGATATTGAATAATTGAAATGAAAAGCAGCTTCTACGGGGTACTGCATGATTGTCATATTATTTTTTTTAAATAAAGTAGAGATTTTTTTTTATACTGTCCTTGTTAGAGACTGAGAGAGGAACAGTGTCAAAATTATTTGGCTGCTGACGGGATCACGGTCCGGTCCACCCAACTCAACTGGGTTTTGTGTCCGAACCAAACACCGCTTTCTGTTTTGCTTCGTCACTTGAAACTTCCAACATCTTCCTTCCTTCGAGGCTCCGACGTGGGGATTAGTACCAGGTATTTGACGTTACTATTTTACTTCCACTTTCCATCTCCTTCAAGTAACTAAAAACCCAGCAAATATTATACACTACAAATGCTCTCTTATAAACATTACAATATTTGGAATTCAGTCTTAATTTTTCATTCCCTGATTGGAGGAAAAAAAAGAGTAAGTTTCTAATTTTGGCTAAAAAGAAATTTCGACGTGTAAAATAAATAAATAACATAGAATAGAAGCAACCTTGTTTTGTGTTTGGTTCCTCAGAAATTACATGAAAATGAAAGAGGGGGCAAAAGAAAAAAAAAAATTCTGGAATCCAATTTTAGAACTGGCGCCTTGACACCTGCTACTAGTTTACGAAGCATCAATTAATTTCCAGGAATCTTTTCATGTCATCTTGTTGTTCCCGCTAGCAACAGTGGGAACAGTTGAATGCTTTTGGTAAGTTATCATCACTTCCTATATGCTTTCTTCTCACGTTTTTTTTCCCTTCCTGTTTTGGTTCCTTGTTTTTATGCATAATTTTCACGCCTTCTGGAAAAAAAAAAAAAGAAAGAGTAAGAATGAACTGATATAGAGCCTGTAATTGAGGGGTGTGTTTTGAGGACACCGCCTTTCCCCTGGTTCTGGAATTTTGAACTCTGACCGTGAATTAGGAAACTCGGGACTTTGCTTTTGTGCTATTAATTTGCATCGCACGTTCCTTTGTTTTTTTTCTTTTGAGTGAATGCGCAGAAGGTAGATTTGTTTCATAACTGGGACATTAATATAGCTATTTCATGGAAGTGAATTTATATTTTGTGGAATTCTGCATCGTGGTTAATTTCACTGATATGTCTGAATTTGGCAAATCAGCACTCTCGTTTAGTTTGCTTTATTGTAATTGCCAATTTTCTCATGACGGCTTGCATTTCAATGGTGCATTTGAGAAGTGTAACTACACAGATTTGTACAATTTTCTTTTAACTGTCATAAAGAATTTGCCTATTTCTCAGTTCTTACTGGATCTGGGTTGTTGTGGTATAATATGCAGATTGCAGAGTTGATATGGTAATTGGAAGTCAACTAATGGTCGCTCAGTAGTTTTAGCAAAATGGGGCAAGAATTTTCGTCCATATTTCAGCTGGAAAAAAAGAGATTGTTGTGGCTTGTTGGCATTACGTTTGCACTGATATTAGCATTCCAGTATTTTGAGCTTCCTTATGGTAACATTCAACCCTCTGTATTCTCTGCTGACAACATACCAACACCTGATAGTAGTAGATTCCAAGTTGCAGATTCACCATCTGCGCCTGGAATGCATAACAATATGACAATTTCGAATCAAACAAATTCAACTGGTAAACATCCCCTTGAGATATTTAATAACACCATGACATCTGAGGGAAAGGACACTATTTCAAGATCTGATTCCATATCAAATCCAGGAAAGGTATCAAACAACTCTTTAGGATTTGGTAAGTCTGATGGAAGTTCGACGGTGGAAATTATTCGGGTATCAGATAACAGCTCTGCAACAGAGCAGGCAGGGAATATAAGTATGGATTTGACAAGAGAGGTCAACACTACATCTGGATCAGATCATCAGTCAGTGAGTTCATATGCTAATTTTCATTCTCCATCCCATGCAATAGCTCCAACATATTTAACTCCACCTGTAAGTCCTCCAACAAAGGTGAGCCCAAATATAGCGCCTCCAGTGTTATCAAATGAGTCTGGAAAAACTGATTCCATAAAGGATGAGAGGTTCAGGCCATTACAAGATGATGTCAATATAATGAACAAGAATTCTTCTATCACTAGTGTGCCTAAGAAGACTAAAGATTCTCACAGACCAGTTCCAGAAATAACACCAATCTCAGAAATGGAGAAGTCATTGCTTCAAAACCATGCTTCTCATCGTTCTATGGTATACGAGTGAATGTATTTTTATTTATTTATGTATTTATTTTATGACTAGAGTGTATTCTTGTGATCTGTTCTTATGTTGCTAACTTGTTTTTAGAGGCCAAGGTGGTCTTCAGCTGTTGATCAAGAGCTACTGCAGGCCAGATCAGAGATTGAAAATGCACCAATTGTAACGAATGTTGAGAATCTTTATGCTCCTCTTTATCGTAATGTTTCCATGTTTAAGAGGTATAATTTGATTATTGTTACATTTTTTGTTTCAGAAAATGTTCAGAAGTATCTCTTAGAAACAAAATTGAAAATGAAATAGCAAGATATATGAAGTAATGATATATGAAGCAATGATACATGAAGCAAGATTCTTGTTGGTACTGCTACATTTTCATTTCTCCTTCTTATTACCCTATAACTGTAATTATCAGGAGCTATGAATTAATGGAAAAGACTCTCAAACTGTATGTATACAGAGAAGGTTCTAAGCCCATACTGCATTCACCATATCTTCTGGGAATTTACGCTTCCGAGGGATGGTTCATGAAGCAGATGGAAGGCAATAAAGTATTTGTTACTAAAGACCCAAAGAAGGCCCATCTGTTTTACTTACCTTTCAGTTCTCGAATGCTAGAGGAAACTTTGTATGTAGAGAATTCACATAATCATAGGAACCTAGCTCAGTATCTGAATAACTATGTGGACATGATTGCAAGGAAACATCCTTTCTGGAACAGAACAGGAGGTGCTGATCATTTTCTTGTTGCTTGCCATGACTGGGTATGCTTTTCCTACTTCAATGAATGCACCTTTTCTGTGTCAATTTGCTAGGGGCACTAGCTATAATTGTTACATATTTCACATCCAATGCTACCTATCACATTAGTCTCCTCCATATCTATTATCTATATCAGAAAAGTAGGTTCTGTCCTTTCAAGCTGTGATATATGTCATTTCTCCGACTTTTTTTTATTTCCAACTAATTAAAATTGTTTTTTTTTTCACTATTTTTGTCAAAAAAAAAAAAGACCCGTACTGGGTCGGGTTTATAGACTGATTGTATAATATACCTCTGGATTGCACTGTGCAGGCACCTTCAGAAACAAGGCAGCGCATGGCCAAGTGCTTAAGAGCCCTATGCAATGCTGATGCCAAAGAAGGTTTTGTCTTGGGGAAGGACATATCGCTTCCCGAAACTTATGTCCGCAATTCTCAGAACCCCACCAGAGACCTTGGTGGAAAACCAGTTTCAAAGAGGAAAACTCTTGCGTTTTTTGCAGGCGGCATGCATGGTTACGTTCGTCCGATCCTGTTGCAGCACTGGGAAAATAAAGACCCTGACATGAAAATCTTTGGGATAATGCCAAAGTCAAAGGGAAACAGGAACTACATCCAGTACATGAAGAGCAGCAAGTACTGTATTTGTGCAAAGGGGTATGAAGTTAATAGTCCAAGAGTTGTGGAGGCCATCTTCTATGAATGTGTCCCAGTTATTATATCAGACAATTTTGTGCCTCCTTTTTTTGAGGTTTTGAATTGGGAATCCTTTGCTGTTATTGTCTTGGAGAAGGATATTCCAAATTTGAAGAGTATACTCCTCTCCATCCCTGAAAAGAGGTACCTTCAAATGCAGTTGAGGGTGAAAAAGGTGCAGCAGCATTTCCTTTGGCACAGGAGCCCTGTCAAGTATGATATATTTCATATGATTCTTCATTCTATTTGGTACAACAGAGTCTTCACCGCAAGAATTAGATAAATAACTTCAAACTTCTGTGACACACACGCTCCAAGTAGACTAAACGGGATTTCAATTTTTATGAAAAAAGAATAATAATTTTCTCGAAAGTTAACAAATTTTATGCTTAGGTATTGATTGTTAAGGTCATTCTATGTGTACATTTTTTGAGTTTTGGTGTAAATAAATTTCTCAATATTATTAATTTACCGTGTTGTGGAAATTTACCGTGTCTTGAATCTTTTATCCGTTGGTAAAGGCCAATGGCACTCCAGTTTGGAGTCAGATGCCATTATTTTTTTATTAATTTCAATTAGAATTTAACCCTTTTGGCAAAAATAAATTAGAATTTAACCCTAAACCTTACTTTTTATGTACAATCATATTTTATTATATTGTCATATTATTATTTCTTTAAAATTTATTTATATTGCTTCAAAAAAAATTATTTATATTGTTCTAAGACTGTTAAATATGATTAAACCTATGAATTAAATTGTTAGATCATATATTTTTTTATATAAATAAATTTGATCCAGGATCTTTTGTACATAAATAAATCATGTAAAAATCATAATCAAGCTTTCTGTCTTGCATTAGTTTATTAAAAAAAAAAAAGATTTGAGTGCATCAATGAATCAATGATCCTCAAAGCGACTTGAAGATGCATTGGTTTAGAAAAAGTCTTTGACTGATTCGCGTGCTGGTTGCATGTTACTCTCCTGAATTTAGTGATCCAATCCGTTCCTTCCCTGTGTATCTCTTTTATATTTTATTTTTTTTACTTTCGAGAGAGAGAGAGAGAGAGAGAGGTTTTGTTCATTGTCGGTCCATTCTCATGATTCCGTTACACCCTTTTTCTCTTTGATCCTAACCATCTGAATCACTCATGTGTCTTCTTACCACAAGATTCGTCTCCTCCTCTCACAAAAGTTATTGACTTTTCTTGGTTGATCTCAATGGGTTTGCTCCAATTTCTTCTTCTGAAATCTCCAGAGGCAAGGAGTTATTAACTTTGCATTTGGCGATCTCTGTAACTATGATCACTTCTCTGAAAAAGGTTGAAACTTGATCGTGAATTTTCTGAACAAAGGTATCGGTTATGCTTTTGAAGCATTTGATGATGGGTGTTCGATGAAATAAGTTTTCGTCTCTGATTCCTTTTCCTTGGGTACGTTAACGTTACATTCTGCAATAGTAACATGGATCAGGGATTTAGGTTTCTGTGTCAGGCAGAAACCAAGAGATTGGTTTCATTGTTAGGAATATCAGTAGCTCTAATTTTAGTGGTTCAGTATTCTGAACTTCCAAATAGTAAATTGTTATCTTCTCTTACTGCCACCATTGCTAGCTTCAATAATGTGCACCTAAATGGTTCAAATTCAAGCTCCACTCATGCATTTGAAGAGATAGTAATTAATCCTCAGGCCTCCCCATTAGATCAAGGTACAAGTTCAGTAGTTCACAATGGCAGAGGTTCAGTTACCGTTCCCGCTCCAGAGAAGGCTAAAGGACTTGATACCATTGTTGTCGGTTCACCGATGGGTAGTGTTCAAGGAAAAGATATTAATTTGACATCACAAGGGACTGCATCTTCCCTGCTTGTACCACAGCCCATGGTGCCTTTGCCCAACAGAACATTCTTAGATTCAGAAATGGATTCAAGAAGTCCCATGATATCTGTCATTTCCACTTCAACTTCAGCGAAATCAAACACAACCGATCCGGCCTACAAGGATGGAAGATTGGGTTCTTTGCAAAATTGTAACTTGACACCTAGTAACAATAAGCCCGTGACTACAAAGAATTCCAGAAAGAGGCCATCTAAAGTAGTTTCAATATCCGAGATGAACATACTGTTGCAGCATAGCCATGCTTCTTCCAAGCTAGCAGTATGTATTGGTTTTATGTGCCATATATCAGAAGTGTAGATTGAATTTTATCATTAGATTTCTAATTTTTCTCGTTTTTTATGTTTGTAGAAGCCAGCAAGTTCTTCAGCTGTTGATCTGGAAATAATGCATGCAAAATCAGAGATTGAAAATGCGCCCATCCTTATGAATGATTCAAGACTTTACTCGCCTTTATACAGGAATGTGTCCATGTTCAGAAGGTATGATAAACAAGGATCATATTTCAATGTACAGAATCTACTCTTGAGCCAAAACACTGCAATGTGGTTAAACCATGAATGACCAAAATGCTAATTTGATTTATATGATTATGCTGACTTATCAACTATTCAATCACTTATTTCTAAATAGTAAACTGAATATAATAATTTGATTAGACATCGATTACAGCTATATAGATCCAAATAAAAAACTGTCATTTAAAATAGTTAAACCTGCAGGCATCTGGTAGAAATGCATGTTTCTGGTTTACATGCACTATTAATCCAATGACTTTTTTACCTGTATCTATCTGAGTTTGATAGTTGATCACTTTAAGTTTGCACTTGGAAGTTGGAAGCGATTGGTTTCTGTGAGATAACAGTTTATTTAAAAAACCATGTGTCATTACCAAGCTAGGTGTTTTCCCATGTCAAATTCAATAAAATTAAATTAATTCATAGAATAAATGACATATACAAAGATATGAAATTAGGTTACATCAATGTTATTATGTGGAAAGAGCATCAAAAATCAGACTTAGATACGATGATTCTGCTTACATGTTGTTTAATTAGTTGTGGGTGTGTGTATTTCGCTGCACCCTAAAAGTTGAGTATCTTGCTGTGCATGCCCTTCCTAAGAGAAATTCAAACTAACTGTGTCTGCAGGAGTTATGAACTAATGGAGAAGATGCTCAAAGTTTTCATCTACCCAGATGGAGACAGACCAATCTTTCACGAGCCCTTACTGGATGGAATATATGCATCTGAAGGATGGTTTGTGAAATTAATGGAGGAAAACAAACAGTTTGTCACCAGAGATCCTGGGAAGGCTCACTTGTTTTACATACCTTTCAGTTCAAGATTGTTACAGCTAACTCTCTATGTACGCAATTCACACAGACGTTCAAACTTAATTGAGTACATGAAAAATTACGTCGACATGGTTGCTGGAAAGTACCCTTTCTGGAATAGAACTAATGGATCAGATCACTTTGTTGTTGCTTGCCATGATTGGGTATGACTTTTTTATGCTTATGCAGATTATGATTAATGCATTCTTTGCATTTTCTTCCCCTTTCCACAAACTACAACTACAACTTTCCCATTTTTCTTTATGCAATTTATGATAAACAATATGGTATGTGCCTGTAAAATATTTGCATTTCTAATTTCTGATGAGTATCAATTCCTGCAGTTCATAGATTACTAGTTTTGGACTGTAGTATTTCCCACAGGGCATGCCTCCTAACCATTATGATTGAACCATTAATTTCTGTTGAAGCAGTCTCACCAGTAATTGAGTGGAAGAGTATTTAACAAGCACCATTTCTCAGGCTCCTGCAGAAACAAGAGGGCGCATGCTTAATTGCATCAGAGCCCTCTGCAATGCTGACATTGAAGTAGGATTCAAGATAGGAAAGGATGTTTCTCTTCCAGAAACATATATAAGGTCAATTGAGAATCCTGTCAAAAACATAGGGGGCAACCCTCCTTCTCAGAGGCCTATCCTGGCTTTTTTTGCAGGTGGTTTGCACGGTTATGTTCGGCCCGTTCTGTTGAAGTACTGGGAGAATAAAGAACCTGACATGAAGATAACTGGCTCGTTGCCGCATGTCAGGGGTAATGCAAACTACCTCCAGCTCATGAAGAGCAGCAAATTCTGCATCTGTGCAAGGGGTCATGAAGTTAATAGCCCGCGTGTTGTAGAGGCTATATTCTATGAGTGCATTCCAGTTATCATATCTGACAATTTTATTCCTCCTTTGTTTGAGGTTTTGAACTGGGAATCTTTTGCTGTGTTTGTGAAGGAGAAAGATATTCCTGATTTGAGGAACATACTACTTTCCATCTCGGAAGAGAAATACTTAGAGATGCATAAGAGGGTGAAAAAGGTACAAGAGCATTTTATCTGGCACCCTGAGCCTGTAAAGTATGATTTGTTTCACATGCTTCTTCATTCAATTTGGTACAATAGACTTTTCCATACAAGCCAGGTGTAATCATGTATCAATTTTGTAGGAAACTCACTCTGTTAAATTTTTAAATAAGTTCTAATATCCATTAAGTTTCTTTTAATCTGTACTATATTATAAGAATTTATTTGAAAATTTAGATAAATGATAAAAATTTGAGAGATATCATATCACGGTTGAAGGTCTTATATTTAATACGAGTTTTAAATAAACTTCTATAATTTAACAAAAATAATGACCTTTAGCAAATAAAAATTTAAGGACTTCGTGTTAAAAAAAATTTAAATCATAGAATTCATGTTAAACTTATGAATGATTATTTTGGTTTTTTTTTCTTTTTTTTAAGAAGTTACTTTGTGGAGTCTCTATGAACGGGAGAATCATTAGGCAATAAAATACATACAAGCAATTAATTATGATTAACTATTGTAATTAATTAATAAATAAGTATCATAATTAATTATATGCCAAAATAATACTTCATTTAGTCTAAAATATAAGTAATAAATATAATTTTTTTAGTCTAAAATATAAGTAATATTTATCAATTTTTATATAAATTAAATGTTAATTTTTTAATTATACCATTCATTTAATACAATATTCATAAATACGAGAGACATCAAAGGGATAATTTTGGAAAAAAATTAAAACTAGTAAATATTAATTAAAATTATCTAATTTTAAAGTATTCTGTAGTCTATATATTTTTGTACTATGTTACTTATATTTTAGACTGGAGGGACTAATGTACTATGCTTCGTTACTCCACCATACTTTATGCACATGAAGTCAAGTTTATACTACAACTTGACCCAAAAAAAAGATGAAGTTTATTTATACTACAGAAGAGAGTAGAGTGGACTCAGTGGAGTATTATCTTTCTTTTTCTTTTTCTTTAAAGCAGGGGGCAAAAACACGTGCTCCAACCACCGTTAACGTGAAAGTCCGTGAAGACAACGTTTGCGCCTTAAGATCTTCCCAAGAATATGTGGCCCCCACCTCAAGATCTCTGTTATCTCAGAATCTTTCCCAGCTTCCAAGAGAGAAGAGACCAAGATCCAAACCAAACCCAGGCAGCACCTTAGTGTCGTATTTGTGGCATAATCCAACCCAACTCTGTTTATTTTTCTGCCATTTGTGATCTGATCTCTCATCTCAACCCTGGTTTGGCCTTTACTTTTCAACGTTAACAACATAGCCATCCTTTTCTTTTTGGGTGTATCCTCTTCAGAAATTTACTGAGGTAGACAAATCCCAAGATGATGAAATGAAGTTAAGTGTTAATTGAACATGAACAAGCAAGTGGGTCAATCGAATAGGTTATAGTAAGACACTAGACAGCTGGCAAAGGCTTGTTATGGCTACAGAGACCAAAAACACTACGATGAGGGTCAAGTCAAGTGCCCAAGATGTCTCTTCCAAGCCAAAGACTGATCCTTCAGCTCTCATCAAGAAGAAGGTGGACACCTCAACCAGACACCCACCTGATTCTAAGATGAAATCTGTCACCACGGTCACAAAATCTGAGGTAGTATCATTCTCAAGAAAAAAATCACAAATAAAAACCCCCAACTGTCTAAGTTATTGGATTGAATTCTTGTGAGAGAGGGAGGGGGGTTGAACTGAATTTATTAAATTTATCAGCTGGTTTTTGTTGACTGCTGGATATTACATTGACTGTTAATTTTACATGTTGCTGTGCTCACTGCTTCTTGAGGAAGCAGGGTTCGGAATTCTTGGATTGTTCCAATAAATAATTGGTGATTCATTTGGAGAACTTGCGTTTGATCTGCCTTATTTTGTCATACATGAGTGTTGACATGTTTTTCTCAAATAAAATGTGTTAATTTTAGTTAGAAGGGTAGTAACTTGTAATTTATGTTTTGCATAAACTTGGAAGGTTAAGTCAAAACCGACAACAACATCATCATCATCCAAAAGGACCAAAACAATAACAAAGACAACAACTACCAAAGTGAGAGAGAGGAAAGTCTACAATCTGCCCGGCCAGAAACATGATCCTCCTGAACAGGTTCTGAATCTCTCTCAGTTGATTCCTGGAATTTACTAACCAATGTCTACATAGGGCAATTAATTCATGCTCATCCTAGATGATTTTTTATGCTTTCTGTTGACAGAAAGAACCCCTGAGGATTTTCTACGAGTCATTGTCAAAACAGATACCAACAAGTGAAATGGCGGAATTTTGGTGAGTTTCCTTTCAATCTTGCAGTTGTTAACCATCCATGTCTTCCACTTCCACGAAATGAGCATACATCACATGAAATTTGCAGCTTTGAACAACTCTTTTATGTTTTAATATTTTGAGGTTTTATGAGCCATGTAGCTTGGATTCTCTGGACAATTTTGGTACAATACTCCCAATATGGATAAAAGCTATTTTCAGACCCAATATATCCATAAGGATATATTTTATGGTAAAACAAGATGTTTACTCTGCTTTTTTCTAGATATGTGCCTATGCTAACTTTCATCCAGGATACTTGTATGCTAGGCTGACCAATAAAAATGTTCTGTTTTAATTGATAAAACTAATGTTTCATGTCATTGACATCAAGTTGCCTTAATTGTTTTTATCAAAAACTTGTACTGCTATTGATGATTGACTTTTATTATTAAAAAAATGCTATGGTCTCCATTTGTATCACTGGCTCATTCCTTCTCCATATTCCATTCATGTCTCACATTGGCACCTTTTGCATGATAATGAATTATGCTGGTGCATTTGCAAGTACCTGGTTCCTCTTCATCTCATCAAGATCAAATTTGTAGTAGAAGAACAACTACAAGTAACAGTTTACCTTACAAACTTGTTTCCATACATTAGGCATTCCTGCATACCCCGGAGCACTGGGAGTATTATTTTAGTTAAAGAGTTTTAATAATTCATTCTCTATTATCAAACAAAATTTTAAAAAGTGATTTAGGTACGAGACAACTACAAGAAACTTCACACAAAAACAATTTTGGCACATAGGTAGATGTGTCTCAATTGTCAACCAATGCCTAGAAACTGAACTGTTAGACCTATGGCTAGATGTTCTGTACCAGGCTTTTGCAGCTTCTATATTGGTTACTGGAAAAGCACAGTTTGAGAAATTTGGTAGACAGCACCATTTTTATATGATACTGCCCTTATGACAATTGACTGATTGTGCTGTTTAATATATTAATCCAAGAACACCAACAGACAAAATGTACAAAATATAATGTTCTTGACGTGACTTTGTCTTCATAGCCTTGAAATTTTGTACTCTCATATCTCTTTCTCTTTCTGTTTCTTTTTTTTTCTTTCCCATTTCATGTAAATTGAATAATGATGCTCTATGTAAGTACAAAGTTCAAATTCAGAAGTAGATTGTTCATAAGAAAGGCAATGAATCTTCATAATTTAGGATCTAGCAATGGTTGGTATCAGATTTTGCTCTAAGGGGATTAAATGAAAAGAATTGAAGTGAAAATTGATAACCATACAGGGAAAACTCTAAAAGATTGGTTTGTCGTGGTTCTTCATTTCCTACAAGGCAACATTTGTTAGACCCATTTTCTGGTCCTTAAATCTTCCCATTATGTTCATCTGCTTCCTTTGGTCACATTTGACTTCTGTGATTCAACCATTAATTCTAGAGTTGAATAACCACCAGCAATGAAGAAGATACCAATTTGAGAGACAATTTCTATACGGAGACTTGTTCCACTACATGGGTATCAAAGACCTCCATGGCCTGATTTATAGGCAGATCACAGTGAAACTTGAAGCTCTCGATGTTTCTTGTCCATGTAAAAGATAAAAAAATCTTCACTACATCTTATGATGCCTTTAATAATATCTCTCTTTTCCCTATAACATTCACTCACACAGTCACACACAAACAAAATCTGGTTTAGTCTTCCCAAAGCCGAACTTTTTCAGGTAAATAAATATTGATCTCATCATCTCAATGCTTCTTGTATTGGCAGGTGTAGTTTTCCATAGTATTAGTTGGAGGGGGTCACATGAACCGAGAGCAAAAGGATGAAAACCGGATTGATATTATTGAATGAATTGAATTTCATGGTACAAATGAATGAGAGTTCCCTTTATATACTCAGGGAGTGACACGGTTGAGAGGTAACAGACACGTGTAGACCCATAACAGAATTCTAACAAATCATAAACCGCCTAATCACTATTCTTATTACATCAATTATGTATTACCCCCCCCCCCCCCCCACAAGTTGAGGACTGGTAAATATTGACAGTCGATCTCTAAGTGTTTAGTTCTTTCGTGAAACACAGGGTTAGAGGCAATGTGTAAGGCGCTTTTATTATCACAATATAAGACAGATTGTTTGGTGCAAGTAAGGCGCAGATCATCAAGCAAAAACTGCAACCATTGGAGTTCACATGTGGCCGAGGCAAGGGCACGATATTCAGCCTCAGAACTAGAACGGGCAACAGTGGTCTGCTTCTTGGATTGCCAGGAGATGAGGGAATCACCAAGAAAGAAACAATACCCACTGATGGATCGGCGAGAATCAGGACACCCTGCCCAATCAGAATCACTGTACCCTTGCAATGACAAAGAAGAGGTGCTGCTGAAAAACAAACCATGACCTGGGGACCCTTTAAGATACTGCAGGACACGTTGGGCAGCCTTAAAATGACAAGTAGTAGGCTTAGAGAGAAACTGGGACAGCTGCTGGACTGCAAAAGATATATCCGGCCGTGTGGTAGTCAAATAAAGCAGTCTGCCCACCAACCTCCGGTAGCATTCGACATCATGAAACAAGGGGCCATCATCTTGATGAAGGTGAGACCCAGGTTCCATGGGCGTGGAAGTTGGTTTGCTGCCAAGACAGCCAGAATCAAGGAGCAAATTGAGGCAATACTGGCGTTGGCAAAGCGAAATACCTTTCGAGGAATGGGCGACCTCAAGACCAAGGAAGAATTTAAGGAGGCCAAGATCCTTGATGCCAAAAGTGTTGTCCAAGGTCTCTTTAATTTTGGAGATTTCATGAGTAGAATCACTGACAAGCACTATGTCATCAACATAAATCAAGAGAGCAGTATAAGTAGTAGAAGTAATATGAGTGAACAAAGAGTGATCTGCATGTGCTTGTTGGAAACCCATGGTCAAAAGGAGGGTAGACAGTCTCTCGTACCACTTGCGACTTGCCTGTTTTAACCCATATAAGGACTTCAAGAGCCTGCAGACCTTATGAGAAGAAAAACCAGAAAACCCAGGGGGAATGGCCATGTAAACCTCTTCCTGTAATTCACCATGTAAAAAAGCGTTGTTGACATCCATTTGATGAATGTGCCAACCTTTGATAGCAGCCAAGGCAAGGAGCAGCCTGACAGTTGTCATTTTGGCAACCGGAGAAAACGTATCGAAATAGTCGACACCCTCAGTTTGAGTATAGCCCTTGGCCACTAGCCGGGCTTTATAGCGCTCAAGAGTCCCATCTGCCTTCCTCTTAACTTTGTACACCCATTTGCAACCAATGGGAACAACATCTGGTGGTTTGTCAACAATAATCCAAGTACGGTTGGCTTCTAGTGCCTTGAGTTCTTTCTGCATAGCCTCAACCCAGCAAGGGTGCTTACTAGCTTCATGATAAGAATTGGGCTCAGGAATGGCATCCAATGAAAGAGCGTAGGACTTGTGGCTGGAAGATAAATTTGCATAAGAGATGTAATGATGAATAGGATAGGAACAGTTTGAGGATGAGGTAGAATTACAAATGTAATCTTGTAGATAGGAAGGTCGTTTAATTGGTCTAGTGGCGTGGCGGGTGGGGGAAGGAGGAGGGGTGATTTAAGGAGAGGTAGTGTCTGTGGTAGGTGAAGGTGCAGCTGCGGGTGAGGTGGCAGGTTCAGGTGCAGGGAGGGGTGGTGAGGTGGTTTCAGCTGCAGGAATAAGTGGTGGAGGAGTTGAATTAAAAGGTGGTGGAGGGTTAATGTCAGGTTCAGGTGGTGGGGGATCCTCCCAGCACTGGGGTTGCACAACCTGCTGAGAGGTGATGTAAGGAAAAATGGACTCGTGAAAGACAACATTCCTGGAAATCAGAACTTGTTTCCGGATCACATCAAAACAAACTGCACCCTTCATGTCCAATCGAAACCCAAGAAAAATGCATTCTCTGGACCTCATATCAAACTTAGTTCTGCCTGCTGAATAACTGGAAGCATAACAAAGGCAACCAAACACTCTAAGACTGTCAAGAAAACTGAATGTAAAACGGCATAACTCCAAAGGTATTTTGGCACAGCAGACTGCATCATTAGTGCTCTAGCAACATTGAGTATATGCTGATGTTTTCTTTCCACTCGAGCGTTTTGTTCAGGAGTTTCCACACAACTGTATTGATGCACTATTCCCTTTTCTCTACACAAATCATCCAAAGAAAATTATGTGCCATTGTCTGTCCGGATGCATTTAATTCTACTAGCAAACTGATTCTCAACAAGGTTCACAAAATCAGCTATCTTTCCTTTAACTTCACACTTAGTTTTCAGCAACACAATCCAAGTATATCGTGTATGATCATCAACCATAGTCGGGAAGTATTTGTATGAATGAAAAGAAGGCAATGAACAAGGACCCCATACATCCAAATGCAACAAATCAAAAGCATGACTAGCTCTATTGTTACTGAGACTGAAAGGTAACTTTCTCTGTCTTGCAAAATGGCAAATGTCACAAACAATATCTTTATTTACAACCACTGCAGGAAAATCCTTACACAGCATAGCGAGTTTGGCATGAGAAGCATGGCCAAAATGAAAATGCCACAAAACAGATTTAGACACTGGTAAACAATTCTTAATATTCACAGTGATATTGCTCACTAAAGTAGGAGAAACATTACCTCCATAATCCAGATGATATAGGCCATCTTTGAGCTTACCCGAACCAATCATCTTCAGTGAGTGGTCCTAGATAATACACAAATCATCAACAAACTTCACACTACACTTGTTTCCTCGGGTGAGTTTGGGAATAGAGACAAGGTTAAGGTTGAAATCAGGTAAGTACAGAACATCTGTCAAGGTCAAATTCTCATTTACTCTAATGGTGCCAGCTGTGTGTGCCACTACTGAGTTACCATTTGGAAGTCTTACACCAATGGCAGTGATATCATGTTGTGTATCAAAAACGTGCAAGTCATTACAGATGTGATCGGTAGCTCCCGAATCAAGCACCCAGGGAGAACCGCCTAATCTACTACTCAAGCAGCAACCAAAGCCTACTGAGTCAGGAAAAATACCTTCACCATTGTGTGAAATTCTGATCTGATTCACAACATGATCATCACTAGTTCCTGCAGGTCCAGCAACAGATTTCGTCACATTAATTTTCTTCAGCATAGTCATCAAATTAGAATATTCCTCTGGCGTAATGGTCTTGCTGATTAGGGCTTTACGCATCATCCACGCCCAGGCATAGTAATTATTCGCAGTAAGCTGCTTCGCGACTAAAGAAATGGCCGGATTCTCACCGGAATGTATGTAATAAGGACTCGTCGGATCATGAGCTGGACTCGCCAGAACAACCATTGGAGTCACCGTGGAACCGCCATTGTTGGAAGAAGAAGAATGTCGAGGCATGATGAGAGTGAATGCGCAGCAGAGCTCTCAGTGTGAGAGCTCTGATACCATCACATGAACTGAGAGCAAAAGGATGAAAACCGGACTGATATTATTGAATGAATTGAATTTCATGGTACAAATGAATGAGAGTTCCCTTTATATACTCAGGGAGTGACACGGTTGAGAGGTAACAGACACGTGTAGACCCATAACAGAATTCTAACAAATCATAAACTGCCTAATCACTATTCTTATTACATCAATTATGTATTAGGGGGCCACTTTGATTTTTTCTGCATCAATAGAATCAGTGTATGATTCTTGAACTGAGGATGTTCTGTATTCAGTTGGAGTCTTCTTCTGTTGTTTCTACCTTTTTTTGTATGGACTAAACCTTGCTCAGAAATTACAAACCAACTAAGGCATGCAACTACATACCTCAATGTGCAGGTTAATGGAACATGGATTGTTGTCTCCTCAAAGAGCTAAGAAAGCATTTGAGAAGAAGCAGAGGAAGCAAAAGGAGCTTCGGACAGGAACTCCTGTTAAGTTATCATCAAAGCTGCCAACCAAAACCGGCACTTCACAGAAGCCGCCAACTAAAACTGGAACTTCACAGAAGCAACAACAGGTAGCCAAAAAAAGAATCGACTATGAGAGCGATGACGATGACGATTTCATTTTAAGTCATAAAAGAAGAAAAGGGTAAGAAGCAATGCCTCATAATGTTTCTTTGACTAAGGTAAAATAAACGTGGGGGGAAAATAAAGGATGAAGAAATGTTGTAACAATTGTTAGATTACCGATACAATAAGCAGTCTTGATTCTGTTTTCTCAACATAATCAGTGAGAAAAACGATAATATGACTTGAGAAACAAAAGGGTTGTATAAAAGGCAACGTGTGGCCATGTATTTTTTATTTCACTTCTCCTTTTTAATGATTTTGATTTCACTCCTATCAAGCATGTCTTTTTAGTAGTGAAAAACTAATACAAGTATTTGACAATCCAATATCTAATACTCCATCCGGTCCAAAATATAAACAAGTCATTTTTTGGTTCATTGAATAACTTATGTATTTGGTCTAATTTTTAGACTAGATATATGAGTTATTCAATGAACCAAAAAATGACTTGTTGTTTATATTTTGGACCGGAAAGAGTATGCATTTATCCCTCAGAAAAACACAACCACTGAAACCGGACAGAATTAGACATTCAAATTCTCTACCGATCGAGAGAGAATTTCACAACGTGTTTATGGTGAGGATTATCACCTTCCTTAATTAGTTAGACACAATTATAGAGCAATTATTATATTAGTTAAAAGAGGAATCAAATCATAAAGGAACTTGTGGTGTGTGGTACTAGAGCTAGCGTGAGAGTTGATATGCATTTTTTTTGGTCGGCAGCAGCATTGAATCATCTGATTTGGTGGTGACGCATATGGTGGTCATGGCAATAAATTTCATCATCATGGTGAAGTTAGTTCTTTACTGTTGATATATTAATATAATATTCAACGGATGTGATATCTGACCGTATACTTGTAGGATATGTTTATGTGCAAGTTTTAGATATTTGCAAAAGAGAACACATGCTATTTATTATTTATTAAAGTAGCCAAAATTTTTTATGGTTAACAAAATTAGCCAAAACTTTATAATAAATACATAAAAGACCCTATTTTTTCCGTTTGCAAATATTTTATAATAACTACTGATATTGTCGTAATTTATCGGTTTGTCCACGATAAATTGTTCTCATCAGTTAACCAAAATATAAAAATGAATGAATATTCTCTAATGACATAAGACATAATCTCTCCCTCCTCTCTTGCTCTCCCTCTCTCCACCATTCTCTCTCTCGCTCCTCATGCTCTAGCTCTCACTCTCTTTCTCTCTCTTCTTCTCTTCCTGAAAAATCTCTCCCTCGCTCTCTCTCGCTATCTCCATCTCTCTGAAAAATATCTCCCTCTTTCTTGCTCTCGCTCTCTCTCTCTCGCTCCCCCTCCTTCCCTCTCCTTCTCTCTATCTCTCTCTCCCATTATCGTGCTCTCACACCCTCTCTCTCACTCTTGTTTGAAAATCTGTCTCCCTCCCTCTCTCTCTCTCTGTGTCACACACACACACACTCTATCTTCCCTTCTCTCTCTGAAAAATCTCTTCCTCTCCCTCCCCCCTCTCTCCCTTTCTCTCTCTCCCCTCTCTCACTCTCTCTCCTTATCACTCTCTCTTGCTCCCTCTCCTAGGGGAAGAGAGAGAGAGGTATAACGAGAGAGAGAGGGAGAAAGGGGATGGACAGAGAGAGAGAGAAAGCAAGAGAGGGGTAGAGAGCGATAGAGAAAGATCGAGAGGGGAAGAAACGAGAGAGAGGAGGGGAGAGAGGGAGGGAGGGAGAGAATGAGAGAGAGGGAAGAGAGATAGGTCGGGAGAGAGCGAGAGAGGGGGATGAGGGGATAGATAAAGAGAGAGCGAGGGAGAGGGAGATGGAGAGTGAGAGACGTGGGAGAGAGCAAAAGAGAGAGGGGGAGAGAGGGAGAGAACAAGAGAGAGGAGGGGGGAGAGAGGGAGAGAGAATGAGAGAGCAAGGGTGAGAGGGAGAGAGAGGTGGGGGAGAGGGGGGAGGAAATCTTGGTAATTTTGGCAATACATAGAGTCTAGGGTAAAATTTACAGTTATATCAACCTAGGGAGGAGATTATAAATATGGACAAATTGGACAACTTGCAATTATAAATAATGGAACTAGCTCCTTCACCATCATGGTGAAGTTTATTGCCTTGACCACCATATGCGTCACCCTGATTTGGACATAAACCTACAACATGTCTATACATGCTAATATGCATCCCATGACTACGTTATAGGAGTTGGTAGGCGTTGGAATAGACACACAAAGGTACGATAGTAGTTAAATAAACAAGTTTAATTAGTCTTGTCCCACACCGAGAAAATGTGGGCGATTAATTAAGTATATATGCACGGCAGCATAAAGCAGCACAAAGGCTTGATGAATACTGTATTTGGAACCACATTATCGGTCCTCTTTCCTTTTTCTCGTTAATTTCTTCTAATAATTATAAAGCCATAATCTATACTTCAACAAAAAACAGCCATCAAAAGGAAAAAAAATTGTCAATGTCAAGATTTTGATATATAGTGCATTAGCAATAGCCACAGACTCAACAATTTGGTTCTGTATATATAGCTTTTATATTATATATCCTCAGTTCAATCATCAATCACAATAGTAAAACCCAAAACAATAATGTGCCCCTGCTCTTGTAATAAGAGAGAAGGAGGGGGGGGGGGGGTGTTCTTTCATTGCCTTTTCATGTTCACCTCCCAATACAACCACAAGAATCCTGGAACAGAATCCCAAATTCATTCACCCCCACTCAAGGATCTTATCATGGAGTTACCTTGTCGGGCCTGTTTAACGTGGCCTTGATGTCCCATTTTAAGGTTGTTGAATCATTTTCTTAAAATTATTAAAGGAGAAAAGAAATTAATGTGTGGCAGCGGTTTCGGTTCCAAGTCTTTTTTTCCTTTTTGTACTCGTAATAATATATACTGCAGATGGATCCGTCGTATATGTGTTGCAATTGCATTTGCAAGACCACTGTAGACTGAGAAAACTGAAAAAGAATCAATTTTATGGGTCCAAAACGGGGGTATCCATCAACAACGGCAACAGCTCATTTGGTTGGAGGTACAATTTCATCGTCTCTGAGTCCTCATAGGTTGGAGAAATATTGAAATTAACGCACATGTAAAACAATAACACCCGTGGACAAATCATATTTCGTCGTTATTGGCGTATAAAGCATAAATATGCAGAGCCCCTCCCCTAAGGCTGCCACCACAAGCCCTGAAGTTATTATCATATCGATCTCAGTTTCTGGGGGGGGGCTGTTTTCACTTGTGTACAATGCACTACAATAATGTAATGCATGGCGCTGTCATATTACAAGAATTTTGTATAAACGTGTCAAATCTTAATAATAATATGAAAAAGGGGCCCTTACATAAGTTAACTTTGACACAGCGCTAGCAATGTCACTTTGATGTGTTGGGTTGGGAGTCCATTATTTATTACTATTTATTTATTATTATTGTTGGAGTTAGAGTTAAATCTGTCATGTCACGTGGCAAGAGGGAAACACCTATAGCGCACCATAGAAGCGCCAACACAGGCGTAACGCGGCTGGGGCGCGTACGGAAGAACAGAACTTTTTAATCCCATAATAATAATAATAATAATAATGACTATACAATAGGAGTACTATGAAATGAAATTGAAAGTTTTCTTTTAGTGTTTTTTATGAATTTATCTTTAAAATATATTCACTGTTTTCTAAAATTACTTCAAAAATAAATAGTGAATAAAAGAGAAGAAAGTGGAGTACGATGATAAGATTACCGTTTGGTGTGTGAAATGAAATGAATATGTGGTGTGATGAGATGAGATGGAACAATTAATATGGGGGAGGAAGAATACTGGGGAGACCCCATCAATTTAAGAGGGATCTAGCTAATCGCGAATAACATAGGGTAGAAGGGGAAGAAATCAAAGAAAGGTCCAAAAAACTAAAATCATTGCTGGCCCTGACCATCAAGTTTTAAAAGCACTCACATGCATTGGTTGGCTATATGATCAATCTCTAGAACTAGAATAGCTATAGCTATGGAGATGATCCAACAAATTCACTCGAACATTGATCAGGGTCATATATAAACTGAGTTATACATTACACTACAGAGTATTCCCCAACAAATCAACTATTAATTGCGTAACATCCAACTAATAAGGATCATGAATTACGACATATATACACATGCTACTATTGGACCCAAAGAATTTAGAGCCTAAAATCAAATTCTTCCAAGTGACATCACAATATATATCCCTAGGTGCAAAGAGAAAACACAATTTTACCCACCCTTGCCAAGCTAATCACTACTACTAGACTATTAGCGAGTCCTTGCCACCTCATCGACAACCTTTACAAATCCCACTAACCAAGCTATTGCCGCTGCCATTTGTACTGTTTAAAGCGCGTAAAATACTAAGCTGTACCAAAAACTAAGTGGCAAAATTGGTATTTTTTTTTTTGGTGAATAACAAAATTGGTGATGGCACTTGGAATGTTGAAAGGGGTATTGACTGTGGAGGCAGAAATTGGTGATAAGATAAAGGGATACATGAACAGTATAATAATAATATTATTATTATTATGGGTGAAACAGGAAGAGGGTGGGAGGTTGAAAAGATATGTATGAGGTGTAGGGAGTTCTCGGGGGAGTCTAGACTCTAGACGCAGGAAAACCTATGCTTATGGGTCAAGTAACACTATAAGTGAGACTATTTTTTTACCCAAAATCTGAAGGCATTCATTTTTGACCAATATGTGACTTCCAGCACTAACTACAGTAGTGTGATATGTGCAGCCAGCCAACACAGTCGCAGGAGTTTGTGTGGCACGAGAGGAGTGGTACATATAGAAGTGGGCAGTGGGCAGTGGAGCTTGCCGGGTGACTCATTTTCCGGTGTGGGCCCTCTACTTACTCCTCTGATCTCTCTCTGATTTGTGAACCTTTATAAAGTGGTCACTGGGAAGTGACGGGGAAAAAAGGTCGTCACACACTCACACCCATCAATTTCTTTCCTTTCTCCCTTCCTTCCTTTTTCCCTTCCACACCCTTTTCTCTTTCCAAAATAAAAAAAGAAAATCTGTTTGCCCAAATAGTCATCACTTGATGATGATAAGTGAAATTAAACATCCATCCATAACAACAACAAAACCCCAGAACTACTCAGAGACTGAGTGCAGCTCAAACTCATTGTCGCCGTCGCCGTCGCCGCCACAATCGGAAAAGGTGATAAAGCGCATTCGGGACACGAACAAGCACCCGGTGTACCGTGGGGTGCGAATGCGTAACTGGGGGAAATGGGTGTCGGAGATTCGCGAGCCGCGGAAGAAGTCTCGCATATGGCTAGGCACGTTCCCCACCCCTGAAATGGCGGCCAGGGCACACGACGTGGCGGCGCTGAGCATAAAGGGAAGCGCCGCCATTCTCAACTTCCCCGAGTTGGCCAACTCGCTCCCTCGACCCGCCTCACTCGCCCCGCGCGACGTCCAAGCCGCCGCCACCAAAGCCGCTCACATGGACCTTCCCCTGCCCCACGCTTCATCAACAGCAACAACAGTAATTGATTTCTCCTCTGCCTCCGATGAACTCAGCGAGATAATAGAGCTTCCCCGGCTAGAAAACAGCGACGATCAGTGTGGGGAATTGGAAAAGGAGTTCGTGTTGATGGAATTCGTGGATGCGTGGATGTACCAGCCTCCCTCGTTACACACCATGGAAGACGTGCTCTGGAGTACTACTTCCAGAGAGTGGGGTTGTAACTAAGTGCTTCTGCTTCTTCTGTGAATTAATGTCATCATCATGTCTGTGCTGTATAAATGCCTCTCTCTCTGTTGCTGTTGTTGTTGTTGGTTGTTTTTTAGCCTCTTTTGGTGTGTATTAGACTCTCAGCAGCCACTTGTGGTTTTTTCTTTTAGCGGCTGCAAACTCACTCTTTTGTGTGTGACTTAATTTCTGATTCTTCTTTAGATTCTGTGTCCCTCCATCCCTGTGTGTGTGTGTGTGTGTTGGTCTTTATCCTTTATCCTTTATCCTTTTTCGCTTTCCTTCTCCTCTCATTTGAATTGTAAATAATGGTTAGTCATCAATAAAATACTAAATAAGAGAGGGGAGAAAAGTCGTAATTGATTTTTTCTGTTTTTACCCGTTTTGGCAATGAATGTTTTGTGACGTGCAGGTTTGCCTTCTGTGGAAAGCTGGTGCTTGAATTGAAAATCTAATCCGTGATAAACCGTATCATATATGTTTCAACAAGTCCTTAGCACTAGCTTGAGACAACGGTACTTACAGAAAAGGGCAAAAGAAGGATAGAAAGGGGGAATCTTGATGATGATGTTATTGACCGTAAGCTATCTTGTCCCTTCCCAGTTCTATAATGCAATCGTGGCTTCATCTCGTTGGCACGGAGATTAATGGGGATATTTAAAGAGCATAGGTATGTGTACATGTGTACCTCTCCAAAACACAGTGTCAATTCTGAGGGCCGATGACTCATAAACGTTTCGGGGTTTTCATTTGGCAAGTGGCGGGTGTTGATTGGTGTGCTCTAGTGTGATGTGTATGTGACAGTGACCAAAATCATTTTCATCAAACAAGACACACACACACACACACACACACACACACACGGTAACACTAGCCACACATCATTTCATACATCCCAAGTTAGTTTTCAATCTCCTTCTTAAAATTATTAAGCTCTGCTTCTCAATGCACGCGGTTTCAAGATGTAATTCTCTTGCTTGGAAGTGCAATGTCTTTTTTTCATAAACAAATATCAATAATTAATATGTTTCAATGTGAAAGAAGTGCAATGTCTCTTTGCCTTCTAACTTTTGATTAGCAAGATGGTTTTGGACCTTCATCTTCAATTCACTTGTACCAACTGTCACGTAGATTGGACTCGCATGAGTGAAATTTTATGTAAAACAATATAATTAAATTTCGGCTTTAATATGAATTAGGTCGATGTAAATATTCGAGTTTTGAATTTAGTCTCTATATTTAAAGTCAACGGTTTTTAGTCCTCTCAAATTTTAAGTTTTGAATTTAGTCCCTCATTTGCGTTAACTAGTGTCATGTCACCCTAAAACGTTGACGTGGTACATTGCCCTGTCCACGTCACCTGACACGTCATTTATTTATAGGGACTAAAATCAAAACAAATAATTTTTACAGGGACCCCTACCACCACCCCCTCCATCTCCCTCATCCTCCTCCTTCTCCTCCACCACCACCCCCACCCCCTCTCTCTCCTCCACCACCACCACCACCCCCACTCTCTCCACCACCACCACCACCCCCACCCCCCCTCTCTCCTCCACCACCACGTCTCTTTCTCCCCCTTCCTCCTCCTCCACCACCACCACCACCACCACCATTATCCTTAATGAACTCGTGGATTGCCCTGCCGTAGCTCAAATTTCCAGCATGACCACAAGCAGAAAGCACGGTACAAAGGATAACAACATTTGGCTCCACACCAGAGCTCTTCATTTCTTCATAGAGCCCAAAAACATCATCATGTCTAAAGATCATTTTTTTTGAAAAAAAAATAGCATACCCATTCCATCATAAAATTCCAGGTAACAGCATCCCGATGAGACATTTTGTCAAACAGTAATCGTGCATCCATGATGCGGCGACACGATGCATACATAGAAATCAACCCGGTTTGAATGAAGGGGTCAGAGACGAAACCCAACTTGGAAGCCAGGCCATGAATCTCCAAGCCCTGATTGAAGGCGGAAACTTTTGAGACGGCCTTCAACAATGGGGGGAAGCTGAAGCGGTCGAGAGTGGAGCCACTTCTCCTGAGCTTGTGATAGAGGAAGAGGGTCTTCTCGGGCGTGGGGCTGCGAGAGAAGTGATGAAGGAGTTGGTTGCAGAAATGGGTGTCTGGGTTTGGAATTTGGGAGAAAACGGAGAGCGTAGTGAAGAGCTGAAGAGGAGGAAGAAGAGGAGGAGGGGGGGGGGGGGAAAGAGGGGTGGTGGTGGAGGAGAGAGAGGGGGTGGGCGTGGTGGTGGTAGAGGAGGAGGAGGAGGAGGAGGGAGAAGGAGGGGGTGGTGGTGGAGGTCCCTGTAAAAATTATTTGTTTTGATTTTAGTCCCTATAAATAAATGACGTGTTAGATGACGTGGACAGGGCAATGTGCCACGTCAGCGTTTTAGGGTGACATGGCACTAGTCAACGCAAATGAGGGACTAAATTCGAAACTTGAAATTTGGGAGGACTAAAAACCGTTGACTTTAAATGTAGGGACTAAATTTAAAACTCGAATATTTACAGGGACCTAATTCATATTAAAGCCGTAAATTTCAAATCTAGATGATCAATTTACAGTTGAAAAAAAAGCCTATGTGTCAATAAATTAAAGTCAATTATCGGAGTACCACCTTCATTTAAATGGTATAGAGATTATTCCACCGTAAATAAACTAATATGTTAACAGAAGATTCCCGTGAATTGCGTAATGAAAATGCAATTTGTTGTCCCATTATCAAAATGAGTAAGATAGTTTTATTGAGGAAGTGTTCTAAAAAAAATGGTCATTTCTAGGTAGATAATGTGTGATGTATAGTGAGCTAGCAAAAAGATGGGGAAAAATCTGTTATGGGTTAGACTTTAGATGCCACTATAGGACCACAAATTTAAATAGCACCAACGAAAATGTCGTATATATGGCTTGAACGGTTTTCCTATTAAAGGGATCCACGATATTGCACATTTGCAGAGTAACCTTTTCCTACACACACAAAAAAAAAAGTTCAGAGGGCAACGTTAGCTGTTTTCTGATAATGAAATTAAAGTATGAATTGGGTATTTCATCTTGAATCAAACCAAATTCAATCTCCTTTATCTCACTCACTTTTCCTATATATATAAATATCAAAGAAAGTAAAATGAAAATCGATTAATACACATGCATAGAGGTAGCTCCTCACAACGAGTTATAAAGATATATACCCATATACACAGTGATGACCTGTATAAATTTTGTCTTAATTTATGGGTTATATTATTATATTCATTTTTTGTTTTTAATTATTTCACAAATTTCTTAGTCTTTGTTTTTTATATTTAACTAACCCGTGCAAACCATGCATTTATTACTGAAATAATACAGAAAGGGTCATGTATGTTGTCCACTTGTCCCTTCCCCAATTTAGCTGATTCTGTTTCATGACTTTCATCATTTTAACTAATCTAATGGGACCAATGTATGATACAGAGCAGTAAGTTCAATGCCCTTATCTGAATATATGCGGTTTAATTTGGCGTTTGTTTATTTAATCAAGGTTGTCACTAATTACTTAATTGTCTGGTAAGCCAGCCATCATTGTCTTCCACCCTACTGTAAAAAAAAATAAAAAATCATGTCTTCCACCCTTCTTAAAATAAACATTATGAACAAAGGCACAAAGCATATATATTTCTTTCATTACCTTTGAACCAATAGAAGTTAAAACTATTCAGGTCTGTTTGGAAAAATAGTTTATTTAAGGACTTATGGTATAAGTGCTTATATGATAAACGCTTATGTATAAGCTATTTTTATAATCGAAGAAAGAATGTAGTAAAACTGATTTCATATAAGCCGTACGCTGTTTTGATAAGCTATAATGGGTAGCTTATGAAAATAAACCCAAAATAGCTTATGAACCCGTCATAAGCAGTTTTCATAAGCTCTGTCAAACACAATGACAAAAAGAGTTTGTCAGATTGTCAGTAGATAAGCCCAGATAAATTCTGTATAAGTCAATCCAAACAGACCAATATTCGTAATGATCAAAAGCAATTAGGAATGGATTTACTGCAATTTGATAGAAAGTTGCAAATGGAGATCTGTTATCTTTCGATCCACCACATGTATACGTGTGTATGGGCTCCGCGTGACAGAGTCCTCTTTAGTTTAGTCATACTCATACCGCGATACTGAGGTACTGGGGGTTTTGCGTGTGCGTGTGCGTTTTAGTAGTACACATGAATTAAAGTTTTAGATTGGGGCTCGGAAAATTAAGATGTCCTGTTTTACTTTTGTCCAAACGTACATTTTAGGAGTAGTTTCAAACCAGAAATTAAATACGACGTTACTTGTGTTGTGATGCTTTCTGTGCAGTTGCTTGTCTTTGTTAATTAACTAGTATTGATCACCCGTGCAATGCACGGGCTAGGTAATTGTATTTGTAGGAAAATGACGATGTTATCTAATTTAATTAAAAACATTAGTCAAATTGGTTGCATATAAGTTCAGAGCATAAAACACATATAAGTTAAATTCAGATACATTCACAACCATGAAAAAATTCACAGTCATATTGTGGATTAAGTCTTTTAATTCCAGAATCAGTCACAATAGTGGAAGAATTCACACCACCAGTGTGAAAGCATGAACTTATCGACGAAATGCAGTTTAAAGATTCCAGAACTATTCATAGCTGTGAAAAATTTCACAACTGTAGTGTGAAAGCGTCAGGCTTATCCATGAAAATGGAAGTTGTTATTCCAGAACTACTCACAATTGTAAAAAATTTCACATGGCGGGTGTGAATCCGTCAGACCTCACGAAAACAAACTTATGAATACAGAATCGTTCACAACTGTAAAAAAGTTCACAGCGCGGGTGTGAATCCGTCAGACCTGAGGAAAATGAACTTCTAAATACAGCGTCGTTCACAATTGTGAAAAAATTCACAACCGTATTGTGAAAGAGTCAGGCCTAACCACGCAAATGGAAGTTGTCATTCCAGAACTACTCACAATTGTAAAACACTTCACACCGTGGGTGTGAATCCGTCAGACCTCACGAAAATGAACTTATGAATACAGAGTCGTTCACAACTGTAAAAAAATTCACATCCCGGGTGTGAATCCGTCAGACCTGATGGAAATGAACTTCTGAGATATTCTCACAATGCTGAAAATATTCACACCCATATTGTGAAAGTGTCAGAGACAATTTGCGAAAATGCAACCTTCCCAATCATCATATTTGTCATTATTTCGGTCTAAACGGTTAGTTATGCATTTTCTATTCAGATTTAACGAAATGTGTGCTGATAATAATACATTAACAGTGTCAAATTACCATAATTTGTCTCCAAATTTCATAAAGAATATAACAGGTTATTCTCAATGTTATACAACAAAAAAGAAGTATAAGTAGAATGCTTCAAAATTTAAATATATCACCAAGTTTTGGATTACAACTAACAAAAAATAATAATAGAAATGCTGTGATAGAGCTATCACATATTTTCAAAGACTTCCTTGTACACAACATTTATTGTAGTTGAACATATCCTTCCATCATCATCCAAAATCAATATTTTTAGACCTTTTCTTGATTTGACTCTGGAGATAGCAACATAGAGTTGTCCATGTGTGAAAACAGGCCGAGGAAGATACAAACCAACCTTGGAAAGGGATTGTCCTTGACTCTTGTTAATTGTCATTCCAAAACATAAACACAATAGAAATTGTCTTCTCTGGAACTTGAATGGAAATGATGGATCAGAAGGTCAAGGCTTAATTGGTTCTAATTCTATAGTACCGCTGCAATGGGGTTAATTGAAGGCACCTTTTTGGGGGAAACAACCCCCCCTCCCCCCCCCCCCAAAACACAATACCCCTTTCTCTATCTCACCAACACGCAATAGATATAAGTATAACAAATATAACAACAACTCCAACAATATGTATAAATATAAATAAACTTGTGACGCTCTTTAATTAGCTAGCTTGATAGAGCCAGCCAATATGGCTTGGCTGCAGTTGTTACTTTACTGCATGTGTAGATACATATGCATACAGTGATTTAAACCATACAATTGAATCGGAATCTGGTTCAGTTCTCACCATATACACTATATATAGAAGAACTTGTGCCAGAGTTGATAATTAATTAAATCCCACAGCTTTTCTCTTTTTCTATGTCCAAAATTTACTCCTCTGGTGACTGAAGGCGAATCGTTTCCTGATGAGGTATATAGGTAGAATGACTTCCCATATTAAGATAAAAAAACTATATACAACCCTTTGAAGCAGTACTGGCCACACATATATATATGGAATGGCACTGTCACGGCTAGCTGTTCATGCCATCACAGACAAATCCACACTTTCTAGTTTGTCTTTTACTAAAACAAAAAAAAATGCGTATATACACTTTGTAGTATCTAGAGCTTATAGACTACCCTTCCTTAAATAATTGAGAAAGAAAAGAACAAAAAAAGATACTCTAATGGTGAATCTTATTCCTTTGAAATCTTGGATTTCCAATGATATTGCGTAGCTAGTGCCCCATTTGATCTGTAGAGTCCTACCATCAGCTACGGAAAAAAAACAAAAACAAAACTCAGACAGCAGGCATACTCCATTATTTTGAAAGCCCACTTCCCACCTTCAACTAGTCCTACCTTTATTTAACGGAAAGAAGAACCTGATCATAAAATTATAAGCGCATGATCCTGTTTTTTATTTTTTATAAAGATTGGAAACATAATGATAATATTAGAGATTCTTTTTTCTCTAGCTAGCTTCTCCTATCTAAGTAGTACTTCAATCCTCTTAATAATGACACCATATTAGTGCTTAATTTCTTTGTATATCATCACTAGTAGGGGTGGCAATGTGGGCTGGGCCCGGCGGGCCGGGTTGGGGGTTTCAACCTGCAACCCGTTTTGGCCCGCCCAAAGGTGGGTTCAAAACGGGCTAGCCCGACGGGTCAACCCGTTTTTTTTTTTCTTTTTTTCTATTTTTTTGTGCTTTTTTGGATTTTTGGGCGGGTTGGGCGGGCCAACCCGCCGCTTTTACACTCGTTTTCTTTTTTTTTTCGTTTTTTTGGCGGGTTGGCCCGCCAACCCACCAGCGGGGCGGGGCGGGCTGGGGTACCCCAGCCCACTTTTTTTGGCGGGTTGGCCCGCCCAGCCCCGTTTTTTGGCGGGTCGAGGCGGGTTGGCCCGCTTTGCCAACCCTAATCACTAGCTAGTGTTCACCTACTAGTTCATTGGCCCACTTGTGAATAATTTACTCATATTTTAGAGAATAAACTCGATCGTGTGATCCCCACGCTCCATTTATATATTCATTAATATCAGTTAGTTAAGAAAGAGCTACACTTGTGTTTATAAACTGGAGTTGAGTATATATAACGATTCATTAGAGAACATGATTACATATTGTCAAATTTCAGTCACTATATATGATAGATAAATAGATAGATATGAATAATTAATCTATATATTTTGAAAAGAAAAACCACTCCATATGTCTGCATCAAGCGTATATATCGGTCTTGATTATGAGTTTGGGGTCCAAATTTCACTGCTTGTGGTGTTTAATTTATAGGTAACATTCATCTTCAGGCACTTCTGTTATCTCTTGAATTATTTGGCTTAATTTGCTAAATGAGGGTACATTTTACGCTTTCTTTTGGTTAAGATAAGCATCTCATTAATAAATTTTCATCCTATAAAAAATTAATTATTTTACACACCCGTTATCAATTGATCAAATGATATTAATTATAGTCTGAAATTTACTTATTTATTTGATTTACATTTTATCCATCCTCGTTGCCGAAAATAATTTTGGCTTGCATGGTTTGCTGAGCTTCAAACAATGCTGCAGAGTCAATAACATCACGATCGGTGTCCAGCCACGACAACTTTGTCATTCAATTTGATCATTGAATGTTTAAAGGTCTTGTATGGTCCCATAACTGATCCCCCAATTCATCTCATATGTAAAGAGTTTTTTTTTTTTCTCTCTCTGTCCTTTTCCGTTACACCGCACCGGCACAGGCGCACGCACACCGCACACGCGGTAAACTCGTATAAATTAACCTCACAAACACTACACACACATGCACTTGCACACATGTATGTTTTATTACTAATAGACAATGGAATAGTTATAGGATGAAAGGTAAAAGAGTGAAATAAAATATGTATCACGACCCAATTATTTCAAAAACTCAATTAAATTGTTACGTAATAGGACGTGAATGATCTTATATATATCTTTTATCTTAATTGGGGAGAGCAAAAAGAATATATTAGATAGAATAAGATAAAATGTATTATATCATATTTTATTTTCATTATTATTTCAGCAATACAAATAATAAAATTACGTTGTAATTAATTCTATTTCACTGTATTCTATTTTATGATCTTTTCCTCCAACTCACACGTATAGTAGTGTAAGAAAAAATAGCCTCAACCTCAATTATTCAAAACGATCGACCATGACATTGTGTATGTAGACCCAAGAATCAATCTTTATCTCAATATTGAAAGTGAAATTACTTTCCGGCAAAACCCATTTCATATTTGTTTGCTCTTTTGGGATATTGCTTTACACACAACAGGGAATAGTTTCTGATCGAAAGAGAATCCTCCTCCCCTATTCAAGTTTTTTTTTTGGTAAACCAAAATGCATTAAATAAGATAGATATAGCACAAGAAGTGTCCCGTCCAGAAATGAGTACAAAGAATTGTTTAAGAATCCAGCTCTCATCCTCCTCGAATGAACAACTCCCACGCTCAAATACATCACCTCCCTCTCAGAAACATCAACCCAATATAAAAGGTAATTACCGACCGACCGCCATTAACAGCTAGCTAGCAAGCAACTAGAGAGCTGAATGGTACTCCCTCATGTGGTCATTAGTGCAAGTGTGCAACTGCTTTCTCTGTTACCATGGGTTTTCCATGAAATACGCGCTGCATTATTCTCCCTCATCATTAGCTATAAATGAATTACTAAACATCACATATATAATGAAAATCGGTACCTACGTATATAGTTTATCAAATTCCCACCTTTCAAAAAAAAAATTTATCGAGTCCCCATACAAATTTAGCTATGCAAATTGCAAATAGTAGAGAAATACCGGCAAGATACTCTCTAAAATACTTTTTCAGGTTGCTTTTAGCATGGGAGTTCAATCAAAAACTTTCCCACCAAGGGTTAGTGGATAGTACTGACCGTTGATTTAGCATTATTTTATTTGAATGATGAGATTTGTTGTGGGCAACTTGATACAAAACAAACCAATTCCAAGTTGTAGTGATAGATCGCAGCAATTGAGATATTAGAGACCCAAATTAGTTCAACTAAAACTGGAGAGCAAAAAATCACTAGATAGCGATAACTGAATATCAAAATTGCAATTAAACCTATACAATGATATTCAAAATTTTGTTAAACCGAACATGTTTTAATCCCCCCCTTCGTTTCGATTCAATTAATCACTTTGGGATGTTACACAATTTTATCTGAACTTATATTTTATAATAGCAATCCCGGGATTATAATAATTACTTCTGTTCAAAACTATTACAACAGATATATTTACTGTATCGATGCTGTTTTTAAGACTAAATTATGAGAAAACTGCACTCTTAAAATGTAAAGTCAAATTTAATCAGATAGTAATTTTTTCTTGACAGCCTTCTCTTTAATTTTGAAAAAAAAAAATCTTTGGCCAATACCGATTTTTCTGAGTACAGCAATAAAATCTTTAACAAACTCATAATTGGGTGGATTTTACATAAATTTCACTAAATTATATGGGTCTCATATATAATTTATTTAGTAGAAATCATTCCAAAAATGGTAAAACTCACATGAATTTTACTTAATAACAAAAAAAGTGTGAAAAGGAGTGTGTTAATTGTTAAAATTTGTGTTACTAAAATCTCTCTATTTGTAGTATTCTAATAATAATCAGTTTTATAATAGAAAAATATAAGATATTAAACGTATATATTTTGACGATATATATATATATATATATATATATATATATATATATATATATTATGAATAACTCTACTGAATACTTAAGACTAAGGAAATGAGTTAATTTTATTTAATAATGTTATAATTTTAACTTTTTTCTCCAAATATACCGTCTGTATAAAATGGCTAAAAGTGATGTATACAGTAATATAAATAATATGATAATAAATAAGAATAAAAATAAAATTAAATAATTAATATTATTAGAAATAAGACTTTATGATTTATAATTAAAACTAAGAAAATACATCATTTTATTTTTTATAAAAAGGATGAGAAATAACTAATCAATATTGATATGCATGAAAATTTCCAACTGTCTGGCACTGGTAAATTAAAGAGAAAAGCTGCTGGGGTGAAGGGTAAAGGGGGGAGACAGGTTAGTCAACCCAAAGGGAAATTGAGGGTGAGGAGGGATAGTACTTGTCTGGTGGTCCACAAGGCATGATGATGGAGCCTAAACTAAAAGCCTATTGCCAGCATCAATACGTGGGGCGGGCACCCTATATGCTATGATATCCATTCCATTCCATTTTATTCATTCATTCGGGAATAGTAAATACTAGTAATGAATGAATAGCAGCAGTGGAAGTAGAAAAGAAAAGGAATATGGTTCTGTTTGGATAATAAATTTATTTATTGTTTATGATATAAATTGTATAAGTTATTTGTATAATTAAAAAAAAATTATAGTGAAATTTATTTTATATAAGCTATAAACTGTTTTGATAAGCTATCATGGGTAGCTTATGAAAAATAAATCCAAAATAGCTTATAAATCAGTCATAAGCTGTATTCATAAGCTCTGCATAAGACAATCCAAACAGGCCCTAGAGGTATTAAGTGGATAGTACTGCTTAATAAGTGTCACCGGCGACGAATTTCGCATCGGTCACACTCTGCTTCTGTCACCACATTTCGCTTTGATTGCGACTGTCGGCATTCTTTTCAAGCGACACGTCTCTTCCCTCACCACCCACTAAGCCGGTTCCCCGTTCAACTTGACATTTTGCAACGTCTACCTATTGCATTCTTCTCTTGTCATGTGCTTTTACCCACAATATCAAAGAGACACCCCGAACTAATATGAGTTAGTGCCCGTTTGGGATAAATAGTTTATTTAAGTATTTATCGTATAAATATGCATATATTATATAAGTACTTATTTTATAAATGTTTATATTAAGTTATTTTTATAATCGAAGAAAGAATATGGTGAAATTAATTTTATATAAGTTGTAAATTATTTTGATAAGCTATCATGAGGAGCTTATGAAAATAAATCCAAAATAACTTATAAATCAACCATAAGCTATTTTCATAAGCTCTACCAAGTACACTAACAAATATTTATGTCAATAAATAAGCTCAGATAAATTCTACATAAATTAACCCAAACAAGACCTTAATCTATATTTAATTGAAGATAAATAAATTTTGACGATGGATTGTTTCATCACTATGTATCTCACTTGAGAAGTAATCAAGTACATCCCTTTAGATATAGGGCATTAATCACTTATTCTCGTCCTCGTGATTAAATCAATGAGAGAATGACTGGATGAATAAAATAAATATAATGGAAATGAAAAGAAAAAAATTAAGTATATTTTATTCATTATTCAAATAAATAAATCATGTATCAAATGAAAAATATTTTTTGTTTTTATTTTTAATTATAAAAATTTTATTTTCTTTTAATTTATTTTTCATTTTCAAAAATTCGTATTGAAAACAATGGAAACAAAATTTTTATTCTATCTATTTCCTATATATATTTGAAAAAACAGATTAAAATCAAGGGAATAGTCTACTGAGCCAATTTCGCAGTAGAACATTTTTTGGCAGATTGGGCTCTCGTTGTAATTTGTACAGGTGGCTGTCTATGGCTTCAAAAAGAAGTAAGAGGAATAGTTTTGTAATAATATAGTTTAGGTTAAACATAAAAATAGAAAATAAAAACACAAGTAAATAGGTCATTAGTACAAAATGTTTTTTACTATCAGAAAAAAAAGTGTAAACTGTTTTTTACTATTAATAAAATAAAAAATGTCAAGCGAACTACACACTTATGATAGAGATAGATAGATAACAAATAGAAGACTAATTACTTGCATTTTTAGTTCCTCTAGAATTATAATTTGTGCAATTTTTATCTCTTAGGTTTTATTTGTGTGATTTTAGTCTTATAAACATTTGATTTTTCAATTTTTAATTGTATAATTTTAATCTCTAAATATATATTTTAATTATACGATTTTAGTCTTCCAAATATTTCAACCATTTTGAAATAGAGGGAGTAAAAAAATTTGTTTTTATTAAAAGAATACATACCATATATTAATCGGATCCATATCATAGATCAAATAGTTTCCACATTGGCTCCGTATTAGTACCTCTTTCGCCATCAAAACCACGCACCTGTTTTTGTACTAGTGAAAGGAAAGCATATTAAATTCATTGCATTGGATAGTAGTAGCTAGACTTAGTTGGACGGGAGAATATAGAGTAGGTGCAGAGAAAAGGTCCTGGCGTTTAGGAAGACAATTAAATGCCACTATTATTTGAAATTGAGCAATGCTGCAGAAAGCGAGTGCGGGAGAATTTATTGATTCTCCTTTGGGTCACTGTAGATAAAAAATTAATAGTATTGAATATGATTGCGTTGGGAAAATTTTATTTAGACTTATTTTAGATATAAATATTTAAATAATTATTTTATAATATAATATAGTTTATAATATATCTATAAGTTATTTTTAACCGATTTCCATAAGTTTTTTAAGATAATTTATAAAAAAAAAATCAAAACTTATGTAGTGTTTAACACCATAAATTATGAGTAAAAATAGGTTGGTTTGGTTTGGTTAGATTTGGACTTGAGGTAAAACAAGATCCGAACCGATTATTTTTAATTGGTTTGGTTTGATTTTTCTGAAAAATTTTATCAAATCCAAATCAAACCAAACCAATAAAAATTGGGTTGGGTTGGTTTGGTTCTGGTCATTAGGTTGAACAAAAAATAAATTATTTTTTTAAAAAAATGCTTGCATATTATTTTCTTTTTATATAAAATTTTAAATTCTATTAAAAACAAATAAATTTTATATTTTATATCACATCAAGTAAAAAATGCTCATTTTTTAATAGTTATAATTAATAATTAAATTAATTTCAAACATTAATATTATTTTTTATTAGTGTTTAGCATTTTTTTAGAATCATAACTTTACATATCTTGTTAGTTTTATTATCTAAAATATGATAATCAATGTGAATAATTGTGTGCTAGATGAGAATATGAAAATGAACAAAAAATAAAAAAGTTTTAAGTACTAATATTTAAAATAAAAAATAATTGGTCGGATGTGTGATCAGATTGATTTGGATTAAAAAAAATCTGAGAACCGAACCGATTGTAATTCGTTTGGTTTGGGTTTAAAATCAAGTGAACTTATTACCCTAACTAATCCGAACCAATTTAATTGGTTTGGTTTGAATCATTAGATTGATTGAGACCCGATCCGATTTAAACCCCTACGGCATAAATTATTCGATTGTAAGATCTTTACCTAAATGCACCCCATATGCAATTCATACAAAGCACATATGTCAAATTAATTAATATTAAATATAATCATATAAACATTTGTATCTAATCGTGCATGTTTTAAAAATAATAACAGTTAAATGTCCCCATTCTGGGGAAAAAAAGAGTGAACTTTTTTCTTTCTTTAAAATCTCTCAAACTTTATAAGTGAAAGCACAATACATTCACAAGTCATTTAACTATAACACTTACATCTTATGTCTTCACGGCCCAAAGGGCCCCAACCCCAAACTTGGTTTAAAGAATCTTGACCTATTTGACCCAAAAAAAAAAAAGAATCTTGACCTAAGAGTGATGTTTATAAAAATAATAACACTGAAATGCTCCCTAACCCAAAAAGAGTGACTGTTTATTTTTTGAGATTTCAAGAAGTCACTTCACTTTTTTTTTCGTCACTTCGCTTTTTTATTTTGTTATTATCATGATAAAATTCTAGATCTTATGGGTTCAATTCATGAGCCCAAAGGGCCCCAGTCCCAGACTGGGTGGGAAAGAATCTTGACCAAGGAGTAAAACGCACATGCCAGCCTGGCTTACTTCTGAATTACCCTCTTGGCCCACGACAAGCCTCTCGTACCAAAAGACAAACTCATTAATGATTCTTGTAATTTTTTTTTGGTTCAACATCACCTCACCATTCCCAAAAATGTGCAAAAAGCATTAGAAACAAGGAGATTTGACAACGATGAGTCTAGAATCTAGATAGATACTATAAACTTATTACTGTTCGATACGGTTGTTGAACTTGAAAGAATGGAGAGGATGAATGGTACGTTATCTTCACGAGCTAGGCACAATTCCGTTAATTAACCCATACTGTAACAGATATGAAAATTATATTGGCAAAAAAAAAAGCAGTATAATTATCATTTAATTATATTGCATCGTAAAAAATTTTAGAAAAGAAAAATGTGCCAAGTATCAATGTATCATTGTATATTGAATGAAAGAAGGGGGGATTTATTTTCAACTTTTTCAAGAAAGGGACATGGAAGGCAATATAGGGTGCAAACTCCATCTAGGTTTCAACCACATTGCGGTGCACGACGGTGGGGTGGGCCTGCTTCGTGATTGTGATGGTGCATGTCGAGAAACTGATACAGCGACTTGTATGATCCGGCAATTGTTATACGTCATATTCATAAAAATATTATGAGGAAAGTGAGTCAAGAAGAAGAGGTGCATGTCCATAGAAAATTGATGTTCCATATTTCAGATAATAATAATAATAATAAGAAGAAGAAGAAGAAGAAGAATGTTCATTCAAAAATAAAAGAAGAAGAAGAAGAAGGTTTCGGAAGTAATAAGCCGATTAAAATTTTGGTAAACATGCATGTTGATTCAATTTTTATATTTACATTTTATAAATTAGAATTGGACTGAATAAATACCAGCCAAATATGGTAATAGTGTTTGATAATTTATAAAAATGGTTTAGAATTACTTAGTTTAAATACGTACACATAGGGAACGTATCAGATGAGAATATTTAATTATATCCGTTAGATTGAATACTTTTAATTTATGATGACAAATTTAATTTGAAGGCAGCATGAGGGGCAACGGGTGGCAGATTTGTAGACCCAGAGCAAAAGACAAAGCTTTGAAACTGTTTCCAAAATTAAATTCCTTAAATGTGCAACTGTGTGCGGTGAGGGTGCCTGCCAAAGGAGATGGGTGGTGTTTTCTCTGCCACGCGCACATCAATTTATTTTTCTTTTAGCATTTGCTTGAGTTAGCATTTTTTTTATTTGTTTTTTCTTTATTTTTTTAATTATTATATTTTTAGAGAAATAAATACAATAAATAATACTCTCTACTATTTATGTATCACATTTATATCATTTATTTCTTTTTTAAATATAAAAATAAAAAATAAATAAATAGAGACGATCCTAGCATACTTGCTTGACCCCCTAATGTCAGATTTGCAGAGAAACAAACTGGTAACTGGGCCTCACCGAATTCATCAAAAGTTTTCATGCTGTGCATATATAAGCTCCATATACCAACACAGAAACCATATTACCGGACCCTCCACGGGGTAGAGCTATTAATTAAAAAAATTCCCAAATCTCCTAATTATAAAATATATGTTCAGTAAAAAAATATAATAAATATATTACGTGAGTACAAAAAATTCAAGCACATACTTATTTAATAATTAATATGGATAAAAAATTTATCTATGAATTATTATTTTTTTGACAAAATGAATTATTAAAAAATATTGAAAAGCACCAAGGAGAATATAATTAAACTGATCACATGAAAATGGACGGAATAAATTTTCCACTCTTTTTATTGGGCCCATAATAGTAATATTCATAACATGAAAAGTTACAAAATTGGGCCGGGCCACTATTTCTAACAGCCCTTCCCGAATGAGGCAACATCACAAGACACTTATATCCTTGACCCAATAAAAATACACATGTAGATACTATATGGTTGGATTTTACCCATGTTATGAACTTGTTCATGTTGACAAAAAACAGACACTTATATCCATTATGCTCATTCAATCAGAGAAAGTGTCGTTGACCAAAAAAGAAAAAAAATCAGAGAAAGTAGCAAAGCAAGGGCTCAATAGATCCCTTCTCTTGTTTGCAAATAAGACATTCTGCTTTTTGAGAAATTCTCCTTAATTTGGCTATATTTTCTGCAACTGCTGCTACCACATTATGGTGAGCCTTCCAAAGATTTGCCTCATTGTAGCGGGTGGAGGGGGGGGAAGCTCCAACGGTCAAGGATGTTAGTGAATGACGGTAGTGACAACAAAGAGTATATGTAACAATTATGGTGGGTGATAAGCAGTGGCAAAAGTGGAAAGTATGAGAGAACGAGAGACAATAATTTTTTTTTTTTTGCTTTCTCACATGTCTTCTCCATTAGAGACAATCTTGTCGAGGCAATACTGAATGTGGGTATATCTCTATGCGAAAATTCAAACAGTGGTTTGTCATGTTGTGGGAACTAACTAGAGACAATAACAAATAAACACAGTACATAATCAAACATTTTTTATTAACAAATTAAAATTGTATTTTTTTTTGTCCAAAATTAAAACTATATTTGAACAGGATGCACATACATTCTTTTCTAAAGGCACATACACTTATATCTAAAAAGACCATAAGACCCTTGCTTTTAAAAAAAAACCCCAAACTCTATCTCTCTCACCTCTCCGAAGTCTGCACAACTTCTGCAGTGCTCTATCTTTCTCCCTCACTTCTCCTTCTTCTTCCAAGAGAGCATATAATGGTTTTCTTCATATTTCCTATTGTTGTTGAATATATTTTTGTGGGCTTTTTTTTTCTTGCTCTTGCGTGCAGTGCTCCTGTGGCTATTAACAGCTACTTGCATCAGGACGGGGCGACCACAAATAGCAAGACGTGCAATTGAGCTTGCGGGGCGATCCCTTGAGGAAGACAAGCAGATGAAACCAGTGATTAAAAGATCATCTTCTTGGACTTGCTAAAAATTTCTAATAGATAAATAGTACAAAAAAATAAAGAAAGAGATGTTGTTTCAATACACGGCAATATTCGTTGATGCCAGTCTTAGCGGTGTGTGCGCGGAACTAATACTTTCGCTGGTGTTATTTTTAGCGCACACACAAATAACTGGTATGGAACTATTAGTTTCGTGAAAAAAATGCACACGCAAAATTTTACAGAGAAAAATACTCCGCGAAACTATTAGTTCTGCGTAAAAAAATATATACACAAAACTATTAGTTCCGCGGATTATTTTTTCTTGTAAAAAATACTCCGTAGAATATTAGTTCTGCATATACATTTTTTTTCGCTGAAATAATAGTTCCGCGGTTCATTTTTCACAGCAAAAAATACTCCGCGGAACTCTATTAGTTCCGCGCACACATATTTCAGAACGCACACTCTCTTTCTCTTTCACTCTGTTTTCTTTTCCATTCCCACACTCTATTTCTTCTCCTTGTCGAAGGTTTCTCACACCAGATCCAGACAATGAATCTCTTCCTAAAGAGCTAACCTCTGTATAGAGTATAATTATGCATCGATCCTGTCTATATTATTTTTTATTTTTTACCAATTAAATCTCATATGCTCTCTTGGAAGAAGAAGGAGAAGTGAGGGAGAAAGATGGAGCACTGCAGAAGTTGTGCAGACTTCGGAGAGGTGAGAGAGATAGAGTTTGGGGTTTTTTTTTAAAAAGTAAAGGTCTTATAGTCTTTTTTTTATATAAGTATATGTGCCTTTAGAAAAGAATATATGTGCATTTTTTTTTGGTCAAATATATATGTGCATTTAAAAATAGCCATTTGAACAAACCGTATTTTTTTCCCTTCAAATTTTTGGGGTATCACTTATTTTTGGTAAGAGGGAGGGCCTAGGGCCCAAACGAAGCAAATTTTGGCGGTGCAAATTCGGTCCTTGGTATCTACTCATAGTCCATTTAGCATCATGAAAACAAATTGTTTTCATGATGCTAAATGGTTCATGAAAACAAATAATTCAATCATGACCCAAAAAAAAAAACAAAAAAAACAAATAATTCAATGAAACGACACCGTACAATAATTTAAAGCTAAATTAATAATATTCTACGCTGACTTCCCTAACTTGAATGATGCAGAGTACATGATATCTCACGAAAAGAAGAAAAACGCTTTAATTAAAATTAATATATCCCTTTTTTTTGCTGAAAGAATTAATATATCCTTTAATAAGTGCACAAGTAATTGCTGCGAATAATATAGTGAACGTAACTTCTCGTTCAAAACTTACCCCGAGAAGGAGAGTATTTAAAACATACGGTAACCAATTCTATAAAAAAACAAACTGAAAGCTTAAAAATTTCATTGGATTAATCAATTTTAAAATTGAAAATTGGTCCACCAGCTTATTAAACCAAGCCAAAATAACAATATTACGTTGGTCCGAGTGGATCTGAGCTCAGATTCTTTAAACAAAGTTATCGACAAAACCAGTAAATACATCGCACCAATGACATAATGACAAAAAAAACCAATTAAAGTTATATATCATTTCATTATATAAAATCTTACTATTATATAAGTCAAATCAATAAATTTTTTTGGATTCAAATCAATAATTTTTACTTTCAGCTGTTCCCCTCTGTTTGTAACAATTGAATATTATATATTTTAATTGCACTTTCTTTTTAATTATGGATATTGAAATTTAATATAAATTGTAGGATAATATTTTTTTATCCGTAGGATAATAATTAATTTTAACTTATATTTGAAATATAAATTTATATTTGATGTCGGGACTTGTATTTTTTTTTTTAAAAATGGATTTATTTATTTTAATAAATTATATTTAATGTATTAACAAAAAACCAAAAAAATAATTCAGACTGATTTATGTTTGACTTGATTAGAATAATTCTATATTTTTAATTACTAAAAATCAATTAAACAGTAACATTTTTTTATGTTACAATTAAACAGTAACATAAAAAATGAATCTAATTCAATTCTCGAGTATTCCTAAAATAGCAACAATGCGACATCAACTGAGCAAATATGGCCTCCAAACAAATATAAGTTGCAAATCAACATTTACTATTTTTAGTTATTATATTATAATAAGAATTGAGCGCGAGATTTAATAAATTATTCGATATTAAAATTAGTATATATGAAGTGTTCTTCATGCATAGTGCGAAATGCGAATAATGTTCTAAATTATTATTGTTTATGTTCAACCGGTCATTATCAAACCCATAAGATGTCAGCCAGAAAAATACTCGAAAGCATTTGAGAATACACCAAGAATATTGAGTGTGTGGCATCTCCTCTCGATTCGGTAGCTGCTCTTTAGAAATAAAAAATGAATATCTGAACCTGAATTACATCATTACAAGACATCTACGCGGCACTTTTGTTTTGTTTAAGAATTTTCGTCTCAACCCACTTAATTTATTTGTTTTGGAGGAACGATATATGGGATGAATCATATTATATATGATCTACTGTATTTATTGATCGGATCTAGTTTATTTAATTCAGATAATATAATTGGAAAAAAGTTATCTACAACCCATTTTTGGGAACTGTACACTTTTTTCAAGAAAAAGTTTTGAAATTAAAAGATATGTTTTAAAATTACGATAATATAAATTTAAAAAATATAAAGACAGTTTTAATAATCTTATTCATTGATAAAAAAAATTTATATCATGCAATCATTTTTTTAAAATATAAATAGGACAAAGAGATGTACTTTAACTCGTATACACGTCCCGAATCAACTATATTAAAAAAAATTGTCATGATATTATCAAAAAAATTGTCATGAGCTAAAATAAATAAATTGTTAGATAAAAATATATAAATGAGGGCGACAAAAATCACACTGTGACCATTTCGTTATAAAAACTATAAAATGATCATATACTACAAATCAATTCTTTCAAAACTTAATTTAATTATATTAGTTGAAACATTTATGAACGGTTTTATACTTTTATATACTGAAATAATGAAAAAATAATCAACAAGTTAAACAATTAATTAAGTAGCACATCACACAGGTGCAAGTTTGATTAGTACGTTAAGCCCATATTGTATTAAACGCTAATAAAACGAGTCGATCAGATTGCACAACGTGCGTCGCTGCGTCAGTGCGCATCAGCACCGCCCACTTATTTGATTGTTGGTTTTGGAAGCTGACCCACTAATTAATTAGTCCTTATAATGATCGTGGTGATCTAAATACAAAATTAACTGTTCTCCATTGTGGGAAAACCCTAATTTTGTCTGCCACATACCCATGGAGCAGAAATTGTACATTATTTGATTGACGGCTGTGTGGGAATCAAGCACGGCATGAAGAGACCCAAGCAATTACAGGGGTCTTGATTTTCTCTCTATGCAAAACAAATGAACAAGTACTCCACCCAGTAGCAAGAAACAAAGTTGCACCTTTAAGTAAGAGCGTTTCATGAAGTGGGTCAAGGTCAACTAATTTCCTTATCCCCTAATTTGGCTATGAACGAAGAGAGTGTTATCAACATATATATTTTCTTGAACTATCGATAGACGATAATATAACAAAGAGCGGTTTGATTCCTTGAAGAGATTAGTTTTTGCAGTTGCGCGCGAATGATACCCTGAGAAATTGTATGAAAAATAAATAAATAAAAATGTTGCATCCTTATCTTGGTTGGACACTTCATTGGAAACCTACTATTGCACCATGAAACGTTTAACTTAAAAATATAATGATTGAAATTAGGGAGTTACTAAAATATGGTACAATTAAGATACACTTTTGTTTGGTTTGTGCGATGCAAAGTGTTTATTAATTTAAGGATGGTTGACATGAAAGAAGATTGAGTGGCCAACATACGGACCCAGGTTGCACAACCATGCAGGTCAATCTATAAACTAAACAGAATTGTTTTGTACTAAATGGCAAGTGGCAATAATCAGCGTTCCCACTTTCCTAAAGGAGTATGAACCACGAAGAAATTAACGAAGTTCATTAATTAAGTACACTAAATAATAAAACAAAACCAAATAATGAAAAGGTGGTGTCTATTATACTTCACTCATGGAAAGCATCATTACTTGTTCTGCTATTGAAATGCCATACGACTGGCGCACCTCTTTAATTTATTTCACCTAGCTCCACTTTGGACGGTAATATTATATACATAATTCATTTCCCAATTCATGATCATGCTGTTGCCAAAATTTCATCATCTTTCTTTGTTTGGTTCTCAGCTTATTTTATTGTTTAATTTATAATCTGATCACTTCACATTTTTGTTTGAATGGCAGCTTTCAAATTTAATTTGTAAGATTAATTAAAGATGGGTCTAAGACGAAGTTTTACACAGGTATTCGAATATATACTTGTAAAAAAAACACATGGTATTCGAATATAACATCTCAATCCATCAAATTATAGTAAGATGGCAAAACATCTATATGGCATTTTTCACTATACACCATAATATTTAAAATAAATGCAGGATATGCTTTCAAAAAACAAAAAAAAAGAAGATAAATGCAATATTGTTTTGCCTTGGGCCTCAGACCTGCTGGACTTGGAAAGGTCACGATGGTTTGGTTCCCTGAGAGTGGTAGCTGGTGCAGCGGGGTACCTGCAAAGGCACTCCGACGCTCAAGTTAGAGAGAGACCCAACTAAGGTTCAAGGCTTAAGGGTTAGAGTGAACACATACATTGGATTAGGGTTTTCTCCTCTATATATAAAGGGTCTGTGGTCCCCCTCCCTTAGGGAACAGCGAGCTGAATCAGTACGATTGCCCTGTGCAATGACAGGGATCTTGTACTCCACTGTGTGGTGCGCGTGGTTAGGTATGGCTCGTACGGATGTGGCAGTTGCGGCAGGTCATTGTTCTTGCTCCGCGAGGGAGATTTGCTCAACGTGCTTATTGGGTCGGGTCGCCACACGGTTTTACCTTGGGCCACACTTAGGACCCTTTTTCATGGCCCTCGGCCAGGGCCATCGCAGCCTGGGCCTGAGGGTTTGTCCCAGCTGCGCGTCCCCGGAACAAATACAAACCATGAAACCATGGCCAACTGAACCCCAGAATTAACTCTCCTCATATGTATGTGTGTGTGTGTGTGTTAGACTAGAGTTGTCAATTTTGGCCTGGCCTATTGGCCCGGTATTTGAGGCTGGGTTGGGCTCCTTAATCGCAGGCCCAAAATGAACTGGACCATTTTGGTTGGGGTTGATTGACCTACCGGGCTAGGCTGAGCCCACGTTTTATGCATTGTTTTAGTACTTTAAGCAATTTTTCTTTGTAAATAATTCGGGCTAAGCCCGACCAGGTGTGTTTTAGATTGGGCTGGGCTAGAAAATATGTTGCTTAAACAATATATGGGTCGGCTTGGCCTAGTCTAATTTTACAATTTGCCCGGACGGGCCAAGTCGGGCCGAGCTGAACGACCTAATTTGCCAGCTCTATGTGTGACTATACAAATAGGTGTAACTTAATTTATATTCTTTTGCAGAAAATATGTGAAGGAAAAATAAAAGAAATTAATAAAAACATTTCATTTTTTACTAGTGCTCCGTTTTGGAGTAAAACTGAAGTTTTAATTAAGATGTCGAATTTCCTAATTGCTATAGAACAAACATATATAATTATATGTTTGATATGTTTGATTTTGGGTGTTTGATTATTCTGTATTAATTATGCATAAAGACAAACTGGGTGGGTTTTGGTACGATCATATTCAAAGTCAAAGAAGGAATTGATGCATATGCATAACCTGCACATCTGGGGACGCGAGCGATATGTCATCCTACGATAAAAAAATTATCGATTTGATTATGGGGAAGGAATCATTAGCTAGCTTCGAAGGATGAACTAATCAGCAAACCTGATCACAATATATATTTAATCCAGAAGCTCATGGTTTATTTTAACACTCAATTTTCTTGGGTGAATTCATTTAATTGCATATGCTCCCTCAAAATCTGCGGCAAATAGTTATTAATTTCAATTACGAAATTGTACTATATATAATAATGTGTGTAGTAATCTGAATGGGGTAAATATAATTGAGTTCGTACTGAATTAATTTACTTATTGATGATGGGGAACATATATATATATATGAGTTTAATTTATATGCTCTGTCAGTGTAAAACCATTTTACACTGGCATCCAATAGAAATTTGCCACATTATATTAGCATAATTTAGGTTCAATTAAAAAAAATCCTAATTCTTTACTCTGTTCTTTTTGCTCTCTTCTGCCGTCGTCCATTATCCATCTTCTGTTTCTGCCCCTTTCATAGCATGCTCTCTCAGCTGTTATTATCGTGGTTGTTGGTCCAAATTCATTCTGAATCGCCCAAGATTTCCATTTATTTCAATAAGATGTTTTAATATACAAAAGTTTCCATTCATTTTACACAAATATGAAAAGGTGAATCGTATTTCATTTTTACATTGCCAAGGAAACAAGTTCTAGCTTAATAATATTATATACTTGTCACATCCGAACACTATTTCAAGCCTGTCAAAGACACAAACACCTTCAAAAGAGACATATAACACAACAATCAGAATGGGAATACAAATGAAAATGCATTACTATCGCAAATGTACAAAAGCAACTTTTAGGGCTTTTGTTGATCCTTCATACTTCCTATTTCTCATATAATATTCAAGCAATCAATTCCTATATTCAACCAAGCATTCACGAAGACCACTGCAAAAAAAGAGAGAGATAGCCTGCGAAGAGCAATTGCAGAGAAAAGACGGTGAACATGTTGAATGGTAGAATTAAGATTTTAGGTTTTTTTAATTCAATTAATAAATTTTATTGAGGAGAATGACATGGCAAAATGATTAAATCTCATTGGATGTCAGTGTAAAATAGTTTTATACTGACAGAGCATATAAATTAAACTATATATATATATATATATATATATACACACTATGCATGATATATATTGTAATTAAAGACAAAACAAACTATTTAAAAAATAATTTTGATACAGCGCGCGTGTAATTCTTTTTTATATACTATCAGTAAATCTTTTTTTGATATTTCATTAATGAATTGGACTCTAGAACTATCTAAAACCTTTTTTTTTTTTACCTAATAACTATGTAAAACCTGAAAACATATTAAATGGTACCAAGTAATTAGTCTCGGTGATAAAGAAATAGGTTACTCTTAAATAGAATATCAGGTTTGAGTTCTACGAATATATAATATAGGGAAAAAGCTAATTCTTACGAAAGTTTTACATAACAAAAACGACGAATTCATTTTAAACCGTTTGATTACAATTTATTTTGATTTTTGTTTATTGGAAAAGGAAAATGCTTACGGAAACGAAAACAAGCTCAACAAAAGGAACGAATTGCATCGTGTCTTCTTATTATTGGCCACCGACCTTTGTATGGTTATTGGGCCCCGCTTTTCAATTTTTTTAATTGATTGAAGTCCATTTCGTTTCACATTCGTACAGTAATAATTCGATCCATATAGCATTACTGATTTGAAAAATATGAAACCTCCGCACTCCATGTATTCGTCTCTTTCGTGCTTTATCGGTTTCGTAATAAATAGCAAGTCTCATAATATAGACACTAAAAAATGTGTGTTGAGTGAATTTATCCGACTCAACTCAATTATTTGTTTTGATTCAATATAAATAAATTAAACATGGAAGTCCCTTGAAATAAAGATTTAAATACAAATTAAATGATGAAAATAATAGTACGTATAAATTTTTTAAAAATAATAATTAAATTAATAGTAAACATTAATATCAATAATTAAAAAATAAAGTATTGCTAATATATATCAATTTACAGTTTTTATTGAAATTAAAATTAAAATTAAAATTAAAAAACATCTTGCTAAGTCAAACATGCATTTAAAATGCACATCTTCGTTCATCCCTCATCAAGAATTATTATTTATTACTCGCTCCGTAATTCCTTTTAATTGTTCATTTTTAAGAAAAAACTTATTACTATTTATCTTTTATTTTGATAGTTTAAGATTATATTTTATCAATTATACTCTTATAATCATTATTTTACGCATTTTTCATACACTTTAATGTGGAGAAAAGTAAATAGGTATAATGGATTAATAGTGAAAAGACGATGGCATAACAGGAAAAAAATTTATCAATTAAATGATTCGATTATTGATTATTGTGAAACAATCTTAAAAGACAGATAAAACAAAATGGAGGGAGTATTAGAGTTTAATTACTATGCACTAGTAACAGTGATAAATTTTTTTACACAGACATTCAATCATATCTTATCATGGTGTCACCTTGTAACAATATTTCCTAAAACATATACATAAATATCTATATAAATATCTATATGATGGTATATGATTAGATGTCAGTGTAAAACTTTTTAATACCGTCAGTGTATAATAATTAAATTTTTATTATTAATGCAAAATTTATATGTGCATAGCAATGGTGGTGAAATTTAATATTTTATATAAAAATATATTTTAAGCAATAAACACTCCATTTAAAATCTAAATGTAGCGTAGTAGATATATCTATAGCCTGTCAATGATGTTTTTCTTTTTCTTTTTAATTTGAAGATTGGATATTATCGCTTGTAATATCCATAATTTATAGGATTCGTTTGATTTACTAAAAATATGAGGAGTTAGGATAGGACAAAAAATATTATTCTACGTTTGCTTTGTAAATGTCACATATGTTATATTATAATAAAATAAAAATATAATAATTACAACCATAATATATATGACATGTATTAAAATATATGATAATATGTATTACTCTAACGTGAAATAAATATTAGACAAACATAAAGAATATTAAAGTAAATATCACATTATTTTGCCTATATTGTGTATTGACCCATGTGTATATAAAGTTGTATATATATGGTAACTTAAGTATTTGTCTTATATTATTTTACTCGTGTTGTTTCTCCTTGTCCATCAAACACACCCATAGTATATATGCAAGTCAGTATCTTTTACTCACACAAAGATGAATTTACATCCTCTCCACCAATTTGTGGAAACTGCAAACGATTTTCAGTCATTTGAAATGATCTCATTATATAATAAAATATTAAAAAAACAAAATTAATTAATGTCATCATTTAGGCCATTAGATACTGTACGCGCTGTTTGGTTTAAATTGTAGGAAACCCAATTCCCACGAAGAGGAGAAACTGATTGAAATAATTAAAAGGCATGTGGAGTAAATATCTATAGTGAATTATTTGTGTTATACTTTTTGACTCATAATTTTAGATTGAATATTTAAGAAAAAGATTTACGTTTCACAATAAATTACCTAGCTATATATAAATTAAAAAAAATTCGATATTTGAAACTAGTTTTTTTTATATCGAAAAATACTATTGTTTTATTTGGAAGAAATCAAGAAACCATAGAAATAAGAGTGTATGTGTCATTTAAGCAAATCTAAAGGGATAAGTACAATTTCACCAACAAATTTTTTTAATAGGTAAATATTAGTAATTAGTTTATTTGGGGATTCAAACTTATTATCTATTTATCACATTAATTTCTATATCTCTCTCAAACAACCAAACCAACTTATCACTCTAACAAATAAGGGTTGTGAGTGTTTAATTATTTAGCAGAGGAAGTATGTGACGTGTAAGCACACTAAGGAAATGTGAGTGCAATTTTCCTAGAAATAAATAACTTGTTGAGTGATCAACATGGTGTGACTGGGTGGTTGATACCCGAGTTCCTTAAACAAGATATCGGGGTTTGATACCCGACCGTGTTATGGAAGAACACTTATTGAGAGAAGTCAACCCCATAAATTGATCTAATTACTACATCGAGAGATTAGTTTTCATAGTTGCACGTGAGAATACTCAAGTTCAACAAATAAAGAACAAGTTGAGTGATCATTTTTCATTTCACGAACTCTAATATATATATATATATATATATATCGAATTACGATATAATATATTAGTTTTTATATCATTCATTCTAGATGCTTGGTGAGATTAATCAATTAAAGATTTGAAATATTTGAATTTAATATGTATATGGATGCAAAGGACCCAAGAAAAAACAAAGCATGTCTCCTAGTGGAAAGGATTTCCACCAAGCCAAGATTCCCACATAGCAAAGCATAGAGCTTCTTAAATGTTCATAGATCAATTTCCGATAGCCCAATACCGTCCTATATATAAATGCATCATTCAGACTCATGCTTCCTCACTCAGAAAACTCCTATATATTTTAATTTCTTCTTCCATACTATTGTTTCTCCGATCCATATATAACTACACCCCTCAACACTCAGGGACTCCATTTCTATGGCTTTCATAGCTTCACAAGCTATCAGAAACTCCATTTCACGGCCTACAAATCAGGTTGTTTGTGATATGTCTGATAAAGGTTCCATGGACAGGTTTTCTTTTAAAAACAAGGGCATCTATAAAGGCCAACGCAATCTTCAAGATCATTTGACTGTGGCAAATGTTGCGAGCCCATTGCCTGTAATTGCTCCACCGCCGGAGGAACGGTCAGGGACCACCGGCGGCCGCCGGCATCATGTTGCATGGACTAGTATCCCACAAGAGAGATGGGAAGGAGAGCTTCTTGTTCAAGGACAAATACCATTGTGGCTGGTTAGTGATGACTTTAATTTAATATATATTGCTGAATTCCCCTACACAAAATATTTTTTTTCTTTCCCCAAACACTCATGTTTTTCAAATATATTAGTATACATATATCCAATACTTTTTCATCTTCTTGCCAAATAAGTTTATGATTTAAACATGAAACTATATATTGAAATGATCAAAGCTAGTTTAACCCATTAATAGTCTGTTTGATTTAACTTTTTCAAAATCTTAAAAACAATTTTAGTGAAAACCAAAAAAAAATTGTTTTTGACAAAAATATATATTTAGAGAGTGCAAATCATATATATGCACTTTCTTTTGCACTGAACTCTAGCTAAGTTTTTTTAATTAAAAGATACTAGGACGGTAATAATTGAACTCTAAACCATTCCATTCCATTATAAAGAATGATTATTCTAAAAACTCAAGTTTGAAACAAAGATACTATCGTTGCAACCTTTACTTAAATTTTACCGCTATTATTAGTCGCGTTATACTTGATTGTCATAGAAAACTACAAATTGAAAACACGAGACAAAGAGAAAAAGAACAGGAGATCATGTCACAAGAGTCCAGAGTTACTACCTTCGTCCCTAAATATAAGAACCTTTACAAAAAAATGAAAGTTCCTTTATATAAGAACATTTCCAAAAAATCAATTGCATTAATTATTTTTTGACTAAAATGCCCTTATTTATTGTACAAATCACCCAACTATTCTACCATTTCCAATGCATTAATTAAGTGATGAGAGAGAGAGGGAGAAGAGAGATAGTAATAAGTGTTAGGGCTAGTTTTGGAAAAGTATAGTAAATTATTGATAAATTTATTGCTATTAACTAACTTAACCAATTTTCTTAAATGGTATGAATTAGTTAAAAGATTTTTATATTAAGGGACGGAGGTAGTATTTTCTCTAGGAGCGACAATATCCATGTATATTATAAAAAATAAATAAAAAAGCTGCTGTTCCTACACGTAATATAGTTTCGTTGGCAATCATACTCGTATACCGTGTCAGCGAATGGGAAGCCAAGCCATCAGAGTCGGAGGGTATATTCCTGGAACCACAAATTTAATATCCAATTAATTAAATTAAACTAATATATCAAAGGATATCTGACTCGTAGGTGCATGATGTAATTTGGCTTTGCCTCCCTTTCATTTTAAAAAAAAAAAAGGGATTTCTGAATTTACATGTATCCTCCCCATTGATTAATCAATTCGTACACTGGTATATATGTATATATAGGCAGATGTCATCACTTCGTTGGCTATAACGGTATGAAAAAAATTCTTGGATAAAATTAAGAACAGAAATATAAAAAGATAAATGTATTAGATGAATGTTAAAAATTGTTGGCTATTTAAATATCATTGCTTTAATGGTATAATAACAAGAAAAATTAATTGTGATTGTGAATACCTACCTACTAATATTTTTTTTTTGTTTGGTATGACATGATTTATAAATACTATAGCATGTATAGATCTGCATAATAATTAATAAATTTAGTAATAAATACATAAAATTACATGCAGAAAGGAACGTACCTAAGGAATGGCCCGGGAATGTGGCACATAGGGGACTACAACTTCAGGCACCTCTTTGACGGCTACGCCACTCTGGTCAAGCTTCACATCGAGAATGGCCGGTTAATCGCCGGCCATCGGCAAATCGAGTCTCAAGCCTACCAAGCTGCAAAGAAGAATCGGAAGATATGTTACCGTGAGTTCTCAGAAGTGCCCAAGGCAGAGAATTTCCTGGCCTACATGGGGGAGCTTGCGAGCCTCTTCTCCGGCGCGTCGCTCACCGACAATGCGAACACCGGTGTGGTGAGGCTCGGTGATGGCAGGGTGGTATGCCTCACGGAGACCCAAAAAGGGTCCATAGTGATAGACCCGGACACGCTGGACACACTTGGGAAATTTGAGTACAGTGACTCATTGTGGGGTCTCATTCACTCCGCACACCCTATAGTGACGGACAAGGAGTTTTTGACGCTACTCCCTGACCTTGTGAAGCCAGGGTACCTTGTGGTGAGGATGGAGCCTGGCTCCAATGAGAGGCGGGTCATCGGTCGGGTCGATTGCCGGGGCGGGCCGTCACCCGGTTGGGTCCACTCCTTCCCTGTTACCGAACACTATGTCATAGTACCTGAGATGCCATTGAGGTACTGTGCTCAGAATTTGCTCAAGGCTGAACCCACTCCGTTGTACAAGTTTCAGTGGCACCCTGAGTCCAAAGCTTTCATGCATGTTATGTGCAAGACTAGTGGAAACATTGTAAGTAAATAACTATTATTATTATTATTATTATATGAACTTAATTAACTTGTTTAATTTCCTCAATAATTGACATATACATGTCTGTACTGTGTGTGATTAATTTTGAAGGTGGCAAGTGTGGAAGTGCCTCTGTTCGTTACTTTCCACTTCATAAATGCATATGAAGAGGAAGATGAGGATGGGAGGGTGACGGCAGTCATTGCTGACTGTTGTGAACACAATTCAAATACTTCCATTCTTGATAAGCTTAGATTACAGAACCTTCGCTCATATAATGGCCAAGATGTTCTACCAGATGCTAGGTAATTAACTAACTGACATCTTATAACTTTATCTTAATTACCCTCCTTTCCTGAAAGGTCATAATTAAATACAGCTTCTATGTCTATATATGAATGAAATTAATCTAAAATCATAAAGTTTGTTAATTAATATTAACAGGGTTGGTCGGTTCAGAATACCACTGGATGGAAGTCCATATGGAACACTAGAGGCAGCATTAGACCCAAATGAACATGGGAGGGGAATGGACATGTGCAGCATAAACCCGAATTATTTAGGGAAGAAATACAGATATGCTTATGCTTGTGGAGCTCGGCGCCCTTGTCACTTTCCCAACACTCTCACCAAGGTTTGCTTTATATTTCAGTTCTTAACTAATTTCTGTCCAATATATATCTTTGCCTTGGTTCCTTATACAGAAATATTAGTTGAACGTGCTTTGACATGTAATATGCAGATTGATCTGGAATTAAAAAAGGCTAAGAACTGGTATGATGAAGGTGCTATTCCCTCAGAACCATTCTTTGTGGCTCGACCAGGAGCAACAGAGGAAGACGATGGTTAGAATTGGCCCCTCCTTGTTCTCCATGTACAATTGGCCTGCAACTTCTAACCTTTTTTTTTTTCTCTGATCATATGGCAGGTGTTGTAATTTCCATAGTCAGTGACAAAAATGGAGGAGGATATGCGTTGTTGTTGGATGGTTCCACGTTTGAGGAGGTGGCTAGGGCCAAGTTCCCTTATGGACTTCCATATGGGTTGCATGGGTGCTGGGTTCCAAAACAGTAACAGTACATATATGACTAAAGACTGTCATTATCACAGTGGGAAATCTGCACAGAGAAAACAGTGCAACTACTTGCAAGCACTGCAACTCTAATATATTGGCAATTTCTGTGGTACCCTGAAAAATATAAGGATTTGGAATATATTACTACAGCTATATACGAGTGCAAGCTGAGGGATCCATAATGTAAATAAAATATGTGTATGATAAAGTAGCAATTACAGATATACGGCATTTTATTATTATCATTCATGTATAATTCATGAATATATATATATATATATCTCAATTTTTCTTGCTTCCGTGACTACCAATCCTTGTACAATCCAAAAGTATATTGAAATAAGCAAATGTTATTCAATCATCTGATGTGAGTTCCATCTGTCAGTGCATTTACCGGCTAAAAATTGATTTTAAGATGTTCGGAACCTCAAAAACTTTGTGGACTCGGATAAGGCATCTCTCAAAACTTGATGTTCAGATCCATGATAGACCAGTTTGATACTATATTGGCAATTACATACATTCTAAGAATCACTTCTTGGACAAAAGAAATTTAACCATTTCAAAGAAACATCTAGAGTTGCGCCATATATATAACTACAAGCCAACCCGTCCGTGTGGTCAACCTTTATTAGTATTTTACTTAGGCAGTGCCTATCTTGGTTGTTCTTGTATATTAAAACGCATATAAAAAATACTGAAGTGACTCAATTATATATCGTAGCTAATGGATTTACATGCAGATATGAATACTAATCATTAGTGAAAAACTAGTTTACTTGACTAGCAACATCATACGTAATATTATATTTCTTAAACACCAATCACATAAGAATGTAGACAGAAATCCAAGGAGATAGTTGCAAAGAAAGATCTCCGGGATCAACGAACCCAACCAGAAGGAATCAAGATTTCCCTTGTTTTGTTATTATTGGATTTTACCAATTCCTTATTGAAGACAACAAGTAATTTAAATATCCTCGGTTTTGAATAAAAAAATCAAAATCAAATTCCCTTTCCCTTCCCAGAAAACATGCTTCTGGCCACCATGGTAAAGCGGGAAAAAAAGAAGACCCAGATTAGACAGTACATGTGTCAGATCTACAAATCTTCTCACCTGATGGAGGAATCCCCAATATATAATTTTTTGAACCTAGGTTGCATTTTGCAAATAGAACAGGTACATGATGTCATGTGAATTCCCAGTGTAGAAGAATAACCTTGAGTTATCTGCTGATCAGCTTTTAAAGATATAAAAACGACTATTTCTGGTCCGTATAAACAGCATCAACATCATCAAGCTCAAGCAATTTGCTCAAGAGTTCCTTGTTCAAGTCCATAGCCTCATCGTCTACCTGAAAAACCAACAGCAAATGACTCAAGTTTTATCCAGGTGACCCTTTTTTAAATAGAAAATTAGTATACTTCGTTCCAAAGTAGAATGCAGACGTTAAATACCATTATAATAATCATGAATATACAACAATACATGCTCAAACAGTTGATGAGATGAGCAGTCTCATCCTTACAAAGTATGAAGTGGGTTTGAGGCTGCCTTTAATTGACTGCCTTGAGATTTGTCTATTCACATTTCACATCAAGAGTTTAAGGATACAAGTAATGAATTCTAAAACTTTGGAGAAGAGAATGAGATTGGAGATTTCTCCAGTCTATAAAAAAATGGAGTTCCATTTGACTGGAGAATAAAATTTTAGAGAACTTATAACTCCAAACATAGAAAGCTGTGCAAAATGAACATGATTTGCTTCACTTTCTAAAATTGTCTTTCCCTCTATCCCAATAGATTGAAAATGTAGACCAAAATTGGCATAATTGGGGTGGCTTGTAACATGTAAACCTAGTAAAACAATGTTGAAAACATTGGTTATACTCTCCAAGAAAGTTTCACCATAAAGGAAAAGTTTGCCTGCTAATGGAAAACTTTAAAATTGCAATACGGACAGAAGAACAGAACAGTGAAATGGAAAAGGCAATTTCCAGAATCATTTTATAAAATTGCATATTGCCACATCACAGATTAAACTTACACCTTTAGGATTGTTTGCTTGCCGACATTTATGTGCTATATAAAACCAGAAGGAGAAGGAAGAAAAGAAAAACAAAACATCAAGAAATGAAACAGCAGAGGCAATAGCCAATGAACCTCAATTGTGGTAATTGGAAGAAGCTCTGAACCATTATCAGGCTCAAAATCTATGCCCTCCTCCCGCAGCTTTGATAGTATAGATGAATAGTTCTCTGAAGAACCTACAATTTTATAATACCTGGCAAAATGAAATGAAATCAATTCCTAGGTCTGTTGCTGAAGATCCAAATCTCCTAGTTGTCATGAAGTAATCAAATAAAAAAGCAAATGTTGGAACTTATTTAGCCATTATTACAGCTATCAAAGCTGTCGAGTAAGAAGACTAATTTAAGCATGGGTGAGAGACCAGAAAATCAATTAACCCCATTACAGATGATGTCATGGTGTAAGAAATGCTTGCCCATCATATCTGGACAGGAGATCAATTTGACACTAATGTAAAATTTGATACACTTGTACAATCCACCAACTCCTAAAACAAAGTGAAATTCATAAATCTAATTTTTATCTCTAGTGTTGATTTTGCTTGCCAGGATTTAGAAAATTTGAACAATAATAAGTATTTATACAAATAGTTGACACTTTATTTTATTTTACAAACATGTTATTAAACTAAGAGTATAAGACAGACCAGTATTTCCCCTAGGCCATGCCAGCCCTCAAAGTTATAAGATGAAAATGCCTGCAGAGGACACTTCGAAAATTACCACAACTATAGAATAGTCTTTGCTTCAAGTATTATAAGTTAGGGCTGCAATGCGGCTAATCAAATTCCACCTTTATCCACAAAGTTACAAGACCACTTACCTTATAGACGGAACAGAGAGACAAGAATAAAAAAGGAGGAGGAGCTTCATTAGAGATACGGTGAGGTCATAATTGTATCCCGTGAAGACCAGAAATTTGATTATAACTGAGAAAGACAATAATGACAAAAATGAAAGCATTACCTTTCTGACCTATCCTCTTCAGTGTCATCTTCGTAAGTTGGAGGATCAATTACATCCTCAGCTCCAGCATCTAAAGCAATGGCAAGCAGCTGATCTTTGTCAGCATTGGTGGCTTTAATATTTACTACCCGAACACGTCTAAACTTAAACATCACTGATCCAGAATCTGCCATCTTTCCTCCATAGTCCTTTAACACTTCTCTAATCTTTGCCACAGAACGATGTATCTTATCAGTTGATACCTCAACTACAATACTAACTCCTCCATAACCATATACCTGAGGGTAAATGTAGAAGGTTACGAGCTAAAATAATAATCCAGGATCGAAATTCCAAAAAAATACAAACCACCAAGGAATAGTCATTGGTAGTGCGTGAAACTATGAGTAGTGTCATCTTAAAAGCATGACTGTGTCATCTTACAGGAGAAGAAGGTGTAAGATTAGTAGACTCCTCCTAATGGTGTGTAACTACACAAGAAAATTTATGCTTTCCTATCTTAAGATAGGACACTATCATGTTCTTAATAAAAATGAGATAATCAAAATCTGTCCACAATGATGTTCTACGGTGCAAATATACTATCTTGAAACCCTATCCAGATGTGCTCATATTGTTATACTAACCTCATAGATTTTCTCAATGTAATCCTCTTGTCCCTTCTCAGATGCTTTCTTGATGTTGCGCTCAACAATATCTTTAGGCACATCGAGCTCCTTTGCTTTCTCAAGTACAGCAGCCAAGACTGAATTTGATGTTACATTTGGACCACCTTTCTTTATACTGTCATTCAGTATCATGAAAGTCACTGACAATAAGGTCCCTTATTCAAAAAAAATAAAAACAGGGCACTAAGTCACTAACAAACTCCTCTAGCTGAAACCAATATGAATTACAGAATAGGTGATGATTAAATTTCGGAAAATCAGGCATCAATCCCGCACACTGTGAAGAAAAGACCTGAAGAATATAAAAGGATGACCAGACAATCTATTTTCTTCTATTAAAGCCTAGGGATTAGAAGGATGATTTGCTAAATGCCCGTATCACCTTAAAATAACTGTGCACCAATAATAAGTAATAACATAACAGTGATACAACAAATGCACCATACTCTTAGCCTATGAAAAGCTGCTACTTGGAGAAGGACTTACGCAGACACAACTTCCTTTCCAATCCTTGAGTATAGTTTCATTTTCTTTGCATCCTTGGCTTCCTGTAGTTGTGGCAAATATGAAAACTTGGAAGTAGAAGACTTCAAAAAAGAATGTCTTCGCAGAATCACAAAAAATTAAAAATTGCAACAATCAAACTGCAACCCAACTTATAAGTTATAACATTATGGGTGGAACTTCAATCGCAAAATTTTACAGCTACATCACTTTCATATCTCATTTGTCCAACCTTATCCCCAAGTGGTTTCCCGCTTTTAAGAATGAAAATACAAATTCAGTTGAAGTTGACTTGAGAGAAACAAAAAAGAAGATTCATTACAGTAAATAAATGAATTCACAGAAGAAGTTGGGATATTGATAAATGGGGTTTGAAGCAAGGGCACGCGTGAGTGTGACATGGGATTTTCATCAAACAGGTGACACGCATATCCAAAACAAGAAGATAGCAGCAACCCAACGAGCAATGGTAAAGTAAAAGAGAGAAAAGAGTGACCTTTCGACCAGCAATTTTGCTGGAACGCCTGCCCATACAAACAGGAGTGAAAGTCCATATCTTTCTCACTCCACAGTTATCATTTGCATCGAAAGATAAGCTCCTTGTGCTCGGTGGCAAAATATTCCCTGGGAATCACGAACGAACGTGTCTGATTCAGGAATCATCATCATCGTGCAAATGCAGATGCAGATGCAGATGCAAAGGGAGCTGAGAGACGGAGGGTAGTACCGTGGAGAAAGAGGGAGGAGGGGAGGCGCGTGAAGAAAACGCGATTTGAGAAAGCGTGAAGGTGAAGCGCCACTCGCAAAGCTCTCATCCTATCCTATATGACAAATACACAAGTCTTGAGCAGCTGCAAATGCAATCCCACGCAGACACAAGAATCATACAACACACAGAGGCAGCGCACCAGTCCACAAATGATCCTATACCGTCTTTTCCAGTTCAGTAGAAATTAAAGAAATTTCAATTCAAGCCATGTGGATAATCCATTACCCAAAAAAAAAAAACATGTGGATAATCATCATTTAATATCCCGTAACTTAAGAATTGAGATAAATATCCTGGATTCTTTAATCCAAAACCCAACCAGAATGTTATAGGTGATATATAAAATGGATCATTAGACATTATGGTTCCTTCGTGTAGAATAAGAAAATAGGATCATTAGACATTACTTAAAGAAAAAACAAAAAAAAAACTATAGAAAGAGAAAACATAGCAGAAAAAAATAATGAGGTACAATGTGGTTTGATGGGAAAAAAGAAGAAAGAAAAAAAATTATAATCAAGAAAAAATATAGTTATCATGTCACTAGTATCACATCAATTATAACAGCATTAGTTTGGAGGGATTTAATATAAATAATAAAATTATAAAGACTTTTTAAATTTTTTTAAACTACGGAGATTTAATTAAAAATTAAAAATATAGGGACTTATAAAATAATTTAACCTTTTTTTTTTGGTCAACAGATCATAATTTCAATAATTTAACCTATAAATGATAAACTTTGCAGGTTTTCTTTTCCTTTTTTTGGTCCAGTGCAGGTTTTCTTAACGAATATGAAGTTTTTGAATGAGCAGGCAGTGGACAAAAGAAGGAGGGAAAAAAAAAGGGCGCAACAGGCCGATGGTGCAAGTCGGGATCGGAAAACAACTATGGGTCATGTGAACTCAGCTATAGCCCAACACGATAATTTTGTTATCCTATCCCCGTCTTTCTCTGTCTTAGACTATTAAGCTTAAATGGAAATATTAAAATTGATTATACTAATTTATTAAGTGATTTTACATCTCAAATAAACTTCAAATGATTATTATATTAATTTCAATAAATTATTTTAATTAATTTATAATAATATCATCTTAATATTCACTTTAAGCCTAAATATAAGTTTTGTATATAGAACTAGTCCGCTCATAATCATAGTCCATTGAGGGACCACAGATTATTATTGTTTTTATTTTAATCGCGATTGAGTATTGTTAGCCGGTGGTTGGCATGATTGAAGCAAACAATGATGCAGTAGTTAAAAAAAAAAAAAGCCAAAACGATTCTGTGCCAGTTATGTGATAAATTGTATATTCACCTACATACCTCTGTTCACAATCTTAACTATCGGCACCTAGCTAGTCCGAAATTAAGTTTGAGGAATCTCTCATGAAATTATTGATTCATATTCACTCAGAAACCCCTATGCATACAAAGGTGTACACAACAGTGTAGTAGATTTATATATATGGAGGAAATATTAAGGAATGTCCATATGTATGTAGTCCCACCAATGAAACACATGCAGCACATATCCTTGTCTTTCATTACAACTTCCAACTCTGATATAATATTCTTCTATTAATTTTCTATCACAGCTAGCTTTGAACAAATCATGTGATGCTTGGCTGTCTGTATATTACGCGTCTTTTTTTAATTCTCACATCCTACAGTCATAATCCGTATAGCTTCCTTTCCTTGTTTGTTCCCAGAGTACAAATAACAACAAACACCAAAGCGGTGTTGTTATTTGTTGTGTACCCTTTCTTTCTATATTTGTTTAATGTTCTCATTGCTTCCATTAAATATTTAATTTGAACAATGCAAACGTACAGGAGTCAAATGGAACACCAATAACTAAAAAGGTTGCGAGATTTATTTTTCATTGAAACGCATGACATATGGAATGAGCTAGGCAATATTTTCTTCCCAAAAATTTTTCATATTAAAAGAATTGGAGTATTAGCGACACAAAATTTCTAAAACATTCTTTATGATTGGATTAAATTTACGTAAATAAATACCACTAAATTTATGTGAATACCATAGCAGGATCTATTCTCATGGTAGGATATCGATAAATTTCACTAAATTATATAGAATGAGTTGAATAGAGTGTTTGTTAACATTTATTTTTAATGTAATAGTACACTGATTAAAAAGTATAATTACTATATTTTTCCTTCATGTTAATTTAAATCATGCATGCTCTAGTTTTCTTATATGACGTCTTTTCCCCTTTAATTCTTATTTTCACAATTATTTCTTTTATTAATTACACTTTGTTTTTTATTTTCAATTGTGATTTCTTTTATAAATATTCTGATTTTTAATAAAGACTGGAGACAGAAGTTAGCATGACACTTCTTTGTTTTTATGCTTTGTTTCATACCGCGCCCATATTAAGAATTATAAATTAATTTCTGCCATGCTGAAATTATTGTTTAATTTCCTCCTGTAATATACTTTTTGACAGATTCTATCATTCTGGTGATCATTGCCTGGTTACGAATTTTAAAAAGAAAAATGATAATAAGTGTCCTAAGCATATCTGTTAAAGAGTAAAGGAAGAAATTTTCTATTGAAAGGGGTAATTTTTGAAAGAAGTTGTAACTTGTAACACACTAATTAATATATATCTTACACTGTGAAGAAGTGAATAGCAAAAAGAAAGTAAAAAATTAAAGGCCAATAAAGCCGATAGCTGGTAGATGGTTCCTTTTAATTGACTCCTCGCTTCCCCCCTTCTATTGTGCGTTACTGCCTTACTGGTCGACACCAGAACACACACGCAATTCCATTTACTTTAATTTCAATAAAGTTATTGGAAGTTTGAAATTTATTACTGTTATTTTCAATCAATATATATATTTTAAAAGTATTTTGTGATGCTTGTTATATGTTTTGTTTCACAACTGGTATACTTTTCAATGCATCGGGAAGAAAGGCAAAAGAGTTTGATGGGGGAAGATTCTGCCTCAAGTGCAGCATTCCATAGGCAGTTGTTTTTTTCGTTCATCCTAGCATTCACCTTGAATTTTAATTTTATGCCTTTCTTGGCGTGTGATATTATACATTAAACATGATGGAATAGATTGATACAGTATGACTTTATTTGTTATTCAATATAAATATATACTCATATTATATAACTTCATATTGATATAGTCTCGGCTCATAAAAGTCTACCTGATAAAATAATAATAATTTAAAAACCTATCTTAACATCCAAGCAAAACATAAACAAACAATTGTTTTCAGCCCCTATGTTATTCGAATTGTCCCAGTAAAAAAAAAAAGAATAACAAGTAATGAAAACTAGTGAAGGTTAATAGAGAAACACGCCCTAATTTCGTTACCTTAGTTGCTCCTATAAGTGCCATACAAAGTTTACAAAGACTGATTTCTATAATGACACTTTCTATCGTAGGGCAAAAACAACAATGACGAAAGCCCGCCTCTAGAATCCGGGAATCCCACTAAAACATAACAAAAGCTAAACAAATTAATATGGTCACAAAGGGAAACACTTATGAAATAAGTTGTTTTTATAATCGAAGCAAAAAGATGGAAAACAAATTTTATTAAAATCCCAATACATAGTTTCCAATTTGACATCTGACCACGTTTTTTAAGCACGTCATATTTGCCACACATTCAAATTAAAATTTATACTTTTACTTGCCCTAACCACTTATAATTAATACTACTTGCGAGCATATTAATTTTTGACCCAACTTTGGTTGGGAATAATCATTTAAACTTCAGCAGTACACGTTTCGCAGCTACACACATGAAAAATTCATTCCATAGTATATCATATTTTATAGGAAGCTCCGACCTATGTGAATTGGTTGAATAGAGTAAGATAATTTTTCATACACATGACAAGTCACAAATCTAGATATATATTCATCAATTTGAATTGAGGTTAATATCAAACGTCTATAGGTTCCATTTGAAGCCGACGGCCTTCCTTGACCTGGACTATAAGGCATGACCCCTTTGATCTAATCATAAATATTGGAAGTTCTATTTCGTCTCATATAACAAAATATCAACTAGTTTTAGTTTGTATATTATAAATTTGATTTAAAGAACATTCAAACTAATGAATTTGATGAATTATGTTTTATTTACAAAAAATATTAAATAGTATAAATATAAAAATTTAACACACGGTACAAAAATTTAGTTATGAGCATAATTAGTCATGGTATAAAATAGGTGTGGTAGGGTGTTCATACCGGCGGCATTTAATAAAAAACTTGTACCAATTCAAAATTTGTATAAGTACCAACTTTAATATTATCCATAGTCATGCTCAATTTGGAGTTTGTTATACCGACGCATCTAGACTTTAACCAGATAAAATTTATCCTACAATTATATAAAAAATTTATAAGGCTTAAACATATTTTTAATTTTACAAAGCCGAATGCACTGAACAAGTAATCATCTGGATTCCATTACCACCGGTAGTAGTGAATAACATGCACATGCATTAAATGTACCATGTGATAAATATATTTTGTGTGTTACAACATGTGTAGTCACAATCGGCCGGTCCGACCGGGAATTAGACTCTCATCCGGTTTGGACAACACTCAAAATCGAATCAACAAAGAACCGATAAAAAAGCTGACCAAAATAGAACAAATGGGCCAAAATCGATTTGAACCGGTATAATTTTTTTTTAAAAATTATCAAAATTGCCAATTTTTTATTTTTTTGAATGAAACAGTTATCACTTTTATCACTTATTTGTAATTTTGGATGTTTTATCTTATGAATTATGATATTTTGTATTGAAGTTTATTAATTTTTCTTTACGAAGTTATGAATTTTATGTTAATTTTTACTCAATATTGTGTTATATATTATATTAAAGATTAAAATAATATTATTTAATTATAACCCAATTAAACCCCAGTCGAATCTCTAAGCCTTGAATCCCTACCCTCACCGATCCGATTCTCACTACCTTAGTGACAACAATGTTGGAGTAATTTCGCCTAAAAAAAAACGTAATTTTTAGTATATCCAAACTACAGTAAAAATGAAGACACCAATGTTTCATAGCAAAAGAAAAAGAATAATATCGACGATCGTGTAATCTGAGCTCCAGATTCTTATACGAACTTGGTCCCCATTGGTGATCGTTAAACCAATAATTGAATCGGATGATTATTATTATTATTGTTAATTTTAAATTAAAAATTTCAACTATTTGGACGTGATAATGCGATTATAGTTCTAAGATTGCATCGCTGATGCCTGATATAGGCAAATAAATATCTGATTTGTATTTTATTTTCATCCATGCGACGAGATAGATTTGAATTTGTTTAGAAAGTCAGAGATAATTATTATATTTTAAGAAGGGTAGAGGAAGAGGAGTATTCAAAGAAATTAATTAAGCATATATTGGTAAATTGAAGAAATAGAAAATGGAAGAAAAAGTAAAAGAGAAAGAAAGAAGAGGCAGTGTCTCTATCCGATGTCAACACTTTTACCGTGTTGTTGTGTATGGTGGAGGTAGTCCATACTCTTGACTCTTTCTGCTATTCTTGTTCCTTTTTCTTCTTCTTCTTTCTTTTTCCCCTTTCGTTCCTCTCTCTCTCTGCAATGGCTCAACTCTTCAGAGACCTCTCATTGGGCCACTCCAAGAGAGAATCAACGCCGTCGCCACCGCCGCCGATAATGCCTCCAAAATCAGCAACCGTCGCCACCGACAATCTTCCGTCACCGCTGGGTCAACTCGCCGCCAACCTCTCCGATTCGGAACTCGCCCTAACCGCCTACGAGATCTTCGTCGCCGCGTGCCGTACCTCCTCCGGCAAGCCACTGAGTTCCGTCACCAACTCGTCCTCCAACACCACCACCACCAACAACAACCACTCCGGCTCTCCGAGTCACAACTCGCCAGCTATCCAGCGATCCCTAACCTCCACCGCCGCCAGCAAGGTCAAGAAGGCATTCGGCCTGAAATCTCCCGGTTCCGGTTCTAAGAAGAGCCCTGGCTCCGGTTCGGGTCAGGGAAAGCCGAAGCGGCCAATGACGGTTGGGGAACTCATGAGGAACCAGATGAGGGTTTCGGAGGCCATGGATTCGCGTGTCAGGAGAGCGTTGCTCAGGATTTCTGCTGGCCAGGTCGCTTTCACATCAATGATTTGTGTGTGTGTGTGTGTGTGTTTTGCAATGCATGTAGAAAGTGGCGCTTGATCCGGCTTTTGTAGCTGCTTCTTCGTTTATATCTTACTTGTTTATTTGTTTTTCCGCTTTAATCAAACATGAAAAATAGGATTCACACGAGTACTTATCTGATCTGCTTTTGGATTCTTCCAATTTTGTGAGCTAAGCAGTGTAAAGTCACTTTCATCCAGTGATAACGCGTGTTGGAATTGTAAATTGACTAGATTCCATTAGGTGCTCGTTAAGTTGTTGTTTCTTAATTTTCCATGCGTGTGTAAATGCTTATTGGTAAATTCACTGATTCGTGTTGGAATTGGAAAGGGAAACAAATCATTAAAGTTTAATTGAGCATGGCTATGCTAACTTGTGGACTTTTATTGCAGGTTGGAAGACGGATTGAGTCTGTGGTAGTTCCACTCGAGCTATTGCAGCAACTGAAGGCTTCGGATTTTACTGATCCTCAAGAGTATGACGAATGGCAGAAGAGGACCCTCAAGGTTCTGGAGGCCGGTCTAATTTCACATCCTTACATGCCTTTAGATAAATCCAACTCTGCTGCACAGCGTCTGCGGCAGATTATTCGTGCCGCATTGGATAGGCCTATTGAAACTGGGAAGAATAATGAGTCTATGCAGGTTCTTCGTAGTGCTGTCATGTCTCTTGCAAATAGGTCGTATGATGGATCTCTCACTGATTCCTGCCACTGGGCAGATGGGATTCCTCTGAATCTCCGGCTTTACGAAATGCTTCTACAATCTTGCTTTGATGCTAATGATGAATCATCAATTATTGAGGAATTTGATGAGCTAATGGAACAAATCAAGAAGACCTGGGGAATCCTTGGAATGAACCAGACGCTTCACAATCTCTGTTTTACTTGGGTTTTATTTCATCGATTTGTTGCCACTGGCCAGATGGATCTGGAGCTGCTGTCTGAAGCTGACGGCCAGCTGGCTGAAGTTGCAAAAGATGCAAAGGCAACAAAAGATTCAGAGTATTCCAAAATTTTGAGTTCTACATTGACTTCAATATTGGGATGGGCTGAGAAAAGGCTTCTTGCATATCATGAAACTTTTGATCGTGGAAACGTTGAAACCATGGAGGGCATTGTCTCTTTAGGTGTGGCAGCAGCTAAGATTTTGGTTGAAGATATATCCAATGAGTATCGCCGGAGGAGAAGAACTGAAGTCAATGTGGCCCGTGAAAGAATTGAAACTTACATCAGGTCATCAATACGCACTGCTTTTGCGCAGGTAAGTCCATGCTGTCTGCCATTGGCTTTTCTCTTTAGTAAAAGGCGATGATAGACTTGAGGTTTATCATCTCCTGGGATGGCAATAGTGCTTAATGTGAGAGAATTGGATTTTTTATTTTGGTTTTAAGACAATCTGAACTTTCTGGTTTGTTGTTGGCAACATAGTGCCTGCACATTTTTACTTATAAAACCAATGTGAAATTATGTTGGTATACAAACTACAATTCTACGTGATTGTGAGTAAGGGGGAAAACTAGACATTGCATATCCAAAACATGCGGATAATGCATTCTGGATCTTTAAAGCACGGAAGTTTGGATATCAATATGATGTCAACAGCTTATCAGTGATAAGCTGTTGTAGTTTATCAGTGGTACATTTAGTTGGCTGAGTTGTGCAATAGCAATAGGTAGTTTGATCATGAACTAAACTTAGGTGCATCCATATAATGGCAAGTTAGTTATGGGTAATATAATATATTGTGATCTTAATTACATTTATGACTTAAGTTTTTGTGTTGAATTCATCTCTCTGCCTCTCTATATTTTCTGATAGATGCATGTGCTGAAATATTTTTTGTTTTGCTGCTGCATAGATAATGGAGAAAGCAGACTCAAGCAGGAGAGCATCAAAAAATCAGCCAAATGCTCTTCCTGTCCTTGCCATTCTTGCAAAGGATGTAGGTAGCCTGGCAGTTAATGAAAAGCAAGTGTTCAGTCCAATATTTAAGAGATGGCATCCTTTGCCAGCAGGTCTTGCTGTGGCTACCCTTCATGTATGCTATGGAAACGAATTGAAGCAATTCATTTCCGGTATCACAGAATTGACACCTGATGCTGTTCAAGTGTTAAGAGCTGCAGACCAGTTGGAAAAAGATCTTGTGCAGATAGCAGTTGAGGATTCAGTGGACAGTGATGATGGTGGTAAAGCAATAATTCGTGAGATGCCTCCTTACGAGGCTGAAGGTGCAATTGCCAATCTTGTGAAAATATGGATCAAGACTAGAATAGACAGACTGAAAGAATGGGTTGATAGAAATCTGCAGCAAGAGGTTTGCATCCATTATCTATTCTTTTGTTGCCAGTTGATGATTTTCATTTTGACTTCATTACTTAGAAAGAATGTTAGGGATGCATAGACATTTGTGAGTTGTGTGTTGTCTTTACATCATGAGATTCTTTTAGTTGATTAGTGATAACATGTTTGTAGATATAGACACGATTAATTGGTTGCCTTTATGTTGAACTAACTTAGTTTAATGTGATATCCTAGCTTTGGAGTCCCCAAGCAAATCAGGAAGGTTATGCCCCATCTGCTGTTGAAGCTTTGCGGATCATAAATGAAACTCTGGATGCATTCTTTCAGCTTCCAATACCAATGCATCCTGCATTGCTCCCTGAAGTGATACATGGCCTCGATAGATGCCTTCAATACTATGTTACCAAAGCAAAATCAGGCTGCGGTAAATGATGTTCAAATTTTATAGTTTAGCTCTGATATGTGGTATCTTTAATAACTGTTGTTCTGTGTTCTAATATTCAGGATCACGAAATACATTTATTCCAACAATGCCGGCACTGACCAGATGCACTATTGGTTCAAAATTTCAAGGCTTTGGGAAGAAAAAAGATAAATCCCCAAATTCTCAGAAGAGAAACCCTCAGGTTGCAACAAATGGGGATAGCTCTTTTGGGATACCACAGCTCTGTGTTCGCATAAATACTTTGCAATGGATCCTGGGCGAGTTTGATGTTCTGGAAAAAAGAATAATTACTCTTTTACGGAACTCTGAATCTGCTCGTGAAGAAGATTTTTCAAATGGATTAGCAAATAAGTTTGAACTATCTCCAGCTGCATGTCTTGAAGGAATTCAGCAACTCTGCGAGGCTGCAGCATATAGAATTGTCTTCCGTGATCTAAGCCATGTTTTATGGGATAGCTTGTATGTTGGGGATCCATCGGCTTCCAGGATTGAGCCATTTCTTCAGGAACTTGAGCGGAACTTAATGTTCATTTCAGACACCATTCATGAAAGAATTCGCACACGTATCATTACTGAAATAATGAGAGCTTCCTTCGATGGATTCTTGCTTGTGTTGCTTGCTGGAGGCCCCTCTCGTGCTTTTTCCCGGAAGGACTCTCTGATCATAGAGGACGATTTCAAGTTTCTTAAGGAGCTGTTTTGGGCAAATGGGGACGGCTTGCCTTCTGAATTAATAGATAAGTTTTCAACTACTGTCAGATCTATCCTTCCCCTTTTCAGAACAGACACAGATAGCCTCATTGAGCAGTTTAGACGGTTAACACTGGAGACATATAAATCCTCTGCCAGGTCTAGAATTCCATTACCTCCAACTTCTGGACAGTGGAATCCATCTGAACCGAACACATTATTACGTGTTTTATGCTATAGAAATGATGAATCAGCTTCAAAGTTTCTTAAAAAGACATATGATCTCCCTAAGAAACTATAACAACCTTGAGAACCAGTTAATATTATGGCAAACTGGGATAATAAGTGGAGTGGGTGATGCATTCTGCTTAACTGTCTGGTTCTTGCCTGTATTTAGTACAGCATTGCCCATGAGGTAATTTATCTGCACTGTTGATCAAGGTTTACTTCCGGACGTGGCTGTCGTATAGTACATTGGGAATATTGGCCAAAGGCTTGGTGCTACCGGCATATTCTCCCGAATCCGAATCGAGGCAGCATAATTGTTGGGCATGAGTATGGCAGGCTTATCCGCGAAAGGTAGTTGACTATTATTTCTGATTCATTAATTTTTGGAAGTTTTGAGATATCTCAGGGTGGTTTATTGTGTTTAGCTTTTTTTCCCCTTTTACCTTTTGAGAGCTCTCTCTCTCCCTCTATATATATATATATGAAAATTGAAAATGATATCCGTGTTCTCATTATTCTTTTGTTAAATTCCTTTGAATTGTGTTGTCCCTTATTTTTTTAGTATGAAATGCAGTTATGCCAGGCATTGTATAGCCTATTTGTTGATTGAAAAAGTTTTTTTTTTCTTCCATTATTTATGCAAAGACTTGTGAGTCGGGATTTAACATTGTGTATAAGCTAATTCAGGGTGGCACTTAGCCTACACAAATTGATAAATTTGTATATGTACCCAAATTGCATCTGACCTGCAATAGTAGGTGGTTACTAATTTTATATTAATTATGAAAATATCCCACCAAATATCAAAATTATCATTTTAAAAATTGATATTAAAAATTGATATTAAGATTATACCTCTCTCTCTCCCCCCTCTCTTGCTCTCTCTCTCTCTCTCCCCCAACTCTCTCTTGCTCCCTCCCTCACTATCCCCTCTCTCCCTCCCTCTCTCTCACACACTTTCTCTCTCCCCCTCTCCCGCTTTCTCTTTCGCTCTCCCTCCCTCCCTCCATCTCTCACTCTCTACCTCTCTCCCCATCTCTCGCTCTCTCTCCCAATCTCTCTCCATGATCTCGCTCTCTGTCCCCTCCCTCTTGCTCTCTCCCTCTCTCCCTCTCTGTCGCTCTCGATCCCCCGCTCTTGCTCTCTCCCTCGCTCTTCTCCTTCTCTCTCATTCTCTCCCTCGCTCCCTCCCCCGCTCACTCTCTCTATACTTCACTCCCGCTCTCTCCTAATCTCTCCCCCTCCCTCTCTCTCTCTCCCTCTCCCTCTCTCTCTCTCTCTCCCACCTCTCGCTTTCTCCCACCCTTTCCCCCTCTCTTGCTCTCTCTCACTCTCTATCTATCTCCCCTCTCTCTCATTCTCTCTCTCTCATTAGCTTTTAAAATATTTATTCTACCCTAAAGAGATTTTTTTTATTTACAAAAAAACAAAAAGGTAAAAAATTATGAAAATTTATTTTTGTGCTTGACAGTGAAGGTCCCTGCTCCGACGTATCCTCAGGTGCAGTGACGAAATCAAAGCTACGTAGTTCTTTATAAAAAAAAAATTTGTGTTGATTTATCTTAATTTTGATTTTTTTTATTATAAACACTATTAATATGTTATTTTTAACAACGCGGTCACATAGTTAACAAATAGGAAGAGGATCCAAAATGGTTATCAATTTTGACCAGCTAAAACAGAGAAGTTTTTAGCAATAGCTAAGTAGGAAGAGGATCCAAAATAATCATCACTAATTACTTCATTTTAAAATTATTTTCGCGATAGTCAAATAGGAAGAAGATCCAAGATGACCATCACTAATTACTCCATTTTAAAATTATTTTTCTCGATAGTCAAATAGGAAGAAGATCCAAAATAGCTATCACTAATTATTTAGTTAATTGATTCATTAAAAAAAAGGTTCAGATACAACAAAAAAAAAGAATTGGGCCAAGCCCAAATACTCTCCACACACACACACACACACAAAATGAAAAAGGAAAGAATGAGTCGTAGCCCCATGGAACAAAAAGGGGAGAGAGAGAGAGAGAGACCCGCGGCGGAACTCAGCCACGTTCACGGCTGTAAATTTATGGACTGAAATAAAGATATACGACCTTTTACAATTTTTTGTAAATATTGATATTTCTTAGGGCCAAAATGTAATTATGTTGAACTATAGGGGTTTTATTGCAATTAATAAGCAAAACCTAAGCAGCAGTAACCTTGAATGAATCCAAACCCTTACAATTTAATAACAATTTATTGGTGATCCAGATTCAATTTGTGTACATACACAAATTTATCAATTTGTGTAGGCTAAGTGCCACCTGTTACTCTTTTTATTATGTTATACATATCTTTAGTCTTAAGTAACGTGTTTGGCTTTCGGACATTTCCTAATGAAGTTTCCCGTTGCGAGTGATGAGACGTGCTCATGTGGGGACAACTTGAACCACCTTTGTTTACCTGATTTGAAGCCAAAGAGTATTAGATAAGAAAAAGGGAGGCGAACAAAAATTCTGAATTATTATCATTAATATTATTTGACATCAATTATTATCATTAATACTATGATTATTGATTAGACACACTTGTGAAAATAATTTATTGATCACAATTATCATTCGAACACGTTACCTCGCTGTATCAGTACAAACAAGTGACTCGGAGATATCCACTTCAATTTTATTTGAAGAATTGCAGATCACAATTTCTGTACTATATTTTATTGTGAGAAAAAAATATAAAAAATAGTATGTAGTAAAATGTGTTTTTCTAATTTAATTATTTAAAAAATGGGTCAGTATAATATAATAAATTTGGAAGGTAAATAAATCGTTTTTGTTGGTTTTACAAGGACATAAAACGCACGGGTCATTCATATGCGAAGGCAAAATTTTGTAAAGGAAATGAAATGGATTTTGTGGGAATTTCTACTTAGCAGACAACGACTGGATTAAATTTGAGTGCAAAATAGAATTATCAAATGAAGTGACAAATGGGCATACCATCCACAAAAAATGGAATGACCAAATAGCTTTACTGCTTTGTATGTGAAATGTTTTGTTTGGAATGAGATGCATTTTGTTTTTACAGATACTAATTTTTCACTTCTGAAGATTGGAGACACTCCTTTATAATTTCCTTGATCTTTCTCTCCATTAATTTATTTTTCACACCAGCTAGCATGTCACGGTAAAACATTTCCAGCCTAATTAGCTTCCTATTTTCCGCTGCCTCTAACATATTCTCCCATTCTTTTGCCATATCCAATGAACCTGAATTCCTCAATGAAACAGGGATATCTTGCTCATCAAAGGGTTTTCCAAAAATAGAACCATGAAGTATGCTAGCATATTTTTCCATTATAGATAGCTTTGTTTGAAGCAGCTTCAGCTCATTCAATTCTGAGGATAATTTCTCATCTGTTTCTGTTATTTCTTCGGTTTCCTTTTCTCTCACCTTGTCTTGCTCACCAGAGCTCTTTAATTCCTCTTCCTTGAAGTCCTCCATCACTGGAGGCCACAGCACGATGGTGGGAGTGTAGCAATCCAATCCCCTACCATTACCAAGAACTCCACTCCTTCCCCTACCCCAACACCACACCTTATATCCCTCCTGTGCAACAACAACAGTATGTGCAGCCCCACATGCGACTTTAACTGGGTCCGGAAATTTAGGTTGATATGGATTGCATGAGATGAGAAGGGGAGAGAGCGCATCACCGGAATCTGTTTCAGCACGACTAGCATCAGGGCATAAGCCAAGACCCTTCTCCATTCCCCATGACCACACATCCCCAGTTGAGGAAACAACACTTGTATGAAACAAGCCACAGTCAACAGAAATAAGATGTACATTTTTTGGCAATTCTTCAACGGGTGTAGGAAATAAGGCGCTTTGCGTTGTTCCATGCCCAAGTTGGCCATTATCACTAAGGCCAAAGGTCCAGCATATGCTTTCTAATGTGCCGCTAGGATTCTTTTTGCGAGTGAGCAAAGCAGTGTGAAAGGCACCACATGCTACCTCGTAAATTGTCCAAGGAGACTCCTCATCAAATATTTTCACAACTTCTGGATGCAGCCTGCTCTCCCTATCCCCCAAGCCTAATTGGCCATGGCTGTTATGACCCCAAGAGTAGCACACTAGATCTTCATCCTTGCATGATTCTGTAGCACTAACCAGAGCTACAACATGCTCGTTTCCACATGCAACCTTGACAACAGTGCGACCATGAAAATCCCAGACTGGCTTTGGAGTGAAACTGCTTACAAGAGATAACCCACCTTCTATGCTTTCTTGTGGTATGTTTCCCCACATCCACAGGGTCCCACGATTATCAATAGCCAGAGACATCATTCCTCCTGCTTTGACAGTACATATCTGAGAAAGTTGAACAGATGAAAATACCTTAATATGCAGTCACCTTGGCTTATGTTTTAGAACAAAATAATGCAATTCATGTTATACCTTTAGTGATGTTTTGCCTTCTGCTTCAGACATACCTGTTGAAGAATCAGGGGGTTGCAACTCAAGAAATCTGTCAAGTAAGCAGGGCACTAGGGAATAATCTCCTTCAGTATATTTTTTGTCATGCGAGTCCTCTTCAGTGACACCGAGTTGACCATCCATAAAGTAGTCAAGGATGTAGATACTAGTATATAACATAAAGCCAAAAAACTTCCAGAAGTGAAAACAAGTAATATCTATAACTGAATTCCATCAAGGGACTCCAAGCATATTAAGGATACAGATATTGTAACCCCAAGACCAAACAGATCCATCTTCTGTCAATACACAAAGAGAGTGAAGAATTAGATGGGGGAATATCCTTCAAAATCAAATTAAATGAACCAGCCTAAGTTTTGCTAGATACCTAATACTCAAGGTGTTTCATATCTGTTTAACTAGATAGCAGCACATAAATCTAAATGCATGCACATGTTAATCATAATAAGGTTAGTAATATGATTAACAACAATTACAACACTTTAGCCTGAGATCCCATCAAGGGAAAAGGAGAATTAAATCCCTCTCCCTAGTGAGCAAAGACTTGTTCAGAGACCGAAAAGAAACAAAGTAAAGAATTGAACACACATCTTCATTCACTTCATTGCATTTGCGCTGCAATGGAGAAAATGTAGAAATTTTGTTGAATAGTTGCATATTATTTCCTTTTACTTACTTTCATAGAGTTGACTTTAACCAGTATTACTGCTCCAAAAGTAGCCTTACATGCATGCTGGCTAGTTTTAAAAATGCAACCAATAATACAGCAGGAGTCTGTCAATACATGATAAGAATATTATGCTAACACATTAGCAGATGAATGACGCTAGCAACACACTATCTATCGTTAGGTGAAATCTCATTTAGGCTCATGAGATTTCATGCAATCACAGAGTGTGTTTCTTGTATTCCTCATTGGCACATAACAATTTATGAATTGACATCAGCCCTTATTATTTGAGCAACAAGAATAACAATGGAAATGAAACTAAACCTGCAGGACGTCACGCAGTTGCAAATGCTCTGGAGCATTAGATATGAGAATTTAATTATTCAAAAAAGGAAGTTTAACTGTTACCCTTTTCCTTTTGATTTGATTGAACATAAGCCTGCTAAACAAGCAAGATGCTACATTCTAATGAAAAATCTATTCCTTTTTTTTTCCAAGTGACTTAAGAATTCAGCAAAAGAGAAACAAGATACAATGCACTAAGAGTTTAAGTGTAACATGGCCAAACTAGTGTTCAATACAAAAGAGAAAACCAAGGGCCATTTGGCGCAGCTAAACGGCAGAGGGACAACGGAAATGAACCTGTCAAACAATTAATAAGATAAGCATTTTAGCCCTAAAATTAGCTCATCCAAAAGCCGTGATAGCTTCCATTCTTCACTAACCTCACATGTGTACAGATACTAAAATGCAAAACGTTAGAAAAAGGGGTAAAAAATAAAAAAAGGCAAGTTGAAAGGGATGAAGTTTTACACAACCTGCAAGAGCAAGACTATGATAAGCACCAGAAGCAATTCCCACTATTTTGACAGTGTCTCTTGTTCCATCGGGGTTTCCAACCTTGACCTGTACTGGGAAAAGTTCGTCTTTTTCAGACCCAAGCCCAAGCCGTCCAAACATTCCTCTGCCCCAAGAGTACACACTGCCATCCCCTGCTTTCAATTCAATGCTCAACCAATCAAAGCAGAGACAGAAACTTTCCAAAGATGCAGTATGAGATTTCAATTTCAACGAATTGTGAACTTCCTCTTTCTTTTTCAGAATCAGAGAAAGTTGAGGTCTCTTGAATAGCCTTACCGGTGAGAAGGAGAGTGTGTGCTTCCCCCGCAGCGACGGCAACGACCTTGCGCGATAGGTTGCGGGGGTTCAGAAAATTTCCGGCGTCTTCCATTGCCTCCGACGATAACACACAAAACCAGAAGCTCTATTTAATATTTATCCGATATTAAGAACGATGGACGGACAAAAACATCATATGGAATCTAAGTATTTATTTTATTTTATTTAAACTACCCTTAATCATATTTAAAATTTTTCATTCCTCTTCAAGATGTCTATTCCATGCATTGCATAGAAATATAAAAATATTAGATTTAAAAAAATTATATATTTGGATATTAATGCCTTATAATTTAAATATTTTTTTGCTTAAATTTTTGTTTCGCTTTTTATTATTATATTATATTTCTAATACTATATTGTTATATTATATAATTATATAATATTATGTAATAAATTATATTAGACATATTATATTATACTCTCTCCGGTCCAAAATATAAGCAACATTCATCAATTTTTATATAAATTAAATGCTAGTTTTTCAATTATATTATTCATTTAATACAATATTTATATTTACGAGAAATAATAAAGGGGGTAATTTTGGAAACAAAATTGAAACTAGTGAATATTAATTAATATTATTCAATTTCAAAACATTTCTTAGTCTATGTGTTTTTGTACTATATTATTTATATTTTTGACCGGATGGAAAATTTGTTTTTGTATATTATGCCTTTTCTTTTTCAATATTTTCCTGGTCTTTGTCCTTTAATATTTCGTTTATTCGCGTAACTATTTCTGTTTTCAACACTAACTTTATTTATTTTTGACGTGGAGACTTTCCCAACGTTTTGTGGGTGTATTTTCTCAACATGAAAAACTATCATCTGCAGAAGTATAAGAGGATATCCACTTGGTTTGATTCAGATTACGTAGGATAAAAATCTATCCCATTCCCATGAGCTTCCTCTAACTTGGCCTTGTAGTGCTTAAAAACTCAGCACCAAACAAATTGGCAACAAAACAATATAGAGACAAATTTCTGACTAATTGCAATTGAACCCAATTTAATTTCCGACCCTTGTTATAATTAATAAATTTACATACACGCTAAGAAACAGACATTTATCACGAGTCCGACAATGAAGTGTCCCTAATTTGATTTGATTTTTGATTGTTCTATATATACACGAAACATCGATTAGCACTAATTGATTAATGATTAATGGTTTAATTAGATTTAGCCGGCGGCGCAGAGAGCCCCAGGAGGGTGAGGCAATACGACGTCGTCCTCGCTAACATAAGCAGAGAGGTTGAGATACTTGTCCTGCTCCGCCCTATCCTTCCACCTCGCCCTACACATCACACAGCTCGCCGATCTCCTCCCCCTGCTCCTCTTCCACCTCACCAAACACTCCTCGTGAATCGGGTTCCGACAAGTCCCACACGCCACCACCTTATTCTCCTCCTTCTCCTTCCCCCCAATCTCCTCCAAACAAACAGGACACGTGGCACCCTCCTCCGTCTCTACCCTCTGCTTCCCTCCCCCCTGCCTCGACCTTCCGTTTTCAAAAAACATCTGGTGAAACCTCTGGCGTAGGGTGCACCCTGCAACCGCATCTGGCAGCGTTGGCTTGTTCAGCAGGCGCTGAAGCTGGCATGGCCTAAGGGTTCTCCTCCGGAGACACACGTCGTCGAGGGACACCCCAAGGACTCGAATCAGCACGAAAAGGATGTGCTTGCACGGGGTTGTGCGGTCGGGGCAGGTGCACGACGGTGTCGAGGATAGGCTCACCGTGTAGACGTTCCCGGTGGCGCCGAATATGAAGAATGTGGCGCCGGAGCGGTGGAGGAGGCGGAGACGGTGGCGGAGGGCTCTGCCTATTCTGTCTGAAATTGGTTGGCTGTGTCTGAAGCGATGGTGGTAGTTATTACTGTCGTTTGGTGATGAAGTTGAACTTGAGGAATTGGAGGCAACAGACTCCATTTCCAAATGGGAAAGGTGAGACCTTTTTGTTGGTAGATGAAGAAATTATTAAGAACAGTTTTTGGATTAAAGAGAATATGTTGTTGGAATGTTGGTTGTGGGCGTTATGTAGGTCGAATATTGTGGCTGGGATTCTTTGTGTGGGTTTGGAGGACACGTGAAGGAATGGGGATGGATGATGTGTTTGTAAGGTGGAGAATTCCAAACCTTAACTTGTAAACTTCCTTCCCCTTTCCCTTGTGTTTAGTTTGCGGAATGGTGGTGAAGAAACCTTACAGCACGCTTTATATAGCAAGAAGCACAAAAACCAGCAACTGATGATACTTGCAACAATAATACGTACAATCCCATAATTGTTGTTAATTTGTACCTTGTTTCCTAAGTTGGTCATGTTTGGATTGACTTATGCAGAGCTTATGAACATAGTTTATGACTGATTTATAAGCTGTTTTGGCTTATTTTTCATAAACTACTCAGGAATGACCCTGTTTGGATAACAAGTTTATTTACTGCTTATGGCATAAGTTGTATAAGCTATTTTTATAATCGAAGAAAAATTATAGTGAAATTTATTTTATATAAGTCATAAGTTGTTTTGATAAGCTATCATAGGTAGCTTATGAAAAATAAGTCCAAAACAGCTTATTAATCAGTTATAAACTGTGTTCATAACTCTGCATAAGTCAATCCAAACAGGCCCGATAGCTTATCAAAATAGCTTATGGCTTTTATAAAATAAATTTTACTATAATTTTTCTTCGATTATAAGAATAGCTTATACAATTTATATCATAAATAATAGATAAATTTGTTATCCAAACATGAATCTTATCTATTTTTTCATTAATTGTTATTATGTTTGACACGGTGTCTCCAATCCTCTCTGCTCTGCTCTTCAAGTCTGTGGAATATACATAAATATATGCTAGCTGGATTCCCCGCTTCCATAAATATAATATTATGGATATACTATGTCACAAGTTAGTATATTTTGGATATTAGAGATCCCGGTGTCAAACTAGGAAGTAACAACCAATCTACCATGCCTTGCCTGGATCATTCAAATTTTTCAAAGATCATAAGTGTTAAATGTTTGCTTTTCATGTTTTCAAAAGTTTCACATCAAGTCCTGGATAATTTCACGTTGATTTTGCACTAGGAAAAATAAAAGCACCAGAATATATATTTTTTGTCTTGCTGAGTACTCCAATTCCAATTTGTCATTCAAAATGTTTAAAAAATACACATGTTTAATATTTGGTTTTCAGATTTTCATAAGGTATTTTGGAATTGTGAGTTTTTTAAGTTAAAAAAAAAAAGAGATCATAATGTAAAGAAAAGGAGTTCCTTAATTACGAATTAGATAAAAAGAAAAAAAGTGAAATATAACAGATAACGTGAATGTTGACAAAAAAAAACAGATAACGTGAATATGTGATAAAAGAAAATGGGAGTGATAAATTTGTAAATAAATGAATCACTAATTTATTCCCCAAAACTATGAATCATTGTTGATTTAGTCACTAAAAGTATTAATTTTTTAAATTAGTTATTAGAATTTAAATTTTTTTATCACATTAGTTTCTGTTAAATAATTTCAAAGATTAAAAAATTGATATAATCAAATGTTTTCAATTTTATAAACTAAATTAAATATTGTTTTGGTGTAAACTAAATTAAAATATTAATAATTAATAATTTTATAAACTAATAAACAACTCTATGTGAAACGGTTTTTCACTCCGAAGACAATTGTGTCAATTGACCGTCGAAAGAGCGATGCTCAGTTAAAGAACAGCGTGTTGCGGCTTGTTCTCAATATCCGTTTACCCTTGCGGATAGGAACACAGCAATTCCAGTTCAAAATTTCATCCTCTGGCCACTTCCTCCTCCACCGTGAAAGTGTAAACAAACACCCAAATGTTCCCTTCAATCCTAAATTCTAGTCAACCCCGGGAACAGGTCAGTTTATGTCTTCCTCTCCAGCAAGTTCCTTTACTACTCTTACTTCTGTAACAGCAAAACGGGTATCACCCTATGCGCTTAATTCGCTACCAGTTTACTTTTTCATTGTTCCCGCACAATTTACTGTTCAGTGGAGAAAAAAAAAACCAATTTTTTAATGCATATTTGATATGCAAATTGCTTCAAATTTTTTCCCTCAAACGGTTTCATGAGCCTCTCCTATAATCACGCACCTCCCTCCCAGAGATGGGTAGTTACGAAATTCGCATCTCCATGTTACTTGAAAACCATGTCAATTTCGTATCATGGGTTTGGACAAAGATGTTCATGTCTCTACATTGAATCTGCATTTTTTTTTTGGTGTTGCTTAAGCACTGTTGATGTTTGTATGTAAACGCAGCAACAACAAAAGCACAAGGGTGAATGGTTGGCAGGAAGTTTCAAGCCAGAGAACTTCATTCCAGGTCTTGTCATAGGTTTCATTTTTGGGTTGTTTTTGGATTTATCAAAGCCCAATAGAAATCACCTGTCCAGGAAAACCTTATCATCTGGCAAGCTTCAACAGCAACTCTCAGTCTCAAGCAATGGTGACCAAGAGCTTAAAATGGTTAGTTCATTTCATCATCACTTTCTCATATTATGGATGGGGACTTAAACTTCAAAAGGTTATTAAATGCCTGTCATTGTGTTGTAAACAAGTTACTCTTGTTTGTGGGTAGTATTATACGTGATTGAAGTGGCTGTCAACCTGTTTTTGGTTCATTTAGAAGGAAATTTGCCTAGCAAATAGCAACCTTCATTTGATGGTTGCATTCTTACAGTATAAATCACAACAATTTTGTTTGCACCTTTTCTTTTGAATTTTTTAATCAAATGAACTGTTGAGTAAAAATATTGCTATGGATGCTTATAAGAGCTGAATTTACTGAACAAAGCACAGGAATAGTTTTATAATCTTCTGTTGATGTTTCTCTTAACTATTTTTTCAAAAAATAATTTGAAGCACTCTATATACAAGAACTTTTTGTATCCGTGCATGTTGTTATTCAATAGCTAGTTTAGTTGAACGCTTCTTCTGTTTAGGAAATGTTATGGGAAGGGTAAATAGATGTGATATGCATTCCTTATGAACTTTCGCTGGATGTTGAGAAATTTCTGATTGCAATGGTAAACTGTTTGTGTCAGGTTCTGGTTGTTAGGCAAGACCTAAAGATGAAATGTGGAAAGATTGCATCTCAATGTGCCCGTAAGATATGAAAATATTGTTCTATTTCTAGATCTGTTCTTTATCTCAAATCGTCAAGTCAAGGATCTCTTTCCACCCATTACAAACTTCTTATTTGTACTTTCCATGCTTTTTTTGGCAGATGCTGCCACTGGCATGTATGCTGAATTAATGCAAAGGTACTTTTGTTCTAATCAGTGTCCATTTTAGAGCTTTGAGATATCTTCTAGTTCTGTAATGGTAGCCCTTCCTACCAATCCACCCACCTGCATTGCCTTCATGAGAAAACAAAACCACGAATAATTGAACATAATGTTTAAAAGATTGCTTCATGTTGTGAGCTCTCAAACCAATTTTTTAAGCACTGTATGATGGCCTTTATGGTTATGACTATTCATATGGTCCAGTATTTTGGTGACTTGGTTGTCCCCCTTTATTGGAGGAGGGGGGGTTTATCCTTGGTAACGCTTTATGGTACAGAATTACAGATTGCAGAATTGGATATGCTGAAGAAAAGAATTTCCTTTACCTCTAAAGCAAAGGCAAATGGGAAAGATTATATGTTTCATTTTAAAGTTTGAACATGAAGAAGATGATGATTGTTCAACATGAGTGATTTTGCTATGCTTCGTAGTCACACTTATGTATCATTATTATTGATGTTCCTTCAGGCAATTTATTCTTTGATTGTATCCTTTTCGGTTAATAAACACCACTGAGTAATTTTGCAGTGACCGGTCTCTTTTAAGACGATGGGAACAGTGTGGCCAGCCCAAAATTGTTGTGACCTGCAGGAACCAACAAGAAATGTAAGCAGATGATTTTACTCTTAGTACTGTAAATTCACTTCTTGTTCAGAGACCTACATCCATGACTTGGTTTTTAATCAGGAATAAGCTAATGGAAGCAGCTGAGAGTATTAGCCTTCCTACTTTTGTTGTCGCTGATGCTGGACGAACACAGGTAATACTATATATGTGGCTAAAAATAGACAATGGTACCACCTTAAACATTCTATCATGGAGTTGTTGCATAGTATTAAGAAAATCCATGTGAAATTTCTGACAGTAACTTCTTAGGAATGCGAAGTGTTGAGGGATTAACTTTCAAATAACAGGGGACTAGAATGAAATGTTTTAGAAAATGAGAGACTAAAAACATATTTATTTAACGCTCTAAATTATGAAAATAGTGTACCTCTTGATGACATTTTCATATGAATCGTTTGACTTCGTAAAAGAAGTGTACACACATTTATATGTGATAAATAGAATCTTCAACCAACACTACTTAGTAACTTCATACACTTACCTATTAGCCTTATTCTAGTGTCACATATATAGATGACGATTCCCCAAAACATATCATAAAAATAAAATGAATTTACAGGTAAAAAATATATCAGGCTTTAATAAAAATGAAGGGTTGGAGAGACCAGGCTCTTGAGTTCATGGGGGAAGACACCATTGTATCTCATTCTTGCTCTTCTTGGCCTGGATACCATTGATCCAGTGTTTCAGTAGGATATTCAATTAAACTTCGTTGTTCTCTTTTTGTTAATTGACGATTCTCTGAACTAGTATCTATCATCTTCAGGTTGTCGCAGGATCAAAGACTGTTCTTGCTGTTGGACCTGGTCCGCTTCTTGTTGCTTTGTACTTGACTTGTTTTATATTGCTTGTATTTAGTGTATGACCAAAAAGCACGTGCAAGAACATCAAAATGCTTATGTGTAACAGAACAATTGAATGTCGCTGCCTTGGATTTGATGCTGATGTTTATGAGGGTTGCCCTTGCCCTTTTCTTGAAAGCTTTTCTCTTACATACTTGACAAATAATCTGCTGCTTTCTGATGGAATGCCTATGCATATTACTGGATTTGTTTCAGGACCAAAAGCATCTGTGGATTCGGTGACTGGGAGGTTGCCCCTGCTTTAACAGCATTCAAGAAAATCAAGAAACAAGCCTGAATATGACAAATCAGCCAAGCTTTGTTACCCTTTGGTCTGTGTTCTGGCACGTTATCTGTGGCATTCATTGGCTGATTATTGTATCTTCATCGTTGTCTATGCGACATGGCTAAGGTGGTCTTATACTTCGTAGCATTCAGCAGGAGTGATTCTTAATTGGAGCTCAATTTCAACATCCCCCACCCCCCCCCCCCCAAAAAAAAAAAAACCTGACACAATTAGTCTCCTTTTTATACCTCAGAATGTATGAATTTTAGTATTAGTATCTGCTTATCAGGGATGAATAAAGCACTCTTTTTCTGGATCTATTGTGTGAAGGCTGTTCTTCCTTATAAGCAGCAATTAGTCAAAATGAGAGTATGAATTCGTTATTGAAATTTGGCAGCGAACAACTAGACAGCCCTAGGATATTTAAAAAAAAAAACTGTATATGATGTTTATGAAATAATGAAAGGGACATATTTTTTTTATAGAAACAATTATTTTCTTCTTCCCCTTGGGCCAAATCTTGGTTCGCCTCATTGTGGAAGCTGGAGCTGGTAAAATGGGGGGCGTATGAAGGAAGGGGGAGGGGTAGTTTAAGTTTTTTGCTTTAAAAAAATGGTTAAATGTGGGGTGTATGCCTAAAAAATGCAGTGTATTTAACAGAACCCTAATTTATTTATTTTTTTACAAGACCCCATATATTTTTTATGAAGAAAGAAAGAATCAGAGAGAAATAAAGCGGGGATAAGAAATCAATCAAGAAAGAATGAAAAGGCCAACAAGAAGCAAAAATAAAAAGAAAGAATGAAAAGGCTAAAAAGAGAAAAAGAAAAGAAAACCTCCCGTAAAACCCTTTCATTCCTAATTTCCTTTGTGTTGAGTTGAGTTGAAAGCCCTAGCGGCTAGCAGTGTGAAATTTTGGGTTTTGGGTGGCGCTGCTGATTTTTCTCCAACTCCAATGGCTTATCGTTATAGATCATTCTCGCAACCAGCACTCTCCCTAATTAAATCCACTCTTACCAAACCCAAACCCTCCTCCCCCTTTCTCTTCAAAACCCGTTCTTCCTCCGTCACCGTCACCGCCACGGCGAGGTAAGTCCATCTCTTCTCTTCCTCCCTTTTCTTTTCTTCGATTTTAACGGAATGTTAATTGTTGCTGTGTTGTGCGTTTCACCGTTGGTTCAGGTCGGTTTCGGGGCTCGGTTGCGTGCAGTCGCTGCTTCCCTTGCACTCTGCGGTTTCATCAGCGCGCCTCACCTCTTGTCTCGGCATCGATTCGACGAGTTCGAGGTCGTTGTCTCAGGGTATGCTTTGCAGTGCCAACCCCGGAGTTTGATTTCCTCCCATACTTTTTAACCAATGCAACTTCCCGCTCTTATGTATGTTCCTGTCCTTGTCACCGTGCAAAATTGAATGTCTTCTTCTAATATAAATATAAATACCGTCCCATCGTGATTGAAGTTTTGTTATGCCTTCTACTCAATACAAAATGAATAGAAATTTATTATTTTCTTTCCAGCATTGAAGTTATTTGGATGTCTTAGTTGTATTTGTGCAATTAGGTCAACTAATTCTCGTGAAGCTGAGTTAGTGTAAGGGATGACATCCAATCCAAGTTTGTTGGTGATTAATTGGATAACTATAATGACTCCCTGAGTTTGTTGTTATCTCTTGCTGTTAAACTTGTTAGCTTATAACTTTGAGTTTGATAGAGTGCTGAAGCTTATTTTAGACTCCCTTGAATGGTATTTTTCATCAAAAAGAGAAACGATTAGTTCGCACATGCCATTCTGTTTTTGCAATTTTCTATTTCTAATGTCAGCAGAAGAGAAGTGAAAACATCTTTACATGTTTAGCTTCAACGTGATGTAGAATGTTCACCAAGAGTACTTCTTTTGGGCAGGGTACTCCTTTGACTTATAAAACCTAGAGCACTCCTCTTTAGCAGAGTACTCCTTCCACTTGATTATAGGGAAATATATCAAAATCCTAAATAGCATAATTATCATCAAATCCATAAAATAATCCTAATTCATTGTGGTTCAGAGAGTCTCAAAGCCTGTTTAACTCTCTTAGAGGTTTTTAGAGTGTACATTTTTGTAAAACAAGGAGGTTGCTATCTGGTTATTTTTAAGTTTTAACCCATATAAGATTACAGTTTTTCTTAGGGGGTGGCCTGTGAATTATTGTAATCCATGACTTAGTCATATAGACATTGAATATGGTGAACAACGTACTGTTAGTCAGAAGAGAGTAAAGATGTGCAGAAGACTAGCATAAATGAAATGTATATTGAGAAGACAATTTGTTATTTGTCAGCCTTAGAAATTGCGACGGTTCATTTCATTTGGGACCTATAGGTCCTTTTAATTCTTTAATTTTTTGTTCCATTTTTGTTGTTGTTGGTGATAAAAAATGTCTAGCTGTACAATCCTAATATATAGAAGCTCTGTGTTATTTGTGCTCTGTGTAATATATTGAAGCCTTAATTTTTCATGATGATGAAGTATTTAAATGATTTATCCATTGTTCTCTTTGGTGCGCACAGCACACGTGCTTACTGGCTCACCCTTCCAAACCTCCTTGTCACTCTCGAGTTTAACTCAAAACCAAATACATCTAAAAGGAGCAAATCCTTTTGTAATCCATTTTTTGATGACCGGGAATGATGCAGCGAAAAGGGGATTGGGGGGTAGTGGTCTATTTTTCATACTTTTGCTTAGGGATATTGAAACTTGAGCCATTCCTTTCAATACCCACTTTACCTATGCATTCTTCAAATGTGCCTAGATGACATCAATGTTATGCTTGTGATTAAGCAAATCATCTGTGGTTCTCCTTTTCAATTTCATTCTAAAATCAAAAGATATAACGTGTTCAATCATTTTACATGTTCGTACGAGATATTATGTTATGATAATAGCATGTTTAATTGCCATGATTGTTACTCTCTAGTCTTGGTGTGCTATATATAGTTGTGTTAACTATGTCTCCTACTTTGCTTAGTATTCTCTTGCAGAGGAAACTTTTCTGGTGTAAGCCAGTGCTTATGTAATGTTTATTTTCTTTCCTCAGAAATGGGTCTTGGCACACCACGATAAGAGATTTGGAGGACCAGTAATAGATGGATTAAAGTCATCATTCGCTTTGCTAGGATGCCCTTCTGTTAATTATTTTGAAGTTTTCTTGACAGATCAGTGTAACGGGTATATAATTGGAAGAATCTTTCCATCTTCTGGTTACTATTGAATGGTTCCTTTAAAATGTTTGATCATATCATTGTTGATGGTTTCAAAAATCAAACTACGCCTGCGTGTCTTGGCGAATAAAAAACCAAAATTTTGCTGATTCACTTCGCTATCCTGTCTGCTCATGCCTATTCCTGGATGTTAGCTACTGTTATCTAGAAGTGTAGTTCGGGATTGTTTCTTTCTTAGTTATATGACACGTATATATATGCATGAGAAACAACTTTGTTAGAGGGAAGGAATCTGGTGACCTTGTGAAGTACCCAGTAATTAATTATCAAATGATCAAAATATATCAAGTTTGCGTTTTAGGCATCGTGTATGTGCACGTAATGAAAAGGTGGGGATGTAGACCAACAGTGACGGTCTCCTAGCAACCTGTATACAGCCTTGACGAAAGAGACTATTGTCTCCACGATAACGATGCATAAGCATGTGGGAGCCTCACTCTTTTGTCCCTCCTACCCTCTACCCACTATTTTTCCAGCACTTCAAGATTTCTATAGTAGTAGTAGTTGTTATTAACTTATTATTATTATTATTAAAGCATGAGTTTGGAGTTTGGAACCTGGTTTTAGTGATTCCTTCGGCCAATGTCTATCCAAAGGGGCTAGTTGTGGTCTTACGGATAGCATCGCAAGTCCAGCGCGCGCAGTGTCTTGAATCTGTGGAGATTTTCTTCGTTTGGAGGGTCTTGTGGAGTTGTGGATCTACATTTAACATGGAGAACACTTGAAATGCCTCGTGCACGTGAATAACTATCATTTTATTCACTTGTCATGGGTGTGGAGCATTGCATATTTTGGGATGTATATTCATGATTTCTTATTTATATGCATGTAATATCGACTGTATTTACTTTAAAGGAGTTAATTTCCATATATAAATGTCTAATGACATGTACTCAATCATATTATAACCATGATATATATATAGACAGGGCTATCTTTTTTTTTTTCCTGTCAATTGCTGACTTTATTTTTCATTAAAATGCGTTGTAAAGAATCTTTAATTATCTGACCTTGCTATTATATCTTATAATATCAATTATATGTGTTAATCCCAATTCACAGATGCATTCTCTCTCATCTCGAAGCCAAGAAGAAGCTAGGCCTGTTATTGCACTTTGCTGCTGTTTAATTTGAAAATGCTTCATAATCCAAGATCAGAAATCATGTCAATATTAAACACACAAGGGAAAAGGACAAGAAAAAGGGGACCCACACACAACTATGGAGATGGCCTTATTAAACAAATGCAATGTAGGTAGTGTGAGTAGAGTGGACTTGCAGGAAATGAGATTATCCGCATTGTGCCTGGGAGTGGGGTGTGTGAGCAATTACGAGTTACTCGAGGGCGGTGGTAATATTTGTAATTTTGTAGCATTCATTCATACTACCCACTACAACTGTCTAGTGACTACTGCACGAGGCCATGGAAGAGTGTCATGTGACCACCGCAATCCTAGCTTCCTCTCACTCTAATAATGCATCATATGTCAATTTAATATACTTGTGCATTCATTTATTTATTTATGAATAAGACTTGGATAGATTAAACCACCCCCCACCCTTTCTTTTTTGCTTTATTCTCTGCATGTTCTTTTGGGACTTTTTATAATGTATAGACTGAATAAGACACACTATATATAATTTCCGGCAAAAGAAAAAGGAAAAAAAAGACAGAAGATTCATATTTGGCTGCTTATATTATGTAAATGATTAATTTTACAATGATAATACAATTAACTTGGGAAGACGTTTTGTTCGTTGAATAGTGATATAATAGTCCTCTGGATTTGTGCTGCCTGATATCTTACACACACACACCCACCAATCTATATCATGAAATATTGTATCGATGAAATTCCTTCTCTCTCTCTCTCTCTCTCTCTCTCTCCATTTCCCCCCTTTGTGATACTCATTCAATCACCAAATTAGTTCGAAATACTACAATCACGTGGGGCTGGTAGGGGTTGAGAAATGGTTGTGAAGTTTCCTTTTTTCTATCTCTTGTCACATGCATTGTTATCTTGATTATTGGGGGAAAGCAAGAACAAATTCTTTCATGTGCATGAAAATTAAACAGGCTATTATAAACTTGAAGCCCTGACAGTTAGAGCAGAAAAAATGAAGTCATTCTTGTATAGAAGATGCTGATACCTCAACACATAGCTTTTTGAGTTTTGTGAGGGGTGATTTTGAAGGCATATTGGAGAAAAGGACATCATAAGGTAATACAGAACTCACATGCGTCATGATATAAAAAAACTACCTTCTTTCAAATACGACGATGAGGATGACCATGACAATAACAATAACAATAACAATATAACAATGCAATTTCTAAGGTGTGTTATAAAAACAACGGTTTTGGTACCATTGGTAAATATTTCAAATTTTATTTTAAAATTACGGATAACTGACGGATTCTCGTATTCTCTCTCACGAAACCTACCTCTCCCTTGGAGCACAGAGCACAGAGCACAACAAAACTCAAGGTATTTTCTATCTCTCCCATGTGTATCCCTTTCATGCCTCAATACAATCAATTGTTTGTAGATATACGATTATGGATCTTTTCCATATGGACAAATTTGTAAAATAAAATAGATTAAGAACTACGATATAATATAAAAAAATTATAATCCTTAAATTTAATAATTTAACGTGATGAAATTTTCATTTATCATTGATTAATAAAACAACGATTTCAAACCCATTATTTTATGAACCGGACCGTAGAAGTCCCCTAATAGCAATAACAAAAACAAACAAATAAATAAATAATGAGATTAGCAACAGAGTAGCTAGCCATAGGAGCTCATTACTCATATGGTGGATATATATCGAATTCCGAGCACTAACGGAAAATGAAGTGCGATACTATCAAACGGCACGAATCTGCTTTTTGCTTCTCCTTGCATTTTTTATGTATCTCTAATGAGCTGTACTCCGTAGCGCATTTTTTTTTCGGTGAAATTCACGTTCATTACTTCTAATTTAATTCATTACTACCTCGTTTTAAAGTTTTTTGTTATAATAATAAAGCCATTAAAATAATTTTACTTAGCAGTACTTACATTAAATTAGAATATCAATTTTCATTATTTTATTTTACTTACTAAAAATATTAAGTGATAAAAATGAATTTAAAATAATCATTTTTTAATTTTTGAACTAACAGATAAACTATTTTTCCAAAACAACTGATATATTTCTCCTAAAAAACCAACTGATATTCTGAAATAAATAGAATATATTATCAATGTCTAATTCAATTTTGGTATTAATGTATGCACCTTCGTATGTTATGGGAAATATCATTATGATAAAATTTATTATTGCCAATTATTTATTGGATATTGGTTGAATATTACATAAATCAAAACTTTATTAAATATAATTCATAATCATTACAATGCTTAACAACTCACAGTTAATATTGTACTTAAAAAAACATACGAAAGTAATTTCCAACATTGACAACATGCAGTATATTAAAGATGACAAGTAGAAACTAAATATGAGAGAAAGGAACATTTACCCAAAACTGAAAATTTTATGCTGACTAGTACTCAGGAACAGTATGTGTAGACTTATCAAAAAAAAAAAGGAACAGTGTGTGTAGATTTAGCACCAATAAATCAATAATGCGGTAACATGCTAAAAAAATGCAGGGAGCGTATGTATGCGTATATATCGGAGCTTAGTCACACTTAAAGATCAAACATTAATTTTCTCACTCACAAGTTCAACGTGCGTTGTCAACTGAGTCACACTGATTGGGTTCTACTCCGTATTCTAATTAATAATACTTATCCTTGGCCATATGAAATAGCGTACACATATACAACGTATTTTTCTTTGACTGAATAGTGAATATACAATGTATTTTTAGCCTTTGTTTTTTCCGTTTGCAAATATACGAGGCTTCGGGGCGCTATCTTGGCAGCTCAAGTCTTCAATTGCCAAATTTCGTTAATTCGTTGTAATTAACAACAGCGTAGTAGTTAATATATATTTTGCATGAACAAAGAAATAAGACTTGGCAAAACCTTAGAAGTGGTCCATGCAAAAGCACTGTCCAAATGTCTATCAACTACTCCAAATATTTTTCTTTCGAAAAATTTTCTTTACCATAATATTTGATATAAGGAAACTAAATTATTTCATTCTGTATCTTTTACGCTAATTTTTTTACAAGCTGGAGCTCCATACAAAATTTACACATTAAAAAAAATCTTTGTTCATCTAGTAGTAAAATAATACAACGTTTCCGTCACTTTTAATACTATATTCTTGCTTGATACGAGTCAAATCTTTACCCAACAAATGTGATATAATTTACTAGCGAGCTAGTTAATTATAAGGTTGAAAAAGAAAAATGCATTTGGAAAAAATTGAGTTGTAACCTTTCAAGTCTGTCAAATAAGGACTTGAAGAAAGATTAATTAGACCAGTCTACATATAATAAAAACTAAAAAAAAAAATAATTCAAGTTACGGAAAAGGAGGAAAATTAATTTAAATCCCTAGCAAAATTAGGTAGGAAAAAAAGAAGTCAAATGACTTTAGCTACAAAATATTCGAAGCTGCCACCGGAGGATTCCTACTGTAGTAAGCAGCGTACTAGATGAGGTGCGTGAAATCGGGTCCCACGTGTTGATGGATCAAGAAATCATCACCGTTGGATGATGGGACATCGAACATAACGTTCTGGTGGTGATGCTGCTGCAGCTGCAGCAACTGCTGTTGCTGGGCCCTCATCATCTCCTTCTGGCGCCTGAGCTCCAGCACCTTGCGGTGCGAGTTTGAGTGCTTAGTCAGCACGAATGTTGGGCTCGCTGCGGGCCTGTACTCTGGCACCAGCCGGCCCGACTTGTACCTCACCCCGCACGCGTTGCATAGCGTCTTCGGGCCCATGGGCCCAGTCCGCCACTGCGGCGTCTTATCCGTTGCGCAATGCAGGCACTTTCGCCCCTCCCCTCCGTCGCCGCTATCCCTCTTTCTCGGCGCGGGCTTCTTCGGGGGAGCGACGGCGACAGCGGTGTCGGAGGAGTGATGGGGAGAGGGCGTGGTGGTGGTAGTGGTAGTTGGGGATAGGACGAGAAGGCGAGAGGTCCAATTGCATGGGGGCCCACGGGTCCGCTTGCTTCGGGCCTTTGCCGGGACAGACACTTGCGGGTTGAACACTCCCGGGCCGGCGGGCTCTTCACGGGTTTGCGATGCGGCGTCGTTTTGCGCCTTCATTCCGGATATCAGCTGCAGCTTCTGTAGGTCCTCGCTCGAAAATGATTCCTCCGCGAATTTTGAAAGCCATTCCAGCTCCGCAAGATCATCATACTGTTCTCCAATTTATAAATTAAACCAAAACACAAAACACACATATATATATTGGTATTTATTTATTTATCTATTTATTTATTGATATTAATACATGTAATGTACGTAATTATCAATTTCTTCTTTTTATTACATTATTATTTAATTATGTGAGCTTTAATTTTATTTTGTTCATTCATTAGGCTTAGGCAATATAGGAAGCTTAATTAGCTCATGAAATTCAAAAAGTAAAAATATTAGTATTATTTAGTTGAGAGAATAATGATAATTAATTTATGTTTCCCATGCGTGCCCAAAAGATGAAGGGATCGAATTCTGGCAAGAAAACGAAATTGGGACAGTAAACAAAAGCGTGAGATTTGTTTCCCTGAAATTCATGGAAAAGAGACAAGGGTGTGGGGAGGATAATAAAGACAAGGGAATAGTTGAATGTGTTGGACGTGCCTTAATTTGGAAATGAAGGGGAAAAACGGTTACACATGGGCAAGAATTGTGCTTGTTAAATGTTAACCAGTTTGAGATATAAACTAACACGTATATGACGAAAATTAGAGACACGTATATGTGTGTGTGTGCTTACCGGGACGGAGAGGTCGCTGGAGAAATGGCCATCGGCGGAATTCCGGCAGGAAATGTCGGCGAGGAAATTGGAATTGGTGGTGGTGGTATTATCGAGGGGGGGAGAATCGTCGGTGGTGGTGGTGGAGTTTGCGGGGGGAGAGTCAAAGGCTGGGTCGGAAATGATGGCAGCGTCGTCGTCGTTGGAGAAGTCGAAGAGGTCCTCGACGATGAAGTGGTCGGCGGCGGCGTTGACGTTGGTGGTGGTGGTGGGTGTCATGTCATCGGAGGAGGGGAATTGTGGGCAGAAGCTGGTGTGGAAAAACTCTTGTGCCTCCATTAGGCAGCTATACAATTGAATTGCGAGTGGAATGGAAGCAAAATGAATGTTACGGTAGAAGTGAGAAAGTATAGGGGAGTTGGGGAAACCAAGTGTGACAAAGTTGTGGTTTGGAGTGGTGAGAGAGAAAAGCAGAAGAGGGTTTATTTGCGTTTAACGGGGACAAGCTGACACCTATATTGGACTTCTCCTTTTCTTTTCTTTTAATTGTATTAATAAATTTCCTCTCTCTTTTTTTGGCCAAGGTGCAAAAAAAAAAAAGTCTCCTTCCCCCGGGAAATACTAAAGCGTAATAAAATATCGATAACGGGACTTTAATTGTGTTAAAAGAAATAAAAAGAATTTGTGGTGGAAGTTACGTTGGTGCCGTTTTTCTTTTTCTCCCTCTTGATTTGTACTTGGTCAAGTTTTCTTTCGTTTTCGTAATGTACGGTGCTTTCCTCCCGCCCTGTCCTCGCGCTTGCTCAAACATATATAACAGAAAAAAAAAAAAAAGGGGGTCCGAATGCTTTAAAAATACTACAATGGTACGTGCTATGTTCCAAGGTTATAGAATTCATTAATAGTAACTAGGGAAATGTTACACACACACCTCACCCACACCCACCACACACCCACATTCCCTATTTCACTCATTAGCATTGGGTGAAGTGTGGGTGTGTGGTGGTCTATGTATCAAAGTTCTAGTAACTAGCACATGAAATCTTAAGATATTCTTTGATATTTTTGTTTACCTCTATCAAAATCATGGCTGAGGTAATTCAATTTTAATTCTCTCTCTCACAATGCATTGCCATTAATAATGAAAATATCTTCACAAAATGAGTCGTAAAAGTGCATATATATTTGTCAATCCATTTTAAATACTGGTTGTGTTAAAATATAGTTAAATAATTCGTCTGTCTTTTTTTCTTTTGGTTATTCCTTTCCTTGGGAGGGAGACGGGTTTTTTAAATTTTATTATTTGAGTAATTGATACTTAAGGGTAGTACGTGGCTTACTGTACAACTAGTAAAAATTTTAAAATACTATTAAAATAATTTCTACACACATATTTTTATTTTCTTTTTATGTTATTATTTTAATATACCTTAACCTTTTAATTAATTGTAAATATCTCTATTTACACTTTATTCATTTTTGTAAGAATTATTTTTATTGTTTTTGTTTGCTTTTTCCTATCTTGGACTTGGATACCACGAGCATACTAATATTATATTTTTTTCAATTTTTCTTTGACGCGTATATTTTGTCAATTTTCTATTTAATTAGTACATTAATTATTAACATTTATGCGCACTAAGTAGTATTTTAACACAAAAATAATTAAAATCAAACGTGCACTAATCACGACGCATACAGCTCAACTTTGGATTAGAGTCAGGATGTGGCAATCAGCGCGCTCATGCCAAATTAAATCGGTTTTTGTCGCGTGTAAGTTTTAACCTTGCGTTGCAATTGCAATGCCATTGGGTGGATGTAGCGAGTTAGCTTAGCTGTTGATACAATTTAATCAGATTTGTTGCCGACATTTTATGGTATATATATAACTATATATCATGTTAAACCAGCTGGTAAAAGGACCTACTAAACACATGACAGAACAGCCCCTCCCCTTAAAAAAATTATAAACACAAGAGACAAAGAGAAAAATTATAAAGAAAAAGCATATATATGCGATTCTTTTTTACAAGCTTTAACAATTATTATTATATAAACAAATCAAGTATCAATTCACTAACACAAGATACGAGAATTAGCTAGTACATAGTCTTAAACAACTTTTTAATTATTTGACTAATTGACTGCATCTAAATGGAAAAGTATCGAGCAAGTTAGTGCATGACGTACTGTTTCATCACAAAATAGTACTAATTAAACGTAATCATTTGGTTGTTCCCTTCTCTTAAACGAGTTCTCTCTTCAAAATTTCAATTTGGATTTTGAATACTTTCCTGCACAAACTTTCTGTTAAGATTTTAACTTAGTATCAAAATCATCGCCATGAAAATTGATTTTGAATCTTGTTTCAAGTGTTTAAAAAACATTTGATTAATTTATTGACTTATTTTATTGTATATTGCTTTTAGAATCTCGTAAAAATATTATTGTAAGAATGACTCGCAGCAAGTACTGGTCTCATAAATCGGGACGAGATCATCATGACCTACATATTTATTTCAGCTGTATACTACTACTATATGATATTAACATCATCGACATCGTTAATAGGATGTTGTTTTACTGCATGTGATGCAAATTCTACAGTGGACATAATGGCAAATAAAAAATCACTTAGGATATAAAATTGAAATAATAAGTGCAAATTAAATGTCCAAAAATAAAAAACGATATAACAGGTATCTTCTTGTGGCCGGTACGGTGGACCCTTCCATAAAAGTAAAACAGTTCACAGTAAAAGCCACACCATGCATGTGACGTAAGTGTGGGCAGAGACGCGTGAATTTATCCCGGTGCACTCTGACACGTGGCACGCGCCGACGTGTTGAAGAGTGAGATGGCTGTGTCCTGTGGGTGCTGCCATGATACCATTACCAATCCCTATACCAGCGAGCCTTCTGTTGTGATCTTATCCTCGAAGAAATATAAAAATGGTTTTAATATTAATTTGGTCCCTATAATATAGGGGGTTTTTGAATTAGGTCCCTATAAAAAAGTTAAACTTTTTTGGTCCTTGGTTTTTTTTATTTTAGTCCCTGGAGGAATTGACCGCTGATGTGGCACTGTGAGGTCCCTATAAAATTCCTACGTGGCACCTATGTGACTTACACGTCACCTGACACATACCTATACAAATATTAAGTTTTTAATTTAATCTCTCTTAAAAAAACGTGTTTTGAATTTAGTACTTCTCCTTCTCTCCCCTTCTCCACCACCCCCACCTCCTTCTCCCCCTTCCCCACCACCACCCCCACCTCCTTCTCCTCCCTCCTCCAACACCACCACCACCCCCACCCCCACCCCCCCCTCCACTCACCCCCTTCCTCTCATGAAACTGAAAACACTAATAAAATGAAGATCTGAGCAAAAATGGAAGCATTTTTTGTGCAAATAAAATGAAATACTTAGAGGAAGGTGGGGGGCCGTGGGGAAGAGGGAAGGTGGGGAGGAGGGAGGGGGAAACCATGGAAGTGAGGGGGAAGGTGGGGGGTGGTGGAGGGACGTGGGTGGGGGGAGGAGGAAGGTGTGAAGATGTTGTTGATCATGAAGTTTTTCATGGTCCCATGGCTTTCCTTCCCCACTGCAGCTTCTTCGTGGCCGATTTCTTCTCACCTTTGGCCATGGATGACGGTGAAGGAGAGACGGGGGAGAGGGATTACTTGAGGTGGGGGTGGTGGAGGAGGGGTGGTGGTGGAGATCGAAGGGGGGAGAAGGAGGTGGAGGTGGGGGTGGGGTGCGGGTGGTGGAGGGTGGTGGTGGAGGAGGGAGGAGAAGGAGGTGGGGGTGGTGGAGAAGGGGAGATAAAAAGAGGGACTAAATTCAAAACACGTTTTTTTTAAGAGGGACAAAATTCAAAACACATTTTTTTAAGAGGGACTAAATTCAAAACTTAATATTTGTATAGGTATGTGTCAGGTGACGTGTAAGCCACGTAGTAATTTTATAGGGACCTCACAGTGCCATATCAGTGGTCAACTCCTCCAGGGACTAAAATCAAAAAATAAAAATAAAACGATGACAAAAAAAGTTTGACTTTTATTATAGGGACTAAATTCAAAATCAGTAATATTATAGGGACTAAATTAATATTAAAGCCTATAAAAATTGATAAGGTTATTACTTATGAGTTTAATAGCTATGCACTAAAAGTGTAATTTTTTTATACATATATTTAATCATATTTTATCATGTATATTTTTGTGTAGATATTTTATGAATTATTATTACGAAATAGCACTATAATAAAATATGATTAGATGTATGTGTAAAAAAAAATTACATGGTCAGTGCATGCTAATTAACATTTTGTTTGGTTGCAAAATGATAGTGGAATGAAAGAAAGTTGAAGGAAAGATATTATAAAGGAAAGCGAGTGAAAAGTGTGAGGATTATTTAATAGTTTGATTTGAGTAAAAGTGGAAGGAAAGAAATGTAAGATCTTTCTCTTCCCTTATTTGCTTGTAGATAGAAAGCGAGAGGAAAGAAAGATGTATTTTTGAAAAATGACAAAAATAACCTTATGTAAAAGACGAATATAATAAAGAGAATAAAAATATATTACTTCAAAAAAGATAGTGGAATGAAAAGAGGGACTAAATTTAAAACACGTTTTTTTTAAGAGGGACTAAATTCAAAATACATTTTTTTAAGAGAGACTAAATTCAAAACTTAATATTTGTATAGGTATTTGTCAGGTGACGTGTAAGCCACGTTGTAATTTTATAGGGATCTCACAGTGCCATATCAATGGTCAACTCCTCCAGGGACTAAAATCAAAAAATAAAAATAAAATGAGGACAAAAAAAATTTAACTTTTATCATAGGGACTAAATTCAAAATCAGTAATATTATAGGGACTAAATTAATATTAAAGCCTGTAAAAATTGATAAGGTTATTACTTATGAGTTTAATAGCTATGCACTAAAAGTGTAATTTTTTTATACATATATTTAATCATATTTTATCATGTATATTTTTGTGTAGATATTTTATGAATTATTATTACGAAATAGCACTATAATAAAATATGATTAGATATATGTGTTAAAAAAAAAATTACATGGTCAGTGCATGCTAATTAACATTTTGTTTGGTTGCAAAATGATAGTGGAACGAAAGAAAGTTGAAGGAAAGATATTATAAAGGAAAGCGAGTGAAAAATGTGAGGATTATTTAGTAGTTTGATTTGAGTGAAAGTGGAAGGAAAGAAATGTAAGATCTTTCTCTTCCCTTATTTGCTTGCAGATAGAAAGTGAGAGGAAAGAAAGATGTATTTTTGGAAAATGACAAAAATAACCTTATGTAAAAGACGAATATAATAAAGAGAATAAAAATATATTACTTCAAACAAGACAGTGGAATGAAAAGAGAGACTAAATTTAAAACACGTTTTTTTTAAGAGGGACTAAATTCAAAATACATTTTTTTAAGAGGGACTAAATTCAAAACTTAATATTTGTATAGGTATGTGTCAGGTGACGTGTAAGCCACGTAGTAATTTTATAGGGACCTCACAGTGCCATATCAGTGGTCAACTCCTCCGGAGACTAAAATCAAAAAATAAAAATAAAACGAGGACAAAAAAAGTTTAACTTTTATCATAGGGACTAAATTCAAAATCAGTAATATTATAGGGACTAAATTAATATTAAAGCCTATAAAAATTGATAAGGTTATTACTTATGAGTTTAATAGTTATGCACTAAAAGTGTAATTTTTTTATACATATATTTAATCATATTTTATCATGTATATTTTTGTGTAGATATTTTATGAATTATTATTACGAAATAGCACTATAATAAAATATGATTAGATGTATGTGTTAAAAAAAAATTTACATGGTCAGTGCATGCTAATTAACATTTTGTTTGGTTGCAAAATGATAGTGGAATGAAAGAAAGTTGAAGGAAAGATATTATAAAGGAAAGCGAGTGAAAAATGTGAGGATTATTTAGTAGTTTGATTTGAGTGAAAGTGGAAGGAAAGAAATGTAAGATCTTTCTCTTCCCTTATTTGCTTGCGGATAGAAAGCGAGAGGAAAGAAAGATGTATTTTTAGAAAATGACAAAAATAACCTTATATAAAAGACGAATATAATAAAGAGAATAAAAATATATTACTTCAAAAAAGAGATAAAAATATACAAATATACTCAATGATGTAGATAAAATAAGCACTTGATCAGAACACAAGATAAACTTTATAAAAAGATGCCAAAAAAAGATAAATTTTAAAAATATATCAATAAAGTTAACTATATTTTTAATATTTGTAAATGTAAAAAATAAAAACGTATCACTATTTAATTAATATTTAGTTTATTAATGTTTTTAACATATTTAACTATGTTATATAATATTTAACTTATTTTCATTAAAAAATAAAAATAAACTAAAACCAATGGTAAGCCTAATAGGCTAATACATGTCCACCCAAATCAATATGAGAAAACAAATTCTAAAATATAACATTATGAATCTGCATTTTGTTCATCATTCGAAAATCTATAATACACACATAATTAAAAAAATCTGTATTTTATTTTTACAATTTTTGCATGCTTTCAAGCACAAACCGTGTGTGAAAGGGATTTTTTTGTCATTTTAGTCAAAATTTTGGCTTCCGTTTCACTTTCTGTCTGGTTGGGCGTGGAATCTATTTTCATGTGGGGTCTACTTAAAACTTTCTTTCCCTTGTTGTTATCGGTTGTTCCAAACGAGGGAAGCTCCCTCCTTCCTCCCTCTTTCCCTTCACCTATTTTCTTTCCTTCCCCTTTCTATTGAACCAAACAAAGTGTAAATCCATTACTTTATTGCTTCAAATATAAGGAAAGCCGATGATTTGAAAAGGCAAAGTATATGTGGAGTATTCTTTTAGGGGTGTTAATAACCAGTACCCAACTAGTTGATTTGTCATCACTTTTAGTTATTTAGGGTTGAGTTTGATCTTGTCTAATAAAAAATAAAAAAATAAAAATAAAGTCAGATTTCATTTTTTGATCACAATATTTTTATAGGTAAATATTAGTAAATTAAGCAACTAAAAAAAAAAGTAAATTAATATATTATGTTAGTAGAGGAGGTTCGAATCCACGACCTACTTATCATTCTAACCTCTATGTTCCTCACCCAAACCATCAAATCATCTTATGACTCTTCCTTTTTGACCACAATATTAACTATAGGTTAGAAATTGGTTCAGGTTAACTTCCAGGATATCCAACTCATACTTCATACATTTACATATATACACATATATAGACACATTTTTTTATTTATTTGAAAACAAATCCTAAAATAAAGTGATATATATATATATATATATATATATATCACTTTATATATTATTGTTCTCTTATATGTCTTTTATAACGGTGTCTTAAAAGTATAATAAAGTGAAAAATAACTCATATTAATATACATGATATATTTACTGATTGTATGATTTTTTAACTTTATTTTAGACATTATTATTATAAATCATTTAATATCACCTAAGTTAATTTCAGATGGAGTATTTGCTTTTACATACCAAAATTGTACTTAATTAATTGAAGTAAATTATATATCATTTTCGTATTTATTTTGTACTTGATAGATTGTTTTAGTGGCGGGGCCACAAGGCGCACGTGATTGAGAAGGGATGGGTACCAGTGATACCAATGTTACTGTGTCAGGGAGCATGTGAGTGCTACGCTCGTGTCAAAAAGCCAAAACCGACGGTGGTCAATGACACGTGCCAAGAATCTATGCGCCATTTCCTTTTCTTTTGAATTTTGAATTTATCCTATACAACTATACACGGCTGGGATAACGTGAGACCACGTGCTTAGCTATCACGTGACCAGTGGGTCTCTTCTCTTGCTTTGCTTTCTCCGTTTCTCGGAGTCTCGCTCGTAGTTACACACTTACACTACTATACAGGGTTAATCATTTAATTAAAATAAAATTCTTCTACCAGTTTGAGTAAAAAAATAAAAAATAAGGATTTTTTGGTACAAGAGTTTCAACACCTAAAAGTAATATTAGACTGCTAGCATTGCAGAATAATTTTGTTTGTATTAATACTATTTTTTTATTATATCCTTTACTTCTTAATTCATTAACAAAATTTATTTTTAATTAATTTTTTCCAATTTCGTAAAAGGTCGCCTGTAAACGCTAATTAATACTTGCAGAATAATTTTGTAAATAATTAAATATGACAATTAGAGTGTATATATATATGTGTGTGTGTGTGTGTAAGAAAACTCACAATAAGTTTTCTACTTATTATCAAATGAATTTAGATCTAGATCTAGCTAATCTTTTCATAAAGAAATGTTGTCAAGAATGAGTCAGGTTATACCCATATAATACTAATTATATATTATAGTTAAGATTTGAAAGATCTTTAAATTGAGTTAGATGCTATACTTTTAGTCAATATTATCTTTAATCTCATACTTAATTTTAGTAGCAAAATAAAACAGCAGTTTCATTTCACTAGTTTATTGAGAGAGAGACACATTATATGGTCATATATAGCGTGAAAGAGGGAGGTCAATACAGACACAACCGTTAGGCCCAAATACAGGGCACGGTTTGTGAAGAATTGAAGGCCGGCATAGCTAATTAACGCCTAACTTGGACAAACTTTGGTCACAATTGCTGCGCAGGTTTTGCTAATTGCTTTGCCTTTGCCCAAAGGGCGGGGTAACCCACACGGAAATTTAATGAGTCTCATACAGACTACACTTTTATTAAATTTACAAACATATATTGAGGATAGAAGAGCAAAAAAAAAAAGATAAACATGAATTTTTACATAAGAAAATATTCACACGAAAACCTCATGAGGATTCATTCTCAAGTGGAGTCTTGGCCACTCTAACAAACGCTGCTCCTTCTCAGCTAAGTTAATATGATGCATGCTTTGCTTTTATTAACTCCTTGGGCATGCAAACGCAAGGGACGAGATTTCTTGTAATGGTAGACTATATTTTATCACTCGAAGCAAACAATGTTTGGGTCATTTTTTACAGGTTACCAGTTACCACGCTTTGGATTTCGTTGCTTCTTTGATCGACGATATCCTTTTTCACAATATTGACAATGAACAATTGGTTCAACTACACGTTAGAACCGGGATTTGTAACATTAATTTATTATATCAACAGCAAAACTCATGTCACGTTTGAAGAAGAGGTACCATTAATTTTAATATTATTATATAAAGAAAAATTAGGCCTGATCTCACGCAATGTCAATTTTTTTTTCTCACTCACGCAATATCATTTATATCATTGTTTTTTTTTGGTCAACATTTATATCATCATTTTTTTTGGTCAAAATATCATTATTTGATGTATAGCAAATGGATGAAAAAAATTTGGTGTCCAACCGATTAGTTATTACCAGGCCCAACATTACTTTTTTTGTTGTCCAAAGAGGTACTCAAACAGCAGATTAATTCATCTATTGGGCTCTCGTGAATTTGCCCTTCAGCCCAAACAAGTCACACCCAAACACTAACCACAAATTGGACAAAAAAAGAAAACACTAATCACAAAAAAGAATATGACCAAAACAAAAAACAAAACACGGCCCGCTCATGTCTCCATAAATGAACAGACTGAGATTGGTTTGATCTAAAATTTTGACAATGTAAATTTTTATTTTTATATTATACATAGTTAAGTCTTTAAAATTAAAAACTAAAACTAAAAAAATGTTTAAATTGCATTTTTTTTTTAAATTATATTAATTTTTTGGAGTAATTTATATTAATATTTGATACAAAATGTTTTAATTTAAATTAATAAATTCTTATCATTTATCACAAATTATTCAAATAATTATAAATTTTAAATTTTTATGACATTACGTGAAATCAAACGCAGCAAATATACTACCCGGGCAGGGTGGACCAGCTGGTCTAGCTCTGACACCTACAGCTAGGGACCAGGACTCAGATCCGCTTCTCTGCATATTTAATAACTCATCTAGCAAATTTGCGCTATGGATTCGGATAGGCAATTCGTAATCACCATTGTAAACCCTCTTAGAGGTTGGTGGTTGACTCTGACCTTGTATGAGGTCGATCCTTGTCCTAGTCTAAACTTTTTCTGTACAAAAAAAAACGCAGCGAATATACCTTATTGGAAGGTGATAGTTTCATTAGTTTGTTGGACTTTTTTTTTGTCAACCATTAGTTTGGATTCACAAAGACAGTGACAGGATGTGTGAAGCCCAGAAAAAAGTACTATCTCTGGTCCCTATTATAAGAGAATATTACTTTTTTGGTTCATTGAATAACTTATATATCTGGTCTATTATAGACCAGATACACCAGATACATAAGTTATTCAATGAACCAAAAAAGTAACTTGTTTCTTATATTTAGGACTGAATGTAGTATCAAGGAGCCAACACCAGAAAGTGATGGCCGAACCCATGAGCACAAATTTCTTGGTTGGGTTTAATTGTGGGTGAGCGCACAATGGTAAAATACTAAATAGATTTTGAAACAGCCACGTCATAGCCACATGATAGTAAACCTATGCAAATAGTTTTTTTATGACTCTTTTAATTTCTTTTTTTAAAAACAACTTTTTATATATTTCATTTGAAAATAAGATAATATTTTATAATAAAAATAAAAAAAGTTTTCTTGAACTAAAATTGTGTTTTTCCTACTATTTTCTGTGCATTGTTGGTTCTTCTAGGAAGGCTAAAATCATAGAGTCGGAGTTGTACGAGAATTAGACTGAAAAACACAAGTTCACAGACTCAACCGTACCTGATATTCACTGACCCCGACAACCACTGCTTCAACTTCACTGTTTCTATTGCTCATTGACAGCCGTAACTTCAACGTCTTGGGTGAATGGTAGTTTAGAGACAGAAAAATGATTGTTTCAGGTGAATATTCTCATAAATATTTTCAGGTCGGATTTCGAAGATCCATCAATCAAACAGCATTTGGACGGCTCATAGTTATCAACTCATATTATAGCGTCTTGATTGCACATCGCATAAGTGAAGATTAATTATGACTTTCCAATTAATTATCTTCTTAATGGCAACCAAACACGATAAAAAATTTTCCCGCTTTTGAATTCTATTTTTTGTAATATTCAAGCTAAACCAGAACCAGCCTAAAAATGAGGCAATATTATAATATCTCCTTTTTCCTTATATTCTGCTATTCTTTTTTAATCATAAAAAATCTAAAAAAATCGTTTATATAATTTTTTTTATTGACAAAGGTAAGAGATTAGTACTGTACATTATTATGTCATAATAACGATGCATTTCAGGGCAATGTTATACGGTTAAAAAAAAGTGAGTTTTTTTGGAAAAAGAGGTACTACCATATAATCCTTATATGCATAGTTTGACACGATGCAATTTTTTTTCTTTTCTTTTCGATACATTTAGAAAATAATGTGTATATAGAATGTGGTGGATGGACTATTTTTTTTGGGGGGGGGGGGGGGGTGTTGGTAGGAGTTAAGTTGGGAGGATGAAAATGATGACGATGATTGAGGAGGGAACTGGGGCCCTGTGTGTGATATGGTTGTCGTCCCACGCTAGTTGAGGTCCTGGGTATATCACTATTGTTTTTTGTTACTAGCAATCCACATCCCAATCCCCAATAACTTTAACTCGTGCTTGGGGATGTAGGGTAAAAGCAAAAGTTAAGGAACGACTTGTTACATTGGTTGTGCCCTCCGTGTTTAACAGTTTTAGACACGCCTAAACTAGAGAACTATTCTTTTATGCAGAATTACATGCATGCTCTCATCTGTTATCATGTGGTTAATTATATTGATCCATACCTCATCACCTCTTCTTCAGCGTGATTGCCCACCACACAACATCCTAATTTAATTTTTTTTATAATCAAAATTGTATTAAAATGGGACTGACACCACAAGATTTGCCCAGCCCAAAAATCAAGTCAGTACAGTCTACAAGAATAAACTCCTCGCCTCCACATATATAAAAAAGAGCCTCTACCCTCAAAAGATACAAATCCTCCATTAGAAACAATACCCTAAATAGTGTTATCTAATAAAATAATATTTCTCCAATAACCTACAGAGATATGCTAGAAATAATGTTAATTAATTAAGATTTAATTAAGAGTACAATATCATTTAGATGTAATAATAGTAAAGAAGAAAAAATATTTTGAGTTTAATTAACTATGCATAGATGATATAATTTTTTTTAACAAACATACAATTATATTTCACAATGGTGTCATCTTGTAATATTTGTTCCTAAAATATAAATGATTAAACGTATGTGTAGAAATGTTTTACATTATTGATGTATAGTAATGGTTAAATTCAAATAATTTTTAAAAATTTATAAATTATATATAGTCACATGTTTTTATGTGTTTTCTTTATATATATAAAATTGTGTAAGAGACGATATATATATGCAAAAAATTGGGTGTATCAAAAGTATAAAAATACAAAATTGGAGTACAATATGATACATCGCTATCAAATTGTCAAAAAATACATCACTGTCAATTTTAAATATTTCTTAAAGAAGTTGGCACACAGAAAGAAATTTGAAGTGAGAAGTGCGTTCCGTTGACGTAAAACTAAATCAAATTAAATAGGGCAGTGATAGGTGGACACCCCACCACCCATCACATACCCAATTCCAATGAAGTGGGGGGTGTACCATGGGTGTGGGGTGGTGGTCCATGGATCATTAGCCAATTAAATAGGATCCGAGTAAGGGGGAGAGGAGGAGAGAGAAAGTGTGTGAGAGAGAGAGAGGAACGAAATGGCGTGGCACGCTTGGCGAAGAGAAAGAGGAGAAGAGAATGTTTTGCTCTTACTACTGTATATCGTACTGGTATCGGCGGCAGCAACACACGCCGGCCGAAAGGTTAAAACAAGACGCTACACGCGTATCGTTGGCAGTGGTCCCATGCTACATAGTGTGTGTCACTGTTAGTGTCGCACCTTGTTGAAACACCACCTGTCTGCTCTGCCTCTGCTGGTCCCTCAATGGCTCCATCCCTTTCCCCCACACTTCTAGGCCCGCATATATAATAAATAAAATACTGAAAAGAACTTTCATTTTTTTATGAGATTTTGTCTGTAAAGTGAAATTGGGCGGATTTTCATATCCATACTTTAAAATTGATGACCCCCTTTAAAATTTGACTTTTTTTTTTGAAAAATTATACTTCATTTATATGTATTAAAAACCAATTTATATTATACTAAAATTTCAATTTAAATATATTATAAAATAACAAGATGTATAATTAATTTCAAATTTTATTTTTAATATATTTCAATAAATCAATGTTGACTTATGTTTAATATGTTTTTAATTAACAATTTAAACTTGTATTTTAATTTTTTTTGATAAAATTAAATGTATGTACTCAATAATTTTTTGATTAATTCGATTTTATCTTTCAAAAAATATTAAAGATTAAATAAATTTAAAATGATTTTAGTTTAAATCATTTTTATATTAGATCAAATTAATCAAACGATATTATTAGAAGATTGAAATTAAATTAACTGAGTTAATTTTTCCTTTTATAAAATTGATCATGTCAAATTCAACTCAAAATTGTTTCTTTCTCATATAATTGTGATAATGAGATTAAAATATATACCTCGTAAATTACTCAAACTCTCATCGTTATCTCAATTTTAATGGTGACCACTAACCTCATAATAATATACATATTTTTTCTGAATAAATTTTTTATGTTTTTAATGGTTTGTTTAATGCACTCCGTCTAAAGGACGGATTCAGCTAGTACCCGAATTTGATTCCTAGTGATAAAATAAAGATGTACTTATCTCTTGGCCGAGTTCACAGATTAGCCCAAGAACCTATTTTTTCTTAGAATACCATAGGTATAAACAAAAAAATGTGTTAATTTATGTGAACCAAAAAGATGTTTTAATTTATCGTGAGGCTGAGCCGAAAATCCTGTTAGCATCTGCTTTGCGAATGCAATCCCCGTCTCCAGAATCCGCTTAATGGAATCTCATCTGTTTGGATGAAAGTTATATGTTTGAATAATCTTAGGGCGAGTTGGCATTAGAGCTGGCAAAATGGGCTTTCGGGCCGGGCTTGGGCCGACCCGCATCGGGTTCGGGTTTTATCGGGCCGAGCCAAAAAAGCCTAGATTAAAAACGGGGTCGAATTTGTGTGTCTGAGCCCTCCATTTTTCGGGCTCGGGCTTGAGCTTTAGCCTATATTTTTTGGGCGGTCCGCTTCGGGCTCGGGCTTTATCGGGTTCAGACTTTGTCGAACCGGGCCAAAAAGGTCCGGATTAAAAACGGACTCAATTTTGTGTATCCAAACCCTCTATTTTTTGAACTTTTTCGGCCTGACCCATTTTGCCAGCTAGTTGGCATACACGGTTTGAACTTTGAAGAGTGTTAGCTATCCTGGTAGCCAAACAAAGGGTAAGATCAGAAGGATAGTGGGGATCGATAGATTGTGGTATGGCCGTTTGGGGAATGAGGGCGATCGAGAGGAGTATATTGCACGCTGTGAACTGTGAATTAAGCAGTGCCAAGGTAAGAAGAAACAATGGCCTCTTCACGCGTGCGGGGCCACACCCACACATTTATCCCTTCCATTTCTCTTTCTTTAATTCTCTTTGTGGTTTGTGGACCATGCCCAGTTATATGCTTTGTTTTGCTCCCGTCAATTACACGCCACACACACCCTTCTCGATTTATCCTCAATTGATCAATTTGTTAATTAATTAAAAGTTCACAATATCATTACTATTATCAGATTCTCAATTTTTTTAAAAAAGGTAGATCATGTACTGTAATATGTTGTATCAATAAATATAAAGTTAATTAAACAAAATAACGTATCCACTTATTATTCTCTTTCTGTGTTGCCACCCTCTCCAATCTCCATTGCTAGTATATATTTGCAACATTCATTTGATATATTTTATTTTAACTCTTACTATTTAATTACTACTGTTACTAATAAATATTGTACACGAAAAAAAAAAGTTGGGATATTTGTGATGCGGTTGGTGCCCCTTGATGGGCCATGCCTGTACTGCCTGCTTATCTTTTAAGCTATGGTGATTAAGACTTTATTACTTTGATTGATTCCATTATCTAAACGAAAACAATATTATTAGTTTGATATCCTTTTCTTTTGGAAAAAAAAACTCTAAGGATAGATAGCATTTTATTGGTTATTCAGACGCTAATCAATTGTTACTATTGGAGCAGAAATGCAGAATGTGGAAGGTCGATTAAGGATTGATTAACTATTTAAACGCGTAATTTTAGTTTGTTTAAGAATGCAGAATGTTCAAGAATCAAACCCCACTCCCACTGATCTGCCACTATATATATTCCCTCTTCTTTAAAGCCAATTACTTTATGCCATTATCTCCTCTTCTTTAAGGCCAATTATTTTATTTTTTGACAAGATCAAAAGGCAATTATTTAATTATGTGAACTATTCAAGGTGATTTTTTTTTTAACCCATGGTGGACAAGTTTAGAAAAGAAGGAAGGTCGTATATACATGTGGGCCAATACACTTTTTTATTGACTTTGCAGATTCAATTTCGGCGGAGTGCATAGCGGTCTTTTTTTTTGTTCTGAGTAAATTTTTGAGAAAAAAGAATGGCACCTTTTATATTATATCATATGATCATATCATACAACAAAACAAAATGGCCAGGAAAAAATGTGTATTTATGTTTGTAATTGGGTGGGTTATGTAAAGCAAGTTATAGTTGGCTTTCAACCAAGCTGAAAGATGCTTTACTTTGATGCTCATTATGCTAAAGATAATTGAACAAAATTCAACCCAGAAAGACCTGTAAGCTGTAAGAGAATCGAGGTAATTAGGATTGACCAAGTTGGTCATACCCATATGAAAGTGAAAAAAAAGGTTGGGCCTCCCAGCCGAAAAGAGTACTGCAAATTATAATTAGGAAAATATAAAAATAATTTGAATTTCTTAGCCAGAATCATTGTTAATAAATTGAAATTGTTTTTCACTATAAAACAAGTACGTGATCTGAGTTCTCGTGGATGAAAAAAGTAGTTAGGAAGGGAAGACTCTAATAAAGGTAACAAATCAAGTTCCTCGGTGGATAATAGTCATCGGCAAAGCCGGTTGATATTTTGTATTAATAACATGGTTACAAAAAAAATAAGTGATAAGTGACTACTCGTATTATTTTGATTTATTCGATAATTGTATTTTCATAATAATAAATTAACCAAATTCTATTTAGTGTTGTCCATGGCATACAATTACTCAATAGTAAGCCGAGTGTTATACATATTTCTCAAATTTGATAATAATATTGTAAAACTATGAAATAATAATAAGACATTAAGGTAAAATTAAAATAATACGTAGTATCAATATACTTAATATAGTTAACATAAAATTTAAAATATCAAGAAATTTTTTAAATAATCATAATAAAGATAATTAATAGATAAAGTATTTTTAAATAATAAATGAGATATATTCAAATTATTAAAATTATTAAAATAAACTAAAATATATCATCAATTCAATCTATTAATTTGATATATTGGGTTAGAGTTTAAATTTATAATTTTGAAATATTTTGACATCGATAACAAAAAACTACTTAAATATATTTTTTGTCTCTATAATATATGAATATTTTCATTTTAGTTTCTAGAAACAGTCAAACTTTTTTTGTCTCTGAATTTTTTTCATTTTAATATTTGAGCGAGTTGACCTCTGAGGTGACTCACTTAATTCCATTTTGCCTTGAACACTTCAGCTACACATTATCATTTTCCATCTCAGCAAATCCTCTCTCTCCCTCATTTCTCTTCCCTTTTCCAAACCTGTATTCTACATTTGTATTTTCAAAGATTTGTATAGAAAATAGAAGAAAAATATCTTTTCATTATTTTCTATACAAATAATTGAAAATATGAAACAAAATGAAAATAATACAATAGTTTTGTAATTAAAACTAAAAACAGAAAATGAAACAGAAAATGAAACAGAAAATATTTTTTTTAAAATAAATGAAGCCTTATTACGAAAATAACTTATAATTTATATAAAAATAATTTATCTTATTCCCCTTTCGATTATAAAAAAAAAATATTCATAAACACTTATTAATTTAACAAGCGTTACGTCCAAATGCCACTTGATATACACGTGGCTTCCTTTGCTCCTATCCTTCCCTAATCAGAAGAACCCCAACATCCAAAGCATCAATCTCAGCTTATACTTTTTTCCTAATTGCGTGTCCTACCTTTGACTGACATGTTACCTCTTGCTCCTGTACTAATGTGTGATATGTGTGTGGATGTGTGTTTTCCATTGTAATTAGTGCGCAATTAATATTCATGTTGAGCGGCAATTATCAAAATGTCATACACGTTAGTTGCGATTAGACTCATTTTGTTTGGTAAGAGCGTGTTGACCAATCTATTATGCTAATTCAATTTTTGAAAAATTAAATGTTTAGAATATTTATGTTTTAAAATGTTAACTTATTTTTGTTGCTATTTTGTTTTTTTTTTATTAACAGGAAAGAAGAGAATAGACAGATGAAACCAAAAGATCAACGGGTCAACCTAAACGAGGTCAAACCTCTTACATCATCAGCTGCTAAAACTAAACCAAGTTGAACAGGGATGGTATCTAAAACAGACCACAAGAAGCCTCCTTGATGGCCCAAATCCGCAAGAGCATCGCCACAAAAATTTGCCTCCCTGAACACATGATGAACAGAACTCCGCCAGTCATCAGCCTCCAAAAGCGCTAGCACCTCCACGAGCAAAGGTTGCAGAATGCAACAGTGAGTGTTGCGGGATTAATGAATTATGTTAACAACAACTTTGGAATCAAGTTCAACAACCAACTGGTGGATGCCGAGAGTTTTAGCCAATCTCAAACCAAGAGTAACCCCCCAAATACTTCATCAATAAAATTAATATTCCTCCAAATATTTTTAAATTATTTTTATATTTTACAAAATTACTTGTAAATATAATGTACGGAATACTTACTTGGTGTTAATTAATTTTGAGCCAATGTACATTTCCTTTTTTTTTTATTGCCTTATTATGTATTTGCTTAGACCACTAATTCCATGTTTAAGTGCTATAGTCTACGATTAGGAAGCGTATGAACCAGGATTATCGTTTTTCTTATTACCATATGAATATGAATGTATTTCCAGTCAGAAACAAGCGGTTTCAAGCCAAAATATCTGAAATAAAAGTTTTGACTTCAGCATAATTATTTTGACTAAAGCAACATAAAATCCGGATACGCAGGGCGACAGCATCGCCCAATAAGTAGGAAAACAAAGGCCAACAGGACATTTTTGTATTCTCCAGTATTTAAAAGCTGACAATTTTTCTACAAAGAACCGTAAATGTTTAATTAAATATTGAATTTAAATTGTCGTTCCGAATTAATTAAATATTGAATTTAAATTTGTCCTACGCTGCTCTTCATCTTATTGCATCACGTTAGTCAATAGTAAATTTTTCAGTTATCAATATCATTTTTTTTGTCAAAAAAAAGCAATTTAATTTTAAAACTTTAAATCTTTTATCTCTTAAATATTTTTAAATCTGAAAACAAGACCATCCAATACACGCTCCTTTTTATTTTATTTTCCTAAAGCTGCCAATATATATAGAATGCGATTCTTTGTTTATATGACTTTGTCGTGAGTCTTACATAGGATGTATATTTATGACATGGGTTTGAGGTAGGAATTAGAATATGTCAAAATAGAGTGTACTGTACATACATAGATACGGGTCGGGGTGATTCATAAGAAATTAACTAACCGAGCTCGCCCGCATGCGATGAACCCTAATTATGCTGTCTCTGTGATGCACATACAAGTCTATCAGCAGCCCCTCCATCTCTCTCCAAAAAATTCATATTGAGGTGACACAGACATAATTATGGGGTCAAATAAAATGATGAGCGAGCGCCCTGTTTCTAAATGGTTAGTAACTATGTGTATGAGTATGAATATTGAATACTACTACTATTTCTCAATTTCTCAACTCAAGTCTCAACCATAACCATTATTCTCTCTCCTCTCGCACATAAACGGAAATAGAGATTCTCAAGTACTACTATTTAATCAATCAGGGCTATTTTGAATGTTTTAATTAAGCATTAATCAAATTAAAACGAGTCCTACCTGCAGCATTTCAACTGCTAGGATTTATATATATGCATGGCTATAATTAGTTTTATAATAATTTACTAACTTCTGTTTTGTTTTTTTCTCCCCCACTAAGATGCATAATCAAAAGACTACAAAAATATTATATACCGTCGTGTGTATAGTTCACGTGATCTATGGCGATCACGTCATCAGTTTGAGGTGTATATATATATATTCTGACGCATGTCAACCTCAATTAATTTTGTAACTTGACTGTCTGTAAAAAAAGGAAAAAAATAGCTTGTTGTCAGTTAATTAATTTCATGCTTGTAACATAACTTGTCCCTAAGAAAACCCACAAAAAAAAAGCCAATTGTGGACTGGAGTGTGGACAATTTGAGATATAAATTATAAATAGAGCATGGGCAGAAAGGTATCATATAGTAGTATATATATTTGATATTAAGGAATCAGGACAACGCACATTTTTTGACAGTGGCAGTGGCGCGCATAGAAAGGAATATAAGATATGAAACGGTATCGGGTTGCTAACTTATATTTATGTATTAATAAATATATTATTTGACAGTGGCATAAATCAATATATTATTGTCCAATATGTCCACCACCAACATTACACAGCGCACGCGTCGTGGATGAGAGTGTGGGTCGCTTTTTTTTTTTTTCCTTCCAATTTGTTTCTCACCAGTCTTCACAACTTGTGTGATGGATGAGTGATAAAAGAGAGGGAGGGAGGTTTTGTAATTGTAATTGGAAGTGTTGGAAAGTGCCAAAACGAAGTAGTGCAAGAAAAGCAACAGCAGAAAAGCAACAGGCAAAACAGCTAAAGAAGAACAGAAAGCAGAGGTGGAATAATGTGAAAACAAAAAAAAAAATGTTCTGCCTATATTTCTGTCTGATATTGGGGGGTTTTTCTCTTATAAGCAACCGCATCTCTCTCCTCTGTCCCAATCCCAATCTACCCCAAAACACTGGTCATTTTCCTTCCTCCATTCTTATTTTATACAGACACGCAAAAATAGAAAGATAAAAAGAAAAACTCAAACTCCATTATTCTCCATAATATTCACTCCACTTCTCACATCTCTCTCTTCCTCTGCCATATAATACATACAACCCAACAACTGTCACAGACAAACTCTGAGTTGAGTAGTACCTCTTTTAAGTTTGCCAGATTCATTCTCTTCTCTCTTTCATGTCCAACTGATCTATCTCATGCTTCTTAATTTGCTCTTGAGCTAGCAAGCTTTATCTGAAAGCACTACGGCTACCACAGTCATAGGTAATTAATCTAATGAATCCCCTCACTCTCACTCTTGTTTTTCTCAGCCCTCTATTGAAAGCTTCTGTTTTTGTTTTTGGGTTTTTGGATTGAATGAAATAATTAACAAATTGGGGGGTTGGGTTGGATTTGGTTAAGGGATGATGGCGGTGAGTACCTCGTCCTGCAAAGATGGGAGCAAGGTGGCAATGGACAACGGCAAGTACGTGAGGTACACGCCGGAGCAGGTGGAAGCACTGGAGAGGCTCTACCATGAATGTCCCAAACCCAGTTCCATTCGCCGCCAGCAACTCATCAGAGAGTGTCCCATTCTCTCCAACATCGAGCCCAAGCAGATCAAGGTTTGGTTCCAGAACCGAAGGTACCAACCTACCTATGCTTCTTCTTCTACTTTTCTTCAATTCTTTTCCTATTCCTTGCTACATATACGTACTTAAAGTAATAACTTAATTAATTGAATTGATTTGACAAAAGGGTTGTTTGATTTGTGTAAATCTGGCATAATTTCATAACTTTTTTTTCCCTTTCTTTCTATTTCTTGCGTCCTTTTTCAACCAAGTTTTTATTTTTGTATTTTTCTTTGATATAGAACATGCAAGAAAACACAACGAGTTCACTAAGAACTAAAAGATTGGTGTTAATTTTAAATTTTCCGTGACTCACCTACCGAAAAGTTTCCGTTTTTCTCGTTTCTTTCTTCTTTTCTCATCATGGTGGTCTTGGTCTTGGTTTTATATCATAAATCATAAATAAATTTCTTTACTCATCTGGTCTTGGTCTTGTTTTTATATAATAAGTCAGAATCATAATTCGCGGTTTGCAGCGATGGGATGCAGTATTTGAGGCCTTTAATATTTGGCAAATATTGCAGTGGCTAATTTAATTATGGTCTGTTTTGTATATGTTTGTTCCATGGACATGGTGTGTGCAGGTGCAGAGAGAAGCAGCGGAAAGAAGCGTCACGGCTGCAAGCAGTGAACAGGAAACTAACAGCAATGAATAAACTACTGATGGAGGAAAACGACAGATTGCAGAAACAGGTGTCTCAGCTCGTGTATGAGAACAGCTTTTTCCGCCAACAGACACAACAGAATGTAATACTATACTATACTATACTATACTCTATATTTATCTAATAATAATATTCCCATACCTCATTCTTTATGTCGTACTATTACTATCTTTGTCAATTCTATACCCCATTCTTTAGTTTTGGGTAGATTCTGTGTCATTTCAATATTTTTCACATCTGAGTTGAGATTCCTTCATTGTTCAGCAGGCGACCCTTGCCACGACGGACACGAGCTGTGAGTCGGTGGTAACCAGCGGTCAGCGCCACTTGACACCGCAGCATCCACCAAGGGATGCAAGCCCTGCCGGGTACTGTTTTTCTTTTTTCTTCTTTCATCTAATGTTGGATTGGATCCTTTGGTATTTTTGTTTTCTGTCTGTGTACTGATGGAATATTACTATCGTGCTTTGTGTTGTCTTTGTCTGTACTCTTCTCCAGACTTTTGTCCATTGCAGAGGAGACTTTAGCAGAGTTTCTTTCAAAGGCCACTGGAACTGCTGTTGAGTGGGTCCAAATGCCTGGGATGAAGGTAATTACCACACTCTCTTATTCTTATCTTTTACTCTCTTTTTTTTTTCACTGTCTTAACTGTTAATTAAATAATTCCCTTCCATTAGTAAAGTACATGCACCAACCAAAGCAACTTGTTAACTGTTAAGCACATCATTTGAATCACATATGGACACAACACAATAACATTTTTTTTTTATTACACAATAACTCATAGTACTATTTCACTGTTTTTTTCACCCCGTTTACATTTTTCCCCTTTCTATCCTCTTCTTTTTTTCCTCTAAATTTTCATGTTCTATTTGCTTTCTTCTTTCCTTAATTATTTTGTGATGTAAATGTTTATCTTTTCAATTAATGTTTTTGTAGCCTGGTCCGGATTCCATTGGAATCGTTGCAATTTCTCACGGTTGCCCTGGAGTGGCTGCACGTGCCTGCGGCCTTGTGGGTCTAGAACCTGCCAGGGTAAGTTCCTTTTCTTCCTCTTTGTTATTAAGAAAAAAATGTGAATGTGATCCCGTAGAGGCATTGAGTGAACAAAAATGTTGTGTGTACAGGTAGCCGAAATCCTCAAAGATAGGCTCTCATGGTATCGTGATTGCCGAACTGTGGATGTTCTGAATGCTATGTCTACAGGAAATGGGGGAACCATTGAATTGCTTTACATGCAGGTGCTATAATAGCCAATACAATTTCTTAATTTATCCCACAAGAATTCTAATGCATTTGATTTGACACTCTCTTGCTAATGCACATTTCAATATGTCATCTATTGTTAGTTGTATGCGCCAACAACATTGGCACCAGGTCGTGACTTCTGGTTGCTGCGCTACACATCACTTTTGGAGGATGGTAGTCTTGTGGTATGTACCTACCTAAACCGTTATGGTCTCACATTTTTACCCCTTTTCATTGCGCTCTTTTTATGATTTTAACAATGTCAGGTCTGTGAAAGATCACTTAACAACACTCAGAATGGTCCTAGTATGCCCCCAGTGCAGCATTTTGTTAGAGCTGATGTGCTGCCAAGCGGGTATCTGATTAGACCTTGTGAAGGAGGGGGATCCATTATTCATATTGTTGATCATATGGTTTTAGAGGTTTGTACATACCTTTATAAAATTAAGCAAATCTGTTCCGCGCTTGTGATGGCTTACAATTAACAAGCTGGCTCTTTGAAATCAGCCCTGGAGTGTGCCTGAAGTTTTGCGCCCACTTTATGAGTCATCCATGCTGCTTGCTCAGAGGACAACTATGGCGGTAAGGCTATTGTTTCTACTCGTTAACTTTCACTACCCAGTTCTGATGCTTAACGATTGGAATCATAGATGAAAAGCTTGTATGTATACCGGTTTTTTTACTAGCTAACTAGTAGTGTGGTTCCATATATTGATATTGATTGGCTTTTCAAAATGAAGGTAATAATGATGGAATTTGGATTAACTGATTTTGTAACCTTGCAATTGTCATTCAGGCTTTACGTCATCTGAGGCAGATTTCTCAAGAAGTTTCTCAGCCAAGTGTCACTGGATGGGGAAGAAGGCCTGCAGCTCTACGCGTGCTTAGTCAGCGACTGAGCAAGTTTGTGCCATTACCCTTCACATGGTTCATTGACATAATTTGACAAGTTACAACAATCTAACTTAAACTTCCTTAATATTTTGCAGGGGCTTTAATGAGGCTGTCAATGGGTTTGCAGATGATGGATGGTCCATGTTAGAGAGTGATGGCATTGATGATGTCACCCTTCTTGTGAATTCATCACCTAGCAAGATGATAGGAGCAAACCTTGGTTATAACAATGGATTTCCACCCATGACCAGTTCTGTGCTATGTGCCAAAGCATCCATGTTGTTACAGGTATAATTATAAAATCTTAATATTCATCAATGTGGATTAATGCTCATAGACCAGCTTATAAAATTTGCTTTTTCTTTTCATTCATGACTGCTAGTATTCGGATTCCATTTCTTTAGTTATCTCATGCTCTCTTTCTGTCCTTGTAGAATGTCCCTCCAGCTATCCTCCTTAGATTCTTGCGGGAACACCGATCAGAATGGGCAGATACCAGTATTGATGCTTACTCAGCTGCTGCCATTAAAGCTGGTCCATGCAACTTGCCAGGGGCCCGAGCTGGAGGTTTTGGGGGTCAGGTTATTCTTCCACTAGCTCACACAATTGAGCATGAAGAGGCAAGTTATTTGCTCTTAATTTCGTAATCTCTTAAATATTAACTATTAGTATTGGCCATTTTTTCTTACAAAATAAAATTAAACACATTTTTTTGCCTTTGGCTTGTAGATTAACATTCTTGTAGTTTTCTAAAACAGTTCATGGAGGTTATTAAGCTTGAAAACATGGGCTACTATAGGGATGACATGACTATTCCTGGTGATATTTTCCTCTTGCAAGTAAGTAATTTTTTACAATACCATTCTTTTGAACATATCTGTAACACTCATTTTAGAATGTTCTTTCCAACCTCAATTCCATAGCTAACCGTCCTTCTGATTGCACCTGTCCTCAGCTTTGTAGTGGAGTGGATGAGCATGCAGTCGGCACCAGTGCAGAACTTATTTTTGCTCCAATAGATGCATCTTTTTCTGATGATGCACCCATTTTACCTTCTGGTTTTCGCATCATACCTCTCGATTCTGGCACGGTATTAAGTCTTAAGCTTGGAATATGACTTGATTGTGTATTGTTTTTGAAATGCTTCCTCTTCTTGTTTGAGTAAGGAATTTTAATTCTTCTTTTCCATTTTGGTCTTATGTATGATGCAGAATGCTGCTAGTCCAAACCGCACACTTGATCTTACTTCTGCACTTGATGTTGGAACCACAACAAACAAAGCAGCTAGTGACAATTCAGGTCATTCTGGGAGCACAAAATCTGTGATGACAATAGCATTCCAGTTTGCATTTGAAGTCCACCTTCAAGATAATATAGCAACCATGGCCAGACAGTATGTCCGCAGTGTTATTGCATCTGTTCAGAGGGTTTCATTAGCACTTTCTCCTTCTCGTTTTGGTTCTCACAATGCCTTTCACTTGCCACCTGGCACTCCTGAGGCACAAACACTTGCTCGGTGGATCTGCAACAGCTATAGGTATCTCAGTTGACACCTTGACTTTCTTTCATTTATTCTGATGACTACTTTTCATTCATTCTAATTTCTGAACCTGTTCAGGATGTATCTAATGTATGTTAAATGCTGCTGACATTTTTTGCAGGTTCTATCTCGGGGTAGAACTACTAAAGTGTGAAGGAAGTGAGTCCATGCTCAAATCCCTTTGGCATCACTCAGACGCAGTTTTGTGCTGCTCTTTAAAGGTAAATTTCTTTTAGTATCTTCCTTCTGACAAGAATTCTAATCCCCTGCTTATGTTAATTATTTTCATTTGTGATGTTCTACACGGATAAATTTATACGATTTTGGTTTTAAAAAAATGGCTTTCAATCAAATTTTATTTTTCAGCTCAATACTTCTCTATAGTGTCATTGTGTAAGCATCTAAAATAATCAGTTCTTACTTATCTAAAATAGTCATTGTGTAAGCATATCAAGTGAGAGGGCTTTTATTATGAGAGGATGAGAGGAGTGAATCATAGCCATAAGATCAAATCATAAATGGTCAAGATTAAAACATAAAATCACATGACTTTTTTAAGTGGTCATGTGACCACTAACTAACTTTTAATCCCAACCATCCATGTATAGTTATACGGTTCAGATTTAATCTTCTTACCCTCTCATATTAAAACTCCTCTCACTTGATACATCCCCTATTGGACTCTATCCCTCCAACATTATCATGTGGTTATATAAGTGCAAGGACTACCTACATGACATAAGAAAGTTTTCTGGTTTGGTTGTATTATTATTTACTCTCCCTTGTGTGTTAATTCCATACTTTCCTCTTTTTACTTTCACAATGATAATACTTAAGAAAGTATATAACTTGATATATGATTTTGCCAGGCATTACCCGTTTTTACGTTTGCAAATCAAGCTGGGCTTGACATGCTTGAAACCACCTTGGTTGCACTTCAAGACATCACCCTGGAGAAAATTTTTGATGACAATGGAAAGAAAACCATGTGCTCTGAGTTCCCCCAGATAATGCAGCAGGTATAATGCCTTCGCCCTTTTGACAAGACATCATCTTGGTGTTGCTTACACTATATTAAAATTACTTAAGATAGGCTGATTATTCAAGTGCCCATTTGGATATCTTGACAAATAAAATAAAATAACTAAAGTTAACACATAATGGAAACAATTAATGGATAAACATGTGGCTTGGCCTTTCACTCTGTAACGATGCATTATTATTTTGGTGCAGGGTTTCATGTGTATTCAAGGTGGTATTTGTTTGTCCAGCATGGGGAGGCCAGTATCCTTTGAGAGAGCAGTAGCATGGAAAGTATTGAACGAAGAAGAGTCAGGTCATTGCATCTGTTTTATGTTCATCAACTGGTCTTTTGTCTGATAGATTATTAGAGAGTATAGCAGCGATGTAGGAAAGTAGAACGCAATGTTAATTACCTTTACATCTTAACTTTTGGAGAATCCCTAGAATGCAATATAACTATGAGTAATGATACATAGACATCCCAATGGTGTCATCACCCATCCAATATCTCTCATCTCTTTGACTCTTTCTATCTTTATCTTATTATCACATCATATTACCTATCATATCTATTACTTCTCTTTCTTCTATCTCTTTCTGTCTCTGGGTGTATACACCCATTGTGGTGTCCATCACACATTATCCTATAACTATTAAATACTGTTGTGGGCATATGCAGCTCTAAGATCTATCTACATATGGCCCCATTTCTTTTTGGTTATTGCTCCTTATATTTTTCCCTCTATGCTTCTTGGATATTCGTGCATATCACTTTTTATTGAGCAATGATACTCTAACACCGACATACCCACACCCCACCCCACCCCACCCCACCCCAATGAGTAAAATGAGAGAATGGGGGGTGTGTGGTGGATGTGTCATGGGTGTGTGTAACACTAATCCTTATTCTTTTCCTCCTCCTTTGATTTCTTTGTAAAAACGCGCACAAGCCCCATTTTGTATTGTTATAATGTTATCATTAATGATACACACACCCATCATGACACACCCCATTTCCCCATTTTACTCATTGGGATAGAGTGTTGGGGGGGGGGGGAGTGTGTGGGTGTCTGTGTATCATAACTCTAATGTTATTGGTGGTCATGCCATACCGATATTATAAGATACACTATTTGTGTCTCTGAGGCCTAAACTACCAAAAGTGACACCTTCGTTATCAGATAAGTCTCTTTCAACAAGTTAATTTCTTTTTTTTTTTAAACTATCAATTTAATTTAAGTCGAGTTGGGTCTATTCATATAAGACGACAAGACTCTCTCATCACTTATTTTCTCTAATCATAATACTTGGACTCAAAATTCTGCTTTAAGAGATCAATATGATCTATACTCAATCACTGATATAGGGAACTATATACGATCGTGAAGGTTGTAATAGAGAAAAGGGGACAACTAGATTATTAAATGAGAGGGGTGTCGGTAATTGTTAATAAGAAAAACAATTTGGAATAGCCTCAACCCTAAGTCACGTCCAGCATTTGGCTCCGTTAGTTTATAGAGCTAGCTGAGAAACTTCTCAGGTGTTTTGACCAAAGCAACAAATTCTTGTTTTGGTAAAAATTAGCTCAGGATACGCATTAATTTGAGTTTGCGTCAACAATAGTATTCTAAACACCCAAGTCAAGGAGAAAGACGAGAAACAGTGAGAAGCACCAGGACTAGGAGGCTGAACAAACTAAGAAACTGTTTTTAAAAGTTAATAACTTTGAATGTGATTTTTTTCTCGTTTGAATGTTCGAATTTTTTGGCACAAATTAATATTTGAAAATATGTTCGAGATCCCTAAGCATAAAATAACTCAGGTAGTGGGTAACCTACCAGTGCTTTATTCCAGTCAAACAAAAAATACTAGTGCTTTATTGATAAAGGGTCAAACCCAGCAAATACACAGAAGGGACACTGAATACATAGACCCTGAACACTATTGAAAAATAGTTTTTTTTTTGTCAAAGAGAGATTCATTACCACAAGCAAAGCCTGAAGCCCAAAGGCAGTACAAATGGCCCAACAACATGGCCAAGGTCAAGCTTAATGACCAATGTCTGGGTGGCTCGGTTCGGTTTTGAGGTAAAAAGTCATCCGATCCAAAGTTTAAAATAGCATGCGGTTCGTCTCGGTTCGGTTTGCTTTCAAAAAAATCTGATCCGAAACAATGCGGTTTAGATTGGATCGGTTTTCGATTTTTTGCGGTTATCATTTTTTTTGAAAATAAATATCAACCAAAGTGATTCCGCTTCTGTTTCACTTTTAATATATTTCTGATTACAACTCAATGACATATGTTTTAATAATTCTCGATGGATTATCAATTATAAAGCCAATTTTTAAACACACATATGTCATTTCTAAAAAAAATGTCTTATAGAAAAATAGTATTTGCAAAATCATATTCTAAACAAATGAAATGAAAAATGTGAAATAATATTTAACACATACAAGTCATTGTGAATTAATATCTAACATAAATACTACTTGCAAAAGTCAATTCTAAAAAAATACACAATGTAACAATTGATTAGTAACCAATATATGCAAGTTCAAAATGAATAATATTATAAGTTGCGGTTCGGTTTTAATGAAGAGATCCAAAATCTGAGCAGTTCGGTCTTCCAAAATAGTCATCCAAAAAAATCCAAAAAATTCAATTTTTGATCGATTTTCAATTTTTTGGATTGATTCGGTTTTGAACACCCCTAGTATGTGGTGTTTTATTGTTGAGTAAAATACACTCCTTTCTCCTTAGAGATATCAATATTACACTCCTCTCCCCTGAGAGATACCAATATTACACTCTTATTCCATCTTGTTTGAAAACACACATTTGCCTCCCTTCAAAGATAAAATATGATATCTTTTTCTCTATTTTTGTAATTTTTCATTAACGTAAAAGTTAGCTTCCCTTAAAATATTTTTTGTTACCATAATAATTTTTTATTTTTTATTTTTTATTTCATTTTCATTTTTACCTCATTTCTTTTCTCATTCCAATTTCTGATTTCTGAAATCAGAATCACCGTGTCACTGTGTTCACCACCACATTCCGCCAACAATGGGTTCGTTTTGGTTTTAATGGAATGTGGTGGTGAACGACACTAAAACAGTGATTTTAAAATCGAAATAGGAAAGAAAATGAGACAAAAACAGAAATGAAATAAAAGATAAATAGTTATTATGGTAATAAAAAATATTTTAACGGAGACTAACTTTTACGTCAATGAAAATTACAAAAATAGAGAAAAATGTATTATATTTTATCTTTGAAGGGAAGAAAGTGTGTAATATTGGTATCTCTTAGGAAATAGGAGTGTGTGTTTTCAAACAAGAAGGGAGGGGAGTGTAATATCGGTATCGCTCAAGGGAGAGGAGTGTGCGTTTTCAAACAAAAGGGGAGGGAAGTGTAATATTGGTATCTCTCAGGAGAGAAGAGTGTATTTTACTCTTTATTGTTTTATCGTATGTTATTGCATGGCAATTTCTATCTACACATACATGTTTTTCTATCAACACATACATGCTGCGGAACTATTAGTTCCGCAGGTGTATTTTTTTTCAGACACACACATACCGCTGAACTATTAGTTCCGAGGGTTGTAATTCACCGCGGAACTAATAGTTCCGCGCGTTGTAATTCAATTCGGACACACACATAACGAATAAAAAATTCCTGCGGAACTATTAGTTCCACAGTGAATTACAACCCGCGAAACTATTATAGTTCCACGGTATGTGTGTGTCCGAAAAAAAATATGTGTTGACAGAAAATCATGTATGCATAAATAGAAATTGCCTTATCGCATTGTCAAGTGCGTGTCTTTGGTTTGATGATAAGATATATTGAAAAATAGCTTGATTCGGCACTGGCTTCACTGGGGCCTGGAAGAGTCCCACCAGGAGATAGGCCAGTACCACCGAAGCCCTATAGGGCGCGGACCTATACTCTCGCTGTTATTCCGGGCTGGGCTCGGATGTATTGAGGCTTTGGGCTTTGGCCCTTTCATCTTTTTATCAATGATTCAGACCAAAAAAAAAATTAATGACAAAAGAATGAACAAAAAACAAATCTTTACCAAAATATTTGGCCAGATAAATATAAGTAGTTAACATAACATTTGGACCAAAAAAAAATAGTAAGTAGTTAACCTTTGGAGAAAAAAGTAAATTTTAATGCACAAATAAAAAAATTAGGAAGCACTAATTAATTTGAGAATATAAACATCCAAGATTTGAAATACAAAATAATTTAAAAAAAATATTTAACCGAGCTTGAAACTTGATAAAATATAGATTCTTACTGAAAAGAATGAAAATTTCAAAGTAATTAATAATAGTACTTAGACTTTAACATAGTATTTGGTTTGAGGGAATTGGAGGGAAGGGGAGGGGAGGGGAGGGAATATTTTAATGTTTTCTTGTTTGGTTCATTTTTTTAAGGAGGGGAGGGGAGGGAAGGGGAGGGGAATGAAGGGATTTGGCTCCTCTCCAATATTGGGGGGATTTGGAGGGAGAGAAGAAAGCTTTAAACGACATTTACTTAAGTAACCTTAAATTAAATTAAACATAAAAACTTACAAAGGTCTAAAAAGTAAATTAATCTATTCCCTCAATTAAAATCCCTCCCCTCCCCTCCTCCCAACCAAACACAACTTCTAATTAAATCTCTCTCCTCCCTTTCCCTCCCCTCCCCTCCCCTCCATTAAAATCCCTCCCCTCCCCTCCCCTTTTTGAACCAAACAGACCCTAAGTTTTTTAATAATAGAAAGAATAGAAGACGAAAGGTGGCATTCTGGGTATGGAGATTGGAGGGACCCTTTGCTTCCCATGATTAATGTTTTTTCACTGATATTTTTAAGGCTTAAATATGTTATTCGTCCCTGCAATTATACCGACTTTTGGTTTTCGTCCTTACAAAAAAAAATTTTGGGTTCTAATCCCTGCAATTTTAGAAATCATCTATTTTAGTCCCTAACGTCGGTTGCCGTTACAAAAAATTTGATCTGGCAAACGGAAGTCCAGATCAGTCCTGCCACGTCATTTACTAGTCTGAGTGTGCATCAATGACGAGGAGCCAATCCTCGACGAGCTCGGGATCCACCCGGACCAAATCTGGAGAAAAATCCTCCGTCTCGGGTAAACCACACGGTCCACAAGGACTCGGATCTGTCGGGCCCAATCCTCCTCTACATGTCGTTCTGCCTCTTCCAGTTACTCGCCGGTGAAGCTTCTCGTGATGGAGCTCTTCGACCAGATTGTCGCCAGGGGACTCTACAGCGAGTGTACAGCTGCAATGGCAAGGACCGTCGCCGAGGTTGTCAGGATGTGCCACGCCAATGGCGTCATGCACAGAGGACAAAAGCTCTGAAGGGTCGAGGATTGAGCAATTTCTCTAATTGCTTTAGTGTCCAAGGATTGAGCAATTTCTCTAATTGGAAGTTGGAACAAGGAATTGGAACAGATTGCTCATGTTCATGTTCATTGATAACATCTGCGCATCTGTTTTTTATTTTCCCAATTTTGAACCCTAGCTGATGGAGCTGCTAACCGTGCCACCTAAGATAGCTAGTCACGGACACATGTACTCAGTAAGTGACATGGCATGGCTGACGTGGAATTTCGTCTGCCAAATCAATGTTTTTGTAACGGAGATTAACGTCGGGGACCAAAATAGATGATTTCTAAAATTACAGGGATCAAAACCCAAATTTTTTTTTTGTAAGGACGAAAATAAAAAACTGATCATTTTGCAGGGACGTACAACATATTTAAGCCTATTTTTAAATTCCTAAAATAACATCAAATATTTTCACTCATCTTAATATGTATATTCTTAAGTAACTGGGAAGGTATATAAGTGATATGTACTTGCTTTACTCATTTAGAATTTGACTGGACTCTCTCTATCGTTTTCCTACTGCATCACAGAAGAACAACCCCTGACGGAATTGGAGGACAATGGGGGGGGGGGGGGGGTGCTCACTTTCCTGGTTATGTTGCCCACTTGTGCCCTGTACTAGTAGGCCAGTATATATCATAGGTGATAGATAGCGATATCTAATGCAGAAACCTGCACACACTTAAGAGATATCTATGATTAGATAGCATTCCACAGTTTGGATTCCATTTCAAGAAAACGTTTAATGGTTATGGATCATTACAAAAACAGAAGCATTTGATATTAGTAAATTTATATATAAGATAGATCCTACAAAATAATTTGAATGACACTTAATTTTTTTTGACCAAAAATGACACTTAAGTTAGAAATAACACTTCGATAATTTTTTTTTTTGGATAAGCTAAAAATTTATTAGTAATACGGTTAGAGCTTCAAGAATGCACAAAACCAGAAAGTTACAAAAGATTGACAATACTGCCTTAAAGTACAAAAATATAACTCACCCCTGCATAAGACCCCTGTTTACATATACTAATTGGTATTCAAAAATAACAAAACAGAACACCTTACTGCATAATTATGCAAAACCTACAGCCAATACCACAAAAAAGAACTACACTAGCTAGGATGATTATTCTCAAAAGCGCAATACTTGATAATTAAAAGCCTCAGAATTACACTTGGGTGTATATACAAGTCTCTTTACACGGGGTCCTTATCAAGCATTATATGAAAGAGTTGGGATTTGAGAACGGCATATTAGGGGTGAGTATGGGTCTGGGTCACCCGCGAGCCCAACCCAATCCAAACCGGTCCAATATGGATTTTTCAATTTTTTGTTCTGTTCGGGTCGAACCTGATCCAAACCGAACGCAACCCGTTGTGGTTTGGTTCGGTCCTCGGATTCCATTTTCTAAATCCGAGAACCAAACCGATGACGTGACATCTTTTTTTTAAAAAAATTGATTAGGATTAGAACTGTCTCACAATACGCGTGAGAAGTTTGAAATTTTATTTTTGTTTCTTTTATGGTTTACGAAATTTGTTTTCCTTGTTAGGGCCTCTATGTCATTGTATATGAATTTATAGTATCGATTTAAACTCGGCAGGATTCATTTGTATAAATCAAATGCATCAGCAATTGTTTAATTGCCAAACATGCCATGGGAATTATGTTCTACCTGCATTATTCTGATTCAAGTCTCTGTCAATTTCGTTTTCTTCATGTCTCTAGCACTTTGGCTTAGTTCTTAGTGTATTTTTAAGTGTGTGAAAGTGTGTGAAAAAATAGATTTTTTTTAATTTTCAAAGTTTATTTTAATGAGTAACTCGATTGGCCCGAACCAATCCAATCCGTTTAGATTCGGATTGGTTCGGTTTGGATTTAGACTGTAAAAAATACAAAATCCAAACCAAACCAACCCATACTTACTTGTTCGGTTTAGATAACAAATTTAGAAAAATTCAATCCAAACTGGCCCGTGCTCACCCCTACGACATATCTCACATTCATGATTTATTCCTTCCTATACCTTCCACCATGCAATTATTTTCCCTTTAAGTCTATGATTGTGGCCACACTGCTATCAATATTTGAGTGCAAGTAGAGCTATCAACACATCATGCTATCACATATATAGAAACAATGGGGATAATATTGTAGAGCTCATCTTCAATTAGAGAATCAAATTATATATAAGTTCTTTACTTAATTCGATTGTTTAATTACCAGTGATAACAATTAACAATTTTATGTGTGTGTTTGTAGAGAGAGTACTTTTTATTTCCTTCCAAAGTCATCCTCCACGGCTAGCTAGATTGGTTAGGCATATACACGAAAGAAATAAAGCCTAGTTGGACTCAGGCACCGGTTATAAAATGTACATTCGGGATATATAACAAGACATCATATAGTTTGTCATTATACTTTACCTGGGTTTACTGTCAATTGAAAGGGAAATCGACTCCTAGAATTAAGGATAGCAATTGGATCCATAACTATTGGGCACTCACAAAAAGTACCCATAATGGGAAGAGTAATTATCCGTTCAATGGGTACAGGTAATTACCGACTCGCAAAATTTGACAGGTACGGGTGCGGGGTACGGGTACCTTAGTACCCACCCCGCCCCAGACCCGCACACATATATACATATTTATTTGTTTATATTTATATATGTATATGTGTGTGCGTGTATATATATATATATTAAATTTAATAACTCTTAAAGAAATTTATAAACTAATCCTTAATCCTAAAGTAACCCATGCACAAGACAGTATAGTCATAAGCCACATTTCTTTTCCTTTCTCATGAGATACATTTCTTTGACTCTTTGTTTTCCTTTACCGTGTCTTTCATCGTTATTGTGGACGACGACAAATTTGCTTCATTGTACCTCATTCACTTGCGCTGTTATTGTCTCACTTCCTTGATCTGCGATGACAAACTTCTTCACTGACACCATTCTGTCTCATTCTCGTGTTTTTCACCGGCAAATTCCTTACGCGTCGTTGAGACATAATATTATTGTGTATTGCATTTGAAAAATTATTTTTGAATTTTCATAGTTAAAGTGCGAGTAATAGACACAGGTACGGGTACTTAGGTACCCAACGGGTAAGGGTACGGAGATCAAAGTTGCTACTCACGCGAGTATAGAGCCAAATATAAATATTTTTTAAAACTGCAGGTATGGAAATGGATACTATAGTACCTTATCCATACCCTACCCATTGCCATTTCTACCTAGAATTCTCTGAAAGTGTCTTTTCTTTTTGTTTTTGGAAGTGGGTAGGGGGTTGATGTGATCTTTGACCCAGCACGTTAACAAATGACAGACAAACAAAGTCTCATGGATCATAAAGTTTAAATTATAGGCAAAAGTAAAGCATCTTTTAGATTCATTTCAATTATGACTACATCCACACTTTCAATTGACTAGATTTAAACACAGCAATCATGTGTAACCATTCCATTCGCTTCCTCGGATTAAGCGAAAATCACAATAATTGGCGTATCAATATGCATCTTATAAGGCTAAGCAAGAGAGCTGCTACATGCACAAAGTCAATTTCCAAATCTTTCGTTAACATTCATTCATCAACTCATGAGTTTTATAAATTCTATATTGTCAATTACCCTGTATAAATATAAACATTTTTACAAAATTTCCTCTTTGCCTAGAATTTGTGACAATTTTATGGCATTAAGCAGCAATTTGTTTCTAAGCAGCTTTCCAGTTATTTGACTGATTGATTCTAATTAAATATCCGGTGCAGGTGCTTGCTTAATTGCCTACAATATAGATCCGTCCCTTTTCCTTTTTGCATATATACAGTGCTTGGTTTCACGCTTAACAATGCAAATAACTTTCACACAAGTACTTTTGTAATGCATCGGTCAATATATAGCACCATAGGGTAAACCCTTTTCTGCACTTTGAACTCCATAAATTGAGTCAAGTAGTTCTGCTGCGTGTGTATAAATATCAAATGGGTTGCACGTGGATCCAATATCATGATCATTAAGTACATTAAAGTCCAAAAACGAAAGCCAGCTGTCTTTTTATGAAAGAAGCAAACAATTATATTATGGAAATTGTTTTGTTGTGATGATCTACACAAAGTGATCGATGAACAAAGGGGGAGAGAAAAATGTAAAAGACACCAACAATTCAAACACTTCCTAGTTCCTACCACCAAAGAAGAAGACTTTACAAAAAAGGATCAGAGGGAAAGGGGCTTTTTTGACTTGAAAGGATGAAGCCAAAGAACCTTTTGCATGGTCTCCGAGGGCTATAATTGAAATCTTTGGGGGGGTCTTTTGAGAAGAACAAAACATTTTGCAGCTAGCAGATCATATTTATCCATGCATGCCAGCCAGACTGAGCTGGTTTTATATTTTTATGCTTAGACTCATCTTTACTGAATGGAATCTTCTAACTGTGGAAACCCCTTCAAGAGTTCTGATTCAACCAAAGAGAAAAAAGGATTCTTGCACAGCCATCATTACTTAGAGCCCATGATATGGAGAGAAAAATAGTTTAAAATAAAAGGAGGAAAAAAGAAAGGAAGTCCTAGCACTATCATCATAACATGGAAGGAAGGTGGGTCACTAGAAAGATTGTGGTCTGGCCTGGTTGAGAAGATCCCCAATGTGCTCTACTACTTTTACTTAATAAGTGGACTCTGTTCAGTGCTTTATTCATACACTAACCCATATCAAATTAAGGAAAATTTTGAAACTTTATTTTATAACGAGAGAAAGAAAGAGACCCCTCTCAAGAATCAAGAAACGTATTTGATACACTGAACTTGCCATGCGTCCATATTTGTGAGTCAGAGCCAATTCTAAATAATATATAAATAAATAAATAAATCGGTTGTTTGAGTATGATTTAAGTTTAATTAACTATTGTATGATTTAAGTTCAATGTGCAGCCATATCTTCATATAGATTCAAATTTTCATCAAGACACAGAAAAGGGGTCTCTCAGAAAGAAGAAATCTAATCAATGTCTTTTATCAGTCCTATAATCATAACCTCGCTAAAAGGTCTCATTTACAGTTTGCATTCAAACCCCCAAAAAAAAAAAATGCGTCGCCTTATTTGATATCGATCACACTGTATATAATTAATAACAAAAGTGTCTTTTTTGAATGTCTGTCTGCGGGTTAGATTTTGTGATTGTATTATTATGACAATCGGAACGTTGAGACTGTGATTGCATCATTAGGTCGATCGCAGCATATACCAAATGTAACAGAATATATCTTTTATAATAAACCCATTTTGCATCCTTCAAAAAAAACCCATTTTGTAAACGTTTATTTACATTTTGTTTATGTACATGTGATGCATTTGAAACCATGCAGCCTAACTTTGCCCAATTGATTTGATATATATACCAGAGTTGTTAATTAATTTAAGGGAAAGATGAAAGAATAAAGAGCAGAATTGAAGTAGAAAGTATAAGCATATGCATCGAATTGTTCATTGACTTCCTTCAATTTCGCTGTCAAATTGAGTTTCTGCATGTAGCATTGAGTCGCGTGATTGTACACTTAATTATACTGACTGGTATAATAAAATTCTCTTGCTTTTAATTTTTCCTTTTTCCTTTTTATTTATCTTGGCTGTTGTGTGGCGAATTTTTGCAAAGAGTGTTTGACAATGGGACAAAAAATATCATCAAACGTAGTGAATAATAATAATTAAATAAAATGTGGTCCCCCTCCCTGCCGCCCAGCCCGCCCATAAAGCGAGTGTTGTTGTTGGTGTGCTAACTAGTCAGTTGACTCGTACATTTGCACATATCCACTAGTTAATTTTTACATATAACATGAAACGATTAATTGATATAGTAATAAATTGATATGTAATATACCCTAAATTTATAACAATATTGATTTTGTGACATTAAACATAAAATTTTACAGAAGAAAGATAAATAGAACTCATAAGCAAATACTATTTTATTGATCAAAAATAAAATAAAAAATAATAATTTTATAACCTAAACATTTAAAGGAACAAATAAAAATGAATGAAACCTCCAAGAAAACACATCATTTTATTGATTAGAAATAAAATCAAAAGAAAAATAATTTTACAACATAAAAATTTAAAGGAACAAAGAATGATCAATGGAGCCCATAAGTAAATACCATTTCAAAAAAAATAGTTGTGCTTTGAGGAAATTTACACGAACAAAAAATTGCAAATGAAACCCGTAAAATTGAAAGAAAAATAAATTTAAAACCCGCATAAAGTTATTGGAATAAATACATGAGTGAAATCTATAAGCAAATACCGTTTTTGCTGGTGGAAAATAAAATCAAAAGAAAAATAAATTTATAGCCTGTAAAGAGTTATTGAAACAAATAAATGAGTGAAACCTGTAAACTAGGGGTGTCAATTTGGCGTTTGGCCCGTAAAATGGGCCGGGCTGATATATTTAGGCCCTTGCCCGTTTAGGCCAGTCAAAAAAGGGTCAAAACGGATTGGCCCAAAAACGGACTGGGTTGGCCCGTTTTTTTAAAGAAAAAAATAATATTTTTTTTTATTATTTTGACGGGCCGACCTCGTTTTTCACTCGGGCCCACTCGGGTCGGGTCGCCGTTTTGCCACCCCTACTGTAAGCAAACGCCATTTTGCTGGTCGAAAATAAAATTGAAAAAATAAAATAAATTTACAGTCCGTAGAAAGTTATTGGAACAAATAGATAAGTGAAACCTGTAACAAACACCATTTTGCTGTTGGAGAATAAAATCGAAAGAAAAATAAATTTATAGCTCATAGAAAGTTATTAGAACAAATAAATAAGTGAAATCTCTACGCAAACACCGTTTTCGCTGGTGAAAAATAAAATCGAAAGAAAAATAAATTTGTAGCCCGTAGAAAGTTATTGGAACAAATAGATGAGTGAAACCCGTAAGCAAACACAGTTTTGTTGCTGGAAAATAAAATCGAAAGAAAAATAAATTTATAGCCCGTAGAAAATTGAAACAAATAGATGAGTGAAACCTATAAGCAAACACCGTTTTGCTGGTGGAAAATAAAATCGAAAGAAAAAAAATTTATAGCTCGTAGAAAGTTATTGGAACAAATAGATGAGTAAAACCTGTAAGCAAACACCGTTTTGCTGATCGAAAATAAAATCAAAAAATAAATAAATTTATAGCCTATAGAAAGTTATTAGAACAAATAAATGAGTAAAACCTGTAAGCAAACACCGTTTTGGTGATTGAAAATAAAATTAAAAAAAAAATAAATTTATAACCCGTAAAAAAATATTAAAATAAATAAATGAATAAAATCTATAAATAAATACTGTTTGCTGGTAGAATATAAAATAAAAATAAATAAATTTATACCGAGTGGTATAATAAAATTCTTTTGCTTTTAATTTTTCCTTTTTTCTTTTTATTTATCTTGGCTGTTGTGTGGTGAATTGTTGCAAAGAGTGTTTGACAATGGGACAAAAAATATCATCAAACGTAGTGAATAATAATAATTAAATAAAATGTGGTCCCCCCCGCCACCTAGTCCGCCTTAGGCTATTTTCAACGGAGCATCCACTTTTGGGTACTTAATTGGGTCTCATGTATATACATAATTCATTTTTATTTTTTCCAACACAAGCACCCAATAAGCACCCAACTCTTTTAACACGGTATTTCTAAAAAATTTACTAAATAGGTCCTACCAATAACTCCACATCTAATTAAAACCCACAAATACATGTGAGACTCATCAGGAGAGAGAGTGCTTGTGCATGCACCACTCCCTATTAAGCGGCTTACCTATATTTTTTTTCCTATAATGGAAGTGCTTAATAAGCACCCAATAAACACCCATTAAATACCCCTATTGGAGTTGCCCTTAGCGAGTGTTGTTGTTGTGCTAATTCCACTCTCTGCTAATAAGATAAAGGAACATTCACTTTCCGATTTCCATGATCATGTTACGGCAAATTAGCTCCCATTCCCATATATGTATAAGGTTGGCATATAGAGAGTACTGTAGTGTTTTTGTTATTTTGTAAATTAAGACCAAACTCCTTCAAAAGTACGTGACGTAAGTTAATTAGCTAGGAAGTGCCTATAGTAAGTGAATAACTATTGGCGAGATCTATTAAAATATGTCTATTTTTCTAAATTCATGAGAATTGAACAAAGCGATTTCACATCCAATTGAAGAAAAATCTAGAGCCAGATGATATATGTTAGTATCATGGTACAATAATTATGTGTCAAAATAATAGAAATCTTCTTCTGTAGATTTCCTCCTTCTCCTAAAGACACTCAAACCAAGTTATATAAGGAAGCGTGCAGATCCGAACAAGAGAAACGGGAAAAACAGGCAATACAGCCCTCGCAAAAGAATACACGGATATATCATGAGAAGTTCACAAATTATATAGAGAGGTTAATTTGCATAACATTGATTTTCATATAATTAATTTATTAATAACATTCAATTTATTTACATTTACTTTTACACTCGTCATCATCAGTATGTCAAGCATGCCCCATATATAAAATATCAAGCAAACATTTCCCTAGCAATCCCTTGATCAACAACTTACGTACTCATGCTAAACTAATATTAAAAACTTTAAACAAATCAAGGAGAAAAAAAAAAGAGTGAAAACTCAACTTTAGAAAGAAAAAAGAAAGAAAGAAAGAAAGAAAATCAGAGGGTGGAGGTTTTGCTTTGCGTGCTTAATTTCTTCAACTTGAGCAAAAAGTGGGTGTGTTGCGGTGAAGAGTCTCTAGGGCTTTGAGTACGTCTCTAGCGCATGGCCTTGCGGTGGGATCAGTGGCGGTACAGTGCAGTGCGAGATTCATGGTCTCAACGACGTCGTCCTGATCACTAGTCGATGCATCTCCACCCTTCATCACGGGGTCTATCCACGTGTCAAGATGACACTCAGAGTAGGAGTAGCGGGCCCACTCCACAATGTCGTTGTTGTTGTTCTTCTTCTTCTGATTATTAATGCCAGTATTGCCTGCTTCCATGTCCACCACCACGGGGCTTCTCCCCGTCAATAACTCAATCAGCAAAACTCCGAAACCATATATCTCGCTCTTCTCCGTCACATGATCTTCCCTCATTCTCGCCTCTGAAAACATGGAAGAAAGAATTGCCATTACTCACGTTGATCCAAACCCAACATTAAAAATATGATATGCTAGCTATATGACGTACATAAGACCGATATGACATTTATTGATATAAATTTGATTGGCATTGTTTGGCAACTTGTATTAATCAAGGTTTTAAATTGCGGTTATTTGCGATCATGAAAAATTGCAAACAAATACAAATATATGCAATCAATAAGACTGCAATTATGATTACAATATGTGATTTTCGATATTCTGTAAACCATGATGTTACGATACCATACTTGTATTTATCATAGCGTGTAAAAACAAATGTTACCAACATATAGAAACACACACAAGCAAATACTAAGAGGGCAAAATGGACATTTTAAGTACCTGGGGAAACGTAGGGTGAAGAAATGAAGGCCTTGAGGTCCATACATGCTGATGCTATTCCGGGAGGGTTGAGCTTGAGGCGAGGGAGGCTCTTTCCGTCGACCCAAACTATCTCCGGTGACACCTCTCCGACCAAACCTATCCACGAACATTGAAAGTGCAAGAACTTGAGAGCTTTCGCAATCCCGACGGCAACTTTCCGCCGCCTTTGCCAACTCAAGCTGTGTAAAATCTCGCTCAAATTGTTTCCCTCCTCGTACTCGTACACCAAGTACCCTCTTTTACCAGACCTACACGTTCCAATAAGCTTAACGATGTTTGGGTGCCGAACCTGCTTCCCGAACCTCACCGTGTCTTCCCAGAAACTCAACGGAAGTGAATTCGTGTCTCCAATTTCCATCACCACAAATTGCATGTCTTGATCGTCGTTAATGGCCACGCACTTCATCCCTTGGTATGAGACCCAATTCCTTCCTTTCGAAACCACTTTCCCTTCCTTAACCGAAAACAAAACGTCGTCGATGTTGATCACTCTCGACGCCTTGGAGTCGAAAAACTGCACCTCCCACGTGCCGTCTTCGTTTTCAATTCTTCGAAGCTCCAAGCTATTATTCCTCTTCCTCCTTCTACGCACGAAAACTGTAACAAAAGCAGCAACGGCAAACACAATAACCAACCCCAGTAGAAAAAACAACACCAACAGCTTAGTTGGGTTTATCTGATCGCTTTTGCACGGTGGCAAACCACTTGAAGTTGAAGCATCACAGAGGTTGTTGCCGGCGACTGAACTCGCATTGATTGCAAGGAAAGCTCCATTGGAAGGTAAAGTGCCATGGAAATGGTTATACGATATGTTCACCTCAACAAGAGACTCAACGCTTCCCAAATTCTGTGGAATCTCACCGGAGAATTGATTTTCAGACAAGTCGAGCAGACCCAGAACCGGCATGTCGGCAAGTTTGACCGGAATCTGACCACTGAGTTGATTGTTGCTGAGGTCTAAAGCCACAAGCTTGTTGCAATATTCACAGAGCTCTTCAGGAATGTTACCAAAGAGCATGTTGTTGCTTAGCCTCAACTGCACGAGCTCTGGCAAGGTACTGAAACCGATTCGATTAATGTGACCCAAGAATCGATTCCCCGATAAGTCCAATCCCTCCAATTTCTGACTCCCGAACGAGTTTGGCAACTCTCCTGAGAAGTTGTTGTTTGCCAAACTCAGCATTTGAAGCGACGGCATATACCACTCTCTGTCATCGACCCTTCCAGAGAGTTGGTTGAAAGATACATCCAGAAAGTATATCAGCTGCAGTTTCGTGATTTCCGGTGGCAGTTCCCCGGAGAGCTTGTTGTTCTGGAGTCGCACTCTGAGTAAGCTTCTGCAGGAGCTTAAACCCTTTGGGATTCCACCATGGAAGGAATTCGAGAAGAGGATGAGCTTGTAAAGACTCCCAGAGGCACATAAGCTATTCGGGATATTCCCTGTGAGGTTGTTGGAAGAAAGGTCCAACACCGTGAGGTTGCTGTTCCTTCCTAAATCTTTTGGAATCTCACCGGTCAATTTGTTTGACCAGAGCTGAAGAACCTGAAGGCGAGGCAGAGATGCAACAGAGTTTGGAATCTTTCCTGTGAAGTTGTTTGAGAAAAGGTGAAGAATCTCTAGCCTCTGTAGCTTCACTACAAGGTTGGAAATCTCGCCCGAAAGAGAATTGTCACTGAGGTCAAGCGAGATAAGATTCTTAAGCTCATAGATGGACTCTGGAATCGGACCAGCGAGCTTGTTTTGGTAGAGAAACAGATACTGAAGAGCAGTGAGGTTTCCAAGAGATTCCGGAATTGGTCCTGTGAGATTGTTGTAAACAAGATCAAGGTGATTCAAGGAGAATAAGTTTTCTCCAATGCTACTTGGTATCTCACCTGAGAGGTTGTTGTATCCCATGTAAATCCACTTCAATTTCTTCATCTTTAGGCCTATCTCTGTGGGAATCTCACCCACTAACTGATTCGAAGCCAGAGTCAGGTACTCTAAACTTGTCATGTTGGTGATGGAATTTGGAATCTTCCCCACCAAAACGTTGCCACCAAGATCGAGATACGTGAGGCTCGAGAGCAATCCAATTTGGTCGGGTATTTTCCCCGAGAACATATTGTTGGAGAGGTCGAGAGTTTCGAGGTGAGAAAAGGAAGCGGAAAACAAGGACCGAGGCAGAGAACCCGTGAAGTTGTTGTTGCTGAGGTTAAGGTAACGGAGTGGAGAGTACAACAGAGGCGGAGAGAAGTTCAAAGAGATTTCCCCAACTAGCTGGTTGTTGGAAAGGTCTAGGTTTGTAACGTGGGGGAGTTGGAAAATGGAATGGGGAATCTCGCCGGAGATGTTTTTTCCGGAGAGTGACACGGCGGTCACGTGGGAAGATGAGTTATCGCAGGTGATGCCGTGCCACTTGCAGGGGGTAGTGGTGATGACCCAGTTGGAGAGAGAGTGGAGTGGGTCGACGTGGATGGAGGCTTTGAAGGATAACAGAAGCTTCTGCTCTTGTTCTTCGGATCCGTGGGATGAGTGGAAGTTGAGCATGAACATGAACAGGCACATAAACGTGATGAAGAACTTTGAATTGGCCATGTCTTAACTTCCTTCCGGGTCAGTTTAATTTGTTTCTTTCACAGAAATATCAGTTTTCTATCTGCCTTGGATTCAGATTTAACTCCTCGGATCCCAAGCTGTAAAAAAGTGATCACAATTATTAACATGACTTTTTAATTATGTTAATGATCACTTACAAATGAGCAATAAATATATAGCATTTATGCTTTATTGAGTAAACAAAATTGTACAATAAATAAGGGTATTTTAGTCAAAAAATAATTAATGTATCTGATTTTTTGGAAAAGTTCTTATATAAAGGGATTTTCATTTTTTTTAAAGATTTCTATATTTAAAGACGGAGGTAGTATATTCGAGTATGGGCTTAGCCTTACTGTGAATTCTTTCTTTAGTTAAAGAATACTATATTTTATATATGTATATCTCTGTTTCTGACAAAAATGAAAATCATGCAACTTTTGCAGGTTGCCATGAGTGGTAAACTTGACTTGTAGATAGATATTATTAATTTCATATGAGTCGGTTTATAATATTAAGGAACATGCATGCACCGGGATATTCATGAACTTAGAAGCTAGAGGAATTGCAAAAGTGTCTTAGATAATGAAAAGGTATAATTACTTACCTAAGAATCATAATGCTTAGTTTTCTGTCGTCGATGATGCTCTGGGGTCAAAAACGAATTGAGTATGGAGAAGAACTTGGATTGGAAGCAAAGGAAGGGAGAGGGAGAGGAGTGGGTTTTCTGATGAAATACTATTTGAAGAGGAAGGATTGGGTGTGAGAGAGAGGGTTGTGTGCGTGCTTAAATAGAAGGGAGGGTGGAATTGGGCACTGGGTTGAAATATAATTACGAGAGTGCACCTTGACCTTCTTTGAGATTGGTGTTTGAACACAAACGGTTGAAAGGGAAACAGGGACGGATGTTGGACAAAAGGCTCTGATTTTGTCGGATTGTTACCAAAATGCTCTTTTTTGACCGACTCACTGCCTCAGCACTTGGCAAAGTGACAAAGAATTTCTGTAACCGTTGAAAACAAACACTTTAAACTCTCCCTATTGTTAATAACTTCTTTTTTCAATAAAAACTGATGGGGGGAAAAATGCTAAACACACACAGCAATAATCTATAAAAATGTACATGTATAATTTGGTGAATGATATACGCCATGTATCAGTTTCATGTTTTATTGATTAGTTTTTATAAATTCTGTATATGAAATTCATATATATGTTTAACTAATGGTGGGGGAATGTGTATATATGCTTTTGATGTAGTGTACTTATTTACGGGCCTGACTAGTTATAATTAGAATTGAGAACAAAGATATCTATATGTACTGTGTGATGTTCATTTGATGTTTCTTTTTAATTTTAATGTTCTGTCTGTTCGACCATAAAGACAATGATACGGAAATTGGGGGAGGGGGGATTTGCTTTAGGAAAGAAGATTTGTACATTATAATCAAGATTAGTTATGAGGATTAGCACTTTGTAAACCAATTTGGATGCAAGTTGTTGGGTATTTGGTGATTGATCATCATTTCTGTTTGGAAAAGGCACAACCATGCAAAGTAGCAGGGGATGATATTTGAACAGAAAATATATATATATATAGCCGATCCAATTCATGATCAATTTCGGAGACAGGGACAGTACGTCCATGAGTGCATGACTTGCTTCTTGACGAATTGTGTCGTTGGAAATGGAAAGGGATAAAGGAAAAACAAGTAGAAACAAAGTTTCAAGCTATTTTTAGTTTCAGCTGGAAAAGACAACGTTATTTAAGTCACGAGTAATGATTGATAGATACCTAATAAATATTTTTACCCATCCAACACCTCTCATTTATTTTTATATCTCTCTAACTATCACATCACATATCTCATCATTTTATCATTTTTCTCTTATCTCTCTTTTTCTCTCTCCCATGATAGACTAGCATTGAGTGTCCACCCATCATTTTTCTTAAGTCATATAGAATTGTGTAGTTTAATTCTTGACTAATTTACTCTTTTCCTCTACGTGGATTTCTATTTGTAGCTTACGTGGCATTCCATCACATTATCATTGAAATCGTCAGCAATATATTCATTGGTGGGTGGTGGCTTATTATTATTATCTTTCAGACACATTCATATATAACAAATCACTTATTCAGATTATCCTATGACTATACTATACTACAAAATATAATTAAAGGCACATGAGAACAGAACAAAGCAAATTAAACTGAAAGGGGTGGTCGTGTAATTTTTTGTATGAATCGAGGGCAAACGTGGGGGAAGCGAGCGAGCGCAGGATCAGCTTTCACTGGCATGATAAAAAGCAATATTCTTGAACCGCTTTTGTTTGGACTGTATTTTCTTCTCTTGGATTCTCTCTCAAGCACAGTGGAAAAGAGATGCAGGGAGTAAAGAAAAATGACTTTAAGGAATAGAAAAGGGAAAGCGTATGTGTACAAACCAACACAAATAGGAGTTACAAGTGAGGCAAAGAGGAATGAGCAGAGGAGCAATTAAAGCAGAAAAATAAAAGAGAGGCACAAAGTAGAAGAATGTTAAAAAAATAAAGTAGATAGTCTTTTACGTTACACACTGATCACTAGTACTTAGCTCGTGGGCACATAAATTCACTTTATAATATAAGAATAAGAAGAATAATAATAATAATAAGAACGATCTCTTTCTTTCTTTTCTTATTCAGTAGTGTTGTGTTCACCCTATGCGTCTATGTGAGTGTGCTTTATTTGAGCAGTAACGGACCCACTCTGTTTTTCTCGAAGGAATATACAGTGAGTGGTCTTTGTCACACCCGGCATGCTTTGCCCATCTCCATTTTCTAGGGCTTTACACCAAAAATCCCAATTCACCAATCTCCTCCTCCTAACCTCATACCCTCCTTCACGCCCGCACATTTTCTTTTCCCCTCTTTTCTTTTGTTCTTGTCCTTCATTCCCACTTGCCTGCATTCTATAATAAAACCCTGGCTTTAATAAGATGCAATCTGATACATAAACATAAGAATAGCACCCTATGCATACCAAGAGATTACACGCACTAGTATGTATTTTAATTAGTGGATTATGGATATACTCTTACATGTTAATTATTCTTAGATTTTTAAGTGATTATTTAGATTTTGGGCCTAATATTGAGGTGAGGAGTGTCTCGTGGCTATAGATTTTGAGCCTTATATTGGCTTATAAGGTGAGGAGTGTCTCGGAGTTATTAGGTCTGAGCTTTGATATCATCTTAAATTTTTAAGTGGTTATTTAAATTTTAGATCTAACTCGTCCCTATAAAACCGACTTATAAGATAATGAGTGTCTCTTATGTATACTCTTTTTAGGCTTTATCTAAGACTTCAACTTTTATCCGATAATTATTAGTTTGCAATAGATGCCCGTATTTTGTTACACGTTACTTAACAAATGAAGAAACTAAAATACTGTAATTTTGTAGTTGAAAGTAATTTTGGTCAAGTTCAAAATTTATTCTCATTTTGGCAAATCTAATAAAGTATATTTTATGTTTTAGTAAAAAAAAAGTATAATTTATTAAAAAAATTCCAAAATTCCTGTTTAATTATTCCAGCCGCCACGCATTCTATTGTATTAAATCCGGTTTTCATATCAGGAATTTTTATGAATAGATAAATGATTCATAAACAGATGCCTTCCCTTAATTATGATCACATTCCCACAGGAAGATATGCTATTGCTGGCGGCCATGAATGGTTGGGAGGAAGAGAAAAGGGGAAATGAAAAATGAACTGTTAAAATGATAGAGTGAGATTTCTATATGTAAAAAAAAAAATACGGCCTTGCTTTGATATATTTTTATTAGAATAAAGGGGCTGGTAAAATATCAAACTCTAGACTATTTAATTACAGAGGCTGTCATAAAACAATGCTTCTAAAAACTCAACCGGTTAGGCGGCGACATATGAATTATATAGTGTAAGTTGTAACACAGCACAGGACAAGATTAGTGGCTGATTCGATAATTGATGCATTCTACTACTATATATAATTATGTAAAAAAGTTATTTGCGCAACACGGTGTAAAGCGCAGTAGTGTCCTGGTTTAGTGCTTTCATTCTATACTTATGTTGATTTGTATGACACACTTTTTAGTAGTATGTATAATATATGTTTGTGATCCCCGTGATAAATTCCTTCACATTTTCGCTTTTTTTTTTTTCCAAATGAATTGTGAGGTATGCATGGCGTGGAGCCGATTCAATTCCCTTTGATGGGGGTCTGAATCTCTTTGAAATTTGTAGGGTTTCATGTTCTTATGTAGTGGTCCAGTTCAATCACTCGGTTAAAACTTTAATAATTCTTTGATAGATTAAGCACTATTATATGGTAGAAAAAGTTTTAATGCACTTTCAGAGAGAATAAATTGAAGTAACACATACAGAAAATAAATACTTTTTTTCTCATAAAGGGCACTATATGTTGAACTAAAAGGTCCACTACGATGGTGACTAACTCACTAACATTGACTAGTGGACAGATAAACCAAATTGAGCACCACATGGTGCTAACCCGAGTCATTGTTTGGTTTTAAAACTCCATAGTTTCCTCCCAAAAAAGTGCTCAATTATAATGAATTCCTTTGTTAATCATGCACATGAAACCCATCTAGAAACCACTCCTATTGGGAATTAAGCTGGCAAGGATCCACAGATATGTCAATATATGTTAATTTAAAATAAAGTTGATGTTGATCGATTTGTATCAATTCATATTTTTCCCTCCCTCTCGCTCCCTTTTACTGCCTCTGTTCCCTGATAAAGGCTTGCAAAATGTCTAATTGTTACGCACATTTCACATGAGATCAAAAGCCTTTTAAGTAACTTAACTAGTCACTGATCAGTTTATCCTTGTAATGTTTCTAAGGATTTTGTTTTTCTTTTATAAAAAACTATAGCAACAAAAGAAATGTGTATACTCTCTAACGCAATTTTTTTTAATACACTCTTCACGATTGAACAAAATTTAAGTGAGTTTTACCCCTTTTGGAATTGGTCCCATTAAATAAGGTATAAAATGCATATGAATTTAACCCCATTGTAGAGAATTGTTGCTATAGCACTTCCCTTAATAATAGATATCTTGTTATAAATCTTCTGGACTATCCGAAACCAATACTTAAAGAAAATCAGACACTTTGTAACTTTGACCAAGAGAGTTGCCACATTAGTTTAGTAACAATAATGATATTGATTTGTTGATGGTAAGAATGAATTTTTTTTTTGGTGACCATGATAATATTAGTGCAAAGTATCAACTGACTTTACCAATAAATAATCTCTAACGAAGAAGATCACTTTTAAAATAGTTTTTTAGTCAATCTCAAGCTCAATTTTTGAGCTTCAGCAAGATTGGACTAAGCTCAAATTTGAATTTTGAGCTTGAATCCGATTCTTGGAGCAATTTATATAGATCTAAGGTTAAGGATCAAACCCAATCTTTTTTTTGTCTGAAAAATACTCCATATCATTAAGTGGGCCAAACCCAAGAACAATACAAGGAAAGCCCGTAGGCTGAGATCAACTTATACAGTATGTATTCTGATATTTCCCTTAAGCTTAAATGCGCAGCTGACAACAGAAGAGCCAAACTAAACTCCACCAAACATAATTAAATCTAACATAAAGAGTAAATACATAGACAAAGCAAAGAAAAACCAAAAAAAAGTAAAACACCAAACTGAAATAAGGCAAATAAAAACGTAAAGACACAGGACACAACCACCCAAATATTCCAGCAATTCCAAGATATATAGGAATGGAGCAAAACCTCATGTGGTCACCATTATTCATCTCAGTGAAGAAAAAGCCCCCACTAATCACAAAAACCAGAGAAGAACAAACCTTCATAATTGACCATGAAACAGCATAGAATCACTCCAAGTCTTTCCAAAAATTGCTAAAATATGTGAGCAGTGTCGAAAAAAAGCAGAAGAAAAAGCCAAGACACAAAACAACATCTGCAAGTCCAACATAGGGGAGTCTTTCCCAACTCTACTCCAAAGCTCCTGCAAAGACACCAGTCCCTGAAACAGATAAAACCAGAAAGACGTTAGTACTCCCAAACCCATTGTTTACCCCTTTCAATGAAGCTTAAAAGGAACTCCAACCACTCTGCTCACCAACTGTTTCCCAATCCTCTGTTTACCCCTCTCTTTGAGATTTAAAAGGAGCCCCAATCTCTTAACTCACCATCTGTTTACTTCCCCACACAACACTCCTCACCAGGTTCACACTGATTTCCTTTTCAAAAACATGACAGTTTATTCCCACAGGATCAAACCCAATCTCAAATCTAATGTGCAACACTTTTGGAACAACTTTTTTTTTTTGGGTCAACAAAGAACAACAAATCTTGGAACTTAATTTTTGGATTCATTCTTTAAAGGCCTCGGCAAAGATTTATAATGGGCTCTTGCAAATTGTAGGGCCGAACAAGGGTCAACAAAGAACAACAACTTGGAACTTAATTTTTGGATTCATTCTTTAAAGGCCTCGGCAAAGATTTATAATGGGCTCTTGCAAATTGTAGGGCCGAACAAGCTCTTTCTTGAATGGATCTGAAACGGATGTTTCGATGAGATTTTTATGGACCCAAAAGAAAAACAAAAAATATTGACCAAAAAAAAAGAAAAAAGACCAATTCGTATATACACGGCAGATACATGACCACGCTGATGATTAATGTTCCGCAAACTTAGCTCATGATATTTATCTCCCCCGTTCAAAAACAAATTAAAAAATAACGAATGTGAATTTACAAATCTTGTAAACTAGATAATTCTATATTGTTAAAAAATAAAAAAGATGTATCTAATGAACAGTTATTGTAAAACAAAAATATTAAGAATGTTTGACTCCTCAACTGATTCATCCAGATTAAATCTAAATTAGTGATCCATGCTAAAAAAAGGAACAGTTTCTTCCTTGAAATTGTAAATGTAAAGAAAATAAATTGAGGTATTTTTATGTAATATTTCAATTTCTTTCCTTGTTTAACTTTACAAACATTTGTTAATAAAAAAAATAAATATCCAAAAAAATCAATACCAATAGTGTAATAATACATAGATACCTCAACAGTATCACTACTCATCCAACATCTCTCATCTCTTTCTATCTCTCTCTTATTGTTACATCATACTACCTATCACATCTATTACTTCTCTTTTTTCTATCTCTTTCTCTCTCTGGGTGTATACACCCATTGGGGTGTCCATCAAATATTATCCATACCAATACCCTTTTTCTCTTTCCTCTTCTCTTCCTTCCTTTAATATCTTTCAATTTTCTTACTGTTCCAACGTCTAAAAATAACTCAAATTAATGTTCAGGGATGCTTGCAGCGGGATGTATGAGGACAACTCCCATTGGCTCCAGTGTGATTCTCGTGGGATATGTTTTGATGAAAGGTTTTGGAGAACAAATATTTTTAATTAAGAGAATTATATTGTGTTTATAGTCATGAACTATTGTTATCATTATTTGTTTGTATCCAAAAAATAATGATAACAATAGCTGAGGACATTAAATTTCATAACAATATTTTTTTATTTTTTACATTTTATAAAAAAAATTATTAAAAAAACGTATTTATTTGAAAGGAGAATTTTATGATTTTATCTATTCAAGATGGTGTGACACCGGTCCTTAATCACGATAGTTGGGATTCGATTCCAAGATGAGAGGTCACTTTTTAAACAGATCTCCCGATCTCTAGGAATTAAGCCATGCAGTGAGATTGTTAATTTGAAACTAACTGATTTGTGAGAAGCTTTCGGAATTGATAACAAAAAGTCTACTGGTGAAAAGAAAGTAACAAGAATGTTGTCAAGAAAGAAAATACTCTAAGCAACAGTGCCTGAAATCAAATCAACAAACTCGGAACAATTGGTTGGCGACAATTAATTGCATTTACTTTAAGATCCCAACAGTATATCCAAAATCAATTAACCACTTAGGGACAACTAATGCTCCGACTAAGCTTAGATTTCCTATTCTCTAAACTTCTTTTGGCTATGTCCCTCATAGACAGAGTCAATGAGAGTTTTGGGTTAAGTCTGGTGGTAGCATTATATTCCTGGAAGAAATCCCTGTGACCCTTCAAAGCATCTTGCATGGCCACTCTCTTATTCCCCCCTACTCTTTCTTTAACAGCTTCAGAACAAAGCCCGCACACCCACTTCCCACAATAGTGTTCTTGAACCTCTGCTATATAAACTGTGGTACACTCCTCCTTCAGCCCACAACATTGACATTCAGCTTCTTCCACCTCTTCAATATCAGTTAGCTCTCTCTCCAAGTACTCCAAGTCATTATAGTATTTGCCAATTTCCAGGGACACATCCGAGACCGCCTTTCGTAGCCTTGGTTGATTCTCCTCCTGCGGAAACACATAGAAAGTGTCAAGCTAATCAAACAAGAGACAATAGATCATAGATGTTTGGAGATTAATTATTGGTTAGAGCTAGTAGCACCATGAAAGAATCAATTTGAGAGCTAGCTCTTGATTTGTCTTAATTTGATTTGATGCCCCTGCTTTTGTACCTCTTGCAATGGCTACGTGTGCATATTTATACATAACGTGTGGCAGAGAGTGACATTATTAACATATTACATATATAAAGTGAAGTTACATGATATTTTTTTTTTTAGTAATGACTAATGACGCCTTTATGATTGACAAGTGACAAGGAAGGCCTTTACAGACCAAGGGAAATGTATTTGTACATATAAAGTTCTATTAGTACTTTTTAATAATTGGTCCACTAGTACTGCAACAAAGCTTCTTTTTTGATTGGATATGCTTGCAAACATGCGATAAATCTGATGCACTTTACAGACTTATAGCTATCTACAGTATCTGTTCCCTGTTTGCCAAGACATCTGAACTTTCTTAATTCTAATCTTTGGTTTCTAGCTCTTTAACTCGTGAAGATTCAGATATGTTGCATGCATGTACAACAAGTGGTACTGCCACACCAAACTTTACCCATACGTGGACAGCTGTATACCGCTGAAAATGTATAACTAATAAATTAAAGCAGCAGAGAAATTAACAGCTCTATGCCTCTATCACAGCTGTATATATAAAATTAAGCACAATCTTAGAATATATAGTTAATTAACCTCTGCCACAACTGTGATTAATTAATTACCATTCCTCTGGCTGTCAACTTATTATTATATCTTTCATTTTATGGTATGTAACGAAGTAAAATGCTCCCTCCAGCTTTGTTGGATTTAACATCCTGCAGGAGTTGAAATCTGCTACATATATGATTTTAATTACTTGCAGAATACACTAACATGTGTGTGAGTCAGATCATGATCTACACAGAGCGAACTATGTATCTTTGGACTAGCTAGTGGGAGAAAACAAAGGGTGTGACTTTGAGGTTAGTGGGCTACCAGCTATATATATGTTGGACAGCGACAAATAATGTAAAAGGCTAATGACTGCACGTAATTCATGAGGAGGGAAACTTGGATCTATACCCATATTTTGAATGTGATGACTTAGTTAGACACCCCAAATTGGATAAGCTAATTAACTAAAACTAAACTTTAAGGGCCACCTAGAGGCTATAGCTATAGTAGCTACCTCAAAGTAACATGACCAAGTTCCATGTCGTGGAAGGGAGAAATGAATTCTGCGCATGCACCACTTTTTTAACCTTTTGTAGTAATCTACTGGTTTGAAAGCTCGTGAGGGATAAGTTTCATGTGAAAGCTCCAATATCTAGATCCCACAAAATACACCAAACAGAGCTCTATACTTTTAACTTCAAGCTAAATGATTCGCGCAACAATGACCATTACACAAATCAAAATGTGAAGTTTTAATTGTCCAAACAACAAAGGAAATAAATCCCACCCCGATCAAACAATATTTTTTGTTAACATGGTTACAAAAATAAACACACACTACACACCACGAAAGATCCATCAATTACTTGGCCATAGAACGCAAGCTTTTGTTAAGCTTATATATTCTAGGATTAAACTTATAAAGTTTACATAGTTAAAAAACTTGTTTTACTTCAGCGTTCAAATCCATTTCCACAACTTTATACTATCATCGATGACCTCATAGTCATCCATCTTTCAAAATTTCACCACATCTCCCCCTTCAAGTGTAAACTCCATGCAATATTAGTATTAACCAACAGGGATGATAATAGGTTAGACAACCGGTCAAGGCCCTATGAACTAACCCAGATTAGCATAAATCATGTCAAACCGAAAAAAAAAATCATGCTTTAATTTTTCTAAAAGACTTTGAGGTCTCACAAGTCACAAGCCTATTTAAGTAATTATCATTTAACTGATTTAAGTAATTGAGTAAGCGTAACAAGACAAAAAAAAAGGCCAATTTTTAATTTTCTTAGTCTTTTACTTATTTATTTTTACTTCTTATCCATTTTGCATTATTTTTTTTTTTTGGTCAAAGATGAGTATATATTGATACGGGTCAGAGCCCAAGGCAATACAAACGGGCCAAAGAAAGACTAAGAGCTCAAACACCAGAAGTGCAATAGCACACATACATCACGTGAAGGACAGCTATGCTCTGGGAAACATAAAGATTCTCAACTACACACCCGAGACTTAATTGTCTTTATCAGATTACAATGAAAGTAATAAAGGCAAATAACTCCCATCTATGCGCAGAGATCTAAGAAAAAAGAACACAAGCAACACCATTAGAGACTTGGTCTCTTGTGAAGCAATACTTTTGAACCTCCATCCAACCCACACCAAGGGGAACCAAGACACCTCGCTGGGAGATGGCCCCACTGCAGGTCCTGCTATCAGCCATAACAAAAAAAAAGGCCACACAACACAGAAACCACAGACAAAAAAAACAGCCACAAAACCCCAGTTCAAACCGTATAAACAAGCAAGAAAAGGTTCCCCTGGATCTGTCAAGCAGCAGAGGAGGATGAAGCTCCAACCAAAAAAGAGGATCCCGGATCAAAAGGCCAAAACCGATCCAAGTATAAATGAGCTTCCAAATCAGAAAAGACCCCATTTGCCGCAGCCCTTTCATTTCCATTTCTTTGTGTAGGGACTTGATCTAGGATTCTGCCTTTGTCAAGATCAACAATATGTTGAAGGGAAGTAGGAGGCACCGAGGTCCAATTAGAGGGGAGAGCATTTCTACTCCCAAGCAACGCAATATGGTGAGCAGCAGCATTGCCTTCCCTGGGGGTCCATGTAAGTCCAATATCCGAGCTGCTATTTCTGAGATTTTGAATATCTTGAACAATAGTAATAATTTCTCCAACATTAATCTCCTTTTTACAGGCCCTCACTAGCTCCTTGCAATTTGTCTCAATTAAAACTCTTCCCATATTACAGTTCACAGCAAATGCAAGAGCCTCTCTAACAGCAAGAGCTTCCGCAATGATGGGCGAAAAGGCAGGTGATTTTTTTGTAAGCCCACCTAACATAACCCCTTGATCATTTCTAAGAATAATACCTGCTTGTGTAATTTTTTTTGCATCATTAAAATTAGCATCTGAGTTGATCTTGAGCACCCCTGTTGGGGGTGGTCTCCAAGCTTTATTAATCCGCTGTTGTCTAGAGGGGGAGCGGTTGCTCCTTCTACTCTTAATCCAGTGACTGAAATAATCAGTAATTAACAGATTTGACATTTGTAAGGCTGCCCAGGGATTCGGGCTCCTTCCTTCATAGAAGGCCTGATTTCTTTCTTTCCAGAGAGTCCATAGAGTGCAGGCAATAGAAATTTGTAAAAAGACCCTGTTCTCCCCCACCATCTGACCATCTAACTTCTCAACAAGCCATGTATCAATCCTTGAAATCTCTTCCTTTCTTGGAACACACTGGATTTGTGAACCAAGCCAAACCATTCTGGTCCAATCGCAAATAAGTAAAGAATGCTCAGTTGTTTCAGCTTCCAAATGACAAAAAGGGCACTCACCAGAAAATAAAATCCTCCTCCTCCTTAAATTCTCTGAAACTGGTAAACTATTATTCAGCACCTTCCATAAAAAAACTCTAATCTTTTGAGGAATAGGGATCTTCCAGACCACTCTCCAAACCTGTTTTGATAATTTGTAATTTGTAATATTTGACAATCTAAAGACTAATCCCGAGTATCACTGAAAAGCCCCAAAATTAGTTGTTTATTCATTTTTTAACAGAGGCCCAAAATATTGCTTTGTTTTTTTTATGGAAGGCCCAATATACACAAGCAAGATGCTAAAAGTGGCTCATTCAAACCAAACGGGCCTTGACCAAAAATCCAAACGGGCCGTTTTGACAAAAACAAACAAACGGGCCGTAACAAGAAACCAGAGGCAGTGTTGGGGTGGCTCACCGGAGCTGCTGCGGTGGTGAGGTGACAGCTCACAGCAGTGCTCCGCGAGGTGCCAATATTTATATGCATGATAGTTTTTCTAAAAAAAATCCTTTTATTTAATCAAGATATCCTCCACGCGCAATTGTAGAGACTAATCTCTCGATGTACTAATATCCATTTAAGGGATTGATCTTTTCTAACAAATATTCTTCTATATACATGGCTGGAGATCGAATCCCCAATATCATCCTTAAGAGACGGGTATCTACCACTAATATACACCATGTTGATTCTGAAAAAAAAAATATATATTTGATCATAACTCTTATTTTATATATAAAAATGACTAAATGAGAGACACCCCGAGGTCTTTTATATCATTTTGTTCTTTTGTTTATTTAAAGGGGCCCTCCATTTTGAAAGTTATGATATTGTTGATATCTGTTCGCCTAATTGCAACCTATTTCAATAATCAATAATAATGTCTTATATTGCTTTGCTCCCAAAAGGACAATCAACGTAATAAATTATCTATTAGATGGATGGAGCCAGCATCAATCATACTGTTGTGCAAATAGTGATGATTTGAGTAGTAAGTATGATATTCTAGGTTCAAATCTCAGGGTCACTGTTATACGCTACACACAAAAAAATCCATCATATCATATTACATGTAAACAAGAGACCACCAATATAAACTTTAAACTCAAATTAAATTTCTCAACAAATGATGCTCAAAATCTGCAATGAATTTGAAAGCCGAAGAAGGAAGTTTGAAGAGAAACTCAAGCCACACACAAAATCGAGACGAAGTATATAGTTCATGTCAACCTAATCGGAATCTCCGATGATAGACAAAGAAACACGTCGTGCATTTTACAAAGGTCCAATTATTTTGGATGGAAATCTCCGCATACTTTGTAATACTCCAACAAATTATTTGTGAATTTTGTTATCTAGTGCTTTATGAAAATTAATTAAAAAAATAGTTATCAGACATGAAAATTAATTTTGTTAATTTTTAATTTTTATTTAATTTAATATTTTAATTTTTAAATCTCGAAGAAGTATATTAAAAGTCTCAGATAACCTTTGTTATTGTTTATTAGACATGAAATTAAAATATATAAATGGGTGCATATGACTTGTGGACAACCCAACTGACGAATATCCAGAGGATTTATACTTCTAGAGGCCAATAAGACTTGGCGATTACCGCTTGCAGATTGAAGAGTATTATTGCTGTTTTCAATTTCACAACAGTGTGTTAGAATTTTCAATGATTTTATTACGCAAAAAAAAAAATTCTTGATAGTTCAGCGATACATTAAATAAATTTACTCTATTCAAATTAATTTGGTAATAATAATTTTTTTTTATGTACATGTACTAATAATTTAATTCCTTCATTTTTTTGTAGAGTATTTTTGTGTGCAGAATTTAAACTTATTTTCCTGATAGACAGGAATCCATTTTCTACAGTAACACATTAATATAATTAATTTTATTATAATTAATTTGGTAATAATAATAATTTAATATCCTACTCTTCTTCTTTTTGTTGCTGAATGCAGAGTTAGTAGGTACTCCCTCTTGTCTCAATTATAAACAAAAAAAAATCTAATTTTACGTTGATTAAGAAAGTTAGTTAATTAGATTACTTTTTTTTTATTTTAGTTTAAAAATAAAACTTATTCCAAAATTGCCCTTAATGATATTTAATGTATAGGACAAAGTTTTTTTTCATCTTTTCAATATGGCTAGTGACTATCAATTAAAACTATTCATTCCACCTCCCTTACATTCGAAATACAATTTGAGTTAAATAAGGGTATTTTTAAAATGTACTCGTTAAAAAGGGTAAAAGATAGTTAAATTTATTTATAATTGAGACCATAAAACATAAATTTTTTTTTGCTTATAATTGAAATCGAAGCGAGTAATATAATTTGGAGTTATGATACACTAACACCCACGTCACATTTCACCTTAATGAATACTATGAGATGTGTAGTAGATGTGGCATAGGTATGTGTAACATTAATATATAATTTGCTTTGGTGTGGAATTTAATTGTACAACGCGGTCCCAAAAAAAAAGGGTTTGATTTCCCACCACACGTTTTCCCACATGCCAGGTCAACAAATAAAGGGACGCCACGTGTCCAGTCGCAGCCAATCAGGTCATAAAAAACGCAACGAGTATTGGCTGTACGACAGATTATCACCGTTCGTTTCCACGTCCCGAACTCCGATGCGAACAATGGTTATCTTTTACTTTTTCTGTGTCTAAAGGAGACAGATAACATTTTCATCAGGAAATATAAGCCGTCAGATCTTCTGGTCCAAGTAAGCAAACGGATAGGATTAGTTCAGCAACAAGTATAAATATACACACAACTGTGTCAAACCAGAAAAACGCGATTGCCTTGTGTTGTTGTTATTGTGCTGTTCTGTCTGTGTGCTGTGTCTGTGTGGGATCCCAATTCCATTTTCCGCCTCCATCCTCCACCGCCGAGAGCGATGTCTTCCGCCGAGGTGGGGATGGAGCCACTGACATCGGGAGCGAGCAACCGCATAATTCCGATTCTGAAAGCTCTAAGGGCCTCTCTCATCTTCGTCTACACCTTCTTCCTCTCCTCCCTCCTCTTCGTCCTCCCTTGGCGGCGAGTACCTACCTCTCCGAGGAAGCATTTGAAGCGCCGGTGGTTGGTTCGGGAAGAAGAGGACACCTTCAGGAGAAGAGCGTTGGCACAAGACGTTGGAATGGGTCGCGATGACGGTTGCTGCCGATGGAACACTTCCATCTTCTATGGGGTTAGAAACAACGCTCTCTTTTGCCGCTCCTGGTTCCCCGTTTCCGGTGATCTCAAGTAAGGTTTTCTGCTATTTTCATTTCTTTTTCATTTTCTTGAGAAATTGTGATCGATTTTTCTTTTGCTTCACGTTTTGAAATTTGAACAAGTCTTCTCCGTTTTTTCGAAGAAATGACGTGGAGAACTGTTGGGTTTTGTTAATCCTGTTGCTAAACGAACTTCTATGCGTGCTTGTCTCTTTCTAAGGCTCGTGTTCATGTGTCTTAGTTCTACGTATAACGAGTAGAGATAGCTTGGTCGGAGTCCTAGTCATTCTGTTTCAGGGGAACCTGTAAATGAGCTGAAAAACCAATGTCAGTAACAGTTTTTGTCCACTGTAGCTTAATCGGAGTAATTGGATGGTGGGGGGGTTTTAGATTTTAGGTCGTTCCAGTGTCCATATTGGGAAACCCTCTCTACGGGACAGAGCACTTAGACAAATAGAGATGAAAGAAAATTTAACTATTTGAAATTGTGAGATTTGAAAGGAAAAACATTTAAACTGGGTTAATTGAATTCCCGCATTATGCTGTTCTCCATGCTGAATGAGATTTGCTTTACATATTGGTGTGCTATTTTGGTGAGTGGCGGGTTTTCTATTGAACAGTTAACAAAATTGTAACAGTTGTCTTCACGTTCAGTAGTTTTTATGTCTTTTTGTTGAAGGGAAGAGGATCCGCTGCAGTTCAAAATTAACTGCACACGGTGCAGTTCTCACATCCAATAATCTCTGTTCAAATTTTAGTTTTTCCATTTATATTTACAGTAAAACATGGTAATATTTATTGCTGAGACTGTGTGCAGTTATTCTATACTGTAGACAGTTCAGATCCTCGTTTAGGATCTCTCTCCCCCTCTCTATATTTTTCTGGGATGACTGATTTGGCATTGTCTAAGGAATGGTTTATCCCCCTGCAGTTATGCTGCTTTCTTTACATTAGACTCAAGTTAATTTCTCTTATGCTCTTTCAGGGGCATTCTGATCATCATTCACGGGCTTAATGAACACAGGTAATCTATCCTATAATAAGTTTCTAAGATAAGTGGTAAGGTTTATGCTTTGCACCCCAATTCTGACATAATGTTCATTTTTCAGTGGAAGATATGCCGACTTCGCAAGGCAATTAACATCATGCAACTTTGGTGTCTATGCAATGGACTGGATAGGTAATTTAGGTCTTCTTTCCCATTTGGTTCATTGAGATTCTCATTGATATTGGATGCTTTTCTTTTCTCTAATGGATCTACCTTAGACTTAAGTTGAATTATTGTTGAATTATATGGTAATATGCATGTTATGCCATGTTTATCGTGTACAAATCCTTGTACTTCAATTATATTTTGGGGTTTTACTGTCGTTGTCTTTTTGTGGTGGGTCTGAAAGTTATTTGTTTTTGTTTTATTGCTACAGGTCATGGAGGTAGTGATGGATTGCATGGTTATGTTCCTTCTCTTGATCATGTGGTTGCAGACACAGTAAGTATATTTCTACTTTCTTCAGTTTGTATAAATATAGGTTCTTAACTTCTTATACTTAGAATGGAAAAAAATTTAGGCATCTGTAGAGTGCTACCATTTTAAACATTGGGACGGAAGTAGAGAAAGAAGTTTAGTGTGTGAAGTTGAGATACTTGTTAACCTTTTTTTTTCCCCCCTTACAATGCAAAGCACGATATCTCAGTTAACTTGCCAGTTTTTTTTCTTTCTTCACTTTTCTATTATTCTGACCATGCACTTTGTTGAGTGTTGTATTCACCGGTCAATTTCTGTGTAATTGTTATTTATGGTTACTTTCATTGACATTGGAAAATTATATTTACAACAATTTCAAATATTTGTTTTGTTTTTTGCTTGTCAATTGGTGATTTTGACTCTGTACTTTGCATACTGATGGTGATGATATAAACAGGGGGCTTTCTTGGAAAAGATTAAATCAGAGAATCCTGGGATACCGTGCTTTCTCTTTGGTCACTCCACTGGAGGGGCTGTGGTTTTGAAAGTAAGGCTTTATCTTCTGCATAACTTCTGTTATTAAATTTGTCTATGTTGAATTTTAAAATTTACTTTCTACATTTTTGTGTAGGCGGCTTCCCACCCTCATATTGAAGTGATGGTGGAAGGAATTATATTAACCTCACCTGCTTTGCGTGTGAAGCCAGCTCACCCAATTGTTGGTGTAAGTTTTGCGTTTTTAGGTTGTGCATGATGTTTAACATTTACGTGTTTCTTGCTTCTGTGCTAGCAATGCTTCGTAATGGTACACTTGTTCTTATTTCTTAAGCTTGCTATAAAAACATGCTGTAATACAAAGTTATCATGAAAGAAATGTCCCTTCCCCCTTTTCAACTATTAATATCAATCTCTGACTCTGTTAAATGTCAATCAAACCTTAACAGTATGATATGTGTTCTAGCTACATAAACCCCTGACTCATTTGATGTTTATCAATTGGAAGCAGAATGAACACAATCCCATCTGTTATTTTACTTTGTAATTCTACTCCATACTAGATCTAAGACATTCAGACTTTCAATTTATGTGCATAGAAAATGAGTGGTGAATTATTTCTCAGTGGTACTTTGCCGCCACTTCCTCTACATTTAGCTCTCTTATTTTTGAACTCTGTCCGCACTCCGCAGAAATGATGCTAAACCTGACTCTTATTTCCTTTGCTTTGCTTATACGGTCTTGTTTACTCATGGTGTGTGCAACCATCCCTTCTCATATTTGGGCTCATACCTCTCTCCTTTGCATTTAAGCATTGATCATGGTTTTCTTTTAAGTGGGGAAGCACCCGAGACAGTATAAGCAATGACAACTACATTTTCATTGATTTTCTGCACTGCATTATGTTTATAATAATGGACCATTCTTTGAACATATTTCTTGCTTTTTGTATATTCATGTGTTAAAATGATCTGTCTGGTGTGTTGATGCAGGCTGTTGCTCCAATTTTTTCTCTGGTAGCTCCGAAGTTCCAATTCAAAGGAGCAAACAAAAGGGGCATTCCAGTTTCGAGGGATCCGGCAGCTTTGGTGGCGAAGTACTCCGATCCTCTAGTCTACACAGGACCTATAAGGGTCCGAACTGGCCATGAAATATTGCGTATAACCGCTTACTTGATGCGAAACTTCAAGTCTGTGACGGTACCGTTCTTCGTCCTGCACGGAACTGCTGACAAGGTAACTGATCCATTGGCCTCACAAGATCTATACAATAAGGCAGCTTCGGAGTTCAAAGATATAAAGCTTTATGATGGCTACTTGCACGACCTTCTCTTTGAGCCTGAGCGTGAAGAGATAGCTCAGGACATTATCAACTGGATGGAAAATAGATTATTTGCTATTTGAAAATGTCAATAATTGGGGTGGGGGTGCTAATAAGAATGTCAAGGCAAAGAGAAAAAAAGGGTGGATGTCAACTACCAATGTTGGCAACTGTAGAAATTGAATTCGCCCCGGAAAAGGGGGTGGCGGAAGCAATTAGGTTATTCATATTTTATTTTAGGTGTTGGACATGTATTAAATGTGTGGGAATCGTTTGTTCAATCGAAAATTTGTACATTTAATAGACTTTAATTTCAGTAGTTTTTTAGTCTTCCTGGTTTGTGATCTGTGTAGTATCTTTCGTATTTGCGCATTTTTTTTTTACGTTGTTGTTGCTCAGCAACAATTCTTATACTAAATAGGTTGGTTTTATCTTTGTGAAGCCTTTGATATCTAGAACTACATTGGGTTTCAGACTTGCAGATTTTCAGTTAATTTGAGTTGAATAACACTTCGAGTTTTGAGATTTTACTTAAAAGAAAATTGATTCTTTTTCTGCTTACCGTTGATAAATAAGTTCGTTTACCTTTGAGAGCATTAAAATTGGGAAGGGGGACACAAAACCAAACACACACTGATTCTATTGGATCTGCATGCTGTTATCTGCATAATTCGCTCGTGAGACACGTATTTTAAAATTAGCCAAAAAATATAGGTATTAAATAAAATTATTTACAGCAAATTGTATTTTTATTTATTTATTTATTTATTATTTTCTCGGGTAGAGTAGTCAAAAATGTTAGGACACACAATCGTTCTGCATTTTCTAGTCCAACAATTGATGTTTTAGCGTTTTAGCGTTCCCTCTTGACTTGGAGCCCTCTGTCAGTGTCATGGCCTCATGGGTTTGGAATTTGGATTGTCTTGTGTGTGTGGGGAGCGGAAAGATGGTTGGGACAAGTGTTCGGTTCAAATGTGTGGAAGTGATTGTTGACCAAAAAAAAATGTGTGGGAGTGATTTAATGAAGAGAGAGGGGAGGAGAAAAGAGAAAAGGAAGAAAAATTCCAAATATTCTATTGGATTAAAAAGAGAAAGAAAGGAAAATATTTCTCTTATTATTTGATTCATAATAGCAAATGCTCTATAATGAATACATATTGAGGAAGACAATACATTTCATATTAGCTATGACTTAGGTTTGAATTCTATCGTGAAAAAAAGTAATTAAATTTAAAAATAAATAATCAAATAAAAATATTTTTAAATGATAGAAATAAATTAAATATAACAATGTAAATTTAAAAATATTTAATATTTTAAAATATAATATTTAATTAGAGAAAGTATTGATTGAAAATAATGAAAGTAAAAATTAAGTAAGAAATTTATTTAATTAAATAGTTAATTAAAGAGAAATAAATATCAATTTAATATGATTTAATACGAAAAGTCGAGTTATTATTATTATTTTTTGACATCAAAAGTTTAGTTATTATTATTAGAATTGTAATATTTTTTGTTTATACCCACAATATTTAAAAAAAAAAAGACTGAATCTGTATTCAATCGAAAGATAAGTGAAACCTAACCATTCAAAGCACATTAACCAATTACGTCGAACCTCGTAGTTATTAGTATTGCAATATAATAACTTTAAATACAACACTAGAAAATTAAGAAATCGATCACACGATTATTATATTTTGGAAAAGTTACACAAAATGAAAACATTAAATGAGGGATGAAAATCATACACACCCACTCCTATCGTCTGCTCTAGTAGCTAATAAAAAAAAGCCGCAAACACTGGCCAGATTTATTCTCGCATCAGATTCCAAACTCTTAATTAACTTCATCACTTGATCTTTTTTTCACTAATTAACTCTAATTAGCAGGTACAGATGAGCTTGCAAGCTCGATCTTCTTGGCCATGAACTGAAGACAGGACTCAATATAAGAGTTCAAATCTTGGAATGTCCACCCTTCCACTGGATCACTAACAAACCCCCACTCGATCTTGCAACCTGCAGCTTCAGCTTCAGCACCATCCCCGTCGTTGTTGATTATTATTGGCAGTACTTTCAGCGTGGCAACATAAGACTTAAATCCCATGTTGTTGTCGAGAGTTTCGTAGGACAAACAACGTTGGGCCGGATCGATTGTGAGGAGCTTCTCTTTGGCCCACTTGATGGTTGGCTCTGCATCTTCGGCAGCACCTCTAAGTCTTATGGCGGAAGCACAGTAGCGGGTAAGGCCCGGTTGGCCTTGAATCCCTTCCACTTGGTAACAAGTGTCGATGGGGATCCACTTGTGTAGGTTGCAGAAATCTTCCAAGACGGGCCATACTAGTTCCGCACCCGTGCCTCCTCCTACCTCAACCGTCACTTTGCCTTCCCATTTGGGATTAGATTCCTCTGCCATCACTACCGGCGATAGTGTAGCTGGTTACTGATCAGAGACTATGTAATGTGGGGTGGGGACAGAGCTAGACTTGAGACACATATAATGATATATAATATCATATATCGTCAAGCCAATATTATTCCAAGCACTATGTGTGGGGGAATCATTAGCTTGGCACGCAAACTCTTTCCACCACGCAAATTATAAAATAAATTAATAACTTCTGTTGCTTTTTTTTTATTCTTAAAATTGTTTTGGTGTATCCACGTCAAGATTCATGTATTTTAAAATATGTTATTTTTTACGAGTCTTAGTTATACGTCAAATGATTTTAAAATGATGTTTATGTATATAAAATTTCAAATAATTTAGATATTAATAGATATTTATTTAATAATAGATATATTTTTTCAAATAGTACATCATATATTAAAATAAAACAATACAATAGCAATTGTATTGGTTAAATTCGCATTTTATATATATAAACCTGTTGATCAATGTATCCTAGTTTTATTTTATATGTATGCGTTGTGTATGAGTGCGTGTCTACATTAATGCATATATCTATGTACATATATAAGGGATAAGATTAATTTTTTTTCTTCTACTTCAAGGAGTATCCCACCGCCTGTACGACGGGGACTAATTTCCCGCGGGAGTTTGTTCGGCACCTCTAATGGGTGGCATCCCTTCGAGCTGAGATTTTTTCCATACCCAAGGCTCGAACTCGAGACCTTAGTTAAGGGGCAAGAGGCCTTAACCACTCGCGCCAACCTCAGTTTGTAAGAGATAAGATTAATTGATATTAGATATCAAATTTTTACACTTATATTAATTAATAATTTTCTATAAAATGAGAACATAATTGATCCAACCTTTGAATCATGTGATATGATCATTTTGATTATGTATATAAAATTTTAGACAATTTGAATATATGTAACTATATGTCATCTAATAATGAGCATTTATTTATATTTTAATAACCTATTTTGTTAAAATAAAGTTTTGTGATGAAGTATTAATTAATTTTTTATTCAAATAAAATTTTATAAACTTGTTATACTATATAAAAACTTTCAATTCAACAGTTGTATTAGTTAATTTTGCATTATACAAAATTACAAATAGTTATCAATTAGTGTAAGTTTGACAGCTAGTATTAATTAATCCAGTCTCATATAATATAATGATATTATATGTATTCACATTTGTGTATATGTATAGAGGAAATCCTAGAGCTTCTTGAACAATGGTACACCTTGTAGGCGTGACTAATTAAATACCCGCGATCAGTGGTGACTAATTAAGCACCCCTGAATTGGCGATCATACCGACTCTCTTTTTTCCTTTTTTAAATATAAAAACCGTGTATGATACCTTTATTACCATCTTCTAGAGACCCACTGTCCCTAATTCAAGATCATAAAAAGCTATCCTGGGCTATATTTTGCATTTGTTTGTGGGAGACGATAATGTGTCTATCCATACTACTAAAATATCACTATATATTCATTTTAAGAAACTCGGATTCAGAGATTCAAACTCATCCGAGCAACAATTTTAATATTTATATTTAAGGGTATTTATATGACCATGCACATTTATTATTTGGGTTTTAATAAAATGTTATTTTTTCAAATTTTTTTATAAGTCAATAATTTAAAAATTGATTTGACACAAGAAAATAATAATTTAAAAACAAATTTTATTGACTATAAGTGAAATCAAGAATGATATTATTATAGATATTATAGTATTCGTTTTCATAAAAAAGATAATTATATGTAATTATATAGGCACAAATTCTTAACTTAATTTGATAAACTAAAAATCTCACCCATTTCCATTATTTTTTGTAAGTGTCCATCTATTTAAGAGAGGTAACCTGGTTGGGATGTCCAACGGATGACTATTGGGCCCTTAATGTTGATGAGAGTGCTAGAAATTACAACCCGACAAAGCTGGGTTTGGTGGTCTTCTATGTAATCAAGCGGGTAGTTTCGTGTTTGGATTCTACGGTAGTGCAAATCACACCACCGTCCTACGTGCAGAAATCATGGTGTTGATGTTTGACATTCGTCACTGCCGGGAGAGTGGCTACATGAATGTGGTGTGTTATTTGGACTCCCTTTAGGTGGTCAAGCTGATCACTAAATGGGTTCCTTACTATCATTGTTATGCTAATGAGGTGAAAATTATCAAGAATTTACTTTCTCATGATTGGGAATGTGATATTATTCACATCCTTTGTGAGGGTAACCATTGTGTCGATTTTCATGGCTAAGTTGGGAGCTGACTCGGATGTTGGGTTTAGGAATTTTAAAGCGGTCCGGCCCGCCCCCCACCCCGTTGTTGGCCCACCAAAAGCGGGGGTCAAAAAATACACCTTGCCCCGCCAGCAGGTTGGCCTGTCTAAATCCAAAAAATAGAAGAAAAAAAGTGCAAAAAAGGCGGGTTAGCGGGCTGAAAGTGGGCTGGCCCACCTAAATCTGTCAAAAAAAAATTAAGAAAAAAAATATTCATCAAATTTTTCTTTTGAAATTAGAAAAAAAAAAGTCAGGGTGACAGGCCAGCTCGCCGGCTGTCGTGAGTTCAAAAAGCCATCTCAGCCCGCCGGGTCTGACCCACTTTGCCACCCCTAGTTGGGTTCATTGTGCTGCAGCAACTTCTCCCATGGATGAGTTCTTTAGTGCTTGCAGATGCCCCTAGTATTGTGTTCACTCGTCATTGAATATTTTCTTTTGTCATTTTTTTTCTTTTTTTAAGCCTCTGTAACAAAAAAAAATTCAATCACCGTCCCAATTCAATTTGTCAGTTTTACCACACTGTACATCCCAAAGACATAATAATTAAGGTCCTGTTTCTTCTTATTTTCGTTCAATGCTCATACATAACTCATGATACCGCATTACACTGTCACGACCCAAATAATTGAAAGGAGAGAGATATGCCACAATCATATTAAAAGTTAGAATTAAAGAAAAATTATATATTTTTGAAAAGTTATTCAATAATAGCCTGCCTAGCCTCTTTCTGATTCTGTCAAGGTCTACTCTACATTTAAGCTTTTGCATATTAATTGGAACTTGGCAGTCGATGACCGAAAGAATCGGTTGAACGAAATCAAGATCCTGACCAATTGAAATTGACACGGCATCGCGTTGTCTGGTTTTCTTTGAGGATTAAACGTAGTCTGGAATTGTAGAACCGGAATAATCAACGCCGACCCATATTTCATATTCATATTCATATCATATGTTATTACATTTACAAATTAATACGGCCACAAAATTTCACGAGTATGCTTCCAATCATAATTCTCCACTCTCAGCCTCGAGCTCGTGGCATTGGTGTGCATTTTGCAATGGAGGTGTAGCGTGAGGATGATCCGGAAATCTACTAAAGAAACACCATACATATGATCATAATACCTGCGACTATCGATCCTTGATATATTGTAGCAGGAAAATTATTAATTTCGAAATTGAAGTTTTGGCATCTATCACAAATTAAGTAGTAGAATATCTGGTAACAAAATCTCATGTATGACTGCTTTCGATGAGTACAAATAAAAGATTTTTAGTATACATAATTGAATTGAATTGTCAGTTACTTAATTATAAATACATAATTCATGATCACCGACTAAATAAATTAAAGCTACATAAGATTCTTTATATATACTGTCATCATGACCGTAGGCCATGGGGAGATAATAAAATAAACAAAGTGCGCAAGATATATAAAGACTAGTGTATCTTTTACATGTAAGTTGGAAATTAAATATGGATAATGTAGGGCTAAAGGAAAACTTACTCCTAGTAATCAAAGTTGTCATTTGGAGTACCCCTCCACTGTAGTGCAGTATTAATTTATAATTGTGTGCGTAATGCGTGAGTCACACTATTGCTTTTTTTTGGTACATATGTAATTATGTATATCCTTTATTATATATTATTATTATAATAAAAATATGAAGAAAAAAGTCACTCAAGTATATGGCACTATAGTCTACTACTACTACTACATTAAAGGTGCATATCAACACACGCCAATGGGTCCATAACACAGATAAGCAATGCGGGTCAGAGGTGACAAAGTCGCCACCTGTTTGGTGGTTGCATATATTCTCTACTTAATAATTTTCATTGTTTTAAATTGCAGTCCACAATCGCAATTGTGTGGCTGCGACGTTAAAGTTTTTGGAGCCCATAACTGTATCATGACAATAATTGTGGCCACATCGATCATATTAATTTGTCTACAATATCAAGAATCGCAATGTAATTGTAATCGTCACTGTAATTGCAATTTAAAACTTTGATAATTCCCATCTCACTTATTAATTCCCATCTAATTAACTATTTCCAATTCGGCCTGTGAGTGCTGAGGAGCATTCTAGCTATTTGATGCTCGTTTGAAACCTTTAGCGCCAAGATAAGGACTTGTTCAGGGACATATTTAATATTTTAATTATAATTATAATTATAATTATAAACAAAGAAAAAAAAACAAAAGCAGGGGCAGAAGAAAAACATAAAAAGGAAAAGGTATACTTGTGTATGCATTATAATAACACAATGATAACAAAAGTACATCCAATAACAAGGAAAGAAAGGAAAAAGAAGGGCATGCACAATAAAACTGTCATGATTAGAGTTCACTAACTAGCTATCAATATCCATAACAGCAACATCAAATCAAAACAAACCAACATCTCCTTCTCTGGCCTTATCCTACCTTTTTCCCCTTCCTTTAAATTCCTCTTCCCCCACAAACCAAACCCTCGATCTTTACCAATTCCATTCAAGCCTTGGACCACTACTCTGATATTATCCGGTACACTATACTTGCTATAGTTGTTAAGAACAAACAAAACAAAACAAAACAGAACAGAACAGAACACATGAAAATGAAAACGAAAATGAAACCACACACTGCTGCAGACACACACTTCCATCTCCCAAATGTGGCTGTGGCAGACATTACGTGCATGGACCCAAGCCTATCCCCACCGGTGGTGGCGGAGAAAGTGTGCAAAACGGTGCGTTTAATAGGCTTCCTCATACAAAACGGTGTCTCGAAGAGCAAGGTGGTGCAGGACGTGCAGGACGTGATGAAGCGAGGGAAGAACATAGGGAAGGCGCTGAACAACGCCATGGTGCGCCACCACGAGGCCATCACGTGCCGTCCACGTGACTCGGACACGTCGTTCCTGTCGCCGTTGGAGTACCAGTTCAGCTGCAGCAGCAGTCCACCGCGCCCCTCTCGCGTTCTCAGCAGCAGCAGGAGGAATTATAATAATAATAACTATAAGCAGTCTCCGGCTCCACCGAGGATGTGCGGCGGAGGCACCGGCGGCAGTGCTGGGAGGCGCGTGAAGGTCACGCATGGGTCGTCGTCGTCGTCGTCGTCCCCTGCTTTGAGGGAGTGCAGGGAGATGAAGGAGTTCCACGTGGACCAGGCGGCGGAGGAGTTCATAGAGAGGTTCTACAGAGAGCTGAGGTTGCAGAAATGGTTGGATCACTATTGCTGACGTGGAGAATATTGTGTGTGTGCCCCATGTGCATGTGCATGTGGCAGGTGAAGCATGAACGGCCTCTGCATCTCTCAAACAAACAACTACTCCTCTCCTGCTTAATATTTCTGCGCGGCTCTCTTTGACTGTACCGTACATGTTAATTACTTGTAGTTTTAGGTTGCTAGCTTTTACCACGCAACGAATCTTCGTACTGTATCATTATGAACAAGTCAAGCAGCAGCTTCTTTGGTAATACAGAGTTACTTTAATTTCCTTGACTTTGCCCTTCTAAATTTAGACGATTATACTTTTGGTAATACAGAGGAAAAGAAAAAAAAAATTAAGGGTAAACTCTCCCAAACAATAAATAAAGCATATATTATCACCGAAAAATGAAAATCCTCAAACTGTATTAATTAAGAAGACTATTTATATATGTATGTGAAAAATGTGACTAGTTTACTGCATATAACATTGTGTGTTTGTGTGTGTATGGCTCTTAAATATGAGGTGAAAGGGCAATTTAATGAGGAGAGTTAATCTTTATTATACAATCATAAATCACTATTAAGATCATATTTCATTAAAACAATCTTAGATCGTTTATATGTAAGGTTATGGTTTTTATGCATTCACCTGATATATTCTTATATCTTCTCATTCTCATGACTCTCTCTCTTTATACAAGTGTACGCATGCACATACACTTATAATTAATTAGTTTAGCTATGATACACTAACACTCACACACCCACTTCAATGAGTAAAATGAGGAAATGGGGTGTGTGGTGGGTGTGTAACATTAATGTAATTAGTTTGATTATCACTGGGACTAATTACTATTAAGAAGCATGTAACATGTCTCTCTCCCACAACAAATACGAGATCCATGTACTGGTCAGATCTTTAAATTCATTCCTGAGTGAAAAACACTGGCCCCTATAAAAACTTTCTAATTTGAAACCACTGCTCGCGCGGTTATTTATAAAAATACTATGCAACCAATGTGTACAATTTTTACCCAACAAATAGACTACAGGTAATTACACGCAAAGGTTTGTTATAGATTGCCCGAAATCTAACATAATCCTCTCTTTTTCCTATCAAATTACCATTGATAGAATGTCGACCGATACTTACAAAATTACATTATGCTAAAAGAAGAGTATATTAGTAACATAGCAGACATGTATATTCCAAATAAAAAGTAATCTTGAATCCACAAAAGAAAAAAAAAATCATATCCTCCTGTTCCAATGAAACATTGATAGAGTCAGGGACTCTCTTTACTTTTATAGAGCCGTTAATTTTCTTAATTTCCTTTTTTATTCCTTCCGGGACACATGGACATCATCCTCTGTTTATAAATAAGGGTCTGTTTGGATTAACTTATGCAGAGCTTATGAACATAGTTTATGACTGATTCATAAGTTGTTTTGGGCTTATTTTTCATAAGCTACCCATGATAGCTTATCAAAACAGCTTATGACTTATATAAAATAAGTTTCACTATAATTTTTTTTCGATTATAAAAGTAGCTTATACAACTTATGTCATAAGCAGTAGATAAGTTTGTAATCCAAACAGGGCCTAAATTAACTTCTGATTCCATAGCCCATCACAGACCTGCACCGAGGGTCAATACTTATGCCTAACTGGGCTTGGTAGTTTTCAAATTGGGAGAAGAATTAAAGCTAGCTTATATACTGTCCTTGCAGTTCTGTAGTAGTTGCAGCCATAAAGCCATGGAGCTGTCTTCGGGTAAACGTGGGTGAGGAAACGGGAACTCTAGTAAAAAAATTTACGAAATGTTCTGATACCACCAAACTTTTTGGTAGAGACAGAAGCACCACTATAAACCAACGAAAGGTCGTGCATATGGGTGGAACTAAATAAAGCAATAAAGCCATACTTAGTTAAATATATGTGATATAATAAAGTTGATATGATGAAGTTACATCTTTCAGGAATAATACAAAAACAAAAAAATCTGTCATCATTATTCTTTTTCATATGTGAGATTATAATCTTGACTTGATGAGCATATCGCTAGCTAATTGCGGTTTTTACAATGTTATGCCCCGAAAAGCTAGCTATATTCATTACGTTCAAAATATAAGTAATATAGTACAAAAATACACAGATCAAAGAATGCTTTGAAAATATGATAATCTTAATTAATATTCACTAGTTTTAACTTTTTTTTCCCAAAAATATTTCATTTTGTGTCTCTCGTAAATATGAATATTGCACTAAATAAATGGTATAATTAAAAAACTAACATTTAATTTATTTGAAATTGGTAAATATTGCTTATATTTTAGACCAAAAAAAAATATTTATTGCTTATATTTTAGACCAAAAATAGTATTTCTGAAAGAGTTTGAGGTGTCAATATAGTCGGGATACTTTTTCTATTGTGAGACTTTTGCGTACCAGATAATTTTGTACACTGGTTTGGATAGGTGTTGGAGAGTTTCTGTAAAACAAATTATATATTGTATTTTTCTTTGTAGTAGCTTTGTCTGGACATCTGGCTTAGTTGCTTTTTTATTAATATATTGTTTTATTTTGCCTTTAAAAAAATTCATTATTTCAATATCTTGTGTTAAAATGAAGGTAGGGTGAATCACCATGACATGTGGTTCACCATAAAGCCATAAGCCACTAAAAATAACCGGATGCAACAAGTAATTTTGGATATTTTCATAATATATTAATTTTATAAGGTTAACTTTTAAATTTTAGATAATTGTAGATCTGGGCTCGTGGCACCAAAGTACGTAACCCCTCCCACTTACAAAGTACAGTTTTCACCTAAACAATAATATTAGTTTTATTACGCGACCCTTTTATCTTATTGGATAAAATCCAATATGGAAAACGGATCCTCTCCAGCAAATTTCCTCTGCATCTCTCTCCAGAATAAATTTCAACCATGAGATTAATCTGACGGCTTCAAGATTAAAATAAAAAACATGTAGAAAAAACACCAGATCCTCTCTTGCAAAACAAGACTATGGCCATCCCCCTCATCCAACCGTGAATCTCCATTAATCAACTGCAAATAAAAAATACCTGCAAACATGACTGTATTACTAATAAAACTGTACTTCTTTATGGCCAAAGAAATAATGTTTTCTACATAAAGTTATGGTAGAAATGAAACACGTGCTCTCTAATTGGAATAGACCCTGAAGAACAAGAGATAAAGAAACATTAGTCAACCCATGTAGAAGCACTGCTCTCTTCAAAGAAATCAGATCTCTTTGGGAAATCTTTTAGAAGCTTCAAAGCAAAAAGAAAGTTTCATTAACCAAAATAACTTGAGTAACAACATAGATGATCGAATTCTAAAGCATAGTGCAGGAAACTAGAGTTAGTAAGCAAAAATATCTGTGTTGTGTGGTACATTTCCACAAATTGGATCCTCTACTGCAACAATATTATACCACAGACCTGCAAAAAGCTGAAATCAAAATCCAAATTTGAATAAAATAAAAAAAATAAATAAATAGAGGATAAAAAAATTTAACTTTTTTTTATTGTGACTAATTTTAAAATTCAAATTTTTACAGGGATCTAAAGTATAGTCAAGCCTTCAATATTGCAATATTTTTTGTTATATGAAGGATTGAAGGTGGCTTCTAGGGTGAACCACTGAGACATGTGGTTCTCACCATAAACCACGAAAAATAACCAGATGATTTCTGTCAAAACAAAATTTGATTGGCTGCATCTTTTCAATAACCGTTTTCGTACATTTTGTGCAATAATTTTTTCGTCACATGTAGCACGGCTCAGCCTGCAAATGGAATGGTCAGAAATAATCGAGGTGACCCGCCCCTGTCACCAAATCACCAAAGTGGATAGATAAATCAGAGCATTCTCGGTGACACCAGACAAATTATCATATTGTAATCATTTTTTTTTCCTCTCACAAGACTAGCCCTTCTGCTACACTTAATCCCATTGGTAAAAAAAAATAAAAATTTCATAATAAATCATCATTATCTTGCCAATTACCATAACCACATAGGTCCATATAACTTATCTAATGAAATGCACTACGTATAAAATATTAAAATTAAAATGTTTGGAAGAAGAAAAAAAATGTTTATTTTTAAAAAAAAAAGAAAAAGAAAAAAGAAACAAAGCAATGCTTCTCTTTCTCTCTAATCTCTATCTCTCTTTCTCTGTCTCTGTACTGGAAACCTTGAACTAGAACGAATTCCTCTCTCTTTCGTTTCCCTCCACAGATCTCTAAAATTCCCCACAAACCCTAATTTTCGTTTGGATCGTGTCTCCCTGTCCCCTGATTATCGATAAGACATTGTTTATCTTCTGTTCCATATACTTCATCGGCTACACAGACTGATCGATGATTCTGGAAGCTTCACGAATCTCCCTCATCTTCATGGGCCAACGCCACCCTTACCATGCCTGAGCTGCGTACCCGAACACGCAGAAACCGCCCTGCAGGTGACGCTAACCCGAGTCCGATTACCCAGCCACACTCGCCGGCGGTCGCCGGAACCCGCCCGAAGAGGAGAACCGCCGCTCAGGCGAGGAGGAATCGGAGGCAGAAGAACGTGATCGTCGCCGATGAAATCGTTAATATTGTGAATAACGACGACGCAGGGACTGATCGTGAAGGAGAGAATAAGAAAGAAGGAATGGATGATTACGATAGCGGTGGCCGCAGCGCCGATAAGGCTCCCGGAGCCGAAGACGAAGGGAGCACAGCTCCCATTCCCGAGAAGGTGGTTTTGATCTCGATAGTTTCCTTTCTTGTTTTTTCCTTTGTTGTTTGAGTTCTGAAGAAATGTGTGAGGCGAAGCTATGTTCGGCATGGCTGTTTGGCTCTTCCTTTTATTGTTATGTTATGGGATTCCTATTTTTGATACGCTTACTAGTTACAACAAACGACCTGTTGTGAAATAATTTTTTTGTTATATGTTGGGAAGTTAATCTATTGTGTGCTTTCTTCATAACAGGTCCAGGTTGGGGGTTCCCCATTATACAGAGTCGGCAGAAAACTTGGGAAGGGAGGATTTGGACAAGTCTATGTTGGTCGACGTGGGGGAACTGGTTCTGGCGCTCTTGAGGTATGGTGGTGTTCCTGTTAATTTGTTGCTCTTTGATTGACACGTATTGGAATCGCCATTTATCATCCACATATTGCTCCAATAACTGCAGGTAGCTTTAAAATTTGAGCATAGAAGCAGCAAGGGGTGCAATTATGGACCTCCTTATGAGTGGCAGGTTTACAAGTGAGTTGACTATCTTTTCTTTCCCCCGGATGGAGTTGCTCTGCTGAGGTCTTAGTATGGATATTAAGTGCTAACTTTGCCACGATTTTTTATTATAGTGCATTAGGTGGTAGTCATGGTGTTCCACGAGTACATTACAAGGGACGGCAAGGTGACTACTATATTATGGTATGTACTGGGTAAATTTTTTGATAGAGGAATAGGGGCTTGTGGTTGTCTCTGAATGTTTTTGTAACATAATATTACACTCAGGTCATGGATATGCTTGGCCCTAGTCTATGGGATGTTTGGAATAACAACTCACACACGTAAGTAGCTCTGTGAAATTTTATCGAAATGAAATGCATCTTATTTTTGTTAATGTGGTGGTCAATATAGCATGGCTAATCTTTGGTTCTTCTTTTTTGGATTCAGGATGTCTACAGAAATGGTGGCATGTATTGCAATCGAGGCTATCTCCATATTAGAGAAGATACATTCTAGAGGGTGATGCTCATTTTCCTGATTATGCTTATGATTTATATCTGAATTTTCTTTACACTAACAGATTGGATATGGGGCAGCATGCTTTGTGAGTCTCACCTTATGTTATCATTTGGATGTTCTCTCTATTTGTCACACGAGAGTACTTTATTATTTAATCTGTGATATCTGTTAATATATTACACCCAGTCAGAAGAAAGGAAAAAGTATGTGATATCATGTTGAATCTGCACCACCCTCAGAATTTTCCTTGTTCTGCCCCTGCCTATAATGATCAATTAGTAAATACTTAGATTGCAATTATTGCTTTATTATACCACTAGAGTGTAAACCCCTGTGATGCACAGGTGAAGTATGCATTAGTTATAATGTTTACATTTATTTTAAGTATCAATGTAAGTTAGAATAGTGCATGTACAAATTTTGAATGATTTTACTATACAGATTATATTATATACGAATTACATCTTGTTGCAAGGAACATTTCGTGATCCTGCTGTCATTATTGCAGATATGTGCATGGTGATGTAAAACCTGAGAACTTTTTGCTTGGGCCCCCGGGAACTCCTGATGAGAAAAAGTTGTTTCTGGTTGATCTTGGATTAGGTAAAAATGCCATGTTTCCGTTGAAACTTTGATGCTTCTATTGTCAATGAAGATATGCCTATTTTCTCATAGTCTGGGTACTCACCTGACTCCCATTTTTTCTATACAGCAACTCGGTGGCGTGACAGTTCAACTGGCCTTCATGTTGACTATGATCAACGTCCAGACGTATTTAGGTGAATTCTTTGTTTAATTTATATAAACCTTAGTTACTTTCTGGCTTTTGAATGATTCTATATACCATATTCTTGCCACAGGGGCACAGTTCGTTATGCTAGTGTGCATGCTCATCTTGGTAGAACTGGTAGCAGGAGAGATGACCTGGAATCTCTTGCTTACACACTTGTCTTCCTTCTTCGTGGTCGGCTACCTTGGCAAGGATATCAGGTTAGCATTGTTTCAAATATAATCATTTTAGTGTTACTAAAAGAAAAACATGATTCTTATGAAATTGTTTGTTACAGGGAGAAAATAAAGGATTTCTCGTCTGCAAGAAAAAGATGGCAACTTCTCCAGAAACTTTGTGTTGCTTTTGTCCTCAACCTTTCCGGCAGTTTGTTGAATATGTAGTGAATTTGAAGTTTGATGAAGAACCAAATTATGCTAAATATATATCTCTTTTTGATGGAATTGTGGGTCCAAATCCTGACATTAGACCAATAAATACTGAGGGTGCTCAGGAGGTACTTGCTGCTATTATTACTTTGGAATTTGTGTTATATCACTTGCAGATTTGGAATCTGACTCTTGCTACACTTTTCTGGGCTTGTGTTGTGAAGCTTATATGTCAGGTTGGACACAAGAGAGGGCGATTGACCATGGAAGAGGATGATGATGAACAACCAAAGAAGAAGGTCCGAATGGGAATGCCAGCAACGCAGTGGATTAGTGTTTACAATGCTCGTCGACCAATGAAACAAAGGTTTTAAGCTTATCTAAATTAATTTTTGCAGTTGATTTCTACTTGTGAGAATTTAAAGTTTTTATATTTTGGTTTAGGTATCATTACAATGTGGCTGATGTGCGGCTGTCCCAACACATTGAGAAAGGAAATGAAGATGGTTTATTTATTAGCAGTGTGGCTTCTAGTTCTAATCTTTGGGCACTCATTATGGATGCTGGCACTGGTTTCACTGCACAAGTTTACGAACTCTCTTCCTGTTTTCTTCACAAGGTTGGTTAATATTTTTTATGTTTCAGTTTTGGCATTATGTAATGCATCTAATTTCAGTGATATCATGTTTGTCTCTATTTTAGTATACTCTACTGTATTTCATTTTGAACTTAATTCAATTTGACAACTCATGGATCTGTTTTTATAGGAATGGATAATGGAACAGTGGGAGAAGAATTATTACATCAGTGCCATAGCTGGAACTACTAATGGCTGCTCTTTGGTTGTAATGTCTAAAGGTTAAGTCCCATTCATAATGCATTGTGTATCTTGGATGGCAATAGTTGGCTTGACATTGATGATGAATTTTTTTACTTAAGTTGATCAGTAGTGTTGTATTTAAAATTGTCTCACTTTTATTGGTGGATTGTTGTTACTTTTAGGGACCCAGTACTTGCAGCAATCCTATAAAGTCAGTGATTCATTTCCATTTAAATGGATCAACAAAAAGTGGAGAGAAGGATTTTACGTCACTGCTATGGCCACTGCTGGCACTAGATGGGCAATTGTTATGTCCCGTGGTGCTGGGTTTTCAGACCAGGTATTTTTTTTGGTTTTTGGATTGAAAATCTTTGTGACAATGAAGGATTCTATCTGATGTATATATATATATATATTCTATTTTCTCTATTCTTAATGCTAGGTTGTGGAACTTGATTTCCTATACCCTAGTGAAGGTATTCATCGACGGTGGGATAATGGTTACCGCATTACCTCAACTGCTGCAACATGTGATCAAGCTGCGTTTGTTCTAAGTGTCCCAAGAAGAAAACCGGCTGATGAAACTCAAGAGACACTCCGCACATCTGCTTTTCCTAGCACTCATGTCAAGGTAAATAGTACACCTGATTTTCTGGTATGCATTGTCATTCCATGATAATACATGCTTATATTTGATATTTTGTTTCTGCAGGAAAAATGGGCAAAGAACCTTTATATTGCATCTATTTGTTATGGGAGAACAGTTTCATAAACAGCTGATATTTTTTGAGATTCCAGCTGACCTCATTTTGACCTTGTGTGATCCTGCTTGCCCATACATCTTTCAGTTGGGGAATAGAGATCCTATCTGACAAATTTTCTGAACAATGCAGTTCAGCCTTGATGTATGCTACACCTTTCTTTATGGTCACCATCATATATCATATGATACAAAACCTGTGCACTGTATTTCAACCCTTTTAAAAATGTTTATGAGCAAAATTAGATCTTCTGTTTCAATTGAAACAACTCTTTTAATATGAAGTTTGTACAGATCTGAACAGTAATTATTATGTTGAAGGCATGTGTTCACAGGTTATTTTTTTTTATTGATGGTATTTTGGAAATATGCAACTATGATTTTCAGTTTCCAGTGGGAACTGGACATTATAAGCAGTGCAGCCTTGTACTATCCCTTTTTATCCCTACCTGTATACTCTGGCAGCAATTTGCAATTGTTTAATCATTGTAATCACAATATTATTTTATTATTGTTGTTGCCTTTTGTGATAATTATGCATTATTTTTAGTTACCCCCAGCTATGTATTTGGTTTTGTGGGTTCATCTCAAGAAACGTAAATAGGGTAAGTCTGATTGAAATGAAGGATGCGGTTTCTTTTGTTTCATTTTTTTCAGGAATTATGCTCATTTTTTATTGTTGTGCTTAAAATTTTGTTTTTGAACTTATTCTTTGTTAATTATTTAATACTTCACTGAATGCTTCGGTTTGGAAGGTCGTGGTAATTTCATGTGTCAATCCATTTTACTCTTTAATATAGAGCTATGTAGGCATCAGCTCTGTTACTCACAGTTGCAAATAATTGCGATCTATTTGTGCTGACAATACCTCTGAAAATTACATTTTAATTTTTCTGACCATATTTTACTTCCAGTATCCAAAGTCTGCATGATGGGCTTCTCCTGGTGACTCATTCTACATGACTGGGTGCTTATTTTGTTTGGTTATTTTTCTAACATCAAACACTGCAAGATGCACTTCTGATTCTTACGAGAAGTTGGCTTTCTTGGGTGAGAAGTTACTTCCAGTATACCTCGTCATTTTTGACTTGTGGTATTACCTGAGAGTTTACCGAGACTTATGAAACAGGTATTTAATTCTGCAGCTATTATTCATCTTTTTATATTATGCAGATGAGATTTTCATAGTTTGATCTGCATTTGATGTTCATTTGGTCTGATGGCACCCAAGCTTGAGTTCCTAATGTTTTGGCTGTTACTGATCTGCATTTCTCTTCCTCTCAATTAGAAATTCAGGCTGTTTGGATCTTCATTTAACTTCTGCTGCTGTGGTAACTTGTGGATTTTTCTGGTTGTTCAAGACCATGATTATGATGCTGAAGCAACCCTCATGTTAGACAAAATCGGAAAAGCTGTTCAAGGATCTGGGTTTTTGGTACATTTTCACCGTATGTGATTCTTTCATCTTTCCTTAAAATATTTTATTTTTCTTTGCAAATTGGGATGGATTTAATTTATGTCCTTTTTTAAATGCTTTGTCAGAAAATAGCGTTTTTTAAACGTCACATTAAATTATAACTAGTTCTCTACTGCATTGGAGGTCAAATAAAGATATAGCTGCCCCTCCGTTAGTTGTAATGTTCGCACGAGTATTCTTGAAGATTGGCTTTCAACCATGGTCAAAATGTTTCAATATTTCGTCTGTTTAATTGTCGTGCTTTTGGTAACAGATAAAATGGAGACTATTTTTTTTTTAAAAAAATGCTAATTTTTGAAGACATTATAGCACTTAATTTCTTTTTGAAGGGAAGCCCTTTATTTTAATCGAGACCCCAAATTTAAAAGTTGCATGAACTGCATATCAGATTATCATATTTTTTTTGGCTTAATACCGTACGTGTTCAATGTCAGCTTTCTGCTACGGAGAAACATGAGATTGTCAGAAACATGTCAGCTTGCTCTGGTTTCTTCTTCAGGGGTCTTTTCACTGCCCATGCTATTGAAGTTTGAAGCAATTGGGATGATTGTGAATGATTTGAGTTCACCGTTGAAGAGAAATTTGATGCATGCAGCCACCATCAATGTCAACCCTTGAAGCTGAGTTATCCAAGCTCTGAGTCCCACATCTCCGTCCTACAACCCTCCTCGATCACTGCCTCCACAAGCTCTCCAATGCCCAATCGTAGAAACACCAAAATCTACTTGCAATTGATGCGATTTTCCCACAGCCTCAATGTTTTTGACACGCAAGAAAAGCTTTCAACGTGAAACCATTCAAATCCAACCAGACAGCATCATCCATAGCCACTCTTGCCGTCGCTCAAACCAGAGTGTGAATTGTAGCACCTCATTGTTCCTTTGACACATCGGCTATCGTCGCCCCACAGCATTGCTCCATCCATGCTTGCCTTGTCTGCCCTTTTAGCGATCATTCATCGTCCCTATTTGTTCTGTTAGGTTTGTGTTTTCCCCCGATATTCTACGTGTTTTTTTATCCACCCGTTATTCTACGTTATATAGTAGATGAGGTACAGTTCTTTCATTTTTTTTTGGTGAACCCTGAAGTTACGATCCACTTAGGGGCTGGTACAGTTCTTTCATGTGGGTCTGGTAAATGTGTTTTGCAATTTTCCTATGACTACTGTATAATGACGAGAGAAAAAAAGACTACTGTATTGAAAAAAATAAAAAATAAATATTAAATTAAACCTGTAACGTCAGATAACTTTGGTGGTTAATTTTTTTTGTTAAATCGGTGGTTCATGGTTGAACCATATTGGTACACCTTAGCCTTGATAGATGTTTATAACTGAAGAAATTGGGGATGCTCTCTAACGATACCAATACTCGAGGCTTATATGTTCATTTGATTTATATTTGGATTAGAATAAAATCTAAATTGATCATATTTAGTTTGGTTTGGTTTAATTTATTGAAATATTTTCAATTAACGTGAACTATGCTAATTCAGTTAATATTGGGTTAGTTTGTATTGGATTATTATTAGGTTAAAAACATTTATAGTTATGTCATTAATATTTTATCAGTTATGCTATTTGGCTCGACAATATTATCACGAACTTGTTATGAAATGGAATTTAAAACCATACAACGTGGGTAATGAGTATAACATTGGATGGCTATTAAAAAGCCATGATTCAATCGTCGTGTTAATTTTCGAGCTTTCCATGTTTTATATATTATTATAAATGAAGTTTTTCATTTTTTAAATAATAGTCAAATTAATTCTACCATTAATAATACTTTTAATTAATATTTAATTTAATTTCGTTAACTTATTAAAATGTGATAGTAAAATTTGGTAGTAAAAATGACAAAACTCACTTGATATCGTTAAATAAAAATGAGTTTAAATATTAAAATTTAAAATGTATGAATTTAAAAGATAAAAGAATAATCAATTGGATGATTAGATCAGTTAAAGTTAAAAAATAAATTTTGGAATTAAAATAATTCAAGTTAATTTGATTTAAATTTAAAGTAAAATATATCGGTTATTTAAATTAATTCGAGTTAATTTAGTTAGTTTTCTTGAATTCTTAGATTTATCGGGTCAATTTTCCCATAAATACTCCTAAATACACTTAGTGGAGCCAGCTGCCTTCCCTGGAGGATGTTGAAGCTGTTTACCGCTGGACTCGTGAAATATTTATGGATGTGCTTTGGGAAGAGTACTTCGTTCATTGCTTATATCTAATTCATCCTATCGGAAAAGGTCCAAATTGATATATCTAATTCATCCTATCACTGGTATGTCAAAATAGCATATAAACAAGGAGCATATTGTTGACCAAAAAAAAACAAGGAGCATATTGTAATTTTTTTTATCATTTTGATAAATCTTTATGTTTTTATAATGTGTTCATGTAAAAATTACTCGTTCATTGTTCTAACTATAAATCCGGTTCTTAGCTTCTTTTATTGTCTACTGCCCTTCTCTACAAAAAAAAATGACACAATTAAGTTACTACTATAATATTTTCCACAAGATTCACCTTCCAATTTCTACCCTCATTCATTCCCGACCAAAAATTAGAAAAGGGGAAGAATACATGTAATAGCAAATAAATTAGCCCAAATACTCAAAAGTGGCAAGTGTTAGTTGATTTCTCCTGTGTATCCAGGTAATTGCTAACTGTTTGAAAGCTACTTACCCAGCTTGAATATTAAAAAATGTATTGATGTCAGATATACCTAAGATGCTGGTCTGTGGCAAAGTCTCCTCAAGCGAACTCTTTCCTAGAAATGTATAATATAACATTGATGAAAACTTATAAATTACACATGAAATGATTAGCAAAGCCAAATGCAGAAATAATACCCACCTCACTGTTGTCATGATCATATCGAATTAAGATGAGACACCTGCAACCTCGGATATCATGCATTCTCCTTTGGATCTCTAAAATGTGAGCATCATAGTAAATTGCTTGATCTCTCCTCTCCTAAAAACCCATTGAAACTGTCAAGTTAATTACAGTGATGTTCTGTAACAACACTTTGATGAGGAAACTTTGGCCTAAATCACCTGGAAGCACAGGACAGGGTCTCCAACTTTCAGTTTGGAACACTCTGTGTTTTCAAATGGAACTGAGCGTTCTCGGACTGAATTTTTTATATTGACCCACTCATCTTCCTCAGCTCCAAATCCAACAAATCTGACACGGACTTCCTTTAACAAAAGGCAAAACTGTGTCAGATGGCAAAATCTAGTACACCCTTATAAGGGAAAATGAATTTATTAATCCAATATCAAGTCCTGCAGCACAAAGCTATGAACATATGATAATTGAAACTTACAGCTTCCCCTGTGCTAAGAAATCTGTGAGCTAGAAATGTCTCAACATCATACCTGCAGCAATAGATTTGACTTAAGACAAACAATTTGTGATTATATAACTGATTGGAATAGTAATTGGCAAAGAAAATATTTTGCCTGGATGTCTGCAACTAGACCGAATTGCAGATTGCACAAGATTAAACGATAGCAGATCAGTAAAAGTTAGGGAAATCGGTCATTCTTTTAAATAAGCAGTTGGCTTAGTGTTTTCATAATAACAAAAAGTGATTAACGAATAAGAACTAATCACCAGAACCAACAGAACCATTTTTTCTTTATAAGTACATATGTTTATGTATATATTATGGAGCATATCAAATGGAAGTGCCAGAAGAGCTAATATTGGCCGTTTAATCTTACATGGATGGTTAAGATCAGTTTTACTTAAAACTGATTATAACGATCCATGTATGGTTTATAGCTAAAATTAGCTCCCTCACTTGAAAGTTGAAACACCCTTCTATATAGCATGCTCTCATACGAAGAGTAAATCTTTGACTATACATTATACAACATAAATTAATGGTCAATATTAGAATTTGGTAAAACAATCTTGACTATCCATGTATAGTTGTGACAAGAAAGAAGAGAAGTTAAAAGATTATGTGGATAAAAGAGCCTCACAGTGTTTAGCATATTTTTTTATGGGAACTCTTATGGAAGTTCCATTTTCAGAACAGCAGAGAATTTGACCAAACACCCACAGCACAATTTTAGCATACTATAGATGTGAACATGTTGAGCCACTTATCATGTAATTCATTCCACAGCAAATGTGTGTCTCCACAACAACGATAAAGAAATAATAAGGTGATACCCAGAAATGACATTGGTGCATCGATATTCAATTTACCTTTTTCAATCCATTACCAATGGGATGTGAGTCTGTCATTTTACACGAGTCAGAGCCTCAATGTTTAAAATACATAATTGAAGATTTCAAGCACACTTTCTACTAAAATTTAAAGTATGCCAGGAATTATGCGGTCTGTCATGAAGCTATCAACAGTCTAAGGACCTCTAAGGTAAACATGGCATTGTGGATAAAAAAATTATTCAGTTTGAATCAATATCTACATGTGGATTTAAAATATAGGGAAAGGGTACAAGAGGTTACTTTTCTTTAATGCTTCAGAAAGGTATTTATCAAAACCTTTCAGTGACCTTAAGATTTATAATCCTGTATATGTGCAGAACTCATGAATTACTAAAATGATTTAAGCTAACTGCAATACTGCATATGTGCTCACCATGCTCCATCTTTTGTAGACCTCGCTTCAAATTCCATCTCTGATGGGTCTCGAATAATTTCTCCTGCAAAAGAATCATTTCAGGCTCAATCTCACAAGATAAGCTCGTTTAATACCATTGATTAGCAGTCGACTAAAAAATATTTATAAACAAAAAGGTAGGAGCTAACTGAATGAAGGGTATCTTATATCCCTTCATTGCTGCCAACTCACTTCCAAACCTTCAGTTTTTCTTCTACCAGACATGCTCCTAATACCATATAGCAGTTTAACAATAGAATCCATATTATTTATAACATTTCATAGAATCCAAAATAATTATATTGAACAAAAAACAATGTAACATAGACCCCAAAGACCTAAACACATCGAACATGAATTAGGCCACCTACACTATACTTAGCACTAGCAGCAATGATAGACACAGCAAGGATATTAAATAATCTCATGTTGACCATTCGAATGCTTGAAGACAGCATCAGTACCAACTCTGCTAAGAACCTTAAAGGCATGCCAGAAGTCTCACCTTCCTTACGTTGAAGGCCTTGAGGAAACACCAAATCATTTCCAGGGACTTGTGGTGAGTCTTGGAGCCTAGTCTCAAACCAACTCTGTATCTGAAATTCACCCCAAAATAAAAGAACAATTAAAAGTACTTCTAAAAGGAAGTACTTCTAAGACCAACTCTGGACTTTAAGGAAGTAAAATACACGAGGCAAGAAAATGCAGTAACCTCTGTCCATTTTACGACAGGTTTCCCGGCCCGACCAGAGGAACGGCTGCAGAACCATGGCATTAGAAACACAACTCCTCAACGACAACACAAACGTCTTCATTATATTAATAGAGAAAAAGAAACCAACAGATACAATCATTGAAAAGAAAAACTCACGTGAAACTCACGGCGAGTTTGAGGTAAAAGTCGCGGCCCAATGATCGTCGTTGTGATTCCCTTAGCAATTTCTCCATTTTCTCAATCTGTTTACAACAAGTTCAAATCATTGTGAGCTTAAGAACAAGACATGCTAAAACACACCCAATTAGTCCACTATTATTACATTCTATATAACCTTCACAAAACATCAGTAACTAGCTTCGTAACCATAACCAACAACCGAAAATTGAAACAGAACATAAAGTGGAGTATCAAACACTAGCAAGTAAAATAAGAACGATCCTAGAGAACGGTGAAGGGAGAAAGAGTACAACAATCAAAAATGAAAAACACAAGCCCACGGCGTAACGATTGTGATACCTCGGCATTGGTAAATCCAGAAAAGACGGGTCTGGTCCGAGGACGCAAGCGGTCCATGAGGTTAGAGTTCGTCACTCGCTTTAGCTCAAAAACCCTGAAATTGGACCTTCTCTAGTGCAGTAGAAACCCCACCACGACGACCCTTCCCTTCCCTTCCCTCTCCTCTTGGGGTTGGGGTGTTCCCTTTTCTCGGGATTTTAACGGATGGAGAAATAATATTATTGAAAATGTCAACAAAACATTATGTTATATTATTTTATTTATTTTATTTTTGAAGGAATATAATTTTATTTTAGGATATATATTTTTAGTTTATAGAATAAAATTAAGGAAAATACTTTTTGGATCGAAACGAATGTGTACGACATTTTACAAAGATTTCCATGCCGTTAGATTATTTTGTATCCTCTCATGATTTTCTGTCTCTTCCCTCAACATGTTCTGTGATTGGTTGTTGGCTATTTCGTAGAAATCCCATGATGAAAAAATTCGCGCCGCATAACAATACTGTAAAATTAAAAATGTTCATTTTTAGTCAATTAAATTTAAAACGTCTTATTTCTTTAAAAGAGCCGTATTAAAACGTACGAAAACTTATGTGCGAATGTTGTTACGAAATAGATTGACCAATTAAAGAGCTAACAACAATACAAGATAGAGAAAAATAAAAAGTGAAACTCTATCATAACCATTCATTTCGTGGATGACCTTCTCATATGATGTAGCAGTTTGCTTTTTTAAAATAGGCTATATGTAGTACATATTATCACATTTATCATATTTCAAAAAATAATAAAACTAAATGAGATGTTTTAAAATTAAAGAGCCAAAAGTAAACATTTTTCTATATACCAAAACTAAAAATATATTTAACTCTATTAATTTTTTTGTTCTGTGAATGTATTCACTAAATAATTAAATATACTTTTTTGGGGAAGTATTGACCAAAACAAATATACCATTGTTTTTGTCAAAAAAAAAACTTTCTTCGAAACCAAAACCAGCACATGGAGATCAGCGGTAGCTGGCAGCAGAATGTCTGTGAAGCCCGTGTTCACATTAGACACGAAGACATACCACACTCGACTTGGTTGGGCCTGTTTTCCTAGGTTGGGCCTAGGTGCTTGCTGTGTTCCAGCCTTTTTAAATGAATGAATGAAGTATTTGACCCAAAAAAAACGGATGATATACCTGTATATTATAGTGCTTGTTTAGGGAGAGCTGGACATGTAAGGGTTTTTCTAAGGGCACATACCACATTTTCTAATCACACATACACTAAAATTAAAATGTCTAAAATACCCTCATTGTGTCTGTTATTTTTTTCGTTGTTTCGTTATCATATAGAACTATTAGTTCCGCACTACAAATAACACATGCAGAACTAATGGAGGGCAGAACTAATGGACAGTTCGTCGTATACTATACTATTTATTTTTATTTATATAATTTTGTTGTTATTATTATGAACTTCTTTATTGTTTTGGGATTATAAATTCTTACCCTATCTCATACGAAACATATACCCTAGTCTGAATACTCTATGCCACCATCTCTTTCCCTCTCCATCTCTTATTTTCTTCTACAATAAAACGGTGCATCGCTTAAAGGTAGAAATAAGTCAATTATAGTTTAGTCTATAACATGTTTAAGTCAGGTTAGATTTATTTATTAAATAAACGAGACTAAGGCATTTTTTAGAAACCTATTTAACTAAAAAACAAAGTTTTAAGCTATCAAAAAAGCCTTTCTTATTAAAAATCTAAATACTAATTTTTTGTTAGTATTATTATTATAGTGTATTTGTTATAATGTGTTAAAATTATATATATATTTATTTTTTCAAAACTTTACGCATGTTAATCGCCTATATAAAGACTCAAGTCCATATGTTTATTTACGAATAAACTTATGTAATAATAGGCTTTTAAACATTATAATATTCCATAGACCACCCAAGTACACTTATATCACATCTTTTTCAACCATTTAGTACATTGAGATTGGAAGTGGGAGATGTGATTGGGCGTCCAATCATCCCTGCTCTTTATACATATAATCATAATCATGGGCTTTTAAAAATGTGAGCTTGTTATAGTTTTTAAAATAACTTTTTTTTACCAGACATTTTAAAAGGCCCTGTCTACCGTGCGAGAGTGATGTAGGACTCGCACCGTGCGCAAGTTGTTTTGCGGAGAGGTGCATCATAGTCCTGCAAAAAACACTGTTTGACCTGATATCCAAGTTTTATAAATTTAACGAGTAGGTCCCTGGATTTTTATACAATTTCATACTGACTCCACTTATGGTTTAAATTAAAAGGGGGTAACTTACTGTTCATCGTCTTCTTCCCCAGCGCATATGTTGTACAGGTTGCCACTTATTACTAATTGCAGACATTTTTGACAGAACACAACCACCTAATGATCAATTTCATCAAACATAATCAAAAGCTGCTATTGTAACAATCACAATCCTAGGTCCCACACTTCAACCTAAATCTCTAATCAAAATCACGTTTTTTTAAATATAAATAAACCAACACAGCAACTGCATCACATCAAAAATGGGTTTTCCAGGCGGTGGCCATGTGTTTGGGGAGGGGATCGGCGTCGGAGGCCTCGATTTGTTGGGGCTAGGCGCGGTGGTTCTTGTAGCAGAGGAACACATGGCGGTCGTAGGCGTCGACGGTGCCGGTGAGGTTGTCCTTGTACATCTCCGGACGAGAGAAGCCGTACTTGGCGATGTCGACGGCGGCGGCGAAGAAAGCCATTGTTGCTGTGGGGAGGAGAGAGAAGGTGAGAGTCATGTGGAAATTAAAGATTCTGCTGCTCAAACGGTTGCACTTCTTCAATCTTAGCCATGAATTTTTTTTAACATATATCAAATGGCTCTGCAGGTCTACGGTGCACCGCTTGTATTGTAGTCGCTTACAGTGCGCGGCCTACATCAGTTGCGCACCGTAGACGGAGCCATTTTAAAAAGTTAATATCTGATAAAAAGTCAATTCAATTCTTATAAAAAAAAAATTCAATTCTTATAAAACTTAGCCTATCTATCTTTCACCCTTATAAACAGGGTTGGACAATGGTCGGTTTCGGTTGGTTTTCAGGTGAAAAAATGCAAAAACCAAACGAAACCGAAATACATAAATGCAAAGCCCGATTTCGTCCGTTGGAGCCTTCGGATTACTCGGGTGATAGGTTTCTCGGGTTACAGGTAGATCGGGCGGGTTCTTACGGTTGAAAGCCTAGCAGGTAGGTCGCAGCAGCAAAAAAATAGCAACACAAAAAAAGAATGAGATTCGGTGAGACAGAAAAAATACAACGATCCTCCTTCTTGTTTCTCTGTACTGTCTCTGGTTCCCCTTCCGCCATAGGTAAGACATGCCATAGCTGCCGTTTGTTCCGACGTTCACAACCGAGAACGTTGTCGTCTCTTCGCGCGACTGCTAAGGCATCTTCTCCTTCCATCACGCGGTCTCCGGCCACTGCAGTAGTTCACGCCCAGTTTCCCTTTCACCGCCCTTTCTCCTTCATCGACCCCATGGCGAGTAGCATGCGTGCTGGAGATGTAGATGAGAGATGGAATATAGTTATGGAGGAGGGTGTGGGAGATGGAATGGAGAAGGAGCTAGTTGGACTTGGACGAGGAGAGGAGTGGACGCACAGGGAGGTTGAAGGAAATTTGAGAAATGAAATGAGAAGAAAGAGGAAAGAACACGGGAGAGGAAGATGGAAATTTGAAAAATTAAATGAAAAAGTCAAAAAAGCTGTGTTCTGATTGAGTGCTTTCTTGAGTCATGCACAAGTCACATCATACGTCACAAAAACTAAAAAGAGGTATGGGAGAGTGGGACAAAAGTGAGTGTTCAGAGAATAGAGAAACACATTATTGCGTGATCTGAACCTGTTCAGGAAAGCAAAGTAATGTTTGGTCGGTAGCGAATTTTTTTTCTTAAAACCGGATCTGCCCTAATGTATCGATTGGTATCCGATTTTTTCATCCGACAACCCGACGACCCACTCCAAACCACCCAACTGTCACCGATTCTTGTCGGGTTGGTCGGTTTCGGGTCAGTGTGGGCTTTTTGTCCAACCCTACTTATAAAATATATAAGTGCTATTTGAGCCTCCAAATAATATACACCCTCCGGAGTAAATTATAAGCAAAAAAAATCTTGAGTGTGATGGTCTAAAATATAAGCAAATTTTAACTACTTTTACATCATTTAATGACTTTATTCACAAAATACCCTTCATTTAATGTAAGTTTTAATTTCAATGACTCATTTTATTAAGGGCATTATAGAAAATAAAACTTAATTTTTGATAAGATTAAAAAAATTAAATGCAGTTAACTAACCTTCTTAATCTGCATAAATTAGTTATTTTTTGTTTATATATGAGTCCAGAGTAGTACCGAAAAAAGCACATCCTTTTGGACTTGGAGGATAAAGTGATGGCAGAATTGTCAATACGGTAGTCAAATATGGTTATTTTATTATGGCTTAAATAAGTTTTTGGTCCCTGTAAATATCTGATTTTTTATTTTAGTCCATTAAAAAAAATTAAACTATTTTAGTCCTTTAAAAAAAATTTGGTTTTAGTCCTTTTATTGAATTACCATTGTATTGTGCTGATGTGGCATATGTATGTCTCTGTCATCACTTGACACGTCATTTAAAATTTACAAGGACCTGCTGACTAGGACTATCTTCCTATCGTGGGACTAAAATCAAAAATCATAATTTTTATAGGGTCTAACTAAACAACTTAAAATTTTTATAGGGACTAAAGTACATCAACTGAGTCCAAATTTATAAGTACAAGTTGCTCCTCCCTCCCTCTTTCCCCTTCGTCCCCCACCCCCACCCCAACCACCACCTCCACCTCCTCCTCCTCCTCCCACCACCCCCCTCCTCCACCACCACCCCCTCTCTCTCCTCCTTTTCCCTCCTCCTCTCACCTCCACCACCACCCCCACCCACTCTCTCTCTCTCTCTCTCTCTCTCTTCCCACCACCACCCAAACACACACTCTCTCTCGTTTTCTCTCTCTCCCGACCACCACCACCACCACCCAAACACTCTCTCTCGTTTTCTCTCTCAACTCAAGGAAATGTATATTCATAGCATTAGAAATAGAACAACAATAAAAACGAGAGAGAGAGAGAGAGTGTTTGGGTGGTGGTGGTGGTGGCGGTGGGGAGAGAGAGAAAACGAGAGAGAGAGAGAGAGAGAGTTTGGGTGGGGGTGGGGTGGTGGTGGTGGGGAGAGAGAGAAAACGAGAGAGAGAGAGAGATAGTGGGTGGGGGTGGGGGTGGGGGAGAGAGGAGGAGGGAAAAGGAGGAGAGAGAGAGGGGGTGGTGGTGGTGGTGGAGGAGGGGGTGCTGGGAGAAGGAAGGAGGAGGAGGTGGTGGTGGAGGAGAAAGGGGGATTAAAATCAAAATCTCAATTTTGAGAGGGACTAAATTCAAAACTTAAAATTTTTATAGGGACTAAATTCAAAACGTAGATAAGCTACATCAGCGTTTTCTGCCACGTAGGCATGTTGACTAGGTCATAATGTGCCACCTAGCACTAAAAGGACCAAAACAAAAAAAAATTTAAAGGACTTTGACTTTTTTTTAATGGACTAAAATCAAAAATCAAATATTTACAAGGACCAAAAACTTATTTAACTTTTTATTATGCATCAAATTTGACACGATAAAATGATATTTTTATCCAAGAAGTATATAAAATAAATTATTGAAAAAATATAAAAAGAAAAATTTCGTTAATACAGGGTCGTTTGTAAGTTGTAACACGTGGCTGAGTTGGAGGGAAATAATTAAGGAAAAACATTGACTCGATTAGCTCCTTTTAAATGAGTTAATTAAGTTAGCACTTATTGAACTTGAAAAAGTAAATACTACAATTATAGGTGATAATCAGTACCACGGGATTTTGGTGAATTGTTATGGGTCTCTCCAATTTAATTAGTAGGTGTACCTTGTCAAATCCTTTTAAATTATATGTTTTTAAATATATTTTTAGTCATTTAAAAATTACCAGATTTGAATTAGGTTCTCTAAAAAAAAGTTAAACTTTTTTAGTCATTTAAATTTTTTTTTGTTTGATTTAGGTCTTTTAAGTGAATTGACTTGCTAGGTGGTACATTTTGACCCAGTTATCATGCCTACGTGGCAATATTAGCTTTTGAATTTAGTCCCTGTAAAAATTGATGAGTTTTGATTTTAGTCCCTCTAAAAATTGATGAGTTTTGATTTTAGTCCCTCTGATTTTTTTTTCTCTCTCTCACCTGCACCACCGCCACTCTCTCTCTCGTTTTCTCTCTCTCTCACCCCACCCCCACCCCCACCCCCACCACCACCACCATCTCTCTCTCTCTCGTTTTCTCGCTCTCTCTCACCCCCACCACCACCACTCTCTCTCTCTCGTTTTTTCTCTCTCACGATTTGTTACATAACAAATCGTGAACCTTGATAAATCAATAACAAATCAATGGTGGTGGTGGGAGCAAGAGAGAGAGAGTGGTGGTGGTGGTGGGGGTGAGAGAGAGAAACCGAGAGAGAGAGAGTGGCGGTGGTGGGGGTGAGAGAGAGAGAGAACGAGAGAGAGAGTGAGAGAGTGGTGGTGGTGGGGGTGAGAGAGAGCGAGAAAACGAGAGAGAGAGAGAGAGAGAGAGAGAGTGGTGGTGGTGGTGAGAGAGAGAGAAAGCGAGAGAGAGAGTGGCGGTGGTGGGGTGAGAGAGAGAAAGAAAAATCAGAGGGACTAAAATCAAAACTCAATTTTGAGAGGGACTAAAATCAAAACTCATCAATTTTTAGAGGGACTAAAATCAAAACTCAATTTTTAGAGAGACTAAATTCAAAAGTTAATATTGTCACGTCAGCGTTTTGTGCCACGTAGGCATGATAACTGGGTCAAAATGTGCCACCTAACAAGTCAACTCACTTAAAAGACCTAAACCAAACAATTTTTTTTTAAAGGACTAAAAAAATTTGACTTTTTTTTAAATGATCTAACTCAAATCTAACAATTTTTAAAGGATTAAAAACATAATTAATCTTTTTAAATTTATACTATGCCGTTAACTCATTGTCATAATTGATATGGAGTAGGACATTTCTATGCGTAACATGCAAGTGACTCGTCGTCCAGTTGGCAGCAATTACCGTTCGTTGATCGAGTGCTACGAGTGGGCGCGCGATTATTCATATCCGTTAACTCCAAATGGATATTGAAGGCATTCATAAAACTTATTAAGTTACAAGCTAATTTATATAATTAATATTTAGATATATAATTTGAAATTCATAACATTTAAATAATTCACTAATTTAATTTATAACTTTAGTACACGTTATATCATTTTAGAAAACTAAAAAAACTACTTTTGCCTATTCAAAGGCCTCTACAAAAAAGGATCAAAAAGCCTAAAATAAAAACTGATGATAAATAACAATTTAGATTTAATTAACGTTTAAAACCCAAAATGATTTGGACAATGTCTATGAGGACATGGCAGCTGCCAAACACATTGGAACTGGTGGTAAAATTTAAAAATGCATATAATGTTTTAAATTTTTAATAATTAACATTAAAAAAACTGAAAGACACGTGAGAGATTTTTGGGCGTGATATGCATGTCCCACGCGGAGCTAGGAGCGATTTATTAATAAGTAATTACAAATATTTTGTAATATTCAGTGTTTGATTGGAGAAATGATTGATTAAATAAATGAAGAGAGTACAATTTTTGCTTGGTTGAATAGTTAATAAATAATTCTAAATTTTTTTACATTTTATTTCTACAAATCCTCTTAATTACTAAATGAAGCAAGTATTAAATATTTTTTATGTTTTTAAGACATTTGGTGTATTCTCTTTCTTATTTTATAAAGTAGTAGAAATATATACTATAAGAGGATTTGTAGAAGCATATAACATTTCTCATAGTTAATTAATAAGAAATTAATATTTATTTGATTCAATTTAATGTGAAAACTTTAAATAGATCTCATAATAAGAAAATAACACACCAATAAATTAAAGAGAACCAAATATTTTTATTAAATTTACGATTGGGGAATCAAGTTTATTATATAATATATATCTATATATAAAGGGATTGGACACTTTAACGGCTCTTTGTTGTCTACTTTTAATTGCCAAATTTTCTCCTATATTTATTATTATCATTATTATTTGTTTAATGATACAAATGATATTTGACAAAAAATGATACAAATAGTAAGTTCTCCAGACCAGCGGTGCTAGGAAATGTGCTAAGTGCACGAACTTACTTTGCACAAACGTGTAGACCCACGATTTAAAAATTAAAGTCAGGAAACCCATAACAGCTAATTAAGGTCGATGCGGGCAATGAACATTAAGATAACACAGGAAGTTAGCATAGTTAAATAACAATTAATTAATTGGTAACTGAAAAATAAGAAAAAAAATGAAGAGGTAGAAAGCAATGGTTAATTAAATGACATTAAAATGGGGAAAATAATAAATAAATAAATAATATTGTTTATTAGTACTAGCGAACATATCGTTGCTCGCTAATATCAGATAGGTATTGTCTATTATGTATTGTTTACTATGGCAATCATATATTAATGTTTCATTTTGATTGGTTATTATATACTTATTCATATCAATATGTTAATAATAATATAATATGTTATACAATACCTACATGATATGTAAAATTAAGCAATACAATACCTATCTGATATTAGGGGTGACAATGTGGGCTGGGCCCGGCAGGCCAGCACGCCAAAAAAGGATAGGTCGAGTTGGGGTTTTCAACCCACAACTCGTTTTGGCCCGCCCAAAGGTGGGTTCAAAACGGGCTAGCCCGCCGGGTTGACCCGTCAGCCCGTTAATTTATTTTTTTTGTGTTTTTTTGATTTTTGGGCAGGTTCGGCAGGCCAACTCGCTGGCCAACCCGCCACTTCTACACGTATTTCTTTTGTTTTTTTGTTTTGGCCCGCCAGCGGGGCGGGCGGGGCTAAGATACCCCAGCCCACTTTTTTGGCGGGCCAGCCCACACCCCGCCCCGTTTTTCAGTGGGTTTTGGCGGGTCGAGCCGACCCGCTTTGCCAACGCTATCTAATATGTAGAATTAAGTAAAAACTTATCTATAGCTAGTGATGAGCATGCTACTCCCTCTAGCTCAAAATGTTTGCGGTTTAAGGTTTTGACACACAATTAAGGGCCTGTTTGAAAAAATAGCTTATTTAAGCACTTATGAACTATTTTTATAATCGAAGAAAGAATATGGTGAAACTGATTTCATATAAGCTGTAAGCTGTTTTGATATGCTATCATGGGTAGCTTATGAAAATAAGCCCAAAACAGCTTATGAACCAGTCATAAACTGTTTTCATAAGCTCTGTCAAACATACTGACAATAGCTTATGTCAATAGATAAGCCCATATAAGCTCTGTATAAGCCAATCCAAACAGGTTCTAAGAAATAATTAATTGGATAAATTTTAGACTAAAATGTCTTTATTTATTATTCATCATTCTCAACTATCCTAATTATTTTTTCACTAAAAAATATTAATTAGACTAAGGTATAGTTGGCAAAATGTGGTAAATTATCTCTTAAAATTTTAAAACAACTAAAGTTTTGGGTCAAAAATAAAAAACTAAAACAACCAAAGATTTAAACCGGAGAGAATATCATCTATCCATAACATTATATGTACTCCCTCTGTATTTGAATATAAACAAAAATACATAAACTCGCGTTTATTAAGAAAATTAGTTAACTGCAATTAAGTTTCTTGATGTTATATAAAAAATTAGTGTAATCTCTAAATTACCCTTAATGATCACATAGTAAATTGTTACTTGGGAACAAACTATGCATTGAAAAATAAAATTTAAATTAACTTAAGGATATTATAGAAATAATATTATTAAATGAGATAAAATTGATTATTTTTATTTATATTTAATAACAAAATATTTTGGTATTTTTTGCTTATAATAAAAAAACAGAAGGAGTAATTATTAAACTATATTAATTTCAACCGACCAATTAATAGTGATGTGTAGGAATAACAAAGGCATATGGTGAAGGAATTCGAATCCTCTCCAGCACTATTTTCATACATCTCTCTCCAGTCACAATTTCCAGCCATGAGATTAATCTAATGGCTATGAGATAAAAAATAAAAAAAAGACACACAATTGCTGCAATGCACTGAAAAACACGCCAAAGTAAAGATCAGTTCGTTACCAAAAAAAAAGTAAAGATCAGTTCACTTCCCCTTTCCCTCTCCCTCTCATCTCTTCTTCCTCAACACCAGTCAAAACCTTTGAGTTCCAGTACCAAATCATAATTAAGCTAAAGAAAAAACAATTGAAGAAAATTGAGCAGTAGACATTAACAATTTAACAACATATATTTTCTCCTCGTTCAACCGTCTTCTTTTTCTTCCTCCGACATCGACATCGACCCCGACATCGACCTCTTCGGGAATGTTTAGGTTGTTGTCGATGACGACCCTGGTGGTTCCCACAGCAAACTATCCCTCTCCCTTCACCGCCGGCCTCCTCCTCCACCGCGACCCCGTCACCTTCGCTGGCCCCTCTTCCCTCTCCGTCGAGTTCTCCTTCTCCATCTCCATCTCCCCCGGCGCCGGCGCCGGCCTCCTCCTCTGTGATATTGCTGTCGCGTTCAACGGAAACAGCTCCTTCGGGCTTCCCCTCTGGCGAGCAGTTCGACACCTCTAAGAATAACAACTTTAGTGAATTTTCCCTGCTTCGCACCTTATTTTTGTTTTTATCTTCCACCCATTAGATTAATCTAACGGCTAGAGTTGTGGCTAGAGAAAGATGCACAAAAACAATGCAGGAGAGGATCCAAATTCATGGTGAAGTGACTTTTTTGGTTCCCAGAACTAAAAGGCCTCGTTAATTTAGAAACTTCTGCAGCTCTCATTTCAACTTTCATTAATGCTGCGTTACCCCGGTATGAGTCATTGACTTCGGACTAATCAAAATTTTCACGCTACTACCTACTGGTCCTCAACTCCTCGTTCCTTCTACTCCTTCTGTTCTTTTTTATTTGTTATTTAAGGTTGTTTTATTACAATTAAAAAATTAATTAATTGATAAATTTTTTTATTATATTCTTATTTATTCATTACTCTATTTGTTGGGAATAGTAATTAGTCTTTAAACTCTCAACTATGCATTAATCAATTTTATAGAAAATGTGAAGAATAATTAATAGGATTAAGGGTATAATTGTCAAAATATAACCTTAAACTATCAAAATGACAGATAAAAAAAGAACAATTTTTTTTAAAAATCCAACAGATAAAAAGGAACGGAGGGAGTACATAAAAAGGGCAGGGATTGCATGGTCATTTTCTTCAATATATCCTCCTAATTAATTTAAATCATCCTTTAATGATATATGGCAGGTTGTTTTTTTTTTTGGATGAGAATATATGGCAGGTTGTTGGTGTTATGATGACATATGTGTTGGCGTCTACAAGTGTCCAGCTGGTTCTTTTTCTAACAAATCAGAGGCCATTACTAGTCAACAGAAAGGACTAAGGGGGTCCATAGTTATAGCTTGGTAAAATATTATTGTTTTGCCAGGATTTGAGATGGAATCAGTCGTTTGTCCCCTTTCGGTGACCAACGATCCAAGGACCAGAGTGACGAAAAAAGTGAAGACCCGCGACAAGGAACAGGGTAACTCGGAAGATGGCACAGCGGATATGGAAGCTGAAGGCCAGATTTCGAATGAGGAAATGGCGACAGAGAACCAAGGCTTGAGTTTTAGGGAGGCTCTTCTCGCGTCTCCTGGTTTCTCCGCTGAGGATGGGGACGAATCTGAGGAATGGGACGATGATGACGATCTCCCAGAAAATAGATGGTATGTCGAGGATGACGAGATGTTTGACCAAGAGCCCATGCGTGAAGGTAAGGTTCCTGTGATTGACGTCTCTGATGAGGAGATCAAAGTTTGGAGCAAGCCTTGGAAGCTCACCTTGGTCGTGAATGTGATGGGTAAGAATATTAATTTTCGAGTTTTACAGAATAAGCTGAACAGAGATTGGGCTAAACAGGGGGCCATTAAAATCATAGATCTGCCTAAGGGGTATTATGCAGTTCTCTTTGCTTCAAAAGTGGACTATAAACATGCCCTCTTTGAAGGGCCTTGGATGGTGGCAGATCACTATCTGCTGGTCCAAAGATGGAGACCAAATTTTGTCAAGAGTGCCATTAGGAAGAGTAGAGTTGCTGTTTGGATCAGAATCCCAGAACTTCCCTTGGAACTATATAATCAGAGTTTCTTGAAAAGGGTAGGGTCGACTGTGGGATGCTTTCTGAAAATGGATAGACTTACATCCATTCAAGCGAGGGGACAATATGCCCGTTTTTGTGCTGAAATAAATATGGCGAAACCTCTTGTTCCTTTCGTGTTAGTGAGAGGTGAAAAAATTCATTTGGAATATGAGGGCCTTCATGCTGTGTGTTTTAACTGCGGTATCTATGGTCACAAAATGAAAGCTTGCTCCGCCCGGGAAATGCAAGTGCCTATTCCGACAGCCACTCATGAGGACGGGGTAAACATTGGTAATGAGGTTAACGGGCAGGAAGATAGCCCTGTTGTAGGAGGTGATGGAACTAGTTGTCCTAGTCCCAAGCAAGCGGAGCCTGCCATGCAGGAGATGGGGTGCATTAATGAGGGGCAGTCTCGGGAGAATAATCCTGATAATGAAGGTGGTAACGTTAACTTCGGTCCTTGGATGTTGTCCAAAAAATCGTTTAGGAAAAGGAAAAAGGGATCTCCGCCCTCCAAGGTCAGTAAAAGTCATGCTCCTTCTGAGAGGATGGGACATGTTGAGAAAGAAGGTTCCAGATTTGAGATTCTCAATCATGAGATGCAGGACCCAGGTAGGGATAGTAACCTAGAGGTTAATTCCGAGAATAAGGGGAAGAAAGAGGGTGGGCTGCTTTTGGGCTCATAAAGGAATATGGATGTTGGAAAAATTCGAGTTGGGCTGCCTTCTACCACTAAGGTGCGTAACCTCTCAGGGGGGAAGAATCCCCAGTTTGGGCCTAGACTGCGGGATGCTAAAAAAGCAGCTCGGGCTGCTGGGCCATATACGAAACCTTCTCTGGTGGCTAAAGGGCCTGAAGGGTCGAAAGGCAAGGGAACTTGGGCTCCTTCTGTGGTTGAGGCTGTGAGGAATATTTATTCCTCCAATCTAACTATCGATAAAAACATTGGGGTGGGGGATCTCCAGAAAAGTCCCCTAAAACAGACCGAAGTCTCTAATACTTCACGGTGGGGCATTATGGAAGACCCTAATCCTTTGCTGGGGTTCGTCCAAAACGTCAAAGGTTTGGAGCAGTCCCCAATGGTTTGCGAGATAACCCCAAAGGGGTCAGAAGCTGTTAAAGTCCAGCTAGCAAGTAAGCTCTCAGAGCTCAACTCTAAAGCTAGTTCTTAATGAATTTCCTCTCTTGGAATTGTCGCGGTACTGCCGCTAAAGGGTTTACTAATCTCATTAAAGACCTTCGGAAAGAGTACGAGGCTTCTCTTATCTTTTTATTGGAGACCCATGCTAGTGGTGAGGTTGCCTTAAAGCAAGCTAAGAAGACTGGGTTTTCGGGTCAGTTTATAGTTGATTTTAGGGGGCATTCTGGTGGTATTTGGTGCCTTTGGGATGAGAGAATGTGGAAAGTTGAGGTTATTACTTCGTCCCATCAATTCGTCCATCTGCATGTTGTTTGGAAAGGCCATATTAAGTGGTATGTTACTATAGTCTATGCTAGCACTAGTTATGTCAGGAGACATGAGTTGTGGGATGATCTGTGTCGTCTTGCTGACTGTTTGGAAGATCCTTGGGTGGTGTTGGGTGACTTTAATGCTATATTAGCTGATCATGAGAGAAAAGGGGGGGTCCCAAAATTTCAATTGTAGAGGGATGCAGGGCTTCAGGGATATGGTGCATTCTTGTAGCCTTTTGGATGCGGGGTTTCAAGGGAGTCCTTATACCTGGAAGCATGGGAATTTGTTTCAGCGGTTGGATAGAGTGTTCTGTAATATCCAGTGGAGGTTGAAGTTTCCTAGTGCGGTTGTTCTTCACTTCCCCTTCTTCAAATCGGATCACCGGGTGGTTATGGTTCAGATGAAGAAGAGGATTAAGCCTAACAGGAAGAGAAGACCTTTTCGTTTTCTTGCCTCTTGGCTTACTCATGAAGATTTTCCCCGCTTCATGGCTACTTCGTGGACGAGACATGGGCCTTGGACCAATCAGGTTAGTAATTTCCGTGGTGCGGTCCAGCTTTGGAATAGATTTGTTTTTGGGAACATTTTTGAAAAGAAGAGGAGGTTAATGAATAGGCTGGAAGGGGTGGCTAATAGACTTACTGCTAGACCTTCTGAGGAACTTGAGAGAGCTCAAAAAAGACTTTGGGGGGAGTATGAGCAGGTTCTCATCCAAGAAGAGATTATGTGGTTTCAAAAGTCCAGATCTAAGTGGCTAAAGTATGGTGACAGGAATTCTAAATTCTTTCATGGTGTAACTGCTGTGAGAAGAAGGAGAAATTCCTATGATATGCTTCAGGATAATGAGGGGAATTGGGTTGGAGATCCAGAGGCCTTGGAAAGTTTGGTGACTAACTTTTTCAAGAACTTGTTTTCCGAAGATGTGCAGGTGGAACCTTCCTGTATTTCTGGTGCCTTCCCTCCTTTGCTTCCTGAAGTGCTGAGTTCTTTTGAGAAGGAAGTGACTAAAAGTGATGTGTTTAATGTTATTAAACACATGGGAGCTTTTAAAGCCCCTGGGCCCGATGGCCTCCAAGCAGCCTTTTTTCAAAGTCAATGGCAGGTGGTTGGTGATTCCTTATATAATCTGATTCTTGATGTGTTTGGGGACCACAAAAAGGTGAGTGAGATTAATGACACCCTCATCCCCAAGGTGGAAAGTGTTTGCAATGTCAGAGATTTTAGGCCGATAAGCTTGTGTAACGTTGCGTACAAAGTTATCACCAAGATTCTTGCTCAGCGTCTCAGGTGTGTTATGGGGGTCCTTGTTAACCCTTGTCAGAGCAGCTTTATTCCTGAAAGGCAAAGCAGGGATAACATTATTGTGGCGCAAGAGGTTTTCCACTCTATGCGTAATAAGAAAGGAAAGAAGGGTTGGATGGCTATCAAAATTGATTTAGAAAAGGCGTATGACAGGCTTAATTGGCTGTTCATTAAGGATACCTTGGAGGATATTGGTCTACCGAGGAGTTTTGTGGATTTGATCTGGCAGTGTATCTCTTCTCCTTCCATGAGAGTTCTGTGGAATGGAGAAGCGCTAGAAGAATTTAAACCGTCTAGAGGAATTAGGCAAGGAGACCCCATCTCCCCTTATCTCTTTGTGCTATGTATTGAAAAACTTTTTCAGATGATCAGGCTGGCTGAGGAGCATGAAGTTTGGAAGCCTATCAAAATTTCTAGGGGCGGTCCTTCCCTCTCCCACCTTGCTTTTGCTGATGATGTTCTTCTCTTCGCAGAAGCTAGTGAGGATCAAATTCTTCTTATAAATCACATTTTGGATCTTTTTTGCAAGTGTTCCGGTCAAAAGGTTAGTGACTCTAAAACGCGGATATTTTTCTCTAAAAATGTGGATAACAATGTTAAAAATAGTATTTGTCAGATCTCCGGATTCCAGATGACTAATGATCTGGGTAAATATCTTGGTGTTCCTATTTTGCATGAGAAGGTGAATAGGAGATCTTTCCAATTCATTTTGGATAAAGTGGATAAAAGATTGAGTAATTGGAAGGTGAAGACGCTCTCCTTTGCTGGGCGTCTTACCTTAACCAGATCGGTGGTTCAAGCTCTTCCAACGTACGTTATGCAGTCTGCGTACATTCCTAGGTTTATTTGTGATGAGATAGACAAAAAATGCCGTAAGTTCCTGTGGGGGGAAGTGGAAGGAGAGAAGCATATTCATTCTGTTTGCTGGAAGGATATTTGTAAACCAAAGAGGTGGGGCGGGTTGGGCCTAAGATCCGCAAGGCTTATTAATCAAACAGCTATTATGAAGGTTGGATGGCAATTGATGGATAGAAAGGAGGACCTTTGGGTTAAAACTGTTAGAGCCAAGTACCAATGCGGTCATGATCTTATCCCTAAAATTAATCGTGGTAAATCTGGGTCTAACCTTTGGAAAGGTATTTGCCATTCGTGGGATAGTGTTGATAAGAACATTATTTGGAGGCTTGGTGATGGTAAGTCTGTTAATTGTTGGATTGATATGTGGTTGCCTAAGGTGGGGAAACTGGGTGATTTTCTCTTGCGTGAGCCCTCTCTTGTGGAGGCTTCTCTGCGGGTGAGTGACTTGTGTGATGTGCAAGGTTGCTGGAGCCTTCATAAGTTGGTGGACCTTCTACCTGAAGTGGTCATCCATGAGATTGTTATGGCTTCTCCTCCTATATCTGGAAGGGGGAAAGATCGCATTGCTTGGGGTTTAAATATTGATGGTTCCTTCTCTCACAAATCCGCTTATGAATCCCTGCTAGATCCTTCCTTGGATGCTAGTGATGCTATTTTTAAATTTATTTGGTCTTGGCCTGGTCCTGAAAGGGGGAGAGTGCATCTTTGGAAGCTGTCCCATGAGGCCCTTACTACAAATCTATTCCGATGGAGAAGGAGAATTTCAGACTCCAATTTATGTCAGGTTTGTGGTGGTGGGGAAGAATCTGTTATTCATTTAATGCGTGATTGTAGTTTTGCTTTGCAGGTTTGGAACTTCTTAGCTGAGTATCGGTTGCCCCCAGATTTTACTACAAGGAACCTCAAGGATTGGTTGTGGTACAATCTCCGGGATAATGAGAAGAGGAGAGATTTCAATTGGTCCTTAATGTTTGGCGTGGCCCTTCTATTATTATGGCAAGGTAGGAATGAGCTTATTTTTCAAGGGAAAAGAAGCACTGCTGTTGCGCTGGGAAAGAGGATTGTTAGCCAAGTGGGTGCTATCCACGCTAGCAACCAAGAGTTTGTGGTAAGGGCCTTTGCGAACCACCGGCTGCATGCGTCCAAGGCTATCAGATGGATTGCTCCGGAGGGTGATTGGGTGAAGTTGAATTGTGATGGGTCTGTCATTCAACTTGGCGCTGTGGCTGCTGCTGGAGGGGTGCTCAGGAACCACTTGGGGGAGTTTATCTTTGGTTTCGCCTCCAACTTGGGGGAAGCTTCGATCACGGAAGCCGAGTTAAGGGCGATTTTGATGGGCTCCATATTAATCAAGATTCATGGTTGGGTGAGAGTTGTCATTGAGTCTGACTCATCTACTGCTGTGAAGCTCATTAATATGGGATGCTCTCCTCTTCATCCTTATTTTAGTTTGGTGAGAGATATCCGAGACCTCCTTCGTTCCAATGAGGTTGTGAGAGTTGTCCATACCTTAAGGGAGGCAAATCAAGTTGCGGACTGCTTCGCCAAATTCGGTTTGAGCCTTGATAGGTGTAGTAGTTTCTTTAATAATGTTCCAGGGTTTGCTTCCATGGCCCTTAGTTCGGATTTGGCAGGGACCTTTTTCCCTAGGGGTTTTTAGCTTCTTTTAAGTGTTTGTGTTTGGTCTTGGGGGTTTTCCCCTTGCACCCACCCAAAAAAAATATATATATATGTGTTGGCGTCTCTCTTATGACGCGTCTTAAATTGCAAATAGTAAAATTGAAAAATTCTGGAGGATAAGTATGGGAATATATTTTTAATCTAAGATTTAGCTAGGTATCAAAAAATTATAAACACACACATTTAATTAAGAGACTCGAATATAAGACAACGTTCAAAAAGTCTGAGTTTATTACAGTTCAAACCAACCTGTACTGACAAAATATAATATGCTTGAAACTATAATATTTGGTAGTTTCTTTGATTTGTAAATAAAATTAGTCATTTTAGATAATCATATAATGTTTATTTTTGAAAATGTTTTGAATTTGAATGTATACGTACGTGTAGAACTTCACTTAATTAAATTTAATTAGATTTGATTTTAATTTTAATTATTTAAATGAATAGCTTTCCCAGTTTCCCTAACAATTATTTTTATTTTACATATATATTAAGGACAAAGTAAAAATAGTTAGTCTATAATGTACGTAGTTCAAATATGAAATTTGACTACTAAGGGTTTGAATTATTGAGTTCAAGTGAGAGTTAATTTATACGTTCATAGTTAAGATTTGTAATAATTTTAAAATGAAAATGTTATAATTTTCTAAATTGAAGTTTTGTTAATGAATCAAATTATTTTTTTAAATCATGTTATTCCAAGTAAATACACAATAATTTCAAACAGAATCTAAATGGGTGAGTATGGTAGTACTCGATTCACGGTTCATGAACGCAGGTTTAAATATGAATTGTAGCACTTTGGTCAAATATATGAATTTGTGATGGCGTGGAGCTGCGGTGTAGGGATAGAAGTAAAGAAGCAAAGAATTGCAAAGCCAAAATGCGGTTCAATGTCAAGTGAATGACTGATTCTGGTTAACGTGGACTTGTATTCTCGTTGTAATTAATACGACGACACTATTGACGTTGAAAACCAAAAGCAGTTTGAATGTAGTATCATGTATGACTATCCAATTCCGACAGACTTTTTTTTTTTGGTCAATTAATTCCGACAGTCTTGAGTATTGTAAAAGACAAGAGAAGATGGGTTCGCTTAAGAGATTTCTACTGTACACCTTAATCCATATTAATCTTAAATATCAATGACGTTATAGGATGAGATACATGGTATCAATTGTTTTTTTTTTAACGGAAATGGTATCAATTGTTACAATTAGCTTTTTCAGGATTGATATTTCCATCTTCAATTTTTATAATAATCATTCTACACTAATACAATTCAAACGGTTGGTGCATTGAACTCTTGATGCCACATCAATCAAACGATTGATCTTAGTGTGAACAAATTACCAGTGCACTCGTAAGAAAAGACACCTGATTACTTTTCGAGGGTGGAGAAAGACCTGAAAATTGACTCATAACGGCCAACCTAACTCATAAATATGATAAATAAATTATAATACAATTTTATTTTGTAAAACATATATATTTATTCGTAAAAATTACGTAAATTGATAAAAATGATATTTTTGTGGAAAGCCGTAAGAAAGGAAATGATGCAAAAAAAGGTTATTTGAGTAATATTTACATAATTACTGTAGCTAGTCAAAAACCAAAACTAACTATAGTAGAACTTTATTATTCATTATTATTATTTTAATATATAATTTTTTAATTAATTGTATGTATAATATATAGTTTGTTACAATAACAAAAATATTCAATTAATTAATCTGATGAATGAATGTAGACTTTTCCTTAACGTTTATTTTTGCAATTTGGTCCGGCTGCCACTTAGCAGTGCAATATTGACTTTAATAATCAAAGAGCAATGATACATGGACACCCATACACCCATATGACACCCCACTCCAATGAGTAAAATGAGAGAATGGGGTGTGTGATGGGTGTGTGGTGGGTGTGTGTGTAACATTAATGATAATTAAAAACGCGGAGAATCTGAAAATCTTCTCCCCACAATCACAACCACAACGTCCGTTCCCTTTGAACTTCCGCGAGGCTCAACACGGACAGGTACAACTGCAACATTCTGGCGCCACCTACAAAATTGATTTTCCATTATTACTCTCAATTCATCTCTGTTTTTCTTTTTTTTTTTTTTTTTGTTTTCTAATAAAATATGAAATGAATTCCATACAAAAACAACACACAACGAGTCGGAAAAGGACGACATATCCTTCTTTTTAATTTGTTCTTTAATATTCCACGTGCTAGTCCACGTTGAAATCTAACTCCATCTTTTCCATCACATAATCAACCAAACCAAACGAAAAATAAATAAATAAAAAAACATTGTTTGAGGAGGTTATACTTATATATATTCAGACAGAGACACCAGATTTCGGGCACATACCAATTACCAACCTCTCGCATTTTTGTTTTCCCGCTGTCTGTGTCTGATTATATAATTGTAACCGTAACGCTATAAAACAGGTGAAAATCGCTGCTTGTTTTCGGTTAATTACTTACTTGCATTGGCAGAGACTATAGACTATTGCCGGTGTTAGGTGGGAGAAGAAAAAGGCTAAGCCTAAGACGAAGTTGTTGTCGTTGTGATGTCAAGCACGTTGAAGGAGATGAAGAACGGTGGTGATGTTTCAGTTACCGAGGATTACGTGAACGGTGTCGGTGGAGGTGTTAGGGACCTCTATGGTGAGGACAGTGCCACAGAGGATCAACTCATCACACCATGGACTTTCTCAGTCGCCAGGTATCTCATTCTTTCACGTGCAATGTGCATTTTGGATCTGTTCTCCATTCATTGGTATATATGAATGATCTTGTACGAAATTATTTAAATTTCATAATTGTTACGAGTTAAAACATACGCGTTAAGTAGTAGTATACTTGAAGCATTCATGGAGATATAATTTACCGTTACTTGAACTGATTTTCGGTCTCATTGAATTGCGATGATTAATCAACATTGAGATTTAATTTCATCTGTTTATTTATGTAGTACTTAAGTTTAATGATGTTGGGTAGTCCTATTAACTAGTCTGATTTTGAAATCTGAACCAAATTCTATATTAATTAATAGTCTGAGAAGAAAATTCACAGATTTTATTGCATCTTCGTTAACTACATAGAGTTTGTGTGTGGCTAATTAATGAAGCATTTTGTGTTAATTACAGTGGCTGCACTTTGCTGAGAGATCCACGCTACAACAAAGGGCTGGCCTTCACCGAGAATGAAAGAGATGCTCATTACTTGCGTGGTCTTTTGCCTCCAGCTGTCTTCTCTCAAGATCTTCAGGTTACTTTACTTTACTACTTAGATTGCATAATATAACGTTTCGTGTATTCAATTATTTACTTACACAAAATGGTACCTTCAGATGCAGTGCAGTCTGAGAATTTTTGGCTAACTGCTACCTTTCTTGTTATTGCGGTGTTCAGGAAAAGAGGTTGATGCACAATCTTCGCAATTATGAGGTTCCTCTGCACCGATACGTGGCCATGATGGATCTTCAGGTACTTGCTCATGACTTACTCACAAATCTTTCCCTGAAGAGCACATATTATAGCACACTCTTTTCGGATAAATGAAAAATAGGCCACTGCTGGTCTAAGGAATTTCTCACTTTCTTTGGCATTTCTCTATTAACAGGAGAGGAATGAAAGGCTGTTTTACAAGCTTCTGATTGATAATGTTGAGGAACTGCTTCCTGTTGTTTACACTCCAACTGTTGGAGAAGCCTGCCAGAAATATGGAAGCATTTTTAGGCGTCCACAGGGTCTATATATCAGTTTGAAGGAGAAGTTTGCATTTTTTATTGCACCCCTTTTTTTGTTTTTCACTTAGCATTTGAGATGAGAAAATACTAAGTAGTTGGATTTGAATTCTTCAGAGGCAAGATCCTTGAAGTACTGAAAAACTGGCCAGAGAAGACTATTCAAGTTATTGTTGTGACTGATGGTGAGCGTATATTGGGACTGGGAGATCTTGGTTGCCAGGTAAAGCATACCATTAATTAGTCCCTTTATCTGCATTAGTGCATTACACACGCAGACAATTATATTAACACAATTCTCTTAAAATTTATGTCAGGGAATGGGGATTCCTGTTGGAAAACTCTCTTTATATACTGCATTAGGAGGTGTCCGCCCTTCATCAGTAAGAACTAATAAATGCTCTTTTCCTTTTTTCCCTTTCCCTTCCTCATAATTGATCATTTAACTAATTACTATCTGAATCTATGATTTCAGTGCTTGCCTATAACCATTGATGTTGGTACAAACAATGAGAAGTTGTTGAATGATGAGTTCTACATTGGGCTTAGACAGAAGCGGGCAACTGGGAAGGTCTGCAAATTAATGCACAATTCCTTTAATTTCTCCCTTTTGACTACAATCATTGAGAGTGACATTATTCTATACTGTTAACATGATATTTGTTCATTGTGGTTCAGGAATATGATGAGCTTCTAGAAGAGTTTATGCATGCAGTTAAGCAGAACTATGGGGAGAAAGTTCTTGTGCAGGTTATATATCAGATTCAGCATCTGGAATGGCTTTGATTTGCTTGAATAGTTGAATCTATTGTTTTCCTAATTCCATGATTCATTTTCAGTTTGAAGATTTCGCTAATCACAATGCATTCGATCTTCTGGAAAAATACAGCTCAACTCATCTTGTTTTTAATGATGACATACAGGTATCATGCTTGAAAGCTTTTGAGTTTTGACTTATGCACAGTTTCTTATTTTAATTCAGGTTATTGACTCTGATCTTCTTTGGCTTAATTCAGGGTACAGCATCTGTGGTATTAGCAGGATTGCTTGCTTCCCTGAAATTAGTTGGGGGAACCTTAGCTGATCATACCTTCTTATTCCTGGGTGCTGGAGAGGTAAGTGCTTGGGGGAGCCTTATTCAGTAGTTATTTGCATTTGTTATAAAGTCCAGACTGTGTGTTAAAGGGGAAAAAAAACCTTGTTTTCCATATCTACCTTCAATCTTCATTATGCATTTATGCTTTAGTACCTTCCATGTAGGCCTGTTTCCATTTTCCCTTTTAGTAGTAATACATAATTCACGAGAATGCACGAATGTACACATGAAATGAAGTTATGTCTGTTTTTCTCTAGAAGTAAAATTCTTACTTTTATCTTTTGGTTATTGAAGGCTGGAACTGGTATAGCAGAGCTGATAGCTCTAGAGATTTCAAAGCAGGTATAACATGATGTTTGTATTCATTTTTTATTTAATGGTATCCGTTTTTATCAAGTACTTAAATACCATCTTCTTGGCCAGACAAAAGCTCCAGTAGAAGAGACCCGCAAGAAGATCTGGCTTGTGGACTCAAAGGTAAAAATGCCTGGGATGCCTAGAAAAGATAAAGAGCATATTTTTCTTTGGCTTATAGATTTTCTTTCTTCCATAACCTCTCACAACAAACCTGCTCTTTTCCAGGGGCTTATTGTTAGATCTCGTCTGGAATCCCTTCAACATTTCAAAAAGCCTTGGGCCCATGAGCATGAACCTGTGAAGGGGCTTCTAGATGCTGTCAAGGTGAGGATCTCAGATTTTTGATTTAACTAAATAAAATATTTGTTACCCTTGATTCTTTTACACCATATCTCACAATTCATTCCATCAGGCAATCAAGCCAACCGTATTGATTGGATCATCTGGAGTTGGAAAGACATTTACCAAGGATGTGGTTGAAGCCATGGCATCCATGAATGAGGTACTTTCATGCTTTCTCTAATGGTATTTTTTACTACCCAATGAGAAGATTCTAACTCTTAATGTTTGTAATATTTCTTGGTATGTAGAAACCGCTCATTCTTGCTCTCTCCAACCCAACTTCACAATCTGAGTGCACGGCTGAAGAAGCTTATACATGGAGCAAGGTAAATTTTTGTTACTTCTTATTTTCTTAGCTTGAGAAACATCATTTTTTTTGAACTCTTACCCACCATATTATGTCTCTTGTATTTGCAGGGTAAAGCAATTTTTGCTAGTGGAAGCCCATTTGATCCCGTTGAATATGAAGGAAAAGTTTTTGTTCCCGGACAGGTTTTAATTTGACTCTTGCTAAGTTTTTTCTTATTCAACAGACATATCTTAACCAAAATTAGTGCCTGACTTTTATATTTTTTGTTTTCCTACGATGCAATTTAGGCCAACAATGCTTACATATTCCCCGGTTTTGGTTTGGGTTTGATCATGTCTGGTGCAATCCGTGTGCGCAATGAGATGCTCTTGGCAGCCTGTAAGTACATGCAAACTGGAGAGATTAGATCATTAGAACATGATAATGTACTGCATGAATGAATTGCTGCAATTGTGTGTTGTTAAGTAGCAGGAAATTAGTGTAAAAAAATGCCACAATCATGGTTTTGAGAGCTAATTGATCGACTAACCATTTCATGTTTTGCAACAGCTGAAGCTTTGGCTGCACAAGTAACACAGGAGAACTATGATAAGGGACTGATTTACCCTCCATTCTCAAATATCAGAAAGATATCAGCACACATTGCAGCTGACGTGGCAGCTAAGGCATACGAACTTGGTGAGTTTCATGAAATGTGTTTCAGTTCAGACAAAAATTGTCTTCTTTTTCCCTTTATTTGTCCTTGTTAATTTTGTCTTGACTGTTTGGTGGACAGGTCTGGCTTCTCATCTACCTCGACCAAAGGATCTTGTCAAATATGCAGAAAGTTGCATGTACAGCCCAGGCTACCGAAGTTACCGTTGAGATTTTCGAATTATGCGGTCTACATTCTCCCTCTGCAGTGTTTAACAATGAGAGCATTTTTAGGAACCGATTTTTTTATTATTGCTTATTATTAGGAGTGTGGTATAAGGCATTGCCATATGAACTTCAATTCTTCAACCTGTTCAAGGTCGACTTTGAGAAGTTACCAATCGGTCAAAATATTCATTTGTACTGAGAAGGAATGTTATTATTCCTTTTTCAATTTATGCTGAAGGCAACATGATTTTTACATTAGCATGAGCTAGTTGTTTGGAGTCGTTTTCATTACGTATTTGTTTGGTTTAATAGATTTAGGAATGAAAGAAAAAATGGGGGAGAGAAAAGACACAAAAAATGGCAATTTTCTATTGTTTACTGTTTAGTTGTAGACATGATTTAAAAAAAAAACTAGAACTCACCTCAAAAAATTTACTCTCCCAGGTGAGGGATAAGGAGGAAATATTTTTTAAAAATCTAAAAAATATCCTTATTTTACCTGTCTTACCTATTTAAACAAAAATTATTGAAAATAAAGACAAGATAGTAATCATGCCCATGATTCCTTTTTTTTTCCTCTCTTTTTCCATTTAACCAAACAAACATAGAAGACTTTGCCTTTTCTTTCTTTTTTCTCTTCATTTTCGATCAAACCAAACATCATGTAAAATCTATTCACTCCCATTCCATTTTCTTAGCTTTCATTTTCGTTCATCTCATTTTTATTTTCTTTTCATTTCTAAACATAGACTAAATATTCCATGCTGCTGCTGCGGTAGGAAGAAACAGCGTTCCAATAAAAGGTGACATAGCATGCAAATGAGAATAAATTCTCATGGTTCATTGCACCCAACCTAGTTCATTACTTGTTTAAAAATATAACCAGTGAATTTGACAGATTCATAAAATTATATAATTATTTTAGTTAATTCACATGTTCCGCCAACCTATTTTAGTTTGCAGTTTAGGCAAACCAGACTAAAAAACTCATTAAAACAGGCTACGTTAATTAAAACATATATTTAATTATTATATTATTATAAACATAATATCACCACGCACGTTGCTACATGAACATGGGTCCCCACACTAAGCTGGGGATAGATGGATGTATTCATATCAAACTTGTAACTATATGACCGCTACAACATCAGCAGAATTAAAGGTTTCGGAGTCTTTCTTCTGCAACTTGACTGCTCCGAATGCCCCAAAATGCAACGGGTGTCAGTTTCTTGTTTGTGGCTGTAAAAAGCCACCCCATTTGGGTTCTACATGTGGCACACTTTGCGATTGTCCATGCATACCTGCCAAAAGTAGCAAGCATATTGGCATATAAGCTTATCAGATTTCACATCAAACAGCCAAATAAAAGTCCCACATTATATTATATAGCATTCACTGAACATGAAGAAATACAGCCCAATAAAAGTCCCAAAAGTAGCAAGCATATTGGCATATAAGCATAATGGTCTAAGCTGGACACCACTTTTAAATGACTACAGACTGGGTGAGAAAAGAAAAGTAAACATAATTATGGCCCATCATCACCATTACATGTAGAATCATAACGCTTTATGGCATGCAATAGTTTGATCCTTGATACACTTCCTTACAAAGAGAGATAAACAACTTGGTACGTTCATAAAATCACAGGCCATGAAAACGGACTGACGCTTACCCAGGAAACCAACTGTATTCTGTAACTGCTGGACCAATGAGATCTAAGCCGTTGGCCTTGTCAAGAGTCATTATCTCATGTACATAACCATCGGGATTCACATATGCACCAAGAGGACCCTCACTTGACATCACCATCATATCACTCCGTTTTGCAATTATAGTCTGCAAATTAGAAGACATATTTTAGAAAAAGGAAGAAACATTACTTTCTGCACTTGCTGAAAATTGAAAAAGAATTATATCTCCAAAATTGTGTTTAAACACAAGCAATCTGATGTGCAAAATTGTGGGGCTTTGGTGAGAAATGATTACTTGGCATCTTTTACATCGGATAAGATCAATGCTATCTAGTAATTCAATTTCCCTGCGCAACCTATATGCAATGCCATTGATGTCCAAAAGCTCCTGCCTTGTAGATTCAGAAACAGGTATTTTACTGGCGATATGAAATGATAAAACATCAGGCTTCTGAATGAGACTATCCATGCTAGGCACCCCAACTATTTGCTTCCACATATCTACAGATCATCAACACAACCATTAGTTTTTAGTTTGAGATTAACATATTTATTTCAGCAAAAAACAAGAATGAATGAGGAATTGTATTATCTAAATTTCAGTCAGTTAAGAATAAAAATATTTAAAAAATAATAAATGGACAGAAGCAAAGATTAATATAGTAAAAATATGTGCATGAATTTTTCATTGAGATTTTTATTTGAATTTTAAAATCAATACTAACAGACCAGCACGCAGAAAAGAAAATCAAAATTTCATTCAGCCCATGATAGTGATATCATAACAATGAAGGGGGAAAAAGCAAGAAATACTAATAGAGTCAGAAGAAGAAAAGCAAAACTACCTGCAGCCCTTTGTGCAAGCCAATAGGAGTCATACATACGATATACCCAGTGTGGCAAGAATGCTTTTGAAATTTTATGTGATGGGTGCCTATGTATATTTTTATAGCATCTATTAAGCTCTTCTTTGGATGACTGCTTTCCAGAAGTGGAACAGTTCCCAATGCTTGAATCCAGATTGGATCTAATTTCCTGACACGACTTGTGCATGGATTTAACATCACTTATATTTGCTGATTCATCCTTTATACCATGTGCATAACTGGGGCCAACGAGTGCTGCATGGAGTATCCTTTCGATTGGTGAAAGCTCACTCTCAAAACTTTCATCTGAATTTGCTTCTGAATTGCTTTCCCCATTTTTTGAGCCATGCATTTTAACTTGAGAATATGTCGAAGATGATGCCTGTGAGACAGCATGGCTACAGGGCATATTACTTAATGGTGCTAATTTGCCAAAAGCATCCCTTGGAGTTCTCAAGGGTAGGTCTTCCTCAATAATTTGGATCTCTCCATAAGGCTAATAAGAACCGCCCCAACCGAACAAAGAAAAGGGGAGTCATCAGCCTCTAGCTACATAGCTAATATACAAGTAGATAATAATAAAAGGCAGCAAACATAATAATTTTCTAACCACTCCTTCCACATCATTCCAACACCGCTTTAGGTGAAATCGTTGTTGTCCACGGGTAACCACATTCAGTGAACCATCCTCTAGACGCCCATATTGTCGAATCTGTAGATATGAGATAGCAAGTAAAATAAACCATTAGACACATTGACACTGATATCTAATTGTAGTAAGAACTAAGAAGACTATAACTTGCAAATACAGACTATCTCTTTTGTTTTGTGTTCCCTCCTCTCTAAGGGATGTGGGCTTGTTCATTGCTGCGTTGCAAAATAAGGCTTTGTATTAGTGATCTACTTGTCCCATCATCCACAACAACAACAACAACAACAACAACCATCAAGCCTTCTCCCACTAGATGGGATCAACTACATAGATCAGATGACATCATAATTCTCTATTATGTATTATGTTCCAACATAGTCTGTTTGTCTCTAAATCTCTCTTAATGGTTTGGTCTATGGTTATTCTTGGACCCCCTCTACCTCCAACTATTGGATTTATTCTCCGTTTACTCAACCCTCCTTACTGTTACAGGTGCTTCAATGGATCTTCTCCACACGCATATCCAAACCACATAAGGCAAGATTCTACCATCTTTTTTACGATAGGAGCTATCCCAATTTTCTCTCCAATAATTGTATTTCTAATCTTATCTTGTGCCTTCACTAATCTATCTTAACATTTTCATCTTTGCTACACTGAGTTTACTTTTTTGTTGACTCTTTACTGCCCAATATTCAATCCTGTATAGCGTAGGGAAAAGGCTTTTTTCACAAACACACACGGAAAGTGATATAAACCTTTTTCCGACATAAAATTTCTAAAGCAAAATGATTCAAGGACTCTCACTTCTGGGTGCAGGGAGGTGCTATTCGCAAATAAAGAAATTAAACAGAAAGAACTTTATTTTATATTTAAAGGGTTATATGTGGACACAAATGTTTGAGTGCAAATTATTCAGCATGAATGTAATATAAATGGCACATCAGATGAGATGCAATACCTCAGCAGTTGTCCCAATGCTCGCCGATTTGATCCTATGATTTGCAGTATCCCTGTGAATCCGAATCTGAAAAGCAAATGCACATCCATGACACATTCACGTTTTATGAGAAAAACTAAATTAGAATCTCAAGCATAGATAAATAACAAGCAATCATCAGGAGTTAACCTACCACACCGATGGTGTAAGGTGCGTCAACTTGACTCAAAGCTCTCTCAACAGCAGCCACGAAACGAGAATCAATAACCCTAAGGGGAAGAGTAGCCCCGGGAAAGAGTACAACTCCTGAATATTGCAAGGACTAGTCAAAGTCATTCGTGTAAGATAAAAATTATAAAAAGGGCATGATAGGGATAAGAAGATAAGTCATATGAGAAGACAACCTTTTCCCACTTTTTATGCTGGGAGAATATAACTAGACCACTTTTCAAGAAAAAAATCAATAATAGCTAAATAGAATCAAAGGTGAAGAGGAAATCAGCAAAAGCACCCCAAGACAGAGAAGCTGAATGAAAAAGCTAAGGGAACCTGAAATCTCTTCCAGGAAACTAAGCAAATTGAAAACTTTAGATAAATGTAAACACAACTCTGAAATGGCAAAGACCGGCATAAAATCTGTTTTGAAATTGGAAATTTACAGGGGAAGAATCCTATTATTCAAATGGTGAATGACAGTCCAGGAGTGCATGTGTGATTCCGAAAGTACAATATCTGATTGTCTATACATGTTCCTTCCGTCATGTACTGTAAGAGCACAAGTTTCGAAATACTTTCATTACTGTTTGATTGTGTTTGTCTTGTCTACGAAAAATAGAACAACAATGGATGCAGATTGCAGAAGCACCATAGAAGAAATTGGAAATAGATAAAAGGACCTTGGAGACAGAACAATGGAAGGTTCAATATAGCACCACCATCCAAGAAAGCAGTCCTGTGGCGCGTGTCTTCAACATCTGTGAGCAATATTAAGTTTAGTCACTCAGAGCGAAACAACACAGTTGCCAACCAATGTAAACAAATGTAAATAAATGCGTACCACCAAGATATGTATGCAAAGACGCGATACAGGTATTGAAAGCGAATTCACCGGATGAACCAACAGCGATACCACTACTGCAGGCGAAGAATTGTCAGAATTTTCAAAAATAAAAAAAAACGTCTATAAATATTGAATTGTGCAGTGTTTAGGCAACTGAATCGATGGAAATGGACTGCATGGTTGCTGAGAAGAACATAGAAAATAAGGATAGGGGGTGGGTGAAGGAATTACGCAGGGTCCGGTTCTTCTTCGGAAGAGGGGTATTGATAGTGATGGAGGTCCTCTTCATCGATATGGAAATCGTCGTCGTCGTCAACATCGTCATCGTCGTCGTCATCGACATCGACATCGTCGTCGTCGTCATCGAGATCGACTTCTTCGACCTCGAGCTCTTCGAGATCGAGCTGGCGAATCTGCTGGATCTGGTATCTCTCCCTTTCCGGGATTCTCTCATCGTCGTCCATTTTCCACTGCTACTGCTCTGTCCACTATTCGGAACTTGTGTGCAGGGGACGAAGGGGCAGGGGTTTTACTGTGATGGAGATGTCCCAGGATATAGTCTACCATGGGTTATGCCAACCTTAGTTATTAAATTAAAATTAAAATAAATAGATAAATAGCCCAGGATACGGTCTACCGTGGGTTATGTCTAGGGATAGCAATTGGACCCAGATCTGATGGGCACCTGTAAAATTTACCTATAATAGGGAGAGTAATTATCTGCTTAATGGATATGGACATGGATATGGATAATTATCTGCAAATTTTAATGGGGATGAGTGCGGGTACGGGTACCTTAGTACCCACTCCGCCTCAGACCCGCACTATATATATATATATATATATTATTTATAATTATTTATATATATGAATCAAATTAATAAATATATACGTATCCTCCTTAAAAAAATAAATATATACGTATCATGTGTTGTTTTGTTTATTCTTTTTTGCGTTTTTCTGTTTGCTCTTTGTTGTTAGCATCCAAAGAAATAAATATGTATTAATTTAATACATTTCCACCAAAACTAAACCTAGAATGTTCCCATTTTCCAAATCTCAAACTAATTAATGTAATACATTATTTTTAAATAGATTTTGGATAGTATTAGCTCAGCTTCAGCACCTGCAAGTTAATGAATTTATTATTTTAGAAGTTTATTGTAAAATTTATTTAATGTTCGTGTTTGATTTTATGTATTGTATTTCAGAACCTTATTATGCATTGTAATATGTACTTAATTTTTATCATATATAATATTATGTGTTACCTTTGAGAAATTAATTTTTCATTTTTCATCGTGAAAGTGCGGGTAACGGGTATAGGTACGGGTACCGAGGTACCCAGAGGATAAGGGTATGGAGAGCAAAGTTGCTACCCACGCGGGTATGGAAACGGATACGGGTATTTTTTCAAACTGCAGGTATAGGGACGGGTACTATAGTACCCTACCCATACCCTACCCATTGTCATTCCTAGTTATGTCAACCTTGGTTATTAAATTAAAATTAACTAAAATTAAAATAAATAGATAAATAGCCCAGGATACAATCCACCATGGGTTATGTCAACCTTGGTTATTAAATTAAAATTAATTAAATTTAAAATAAATATATAAATAGCCCAGGATACAGTCTACCATGGGTTATATCAACCTTGGTCATTAAATTAAAATTAAAATCGTTCTTAAATATGATAATAGTTTATTATTATATTTATATTAGATTTTTCATATTATGTCATAATTTTAAAAATATTTAAATATGTTTTTTACATAAAAATGTGAAATTATAATTTTATTTAGAGATAAATTTATGGCTTATTTAAATGTCTTGTCGCAAAATAAGCTTTTAATTAGACTTTCGTTGATTCTTTAAAATAACTTTTATCGTAAATAATAATAAGACTCTATTTGAATTGACTTATGCATAACTTATTTGCATTTATCTATTGACCTAAGCACTTGTCAACATGCTTGACAGAGCTTATAAAAATAATTTATGAGTGATTCATAAACTGTTTTGGACTTATTTTCATAAACTTTATAGGATAGTTTACAAAAACAACTTACATCTTAATTGTTCTTTATATTTTATTTATTTTAGAATAAATATCACTTTTTATTTATTTTAAATTATCTTTCATCTTAAAACTCAAAATATTATTTTTAATTTCATTTCCATTTTCAAATGTTTTTATTCAATAAAATAATACAAATTGAATGACATGTTTACACAATTGGTTAGGCTTAAATAACCCGTTGGTTCCTATAAAATTTATTGTACTATTCATGTATTTATTAGATTTTTTCTTCTTCTTTTAGTCTTCATATTTGATTGTGGTATATTAACACCAAAATTATAGGGTTTAAAAAATACAGCATTAATTTTATATAGACTATATGCATTGTTATATCATATTCAGAGACTACAAACAATATTTTTTTAGTCCATATTAAATTAAAATTTTATTATTTTATTTCTGTAATTTTGACCAAAGTAATAGTGATAACCGGGAGAAGAAAATAAATTAATAAAGAAGCAAACAATAAAATAAATTTTGTAGAAACTAAAATAAATAAATAAAAATGTGTATATTATTACACTTGGACACATTTTTTTATAGATAAAAATTACACTCACCTCCCCTTAATTATCTTTAAATGATACATACACCCCTCTATTTTGTAAAAAAGGCACCACCTCCCCTCAATCACTCGCTCGCAGCTGGTCGTCTTCTTCAGCCTCCTTTCACCATGACCCACCCAAATCCAATCACACCAAGGTCTCTTTACTCGAATCAAGAAACATGATGAATTAGGATCACTACGAACAACTGCATGTTCTTTGCGCTTCCCAAGACGAAGACACGGGGTCGCTGGTCCGGGACGATTCTGGCAACTTGCAACTGTCGCAAAAGCCCTAAGTCGTTCCTAAACCCCATTATCCTACGGATACGCCAATGCAATCTTCACCCCCTTCGATTCCAAACAACCACGACCTAACCCTCGAATTCTCCACACGGTCCAGTCTTGACTCCCTTAACACCTTTGTCTCCGATCCGCAAGAGGAACAGGAGCTCAAAAAAACCCTCATTCCCGAAGACAACTCCCCACCACACGGACCTCGTCACCACGAGTCTGAATTCAGCCAAAACACTTGTGCATAGACTCGCATGGTTCAATCGTAGAAAATAAATACATATTTAAGGGTGTCGTTTGTTATAGGGAATTGGTAAATACACCAATATTTTTGGACATACACTCCACATTTAAAAAGGAAAATACTATTATACCCTCATTGATTTGGTTTTTTTTTTCAATTTCGCGTTGTTACTGAGTTTCCGGAATGCATTTTTGCATTCCGGAAACTCTAAAAAAATATTTGCATTCCGGAAACTCTAGAAAAATTTGTATTCCGGAAACTCCAGTTTCCAGAATACAAATTTGCATTCCGGTGTATTCCGGAAAATGAGGGTGTATGGTCAGTTTCCGGAAAAGAAACGAAATAAAAAAAAATCAAACAATAAAGATATAATAGTAATTTCTTGAATAAATGTGGGTGTATAGTAAAAAATTGAAATGTATTTACCAATTCCCTTTGTTATATTTCAAAACATCCCTTTTATTAGGTTATCAATCAATTATCAATACAAAATCCTACCCGTTTATTTATTTAATTAAATAAATAAATAATTAATTAAAATGGTAATAAACGTTGGTCCACTGATGAAACACACGTTCAATGACAGCCGTTGATCTTGTTTTTGTTCACATCCAACGGGAGCACAATCAAGATTCAATGGTGCAGCGTGCAGCCACCTTGCACAACGATTGAATGTTGCAGAGACTATGGATTTTGGATAACAAGTTTATCTACTGCTTATGACATAAGTTATATAAGCTACTTTTATAATTGAAGAAAAATTATAGTGAAACTTATTTTATATAAGTTATAAGCTATTTTGATAAGCTATCCTGGGTAGCTTATGAAAAATAAGCCCAAAATAATTTATAAATTAGTTATAAACTGTGTTTATAAACTCTGTATAAGCCAATCCAAACCGCTAAGATTCGAGAGAGATAAAACTAGAAGGCAAGAAGGAGCACACACAATGAGCGCGGAGTAAGAAGTAGGAGGAAGAAGAAGAGAAGAGAACATGGGTGCTTCTTCTCATTACGCGGTCCTATCATGCTTCGCCCCTTCGCTGTACTGTACTCTCTCTCTCTCTCTCTCTGCTTTTGCCCTTATCTTTATATCTCCTCATTTTGGTCATGTGATTTTCGTTGCAACTTACAACCAGCAGGTCTTGTGCTTCAACCTTCCTTCGTTCTCGCCTCAGATTCAGAGACCCATGCATCCGATGTTGTGCCACTCTATCTGCTACCTCTTCAGAGACTCCCACCCCGACTCCAACCTCCGTGAAGTAATCGCATTTTATTTTATATTATTATTTATTTTTCATCTAAAGTAAGTCGCATTCGCTGCTCATTTGAATTTGATGATGTCTCTTCTCTCCACAGGAAACGAGTAGTGTCGGGAGTTCAGCCCACGGGCTCAATTCACCTTGGAAACTATTTTGGCGCCATTAAGAATTGGGTTGCCCTCCAGGTTTTTGCACATATGCTTCTTTTCCTCTTTGATTTGGAATTTTTTTGAACCATGCTAGTGTTTTGGATTCCACACCAGGATAAGTAATTTAGCTACCAAGGCATTCAGTTACTCTGTTTTTTAAACTACCATAGGTCTATTCAATTCCTATGGATACTGAAATCTCAACCTTAGGCTGAAAATATTTGACTTGCATTTTGTTTAATTTTTTATCTCTCATCGCTCACATATTAAGAACTTTGTTTAGTGTGTCCTCCCTCAAAACTGCTCGATATGTAACTCTTATTTCACTTGCCATCTCATCTCATATCCACAGAATCCTGTACAAGTCAACGGTGTCGAGTGACTAGTTATGGCAATATTCCCAGAATACTCCAACGATGATTGCACAGTCATATTGTGATTGAATGCTCGATTTGAGCTGCCTACCACGGACTGAGGCCGTGGAGATCGCCAATTAAGCATGCTTTCTATTTCCTAGATTACCACAAACCACACCTTTGTTTTTAATCTTTCTATTGTGTAGGATAATGTGACTCAGACAAATGATTACAGTTTGCTTATATATATATATGAGTTATTTGGGTTCAGCAAAAAATATCTTTATTTACGAATCTTCTTAAGAAATGGTATTCTTTTGATTTTGCAGGATGTGTACGATACACTTTTCTTCATCGTGGACTTGCATGCAGTATGCCCATATTTCTGCTATAACTTGACTAATGAAACTCCTAGTGATGCTTTTATTATTCCTGGTTTATCGACTTTGAATGATACCGCCCATTTCTCATCCTTTCAGATTTTATCTTACAGATTACGTTACCTTATGACACACAACAATTACCTAAGGCTACAAGGTCAATGGCAGCCATTTACCTGGCATGTGGGGTGGATCCTTCAAAGGTTCTTTGCAACTTTTGCTCAGAACTTTTTGAAAAATAGTATTATGGTGAAAATTTCAGGACCATTGTGGATAAATGACATTCATTTCTGCAAACAGGCTTCAGTTTTTGTACAGTCTCATGTTCGTGCACATGTAGAATTGATGTGGCTGCTAAGTTCCACAACACCAATCGGTTGGCTGAACAAAATGATACAGTTTAAAGAAAAATCTCGCAAGGCGGTGCGTTTATAGCTGTATGCATTTCTAATTTCCATTTTTAATTTATTTCTCATTTTCCCTGTTTTATGGATCTAATTTGATTTGCTTCTTAGTAACAATACATTTTTAATTTGATTTTTAATTTCCATTTTTTTATTATTTCGTACTTCTTAGCAACAATACATTTCCTTCTTGATTAGAAGATTTACTTTGGATTGACTTTATCTTTTTATATTTTAATTCTAAGATGTTTGTGGTTGTGTGACTACTGCTGCGCATTTAATTTTAGGAACAATCAGAAAATAAAAAAATTCTCATACATACATAGATGCTAACTATTCATGAATAAGTACAAATTAAAATGAAAAGAATATTCGTTTTGCATGGCTAGAACTTGAGTACATGCCACTGCCTTTTTGTGCTTTGATTGTTATTGAGATCCCGCATCGACTAGAAATATGACCAATGTAGGTTTGCTAAACTGGGCTTAGAACCCAACTCAACTCCACAAAATCGGCTTTTAAAGTGAGGATTGTCCAAGCCTTATAAGAACTACATTGGCCATATCTCTAGTCGGTGTGGGATCTCAATAATTGTGCTTCAGTTCTCAATACTGCCAACTATTGACCTTCTCATTATTGCTCTTGAATTAATGGAAGGCAAAAGTTTCTGTTCAGATGGTTAGGCCTTGACAGTCAGTGAAGGCTTTTTCTAAAATAATAATGTATCATTTTTTTCATTTTACTTCCTACTTGATTGTACTATGTAGCTTGTTTTTGGTCAATGTAGGTTTGCTAAACTTGGCCTGTGTTTTTTGTTTAGTTCTCCCAATGTTGGTTTGTGTATTTTCATTGATCCAAATAACATTTTTTTGGACTTGGATTTTTAGGGAGACGAAGAAGTTGGGGTTGCCCTTTTGACTTATCCTGTTTTGATGGCTTCTGATATACTTCTATATCAGGTGGTTTCTGACACTATCTTGTGGAATTTTATAAGCAACAGTCCGTATTTATCTTTATTTCCCCCCTGATTTATTATGTAATAGTGAAAGTTGAAAAACCTAGTAAATATACTAATATTACTTAATTTGATTGTAGCCTTGCGTGATTAGTTTTTGCAACCTTAATTTTTTTGAAACTTCTGTAAATGCATTCTAATATTAGATTAATTTTACCTTGAATTAGAATAATTCTTATAAAATTGCAGCATGCGTCTGCAGTCTGATTTTGTTCCTGTTGGTGAAGATCAAAAGCAGCATTTGGAGTTGACCCGTGACTTAGCTGAACGGGTTAATAATTTATATGGAGGAAGAAAGTGGAAGAAATTAGGCGGGTGAGGAATTGTTTTTAGACTGGACATAGAAACCATCTATAAGATTGGAATTATTTAGCTTCATTTTTTAGATTTAAGTTAGGCTTGACCATTTTTATTTTGTACACCTGTGACAGCCGAGGTGGTGCTATATTTAAGGCAAGTTATATTTTACCCTATTAGTAAGAGCTAATGAATCATAATGCAATTGAAATGTGTTTTTCCTAATAGCATTTTATGGGATATAGGTGCCAGAACCCCTTATACCTCCAGCTGGAGCCCGGATTATGTCCCTAACTGATGGCCTGTCGAAGGTCTTCTATTTTCTCCATTTTTTCTCACTCATTTGTATATACATATACATTACACACACACACACACACTCTCTCTCTCTCTCTCTTCTGTATCTAGTTCTGTAAACTGTAAATAACATGTACCTTTTCTTTTGCTCTATTATTAACTCTTCTTAATTCAACCGGTATGTCAAAATGTATCTGTTTTAGCATAAAAAATGCAGAATATTAGATGATGGTAATAAAAGGAGATTGCCTTGAGTGACATTTGCTTGGGAATTGAACTTCAGAACATTTTTTACTGATTTGAACTTATAAATTCATTCTGACTTTGTTAAGGGTTCAATTTTACAGATGTCAAAGTCTGCACCTTCTGATCAATCCAGAATCAATATTCTTGATCCCAAAGATGTAAGTAACTATATTCATTAGGAACGATTTACTTGTTTTGTTTATTTATTTTTATTTTTATAGGTCTTATTGCATGGTGCATATGCTTGTTTTCTGAACTGTTTGCATTTAATCTATGTGGGAATTTCTTGTTGCTTGTAATTGGTTGATGTTAGAGGCAGCAATTGTGACCTGCACATGGCATATAAGAGCAAATGAAGCTAGGTTGTTTACTTGGAGAAAGGCTTTGAAGCCTGAATGAAGCATTGAAAAGAAGACCAGGAAGAATTGGGGAAAAGAGAGCTTCACGAATTGCATATGGAGAAATTGAAAGACCTACTCAAGGGGTTAACTCGAACTTCTCAAGGAGAGAGGAACCTAATGAATCTTTTTGTGGAAGCAATGCCGCGGGTGCTGACAAGACGAAAATGGCCAAAGGAAATCATGCGCACTCCTCTAGGGGTAGTGATTGCATGGATGAAGGAGGAAGAAGAACAGAATTGGTTAGAAAAAATGGTGGAAATTGGAGATTCCCCTGTTCTTGGTAGACGTTTATGGTTTGGTTAATACTCAACAGGGTTGAATGATATGTCAAGCTCAAAGGGGTGGCTGACTGGGAAAGGGTGCAAGCAGTGAAGGTGGCTATGGAGGGGAAAGCTCTGATGGTGGGAGCTTTGCTCAAAAAACTAACCTTGTACTGTTTTCTGGGATGCTGTAAACTGTAATTGGGAGGTTCCACTTCCAGTCCTCAATGATGCAGAACCTATATGAAATGGTCTTTGGGTTGATGAATACCCCTTATACAAAAGCAAGCAATTTCAAGTAATGCTGATCGAGGAATGTCCATAGGAAGGAGAACATGATTGGTTTTTTCGAGATCATGGATGAAGAAAATTTTCTTAAATTTCACCTTTATGGCTACGTGAAACTTTTTTTTGGGATATGATAGCCTATATAAAATAATACGGGGAAGCGATAGAAATTATTTTTTGAGAGTTTCAGGGGTCCTGATTGAAAGGGAGATTTCAGGTCTCTAGAATGCCTAGGAGGTTAGACACCACTATTCTGTATCTGTAATCTATTCTTCCTTTCACTGGTTGCATTCCCCATTGGTACCACCACTGAGTTGAGAAGATTCTCATCAATAGTACTTTCTTTTCTTCAAGATTTTGATCCAGTTTTATCAGTTACTTATGGATTACATTTATGGTATTATTGGAGTCTTTAGGTTAAAATTTGCTTGTTTGTAGTCAGTCATTGCAGACCTGACTCCTTGGATTTTCACGTGATTTACATTTTATATGATTACGTGAACTTAATTTCAATGCTTCTGCTGTATGAATGAAGTATTCCTTGCAACTTGTATATTGATCTATGACTAAAGTTGACTATGAATATAAGATGAGTTTCCTAATTGTCCTGTAGATGTTAATTTTCCTCTGCTTTCTCTTGCTCTGAGTTTCCTTATTTTGTTTTGTAGCTTATAGCAAACAAGATCAAACGTTGCAAAACTGATTCATTTCCAGGGTTAGTATTGCTGTTATCCCATTTCTAGTAATATTATATGTTGATCATGGTCATTGGAGCCTTGGAGGTTTTGTCTGTAAATGTTTTTTTTTTTTACATTTACTTGTTTGCTATAAATCTTTTTTAAATTTGGTGTTTGGTAAGTTCTCAAATTACTTGTGCACTATGGCGAATCTTACAGCATGGAATTTGACAATTCCGAGAGGCCTGAATGTCATAATCTTCTTTCCATATACCAGCTCATTTCTGGAAAGACAAAAGAGGTTAGAAATGCGTATTTCTTTTTCATTTATAATTAAGTTGCTAATATCTTCTTAGTGGTTTTGGAATCTACCTAGTTTGATTAAGCATGTCTGATGCTTTCCATGTCTAATTTTTACTTTATGGTTTCCCTTTTGTGTCTGTAACGTAATAAAGTTTGTGCTTCTGGCCCTTTGAAGGTAAAAATAAGAGTTGACCTAAAAGGAAAGGAAGTAAATAAATAAATAACATGTACTGTTATTTGCCTTTCCATTTATATTTATATATGTAAACAAATTGATATCTATATGTATACTAGTTGTAATTTGTGAATGTTACAAAGAAAAACTAGTGACATGTGTGGCATGCTATGAGAAATGAGAATCACCCCGTGTTCAGCTTTGGTGTTATTGTAAGATTTTATCCACTAAAATGTCACAATGGCTATTAAGAGTAAGACTGATATTGATTAGGGGGTTGCCCATTGCCCTATTGTGAATGCCACTGTGTTCTATCAAAAACCACAATGTTGGAAAGGCCATTAGATCAAGGTTTCTTTTTATGTTGTTTCTTAAAATTTATATTTCTATAGCCAACAAATAACGGCATTGGGACTGGGAGGAAGTCTCTTGTCAGTCTTTTTAAGCTTTTTTAAAAAGCCACAATTATTAAGCTAATGGGTCTTTGCAAAGTTAACTAGGATGGTCTAATATGTGCTTCAAGAATACGTTGTCTGTTTTTAAGCCAAGATCATGAATTATTCTTTCTCAAATTATGGCAATCACATCAATATTTTTTAAACTTCCTCAGCATATTGATGCCTATTGAGAAGAAATCCTGGGCATTAATTTGCAAAGGAATTTTTTCTACTATGGCCAGTCAAAAGTCAGGCAATGAGATGGGATATCGAATTATGATGGAAAATTCCTGTTTAAACTTTAGTGTTATATTTCTTCAAATATTTCCCAATGATTAAGTAATTCTTGACTTTCATACACTTCAGAGACATTCTATTTGATACCCACTTTTATATACAGGAAGTTATGCAGGAATGCCAAAACATGAACTGGGGCGCATTCAAAGCTCTTTTAACTGATGCCTTGATTGATCATTTGCAACCCATTCAGGTTCCACAAACTAAATGATAATTTAATCTGAACATATTTACATTCTCATCCTTTATTTGTTTACCCCTGGAATCAGTGTTATCCCTGTACCACATTTCAATTAATAGTCAAAACAACTGGTTTTATTAACCTGTTACTAGGTTGAGCAAGTCAAGTGAGTCAAACAGGTATGAGTGGATTAAAAAACAACCTATCCTTAATGGTTGAGGCTTGATCGGCCTGGAAAGGGATCTAGGCACTGATACAACCAGGTTTACTGCCTTGGCTCTGTCTTGCTGATGTACTGAGTGCAGTTCATGGTAGTGGTTTGTGGTTGTTTACATTTTTTACCATTGCTGAATATGGTCATTCGGTCATGCACTATGTCAGTGTTATCTAGAATTAGTCCTTGTAGGTGTATTCCCTCTATTATGCTGTCTCACTATGCTCTTTAACTGCTTAGCGGACATAATTTTGTTTCACTAATAAAACAGTCTACCCCTTATATTTTCTTGGTGAGCATGGAGTCTGTGTTATCACTTTATGTTCTTTCTGTTTTTCTGATAGGTTCGCTATGAAGAAATCATGTCAGATTCAGGTTATTTAGAGGAAGTTTTGGCAGAAGGTGCTAGAAATGCAGCAGATATAGCGGATGCCACACTTCATAATGTTTATCAAGCAATGGGATTTTTGAGGAGACAGTGATGATTGATGATGCTAAGCAAAAATAAACGATAAGATTGATGAGGAAGCTACTTAAAAGCTAACTTTTGGATGATTCATCAGGCCTCAATACTTTGGAATAATCTCATGGGCATATACTCGACTACCGGAAGTGGAAAGATTATTTGATGCAAAGCCTAAAGATTCCGTGCATTCTTGATGCAATGAGCTTTATATCTCCTTTATTTTTCCTCAATGGATATGCTTGTTGCATACATTTTTTTTAAAAATTATTCTTCCATTATTTATTTGTACTGTATAATGAAACCACCAAATTGATAAATGATTTCGCCATTGTATTTGATGGAGACACACACAGCCTGGTTACTACTATTAAAATTAAAGTCTCTTATCAGGACGGAAGAGATTCAAAATATCAAATCATTAATCATCATATGCATATTTCTCGTTTCAAATAGGATTCTACGGAAGACATCTATGCTAATGCCCCCTTTCCCCAGTGGGACTAGAATAAAGGAGGGGCACACCAGATTCAGACATGCATGACTCATTTGATCATATCTTATGATTTAACAACAGATTTGCACAGTTTAAATTAAGACGGAAGGAACGCGAATAAACTTTCTGCTTATCTTTGTGCAAGTGGATATGTTAGTTTAAATAAGAATAACGCATATGGTTCTTTAAAAGACAATATGTTAGTTATATGATAAGAAAAGAGAAAGAAAATTCTAGGAAATATGGCTAACAGCTACAAGTAATTTTTGTTGGGTAAAATATACGCTCCTATGAATTTGTCAGTTTATCAAACGCGTGCACTTAATAACGAAAGCAATCAAGGAAGAAGTAGTTGAAGGAGACGCGCGACTTTCATGGTTAAGGATTACTATCAGTTTGTGGCTAGCTTCCATTCATGTTGGTCCACTGAAGCCGATAAATACCTACCACCTCTCACACTGATGACCACTTAAATTGCACCACTGAGAGCGAGACGTACCCCCTTCACAACTATGCTCTTCCTTACAGTACAGCTTCCTCCGCATGTGTGGGTCTTCTTCACTATATATAGTGCCCCCACTTGCCTATCAATAATTAAAATATAATCATTTCAACCCACCAAGTATAATATGCTCCCATTCATCTCATGCTAAGAAGTCCAACTCCTTATTTTAAGTCCATATAAAAATTTATTTTTTTAATATATTATAAAACTTTATATACTAAAAAAAATTAAAACTTTTAACATTAGCTATATACAAGCTAGCCTAACGTAATGGTAATCAATTTGTGATTTTTTCTTGAAGATTGAGGTTGATCCACATATATGTGCCCTGATTCTGCGCTAAAACTTAATGCTGCCATTGTCATTATTGCAGCAAGAATTGCAACATTAATAAGCATATTACTTTTTACTACTTAAATATTACTTATTTAAATTTAGTCAATAGTAAATTCTTGGATTATTAATGTTCAAATCTTTCATAATTATAAATTTAGATTCACAAATTTAAATTCTAATACACTATATCAAATTAATAAACACAAGTAATAGTATGTCTTCATTTACAAAATTTATTTTATATTTTTCTTTACAGTTTAAAATGTCTCATCTCTATAATTTATGTATATCTATTTTTTTTTGATTCTACTTCGAGGAGTATCCCACCGCCTATATGGCGGAGACTAATCTCCCGCGGGAGTTTGTTCGGCACCTCTAATGGGTGGCATCCCTCCCAGCTGAGATTTTTTCCATACCCAAGGCTCGAACCCGAGACCTTGGTTAAGGGGCGAGAGGCCTTAACCACTCACGCCAACCTCAGTTGTATATCTATAATATTAAGTATTTGATCTCTTAAATATTTCTATTTTAATATTATTTTTTTAAAAATCGTGTAATTTGCACAATATACTTAATTACTAGTTACTTAATAATAATATATGAAAGAGATCGATTGATTCATATTGAAATTTAAAATAAAAAATGCATTTCAAAGCATAATTAATTTTAGTTAGTATATTTAATAGGTATTTAACATTTACAAAAGAAAGTATTTTTGTGACTTTGACATATTTCAATATTTACAATTTAATAATAGAATAATTAAATTTTTAATTAAATTTTTTAATAAAATAAGAAAAGGAGCTAATGAAATAAATAAGATAATCCCTAATTAAGGGTGTTACAGGAAGATGATAATTAGACTTTTTTAAGAAGAAAATATTTACTCTTAATATTACTCATGGATTAATTAGTAACTTTATATTAGAATAATTTTTACTTTTTGAGAAGAGAATATTAGTAATTATAGAAATAAAAAATAAATACGAAACTTATAAGATATGAGATGATATACTGATTTAACTATAGTTAATTAAATATTTAAATTAATAACTCGTCACTGTTTTAATAAGTGACTCAATGACTCAGTTTTCCAGTTGACTTGTCCGAATTTTATATCACAGGTTTTACATGAAATCATGAATAGATCGAAAGATTAAAAAACTGGAGCAATTTACGAAAATAAACACACGAAACTAGCATGAATTAGATTTTAGCCTATCAAATCAAATTAAAATAAGAAAAAAAAAGACCGATCGATAACTATAAAAAGAATAAGCAGTATTTCTAACACAACAGGTTAAATTTTTTATCGTCAAAAAAAAAAAAACAGGTTAAATTTTTTGGATTTGGACCTTTCCATCCCATTTCTCTCCATCTCTCTCATTAATCCTCTTTATTTCTCTCTTAAATCTTTCCTCTCTCTCTACCATTTCCCCATTTTCTTTCCATATTCTTTCTCCCCCAATTTTCTCCTGCTGCAGAGACTGCATGCACGAGAGAATCCAATTTCCAATTCTTCTCTTTTCGTGCTGTTACAATTTGCGCTTTTAATTAGCATTTGCGTTAAGAATAATTATATTCACCCTGGCATGAGCTGCACTTTCTCACCTATATAACGACATGTTCACGCATGCCATTTTGGGAGAAGCTAGCATTTTCCGAGAGCAAGGGAGCTGCAGAAGAGAAGAGAGGTGCGGGATAGTAAAATTAAACAGATCAGAGAAGGAAATTAAGCAAGGGAGGGAGAGCAAATAGCAGCTGAAAACTATCCATCCATTCTCTAATTCCCAGTAAGTCCTGAGGAGTTGGAGAAGAGATAATTGAAGAAACAAATTATTGAGAAAAGGCGCAACACAAAAGGTAGATTGGGAGCAGAAAGCACAAAGAAATAAAAGAAGAGAAGGAATCATTGCTAAGGTGACTGGGGACACCAAGTAAGCGGTATCATCATCCTTCCCTCCTTTTATTATCCTCTGTAAATGAGTTTCTTCCTTTCTTTGTTTTTTGTGCGTCAACATGGTTGAATTCTCTGTATCTTGCTCGTGGAATATGGTTGATCACTTCTAACAAATCTCCTCTCTCAATCACTTTTTTTTTTATTTGGACCCGAGACATTGCTTAATTATTATTCTATCAAACATGCATATTTTTATTTCTACATATTTAATCAACACAAGAGAACTATTGAGAAATAACTTACATTATTAATATACCAGTTCTTTCCCATAATAATAGTCGTTTTGAGTGAGAGTAACAATTTTACCAAATTAATTTTATTATTTATATTGCTCAAAAACCAATTCAATACTCTAAAAAATATTATTTGGGATAAAATTAGAAAAAAAAATTAATGATTCATTGAAAAATAAAATGACAATTATCCCTTAGGTCCTTTTTATAAAAAACACAGAACAAAATCATCAAGACCAAGAAAGTGCATTGAAATAGGTTAATTATAATTAATAATGCTATAATTTTCCAAAAGTATCATTTGTGGGATTGGTGCCTTTTAATATTCTTTTTGTGGGTCTCATAATAAATAAGGTTAAAGTTGAAAATGAATAATTAATATTGTTAAAAACAAGACATTGTTTCTTATAAAAAAGACCATAAAAATAGCTTCTTTTGTTTCTTATAAGAATGACTGAAGAAAGTATTTTGGAACACTTTTACTTTGCTAAAATGGACTATTATTATGGAATGAATGGAGTATCTAAGAGGGTTCTACTAATCAATTTCCACTTGTTAAAGAACTAAACAAATCAAAATTATTTATTATGCATTAATTTTTTTGGATAAGCATTTATTACGCATTAATAATATTGAATGCATGGCATGCTATAGTTGACATATTTAATGCATCTTTCCCTTTGACTTTAAAAAAAACGCATTAATAATACTATCTTTGGTCTCTATTATAAAAGACAAATAACTAATTCATCGAGACCAAGAAAAAGTAGTTGAGTTAGTTAATTTTAATTAATTTAAATATTATTCCAAAAATATCATTGCTTTTAAATGGTTAATAGTAACACCCACTTGCATAGAAAATTGGTCCCATAATAAAATAAGGGTATAAAAAGAATTCTAACAATTAAAGCATTTAATAATGAATCTATATTTCTTATAATTTGGACCAGAAAAATAACCTTATTTTAGTAATAGAGACCGAAAGTAGTATTAAAAAAATAATTTTATTTTTTTTAAATTATTGATCATATCATTAATTATATTTTTTAATCTGTGTGACATTATTTTAAACGCCTGTAAAAGGGAAAAAAAATAGATAAGTAGATATATAAAAAATAAAATAAATTGTGTCACTTGCAAATAGTAAGGTAACGTTTGGCCCACCCAAATAACAAAACGGAACAATTAATTTTATTCTATTATCTATGTTTCTACCCCTTTTAGATTGTATATGTTTCTACCCCTTCATGGAAAAGCAGGCCTACCATTTTTATTACATTTGTTGTGATGTGTTGAATTTGTAATATGCACTAGATATATATCAGAACATGTACATCTGTGTCCTGTTCCCTCTTATATATTAGCTAACAAATCACATTCGGGAACACCATAGGATAAGAAGCATCTCGATGAGGAGAATACACATGGATAGAAACAACTGAGAAAAGAAAGAGGTCCTAACACAGAGAGTTGTTTGCAGTGAAAATACTGAGGTAAGGGAAGGAACCATTCCTTGTACAGAAAATTTCAACAGAGCATTCTGTTTTGAAACAGGTATATATCAATTGAAACGCGGATAACTTATCCAAAATTTCATTTTGGACTTTTTGTTTTGATCAATTTCCCTTTCACAGCATAATTCCTACAATTACTGATGTTTAGGTGCTGCTGCCACTTTTAAGCTCCCAGCTTCCTTCATATATCGGGTTGTGAGTCGAAAGAAGGGATCTCTAAATTATGGACAGTGAAAAGGGTACTGTGTCTAAGACACACTCAAATGCGGAACTGGATGATGATGGGAGAATCAAGAGAACCGGTATGCTTTCTCTACCTCTCCCTCTCCCTCTCTGGTATAAAGTCTCTGCATCAGTGCATCTCTTTTTCTTTTCTTTGTATCTCAGATGAATTGTTCATCAATTACTAATGTAAGTAAGAAAATAGGCCTGACTTCATGCGTCTTTTCCCAAATTATAGTATTTGTCACTTATTTTAGCTAAAATTAGTTTTTTTTTTTACTATTTTTATTAAAAAATAATCATACTTTATATTTGATAAGATCGGATTCATACACAGACTTGTATATATAAAAAGAAAGAAAAAGAATAAATCCGTTGAATTTTAATTTTTTTTAGGCCTGCGTGCAACTAAAGTCCTTTTCTTAACATAAATGTAACTAATTGGAGATACTCTATGTTGCCAGGCAGTCCAAAAAGTTTGCTGTACGCAAACACAGAGATAAAAAAAAAGTTAAAATTTATTTTTAAATCAATATACTAAACTTAGCAAATAGATAAATATTCATAATGATTAATATTTTATATGAGATATAAATCAAAGTTAATGAAAAATTACAGTAGTTATTTAATAAACCAAACTCGATAATGTTTCCTGAACTGGAATATGGGGGTATGTGTTTGAAAGAGTTTTTCTTATAGAAGTACTGTAACTAGAAACTGAGTGTACAAACTAGAAGTGTAAGCTAGATTATAGGAAAATGACTGACAATATAGAAGTGTAAGTAAAAACTGAGTGTACAAACTTAGGATTAGTAGATGCTCTCTTTGATTTATTTAACCTTAGTTAGTTAGATATTTGATGTATATAATGGAAATATTTGGGTTGGGCTGGTTGCTTGCAGGAAATGTGTTGACGGCTACCACACACATAGTAACAGTGGTGGTAGGGGCAGGAGTGTTGGCTCTGGCATGGGCAATGGCTCAACTAGGATGGATAGCTGGCATAGCCGTTATGTTAATTTTTTCATGCATTTCCATTTACACTTACAATCTTATAGCCGATTGTTACAGATATCCTGACCCTGTTATTGGCAAGAGGAACTACACTTATATGCAAGCCGTCCATGCATACCTAGGTATATATCATCATATATAAAATAGATAACATGCTCCTTCATAATCATTAATTATGCAAAAGGTTAACATTTTTTAAAATTTGTCCATTTTATAATTAGGTGGAACAATGCACGTGTTTTGCGGATTGATCCAATATGGGAAACTCGCTGGGATTACTGTGGGATACACCATAACAACCTCTACAAGCATGGTGTACGCTATTACATTGATAAACTAATTAATGTGTGAATGATTATGCATAATATTTGCAAATGAGATGACAGACTCTGAATTCATCTTTCTTTCTTTTTCCCCTGGTTTCTGATAATGTATATATAATGTGGCAGGGCTATAAAGAAACTCATTTGTTTCCACAGAAGAGGCCATGAAGCTTATTGCAAGTTTTCAAATAACCCCTATATGATTGGTTTTGGGATCCTTCAAATTTTATTGTCTCAAATCCCAAATTTTCATAAGTTAACATTGCTTTCTACGGTTGCTGCTATTACCTCTTTTGGTTATGCATTAATCGGAAGTGGGCTTTCTCTAGCAGTCGTGCTCTCAGGTATAACTAACTTTCACCTATATTTTTCCAAAAGATTATGAATTTTAAGACTAATTTCTAGCAAAAAGAAATTAACTAATTTATTAGATGTCTACACCAAATTTTTTTTTTTGGAGGTTTCCCTTAATCCCTGCATAGAAGGGTGTTATGCAAATAGATTGGTTGTATATATATAATAATGAAATCTGTTTGACAATTTTGCTTCCAATTCTGTATTTACTACATAGGCCCTTTTTTTTATGTGAACAGGGAAAGGAGAAGCAACCCATTTATTTGGAATCAGAGTAGGGGCAGAACTATCTGGAGCAGAAAAAATTTGGAGGGTTTTGAGTGCTTTGGGAAACATTGCACTTGCTTGCTCTTTTGCTACTGTTGTCTATGATATAATGGTAAAACCACCCAGCCTACTTGATGGGTTTATTTTGTGGGTTATAGGGTATTTTGTTGTAGAATGTAGAGTATTTTTCTGGAGGATGTTCGTCACGTATTATTATTGCTTGGCTCCTTAAATAGAGCTATAATATAACAAAATCTGATCCTAATCTAAACATATCCAATATTATCCTAATTTAAAAAGCATCATAATCTAATCATATCTAACATTATCATAATCTTAAAATTTAAACAAGTATAACAACCTAAAATCTAGATAAAACATAATTTTAAATCATAAAGTTGTTACAGCTATTTAGACATTATCCACAACATTCCTCCTTGACTTAATAGCTGTTATAACACCGTCTTCAAATTTTGAATATTTGTTGCTTTCTTCCTTCTATTGTATTTGTAAATCTTCTCAACGTCTTTCTTGGATGGGACCACCGCAATGTTCTTCTTCATCTTCTTTTCATGATGAGATTCTGGATATTGTTTGATATGATTTTTTCGATTTTTATTTCTAGCAGCATCTTGATCATCTCCATGATTTTTGGGATTGTGATTATTTCTTTTCGAACTTCCACAATCCAAATCTTTGATGATCCTTTTCTTCTTATCGACTTCAACAATTTTTGTAGAAGTATCTTTCTCGAATATCACCATATCTTTTTCTGTTATTTCTTCTTTTGTAACTTGCTCTTCTCTCATTAATTCTAAGGCAAAACTTTTTCCCTTCATTTGAATTTTGAACATATCTCTGTCTTTTGAATCTTTAATAACGCAATGTTTGTCTTCAGATAACACCTTATAGTCTTTTTCCAATAACTGGGCAACACTTAAAAGATTTTGATTAATTTCAGGAACATAAAGAACATCAGAAATTAATTTCAAACCTGTTTGACTTTTAAACGCCACAGTTCATTTTCCTTTTACTTCAATGTATGATCCATCACCAATTCTGACTTTGGATATAGCAGTTTCATTGATCTCTTTGAAGAGATCTCGATCATATGTCATGTGATTTGTACAACCACTATCTATAAACCAACCTTTTGTGGAGTTGTTGGTTGTAAAGCATGAAACGAACAACAGATCTTCTTGTTGGTCCTCCTCGGCTAGAGTAACTTGTTGTTGTGACTTGCATATCTTCTCTATGTGTCCTAATTGACCACACTTGTAACACTTTGCATCTGGTCTCCACCAACATTTATTTTGTGGATGATTTTTCTTTTTGCAGTAAGGACAAGGTGGAAAAACCTGAGTATTATTGTTGTTGTTATTCTCCTCCTTTTTCTTGTTTTTGTTGAATCTGGCAAGAAAGACATCTTCCATAGATGTTTCTTCCCTCATTATCCTCCTTTGCTCTTGTGGCTGTAATGCATATAATACTTCTGCCAAAGTGATCTTACTCAGATCATTTGTGTTCTCCATAATGGTTATAGAAGCTTCATATCTTTCAGGTACTGTCACAAGAATTTTTTCTACTATTCTGGAATCAGAAAATTCAGTTCCCAGCAATCGTACCTTGTTGGCAATGGTGAGCAATTTGTCTGAGTATGTTTTGATTGTCTCAGACTCTTTCATTCTTTGTATCTCAAAATCTCTTATTAAATTCAGTATCTGCATGTTTCGTATCCTCTCATCTCCTACATATTCTTTCTTCAAGTAATCCCAAATTTCTTTTGCTGTTTTGAGAGTCATGATTCTGGTGAAGACGATTTTTGAAACACCAGCAAACAAACATGATTTTGCTTTTGCATTCTTGATTTTTCTTTCCTTGTGACTTTTTATCTGGGCCGCGGTAGCATCGTCTGACAGCGGATGAACATTGTAGTCCTCTTCCACGGCGTCCCAGAGATCTAAAGCCTCTAGGTGAGATTCCATTCTCACAGCTCAAAGGTCATAGCTTTCTCCATCAAAGATAGGTGGAGCAACTTGTGAAAAAACTTGTTTCAGCATCCATTATCACAGGTCCTTCAAGAACCAAGAGCTCTGATACCACTGATGGGTTTATTTTGTGGGTTATAGGGTATTTTGTTGTAGAATATAGAGTATTTTTTTAGAGGATGTTTGTCTCGTATTATTATTGCTTTGCTCCTTAAATAGAGCTATAATATAACAAAATCTAATCCTAATCTAAACATATCCAATATTATCCTAATTTAAAAAGTATCCTAATCTAATCATATCTAACATTATCCTAACCTTAAAATTTAAACAAGTATAACAACCTAAAATCTAGATAAAACATAATTTTAAATCATAAAGTTGTTACAACTATTTAGACATTATCCACAATACTACTGATTAATACACTATCACTGTCATAAATTAGAAAGAAAAAGAAATAGACTTAACTGTTGTGGCAAATTGGAATTGTCGGTTATTCCATTGAATTTGATTGATTATCTTCATGCTTTGTTAATTAGGACACACTAAAGTCACATCCACCAGAAAGCAAGCAGATGAAAAGGGCCAATGTGTTGGGGATCACAGCAATGACAACACTTTTTCTCCTATGTGGTGGCCTTGGCTATGCTGCATTCGGTGATCACACCCCAGGGAACATCCTCACCGGCTTTGGATTTTATGAGCCATTCTGGTTAGTCGCACTGGGGAATGTTTGCATTATAATCCACATGGTGGGAGCATATCAGGTTGGGTATTCGTCTTATTCATGAAATTTAATGTCGGCATTATAGTTATATACACACACACATATGTGAGAACATAGGAAGAGTCCATCTTAACCGCGTAAATTGAGATTTGCTTTTTTTTTACTCTCAAATTAAACATTTCTTTTAGTAGAAATGCGTGATGTGTGTGTCCACAGGTTAATTTATAACGATTAATAACTTGAGATATTAATATTATGTTGCAGGTGCTTGCTCAACCGATATTTCGTATAGTGGAGATGGGTGCTAACATGGCGTGGCCAAGTTCAGATTTCATAAACAAGGAATACCCAACCAAAATGGGCTCCTTAACATTCAATATCAGCTTGTTTAGGCTGATTTGGAGGACTATATTCGTGATAGTGGCCACAATTATTGCCATGGCGATGCCATTTTTCAATGAGTTCCTTGCAATGCTTGGAGCAATTGGATTTTGGCCACTCATCATCTTCTTCCCTATACAAATGCACATTGCTCAGAAACATATAAATAGGCTATCACGAAAGTGGTGTGCGCTCCAACTATTGAGTCTCGTCTGTTTCCTTGTTTCAGTCGCCGCAGCAGTTGCTTCCATTCGTGGAATTAGCAAGAATATCAGCAAGTACAAACTCTTCAAGTATAAACAATAGGCCCATTTCGTAACAAAAACAATAGTAGCCCATTAGCCCATTTTAAAACGAAGCCCAGAGTCGGTGTAGCTCCATTAATATAATATTCTCTTATTAGCAAAAAATATCTTGTTTTTTTTTTCGGTGCCTCGGAATGGCCGAAGACAATTAATTAGTGAACCCAAGGACACACATTTTAACCCCAAAAAAAAGGCCACACGTATATTGACAAAAAAAAAAGGCCACACGTATAGATGGAAGGTAACAGAACGGCTCACCGTGTTGCTCAGCTAAACTTTCAAGAGTTTGACCAAAAAAATTCAAAAGTTGACCAAAAAGAAAACTTTCAAGAAGTTCTGCCTTAACTCAGCGGTGACCCATTATGCTGTGGCGGTGGTCGCTTTCTCTTCCTTCCCTTGAAGAACGGAGGTGCATCGAAGGAGACAGGGACAGGGAGGATCCTTAAACCTCCATGCTTGTCTCACTGAATGGTGTTGTTCTTGATTCTTGATGGCATGGCAGGCTAGTGTCTACAAGGTACCATGGAGTTTACAAGTTGAGTAATTAGGCTTTGTTTGGAGTTTTGCTTATCCTGACATTTTACTTGGTTCACCTCTTCACCTAGTTAAGTGTCTTGTATCAGAGTACTTTTTTCTTCACTCACCAAAAAAAAAAGATGATAGGGAACAAGGTCAACAAGGGAGCTTGACGATTCTCTGAGGCTATGTTATCGGCCCTGTGGAATTGTTCATCTGGGCTCCTTTTGGGGGTCTTCTTGTTTTTCCAGTTTACCGTTGAGGCGTTGAACAAAAAAAAATGTCCGCCCAGGAAAGCGCACACACTTTTGACCAAAAGACCAGAAACAATAAATAGTCACTTTGGTCCCTTAGAGTGTTAGGCGATATCACTTTAGTCTTTGACAGATATGAAATTCAAAAAAGGTCCTCAATTATCATCCGTTAGTTATTTTGGCCCCTAAAAATAATTACTTACTGTCATTTTGGTCCCTAAAAAGTGATTATTTATTGTCATTTTAGTCTTTAAAAATATTATTTTTCTTACGACAGGGACTAAAGTGACTAACACTTGATACCAAGTGATGACTTTTTTTAAATTTTGTACCTGTCAAGGACCAAAATGACACCACTTAACATTGTCGGCTAAAATAACTGTTTACTCAAAAAAGAAAAGAAAAGCACACACGCTCTCATGGGTCATATATCTTGCAACTGACCGCAAGATTAGCGACGTGAGAGGGAAGGGGAGTAAAGAGGAGGAAAATTACAAATAACATTACCCAATTATAATTATATGTGCATGTGATATCAATGAATTTGAGGAACATTTATACAGCTGCACTGTTTTTTTGTGGTCAAGAGCTGCACTGTTTTAAGATTAACATTTTGCAAGCGTGAGAAAAAAAAAAACAAGACTTCAACGATTGATTAAAAGGCAAAATTATATTTTTGGTATTTAATTTTTTTTTAATTTAGTCTCTTATTTTTTTTAACAAAATAGTCTTTTATATTTTAAAAACAAACTCTAGTAGTTCTTTTATAATGCAATCAAATATGTATATATATAGGTTAAAATATATAGATCAACAAAATGCTCAAATAGATTAAAATAGATTAGTATGAGACTATGTGGACAAAGATAGAGACAATATACATGTCTATGACAATTAAAAAGTTATTGAAAAAACTTAAGTGATTACTTTTGTTAAAAAAAATAAGGGATCAAATTGAAAAAGAAAAAAAAATTAAGTTAAAGGACAAAATGAATAATTTTGCCTAATTAAAAAAGAAGTGACATTTGAAGGTATTTATTTACCGAAGACATAAAATTCTAGGTAATTCTATACTTTTTTCAATTCAATAAAAAAATATAAATACACAAAAGCCTCAATTGATTTTTTTGAGTGAACCTATGGGTATCCTCCATGTGCAAGTGTGGGCAAAAGCCCATATGCAATGAGCATTTAATTTGTTGCAATGGTTTATCCATAATATTAATAAATTTTTATACTGAAATTACAGTTCTTTCTAGATGTACATAAGTTAGAATCAATCATAAAAAACAATATTTTCCAGTAAAAGAAAAGTTAGAATCAATCATAGAAAATTTATCCATCCTTTTGCTCTCGTTCCAATTTTTCTGCAACCAAACATTAAAGAAAAATATGGAGAAAACAAAAAGGTAAACAGATGCAACTTTAATTTAAAACAAAACAGAGAAAAAAACGCAACATACAATGAATCAAATATTATAAGAAATAAATTAAAGAGAACATAAAGGGCAAAAAATTAAATTTTAAATAAAAAATGAAATGAGCAAAAATGACAAAAAATCTAAATCTTAAATGAAATAACCTAAATAATCAAAATTCTGATAAGACTTATATAGCGTAAATTCTTTTACTCTTGTATTTATAGTAGTTGTTACCTATTTATTATGGCAATCAATTTATCATTAATTTCCGAAAAGACAATTAATTAATAGTTTTTAAAGGACAACATTCAACTAATCAAATTTTTTACTTTTATTTTGGGGAAGATTTGTAATGATACATAATTTTTAAAATTTAAAAAGATAATAAATAGAAAGTTACTTTTAGAAGGGAAAAAAAACGGTAGTAACGGTTCTGATACGGGACGGGGTGATGCAATGATGCATGGTCAGGTAAGCATTCCTTGTTACAGAAAATCAACAAAGCATTCTATAAAGTTTGAACCAGGTTTATATAAACTAATATGCTGATAACTTTTCCCATATTTACTTTTGGATTTTTCGTTTTGGATTTCTGTTTCTCAACGCATTTCCTACTTACTAATGTTAAGCACTTTCTCTGCTTCCTTCATAGCTGTGACTTGAGAGCAGGGATCCCTGAATGGACGATGAAGTAAGTAAGGGTGTTTATATGAGACAGTACTCAAGTATGGAATTGGACGATGATGGGAGAATCAAGAGAACCGGTATGTTTTCTTTATCTCTCCCTTAACACAACGTCTCTCTCTCTCTCCTTTTTTTTTTTCACCTTCATATATTTCAAATGGCTCTTGTTCATATAGATTGTTATGCATAATTTTATATGGCATGAGACTCAAAAGTGATGAGAAAAATATACACCAAATGCTCACATGTTAGACTCATTGGGCAGATAATCTCATTTCTCAGTTATATACTAGATGCCATGCATGCCATTCGGGAAAAAAAAGTTTTAAGCAATTTAAAAAAAAATAGAGTGAAGTGACAGCTGATTTAATCGAAAAACATTGTTAAATTAACTAGATATTTGATTTATTTAACCTAAAAATTGATTAGTTAGAAACTTGGTGTATTTATTATTGATATGGGAAAAGAGAAGTGGACACAGAGAAATCACTGAATATACCTCATGATATTATGAAAAGTATGAATGTACAAAGGGGATTAGCATCCTTATATAGGAGGAGCTAATAACAGCTTATCAGAACTTAACTAACTTAATCTAATAACAACAGATAACAAACCTATAACAGAATATGTATAGTAACTAACTAAGTGATATCTAATACCCCCCCGCCCCCACAAGCTGGAGAGCAGATACTCTGAAGACCCAGTTTGCTAACAAAATTATGGAATGGACCCGGATCGAGAGCCTTGGTAAAACAGTCTGCAATTTGGTGGGCAGAAGGAATAGGCAGTAGTTGGAAAAGTTTTTGTTGGAGCTTCTCTCTCACAAAGTGGCAGTCAAGCTCAATATGTTTTGTTCTTTCATGGAAAGATGAATTTGTTGCGATATGCCTAGCTGAGGAGCTGTCACAATATAAGGTAGCAGGCTTGATAAAAGGTAAATGTAGGTCTTGGAGGATGTAAGTGAGCCACTGCAGTTCACATGTAGTAGTTGCAAGGGCTCTGTACTCGGCCTCAGTTGATGAACGGCTGATAGTGGGCTGCTTCTTTGACTTCCAAGAGATCAAGGAGTTGCCCAGGAAAATACAAAAACCAGTCACAGATCTTCTAGTGTCAGGGCATGTAGCCCAGTCAGAGTCACTAAAGGCTTTCAGCTGCAATGGAGAATCCGAAGGAAAGAAGGCCCATGGCAGGGGAGTGTTTGACATAACGTAAAACATGTAAGGCAGCATCATAATGAGTAGAAGTAGGATGAGTCATAAACTGACTGAGTTGCTGGACTGAAAAGGAGAGATCTGGTCTGGTAGCTGTTAGGTATATCAATTTTCCAGTAAGTCTCCGATAGGCTTCAGGATCTATCAATGGTGTGCCCTGATCCTTGGAGAGTCTGGTTCCTTTCTGCATGGGTGCAGATGCAGGCTTGGCAGCCAAGAGACCGCAGTCAGCAAGGATGTCCAGGGCGTATTTTCTCTGGCGTAAATGGATGCCGGTTTTGGATCGTGCTATCTCAAGTCCAAGAAAAAATTTCAGGTATCCCAAATCTTTGATTTTGAATGTGGTGTTGAGGAAAGACTTGATGGCAGTAATTTCATCCAAATTGTTTCCAGTGAGAATTAAGTCATCTACATAGACCAAAATAGCAGTAAAAGAAGTGTTAGAATGTTTGGTAAATAAAGAGGGGTCAGATGTAGATTGGCTAAATCCCTTAGAAATCAGAGAAGAAGATAGGCAGCCGTACCATTGCCTGCTGGACTGCTTTAGTCCATATAGGGATTTAAGCAATCTACAAACCTGATTTGGTTTGGAACTGGACAAACCAAGAGGGAGGTGCATATAGATCTCTTCCTCCAAGTGTCCATGTAAAAAGGCATTGTGGACATCAAGTTGATGTAAATGCCAATTTTGACTAGAAGCAATGGCTAGGAGTAACCTAATGGTAGTGAGCTTAGCCACAGGGGAGAAGGTGTCAAAGAAATCTATGCCTTCAACCTGTGTGTAGCCTTTGGCCACTAACCTAGCTTTATGTCTCTCTATGGAACCATCCGATTTATATTTAATTTTAAAAACCCATTTACAACCTATGGGTTGCTTTCCTGGGGGAAGATCAGTGATGACCCAGGTTTTATTTTGGTGTAAGGCATGCAATTCTGAGTTCATGGCCTCTATCCATTGAGGATGTTGGATAGCTTGCTTATATGTCCTAGGTTCTTCATGCAAATGCTATAAAGTGCATATGTGCAGGGGATATGTTTGCATATGTAAGAACAGCAGATGATATGGATATTTAACATGAGCAGATGCAGTGGTTAATATGGAATTACAGTGAAAATCTTTAAGATAGGAGGGAGCTTTCTTACCCGAGTGGATCTTCTAATGTTAGCAGGTTCAGAAATGGCATGAGGAGTGAGAGATAATACCTGATCTGCTGTTGTTTCAGTGGCAGGTTGTGTGACAGGAATAATGGATGGTGTGTCAAAGAGAAACAGAATCATATTGATCTATAATGTCATTATGTAAAACTTGATCATGTTGTTGAGTGGGTGAAGCATATGGAAATTGAGATTCAAAGAAAATAGCATGTCTAGAGATAAAAACCTGTCTAGTTTGTAAATCAAACAACACATACCCTTTAATTCCAGGTTTATAACCTAGAAAAATACATTTTCTTGCCCTAGAGTCCAGTTTATGTCGCTGTTGAGTTAAAGTAGAAGCAAAGGATAAACAACCAAACACTTTGAGGTCCAAGTATGTGGGTGGTTGATTGTATAGGAGCTCATAAGGGCATTTGTGTTGTAGCACAGGGGGTTGGGAGTCTATTTATAATAAAAACAGCATGTAAAAGAGCATATGACCAGAAACTTTTTGGTAAGTGAGAATGAAATAGCAGAGAGCGAGTGACATTCAAGAGGCGTCTGTGTTTTCTTTCTACCACCGAGTTTTGTTGAGGTGTCTCAACACATGATTTTTGGTGCAAAATGGCCAGGGATGTATAAAAGGATGGCATATTAAATTCAACCCCATTGTCACTACGAATAGCTTTTATTTTGACAGAAAATTGAGTATGAATGAAATTGACAAAATTAGTTATGCAGTCTCTGGTTTCACTCTTGTATTTCAATAGGAAAATCCAAGTGATCGATTAATTTAAGTTATGATCGATTAATTTAAGTATTTACTCCAACGATTTGCAGAGTGAGTAATTTAAGTTGTTAGATGAGAAAATTAACTATCAATATTATATGTACATACATGATTTATATTGGTATATATATCAAAGATGTTACTCATCTAGGATTAAGAGGTGAGATTACATTTGAGTCAAAATTATCCTTATTATAAATATTTGTGTTGGGATGGTTGCTTGCAGGGAACGTGTTGACCGCTACAACACACATAGTAACGGTGGTGGTAGGAGCAGGAGTGCTGACTCTGGCATGGGCAATGGCTCAGCTAGGATGGATAGCTGGCATAGCCGTTATCATCACATTTCCATGCATTTCCATTTACACTTACAATCTTATAGCCGATTGCTACAGATATCCAGACCCAATCACTGGCAAGAGGAACTACACTTACATGCAAGCCGTCCATGCATACTTAGGTATCATAAATAAATAAATAAACTTAAATTTAATCTAATTCCCTCTAGTTATTCTTCTACATAAGCATAATATTTCTAACTTCAAATTGTTAACCTCCTTAAATTATATATATCAGTGTTAAAAATTTGTCCACCCCCCATAATCAATCAAAAATAAATCATCTATACAAAAATTCATGTCCTATTTCATGTGTGTAAATTGATTCCAATTCCAATTTAATAATTAGGTGGAACATTGCACGTGGTTTGCGGATTGGTCCTATATGTGAAGCTCGTTGGGGTTACAGTGGGCTACACTATAACTACTTCTACGAGCTTGGTGTACGTTATTACGTTGAGTAGACTAGTTATGTGTATTGCAAATTAGATGTCAGTCTCTGAATTCCTCTGTTTTTTTCTTCTTCCTGGTTTATGGTAATATATATGTGGCAGGGCTGTAAAGAAAGCAATTTGCTTCCACAAAAGAGGCCATGGAGCTTATTGCAAGTTTTCAAATAATCCATGTATGATTGGTTTTGGGACCGTGCAGATTTTATTGTCTCAAATCCCAAATTTCCACAAGTTAACATTGCTCTCAACTATTGCTGTTATTACCTCTTTTGGTTATGCCTTCATTGGAAGTGGCCTTTCTTTGGCAGTCCTGGTCTCTGGTAACTACAACTTTCATTCACCTTAATTTCATATTTTAAGACCATACATTTCCAGAAAAAAAAAGGTCAACTAGTATATTAGAGGGATCTTATGTAAATAAATAGACTCATCATTGTATAATCAAGATTTATGTTTGACAGTTTTCTTCCAATTCTAAGGCATTTTGGCTGTGAACAGGGAAAGGAGAAGCAACCAGTTTGTCTGTAGGGCCAGAACTATCTGGAGAAGATAAAATTTGGAGTATTTTCGGTGCTTTGGGAAACATTGCAAATGCTTGCTCTTTTGCTGCTGTTATTTATGATATAATGGTAAAAACACAGAATTTACTCATTGCACCATCACTATATTAATAATTAAGAAATTGGAAAGAAAATAAATAGAGTCAGCTGTTGTGGCAAATTGGAATTGTCAGTTATTCCATTGAATTTGGTTATCTCCATGCTTTATTTAGGACACATTAAAGTCATGTCCACCAGAAAACTCACAGATGAAAAGGGCCAATGTGTTGGGGATTTCAACAATGACAATACTTTTCCTCCTATGTGGAGGCATTGGCTATGCTGCATTCGGTGATCACACTCCCGGGAACATCCTCACTGGCTTTGGATTTTACGAGCCCTTCTGGTTGGTCGCCCTGGGGAATGTTTGCATTGTAATCCACATGGTGGGAGCATATCAGGTTGGATATTCGTCTTAATTTAATGCTAGCATGCATCACACAAACACACACACACACATAATTTTTTGTCTTTAATTTGTGTATCATATCGCCTAATCCTACTTAAATCTAGTCTTTACTATACTCATACATTATGACTTTTTTTGGGTTTGTAATTGAGTTTAAATCTAAAAAATTAATTTTTACTAAATTAATTGGATATACTTATACGGGACAAAATAAAACCCTCCTGAACGCCCTAATTGCTATTCGTACAAATAGGAGTTTGAGTACATATCGTTGTAACGTGAAATTGGTGCTAAGTTTTAAATCATGAGATATTAATATTAATTGATATTATGTGGCAGGTGATGGCTCAACCGATATTTCGCATAGTGGAGATGGGTGCTAACATGGTGTGGCCACATTCGGCTTTCATAAACAAGGAATACGACCCAACCAAAATGGGCTCCTTATCATTCAGCATCAACATGTTCAGGCTAGTTTGGAGGACTATATTCGTGATAGTGGTGACAATTGTTGCCATGGCGATGCCATTTTTCACCGAGTTTCTTGCCCTGCTTGGAGCAATTGGATTTTGGCCATTCATGATCTTCTTCCCTATACAAATGCACATTGCTCAAAAACAGATAAACAGGCTATCACTGAAGTGGTGTGCGCTCCAACTATTAAGCTTCGTGTGCTTCCTTATTTCGGCAGCCACGGCAGTTTCTTCCATTCGTGGAATTAGTAAGAACATCAACAAATACAGACTGTTTACGTATAAACAATAGTCCATTCCAAAACTTTAGGGAGGAATTCATCCGCAATAGAGTTGGTCTTCCTAACTTTAGATTCTCATAGTTTTTTGCTCATGGTCAGGTTTTTTTGCCCCCCATGCCTTTTGTATTCTCTTTTTCAGTCTTATCTATATATTTCTGGCGAGCTGCAGATGATTGGTAGTGGCGGGGGTGTCAACCTAGTTGGGATCGTCGCTTCTATAGTGATGTCTTTGCTTGCCAGTTTGCTTAAAAAAAAAAATAGTCCATTCCAAAACGAAGCCCAAAGCTAGTGTAGTAGACATTAAAATAAATTTCTTTTGGGCCTCTGAATAACCCAAGACGAAAACTAATATTGAAATTAGTCTAGTAAACACAATAAAAATATAATTAAATTATTTTATTTTTGTATATTATTTATTTATTTATTTGTTGATTATCTTGTTTTTGTATACTCTAAATGTATCACATTAAGTCTTAATATATTTACCTAAATTGATTAGTATAAAAATTATAAATGAAATATAAAAAAATTGTATAAATTTTGCGTCAGTTCAAAACAGCTGCTATATCATCAGAAATATTTTTCTAGCCAATTTGCGACGGTACTGAACTGCCGCTATCTGTATTTGACGGCCACGCATGCACAACCGCCGCAAGCTATTTTTAGTGCTGGTTTTAACTGCCACCACTCTCATTGTACTCTTTTTTCTCACAGCAATGGTTTTCACCTTGATAGTTACAAGGAAATTTTTTATTTCTAATTATATATTATTTAATTTTAAAGGTTTGAAATGGTATTGATTTGATTATAACTTTATTTAATTGACTAATAGGAAAATGATTATAAAGAAATAATAACACGTTGACAAAGTAGAAAATATTATGTTGTCAAAAAAAGTATAAAACATTTAAATAATTAAAATGTACTTTTATTATAGAGAAAAACATTGATATTATCTCTTAATTTGAATATTATATACTTTTTAATTTGCCCCATGTACATTTGAAACGAATGGAGTAATAAATGAGAGAGTTGTGCAACGTATATGTCTCAGTCCAAATACAGTCCCGAGGGAGCGAATACTGGATGAACTCCGCGTCATCCCTTCAAACCGGGTGAGGTCAACGTGATACAATGTTATTGAGTTCTTATATATTCACACACTGTCAATGTTGATCACAAATAATTAGGATCTCTCGTTTATTCTGCCTCCACCTTTATAAGTCGGGGTATAGTAAGTCATTTTCTTCATCAAATTCAGAGAGGTTAATTTCAACTTTAAATTGTTTGAGGAAGGAGGAAATGGAAGTGGAATCCAGTATTAGTACAGTTCCAAGTGTTCTTCTGGACGATGATGGGAGACCCAAAAGAACTGGTTTGCTTTCTCTTTCTTTTTTCTCTCTTAGCTTTATTTTCTCCATGCAATTCTCTCCCCTTTTTTTAACACAATCTCTTTGCTGGCTTGACTAGCTAGCTCGTGAATCATTCAAACACATGCCCTCGCACTTGTCCTTAATTTGTGTGTGTCAAAAACTGTAATTAAAATGACTATCAGAGTCCAAAAACTGAGAATTAAGAAGCTCCAATTCATGGTTTTGCACCCTTTGATTATCTTTTTGAGTTTAACTACCCGTGTATCATATTAGTATAGATTACGTTCTCTGCTTCTGCTCAAGTTTATTTCTTTCCCCATAGATATATAAAAGAAATATGTGAAAGTTTTGTTTGCCTTTGCAAAAAATAAAAAGTGTTGCCATCATTTTATATACATACATATATTAAAATTTGTGCTTCTTTATGCATTCTAGAATTTTTCTTGATAAAAGTTTAGCACTTTTAAATGTGCCAGATCATTATATACTATTTTTTTTGTCGTATTTGAGTGTGCCAAATCATCATTCATTATTGGAATTTTAGCTAGGTATAAAATAACTTCTATATATCAATTAGGGATGATAAGTGAAGTCTAAATAGGGGACAGAATTACTCGTACATTCTTTCTCAAATTTGTTTAAGTCACAATTTCATTGTCTATGTGTTCATACCTAATAAATATTCATATACATGAATCCAAATCAATTATTCGTATTTTAGTTACATAAAATATATTTTTAATGTAATTTTTACAAATTATTTAAGTAAAAAGATCATTTAAATACCAAAATTAACTATACAAACAATAAAATTAAAATATTGACAATGTAATATCTAACTCAATTAAAAATATTATTTTTTTAACAATCTTAATACATATTTTTTTGGTGAACTTTTAAATGTTAATACACACACACTGTAATTATATTTTGTAGATATGTATAAGCTATTCTTATAATCGAAGAAAAAATACAGTGAAACTGATTTCATATAAGCTGTAAGCTGTTTTGATAAGCTCTATCAAATACATTGTACAAGAGCTTATGTCAGTAGATAAACCCAGATAAGCTCTGCATAAGTCAATCCAAACAGGTCCATAGTGAATCAATTATCATCTTTTTTTTTATCACAATCAATTACTCCCTCCGTCCCTAATTATAAGAGATTTTTTGCAAGTTTGTTTGTCCCTTTTTATAAGAGACTTTTGAAAATGTGTCATGGATTAATTAATTTTTACCTAAACTACTCTTATTTATTAGAAGAGAGAGGTAGTAATACATTAATTAAATAGGAGATAGAAAGTGAGAAGAGAGAAGTACTATTATTAATGACAATTTTGAAAATACAGTGTAAATTATTAATATATTTAATGTTATAAACTATATTAACTAATTTTCTTGGTGAAAGAGAATTAGATAAAAACTTCTTATAATTGGGGAGGGAGGGAGTATCATCTTTATTATCCATCGTTTTAACATAATTAGTCAACTACTGTTGGATGGCGCCGCCGAGGACTATAATTGGGGTTTTTCGGTAGGACTGGAAGTCCACCCAGAGCGCCGCCGAGGACGACCTTGAGCCGGAGCGAACCGGAGTCCCAGGTTGTTGCACGAACGGAGATTTCTGGTGCTCCGTGTAGAAGGAACTGATTGCAGAGAAGGGATTCATGTGCAGCAGGATCACCGCCAAGTTCGCCGGCACCGTTCTGATAGGAAGCACTGCCACCGCCAAGTTCGCCGGCACCGTTCTGATAGGAAGCACTGCCACCGCCACCTCCGGCTCCATTGCGACATTGACACCACACGAGAGATGGAAAGAGAGGCTGGAAAAAGGGAAGCCGAAAAGTAAAGACATGGGAGGCTTTTTTCATAAGGGCTATGGTAGTGTTTCAATTAATAAATAAAAAATGAAGTTTCAGATAACGCTTTTTAGTGAAGTGTTTTCTGAATAATTTATTCAGATAACGTTTTTTTGGAAAAGTGTTATCTGAGTAAATTATTTCTGATAACGTTTTATTAGAAGTGTTATCTGTGTGTTTTAATTAAAAAAATAAAAAAAAATTAAAACTTTCAGAAAACACTTTTCTGGAAAGCGTTATCTGAATGATTCATTCAGAAAACACTTTACTGAAAAGCGCTATCTGAATGATTCATTTAGAAAACGCTTTCAATGAAAAGTGTTATCTGAAAGTTTAATATTTTTTCAGATAACGACTACCCATATAAGCGCTATCTGAAACGCGTTGTCTGAATCCAATTTTGGCGTAGTGTGGGTTGGACTGATAAAGTTTGGGAGGGAGCATAAGTGCATCGCCCAACAAGTGACGTTATACTAAGAGTTGTCATAAATATAAATTGCAAAAATATTATGTCATAAAGTATTTTGTTATAATTAAGTTACAAATTTTTTAACTTGAATCTTTTTGCAAAACGTAAGAAATTCTTCAAGTAACACATTGATTGTTGCAGTTAAAGCAAATAAATACTACTCATGGAATTTTTTCATGAACATTGCTTCTTCTTTTTTTGGGTTCAATCATGAACATTACTAAAATGTATAAGAAATTCTAGGTATGAATATGAAAGGGATTCAACAATTAAAGCGCTAATAACCATACAAGGACGGATCGAGAAAAATAAAAATAGAAAGCTCTATCACAGCCATTCGTGCATAATTCCTGCAAAAACTTTTCCGATGTTTTAGTATTTACTCTTTTCATAATCAGGGAGATATTATTATATATTTATCACAGTACTCATAAATTAATGTATATACTAGTCCGATTAATAAGTGGATGAGTTATTACATTTTTATCAATTGTTACTTTTTTATATTATTAATAAAATGAGAATTAGTAACATATGCATATTATTTTTTATTTTTTAAAATAAGAATTTGCAAACATATACTCTTTCTAAAAATTTCGTTAGCAAATCCCTAATAAAGTTTATTAAATATAAATTAAAAGTAATAAATATTTAACAATTCATCTTGAGTATGTACTTAAAAAGTACTTAAAAAGGATAATAATTGTATTTTTCCTTTTCTTTTTCTTTTTCTTTTTCTTTTTCTCTCCTAACTATTTAAACACTTCACACATATATGCTTAACTACTGTATAAATAAGTGGAATTATTAGATATATAAATAACTAGAAAATAAATATATTGCGTAAAATTATTATTTAATGGCTAGATTTTTTGCATAAACTTTTGAATTTTGGAAAAAGATGATACATGCATGGTTAATTAGTGAGTAGAGATCAATGACAAACAGGGACTGTATGGACTGCGAGTGCACATATCATAACAGCAGTGGTTGGGTCAGGGGTGTTATCCTTAGCATGGGCCATGTCTCAGTTGGGATGGATCGTTGGCATATCTTGCATCTTAATCTTTGCCGGCATCACGCTCTACACTTCCAATCTTCTAGCTGATTGTTATAGATCACCAGATCCTGTTACTGGCAAGAGGAACCACACTTACATGGAGGCTGTGAAATGTCACTTAGGTATAAACATTTAATTAATGCTACTTTACTTGCTTATAAAAAAAAATGCTACTTTGCTTGATATGATCCCGATTGATATATATATATATATATATGAATTCTATTAATCTAATTTTTATGTTGGCTAACTTTTAGGTGGAAAACAGCACGTGTTTTGTGGATTGATCCAGTACGGCATCCTTGCTGGGTATGCAATTGGCTTCACAATAACTACATCTACTAGTGTGGTGTAAGTTCTTTTGTATTCTTCAGGTTACATGTGTATCCTATATAATTATTGAGAGGGTATTATTGTTCCTATGTGGTTTATTAATATTACTTGCATATTTCAGGACTATACTTAAAAACAATTGCTTCCATAAGAATGGGATTGGAGCTGATCCATGTCATTTTTCTAATAATCCATACATGATTTGTCTTGGGGCCATTGAAATTATTTTGTCTCAAATCCCAAATTTTCACAAGCTATCTTGGCTCTCAATCACAGCAGCTATCACGTCTTTTGGGTATGCATCCATTGGCGTTGGACTTTCTCTTGCAACCGTTATCCAAGGTTATATACTTGACTTTATCTTCCTTTCTCATTAGATCCTACATAACAACACATATTCTATCGTTTTTTTTTTAAAAAAATTATTTAACATTTGTCAGTAAAGTACAACTCCAAGGCCAAAAAACCGCATGAACCAGAATATATTTTTTTCTATTATTTGTTTTGCATGCTAAAATCTATTGTTGCGGCAACGAACCTAATGGTTATGAGGATTTTGTATTTGGGGTTGGGGAAACGTGGATTGGGACAACAGGGAATGGAAGGAGTACCTCTTTTGTGGGAGGCAGCAAGGGGCATAGTTCAACAGATATACTGTGGAATATGCTCGTTGCAATTGGAGACGTTGCACTTGCCAGTGGTTATGCTCAAATTGCCATAGATATACAGGTTTGAAAATTAAGAGTTAATAATGATAAGCTGTTTTGCAAGAAAATATTTTGATAGATACAAATGATTGGTGGATTAGACAATCTATTGCACCATACACCGTCACTACTACAAAAGAATAAAGAAAAATGATACTTGGATACCTAATGCTATTATACACTTAGAGAGAGATAGATATAAAAGAGATATGAGTGATAGATGTGATAGATAAATGATGTGATAAGTAGAGAGAGATAGAAAAAGATAGAAGTGTTGGATGAGTGTTGAAATTATGTGAGTGTCTAAGTATCATAGTTAGTGATTAAAAATAGAGACAAAAAAATAAAATCATAACTAATTCTAGTGTCATAAAATTTAATGACGGAATTAAAGACAGATTTTTTATTTTCTCTCGCTAATTTTTTGTCACTAGCTAATTTAATTTTTTCTAATTGTGATTTTTTAGTGAAATGAAATTGATATTTTGGTCAGTTTTCAGCTCCTTTAATGAATGTACTAAAATACTAATCGTTGTTCTTATTTGTAAACAAAATTGCCCTCTTTTTAAGTTGGAAAAAATAACGTCTATAATTAGATATATTTCGACATTACTTCAAATTTACAATTATTTTGGTCTACTGGTATGAAAAACAGGATAGTTTGAAGTCATCACCTCCAGAAAATAAAGTGATGAAGATGGCAAACAAGATGGGTATAATCACGATGACAATTATCTTCCTCTTGGCCTCATGCTCTGGATACGCTGCATTTGGGTTAAACACTCCTGGTAACATCCTCATGAGCTCTGGGTTTCACAAGCCTCTCTGGCTAGTGGACTTGGCCAATGTCTTCATAATAGTGCACCTGGTTGGAGCGTATCAGGTTAAGACACATTGCCTTTAAATCCATAACATTCCCAAACCTATGACATTCACAACAAGATTTGAAAATTTATGCTAAATGTGTTGGTTTTTTATTGAGTAAAATACACCCTTCACCCATGAGAGATACTGATATTACACTCCCCTCCCCTCTTGTTTGAAAACACACATTCCTATCCTCGGAGAGATACCAATATTACACACTTCCTTCCCTTCAAAGATGAAATATGATATATTTTTCTCCATTTTTGTAATTTTCCATTGACATAAAAGTTGGTCTCCGTTAAAATATTTTTTATTACCATAATAACCTTTTATCTTTCATTTCATTTTTGTTTTTGCCTCATTTTCTTTCTCAATCTGATTTCAGAATCACTGTTTCAGCGTCGTTCACCACCACATTCCACTAAAACCGAAACGAATCCATTGATGGTGGAATGTGGTGCTGAACACAGTGAAACGGTGATTCTGATTTCAAGAATCAAAAATTGGAATGAGAAAGGAAATGAGGCAAAAAGGAAATGAAATGAAAAATAAAAAATTATTACAATTATAAAAAATAATTTAACGGAGGATAACTTTTACGTTAATGAAAAATTACAAAAATAGAGAAAAATATATTATATTTTATATTTGAAGGGAAGCAATGTTTTCAAACAAGAGGGAAGAAGAGTGTAATATTGATATCTCTCAGGGGAGGAGAGTGTATTTTACTCTTTTTTATTTAATGCAAATTTTAATTTCAATGACCCATTTTATTAAGATGGAATGAAGTTTATTTTTTGATAAGATGAAGCAAATTAAATAAATTTAACTAACTTTTTTAATAAGTATAAATTTAGATATTTTTACTTATATTTGAGTCTGGAGAAAGTAATTCTTAAATTCAAGTTTTGTATAAATGAAAAAAAATAGACCGAGAGAACTTTACTCATTAAATGGATCCACTCTCTTCGACTCAAATTAGTCAGAATTCAATGTGAATTTTGGACACTGATGGTCTAGAACAAAAAAAAAGCACTAAATGTTGCCTCTGCTTCTAAAACCCTCTGACAATCTTGCTTAACTATGTGTTCATTTTTTATCTTCATTATTTTATACTGTAATGGTCACTCTGAGTAAATTGTGGACAGGTAATTGCCCAACCTATTTATCGTATAATTGAAATGTTGGCTGGACAACAGTGGCCAAACTCGAGTTTTGTAACAAGGGAGCACTCTGTTAGCATTGGCAAAATGAAATTCAGCATCAATTTCTTTAGGTTAGTCTGGAGATCCATATTTGTGGTGGTGTTGACTGTACTGGCCATGGCAATGCCCTTTTTCAATGACATGATTGCCCTTCTTGGGGCCTTTGGGTTCTGGCCTACAGTTGTCTATTTTCCTGTGGAGATGTTCATTGTCAAACAGAAGATCAGAAGAGGAACAATTCGATGGTTTGGACTTCGATTGTTGAGCTTTCTCTGCTTGCTTGTGTCGTTGGCTGCAGCATGTGGAGCTGTTCATGGGTTGGGTCAAGCTCTTGGTAAATACAAACCCTTTATGTATAAGGAATAGTGTGTGTGCTTTACTATATGTCAATGTATTATGGATTAGGATCCTCTATCCTACAACAGTATATTTAATTGTGTACGCTTACTTTCTGTGTTTAGTTTGATGACCTATATCTTTTAGACTATGGTACACTGTAAACCATAAGAAGTATGATATGGGTCATTATATGTTTTCAAGGCTGTGTTTTTTTAATTGACAAAATAATTCAGTGAATGAATGGTCTACTCTGGTCTAAGTAAATTACTGATTTTTTGTACCAAAAAAAAAATTACTGATTTTGATGCCTGCTTTCCTTTCACATATCCAATATTCAATGGTACTTTGTGATACAAATCGATTGCAGAGAAATTGTAAAAATGGCTTCTTATCAAGCTGTTGCATCATGTCTAAGTAAAACCTGTTGCTTGCTGGAATAGGTAGATTTGCTAGAGTTAAGACACAAATGGATTATAAGTTCGTTGGGGCTGCGCAAATTAATGGACTATAATTAAGATCAGAAGCATTAGAACTTGCGTTTTACATGCACTTTGCACATAAATAGATATAGCTTGAGGTCCCCAATAAGTCCTGATCATATTCTTTCTAGATTGAATCACTGTCTCTGTCTTATTGTCTATTACAAGTTGCGAATAAACAATCAAATATCTAAGAACTAGGAACAGTATTAATCAAAAACACAAGTGGTAATTAAAGTCATAAAGTGGGGTTGGTATGGAAAATGTCAAACCGATCGGATTGTCTCCTAGTCTCACTAGTTGTGGGGTTGATATGTTATAAGACCAAACCAAATATTGTTATAGTCTCACTAGCTATTCGTAATAGAGGTAAATTTAAAACGCAAGCCTTCACCGCGGGCGATGTATTTATTTATTACTAGTATTTTTTTTTATTACAATATTTATTAGTACTAGTATTACTAGTACTAGTATTCATGAATAATTGTAGGAAATTTTACTAAAAAAGTACTCTCAGTTTCTCTTTTTTTCCCTTTTGGCTACAGTAAATACTAGTAGTAAATATCACAATTTGTCGTATTCGGATGTAAATTCGGGGAGTGTGAGCTCTGGTCTTGAAGGGTCATGTAACAAACATGCAAATGTTAATGTCACTTCTGGACTGAGTTGTTACCTGTAGGTACAACTTTTTTATCGTCAAGACCGGAGTTACAGGGGAAACTACATATGCATCACGAGCACCAAGCACGAGTTTGACCACTGCAAAATGGAAAGGTGTTTTGAGGAAGATTGAATACGAAAGGGAGACCCTTCTCGTTAAAATGATGAAGGCTTTTGAAATTTTGACCGATTAATTAAGCAACACACGTAGTTATCAACAGCTATGAAAACGCTCTAAACTTAGAAAATTATGTAGATAAAATGGGAACTTTCCTAACCACTCCTTGACATTTCCATTGCCACTAATCTTAATTGGTTCATGAGTGCTACGTGAGAAATGACCACCTGAGACGAGTCATGGAAAAGTTTTGGGGTGAAAGCGGACTTGCAATAATATAAAAAAAAATGAAAATAAGCATACATTGTCCAGCCGTTGTTAATTTCCCTTTAATGTTTAGGAATATACTTTATACAACATTATTCAACTAGAAGACAAAAACGAGGTTGTTCACTTAATCATGCATAAAAATTATTAAAAAAACGTATCTAAAGCAGTTTAACATCCCACCACACAAACAAGATAAGGAAAAAAACATCTTACATAAAAGAAACCATATGTAGAAAGAACGCAGATTAACACGAAGAAAACTATCAAAAAAATGTATAAGAAGAAAAAATTATATTACCTCCAACAAATAACGTATTTATTTAGCTAATGATATTAGTATATGTTAGATTTTTATACCAAATTAAATCTTAACAGTGAAAATGAACAAATAATAAACGAATGAAGTAGTGTCACACATGGGCTAGCATAGCAAGCTCTTTCGCAGTGGATACGGATGCGGTGAAAAAAGTAGAGGGAATTGGTATATACACCACAAAAAATTAGCCATACACCCCACTTAACTATGAAAATTTCTAAAATACCCTCCATTTTTATGTATATTCTGGAAACTGGAGTTTTCGAAATGCAATTTTGTATTCCGGAAACTTGGAGTTTCCGGAATGCAAATTTTTTGAATTGTGGGGTGTATTCCGGAAACTCCAGTCAAATTTGTATTCCGGAAACTGGAGTTTTCGGAATGCAAATTTGTATTCCGGAAACTCCAGTTTCTATGCAATTTGTATTCCGGAAATTCCAGTTTCTGGAATGCAATTTTGGATCCAGTTTCCGGAATGTAAAATTGCATTCCGGAAACTCCAGTTTCCGGAATGCACACAAATTTTGAGGATATTTTTGAAATTTCAGCATTAAGTGGAGTGTATGTCTAAAAAGTGTGGGGTGTATTTACTATTTCCCAAAAGTAGATAAATAACTAGGCCCACCAAAAATCCCCCCGTCAAAAAGCAGAATTTATATGCAAGCCCACAAGAATTCATGGCAGCAATTTGTTTTCAGTTCATCACAGTTCCTGATTTACACTACGGTAAGGAAACCATGCCCCAATTCATGTTTCTAATCACCCCCATTGGGTAGAGAACAAAAAAAAAAATCACCCCCATTGGGTAGGTTTTATTTGAACTTGTGTTTATTAAAATATTTCTTATGCTTAAAGCTAGCATGCTTTACTAAACTTTAGTGATTTCATCATTTCTTTCTTAGTTAACATTAATTACTGTATGTTCTAAGTCAAAAAAAAAAAAATTAACTATTGTATGTTGGATTATCAACAGACAACACTAGAACCAAAGCTGAAGAGAAAAGGGGAGTAACTAATGGTGGTATGTCATATCTAGTCTAGTATGTAATTTTAACTAACCCAAGTTATCGCCAATTGGCCATCACAATATAATTATGCCATAAAATCAGTCGTGTTTGAACAAAACTCTTTTAGTGTAATGAAGTTAATTGTCGTCTTGCTTCCATCATTTCCAGTATCACACTCGTCCTTGAAGTTTATTGCTCCAAAGCCTTCATTTTCTTAGTGGTTATATTAACTAGTAAGACATTCGCATACATCATACATACTCGAGAGTGGAGACAGAACTAGCAGCTCCCCATGTTTGAATTTTGACCGCAAGTTTAGCCATAATTTCGCGGCAAAATCCCCAGCCGGAGCGTCCTAACCCGTCGTATGAAATGTCCGAAATACCCCTCATCGTGCTGAAATTCCCATTTTATTTGTTCCTCTTGCTCAGCGTCACGGTACCCTGCCAAGTAATTTCGCAAACCACAGCCACCGAAGAAACAATCCTACTGACTCTAAAACGCCAACTGGGGGATCCACCGTCTCTCCGATCATGGAAACCTTCACCGCCGTCGCCGTGCGACTGGACGGAGGTCCGGTGCACCAGCGGCGCCGTCACGGAGCTCCTCCTCCCGAGCAAAAGCATCACCGCACCGAATCTCCCGGCCACAATCTGCGACCTGAAGAACCTGACCAAGCTGGACCTCTCCAACAACTCCATCGCCGGCGGGTTTCCGACGTCACTGTACAACTGCTCCAACCTCCGGTTCCTCGACCTTTCCCAGAACTACCTCGCCGGCCCAATCCCCTCCGACATCGACCGTCTCAAATCGCTGATGCACCTCAACCTCGGCGGCAACAGCTTCATCGGCGACGTCCCGGCGGCGATCGGTAGGTTCCCGGAGCTTCAAACGCTGCACCTCTTTCAGAACAACTTCAACGGAACCTTCCCGAAGGAAATCGGGGACCTGTCCAAACTCGAAACCCTGGGCCTGGCCAATAACTTCAGGCTCAGGCCCACGTCGATCCCCTTGGAGTTCGGTAACCTGAGGAACGTGAGGTTCATGTGGATGTCACAGTGTAACTTGATCGGAGACATTCCAGAAAGCTTCATGAACCTCACGAAACTGGAGCAGTTGGATCTGTCGGTGAACAATTTGACAGGGAGCATTCCTGGGAGTCTGTTCTCGCTAAGGAACTTAACGTTTTTGTATCTATACCGTAATAGGTTGTCGGGTGTGATACCCAGTTCGGTGCAGGCCTTGAATTTGATCCAGATAGACTTGGCCATGAACAATTTGACGGGTCCCATACCCCAAGAGTTCGGAAAGTTGCAGAATTTGATGATACTGCACTTGTATTCGAATCAGCTCTCTGGTGAGATTCCCAGCGGTTTGGGTCTAATTCCAAGTCTCAGGAACTTGAGGGTTTTCGGGAATAAGTTGAATGGAACACTGCCTCCGGAACTAGGCCGTTATTCGAAGCTTGTGGCGTTTGAAGTTGCTGATAACCAACTCGTTGGTGGGTTACCGGAAAAGTTGTGTGCCGGTGGTGCTTTACTTGGTGTCATTGCATTTTCCAACAATCTCAGTGGAGACTTGCCTCAGTGGCTTGGGGATTGTGCTTCTCTTACCACCGTTCAGCTTTACAATAACAAGTTTTCAGGGGAGGTTCCTTTGGGTTTGTGGACTTCAAGGAAACTGTCCACCTTGATGTTAAGCAACAACTCCTTTTCTGGTCAACTTCCGGGTAAACTATCTTGGAACATGTCGAGACTTGAGATCAGGAACAACAATTTTTCCGGTCAGATATCTCTTGGAGTTTCCTCCGCCGTGAATCTTGTGGTTTTTGACGCGAGAAACAACATGCTTTCTGGTGAATTCCCGAGGGAATTGACGGGTCTTTCTCGGCTTACCACTCTCATGCTTGATGGGAATCAACTTTCCGGTTCACTTCCATCGGAGATAATCTCATGGCAATCACTGAACACACTAACACTCTCAAGAAACAAACTTTCCGGCCAAATCCCCATGGCTATGTCTTCTCTTCCTAATCTTGTTTACTTGGAATTGTCTGAAAATGATTTATCCGGTGAAATCCCACCTCAGCTTGTCAAATTGAGGTTTATTTTCCTCAACCTTTCCTCCAACAACCTTTCCGGGAACATCCCTGATGAGTTCAACAACCTCGCATATGAAAACAGCTTCTTGAACAATTCTCATCTATGTGCCCAGAATAAAAGATTCAATCTTTCTAGCTGCTTGAGTACTGAAACCACAAAACCACACTCCAGCAATTCGTCTTCGAAATTCCTTGCCCTGATTCTTGCTGTCACCATCACTGTGTTGCTGGCCGCCACCGCCTCCTTGGCCTTATACGCGTTGAAGAAGCACTTTTGGGGCAAGAAGCGCTGCGGGCGTAAGATCTCAACATGGAGGCTTACCTCATTCCAGAGGCTTGATCTCACGGAAATAAACCTCTTCTCAAGTTTGACAGAGAATAACCTCATAGGAAGTGGAGGATTTGGGAAAGTTTACCGTGTAGCTTCTTCCAATCGTCCGGGTGAGTATGTTGCGGTAAAAAAGATTTGGAATCGCAGAGATGAGGTGGTGGATGAAAAGCTGGAGAAAGAATTCATGGCTGAGGTTGAGATCCTTGGCAGTATTCGGCATTCCAATATAGTGAAGCTTTTGTGCTGTTATTCCAGTGAGAACTCCAAACTTCTTGTTTATGAATACATGGAAAACCAGAGCCTGGACAAATGGATTCATCGAAAGAAGAAGACACCGGCATTGGTGTTGAGTTGGCCAACGAGGTTGAAAATCGCCATTGGGGCTGCACAAGGCCTGTGTTACATGCACCATGAATGTTCATCGCCAATCATCCACCGAGATGTCAAGTCTAGCAATATACTTCTTGACTCCGAGTTCAGGGCGAGCATAGCAGATTTTGGGCTCGCCAAGATGTTGGCGAAGCATGGGGAACAATACACCATGTCTGCTCTAGCAGGGTCTTTCGGCTACATTCCACCTGGTAAATGAATATGATGCCAGCAAGTGAAAAACTACTTATATAATTCATTTTATATTGAACTGAACTGATTATTATATGCTTCACTTGAATTGCAGAATATGCCTATTCAACCAAGATTGACGAGAAAGTTGATGTGTATAGCTTTGGAGTTGTGCTCCTAGAGCTCGTGACGGGAAGAGAGCCTAATAATGGGGGCGAGAATGCATGCAGCCTAGTTGAATGGGCATGGCAACATTATAGTGAAGGGAAGTGCATCACTGATGCGTTTGATGAGGAAATCAGAGAGGCACGTTATGCAGAAGAGATGGCTAGCGTCTTCAAATTAGGCCTCATCTGCACGAGCTCGTTACCCTCAACTAGGCCTTCTGCAAAGGAGGTTTTGCAAGTTCTTCGTCGGTGTTGTTCTTCGGGTTCTGCACGGAAAAGTGTGGCAACTGAGTTTGATATCATTCCTCTTCTTGGCGAAACGACGTACATTTCCAGTTACAAGGATAGTAGAACCGTAAGCCAAAACGAAGAAAGCTGCTTATATAGTGTCTAACTAGCGATAGTATTCCACGCAAAGAATAATTCGAAATAATAAGACAATGTAACTACTGGTCTTCAGACGAAACCACAGAAGTATTATACTGAAAATATGGTAACGTAGTCACTGGGAAAGTTATGTTGGTTTTGAATATAAATATAATTGTATTCTAGATTTTCCACATTACAGCTTTATTAAGTCAATACGATTAGCAAGTTTTGCGAAATCTCATTATTAATCTCTGCATTATGTTTATCAGCCATACTCAGAAACAAAATAAAACACCAGATTAATAAAATACGCAAGAAATAGAAGAAAAGCGAATGAGAACACTGATGAAAGATACAAATTTTTCACAAGATAGTGCTCACTAAAAGAGCAACGAAACCCTGCGCATAATGATTTTCCCACCATCTCAACATCCAATTGAATGCCGCCAAAATATTTTTGTTTCACCATTCTCTCTTCTAAACCGCTTGGCCGAAATGACTATTTGATTACATTTACATGATGCATCAACCAGATCCACATCACAAGCAAACAACAAAGTCCCCACTCCTTGAAAATCCAAGGTACGCAATTATGTTAAGGTTTATGAGACAATTCACACTCTGAAGATGAAATGAGCCCATGTTTCACATACAACAGGACGTGACCGCATCTTTAAGCAACTCCATCACGCTGTTCATCTATGTACACAAACGATCATCACAACGCTCCCCAAAAACCCAGTCTGATTAGCTGCCATCATTTACATCAGCTCCTCACTGTTCAATATAGCCTCATTCCCACACACAGGATCTCAGCACAGCAACAGCCCCAACATAGTATCAGGTAGTAGTGTCTGCAGCAACTTCAGCGATTCACCTCCCGAGTATTTGTGTCTCACTCCAAACTCATCCTCCTACAAAACCAAAACCAAAGAGGACAGAATTTACACTTACAAAAGAGTTGAAAAGCATGCCTTTCACAAACTTCTGCAAAGATCCTGACCTAGCCCCATCTTCAATTTATACAACACTTCTGAGTCTGACATCTGGCTATACACAATATGGAAAATAGAAAGAACAATAACAGTTAGGAATCCAATAAAGCATTAAACAAAAAATTGTAAAATGAAACAAAAGGAAGGCCTGGTCTCTGAGCCTCTCTATACACAAAACAAGTCAGGTTGTTAAGCACAGTTACTGGAAACATAGCACGTATAGTGGTGCAAGACCTGCGACCACATATTCACTGGTCAGAAAATTGACTAACAAATTCAATTACCATGGAAATTGATAGCCAAATTATCTTGAAGCAAACGGGGAAAATATACAATGTAAGAACAGTCGATCATAGTAAGAAGACCCAACAAGATAGGCAGAGAAAAGGGACAGACCATATTCTGATTGGATATAGTATTAGTATGTTAACAAGCTATAACAAAGGGAAAAAAAATAATCAAATCAGTCACAAATATGTATATATAAGATAAGATTATGCTCTCTTTTTCATTCTGAAAACCAGTGGAATCTAGAATTGTTTAAACTGCTATTAAAGCAAATAAGTTTGAATAGTATTATTAAAAGATTTGATCATCTTTACTACGGAGAAAACATAAAGAGATTAGAAAATTCAAAACCTTAAATTCTTCAGCCACGATATTTTGAAATACTCTATTTCCACGAAAAACACCCACTCCTCAGAGCTGATCAGGATCAGCCACACAAACATCACCCTGCAAAGATCCCTGACTCTCACTATCTCCCAGACTTCCAGTTTTTTTCACTGCCATCCACAACAGTTTCTAATCCAAAAGTCCTCAAATGAAGAAACTCACCTCGCAATTAAGGTTCTGGGTGCTGGCACTAGGTACATGATCTGAACGTTCAGCCCTTGTGGTGAAATTACAAGTTTTGTCTAGCTGTTGATCCATACCAACAGCGCCCTCTTTCCAGCTTGGCAAGCTGTTGCTAGATGCAGTTTCTGCACTTTCCAAGCAATCTAAAGCCACATCCTGAGCTTTCTCCCCATCGACTCCATTCTGAAATGGATCACCAACTTCTGATTAAGGAATTTTTCATGAACAAACAATTCCCAAGGTAAGGTTCTTCCACTGGTTCAGCAGGCTTACCTCATTCTGGACTTCTAAACCCCGTGATTCCAGCCTATCCTGCGTGGAGTCAACAAAACCTGTTTCATTATTCTGCATTTCACCTGCTTCAGTAATCGTACCACTTCCTATGAGTCCATCAGATGACTTAATTTCACAATTGCTGTCAGCATCCTTTGTCGTTGTGCCAACTAACCTAACCCCTTCAATACACTCAATACTCAATTGAGGTGTACCGCCTGATTTACTAGTACAGCTTTCAGGTGAAACACACTCTAGCCTCTGTGGGCTAACAGATGTCCGCTTCTCTGGTTTGTCTGGTTTCACATCTGCCATTTCAGGGTTGTTTTTCCTCTTGATACACCTTTCAGGAGACCTAGATCCAGAGTAGCACTTTGTGGTATCATCACCTATTTTTTCAACCGGATGGCCTAAATGTCTTGGCATTCGAGTGCGTTTGTAGCCATCTGGGAAAACAAATGCAGGGAGCTGCTTTCGACGAACATGAGAAACATATATTTCCATCCCTGGCTTCCAGTATACATACATATTTATTTCTTGTCTGAATTCATCAACCGTTCCACGTATATCAAACTGCTGCCCCTCTTGACCTCTTACTCCCTCTTTTCTTTGCAATCCCATGAAAAATGCAGAATGTGCACAAGGCTTGGATGTATCTGCATACTCGTGTGGATAAGGATGACACTGCAACATCCCATTTGTATCTCGCTCTATCTGCTCATAGATAATTGAAAAGCACGTGTTAATATTTAGAAAAAAAATAAAATAACTTGTTAAAACATTCAGAGATTAGATATTTTCAATGAATCAAAAGCAGACATGAGACACGGACTAAACCCAGAAGAGGGACGTCTTATAGAAGATTATGACAAGATTGTACCTTCAGGGTTAACTGTCTCAATCGAGATTCTACCCAACCCTTCCACGCTAGTAAATCATCAGCATCTAATGCAATTATGTCCACTTGTAAATAGTTTTTGTATGCCTCAAAAAAGACATATGACTGAAAAAGTGCACTCCATTGGACTTTGTTAAGCTCAATTTCCTAACAGAAGAAGAATCAATCAAATAAAGATAGTCACAAAATTAATAAATTAAAAACTAAGGAATAATAGACTTCTCCTTAGTCTCTTACTTCACAAATCTTGTTGCCATAGCGGAACTGTTCGATCATAACACGAAGAGTGCTTGCTGAGACATTGTAGCTGGAATTCATGCAAGGGTATGCAGGAGTAATTATTGGCATAGTGTGAAACCTGTCCCTTGGGTTTCTACGAGGATCCCATATAGGGAAACCCAGTTCATTCTCTTCTATAGAGCATAGCATTACAGGGTTTGGCCACCGCCACTGTGTATAGACCCTGAAGAATCGAGAAACCAGCATACTAGGGATTGCATTAGGGTAAAGCTGGCAGACTCGAGCAACTAAAATAGCCCAATTTACACCGCCAAGGAATCCAGTAACCTGAACATATCAAAATAAGGTAATAAAGACAGAAACATAAAAGCTCATGCCATTGGTTATAAAAAAAGCTACGAAGGTTGTAGGTGTAGTTCTTACATTTGAATAAACACCACGCCTTTTAGCCCAAAACTTTAAACATCTCAGCGTAGTTCGGAAGTGCTATCATTGTCAAGGGTTAATGGACTACCAAATTAATAAGATGACGGATCATTAAATCTAATATATCAATGAACCGAGCTAAAGAACATATATATTAACCTCAACATTTGGAACAAGTTTAAGGATTTGATCTGCCACCCGGCAGCCATTAAGACTTCGAACAGTTTGTTCATCAACATCATGCAGAATGGAACAATGTGAGATATCCAAGTCCTGTGGATAAGTGTGTTTCAAAACCATCTTAAAGTGAAGTCAAGTTTAAAAGGAAACTAGATTCTAGGGAGAATATTGAGAACATACAAAAGTGAAGAAAAACCAAAGAAACATGTTTTTCTTTAGAAATAACACCATTTTATGCTACAAGATCAAGTTTAAATGAAGGCCTGCATACTAATTTAATGCAGAATTATCTCAAAGAATAAAACAACTACTCCTTCCTACATCCTTCCTAAATCCTACAATGCCATATAGAAGGTGGCAAAAAGGTAAAGGTCCTTCAGTTCAAATCAAGCATGCAAAAAAGGAAAGAATGATAAATAACATAAAGATACGGTACACAAAATGAAGAAGAGACATGGTTGCATTCAATGGAACTCAACTTTATAAAGGAGGGTGTGCTTATGTTACAAAAGCCCTCAAATTCTTAACTTGAGGCAAATGCTGTTTTAATAAAATTTAGCAGAACATATAAAGGCCCTACTAAATAAGTAACCAAACTTACTTCTGGCACAACCAAAAGAGATATACTTGCATACAGCAAATCTATAGATATTCCCTGGAACTTGAACTTCATTACTGGGACATGTGCATCGGGAACTGGTTGAAGTTCAGTAACTTCTTCCATTTCTGCTAGGATGTTATGCAAAATGATGAAGAAGTCTTCCTACAAAAGAGAGATACATTGATATAACCAATGGCAAGGATTTTACTAAACTGAGGAAAAGTAACCAGATGCAGTGTCACCTCTCGATTCACATAAGAAGGACCAATGCACAAAGTGTCTATGTCAACTCCAGGTCCATGAACCTGCAAATGATTGAATTGTTGCCACATATCCAAATACTTATAGAACAACCACTTACAAAACAGACAAAACGGTATTATATAAAACAAGAATATTAAACATCATTTTTTTGCTACAAGAATGTACTAATCAAAAGGGAATGGAGGGAAGAAGCTGTGAACATACATGTAGAATGAAAGATTAAGATACTTTGTGATAAGATTGGAAATAATATTCTTATTCTATAGAAATCATTGCCCACCAGTCATCTGTTGATGACTGAAACATGACTATTGTTACAACTAATATAATCTGACTTCAAAACTCTCCAGACCTGGGGAGCTAGACAATATTGAGATACTCACCAGTATATACCAAAAAAACATCAGGTGTGTCTTTTTTGAGAGGTGGCTATAAAGGTTTAAGCATAAACAGGCCAACAGACCAATTACTCTCAATAACAACAAATGCACTTATGTAATATCTCCTATATACTATTTTTTTTCTCCTCTATATCTTTCCAATATCCTGATTTAAGTTTCTTCCATTATAGTCAACTCATTTCATTGTCAATTTCTACAATGAATCAAATCCAGACACATATGCAAGCACTAGAATGAGTCAGCAAAAGGTAACACTAACATACTCACCCCTAGTCGATAAGAGCCAAAAGTAAAAATGACAGCATTTGCATCCTCAACCATCTGATCCGTGTAGCCTCGTTGGCGGGTCAACTGCTTCACCCAGCTTTTCACAATCTACAATGCAGGTTAACTTCGTGACTGTAAAATTTTAATTTGATGGGTGTACTGAAACACCTCAATCACAACAAGAAAGGGTACCATCCCCCGGCCATTGTAGTACCATTGGGGTTGAAGAAGAAAATGAAGCCTGAACAGGCATCAATCTAGCAATGTTCCAAACATTGTTCTTCAACATGTTACAATGTAAAACAGATTTCATAATGCTTCTTGGGGACTTGGAGAAAACACACGAGAAATAGTGGTATATGAAACACATCATTAGTTAATGCTTGAAAAGCACCACAAGCTTATTTTCGTTATAAGCAAGTAGAGAAAAGCAGGATCGAAGAAGTAGGTGACCTGATCGAGGCGGCGAAGAACTTCTCGTCTGGTTGCAGCTTCTTCATTGCTCTCGTAAAGCTCGGCATCAACCAAGAACTGAAGAAAAAGAAAAAGAATTGGAATTTTATTTTATTTTATACGGAGAAAGAATTAAATAATTAATGATGAGATGAATCAACCGGTAATTAATTACCTTCTCCAATTCGAGATTACGATGTAAATCAGCGTCGGTGGGACCGGCGAGAGAGATGGGCTTTGTGAGCCCGTACTTGTTGGCTTGTTCTTGTTGAGGTAGCGGTGGGGGTGTAGAACCACCGTTGGGGCTACCGGAACCCACCATTTCCACTTAGATTCCGACTAATCAAACCCACTACCAACCCTTACTTTGCATCTTTCAAATCGCTGGCATTTGATTGTTCCTCAGAGATGCCCTAAATTCAAACAAGGAAGCGGATTTAGATTTGGATTGGGATTGGGGTTTGGGGCGGGGTCAAGGGACCGTTTGGGAATAATCATTCATGTAACTCTAAAAAACGATTTTTATTACTCGGACTCGGACCGGACTGTTAACGTTGTATCCACTCCAACCATCCCACCTGTCCTCCTTTTCCATTTGTTTATTTTTTCTCTCACTTCAATTTTTTTTTTTTTGACGGACTCACTTCAATTACATTAACTTTTAATTTAAAATACATTGTCACCGAAAAAAATTAAAAATACATTAATTTCATCTTGTTTTGAACAAGAACTTTCTTTCGAATCTCTTGCGGTGATTATTTTTCTTACAGTAAGTTTGTTTTAGATTTTGATAAAATTGTATTTGATAAAATTGTATTTGAAGAATTGATTTTAAAAAAATTATGTTGAGAAAAATTGATTTGTGTTTGGTAATGATATAAAAGCATATTCAGAAGAATTGATTGTATTTTGATGCTAAAGGTAGAATTATTTTTTATGTGTAAATATAAAGAATTTTGTAGATTTTACACCTAAATGTGGTTTTGCAAATGGAAAAGCAACTCAAGATCCCCTTCTACTAGAATTGATTCTGGATCCCAAAATCATATTTCAAATTTTCACGTTTGGGTAAATAAATACACCCACTTTTGGTCAAACACGATTTTGGCCCTTAAACGTGTGTTTCAGAATCTGAAACAAACACACTTAAAAGTTTGGAAATTATTTTAAAAGTAAAAATTCAGTATAAAAATTAAAAGTATTCTTTTGAAGAAGAATTTAAAAGTATTTTGCATATTGATGAATTATAGATATAGCTGTTTTTTTAGTTTCTTGACAAATGTAATTCATCTACTTATTAATTATTTAAATGAATCATGAATGAATAGGCTTATCAAGAGTTTATTTGGCCTCATTTGTTCACATAAACTCTTGTGAGAATATTTGAGAGCAATTATAAAAATAGTTTATTATTTACATATAAATTATTTTAGACTTATTTTTATAAGTTCTCAAAAATAACTTACAGTTTATATAAAAATATTTAATCACATTTTCTCTTTTGTTATAAAAACAGCTTATACATAAACATTTATATAATTCAATAAATATTTAATTGATAAATGTTTGATTAAGCTATTTATATAAAGACTCTGATAGTATATAACTATGTTTGTTTAAACTTTACATCCAACGTGTTTTCTTATGTCAGATCATACACAGCTTGATTGAAAAAAAAAAACAGATCATACACAGCTTGTTTCACGGGGACAATTGACATATAAAAATGACAACAAAAGCTATAAAACATAAAATTTAACACATCTATTATCCGATTCTGTTTTTTTTTGGTGACATATTAACCAATTCGGTTTGATAAAATAATTTTATCTCCAATCTTAAATATTTATAAGGATAATAACAAATTATGTTAACTATAAATATTTAAAATTAAGAAATCAAAAAACAATTTAAATTTTGACATTTTTTAAATTGAAATAAGCAGCACGGGGAGAGGCAATTTCACACGCGCGATCATCCTAATTAGATATGGGACATGGTCTTTTATTCAAGAGCGCAAAACCTCCCACATGAGAAAAGGACAGAGGGTGACCTCAGAGAGAAGAAAAACTTTGGCATTAAGTCCATCGCAACAAGTAGCTCCATCGGGCATAAATAGAAGGAATCTAAAGACGATTATCAAGATATGAATTGGGTCAAACGTCACTCAAACCCAAGATACAACTGAGTTATCTTTATACTTGTTTCAGAGCCTCCTCGAGCATCAGGGACTGTTTTCTTGCACACTCCAAGATAGTTTTGTCAGCAGTAACGAAGAATGCAGCAATGGATGCTGTAAAACAACCAGAGTCCAATGTTAAAGACGAAGAAAATAGACAAATAGGTTAATCGTTTAAGAGTGTTTGAAACATCAATAAGTGGGCACTATTCCTTCTTTATTGAATTTTGGGATTGAGGGCGGCAATCCCATTAAGTATGAAAAATATTTTAATATTTTTCCAATTTAGTAATTAAGAAAAATAGCAAAAATAAAAAATAGGAGGATTTAAAATTATTAAGTATACATGTGATGTGATATTTTTTTTTTATTTAATGTATACAAATTTGTGAATACGCTGCTACCAAGATTTATTGCTTCTTGCTCCCCCAGCTAGTAATAACAGATAACAATGCCGAAAACTTATCACTGCCAACTAAATGTATATATAGATAATAGATAATAATATATGAAGGAATTTTTAAAATGAGCCAATTAAATTATTTTTTAAAATTATTGTAATTTTTTTAAAGTTTATCCTTTTAAGATTTTAAGATGCAAAATTCGTTTATTAAATTATCATAATTAATTTTGTTTAATATTTGTTCAACCGATTATAAAGTCAACTGATGAGATAATAAAGTAGCTATAAATTAATAATATAAAAAAAGTAGCTATAAATTAATAAATAGAGTTATTCTAAGATGAGAGGTCTATTTTCTTTCAGAAGAAAAAAAGATGAGAGGTCTATTTATTGAGAAAAAATCTTTACTTTCAGTACTACTCACCAATTGATTAATACCATTTTTAAAATTTTTGTTGAAATATTAACAATTAATAATTAATATATTTTTGGGGCTTCTTTTTTGGCCCTCAAGCAGTCATGCCTGGTCTGGCCCTCGCACCTATCGAAAGGAGACATATTTCAATTCCTATTAAACTTAATGCCGTATTTTTCATATTAACATAACATGACTGAAGTACTATTGTAAGTTGCAAGTAGTAAAACATTTAAGTTGAGATCATACCAGCAGATATGATAAGTGCCTGACCAGTATAATTGATGTTTGCCTTTGCCCATGGAATCATGCGAACTGCAGCCAACTGTGAATTTGTAAAACACAACACTAAGCACAGAAAACAAAGGATACAAAATACAAATAAGCTTCAGAAGTTGGTAGGAGAAATTAAGGGAAACAATTGTATGCCCTTGGGTCCAATCTGTTCACTACTTCACCTACAGGTATTGCTGATGTCCTGACTCGAATGCTTGCATTTTCATTGGAGGGTACTTAAATGGTACTTAATGGATATTTATTAGGTATTCCTATTGGAGCAAAAGAAATTTGGATACCTATTAAAAGCACCCTCTCTCTCCTCTCTTATCATGGGTTCCATGTACTTGTGTGAGCTATAATTGGATGTAGAGTTATTGGTGGGACTCATTTAGTAATTTTTTTAGAATTGCTGGATTGGAGAGGTTGAGTACCTATTAGGTACTTGAATTAAAAAAAATAAAAATGAATGATGTGTACAAGTGAGATTCACTTAAGTACCCAAAAGTGAATACTCCAATGGAGATGCTCTTAAAAGGCTTATAACTATATATGTCAGGGTAAGAAAACATAGAAAGACCTGAAAGTCATGGACTCGTGTCATAAATTAAGGGGTAATTCCTAATGCCAACAATTGGTGTGAAATTACTTCGAAGATAATGCTAGCGTGCATCACTGTCTTTTTAATTATATATATGATATGATGATTTTCTTTAACATATTCATGCAGACATAAATACACACAAGACGGTGAAAGAATCAAGGACTGTTTATCTGGGGTTGAGGAAAATACATGACTTTGTTTGTGGTTAAATATTGAACCTTCTTGTTTGGATCCAGAAAACTAACACAAATATTTTTTTCAAGTGAACTTCTGTTTTTTTATCAATAAAAAGAAATGTCTAGCACATTATCCTCAGTAGCAAATTCTCAACGATCTCATAAATTACATACTGTAGGCACGGTACTGGCCACGCATGCAATGCCAGCTGCCTTGAATCCAGCACGCACCCCTTCTGCATATTAAAAAAAGGTCAAACGGTAAAATTCATGTCTGAAATATCGTAAAAATAAATCAAATTTATGTAGCTTATATATGCCCTGCTTTGTTGATGAAAATCTTTAGAACAGATTAATTGAGATGTTATTATTTGTGAATCTAGATCCCCTAGAGTTTGAAAAGAACCCAAGACCTTCAATTAGGAAAACTAAGCTTCTCAGCAAGACCTGCATAGCCTCAAGCTCCGATCAGGGAAATATGGTTATTTAAACAACAATAATACTTAGACATCCAAAATTTTCTATCACCCATACAATATCTCTTATCTTTATCTATTTTTTTCTTTTTGTCACATTATATCATCTATCACATCTATATTTATCTCTCTTCTATCTCTTTCTCACTCAAAATGTATACACCTAATAGGTGTCTAAGTAACATTTTTCTTATTTAAATACAAAAGACCTGATTTTTAATCCTTCCGTGCAACCCAAAAAAAAAATCCAATAAAATTCAGTAGAAAAAAAATCCAAAAAATCAGAGACACAATACCGATACTCTAATATGTTGTTTTTTTCTCAGAGAATTTGACTCCCTTAAAACTACATTGACGAAAGGGTAGTGATAGATAGACCACCAATCACTCATTCCACACCTCATCCCAATAAAGTGATGGGTGTGAGAGGAGTGTAGGTGGGTGGTCGATGTTTCATTTCCCTTGACGAAAACCCCTGTCAAATCCGTTGGGAAAAAAAATGAAATTTATAACAAAAAATCATTACCACTAGTCCTCAACATCTTCTCTTCCCATTACGTTGACTTGATCGGGTTCACTTCAAGCACACCCTGTTTGTTTTCTGACAGACCCTTTCTTCACTTCAAAATCGGGTCTAAGCTCGCGTCAAAATGTTTGGTTTGCCTGGATTTATATTAAGGTGCTAACCACGGATCAAGATCTATCGATTTTTTTTTTTTTGAAAATTGATACCACTAATTTTGAAAAACAATATTTAACAAAAACGTTCAAATTTTGATTCCTTTAAACACTGATAATTAACATCTATTTTAATATACATATATGAAGAAATATAATTAATGTTTTTGATTTTCTAATTTCTTATTATGTCTTTTAATTGTTTAATATGTTGTGTTATTTTCCTATAATTAACTTTTTTATAAATTTATTAGATAAAGATAAGGTTATGTTTGGCAAAATAACAATAATAATTAATATTTTATTTTAAATTTTAAAAAAGCAAGAAAAATCCGTCCCAAGATGCTTAAAAGAGATAGGAGGAATGATAAAATAATAAAACGACTTGATTCAATGAATTTCATCCATCTCAATAAACAAAACGAATTAATGTGGCATCTAATTAGTGGTGTCGGGAAAGGTATAATAACACTTTTTAGGCTTAAATCTGTTTTTAATCTCTTATTTTTTTATTGAATTTTGTTTTTAGTCTTTTAAAAATAAAATGTATGTTTTTAGTCTATTATTTTTGAAAAATTGTCTATTTTAGTCCCTGAGGCTATATTTTAAATTTTAAAAGTATTTTTTAAATTTATACTTTGACCCCTCCCAAGCCTGATTTTCACCTTAACCTGTTTTTCGGTTCTCCTCCCCCTCCACTGATGCACCGCGACCCCTCATCCCTGCTAGGTGTAACATCCGTTTTTTTTTAGTTACCGTTTAAAATCCGTTTTATATGAGATCTTGTGATCTAAGTGCTAAGAGATTTATTTTTATCTTATAATTATGGTTTTAATATACTTATCAAATTATTTCATTAAAAGAGTCACTTTTCCTTTGACGTTTTGACTCTTACAAACAACCGTACTTACTGTAATTAATGGATAAGAGTTTAAATAGCCAAAGTATATCAAAACAACCCAGAAAACAAAACTTCCTTCACAAAAGTTGGTTCTTTTAACATTTATGATTTTCTGAAATTTTCTTAGAATTTTTGAAAAATTTTAAAAATTACGGTTTTGGTCCCCATAGCTACAGTAAGAGCTAATAACTGATTCGGAGACCAAACTGAGGTAAAGTGAAATTTTGAGTAGCTGAATCATATTTTTACAATTTTTAGGATTTTTGGAAATTATTTCATAATTTTCTGAAAAACAGATCAAAAACTACTTTTTTTATCCCCATAAAGCACGGAAAACGAGGATTTCTGGTCAGAAATAGATTTTTAGTGATCAGTGAGTATTTAAAATCAAATTTAAAGAGGGATCATTAGTGTTTAAATTCAATTTGTGATTTTCTAAAATTTTTTGAAAAATTACTATTTTGCACTTACAACGCGTCTGTTTTCTTTTGTTTTTGCAAACCGTAAGGCTTACCCTTACCGTAAAAATCCCAAAACTCTTCTATGAAGTTCTTACATGACATTTTCGAGATTCCTCATTAGTTCTTACCATTTAAAATTATTTTTGAATATTTGATTTGTGAAAAGACTATTTTACCCTTGATTTTCACTTAAAACTGCTTAAACCTAGAACTCTTGACCAAACAATCCAATGGCCCTCCTTTCCCCATCAATTGGTCGACATCAAGGAGTGTTTAGGGGCCTTGGATCAGATTTCCTACATGAGTCACCAAGCCTTGTCATGAGCCCAAACCAATTAGAAAAAAGATTGATTAAATCTAATTAATAATTATGTATTTTGATGGTCATGGTTTACATCACATAATTTCTTTATTCCTTCCTTCTCCCTAGCTCTTGGCCGCCCCTCTCCCTATAAAAAGGACCCTTGTCTTCATAAAATTTTCACACATCCAAGAAGCCAAGGAGCCTTGAAGACAACAAACACAAATTCTCTCTTTTCACTTCTTAGTTCTTATATTTCTTAGTTGGTGTTCTTGGTTTGTTCTTCCCAAAGGTTGTGGCCAAGATGTTTTCCCAAGGAATGGGTTAGATCTTAGAAGAGGATCTGAAAGATGTTGTTGTATAGATGGACAGAGATTCCAAGAAGAATAGATAGTTATTGTATTGTTTTTGGTAGAGGTTAGAGACCAGATTGACTCAGATGTTCATTGTATTATTTTTAAATCTTTCCTTGTAAAAACTCTGATGATTATATGAAATGAGAGTTCATTCATAAAAATATTGTTTTATGCTTCCGCATTGAAAACCCTTTTCGAAAACATTTAAAAAAGGAATCAAGGGAACATACTCTCCATCATTCTCATCTTATTTTATGAAAACGAAAAATTTTTACCCACATTTTAGAAGAATGATTTGCAACTTGCACCAAATATTTTCTAAGTTATTCGAAATTCTTGGTAACTATGGTGTAATATCCTTTTTGGAGAAAGGGTGTTGCACTAGGAGTAGGTCCAACGTCCTCCCTCGAAGCCGCCATGAGATGCGACCTCTCTTTCGTTCTCCTCCATGTGCGATCGCGGTGGCCGCCTCCCTTCCCGCCATTGTGTGCAACCTCCTTTGGCCGCGCGAAGCTCCTCCTTTGGTCGCGCGGGGATGGGGGTCGCGGTGCATCAGTATAGGGAGAAGAGAACAGGAAAATGGGTTAAGGTGAACATCAGGCTTTAGGAGGGAACAAAGTATAAATTTAGAAAATATTTTTTAAATTTAAAATATGGCCCCATGGACTAAAAGTGACAATTTTTCAAAAATGAGGGACTAAAAAGAAACATTTTATTTTTTAGGGACTAAAAACGAAACTCAGTAAACACACGAGAGACTAAAAACAATTTTAAGCCCACTTTTTATTGTCAATTAGTAACACTTTGTTTGAATGAATAGATTTTATGAAGGAAAGAGATAGAAGAGAAATTAAGAATTTATCTTATTTGGATGTGTAAATTAAAAAAAAAAATCATGGAGTGGGACCTACTTAAAATCTCTCTCTTCATTGGGCAAGAGATGTGCACACAAGTGAATATTTCAGTTTTTCCCACCCCAGTTATTGTGTGGTTCTGCTAGAAGACATCCCAATACCTCTTGGCCTCTCTTTCATATTATTTCTGCAACCAAGGGGGGAATTTTTTTTCCAGGGAATCACAAGCAGGAGTGTGTGAAAGAGATACTCTCCAGATGGGGAAAGATCCCAGTATTTGTATTGGAGTAAATTTGCAACACTTGTTTCTTTTTGGGGGTAATATTTGCTCCCCTGACGCCATTAGGGTCTACACTTGCACACAAGGGAGTGTTGGTACAAGTGAGATCAAACAATTGTTTCAATAAAATTGCATAAAGAAAACACTTTTGCACATGAGTCAGGTTATGTTTAGATTTTCATTCCAATGTTTTAAAACTCAATTTGACTAACGATTATTATTTTTTAGAATAGTGGCACTAAAGTTAGAAGTTATAATAGTGGCACTAAATTTAGTGAAAAATTTGAATCAATAGCATTCTTATCACTTTAATTCCTATATATTTCTTTTTGAACCAAACCACCTTATCACTATTGGGATTATGATTTGGAAACGTGACATTCTCATGTGTGGTATAAGTTTAGAAAAAATAATTCTTAACGCCAAGGGCACTAACTAGTGTTTATTTAAATATTTAAAAACATATTTTTAACTAAAATAATACAAATAATATGTAATTTATAGTAAATCCGTAGCATAATATTTTGTAGTTAATTCATAATAAAACAGTAATTCTAGAACAAACAATTCATAGCCAATATACAGTGAAAAGATTAGGCTATAGATAGCTACAAATTCATTATGAAAATATCATGGTGTATCGTGCGCAATATAAACTTTATAAAGTGCTAGTTCACTCTTTTATTTATTTATTTTGATAATAAAGTGCTAGTTCACTCTAACACAAGGATTAAAGTTAACAAATGAATAAAACCAACTCAAGATGACGTTGGTATTATTTTAAATCCGATGAACTCGAAAATAATTTATTTATACCTTTTTTCTTTCAATAAATTGGCAGCTTTAATGTAAACACGTTACAATATACCATCGGGAGCTTAGTAAGACAGTACAATTATCTTTCAATTTAACTAGAGGTCCAACAACTTTAAATCTTACACGTATTTGTAACTTATTTTATTCTTAAATAAATCATCTTATTTTTTTTCTTGTAAAAAAAAGAGGTAAAAAAATATGTGATGAATTTCCACCAAGAATATAGCCAAAAAAATTTCACCAAGAAAAAATATGTGATGAATTTTGAGTTTTTCTTTTTGGTAGAAATTTGTAAGGAAATTTAATTTAATATAATATTTACCAAAAATACAAGTAAAAGTTGATGTCCAACTCCAAAACAGGGGCCGCTGTTTGCTTGGACGGTTAGCCCCGTTTTCCTTTCATCAAAAAAAAAAAAAACAGGGGCCGCTTGACACTCTAGAAAATAGCCGGTAACAACGCGCCACCAGTTTTCTTAGGGCCTTGGTAAGTATATCTCACCATTTTTTGCCATTTATTTCACTTGTCATTATTTACAAATTTTAATATCAAAATATCTTTTTATATTATTAAAAATTTAAATTTTCAGTAATTATAAAATTTAATTTTATAATTACTGGAAAGTTTTAACACTACCGAAATTTGAATTATTTTTTAATTATTAAAAATTTGAATTTTTGATAGTTACCAGAAATTAAAATTTTCGATAGTATAAAAATTCAATTTTATAACTATCGAAAATTTAAATTTATAGAAAAATATAAAAATTTACTCGAAATTTGAATTTTTGATAGTTATAAAATTGAATTTTTATACTATCAAAAATTCAAATTTCTGATAGATATAAATTTATTTCAATTTCTGAAAAATATAAAAAAATTAATTTCGAAACTTATCGAAAATTCGGTAGTACAAAAATTCGATTTTATAACTATCGAAAATTTAAATTTTTGGTAAATTTAAATTTCTGAAAAATATAAAAAATTAATTTTAAAACTTATCAAAAATTTGAATTTTTGGTAGTTATAAAATCGAATTTTTATACTACCGAAAATTTAAATTTTTGGAGAAATATAATTTTAATACTTACTGAAAACTTAGTTTTTCAGTAAAAACACGAAATTAAAAAAAATAAAAACAAATTGACGAGAACATACAAGTAAAATATCTTTTAAATGAGATGAATGGATAAAAATGATGGGATGTATTTACCAACTCCCGTTTTCTTTCTCTGCCTCCACCTCCACCCACCGCATACTGGATTCTGGTAATAAAAAACGTGTCCTCTAGATTCCAGATGCATTCTTCGTATACGCACAACTCAAACTCAACAAACAGTTTGAAATTTTAATCTCAACCGTTCACCAGCACGTTCTCGAGAATAAGTACTCACGGACGGTCCAGATCCATCGTGACCAGTCGGCAATATTATATTGTCAAAACCAAGGGACTAAACAAAATCGCCGCAAAACTAAGCGAGCGTTCTTTCTGTGTTCTTACTCATTCCACTCTATTTCTTTTCCTTCGCTTCTGCTTCATCGCTCACTCCAAAACCCAAAAGCAAGATAAACGGGAAGTTGCGAAGATTCCGTAGAGAGAAGAAATGGCGTCCAGCGAATCTGATTCGCAGTTGAAGATCGTCCATGGCGAGGCTGGTTACATACTCGAAGACGTTCCTCACTTGTCCGACTATGTTTCGAATCTTCCTGTATCTCTCTCTATTCTTTCTTGGATTTTTTTTGGTGACATTTGCGATCGCATTCAGTTTCAGTTCAGTTGTGTAATACTTGGTTTTGTTTGTAGACATATCCAAATCCGTTGCGATCCAATCCAGCTTACTCGGTTGTTAAGTAAGTGAATCACTTTATTTAGTGTTGTGATTGTGATCTGAGTGTCGAATGTGTTCTGTTCGAAATATTGATTCTCTGTTTTTTTTTTGCGGCGCCAGGCAGTATTTCCTGCACACGGACGACACCGTTCCTCAGAAGGTTCTATTCATGCAGGCTACCTGTTTGTTCATTTCTTCATCTCATCTATCTAGAACGCTTCTACTATACATTCTTCTGTGCAATTACCTGATCTATCAAGCATCAAACATGAAACTCTTTTCATAGATTTCTGATACTTAATTAATTCTCAATAATTTTAAAAACAAACTGAATCTATTTTTTTTCTTTACTTTTTTTTTCGTTCGCAATGCGGAGAAAGAGGAAAGAAAAAAAATAAATAAAAACACTGCATTTTATTTCTTATTTATCGGCATTAACAAAGTGCGTTGGTGTATAAACTTCTATTTGGCCTTTCCATAGGCTGTTGTTCATATGGATGGCCCACGAGGTGTTCATTTTCGACGTGCAGGACCTCGACAAAAGGTTATTCCTCTTGTTGTCTGTACACGTATTATTAAGAATATATGATTCAGTTTTGGTTCAACTCACGGACACCTAATAATAGCCTGTTTAGGTATATTTTAAATCGGATGATGTCCGTGCTTGTATCGTTACGTGTGGTGGTCTCTGCCCTGGCCTCAACACTGTCATAAGGGAAATTGTCTGTGGTCTTTCTTACATGTACGGTGTCGACAAAGTCCTTGGCATAGATGTGAGTGGGTAAATTCTCATTTTATTTATGCCCATTACATTTTATGTGCTGTTCCGGATTATATAGTCTGTGATTTGTGCTGGGAAGGAAAGCTTACATTGCTGTGAAGTACTTCTCTTTGTCCCTGGTTTCTTTGTGTGCGGATATCTTATTTCATTATTGTAAATCAAATTGCATGGATTGTTCTCGGGGAAATCAATCAAATCAAACTCCAACTTAGTATGCATTCTTGGACGTTCACTGGATACAGGAAGTGTGCTCTTGGTGCAAGTTTATAAACCTGGATTGTATTCCCTTTCCATTTCTGAAAGGCATTACAGAATAGACACAAATGTAGTTTAAATTACATCCTATTGAATTAATTAGATTTTTTATGATACATATAATTGTCTTTAAAATCATTCTTATGTTTGTTTCAAGCACGTTCAGGTTCTCATAGCTCCTTGGCTTTTCACTATTGTGTTATATAATGTGAATTAAATTTGTGTTGCCATTGTGAGTATAAACTTTGATTACTCGTGTTTGAAATTTCTTGGAACAGAACAATCAATGTTCATTTTGAAATCTTGATAACCTACACAACAAATTATGAACCCTTTTTCTTAATTTTTTTTGCCATGATAATGAACATATGCAAATGAAACACGACACTGGTGAGGGTAAGCTATCTAGCTACTATAACACCATTAAAATTATTGGAAAGGCAGATCAATCCTACATTTTGGCATTCACCTTCAGAACACAGCATCATTAAGATGAAAGGGTGATGTAGTGTTTACATGAGACATGGACAATTTAATATTTTGAGTTGTAACAAGTAAGGGTGGGCATTTAATGAAAACTTCCTATTGATACAAGTTAAACTAAACAAACTTTTGGGTTTCATGAAGTCAATTTTCTCTTCACTTTACTTTTTGTCACATTGGTCTTATAACTTGAGTTGCACTTCTTGATTCATTGTTTTTGCCACTAAACTGTATCCAATTATATGCAGGGTGGTTATAGAGGTTTTTATTCAAAGAACACCATTCCTCTAACTTCTAAAGTGGTCAATGACATCCATAAGCGTGGGGGAACAATTCTTGGGACATCACGAGGGGGGCATGATACCGGCAAGATAGTTGACAGCATCCAGGACCGAGGAATTAATCAGGTTTACTACTACATTCTAAATAAGTTTCCACTGATACTGAATGGTGGAATCATAAATTTGGAGTTTGTTATATCAATGTGCTTAACTTTAGTAGGTTATTATCATGGCATGGATTTTCATTGTTTGGGTTATGATTACAGGTTTATATTATTGGAGGTGATGGAACACAGAGAGGAGCGACTGCGATTTATGAGGTATAGTGATTCAAATGTTGTCATAATAGAATATTCCTCCCTTTGATCTTTGGTAAGAAAAATAAGAGTTTATTTCAATCAAAGAAGAAATATGTTTAATATATACCTTTTCTAGATTATAAATTCACACATGTGCATAGTTTATGTATGTTTATTTGTTAAATTGCTTGTTTGTGTTAAAAAAAAACTAGCCTTATTCACAACCAATCAGATGCTCCAAATTTATTTTGAATTTTGTATCCCAGTCAAGAAACATTTCTTAAGCTTTCATATGTTCACTTTAATTGCAAGCCCACACACAGAGATAGTACAGATAAAATCATTTCAAAAGATAAATTAGATAAATAAATTACTGACAAGTATCACATTCGTGACTTCTTTTTCCAAATTTGTTGTTAACCAATGTCTTCTGGGAACTGGATTGTTTCATATGTATGCATGTTTTCTGCATTCTTATGTTTTCTAATTTTTTTCTTATGTTTTCTTCTTTTCAAAACAGCATAAATGATGATAGTTTATACTTAGTGTAAATGTGGTTGAAATGGCAATTGTTGATCCATGCCTTCGGGTGCAAATTCAATAGAACCTTAATACCCTAATCTTAGACTTCATATGCCTTCCTTTTGCTGATTATATTCTAATGGAATTTTCAAACATAATCGCGAATCTCTAACAATCTAGTATAATACATTATGTTGATTTCCAAAAAATATTGTTTGTATGGTGCAGTACTACCTCTTATGATCAGTTCAAGCTTGATGATAGCTTCAATTAACAGCTGGGACTGGGAGCACATGATTTTACTAAAAAAATTCTGTTACATAAATTTTTATGTGTATAACTGCCTGATTGACCTGTTATCATTCTTGGCATCTTTTGATATTGGAGGTAAGCATTCTGAACATATTTTGGTTATCATACAGGAAGTTAGACGGCGAGGTCTGAAAGCTGTAATTGCTGGAATTCCTAAAACCATAGATAATGACATCCCGGTATTCTTGATCACAACGTCATAATCTTCTGTTCCTACAGAACTCTAAGCTTATAATTTATAATACTATCTGAAGAGTCAGTTATCTATGTTCGTAGAAACTTCATGTGGCTTTTCTTCTTTTTCTTTAGGTTATTGACAAGTCATTTGGTTTTGATACTGCGGTTGAGGAGGCTCAACGTGCCATTAATGCAGCTCATGTTGAAGCTGAAAGTTTTGAGAATGGCATTGGTGTTGTAAAGTTAATGGGTCGTTATAGTGGTATGTATACTTTACATTTATGTTTGATGTCTTATAAGCCTCTAATTTAGATTATTTAATCCCTATTTCCTTGGTCAATCCATATGTAAATGACTAAAATATTTCACTGTACACCCTGTTTAATCAGACCTGTTTGTTTTTTCTGTGTCATAATGGATACTTTGGCTGCAGGTTTTATTGCGATGTATGCTACTCTTGCTAGCAGAGATGTTGACTGTTGCTTGATTCCAGAGTCACCCTTCTTCCTTGAAGGAAAGGGTGGACTTTTCGAATATATTGAGAAAAGGCTGAAAGAAAATGGACATATGGTTATAGTCATAGCTGAGGGAGCAGGACAAGATCTTCTCACAGAAAGCATGCGAGCCATGGACCAGAAGGATGCTTCTGGAAACAAGCTACTTCTAGACGTTGGTTTATGGATATCTCACAAGATCAAGGTATCAACTTGTATATAAGAAGATTCTTAAAATGCGATTCTTTTCCTCATAAATTTGTATAGTATAATGCCACTTGCCTAGTTATACATCTCTGAGAACTTAAGTGCTCAGGGAGGAGCTCTTGCCAACTACAGGTCAACTGGTTATATATATATAGTCTCAGATAAGATTCATTTGAGCTCAGTTTGGATTACTTCTAGCTCATGGGAGCTTTTCAATTAAAACAAGTTTATGGTTCTTCACTTATGAAAAGTCTTTATAAGCTTATAGGTGTTTATGGAGAAGTTAAATGAGGCAGCTTCTGAAAAAATGAGATACATAAGTTAATTTTAACTTATATGAAAAACTTATTGTTTAAAAAGCTCATAGTTATTCCAAAATTCTTTTAATATTTCTTTTTCCGTAAGTGCTTGTTAGAAGTTTATTCAAACTAGCTCTTAATTGATTTGGATCTTCATGAGACTGGTATCCACTCCTTTAACATGGTTGCGTATAACCTAATCTAAACTCAACCTGTGGTTGAGTGCAAAAAACTTATTTGGAATACTTGGTATCAGGATATTTGATATTTCTGCTACCTGGCTGCTAAACCTTTGTAAACTAGTGATTTTATTTGTGGCCGGCTGGCCGCAGCCCCGTAGTCAGGCATCTTTCCTTGCAATATATATCTATTGCCCTACATAATGTCAAGTGATCAACTAATTAAAGTGGCAAACCTTGTTTGTAAATTTACTTAACATTATTTTTTTTTTCCTTCTGATTTTATTTATCCAGCTTCCAGTTTTAGCAAATACTAATACCACTTAATGCCACATTGCCACTAAATGCGTATTACCTGAAAATATGATAGGAAAATGAAAAAAACAAGATGCAATTTCAAAAGCTCACTCAATGTTTTTAAACAAGTTGAACTGGTAGAAAATATGAAAATAACTAATTTTTTTAGTAAGTACCATTCATTGACAAACTTTTTGAGCCTGGTCTCCTTATTTTGTTACCTCGGCTTTCGATTATTGTGGGTATGTCCATGCCTATCAGTAAAAATCCCATCATTTATCAATTTTTGAGCTACGACTACATGGCTTCCCTGTATATTATTATCATTACATATTGTTTAACCAGTTTTTTTATATTTACTTCCTGCAATACTGTGTTAAAAGTAAAAGTATCTAGCCAGAACAGTCAATTTGTGCAACTCTCTCCCTTTAAATAAACATTCATCTTGCTGAAATAGGATCACTTTGCAAGGAAAAATACGATGCCCATCAATCTTAAATATATAGGTCAGTTCCACTAGCTGAATCCTCTTCCCTTTTGATCTATTTCTATCTCAGACAATCATGTTTAGATTTCTGAACTTGGTTATATGCCAGATCCAACTTACATGATCCGGGCAATTCCAAGCAATGCATCAGACAACGTCTGCTGCACACTTCTTGCCCAGAGTGCAGTACATGGTGTAATGGCAGGGTACACTGGATTCACAGTTGGGTTGGTCAATGGCAGACATACTTATATTCCATTCAATGTGAGTTATTATTACATATCTTCACACAAATTCCAAATTGTTTTATTATCTGTTGCTCTCTTTTTTGGTATTACAATTTTCTTTTATTTCTTTATATCAACTGCTTGTAAATAATGAATGGGCAAAGGTATATCATATATGCTATGGAAAAATAATATTACTATATACATCAAGTTTGTATTATGTTTTCACTGCATGTGTGCATAGGAACAAAAGCATAACATGCCTATTTGCATTCCTTTGCTTCTCCAATTTTCCATTGATGGTTTGGTTTCTATGTTCCCAAGATCAGAATTGTTCTGACAATAGATATATGTTCAAAATTTTGATACCCAGAGAATCATTGAGAGGCAGAACAAGGTTGTGATCACTGACAGGATGTGGGCAAGGCTCCTTTCTTCAACCAACCAGCCAAGCTTTTTGAAACGCAAAGATGTTGATGTAGTCAAGAAAGCAGAACAACCTCCGACTCAGTTGTTAGAAGGGGACAATTTCAAAGATGAACAAAAATCAGGAAACCACGCTGACAATTGTATCAAGACATAAAGTTAGATACGGGTTTGACCCAAGCATGGACACGTTCAAAGCCTCAGTATATGGAGCTGTTCTATTTGTCCTTCTCCATGCATTGCAAGTCGGTACATCTTAGATTACCCTCAAGCATGACCAGTATTCAGAGGATTATGTTGTTGCATCTGTAGCCTCCAGGTTATTTTCTAAAAACAAGGTTGTCAAGTGACTAGTTTATCTCGTTATTGTCGTTTTATGTTTTTGGTAATGCGGCAGCTGGTGACTGAATAAGCTATGATTGTTTTTTCATTTCCAGAAAATGTCTGTGATCATGGAACTCAGGCCAAACTCAATCTCTCCCTCAGCTAATTAAGCTTGGTACAGGACGCATTTTGAGTTTGAGCTGCTTGGGTTCGTGTTTGAGTTTCTCTTATTTTGTGAATATTTTGTGAATTTGAGCTTGAGCTTGTATTTTGTGATGTAGAGGCCCTTAATAGAGGTGTTCATCTGATCGTATCAGATTGACTAAATCAATTCGATAATTCAAATTTTTAAATCAAAATCAATTAAATTAATTTGAATTGGTTGGATGATTTGTTTACTTCACTTTAAACTGGAATAAAACTAATTTCAATTAGTTTGACTCTTTGATCTAATTTTTTTTTACCGCAAACTAGCTTGATCACCTGATTAATTTTTTCATTTTTAATCTTTTGAATTTATACTTTAAACATTATTCCCTGCGTCTTATTTTATTAGTCACTGTTGAAATATTGGTTTGTCTCGAAATGTATCTTTGAGCAAAATTCTAAATGTTACGAAATGGTAGGAAGACCATGTGGCTTGTTTTTATTTGTTTGAATGGTATGGGTTTTTTGGGGCAAAAGAACAATTTGATTTGTTAAAAGGCTTCTTGTCACAATTCGTGAGGTGATCTTCGTAAACAATAGCAATGTTCTGTTTTACAATATCAGAATACATTTTTTTTCAATAATACTGTTCTATTTTGGTCATTCTTATCTACAGCTATCCTCTAACACTTTTAAACAAGGGTATTTTAGTTAAAAAAGTTGTTTTATCATAGTGTAATTAATAATTTTTAATGGAGGTTGTTTTATCATAGTGTAATTAATAATTTTTAATGGAGGTTGATTTTCAGTTTTTCTTAAGATATCAAGTCCATTGTAAGTGAAAAAAGTATGTACACTTTAATAAGTACACCGTGTTTGGCTCTAATTAATTCACGAGTCAAATTTGTTTTCATGGTTATTAGGCTTACCAATTAAGTTCTGTTGTTGGTCAACTTTTTTTAAACTTTGCTTATGTGTAGTCCCAGGCTGCGTTTAGGGTCTTACGAAGAATTAAAATCATTATATAAAAGGACTAATTTGGATCAAGGACATATTTAATATTTAATTTGAGTAAATATTTTTGTTTTATTTCTATTTGTTGTTTTCACGAACATCGAAAAACTATGAAACTGTTTGTTTACAAAATTGTTTTCAAATTTCCCGTGCAAATCTACAAAAATGAGAAACAAAATAAAAACAAATTAGTTATTATGTAAGTTACAAGTACCCGTTGGCCGTTGTTGTTGTTGATGATGTTCTACCTGATTTTCTTGTATTGCTTGTTATGGCTGATTCCACGGCGTTTCCCCGTGGCTTTTAGTTGGCTTGTTTAGGGGCCTTAGCCCCTTTTCATTCACCAAAAGAAAAGGAAAAAAAAAAACCATCGCAGACAAGTTTAAGCAAAGCACCGCAGTGTCTAATAAATAAAATAATAAATATATATAAACTTGGATTTTACAGATCGGTTATTCGGTGTCTAAAATCAAATAATAAACGACATCTAGCTTGGGATGAAAACTATGCGAAAGGTGGTTTGGATTGATCTTCTCAAACAAATACTTTTATCAGATACTTGAGTAAAGCATCGGACAACCAAATGCTTTTGAGTTTTTAAGGATATATAAATCTTCTTCAAATAGTTTGCATCATCTCAGCCAAATGTTTGTCAATTATTTCGAAGAAGCTGCTATTCTGATGATATCCACGATTAAGAAAATACAAAAAAAATTGACGACGCACACACTAGCCCCTGTATACACCGGAGGGCTCCGCATTCTGAACAATCCAAGGGTGTTCTAGGAGCTTGTGCAATGGTAGACGTTGAGAGGAATCCTTGACCAGCATCTGTTAGTAAAAAATATCAGAAGGAAAAAAATGCTTGGACAAGTATCTCGTGGAAAATAAATTCTCGAGTGAACTTCACAACAACAAAAAAAATAGTGCACTAGATGTAAAACCTGACTGATGAGGTCCTTCGCAGCGGAAGACACAATTGGTTTAGGAGGGAACTTGAGATCCACTTGTATTATCCTGTAATATTATCAGAATGTAACAGATAGTTTAGAAGAAACAGACGCCATACACAGAAGGACCATTAAGCACGGTAGAGTACTAGATATCAGAATGTTTGCTTAGGGCCTGTTTGGATTGGCTTATGCAGAGCTTATAAACATAGCTTATGACTGATTCATAAGCTGTTTTGAGCTTATTTTTCATAAGCTACTCAGGATAGCTTATCAAAACAGCTTATGACTTATATAAAATAAGTTTTACTATAATTTTTCTTCGATTATAAAAATAGCTTATACAACTTATGCCATAAGCAGTAGATAAACTTGTTATCCAAACAGGGCCTTAGTGCTTTACCTCCTGTAAGTATCAGAATGTTCTTTAGCCTCAAAAGGGGGGACTCCATAAAGAAACTCATAGCAAAGTACCCCAAGGCTCCATATATCCACACTCGCATCGTGTTCTACACTCTCCACTGTTGAAACCTCAAAAGTGTTTAGAAGAGATATAGTGGTGCATCATATATAGAGACTAACATATAAAATATGAATAATTCATGTGATGCATACCCATCTCGGGAGGAAGGTAATCAAGTGTGCCACACATGGTACGCCTGCGATTGAATGTGTGCACCGACCACCCAAAGTCTGCTATCTTCAATTCACCCTGACATTGAGGAAGATTTTGACATGATAAGCACTAGATGAAAAGAACCACCAAAAGGGCCATAAAAGAAACAGAAGTCTAGGTATAGGAGATCACCTGTGCACCAACAAGAAGGTTTTCGGGTTTAATGTCCCTGTGTATTACATGCTTTCCATGACAATATATAAGGGCTCGGGCCAGAGATGCAATATACTGCCTCAACCACAAAATAATAATATTAAATCGTCAATCTCAGAAAAATGTTCAAGTGGAACACACACATGACCAATCAACTGCACACTTACGGTAGCTGCACGTCTTTCACTGAAATATTTGCATTTCTGTAATTCCTTGTAAAGTTCACCTTTGGGTGCATACTCTAAAATCAAATAAACTCGCTTCTGCAATGAAGTAAATTCACAGAGAAGATGTAAATAGCAGTGTGTTTAACCCTCGTCAGCAACACACTGACAGATTCTATACATGTCATCACACAAGCAAGAAGAAGTATACCTGATCATAGAAGTATCCATAGAGGCGTAGGATATGGGGATGTCGGAGATGACTTTGTATTTCAACTTCTCGCCGAAGCTGATGCTCAACTTGGGATTGTTGCAATTGACTCTTAAAGAGTACTTTCAGAGCAACGATATGATTACTCTGCATCAGAGTCACATTTCACATTTAAATGAACATATGAAGACAACAAGGCAAAGAAAAACTGAAAAACCAGCAGCACAAATCAAAACGATAATATTATTAATATAACCATTTAAGATTTAAGATATAAAATTCAACATTGGCCATATGTAATCTAATGGTTTTGCAATCTGCATACAAATTCTCAATGAAGGAGAAAAAGCAAAAGTGTCATACAAATCGTGCCAAAACAACTGAGCAAAACGCAAAAAAACAACACCTAGACGATGAGAACAAGAACAATAGAATTCCTGACATAAAGATCAGAAAAAACTCACAGTCTTTTCTCTGGCCAAATAGACATGGCCGAATTTCCCCCTTCCAAGAGGTTTTCCAATATCAAAATCATTGAGGGTCCACCTTCTTTGCTCCGCGGCTGAACCCGAAACCTCCGAAGAAGCCTGCTCAAACGAAGAATGAAACAATCAAAACCAACAATATCTGTGAACCCAGAGATTATCATCAGATCTTGTTGCCAACTAATACAATATTGAGCAAGAAGATCCCTCATAGGTTTAAATTTGGTAGCTAATTGTTTAGGGGAATTCTGAAGACAATGAAGGGAGGGGGGGGGGGGGATCGCTTCGTCAACAATATCTGGAGGTTGATGAACTCTGTGAACCCAGAGATTATCATCAGATCTTGTTGCCAACTAATACAATATTGAGCAAGAAGATCCCTCATAGGTTTAAATTTGGTAGCTAATTGTTTAGGGGAATTCTGAAGACAATGAAGGGAGGGGGGGGGGGGTCGTTTCGTCAACAATATCTGGAGGTTGATGAACCTCGAAACCGAATCGAATCTTGGAAGAGGGAGAAGCTTTAACGATTGAGGTATGAGGGAAGGGGGGAATCGAAAACCCTTGATTTGAGAAGAGGATGGGGATTGTGGGGAAAAGAGAGAGAGAGAGAGGTGTTTGTGGATTACCATGTGCTGTTGAGGCTGAGGCGGAGTCTCTGTTGCGATGGCCATGTGAGATGGACGGAGAGAAGTTTTTCCAAATATGGGGTTTGGGTTTATTTGAGAGGGAGAAAGAATGGAAGTAGCTTCTTCTCTTCTCTTCTCTTCTATTGGTGTTGGTTTCTTCTTCAACCCTTCAACCCTTTCATTAACAGCAACAACAACAACATCTTTCTTTGTGCAACGGTCGAATAACGGATAGCCGCCACGTGCTCCAATCCCGCTCTCAACGCTTTTCAAATCCCTTCCTTTTCTTTCGAGTAAATGGTCAAATTGCCCCCTGAAAGATGTAGGGATTTGCAAGTAGGTCCCTAAAAAATGGAAATAAAAAAACCCGTCCCTGAAAGATACCTCTCGCTGTCAAATAGGTCTCTGGCGTCATTTTTGACATTATTATGGGTCATTTTGAAATTTTAAAAATTTAGATGGATAAAAAAAAAATGAGAGCATTGATTCTTTCCCTCACACAATCCTTTCTCCCCACCCCAACACTCTCTCTCCTTTCCACCGCCCTCTCACTCTTCTGTCTCACCATCTTCCTCTTCCTCTTCACCACCACTCTCACAAACTCCCTCACCTCCTTCTTCTTCCCCCTTCCCCCTCCACCACCACCACCGTCCCATTCCCAGCCGACCCTCGCCACGCCACACCCACCCACCTTGCTTGCCGCACACAACCAAACAAAGCACAATCACAATCGCAGTTCAACTCAACCGCCAAAAAACAAAAGAATAACTGAATAATGAGTGAATATAATAACCCCCCGCAACAACCAACCCACTTGCCTCACCTTCGGGGATTTCGTAGCACCTTGACCATTAAACCCTAACTTAGCTTGATTATATTATATATTATTATTGTTGTTATCATTGTTGTTGTTGTTGTTGTGTGGAAAGGGGAAAACAGAGGAGGGGGGGTCTCGTGTGTGTGTGTGTGGGACCGTGGGAGGGAGCTTCTTATTTGTGTATGTGTGTAAGTGGGGGGAATAAGAAGGAGGTGAGGGAGTTGTGAGAGTGGTGGTGAAGAGGAAGAGGAAGATGGTGAGACAGAAGAGTGAGAGGGCGGTGGAAAGGAGAGAGAGTGTTGGGGTGGGGAGAAAGGATTGTGTGAGGGAAAGAATAAGTGTTCTTATTTTTTTTTGATCCATCTAAATTTTTAAAATTTCAAAATGACCCCTAATAATGTCAAAAATGACGCCAGGGACCTATTTGACAGCGAAAGGTATCTTTCAGGGACGGGTTTTTTTATTTCCATCTTTCAGGGACCTACTTGCAAATCCCTGCATCTTTTAGGGGGCAATTTGACCATTTACTCCTTTTCTTTCTCTTCCTTGTCTCTTTTTACGGCAGGAGGGTCCAATCCATATCCATGTCACTCACAAGTCACGTGCATAAGCCGTCAAATCGGGCCACCAGATGCGGTCCATTGGGCCAAATTGTAAAATTAAACTAGGCTTAGCCTTTACAAAGAAAAAAATTAGAGTATTATAAAAGAAAAAAAAAATAGGTCCAGTCTAACCCAACGGGGCAATTGAGTTAGACCAAAATGACCCATTTTTTTTTAGGCATATAATTATTGAACCCAATCCAACTTAAATCACGAGCCAAACAGACCAACCCGAGACCAATATTGACACCTCCGCGAGCATGCATTGCATCCTGTTAGAATTTTTTGACCAAAAAAAAAAATCCTGTTAGAATTTCAATTAAATAGTTTTGCTTGTTTTACTTGTTTCGTAAAATGGCACATAAATATAAAATATTTGTTTATATTTTTTTGATAAGCCTAAAATATTTGTTTATATAATTTCTATTAAACTTATGTTACTGCATTCATGTAAATTATTTATATCTTCCATAAAAAAATGTAAATTATTTATATTATTATTTAACTTAATTTAATGATTGAGTAATAGAAAAATAAATACAAAAATATTTTAATTTTAATATGAGTTTTTTAAGAAAAATTTAATATTTTAGTATTTTAATATAAAGCTTAATTAATTTAAGAAGTTTCTTCTTTAAACAATAAATAAATACATGTGAAGTGGATTATTATAACCTATGTATCAAATATTGTATGGGTAACATTGGCAGGATACCGAAACAATTGCGATGCAACATGTGTTATTGACTTGTGATGGCACAATTGTGATATTTGATGATAAAAAATACAATTAAGCTAAAAATAATATAATTAAAAAAAACACAAATTAATTTTTACTTTAAATTAAAATCTCTAAAAATAGTCAAAAAAAATGTTTTAGACAATAATTACCTTTTTTATTTGAATTAAACAACCCTGTATTAGGTTCCATTCTTAAATCCACAAAAACTCTCAGACAACAAAATTAATATAACCACACAACCTCTAACGCATATCATCGTGGTTTGGTTTATTTTAGGCTTAAGCACACAATGTTAAGCCACGACAATAACAAAATTTATAATTTCTTATTTGACAATAAAATTGAAACAATGTGCTTAGTAGTCAAAACATAACAGTAAAAAAAAAAAGATTTTATATAGCACTAACATCTATCTCTTGACACATATTTCTTTTCTCTATTTTTTAATTTGCAATTTGCAATAATTTCAATTAACTTGTCGCTGGCCAACAGGCCGACGATATCAATATTTAACTGCAATTTCGGATTCCATGGCCCAAGCGCTTTCTAATTGTCAATGACCTGTAGCGATTCTTACACTCTTCTCGTTATCTATACACATATATAAAGACAATACTAATTTTTGGTGTAGTCTTTTTTTATTCTAATTTTACCCCTTTAACTGCTATTAACCGCTAGTATCATTTCAAAACTAAAACTTAGAAATGAGAAGTTTATGTAGGAAAAACTGTGTGGTAGGTGCAGGCACGGTCCGTGCCTACCCCCCACTGGTAATTCATAACAAGAATTATGTAGTAGTGTGATTCATACACCATTTTTAAAGATATGTTCACCAAGTAACATCTACACAATAAACTTTTGCTATGTATCAAATAGGCCCAGCTCACCCCATCCAACCCTAGCCCACGTGGGCTAGGGCCAAAAGGCTCACAGGGCCAAAAAGCCCACACATAAAAAAAGCTCATGGAGCCAAAAGCCCCATAGGTCAGGGCTAGCCCATGGGCTAACTTTCCAATTTTTTCCAAAGCATTTATTAAATTAATTTGGACAAACTTTTATACGTTAACCCACTTTATGGCTTGTATTTAACCAGATCAAGAAATAGGATTGGTCCACATATGAGCTTGTGCATGATTAATTTGTTGAGCTGAAACATATATGCTCATAAATCGGACACTTGTGATGTATTAAAAATAAATAAAAAATCAACCACTTGATGTATGAGGGTATGTTTGTTTTAGGGGTGTGCACAGGTTCGGGTTACTCGCGAGCCCAACCCAATCTAAACCGGTTCAATTCAGATTTTTCAATTTTTTGTTCTGTTTGGGCCGAACTCGATCCAAACCGAACGCAACCCGCTGTGGTTTGGTTCGGTCCCCAGATTCCATTTTCCAAATCCGAGAACCAAACCGATGATGTGACATCGTTTTTAAAAAAAAAATTGATTGGGATTAGAACTGTCTCACAGTACGCGTGAGAAGTTTGACGTTTTATTTTTGTTTCTTTTATGGTTTACAAAATTTGTTTTCCTTGTTAGGGCCTCTATATCATTGTATATGAATTTATAGTATCGATTTAAACTCGACAGGATTCATTTGTATAAATCAAATGCATTAGCAATTGTTTAATTGCCAAACATGCCATGGGAATTATGTTCTATCTGCATTATTCTGATTCAAGTCTCTGCCAATTTTGTTTTCTTCATGTCTCTAGTACTTTGGCTTAGTTCTTAGTGTATTTTTAAGTGTGTGAAAAAATAGATTTTTTTTTTAATTTTTAAAGTTTATTTTAATGAGTAACCGGATTGACCCAAACCAATCCAATCCGTTCAGGTTTGGATTGGTTCGGTTCGGATTTAGAGTGTAAAAAATACAAAATCTAAACCAAACCAACCCATGCTCACTTGTTCGGTTCGGATAACAGATTTAGAGAAATCCAATCCAAACCGGCCCGTGTTTACCCCTAGTTTGTTTTAGATTTTGGTAGAATTGTGTTTGAAGAATTGATTTTAAAAAAATTGTATTGAGAAGAATTGATTTGTGTTTGGTAATGATATTTTAAAAGTGTGTTCAGAAGAATTGATTGTGTTTGGATGATAAAGGTAAAATCACGTTTGGTGTGTAAATATAAATAATTTTGTGAGTCCTACATTTAAAATTGATTTTGGCAAACGGAAAAGCAACTCAAAACCTCCTTCCATCAGAATTGATTCTGGATCCCAAAATCACGTTTCGAATTTTCACGTTGGAAAAACAAATAGCCCACCTTTTTGTCAAAATCATATTTGACTAATGTGATTTTAACCTCAAACACACGTTTGAGAATCTAAAACAAACAGTTCTTACTTTTACCCGTGATGGAACGTGGGTTAGATTCAAAAAAATATCAAACCGAAAATTACTTGTATGTATTCATAAAATAATAATAAATACAAATTAATTCTCTTTGTTCTGAATTATTTTATTAAGCAAAAAATTATGCATATGTGGTAGAGGGTGGATGAGAGGCGCCTCTGCAAGTCGAAAAATAAAAATCACAATTTGTTTAAGTTGATGCCACGTATAAGGGAGTTGCATCTTAGTTGTAACTAAAATACCATAACCACGAACAAATGGGAAATGAATGTATTCTCTCATAGTGTCTTCTAGAACAGGCCAAGTGTCTTCTAGAACAGGCCACACACACAAGTAAAACACGTACCGACGAGTTATGATCTCTACATCATCCATCGCCTCCCTCTGCTTTGAAAAATGGCGACACGCATTTGGGGGGCTGACCCACGAAGCCCCTAGCCCTAACCCACCACAAAATGCAAATTTGTGGGTAGGGGCCATACGTAACCCACGCAAGAGGGGGCTAAAGTTTATAGAGGGGGTCAAATGGGGTGGGCTGTGGGTTATGCATAAATATTATCATAGTCACTGATAGGGAATTGGTAAATATATTAATTTTTTTGACATATACCTTATATTTAAAATAGAAAATACTATTATATTTTTATTGATTTGGTTTTTTTTCTTTTCAATTTCGCGTTGTTACCGAAAATTCAGTTTCCGGAATGTATTTTTGTATTCCGGAAACTCCAGGAAAAATTTACATTCCGGAAACTGGAATGTAAAATTGTATTCCGGAAACTCCAGAAAAATTTACATTCTGGAAACTCCAGGAAAATCCAGTTTCCGGAATACATTTTTGCATTCCGAAAACTCCAGTCAAAGTTTCCGGAGTGCAAATCTGTATTCCGAAAACTGAGGGTGTATGGTCAGTTTCCGGAAAAGAAGCGAAATCAGAAAAAAAAACCAAACAATAAGGGTATAATAGTAATTTCTTGAATAAATATGGGATGTATGATAAAAAACTGGGATGTATTTACCAATTCCCTTACTGATATGACTCTTCCTAAAATAGTATTTAATCTACTTCACGAGGATCTTCAAATTTATATTGTAGTGACTCCTTCAAATACTGGAATAAATATGTATTGTGCTATTCAGCCAGTTTTAGAACATGCATTAAAACAAATGTGAGTCGTGCGAAGTCACAGATATATGACACTATAAGTCTAAAACTAGGGATGGCAAAACGGGCCGGCTCGGCCCGTATTTGAAAATGGGCCAAAAAATTCATCCCGTCCCGTCTCGTGGAGGGCTATGCGGGCTAACGGGCAGCCAGCCCGTTTTGACGGGCCGAAGGGCCAAAACGGGCTGGCCCGTCAAAATAATAATAAAAAATTTAAAAAATAATTAAAAATTAAATAAAAAATAAGAAAAAATATTATTTTTTTCCCAAAAAAGACAAACGGGTCAGTCCGGCCCCGTTTTCGGGCCAATCCGTTTTTGGCCCTTTTTTTACTTGCCTAAACGGGCAACGACCTAAAAAAATTGGCCCGACCCGTTTTACGGGCCAAACGGGCTGGCCCGTTGGGCCAAGCCCATATTGCCACCCCTATCTAAAACCTATTGATTGAACTTGCAATTCCATGCACCTTGAATAGTTTTTCCTATAGTTGGGTTGGGTTTGATCAGATTTGGGCAAAAATGACACAAACCGTAAAATTTTGAAAATTGGTAAATACATCCAAGATTTTTTGCCAGACACCCCACATTAATGTGGAAATTCTAAAAATACCCTCCAATTTCGGGTTATTTCTGGAAACTCCAGTTTCTGGAATGTAATTTTGCATTCCGAAAACTCCAGTTTTTGGAATACAAATTTGCATTCTGGAAACTGGAGTTTCCGGAATACAAATTTGTCTAGTTTCCAGAATGTAAATTTGCATACATTCCAGAAACTTAATTTTCCTGGAGTTTCCGGAACAATATAAAACCACACTTTTTGGAATCGGAAACACGTGTTTCCGGGAATGAAGGTTGTGGTTGTATGGATGGGGTGTGTGGGAATTGGCTGCTTTTGAAAGAAGAAACAAGGAAAGGGTAGGGTAGTAATTTAATGACCAAAAATCATTTAAAGTAGGGTGGATGGATAAAAGTGAGGGGTGTATTTACCAAATTCCAAAATTTTTATGAGAAAAAAATGTAACCCATTTCGGTCCATTTAAGCCAGTGGGTTGGCCGGGTGACGGACTGGACCGCATGGCTGGTTGGTATGGATATGGGCTAATATTGGACTAAGTTAATTTTTTGGATCTAATCAATTTTTGAATCTAACCAATTTATTAACAATTACTACTCTAGACTTAACCATAAGTAAAAATATTTAAACTCATACTGATTAAGAAAGTTATTTAATTTTTTTGATCTTATCAAATAATAAATTTTATTATCAAAATTGTCTTTAATAAAATGAGTCATTTAAATTAAAACTTGCATTAAATGAAAAGTATTTTGTAGAAAAAATTATTAAATGGGATAGAGTTGATTAAGTTTTATTTATATTTGAGTCCACAGTATTTAAGTTACTTGTTTGTTATATTTGAGTCCAGAGGAGGTATTTATTTTTGACCAATGTTTTTAGCTAAATACACAAAGTTGCATGGTTCATTCATGCATTGAACTATTTGAAAATTTAGTTGTAATAGCCTAAAGAACAAGTTGATTTTTAAATTTAAATGTATAATAGATTATTCTTTATTATTTTTTTTCAAAGATACTCATTTTTGGTCGAATTTGAAAAAAGTGTGATTGAGAGAAAAAGTTCCATTATAAAAATGACTTAGTGCGGGAATGATAAGATGATTTAGGGAATTGATATATGAGTTGAAGTGATAAAAAAGTTATGAGTTAAAATTCCTCCACTAACCTAACGTACTAATTACTACCATTTAACTATAAAAAAATGATACATCTTCCTACATATTTTTTTACTCTTTATAAAGTAAATAATTAATAAAAAAAATGACTATATTTAATATCTTAAAAATATAAAAAATATTTAATATTTTTTTATTCAATAATTAAAATAATTTATAGGAATAAAAAGTAAAAAAATTTAAAATTATTCTTAAAAAAACTGGCCTACTTCGCATTTAACTATTAAAAATGATGGCCTACTTCGCATTGTTGTTAAAAAAACCAAACCATAAATAAATAACAGAAACTCAAAGAACTGTGGGAGAGACATTTTTTTTTTGGGTAAAAGAACAAAAGCCGCGAAGTCTGCAACACAACGTTGTTTGTGGAATGGTTCAAGAAGTCCGAAGGGCGGTTCTCACTTCTCAGAGCGCGCTTGCTCTTCCTCGCTTACAAGTTACAACCGGAAAATTTTGGAAGCGAAAATCGAAGGCCGGAACCCTAAATTGGTGAATCTACAGGGAGGCGATCCAAGACCGCGTGACACTCCGAAGATCGAACTATGGTATGAGAGTGAAGTTTAGGTTTTACGCATCTTCGTCTTTTCGTCATTGCTGTCACAGTTTCATCGTTCACGTTTGTAGCTACTTGGATTCTCCTTGGGCGTTTTGAAGTTTTCGTTCTGATAACAAGGTTTTGGGCTTTGCTTTGACAGTTCTCAATTGCAGCTATCAATGACACCAACTCCAAAAGCCAGTGGGAACCACTAGCTCCCACGAAAGAAGCCCAGGCACGTTTCTCTCATTCATTCTTTCTTTCTTATTAGCTCTGAAAACCACTCGCTCTGACTCTAAATGTTAATGTTAAGCACTTTTGAGTTAGGTTACAAAGATTTGGATTCTTTACACTCTTACTATCCCGATTATTTTCTTTTTCTTTTAATATCGAGCGGTTGCACCCTGTTTTTCAGAGGATCCAAATTCACGTGCTACATTATCATTATTCATTTAATATCATCTTTTTTTTTTCCACCCTGTTATTTCAGGAATTTCATCTTTCTCAAACTTATCATGAAGGACTTCTCAAGTTACAAGAGAAAGAATATGAAAAGGCTCGAGAGCTCCTAGATTCTGTCCTTAAAGACCCTCTTATTGCTAATGCTCAGGTTTTGGTTTCTGCCTAACACATATTTTGTTCAATCTCTGTTGTCCTTTTGAATTGCTAATGTATTTTCTGTTGTCAGGTGGATGGCGGTGCCAGTGACAGTCATCTATTGCAGCTCAGGTTTCAATCTGCACTTTATATTCTATATCAAGTTGTCCACTGTTCTGTGACTGTTGTATCCTCATATAGTTTCCTCTTTCAAGTTGTAGTCTAGTAAAGTAGCACGAATTTATTGCAATAATTCCCTTATACCTTAAGTTTTAGGTCTCTCTATTAATTCTCATATCCCGATAATTCTGTCACTTTTAATTTTCACAAAGCACATTGCTCTGGTGAATGTTAGTTTTAAAACTACCCTTGGGAAGGGGGTGTTAGTTAAAAAAAGTCATACCATATTTATACGGTACTGTTTAGTAAAGCTGTTTAGAAAAACCTATATACACATGTATTGTTTCATTCATGTTGCACTTTTTCCATTCCATTCTTCTTATCTGCACAAACTGTTGCTTTTCTTGCAATGCTCCGGATTCTCGACTGGGGCAATTCAATTTCTGCTCAGCATTGTTGTGTGCTTAATGCTTAGGATTAATTAGCATTTTGTCATGAGTGTTTATGTAAGTTCCTCTTATGTGTTGCTAATTTGCTTCTCACTTAAATATATATATATGAGTGTTACTTACAGAGGTTTCTACAGATTTTTGGCATTGAAAAACCTTGCCACTGTTTCTCTTCAGCAAGGTTCTACTCATTATGAGAATGCTCTACACTGTTATCTTCAAGCCGTGGAGATTGATGCTAAAGATTCTGTTGTCTGGAACCAGCTAGGAACATTGTCATGTTCAATGGGCTTATTGAGTATTTCACGTTGGGCATTTGAGCAAGGCCTCTCGTGTAGCCCTAATAACTGTAAGCACCTGGTAATTTTAATGTCATTTTTTCTAGTGTTTGCTTAATGAAGTGTTTGTTAGTATATCTTGTCTGTGAAATTCTTTTTTTTTTTGTTTTGTTTTTATCTCTGGGTTATCTTTACGCTTCATGTATTCCAATTGAGTGCCTTTTGAACTGTCTGTCAATCAGTTCTTGCATGTTGAGCTTGTTCGGATAAAAGTGAAGAATTACTTCCATGTTGTACAAATGCATTTTGGACCCTAGAATTACTTGGATTTTTTTAATATCATTAGCAACAAAAATGAATAAACATCTTGAGCAGTGTGAAATGCCATTCTGCCAGTTGTAATATTTTGTTGACATTCAGTGAGAATTGGTTCTGGCATATTTGGCACATAGTTTTACAAACATGTCCTCATTCATAGCATTTAAATATTAATTTTAATTATTTTTTAAACTTTTTTCAAAAGTAATTTTCACATAACACAGTCCAAAAATAACTGAAAAAAGGCAACCCCAATGCACAAGGCTCCCACAATTATGGGGTACGGGCAAGATCAATGATATGCAACCTTTTACCCATGTGAGCAGTGAGCACCGTGACTCAAGGTCAAAATCTATTTGTTGCGATAAAGTGCAAAGGTCGTCCTTATTCAAATAAAACTAGTTCTTTCAAAGTTACTTTAGACAATCATATCCAACAATAAAGTTCATCCTTTGAAAGTTATTTTTCATAATGCATTCTGTTCAATATTGATTGTATTTCAAATATGCAACATGCATATAGTGTATACATGTGTATTTATGCATGTGTGATTTCCCCACTTGATGTGTGTCTGCAGGGAATTGCATGGAAAAACTTTTGGAAGTTCTTATTGCAATTGGTGATGAGGTTGCTTGCCTTTCTGTTGCTGAGTTGATTTTGAGGCACTGGCCATCACATTCTCGTGCTTTGCATGTTCGAAATACCATTGAAGAATCGGAACCATTGCCATTTGCTCCCAGAGGCATAGACAAATTGGAACCTAAACATGTCCGGCTCAAATTTCCCGACAAGAGAAAAGCTACTAATGAGAATCTCGATGTGGATGTTGCATTCAAAAAGCTGAACCAAAACAAAGATATACACCTGACAGAAGCATCCTGGGTGGCTCTTGCTGATGCACTGCTAGAGATCTTATTGCCATTGAATCTGCAAAGTTCTGAGGTTGATCCTGGAAAAACATGCAATTCTCCAGACATTAGGCTAAGAATAAACTTACCTTGTAGTTCAGAAGTTGTGACGAACACTGTGGAAGTGAAAGGGTCCAGTGGTGAAAATAGTGCTTTTTGTGATGGTAACCTAGAACGGTCAAGTGTTTTTAAAGAGAAAGAAGCAAATATCCAAGAAGAACAACCGCATGAAAGGCGAAGTTCTCGACTTGAAAGGCTCCGGAGTCGTAAACCGGGGAAAGAAGAATCAAATTCTTCTTGCGGCAAGGACCCTGCCAAGGTTGTCATTCAATATCTAGAATCTTTTATTGTTGGTGGATTGGGTGATCGAGATACTAATCATAGTGAGACCACAGCACTATCCTATATGGTGAATTCGGAATATAATAATTTTTCTTCATTTTTGAGAGAAACTACAAACAATTTTGGTGCTTTCCATGTGGGACACTTGCTTTTAGAAGAGGTTGCAAGACAAGGCCTCTCATATCAGGATGCTTTTGTCAAATTTCTGGAATTGGAAAAGTTGACAAGGCATTGGGGAAAGGAGAGAACAGCTGAATGTAATATTTTTCTTGCTGAGATGTATTATGACTTTGGGTTATGCTCCCCAGCTGGTTCTAAACAATTGGAATTGATGTCAGAGACATCTTACCATCTCTGCAAGATCATAGAGTCTGTAGCTCTAGATTATCCTTCTCACTTGACTAATGCCTTGAATGAAGGTTGTTTTTTAATTGATGGTTTCCAAAAGATTAGTGGAACATCAATAGATACCTCCACTGAGAACAATTCACATTTAGACAGCTCGCTTCTGATGAAAAACAGTTCATTCTGGTCTCGATTTTTCTGGCTAAGTGGGAGATTGTCTATTTTTGAAGGCAACAGGGAAAAAGCTTATGAAGAATTTTGTATTGCTTTGTCGCTTTTGGGAAAGAGGGAAAATATGGAACATTCTCCAGGTTCAGTCCCCCGCCGACATTGCAAGGCTGTAAAAGAGCTAAACATTGATAGAGTTCTTTATGAAATTAATATATTAAAGGTCAATTTCTTGATGGAAAAGTCTGTCATTAAGATGATGGAACAAGAAAAGTATTCTGAGTGTGTATCTCTGCTTTCTCCACTTCTGTTCTCCACACAGGATGTCTACATAGAGTCATTTTCCTTATCCATGGCTGATAAAAAAGATGAAAAGATAACTTCCATTGAGCTCATGGCTGTAGATGTTCTAATTGAAGCATGCCAGAAGACAAGGCCAATGGATTTAGAGATGTATTTCAATTGTCATTACAGAAAACTGAAAATACTTATGGCAATGATGGGTTTTAATACATGTATTACATCATTTAAATGTTCTGATCAAACACTTGGTTTAGGTGTATCTTCTAATTTTGATATTGACTCAAATGAAAGTTCTAGCAAGCACTGTAGTCACTTGGTTGCTGAGGAAGTGAAGGCACTCTCTGACTGTATCTCACAAGTGAAGAAAGTTATTGATCATCGTGGAGATTTTGTAAGTAAATATCATTCTCACTTCTCAGTAGTCTTGGATTCTAAGCTGTCAGATCCATGAGGTGTATTTCTTAAAAATCACTTTTCTGTTCATCCATGAAGTTCATGAACTAGATATGTCGCTAATTCTCTCCCAGTGCACAACTTAAATAAATCCATTCATTTTTAATCTTTAATATTATAGTGAGCTTCCCTTCTGATATATAGAGGTTGGGTAGCTTTGCTGCATTCTTAATTTTGTCTTTTTCTGTATTACTTTGTTTTACTGTTTCAGAGTATATCTTATTATCCTACGAGTTGTACCTTTCTCCTTTTTTCGCACAATTTATTTTTTATAAAATAGCCATTATCTGTGAGAATGCTAATGCGAATTAATGTAACTTGGTTTTACACTTTTACTTACAGCACCTTCTGTTTCCTCATTGTTACCATAGAATGCCATTAGTAGCAAAAGCGTTTGTGTTCATATGCTTGCAGGATGGGCTTACTATTCCAACAAGCAGCACTTGTCAAATGCAATCTCTACTGTTGTTAATCATGAGCTATGCTGCAAATGTACTTGTCTGCAACAAAACCTCAGGACAAGTAATTTCTGGTCAAGTGGAAAGTCGCTGTTTTGTTGATGCAGCCATTGTTTTCTGCAAACTCCAGCATCTTAACCAAACCACACCTATCAAAACTCAAGTGAGCTATCTCCTTCGTGAAATAATTTTACTTTAAATGACTTAGTTGTTTTAGGGATTCTGTTTTTTAATTGAAAACCTCTACTATTCTTTCCGGAATTCTTAATTCAGGTTGATTTAATTGTTGCCACGCATGACTTGCTTGCTGAATATGGGCTTTGCTGTGTCGGTGAAGGTGGTAAAGGGGAAGAAGGAACATTTCTTAGATTTGCAATAAAGCATCTCTTGGCCTTGGATATGAAGCTTAAATCCAGCTTTAACCTTCAAAATAAAGAATCAATGCAATGCGAAGAAGTGTCCAAAAACAGCCGTGTCAATGTACCTATGGAAGATTCAAGATCAGATACATTAGATATCCGGATGGATTGGACCAAAATTGATGAAATTAACTCTGTGAAAAAGGATGTTTCTGAAGGAATAATAGCCAAAGGAATTTCATCTTGCAAAGTTCATGATAAAGACAGTAAGGAAGTAGAGTGTGAAAATCATGGAGGTGCTGGGACTGACTGTAAGTTGGTTATGGATGAAAATTCATGCAATCAATTGATTGTATGTGGAAATGAACTTTCTGAAGATGAAAGGGAGGAACTTGAGTCTAAAATTGACAGTGCCTTAGATCAATGCTTTTTCTGTTTATATGGATTAAACCTAAGATCTGATTCATCTTATGAAGATGATCTAGTGATGCACAAAAATACAAGTCGGGGAGATTATCAGACCAAGGAACAGTGTGCCGATGTTTTCAAGTATGTTCTTCCCTATGCAAAGGCATCTTCTGTGAGTACTCTGTAATTTGTATAGCTCAGCATGTCTATGCATTGTTGTACTGAAATTTCAATTTTGATCTTATTTTGCTAAAATTTTTATATCTACCAGAGAACTGGACTGGTCAAACTTCGCAGAGTTTTGAGAGCTATTAGGAAGCACTTTATTCAGCCACCGGAGGACCTCTTGACAGGAAATCCTATAGATAAGTTCCTAGATGATCCTAATCTATGTGAAGAAAAACTCTCAGAGGAGGCTGGGCATGATGGATTTCTTGAAACTATAACTAAGATCATGTTTCCTGACTTGGGAGGCCTTGGACAGTATAACACATCACTATTGAGGAGGTATACATTTGCACGATACTGGAGGTGCTTCTTTTTAATTTATCTTATTCTCAACCTGTCTCTTCTGATTCAAATTCAATGGCTACGGAGTATCGGAATATCCATGATATTCCATGTTTTTATCTTCGTAGGTTTATCTCTCAGTGGATTTAACTTTCAGGTCTGAGCCATATTTGGAGGTCTACTGTAACTTGTATTATTTCTTAGCTTTGTCTGAGGAAATGAGTGCAACAGATAAATGGCCTGGATTTGTGCTGACCAAGGAAGGGGAAGATTTTGTTGAACAAAATGCTAAGCTCTTCAAGTATGATCTCATGTATAATCCTCTGCGCTTTGAAAGCTGGCAGCGACTTGGAAATATTTATGATGAGGTAAGTGTAAAATGCTATCTGGCTTATTAAACCCTTATGCTGCGTTTGGATGGGGGAATTTTAGAGAGTAATGTATTTTAAGTGGGGGGAATTAAAATACCTCAATCTAAATTAATGTGTCTGGATAATAAATGTGTAAGAATTTAAAATGATGTAATTTTTTGGGGTATTTTTAAAACTAAATTGGGGAGAATTTGAAATGACACCTAAATTGCAAGAATTCTAAATTCCTTCGTTTTTGTCTCGCTCACACTTTCTCTCACGAGTTTGTTTCCGTTTCCGTCTCTCTCTATCGTTCGTGTCTCTCTCGTTTGCGTCTCGCTCCCTTGAGCTTGAGCTCGATCGTTTCTGTCTCTCCCCCTCGAGCTCGAGCTCGATCTTCCACTCCCCCCTCTCTCATTCTCTTTTCCCATTCTCTCTTGCTCTCTCATTCGCTCTCTGAAAAACCTCTCCCTCTCTTTCTCTCTCCCACTTTCTCTCCCCCTCTCTCTTACTCTCTCTCCCCTTTCTCTCTCGCTCTTTCTTTCTATCGATCGCATCTTGCTCTTTCGAGCTTGAGCCCCCTCTCGCTCTCTCTCCTCCCTCTCTCCCGATCTCTCTAGCTTGAGCTCGATCGCTTCTGTCTCTCTTTCCCCCCTCTCGCTGTTGCTTTCTCCTCCCTCCCACTCTCTCCCCCTCCCTCCCCTCTCCCTCTCTCGCCCTCGCTCTTGCTTTCTCCCCTCTCCCCTTTCTTTCTCCCTCCCTCTAACTCCCTCGCTACCTTCTCTTTCTCTCGCTATCGCTGTCTCTCTCTCCCCCACTCTTGCTCTCTCCCCTCCCTCACTTTCTCCCTCTCTCTCTCTCTCTCTCTCTCTCCCTGTCGCTCTCCTTCTCGCTCCCACGCTCTCTACCTTCTCTCTCTATCTCTTGCTATCGCTCTCTCTCTCCCCCTCTCCCTTGCTTTTCTCTCCCCTCTTTCTCTCAAAAACCTTCCCCTCTCTCACTCCCCTCTATCTCTCGCTCTCTCTTCCTCTCTCCCGCTCCCTCCCTCCCTCCCTCCCTCGATCCCTTTCCCGCTTTCTCTCTCCCTATCTCTCTCCCTCTCGCCCGCTCTCTCTCTACCTTCTCTCCCTCCCTCTCGCTATCGCTCTATCTCTTGCTCTCTTTCTCACCCTAGATAGAGGGGTGAGAGAGCAAAAGAGAGGGAGAGCGAGAGATAGATAGGAGTGAGAGAGAGCGAGAGATAGGGGAGAGAGAGAGAGCGAGAGGGGAAGGTTTTTGAGAGAGAGATAGGGGGCGAGAGAGGGAGAGGCGGAGATAGAGCAAGAGAGAGGTTTTTTAGAGGGGGAGAGTGAGAAAGGAGGAGAGAGGTGAAGGGGGAGAGGGGTGAGAGCGAGGGGGAGAGGTTTTTGAGAGAGGAGTGAGAGGGAGAGAGTGCGAGGCGGAGAGGTTTTTGAGAGAGAGGGGTGATAGAGGCAGAGTGAGATTGAAAGGGAGAGAGGGGACAAAGCGAAAGAGAGGGGGGAGAGGTTTCTCAGAGATAGAGAGGGGAGAGGAGAGAGAAAGCGAGAGAGTGGGAGAGAGAGAAAGATGGGGAGAGAGTGCAAGAGGAAGAGGTTTTTGAGAGAGAGTTGGGGAGTGAGAGGGAGAGAGAATTAACAAAAAAATATCTCGCAAATTTTGAACAATTTTTATTATCATACCCAAACAAAGAATTTTAAGAATGAAGAAATTTAATTACTTTATCCAAACAAAAAAATTTAAAAAAGAAAGGAATTCAATTGAAGCAATTACATTTCCAAGGATTTTAAATTCCCTTGTATTTCCAATTTTTCCATCCAAACACAACCTTAATTCTGTGAGATTTATAGATAAACAATGACGTCTTGATTTCTAAATATGTTGCCATATACAGTTTCATATTTGTTTCTTGGTTGCACTGAGCCAGGAAGTAGATTTATTGCTTAATGATGGTAGCAAGCACATTAACGTAGTCGGATGGAGGAAGACTCCTACTTTATCTGAGAGAGTGGAAACAAGCCGAAGGAGGAGTAGACGGTGTCTACTAATGAGTTTAGCTTTGGCAAAGACACCTGCTCAGCAGGTTTTACCCTCTATATATTCACTGCTTTTAAAGTTTCCTTTTCTTGGATGACAATAGTCAGTATACTCTTGTTTACTTAGGTTTAATCAAAATGAGAATTTAACTAAAAAGCCAAATTGTTTATACCCCTAAATAGTTCCCTCCAAATGTATCTGCACTATAAATTATTAAGATTAAGATGATGGTACTCTTTGTTTTTGCTAGCTAATTGGTTACACAAAATGCCAGACAATATTTAAGGCTAATAAAATGTGCAATAAAAATTTTATCTTCATGCTGTAACATTCACAAGATTTATATTGTTATGGACTTGCAACTTTATATGCTTACAAATACAATGTTAACTTGAATACACACACTTGTAAGACTTTCTTTCAATGTAGGTTGTCTTTGTCTTGGTAGAAGTATTAGTTATGTATTTAACTTTTTTCGTGTATTTGTTTTATTCCAGTGTGAGATACATGAGTTGTTGGCATTGGTATACTACGACAGTCTCCAAAATGTAGTCCCACTTTATGATCAGAGATCTGTTTTGCCCTTGAAGGATGCAGCATGGATGATGTTTTGTGAGAGCTCAATGAAACATTTTAAGAAAGCCTTTACACTTAAGTATATCTACTTTTCTTGTGTATTCTTATTTTCTGCATTTCTCTAATGGTGTTATGTTTATGAACTACTTTGATTCCTTATACAGGCAAGATTGGTTGCATGCATTTTACTTGGGTAAACTCAGCGAAAAGCTTGGATATTCACATGAAACTGCATTATCATATTACAATAAAGCTACTGCTTTGAACATATCAGCTGTTGATCCTGTCTATAGGATGCATGCCTCACGCATGAAGCTATTATTTAAGTGCGAAAAACAGAATTTGGAAATTTTGAAGGTTTTCCCCCCTTTCTGAGCACTATACTCTATTTTGGTATTAACTTATTTGTTTGCCTTTGTCATTCTGTATTTATTCTGATTGCATTAACTTTCATACTTTTGTTTTTGTCTTTTACAGTTGCATTTAAAATCAACCTTTAATTTTTCTTTTAATTGTTACGACTATCTATCTATTCTTGACTGTTGATTGGTCCTCAACAGGTTCTTTCAGCGAACTCCTTTAATCAGTCTGTAAAAGAAGCTGTCATGAGTATCCTTGACAGCATGGATAGCTCATTTTTAAAGACACAGGAGAGAGGTGTTCATGCCAATTTTGTGGAAACAAAGCATGAAGGGGACAAATTAGATACGATATGGTCCATGCTTTACAATGATTGCCTTTCTGCTCTTGAAACTTGTGTAGAGGGGGATCTCAAACATTTCCACAAGGCCAGATACATGCTGGCTCAAGGGCTGTACAAAAGGGGTGAGAGCGGTGATATAGAGAGGGCAAAAGATCAACTATCTTTCTGCTTCAAATCTTCACGCTCATCATTTACAATAAATATGTGGGAAATTGATAGCATGGTAAAAAAAGGAAGGTACAATTTTATTATTATCACTTCAATTTTAACCTTTTGTTAGTTTGAACTTGAACGATATGACATCTTGTGACAAACAATTGATTATTGATGCCTCATGCTATGGGCAATTTCCAAGACGTTTGACAAATACTTTGATATTATTAATTAGTGTCATAACAAAACTTTGAAGACTTGAAAGATATAATCTCTTGGAACCTGAATTGCCTTCTATAACTTGAGGGTTCCCCCCTCCACAAAACAACATTCGATGGATTTGTTATCCATGCTTGCAGGAGCTAGGAAGCAGCAATATTGTAAATAACTAGGAACTAACCTATTTTGCATTTAACAATGTCAGGCGCAAGACACCAGGTTCTGCTGGGAACAAAAAGTCCCTTGAGGTTAACTTACCAGAAAGTTCTCGAAAATTCATTACTTGCATTCGAAAGTACATCCTGTTTTATCTCAAACTATTGGAGGAGACTGGAGATAGATGTATTCTTGAACGTGCATATGTTTCTCTTCGGGGAGATAAGCGGGTAAATCCCAAAGAGCCTGATTTAAAAGTTACACTTCAGTGAAGGATAACTGCTACTATTTATTTATGCTTAATTTGTTCTTATGGAACTGGAAGCATTCTTTTTTATGATTCTTTTTTTTTCACTTGATGAATGTGAATCATTTGCTGATTTTGACCTATTGCCTTTTAGATAATATGACTGATGGTAATTTATTAGGGGTGGTGAAAATTTACCTTCGGAGATATGGAAATATATCTTCGTAGTTTTGTTATGAAGGTGCCTCGAAAGAAAAATTTGGAATATTCTATTGCTGATTTATTCAACTATGTAGTCCAATCCAGATTGTGTTCCTTCCAGTTCTTCAACAATAATATAATCAACCTCATTAATTATTTGCTCCTTCCTCTGCTAGACACCTCAAAGGTGTTTCTCAAGCAAGCTTTACTATTTGTCTTGTTTCCCTTCTCCTCACCCCAAAAATGGGTAGAACATCTCAATGTTGTCCAGACTAGTAATATTATATATTAGTCACCCTCATCTAAAACCTGCATCATTTCTCCTTTCATATTTGCATACCTTGCCCTCCGATCTGAATGTATTATTATGAACCTGATCTGTTTTTTCTCTCTTTTTACCACAAATGTAGTTTTCATTATGCATTGAAGATCTTGTACCGGTGGCCATTGGAAGATATTTAAAGGTACTTATTTCAACCATGGGCCATTCTCAGACTACCGCCTCTGGTTCAGTGAGCAGTTCTGACAATGTTCTGGAGAGAATGTTTGCTTTGTTTATGGAGCAAGGAAGCTTATGGCCAGAAATATGCAGCTTGCCTGAAATTGAGAGCCCAGATACATCAGAGAGAAACATATATGGGTAATAAGATTCAAAATACACACGACATTTTTGAACAAATTCTGAGTTCACTAAACTTATGTAGCTTCTCTGGTTGAAATATAATGTCTTTGCTATCTGTTTTGTCAATGGTAAAACTAATTCAGATCCTCAAATACTTGCAGATATCTTCATGAACATATAGTGTTGATGGAGATAAATGGAAAACTGGAAACTCTTGAAGCAATAAATGAGAAGATTCGGAAACGTTTTAAGAATCCAAAGTTCTCAAATAGTAACTGTGCAAAAGTTTGCAGGCATGCTTCTGTTGCTTGGTGCCGATCTCTTATATATAATTTGGCACAAATCACTCCTGTATCGTGTGGATTCTCAAATGGGATTCAGGCCCTTAATTTGACCGATGGTGTGATGGAAAATAGCCAGTTGCTCTGTATTGATTTGCAGCCACATGAATTATGGAGTACAGCTTTTGAAGATCGATCTCATTTTGAAAAGATTGAAACAAAATGGAATACCATCTTATCAAAAATGAAGAATATACTGATCAAGAAAGCTTCTGATGAAAATTTGGAAACTGCAAACACTTTGCTCAGAGCTTGCTATAATTTTTACAGGGAGAGTTCTTCTGTGGTGCTTACCGCAGGCCTCGACTTTTACTTGATTCCATCTCAGTTAGTAACAGAGACACCGTTCAACCCAAGTATCACTGGGATTGAAGCGCTTGATCTGAGCATCCCAAGGAAGCTTCTCCTGTGGGCCTATGCGCTATTTCATGGACGTTGTGCAAATATCTCAATTGTTGTAAAACATTGTGAAGAAATTTCAAAGGTATGCTAAGTGGTACTGCTAACTAAGTTATTTGTGCCAGAACATCTAGTAGCAAGAAAAAAACTAGATGTAAATCATTCATGTATCTTCACCTAAGCTTTTTGAGATAGTTGCTTAATGACAATCTTTGAGAAAGGTGCATGGCATTCAAATCTTTGAGATAGTTTTTCTCCCTTGGGAGCTGTAAGTTAGGAGTACATCTACATGACAAATTGACAATTAAAGTTGAAGCTTTAGGAAGTTATGTACATTGTAAACTTCTATAATTTTTATTGGCAAGCATACTTGGGTTGAGGATTATGATGTTTATTCCTTTATCATCATCACGCATGATTCTGAAATAACCGATTCAGCTGACCTTCAATCATAACTTTTGGCTCTGTTCTGCAGTCAAAGATGAAAAGGGGAAGTGGAACGTCGCCTGCTGCTGCCCCTACTCTTCCGGGTAATTTATCTTCCTCAATAAATAATAATTACTAGGTCTTAGTGGGTTTGAAAGTAGTGTGATCCTGGAAAGGAAAGTCTATAAAAAGGGGCTTAACAATACTTACTGTTGCTGGTCGTAGGTAGCGGTAGAAGTGGACCAAATTCTGCCGGAGGCATTGACTTTGATTCCCCCCACGTCTCAACTGCAGGGTGTGGTTCGTTTTCTAGCATCAATACCACTAATTTTGTGAATTCACTTTCCTCCGAGGACATTCAGAAGAATCTATTTGCTTCTCCCCAATTGCATCAACGTACCACCAACGATGCAGAGAGAAGCAATTTGCTGGCACGTGAGGGAGATACAGGGGATTGACTTCGTCCACCTGGGGTGCATTTGATCAGTGCAGTGGCAGATGCCAGTTGCTCCGTGTAGAGTTAGAAGATGCATTGGCATACAGCCTGTAAATCCCGTTGTATAAAAAATGCGATAGCTAAAATGTAAATCGGGTTCTAATGGAGAGCAATAAGCTGACAGTGTCGATTATTATAAAATATTTTAAAATTTTATTTTGCAGGATGGCTGCACATAAATATTTTAAAAATTAGATTAGACTAATCGTTATACGAGTGAAAATACTTAAATTTTATTGAGTTGCTTAAAAATTTTAGTAAACGGGTTGCTTTGGGTTGACACTAGAAAAAAGCGATTTCTATAGTACTTGAAAATTTGGTTGGGTTTGATTTGTGCTATTTTTTACCAAACCAATCCAACGAAAAATGGGTTGGTTTGGGTTGGGTTGGATTGAGTTGAATTAGATTGGACTGAGTTGACTTGGATTGGATTGGATAAGATTGGTGGGGTTGGATTGGACTAGATTGGGTTGGATTGTACTGAATTGGCTTGGAATGGGTTGTACTAGATTGGGTTGGGTTGGATTAGATTGGACTAAGTTGGCTTGGAATGGGTTGGGTTTGGTTGGATTAAATTGGACTGAGTTGGCTTGGATTGGATTGGACTAGATCGGGTTGGGTTGGATTGTATTGAGTTGGCTTAGAATGGGTTGGGTTGGGTTGGGTTGGCTTGGGTTGAACTAGAATGGGTTGGATTTAGATTAGACTGAATTGGCTTGGACTAGATAGGGTTGGCTTGAAATGGGTTGGACTAGATTGGGTTGGGTTGGATTGTACTGAGTTGGCTTGGAATGGGTTGGGTTGGGATGGATTTAGATTGGACTGAATTGGCTTGGATTGGTTGGACTAGATTGGGTTGGCTTTGGAATGGGTTGGTTTGGTTTGGACTAGATTGGGTTGGATTGGCTTGGAATGAGTTGGATTGGTTTTGACTAGATTGGACTGGGTTGAATTGGATTGAGTTGCTTTGGAATGGGTTGGACTAGAATGGGTTGGATTGGATTGGGTTGGATTGTCTTGGCCTGGATCAGATCCAACCCAAGCTGATTTGAATTGGTTTGGTTTGGGTTTGGCAAAAATATAACACAAATCCAATCCAACCCACACCAATAACTGTTGATCGGATTGGGTCAAAACCAACCCGTGTATCAAGTACTACAGTAGTGTTCTTTTGTAAAGTGACCCAACTCAAATTGGGTTAGTTTGTTTGGATTTTGCGAAAAATAGCACAAATCCAACCCAATCTAGTCCAACTCAACCCAACCCATCTAGTCAAAACCAACCCAACGTAGTCCAATCCAACCCAACCCAGTCTAGTCCAAACCAATTCAACCCAACTTAGTCCAATCCAACCCAGCCCAATCTAGTTCAAATCAATCCAATCCAATACAACCCAGTCCAACCCAATCTAGCCCAACCCTCTTGTCCAAGCCAAGCCAATCCAGTCCAGTCCAACCCAATCTAGTCCAATCCAACCAAATCCAAGCAAGGTCAAGCCAACCCAACCCAATCTAGTCCCAAGCCAAGCCAGTCCATCCAATAAAAGAGTTTGGATTGAATCAACAGATCTGATGTTGAAAAAATTGTTATAAAATACCAAAAATTATGTAATTTTTTGGTGTGGGTAAAGTCATCCAATTACCTAAACTGGTGTCATTATTGTGCTAAAATAATATAAATATAAAATATGAAAGAAATTAATATCGCATCAACAAATCCAGTAATCAAGATCTATACCTCATTACGCAAATCATACCAACTCGGGTTTGTGTGAAACGAATTGGATCAATTTGGGTAATTGAGTTATCCAAACCAATGAACACCTCTACTTGAAATTGTGATTCCTAACAGATTCTATAATCTTCAGAACTAACGACAGAATTTAATTTTAATACCGCTTGCAATTTGAATGATTTCGGGAATCTTAAATTTTGTTTGCTTTTGATAAATTTAGTAAATTATATAAATTTTATTCAATTTTGATTTTCTATGTATCGCTTAACACTTGATTAGTTACAAAATTTTAGTGAAAATAATACAACTTATTTTTTCGATACAAAATAATTGTCACGATTATTCGATAGCAGAATAGTAGTATTAATAAGGATAAAAGAATAGGCAATTTTTATATTAAATAATTTTTTGCCTACATATTATGTAACATAAATATAAGAGGATTAGTGCTTGAAAACAAGAAATTTCGAAAAGTAAAAAACTTGGTTAATGTCAAAATATCAAACGGAATACGAAAGCTTATTGCTAAAAGGTAAAATGATTTCTTGCGATTTGCGAAGTCTAATAATAATACTGATCTCCAATTTCATGCCAAACCTAGTGCCAAACACAGCGTAGAGATGGTTCTGAAATAAAAAACAGTAAACCGTCCAAAAGATTCGAGCGCGCATACGAAAGCAACCCTTACAAGATATATGTATTTTGACTTGGTAAACGTTCATAAATGGTTAAAACAAACTTGAATATGGAACATACACATAATAAAAGATATAGACTTGACTCTTTTAGAGGGATGGTTACTTTTGGGGGGAAATTGAAATTATAATCATTAATTGAAAAACTGAAAAATTAACATCGTAAATTCAACATTCAAAAAAAATATTTTTAAAATTAAAATGCTTACTTAAATAATGAGACCCCGAGGTCATGAATCAACACCGATGCTTCAATTTATATGCTAATATATATATGCTAATGATACAAAGCAGAAGGGTTGCCTAGCTTCTACAAGCGGGTATAAAGATTCACATGCGATAAAATACGGAAATCAGGAGCATGGCCAAAAAAACCAGTAAAATTCATAACAAAGCTAGTTAGTATCACGTAAGTTGAGCTGAGGATGTAACTCTTGGCTGTTTAACGTCGGGCTTTATTTTATGTGAGAAATTGCGATTTCTCAGAGGAGTAAGCTTTTGCTCACCCAAACACTACCCACACCATCCATAAATAAAAACACCTACCTCATGAGTTGTGACAAAAACCTAAACCACCCTATCATCTCATAATTAAAACACATGGACACAATTCTACTACCTCGGTCTAAAATACAACTAAGCAATAAATACATTAAAAGCTTAGGGCATAACTAGCAAATACTGCAATTAACCGAGATCTTTTCATATATGAATATGGAACAAGACGGGGCTGGTGAGTTCCTAAGTCTGCACTCAACTCTGCTTGGAGGAATAAACGATCTTAACCCACCCCGTGCAAGGCAGCACAACATCCCAAGCCTATCAACAACCTTTTATCCATTTCAAGATTATTTTAATGGGGTACGAAAACATAAATTACAAAAACATAGTTTGATACAAATAATAAACCCACACCCAAATTCTCTGCCGATTTTACTGAACTTGAAGGGGTTTGCCAATTGAACAAAATGAAAAGTAGGCTAGGCATGAGTTACGAGTAGTCCAACAACTACAACAACATATTCTGAAAGAGTGCTTAGTTGCTTGATATTTACACATTATGGAAATTCAAGGTGAAAATGATTTAATTTTTAAAAAGAACTATTGAACATTAGGTGTTACAGTAACGAATGCCTCTACAACGTCTAATTTGGATTTCTGTAGTTCTATTCTCCCCACCTCAAGTTTTCCTATCATCTCTATGTCAATCTTTGACCTATTCTAGATAACCATACTCAAATTGAACATGTGATGGATTGAGAGAAGGGGTAAAGGGGGGAAAGTTAAATGTTGAATATACGCTGTGAACATACCATCATGACTGCCAGAACAGCTCAAAATCGTTACTATACAAGGAACGGTCTTGAATTTCCAGATTGGCAACATGCCAGTTGATGAGTTGAGACTGGAATAATTTACACAAAACAAGTCCAGTTGGGAAAATCCACCATTCATTTTCGTCCCTGCACCCCCAAACAGTTGAGAAATTAATATCATGTCAGATATTCCCAAAAAATAGGTCTTATTGAAGCTAGGAATACCCTTACATGATATTCCATGGCTGAATGCTGGGGTGTCTATTACTGGAAGATGACTGAGAGTTGTAATGAATATATCCGCAAAGAAATGCAACCACCTAGTGACAGAGATATTAACATTAGATCCCCAATTAAAACATATCCATCCTCATAAATGGAAAAAGGTCCATTTGCCTAACAAAAACAAAGGACAAAAAATACCATCAGTTGAAATTTGATAGATAACTCACAACATTTAAAAAGGACGTAAGGTTCCACAGAGCGTAGAGACGTGCAAGGCCAGCAGAACGCCTTGGTCCATGACTGAATAGAGCATTAATTCCAACGGGAAATGGGAGAAGAATGCCAAAAGGTAATATAAACAATACAAGAAAGACATCCACCAAAGAAATTGAATACAACTGAAGCAGGGTAAGTAATACTAAACTAAAGTCTCCTAGAAGCAACATTGAGATTACTAAACCAACAAGATCCTGCAGTAACCACCATAAATAAAAAGGGGAAAAAAGTCAGTTCTCAAATGATGCAAGCACAAGGAGTAAACCAGCAAATATTGTCTAATAAGTCTGGAAAATTTATCAATGCAAGATACCTGATGCCCAACAGGTTTTGTATTCTGAAGTATAAAAGAGAGAAGATAAAAGATATCTCTCTTCTCGTCAAGCATCTGCAAATTGTTTATGTCTAAGGCAGCACCATGCATCTTTCGCCTTGTATGATTGTCCTCAATTCTTCCAGCAGGGCTCAAGAGAGCTCTACTTGCAAGCCCCAAAGGATGTTCAGTCTTGACATTCCGAACCCTGGAAACCAAAAATCATAACCAAAACATAAAAATATCAAGTTCATACATAAACCATACCACATCTCTAGATCATGTATTGGAACATCATTTTTTTACTCTCTTTCATGAATATTATAGGAAAATAATGTGGTAGCATGCCACGAGTATAAAGGATTACCGTGATCTTTCCTCCGTCCTTAAAGCTCCATCAATACTTCCTCCACTGGCTGGATAACCTTCTTCAAGAGCATAAACCACAAGCCCATAGTGGCAATAGCCAATACTTATAGCCTGAAACCAGGCAAGATCAACACGTACACCATGGATGCTCAATGCAGGATTGGCATGAGTCTCAAGCCATCTGAGGACAGGTCGAAACGTCACTCTTAGTCGTCCACGGCGAACTAACCGCAATTGTGCATTCAGCCCAGCAACCAATCGATACCACGTTGTAGGTTGGACTGACTGCAAACAAGATTAAAAATATGCATGCGAATTAAGTTCCCCAATCGATACCATGTTATCTTTACACAAAAATTGTGTTCTCAAAATCAATCAACAAACCTGACTCATGAGGCTGGTAAGGATATTATCATTGTGAAGGGTGAATGGAGCCATATAACTTCCATCACCTCCAAAAAGCAATGTCATTGGGAACCTTTCATGTAATCGTGGAGGCAAGTCAGTCCTCTTTTCATCCCCACCAAGAAAGAAGTCCACATAAGCAAGCATCAAGTCAGAAGTTGCATTTACCTACAGTTTACAAGTCAAAAACATTATAACAGCATCAAATCTCTGAATCTACTCTGATTTCAACTGAAATGAAAAGTTGCAAAGCTATCTTAAGAACATTTTATATTTTATTCTTAACAAACTAAAATTTAAAATTACAATAAGAACACGAAGACTTTATAACCCTGACAGATCAGGCAGAACAAAAAGAATATGAAATTTTAATATGCCACCAGCTGACAACATGCCCAAATAGTTTTGAATCAATGATTTCATCCTGTCTGTTGATGAAAAAGAAGTGATATCCTTTGATCAACAGTGATGTGATAAAATAAATGGCATCTGATATGACAGACAATCTTTAGTTTAACAATTAACCGGGCATGACATTGACATAAAAACTATATGTTCAGCCAGCATGTATCCAGCTACCCATATTTAATAAACTCAATGTTTATATTTGACCATATGAATGCACATTAAGAGATGCACCTAAACCAACACAATTCATTAAAAAAATAATAATAATTGAATTTCAAACATTTCATTGTTCACAGGCTTAACATCCATGTCAACAAGTCGAACCTTAATCCCTTCATAGAGAGCTCGTGATCGGCAAGAACGAAGGCAAGCATGATCATACTCTGATCGAACAAACTCACGCAAACGTTGCAACTTCAATCTCCTGCGCCATTGTTGCCAGGACCATGCAAGTGGATATGCAAGAACAGAAAGAACACTATATATTGCTCCCTCCCACCATTGATAAGCTGCTATAGCATTAATCTCATCCACAAATGTATTAAATGCACTCTCATAACTGCCACATCAAATGTTGGAAGATTTCCATCTCAATATAACAAAACAAATAACATAAATTAACCAAATAAAATAGCTAACATCCTTAAATTTCAACCATGGAATCTACAAGGATCAAACAGAATAAAGTTGTACTTACACAATATCCTGAATTTGTTCCGAAGGTGTATGTGGCAGATGCCAAGGATCACTGAAAGTATTAGGTCCCATAAAATACATTCTATGAACATGACTCTGGGACTCCTCAACTCTGTTTGTTTCTAAGACCTAAGCATTGCACAACAACCAGTCATCATTAAACCATTACCAAAGATTTCTTAAAACAAAACAAAAAAAAAATAGCCACCAGTAAGGGGTATGATCATCTTAATTCACAAATCAAAATATGGAAACAAAAAAGGAACCAACAGTTTGAGAAAAACCTCATTTAGTGACTCAAGGAAAGGGAAGGAATGATCTATTTGAGAACCATGTTGGGTGGGTGCTGGGCCTGGTAATTCATCAACTCCAACAAATTTCATTCTTGCAACACTAAGCACCAAAGCTAATAGGATCAAGAGACCCGTAAGAAAGAGACCGAATAACCAAGGTCCACCAAATGTGTAAATTAACTCTTCAAGAGCTGTATAACAGTCTGGCATGTGATATCTGTCTGAAATGCATTGGTAAGGGCAAGGAGTTTCAGTAATACCACCTGTACAGAAGGACAAGATTACAATTTATGCACTGACATAACAGATACTATAATCAGGACAGAAATCGCAGAACTACACATTCCCACTTCACAAAAATAAATAAAGAAAGAAAATGCAAATCCATGATAATAAAATGTGGAATTTCAGTTCAATCCTTCAGCTTTCGCAATATAATACTTTAAACTACATGAAGAATAAAGTCTCTGCCATGTCTGTTTACTTGATCATTGATTAAATTGTGAGATCTACCTCGGACTGAAATATAAACAGCACGATGAGGAAGCTCGTGAACAGGGCAAACTTGACAAAGTGATCTATCAGATCCAGTAACATTCTTGTAAGTGCCTGCTGGACATTCCTGCAGCCATGCAAAATAAATAAATAAATAAAAGCCTATGAGTAGAAAATTGATTAGAAGCATCAAGTAGTCACCACAAAATGGAAAGCAAGGAACAGTCAGAGAACACAGACAAAGAGGGTAAAGCAAGCTCCTAATAGTTTGAGTAAACTTCCTCTGAGCCAGTTTCAAGTTTGAGTAAAAGCTTGAAATTATGAGATTGCAACAAAAAAAACAGTAAGTACTTCTAGCCAATACTATGCAATTATAAGGAGCACCGGATTTTCATCTTCTAAACCTACTTCACGCTTCATTGCACATCTCTTTGGACTAGTTTATGCTCTTGCAACTTTGTCATGACTTTTATATCAGCATTGTATTATAGCACTCTGCTCCTTTGGGAAGCACCTGTGGCAGGGTTCCATGCTCATCAAGCCTTAATGCTAATGTTTATTGCTTAGCTTACCTTTCTCTATTTCCCTCACCAGATCATACGACTTACCTCAGAGGAAACTCTTTCTCTTGTGTTGATTTTGATTGTAAATTATTTGTTTTGCAGATTAGCCATTTGCATTAACAATATGGCTGCCCCATTTAGCTGAACAAGCATCAAGATATATTTTTCTTTTGATAACTGCTCTGGCCTTGGAAAACAGAAAAAAGTTGTTTTCCAAGGTCTACTGCAACTAGACTCATTAACTCTTCAATTGCAGTATAGGAGACCCAAAAAGGAAGGCAACTTCTCTATAGATTTATCAATATATCACTGTCAGAAATGTAATCAACATGCTGGACTCTTGTCAACCTGCCACCATATTGAGGTTATAATATAAACATTGGACCTAAAGACGGCAACAAAAACGCCACTTGAATATCCTCCACACACGTCCAACCATTAGAAGTTGTTGCGAAATTCCAAGTCTGCTGTAACTTGACATATTAACTTCCTTTTTAATCATAGGCACCGATTGAGGTGGACTTTCCTTTAGATGTGTAACAGAAATGCAATCAACTTGCAAGACTCTCATCAACCTGTCACTCTATTGAGGTTGAAATAAAATAATGCATAACCAAGACAGTGATGATGACCAGGAGTGCCAAACTATTATCCCTCCACACATTTAACCATTAAAAGTAACAGATATAGACAAACCACCAAGACACGTAGAATAAGGTCACGCTTTACATAGAAACACTCATGAATAGAAAGCTAGCTAGACAAATAAATATGGAATTCTAACAGAAATGGGGAAAATGGAAAATATATATATATACCTCACAAAATGTGCCATAGAGCCCTTTGGGGCAAGCTTTCCCAGTTACTGTCCCATTTGTTCCAGATCCACCCAGGCCTTTACCCTTTCCTCCCCTACAATAATCAGATAAAATAAAGTTGAGATTACCAATATACATGAATGAAAAGCAAATGTAGAACTGAAAATAAAATCCAGAGTACTAAAACAGAAAATTTCAAGGAAAAAATATTTGCTAAATTTATCTTTTTAAAAAAGGATATTTTTGGAGTTCTCAGTAGTTTGGAGCTGGAATCACCCCCTGGGGCTGAACATAGTTATGTTCCAACCCCCACGAGAAGCATGTGTGATCATGAGGGGAGAAATTATCATTAGCATATACAAGATTTTTTTTTTTTTGTATAAAAATATACAAGCTAAAATTTTTAAGTTTGTAACACCAAGGCAGAGAAAATGAAAAGAAACAAGCTATCTTCTAACTCAATCCCCAATTACAACCTCAACCCTCAAGAAGAATAAATATACTACTTAAAAATGATTAACAGAAAAGTTTGCTACTGATTCGCAGACCTTAAACTTTTCAGGAACTTTAATGAGTAATGACCACTGGGACTGGGAGTGCCTTCTACACAAGCAGTTTTTTATGGTTTGGCTTAAAGGGTTTGACAAGATTAGAAAGGTCAAATGTGATGTCTTTGCTATTATTATGTGCGTCTGGCTGGAGCAGGATGCACACATCTTAAAGGGTGCCTTATTGCCCTATAAATTGGTCTGGGACAGAAATAGTATCTGGCTCTCTGCTTGTGAGTTCTTCCCAAGGTTGTTTTAGCGGATCATCCATTTCTGATGTGCAAAGGTATTCATCAGCCTTGCCAATTTCCTAGTTTCCTTTCTTCTTCTTTTTTTTTTGCTTTTTCCAGCAGTTAAGGATGTCGTTGTTCCAGTTGTACTTATCTCTTTAATCATGCTTTTCTTTTTACAAACAAAGAAAAAATGACATTAGCTAGCGGCCTTCTGATAAAATTATTATTCCTCTGCAGGGATGCCTATCTAAGATGTTACCACTTGGATAAGGAAGATAAGCAATGAAAATCTATACCTTTGGATGTACAGGGGGAGAGGATAAATATAAACAAAAAACGAGAAAACCAACATCAATGGCAACAAAAACTGTTGACTTTAAAATATAGCAAATAGCAAATATGACATCAAATACAGGCAGCCATTCAATTTTGGAAAAACAAGACACAGACAGCTACACAGATTTTTTTTGGGGGGGGGGGTGTGGAGAAAAAAAAAGCAGACTACAAAATCATAGAGTTTAGCTATAGGAACTTCAAGACAACAAAAAAAGGCCTTCTTGCAGCCAGAGACATTAAGTAAAAATCAGATTAAAATAAAAGTATAATTGCAACAAAAGCTTATTATATACCCAGTCTGAATGTCTCCTTCCACGCTAGCAATGGGCTGATAAACATCTCCAGTGGGAATATCAGACCAATGAAAATGAATTCTACCACCTCCTCCACCACCACCTCCACTAATACTGCTATATCCTCCCATACTAGAAAGAATAGCTGATTCACCAATGTCAAGGGTATGGAGAAACAATAGTATAGTGCCACCAGATCCACCCCCAGGACCTCCAGTAAAATTATCAAAAATTGCAAATTTTTCCTTTCTGACTGCTGGATCAAAACTCTCTCCATCGGCATTTACAGAACCTTGAATTGACAAACTTGACAAAGGATGTTCTAATGATCCAATTACTGCTCAAAGATATAACACAAGAAAGCAAATTAAGAAAACTTGTTGTAATTAACATCTAATATTAAAAAATAACTCATTAACTGACCCACACATGAGCTTACCTATGATACCACCACCAGCTGTGGCACCAGTTGAGCTGCCATTTCCACTTCCACTACCAAGTTCACAGGGAAGGTCTGGAGTCCCATATGAGGTGCCCCCATCAACACAATAATCATTTGAGCATGCATCCCCACCTTTACCACCATGCCCACCACCACTGCCAATACCATTACTTAGAATATTTCCACGGCCCAAACCACCAGTACAGCCTGCAAAATGAATTTTTTTTAAACACAGAATCAGTTTAGGAAATGTACGGTTATTTGAGTAAAAAAGTGACAACATGTTGGACAACAAGGAAACATACCCGTTCCAGAGGCAGAAATCATTCCAGAAGATTCAACAGCTATGGTCCTTGCCCTATGGAAATTAACAACAGAACCTTTTATGAGGCCTTCAACAAGGACATCCTCAACTCGGCAGATCTAGAAAGGCAACATACAGAATTCTCAAATTTCAACTACAGATATATGAGCATAACCAAATTTATTACACCATCTAAACTTCCAAAAGTACCTGAAGTGTGAAAGACAAGGATGAGTTCACATTGCAATCTTCAGGAGGATGAAGTAATTCATAGGGGCAATCTTTGTTGTCACAGTAAAGTTTTGGAGTACTGTCAATCATAAGAGTATTGAAACTCAGAAGAACTAGAAATTAAGCATAAAATGAGAGGTCAACAAATGATGATTTGACAAAATCCAAACATACACATCATCAGTTGTTGCATTCTCCAATGGACCACGCAAGACAGATCCAGGCCCAACCTACAAAAAAGTGCCAAAAGAAACCTCAAGTTTTCGAGGTAAAACAAATAAAGCTTAATCCAAAAACAAGCACATACATCATTAACACAATGGCAAAATGAAAATCGAGAAGAGCCCAACCAAAAGAGGTCGGAAACAAGGACATTCGGAAGAGTGCAACTGAACCACCAAAAGAATGACACAGAGCAACAAAAACAGTCCATTGTACCACAAAAAGTATGGAGAAAGACGACTAAGCACCAAATAAATCTCAAGATCTTAACAAGATGGCAACAGAACCAAAATTCACAATAATCAATATGATTTTTTCTGACTGTTTCTGCTTTCATCAGTCTAAGCATGACCATAAAATAGCAGCTTATATTGCACCGACCTTTATATGGTGTAAAAAGGTGAAAATTTTATAGTTATGAGCATTAAATGCATTTGGGAAATTTATTTGGAGCAGAATGGTTGAAATTTTTTGGAGTTATTGCACCAACCTTAGATCAGTGTTGTCGAATTGCTGCCATGGCATGCAGATTTTTTTTTGGCAGGACATGATGGAAGCAATGGCAGAAATATCCGCTAAATGCAAAAAAAAAGGGGGGGAAAGTAGCATGACCCGACACAGAAACTAAGAGCCCATGGGTTAATAATAGGAAACATTTTGCAAATTAATATGAATAGATTGGTTAAAAGAAAGTTTAATGATAAAGAAATGAGTTTTCCTAATTCATTGCTCTAGATGAATGATGAATCAGATGGGAAAATAAGCGCTTATACTACACAAATGATCAGAGGTACAAACAAAACAATGTCTCACATGAATACTATAAAATAGGGATAAAACCAAACGCTGGGCTTCAATCCAATCTCCTGGGCCTGATAAATTAAGTAGACCTTGCCCATGGACTCCAAGGTTTGCATTAGAATGTATCACAGAAGAACCCTGTTAACAAAACCTGATGTGTCAAATGTAATAATAATAACATAACATATGCAATAATAGTGCACAGTGAAGGAGTTGTTAAATACCCTGAGAACAATCAAATTACTAGCTTCAAGCAGAGAAGTCGCCACTGTTATATCTTCCCCGCCATCTATGAGCATTTTGGAGTTCCACATCAAGAACATTTTTACAGACATGCGTAGAGCTCCATACACCTTTGTCATGCAAATTAAGTATATAAGGCATTAGAAAATAGTGCATCCTATGTCTGATATGATCATTTAAGTTTAGTTCTAAATCACAATTCAAAGATGCAGCGGATAGAGGAACTAGGGCTCAACAATGTATCAATAAACAAGATCTATTAAGCAAACACTCAAGAGGTTCCAGCTACCTTCATCACAGAATCACTCATCAACAGTTCTTCAGCCAATAACTCAAACTCTGAAGTAGCATAGTGTGGTAGCCCAAAGCTCAAAACTCCACCCTGCAAGATACTTATCTGTCCTTGCACCTATATAATGAATAAGAAAGAGGAACAAATAGTTGAACTGATGCCCTCAAATATCAAATATTTTTTTAAAGACAGATGAAAGATAAAACGGAACATGCATCAAAATATCGAGGAAGACAGGAGGCTTACCATTTTTATATGAAAAAATTTGTTGGAAAGGAAAGGAAATACAGAAACAAAATCTTCGATCAGAAAATCTTTTATCAAATCTTCAACAATTTTGTCAGTGGGAAAATTTGGGCTCCACAGTTAAATAAAAACCCAAACTATAACGGGGAGTTCCTTTGAGGGAGTCAATTTTGGCAAGCACAATAATGACAATATAAAATACAAAACCCATGCCTCATTCAGTACATTGAATGAAAGAGGAATGAGTGAATGACCAGAATTTAGCAGAGATATAACTGGGTAAAACAACATTAAATCATCTTTTTCGAAGTTTCTGGCTATCAGATGATTTAATTGCCTGAATTCTTGCTATTCTTCTCCAAATGTTTAATTGGAGGTAATCATATAAATTCATGTACTCATGTTTTGACTTTACAAAGGAATTTCAAAATTGATATAAAAAAATTTGAGAAAAGCACAAGCAAAATCAGAGAAGGAAAAAAAGGTTGTGGAAAGACAAGGAAGAGATGAAAAGCAAAAAGGATTCACTAACAGAAAATCAGCATTGGGAATATCCAGCTAATTTATAGATCTGCATTTGACGAACCTGAACACGACTCCAGAGCAATGGAACCGTGGCCCTAGCCTTATTACGAACATAAACATTAGTCCAAAGGGGTTGATTAGGAAAATCCAAGAGAAGTGTCTCTGTATCAGTTGTCATGTTATAGTTGTCAACTATAAGGCTTCGAGGAACAGCATCATAAAGAGTCCCAGCAGCACCTGCATTTTCAGGGCAGGCAAAGCTACTACCACCTGAAATAAAGAAATTGATTGTGCAGTCAACATAAGTGATGATCAGTTTGAAGTCCCAAATAGCAAAACACAACAATTAAGTCATATGAGAATTTCAAAATCACCCAATGAAAGGCCAAAGGGATGGACTCATTCAACTAGTTGATGAACTATTGCTCTACCTACTAGAGTTGTCCAAAAAATAGGATACAGAATGATATGAAAAGCCTAGAGTAAAGATATTTTAATTTTAAATCTTCAAATCCTATTTGTTTAACTCAAGCAAAGTTAATTCTAGAGAGAAACCTAGGCTTTATTTTGAAATGACGAGAAAAAGTTGATGCTTCATCATAAACATTGGCTCATCATTCATAAACAAATCAAAGACAAACTGTGTCATTCAACTGCTATCAGGTGCTCCTCACAGAGGAAGTTCCTCAACTTTGATTCTTTCGGATATTATTCTTCCAAAAGAGTAATTCATGCACAAAATGTCAACTACATACTGTGATTGACTAATTAGAACTTCTGAAAATTCAAAATACAATAATCACTTAGCATACTGTGATTGACTAATTAGAACTTCTGAAAATTCAAAATACAATAATCACTTAGCATCTATGAGCACACTTAATTGCCAACTATAAGGTCCCTCACACACAAGAGAAACAAAAACATACTGCCTCCCTATATAAAAAGGGGCTTAGCATACAAGACAATCTGCACAGACTATGGTCCTATTTGGATAAACTTTTCCATGAGCACTTCTGATGTGTATTTTTTAACTACTAACTTCTCATATAAGTTGAAATTAACTTTTGCACTTCACTTTACTCAAAAGCTATCTTTTTTAACTTATCCATAAACACCTATCTATTTATTAACAACTATCTATTTAACAATTTTTCCTCTTTTCCATAAGCACTTAACTTCTCCATAAGCTAAAAGTTGAGCTTTTGCATCCAAACAGGACCTATGTTTAGAAACAGCTAACCAATGCAAAAGCATATAATCCTTACCATGCACATAAATTTTGGGCTCATCATGTCTACTGAAAACATCAACAGAAACTCTACCACCACCACCACCAGCAAAACCATTACCTCCACAAGCACTTATCATCCCACTGCCAGTCCTGCTCTTTAAAAGAAAAAAACAGATTAGTGACAAAACGTAAAAACAAGATTCATGAAAAGTACATTACATATTAATTGCAATCAAGCACGAGACTATTTTTGAACATTCCATTATTAGCTATCTAAATCTAGGCGCATAAATATAGAGAGAAAAGAAGTCCTTCCAAATGAATATTTCGCAAACCAACTATGACATGGTTTTAGGCTTCAGTAACAGATTCTTACACATATAAGAGCCAGGGATTTAAACATATACTACTATTTTATTGTAATAAGTGATGATGAGTTGCTGATGTCAATACATAGACAACCACATAATGGAATGCAGCAATATGGAAACTGTGTAGACAATTGTTAACAAAAAACAAAAAAGCCTGGAAACAAGATTTCAAAGAAAATAATTGTAATTTGTACCAGTTAATAGATATGTCCTTTATTTAACCACACAACTCCCCGTGCAGACTTTCAAAAAGTTGACCAAAAACCCTTGATCGTAAGTGTTTTAACTTCACAAAAAACCGTTGTTTAAATCATGATTAGATTAAATTAGAATGAAACATAAAGGAAGAGAATGAGCTAGAAATTTGGAAGGAGGAAAAAACAGCTGAACAAGGCAAGAATTAAGAATCCAAGATGAACATCCATACTGCAAACAAGACATCGTCCAGCCAGAGCAAGAGATCTACTGGAATAGAAAGATGACCAACTAGTTCTAAGTTCTAACTAATCAAGATTATGCGTATTATAACCAAACAAGATAAAATGAATAAATGAATAAATAAAACTATTACATTCTGTAACCCTTGATGTAGACGCTGCCTCCAGAGCCACCTCCACCTTTGGTCCCTCCATCGCCCCCATCAGCCAAAACACTTGCATTCATCTCAATAACTTCATGAACAGTCATCCTCACAAGCCCCCCACCCAATCCACCATAGTCACTCTCCTTGCTAGTCGACCCACCACGGCTCCCAAAACTAAATGGGTTCTGCAGCGAAGCCCACGAATACGCATCCCCTCCCCAAACATCCTCCGGGAGCTTCGTCGTATCCACCAGACAGCTGGCACCCCTCCCGCCGTGGCCCCCACCGCCCCCATCAACCCCTTGGGGAGTGCCACTCGTCTGAGGTGGAGGCTGCCCCGCCATAGCCGTCGTGTTCACCACTGAACCATTCCCAAAACCAGCATTCTCTGCCTCCAACTCAAAGGCTCCGGTGACAATCGACGAGTTGATCCCTAAACTAAAATTACCAGTAACATTAACGGTTATCATGCACCCGGGAATCTCGCAATGAAACCTCACCCCAGGTAGGATGTTAAAATTTCCCTTCCCTGCTATGTACACGTCGCGGGTGAGGTTCGCATCGTTCACTATCTTGCACGCCGTGTCCAGAGACCCAACCCCGCCGAGATCGTCCACGCACGACACAGACGGCGGATGCGGCGGTGGCGGAGGCGGAGCCGGCGGCGAGTAATCCTGGTGAAAGAGGTTCCAATCAAAATCCGTTATCGAAAAATCGCGCTCCAACTCGTTGCCCTTCGATTCGTCACACACACACTGCCTCGCGAAGACGACAACGACGACGGCGAGCGAGAAGACGGCGAAGAAACGGAGGCGCCGGAAACGAAATCGAGCCATTCACCGGCAGCGACAGAAGTCATTACATTGGGGGAACTGAGATTCGGATGTTGGAAGTGAAATTTGATTCAGAAACCAATGCAATGACCCTCGCGGTCACCATGAAGAAGCGAGAGGAAGAAAAACCCTAGCCTCTACTTGCGTACGGAATTGCAATCTCACTGAAAACCCTAGAAATCTCTCAGAGACGCGCGGGGATAAAGATCGAACTGAAATTAGAGAGAAGAACCACAACGTTGAAGAGCGAGCTTTATTTAATTCTGGTAGTAAAGGGGAAAAAGGGGAGTTATTATATACGCAGAGATCCACGTGAGCTTCGACATTTTTTTATCGATCCATCTAGCGATCTTATATTTTCCTGCACTTGGGTGACTTCGATTGGGGTAATACTTAGAATTACAGAGGACTTCACCGTTGGGGATCATTTTCTTGCATTACCGAACCTCACGCCGCTTTAATGGAGCGTCAGAGACACACTCCTCTAATTAACGAAAATAATTAACGAACGAAACCCATGTGGAATGTGGAAGTGAGTAACGACATGAATGGTGGGGTTATTACTTGCGTGGACCTTACGCTCTGCCCGTTGTCAGGGCAAGGCGCGTGTCAGAACACGACGAGAAACGATGAATGAGGTTCCGTCACCTGACCTGACGAATGAGGTTCCGCCAACCGTGACGCCTGCTGGCGTTGTGGTTGATTTATGAGCGAAGGATTTGGAAGCGGTGTCAGTGCGAGTGCTTTTCAGCAGGTAAATTAATAGTTAAATATTGAAATATTGAAGTTTATGTGGAAAAAAACAAATTAGGTGACTTTGGCCCCTTTTAAATAATTTAAAAAATTAAAACATATTTAAGGTGTGATTGTTTAATTAATTAATTAAAATTAAAATATAATTTATAATATATTTATAGAAAAAATACAAAATTCTATAGTTTTTTTAAAATTTCAGTATATTACCATTTCACCAAAAAAAATTGTCAATGTATTATATTTAGCTTAGTACTTGTATAACTAACTTTATATACCTTATTTAAATTTAATTTTAATAAGAAGTGTTTTTTAATTTGAGTCTAGTGAATTTCACTACAACCAACCACTATTAGAGAATTAAAAATATATTTATATAAACTTTTTTTTTTATGAGGAATATATTTATATAAACGAATGTAGTGTAAGTATAACATTTATATGAAACTCATTTTGACATAATGAAATTATTTTGAAACCACTCTCAAGTACGTGATTAGTGATCATACTAAATTATAAAAAAATCGTTAATATACATCCAATTTTTTTCTTCACTACAAAAGTTCTAACTTTTTTTTCTTCACTACTAAGTTATAACTTTTTATGTTTGACAATAGACAACAAAGCCATAATTAATAATTTTAATATAAAAAAATTTTGTTCTAAAATTAGTAAATTGTTAGCATAAATTTTCCATTGCATTTATAACCACATGCACGATTCTACACTCTCTAAATACCTATTTAAACGTGTCATAAATATTTATGTTTTAGTATTACTCTATTCGATCCAAAATATAAGCAACAAATATATTTTTTTTGGTCTAAAATATAAGTAACATTTATCAATTTTCATATGAATTAAATATTAGTTTTCTAATTATACCATTTATTTAATTCAGTATTTATATTTACGAGAGACACCAAATAGACTAATTTTGGAGAGAGAAAATAAAACTAGTGAGTATTAATTAAAATTATTTAATTTCAAAATATTCTTTAATTTATATACTTTTATACCATATTACTTATATTTTGGACAAAAAAAAGTAAACTTATTTGCTTTCTTAAATATATTATTCCCTTACAACACTCATGGCAGTGATGGCACCGCCCAAATTTTGGTGCATGGTCATTGTAAGAAAAGGGTACACGCGTATGAATTTGGACGTGCGAGGGCAGTCGAAAGAAACATACTCGTCCAACTCCAAGCTTAGGAGCACCTAGAGCTGTCAAGAAGAGCTACAGCGCGTGAGCTAATTTGACTCGACTCGACTCGTAAGTTAAACAGATTGCTAAATGGTTGACTTATTCAACCTTAAGTCGATATGGCTTGGTCTACTTAGCTCGTGAGTTGAAGCAGGTTAATCTATGGTGAGCCGAGCCAGCTTGCGAGCTTCATTAAAAAATAAATAATTAAAAATTTAAAAAATTTAATTTTTGCTATTTGCTTTATAATTAATTTTGGTTGTTTGGTTCTATTAATCTATTTGATTATAGTTAGTGGATGATGGTGGTTTAGTTAAAAGTATAGTTTTATTTTGTATTAGTTCATTGTTTTAGAAAAAATTAGGAAAAATGAGATTTTATTACATATATATTTTTTCTATTTTTTCTATTTTTTTGTATTTTTTATATTTTTTAGCATTTTAAATATTTTTTTATATTTTTTAGATTTTATTAATTTTTTATATTTAATAAGTCAACCCGTTAGCCAACCTACCCATGATGGATTGAGCCAAATTATGTATTTTCTGACTTATAAAAAAAATAAACCAACTCAACTCGACTCGTTTTCACCCTAATCCATGGCGAGCCAATACGTGTGAGTTGAGTTGGTTAGTTTTGAGAGCTCTAGGAGCGCCCCATCGGTGTGTCTTTTTATGGAGCATCGTACACACGATTCAAGACAAAACTCTTTCCGAAATGAGTTTGCGTGCCAAAAAAGTTAGCAAGTGAAAAAATTAATTAAAAAATGTATATCCTTATTTAATTATTTTAAAAACAAATTTTGACAACATATTTTTGGACGGTCGCAGTTGTCCTCTAACTAATGTACCTTCGTGTTTTTAATCACTCGCTCCATTTTTTTCAACGGTCTATTTTTAAGAAAACAATTATTTTATTTATTTATTTAGTCTTTTATTATTTAAGTTTATATTTTGTCGATTATATATTATTAATGTAAAGAGAGAATAAATGAAAAGTGAAATAGTGAAACTACGATGATACAACACAAATTTTTATATAAAAAAAGTCATTCCTTAGTTAATATATAAAACAATTTTGAAAAACAAATATTTAAAAAGTGAAGGGGTTATTTCGTTTGAGTTAATTTTTTTTTATTGATATCTAGACGTTTCAATAATAACTAGATGTAAATTCCATTTATGAAAAAATAATATTACTTTTTTAATAATGTTTTGTATATATTGTTTTGTGTAAAATAAAATAAAGCATGAAAAAATCTTAAAATTTTATTTATAAACTAGTATATATATATAGAGGGCAGGTTTTTTTTTATAAATATAGATGGTAAGTTGTTTTTGACAAATAGAGGGTAAGTTGTTGAAAAGCGTAAAAGGGAAAGAAGTTAATATTATTTGGACAAAATGGTGATTTTGTCATTAGGTTATTATAAAAAAAAGATTAAATATGTTTTTAGTTCTTTATTTTTTTATTAATTTTTTATTTTTAGTCTCTTAAAAATAAAATGTATTTTTTTTAGTCTATTATTTTTTAAAATGTGTCATTTTTAGTCTTTGATGTCATATTTTAAATTTAAAAAATATTTTTTAAATTTATACTTTAACCCCTCACAAAGTTTGATTTTTACCTTATCCCTTTTTCCCTTCCCATCCCCCTCCCTCTTAACACCGCGACATGTCTTACCACCGCGACCCCCACCCCTGCTAGGAGTAGTTACGGCGTCCTCCGTCGAAGTCACCACGAGATGCGGTCTCTCTGTCATTCTCCATCCTGTGCGGTTGCGGTGGCTGCCTTCTTCTCGTCGTTGTGCACGATGCATCCCTTGGCGGTGCGAAACTTCCCTTCTTGGGCGTGCGAAACTCCTCTCATTGGTGTCTCTCCTTTATGACCTTTATTCATCGGAGGAGGGGGAGGAGGAGAAAAAAGAGGTTAAAGTGATAATTAGAATTTAGGTGAAGTCAAAATATAAATTTAAAATATAACTCCAGAAAATAAAAATGACACATTTTTAAAAACGATGGAATAAAAAATACGTTTATTTTTTAGAGACTAAAATAAAAATTATTAAAATATAAAAGACCAAAAACATATTTAACCCTAACAAAAAAAAAAAGGTAATAATACTGCACTACAGCAGCCAGCCATGATTTTTTCACATGTACACTTCCGCTTTATATTCGTGTGTTAATACGGAGAGCGGGTTTCATAAACAACTAAAGCTGGTCGGGCCTAAATTAATCGGGTTGATTCATCCATCCACGTTTAGTTGCTATCATAATCATCGTCTTCAAATTTAATAACATAATTGAGTGGGAGAGTCGAAATTCTCCAACTTAGACTCACATAAAGATAATTATTTATAAATTTCAATTTTTTTTCATAAATAAGATAACTAATTCAATTACAAGTTTTTGAGAGTTTTTTTCTTTTCAATTTTATAAAGCATATTGTTATTCCTCAAAATTTTGTTGGGCTATTCACCAATATTTTTAAAATGGATGGGTTAGTCGCCATAGCTGCTGTTTTGTTTAAATGGGAAAAGAAAATATAATCATAGCAAATAAATGAAAAATATAAAAAATTAATAATATTTTTTGGTGAATGGAAAATAATATGTTATTTAGATAAAAAAATAAATGAAAAAAATGAAAAATACTTGCTCTACTGTTTAGTTGAATGCAAAAATGCAAACAAAAAATAACCAAATTAAATCACACACATATATACACACACGTACTTATAATTTAATAATTTACAACTTCTTATTTTTCTCTGTATTTAATTTCTTTTTCTATTTAGTCGTAAACATAAACCAGGGAGAGAAAAAAGCAAAATATGGTGAAACACAAAAAAAAATTCTCTTCCCTAACAAGAAAAAAATAAAAACGGGAGAGACGGAAAGATTAGAATGAAATGACAAGTTTGGCGAGGTACTCACATACTTACTTTTGAAGCTTCAAGATATTTTATTGGCTTAAATATGTTTTTAGTCTTCATATTTGGCTTAAATTTATTTTTGGTCCTTTAAATACTAAGAATATTATTTTAGTCCCTAATCTTTTAAAAATTAGTCACTTTTGGTCCCTATGGCTATATTTTAAATTTGAAAAGTATTTTTTAAATTATACTTTAACCCCTCCTAAAGCCTGATATTCATCTTAACCCGTTTTTCCGTCCTCCTCCCGTCCACTGATGCACCACAACCCCCCATCCCCGCGTGGCCAAGGGAGGAGCTCCGCGCGAACAAGGGAGATTGCGCACAACGGCCGAAGGGAGGGGGCCACTGCGATCGCACAGGGAGGAGAACGAGAAAGAGGTTGCATCTCATGGAGGCTTCGAGAGAGGACATTGGAACTACTCCTAGCAGGGATGGGGGTCACGATGCAGCAGTGGAGGGGGAGAAGAATAGAAAAACGGATTAAGGTGAACATCAGACTTTAGGAGGGGTCAAAGTATAAATTTAAAAAATATTTTTCAAATTTAAAATATGACACCAGGGACCAAAAGTGACTGATTTTCAAAAGATTAGGGACTAAAATAATATTCTTAGTATTTGAGGGACCAAAAACGAACTGAAGCCAAATATAAATGACTAAAAACATATTTAAGTCTATTTTATTTATTGTCACTATTATATCTAATTTAATAGCATCTCTAATATTATAATGAGTTTCTTTCAAAAAAAATGTTAGAAGTGAGTTAAAATTCTTAATTTACTTTTAGTGAATTCTACAATGTCATGTTACATTTACGAATTCCAACCAAGTTTTTATTCCAACGGTAAGACTCATAAAAACTTAAAATGGGTCCACAATTGGCACACATTTTTGTTTTTTGTTATTGATTTTACAACAAATTCTTTTTTTATTCATAAAAATTTGGGTTTTATGGAAGAACCATTTTTATGTGTAGAAACCAACTCAATTTTATCTAATACTAGTGGTTCTTATAATAATCGGTTCTTAACTTTAAGAACCCTTTCCAAGAACTTGCATCAGTGACGGCGTAACCACACGAAGAGACAATTTACCCGCTCTTTCATCTTTCTTAATTTCCATTCACATAATCTATGAAGTAACTGTTTTTTTTTTATTTGTTTGTACTCATGTTTTATTTTTCAGTGTATTCCATGTGATATCCAAGCAAACCAACCAAATAGAGACATCATTAATGTCATTATCTATACTATACATTATTTGTCTAACATAATCGATCACCCACCCAATTACAATTTACAAATTAACATCAACCACGAGTATGCATATCAGATTATCAGCTTGAAGTAAAGGACCATCACCACCTATATATCAAAAAAAAAAGGACCATCACCACCAAAAAGGAAGAGAGAAATAAAAAGCGCAACCCAACTTTTCCAAACAAAAAGTATACAGTATTTTTATATTTATTTATTTATATTTAAACGAAAGTTGCACCCAATTAATTTGTCTATAGCATTAGCCATTAGCAGCCGGAGCATAAAAGTATTTTTTTATTGATAATTAGGTAGACAATTTCGACCACTTGCGTGTCAGTTGTTTCTTTATAGTCAGACACATTATTGTCTTCCATGGTCAGAGGGAGGAAGAGAAGAAGGGAAGAGGAAAGAAAAACCAAAGTCCATTGTTTCTGTTTTCCAGAAGGAGCATGAAAAATGGGAAATATCAAACGTAAGGTTTGATTGTGAGTGACGGGCAGGCAGAAAAAATTTACAGCTACCGTAGGCGTAAGCTTAATTCTAATTTCCAAGTCATGGTTGGTAGGTAACTCTGTTGTGACCAATAAAACCTGCAATAATAACCCACGTGTCTGACTTAACGTGGTCCAAATCAGGGTACCCCCAAAGATTAGTTAGACCTTAGGGCGTTAGATCTAGAACAGTAGGAAAAAAAAGCTCAATGAGTCTTGTTTCCAATGTTGTAAGAAAGATAAGATGATGAAGTTCCAATACTCTACAAAACTAAAGAGAGAGAATGGGTGTAAAATGGAAAGGGTCAGAGTCAATGAGTTGAGGGTGAAAGTCATTGAAAGGCAGCTTCGGGATGGAGTCGGCGGTTCCATTCAATTCAAGCACTTGATTTCATTTCATCTTATAATAATTATAACTACTTAAACCGCGCGCTTCCTACGCGCCTCTGCCACTATACCTGCTAGCTGCTTCCCTTTCCATAAGTCAAACCAACAACTCATCGCAACCTCATGGCTTCCACGGACTCAGAACAAGCACTACCCCATGTTCAAGAACAAGAAGGCGTTGATGCAGGAGGGACCAACAAGATAGAGATCAACAATGAAACAAAAAACACCAAGAAGAACAAGAACAAGAACAGTAGGTCGTATTTCCCCAGGTTTGGTTGTTTCAGAATCGAACATGATGATGCCACCGGGGGAAGTTTTGATATTGAGGTTGTTGATGCGTCTGGTCAGCGTCCCAACCCCACCCACTTGATCATAATGGTTAATGGTCTCATTGGCAGGTTAAGTTTTAGCCTTTCTCAGTTTATTTCTTAGTTCTTTTGTTACGGTTGTGTGATTGTGCTTAATCAATCTACTATTTGTTAAGTAATGTTGCAATACCTCTTTTATTGCAGCGCTCAGGATTGGAAATTTGCTGCAAAGCAGTTGCTGAAAAGGTATCCCCACGATGCTATTGTACATTGTAAGTCCACCCAATCCCGGTAGCTTCCTTTTTTGTCATTTATGTTTTGTAACTATTTTAGGATTAGCATCAATTTGATGTTTGATACTATTAAATTAGTACAACGAATCTCGGTTTCTCAAGTAATTACCATCTGCAACTTCACTGTGACAGTGCATAATGTTGGTTTTTGACACGGTAACATTATAGAATTAAATGTCTCAAGGCTTTGACCCCCGTACTTTCACCTCTTTCTCTAATGTCTTCAAGTACTAACAAATCTTGGGGAACATTATACACTGGTCACGTAAATAATGAAAATGCAGAAGGAACACATGTGTATTATTAATAATGGTCTGCATATTTTTTGGAAATAAATGCAAATGTAATGGTCTGGCTGGGACAGAGGCTTTCTGGTTTCTGCAGACTGAAAAATGTTCCAGATTGATTCTACTTTAAAGTTTGGTTTAATTCGTACTGTATCTGTTGATGTTTCTATTGTGAACTAACCCCATATCCGAGACAATCACTGCTGTTTATTATGATTGGAAGAAGTTGTTTCTTTGCTCTTGCGAGTCACTCTTGTGCAGTTAGTGAGGTCCTTAAAAGTGAAGCAGTTTAGACTTTAGATTATCTTCATTCTCTTCTCCATTGCATTCTTTCACAGCAAAACTAGCTTCCATCGGTTGATGTAATGCATCACACTATTGTGCAATGCAGGCAGTGAACGTAACTCTTCAACATTGACATTTGACGGTGTTGATGTAATGGGAGACAGATTAGCAGAGGAGGTATGTAGCTGATCTTTGTACTACTTTATTGCATCAGCAGTTCATATTGGCTTTCATTACTGTACAACTATTCGTCTGTAGCTTTGAATGGCTTCGTATGTCAATCTTATGATGTTCAGTTGGCTTCAACTCTCTTGCATCAAATCCAGAAAGATAAAAGATCTTTTTTTCTTCCTTCTCTTTTTCTCAGGTTGTATCAGTTATAAAACGTCACCCAAGTGTTCAGAAAATTTCATTTGTAGGTCATTCTTTAGGTGGCTTGATAGCAAGGTATGCAATAGCCAAGCTTTATGAGAGAGACATTTCTATGGAACTTCCTCAGGGGAATGGACATTCTGAGACTCAGGTTTCAGATCAAGAGTGTCATGATAGAAAATGTGAAGGAAAAATTGCAGGACTGGAGCCTATTAATTTTATTACATCTGCAACACCACACCTTGGTTCTAGAGGGCACAAACAGGTAATTCTTTTGGAGTTTTTGTATATTCTGTTTATCTGTGAATATCTTCTGGACTAAATGAGCTGTCTCATGCAACTTTACTGCAAATTATGTAATTTTTGTGTCCTTTACTATGTGTGACTACACTGCTACAAATGATGGGCGTTGGTGGTAATTAAATAGCAGTTTGCAACACTATAATGTTAAGATATATAAATGTATATCACTAATCTGTGTTGATAAAGGCTTCATGATATGGTTTTGGAATTTTGCATACTCCAGGTTCCTATGTTCTGTGGATTTCACTCTTTGGAGAAAACAGTATCCCATATTGCATGGTTTATTGGCAAAACAGGAAAACACCTATTTTTAACTGATGGTAACAATGGAAGACCTCCTCTTCTTCTCCAAATGACTCGTGACACTGAAGATATTAAATTCATGTAAGATTTGTAATTTGGATAGTTGGATTTTTTATGACTTACTAATGACATAGAAACTGAGTCATGAACAAATAACAGATTACACGTCTTTCTCGACACTCTACAGGTCTGCTTTGCGGTCCTTCAAACGCCATGTTGCCTATGCAAATGTTCGTTATGACCGTATCCTTTTGTGTTGTCTTAGAAGCATTAACCATTGTGCATTGTTGTCACAATTTAATGCCACTGTCTTTATGCTTGCACGAACAACTTGACTCCTAAATAGAGCTTGTTGGATGGAGTACATCATCTATAAGGCGTAGAAACGAGCTTCCAAAGGTAAATCATCAGACTTATGCAGTATAATATACATAATTCATGTAAATGGAACCTAACTAGGCTTTTATTCAGCGCCGGCATCTTAAAAGACACGAGAAGTACGCACATATTGTAAATGTAGAGACACCAAAACCCACTTCTGTTCCTGAGGAAGTTCCTACTGAATCCAAAGTGACTGGTGGATCCGGTAAAATTGACTTGGAAGGTATCTCACCGTTTTGAACTGATGAACTTCATCTTGTGTCTTCTGATATCTAAAAACTTGTAGGCAAACCTACGTACTTTGATAACATGACAAGTACTTGGCTGAAGCTCAAAATCCTGACTGGAATAACATCCTGACTGGACAAGATACCATTATTGTCTTTCATTCTGGAAGGTTATTAGATATGAGAAATGAGTGATTCAATTCTTGATATAATATAAGACCATTTGATATCTCAAAAGGAGGAAATATCCAAACAAAAAGATTTTATGTGTGCATGAATAGAAAGATCAGATGACTACTGTCATTAGCTGCTCACTACAACTGTAATCTTATGAGAGCCGTAATTTTGTGGACCCATGTTTCTTCATTTGGAACTGCCGTAGTAGTAATATCCTCTAATGATTAAGAACCATGAGAACCAAGCTTGCAAGTTATTTGTTTGCCTTATCACTTTTCATGTTTCTGCCTCTGGTTGAAGATGAAGAATTGATGATTTATATTTTGGATCATTACTAAAATATACATATCGTACAACAATTTTGCAGAGGAAATGATCAGAGGCTTAACTACAATTAGCTGGGATCGAATTGATGTCAGTTTCAAAGGTAGTAGGCAGAAATATCTCGCACACAATACCATTCAGGCAAGTCTCTCTGCTTCTTGAAACGTATCATGTGAATTGTGAAAACATAGCCCCTTTCTCCTTTATAACACTAGCACCACAATGCTGGCATTTTATCATGAACAATGTATTTTCTATGCTTGAATTTTGTTATATATAGCAGGTGCAAACTTATTGTATCAATTCCGACGGAGCAGACGTGATCCAACATATGGTCGACAATTTTCAGATATAGAAATTCCCCATATTGCCCGCTTCTAACAGACAGGGTAATCCCATTTTTCTTCCTAACGGGGATGTTTGTGAACATTCCAACCCATTTTTTTAGACCAGAATTGGAGACAACACGGGCCAACAAGGTTTAGAGCACAAAAAAGAAGGGCAAGATGAATAGATGATAGGTCGGAATGGGGCGTGTGTAATTGTACCACTGCCACAAGATGGTGCCACAAGATGGTGATCTTGTATCTATTCTATTTTATTATATATGGGTGTATAATTAAGTTTTTGGATTAGCTCTTTCTTTTTGCAATTTGCCCAAAGAAATGTGTGAAAAATTGAACATTTTGAAAATTTTAACAAACATGCTCCTAGGTCTTAACATCATGAAAATCTAATTGATACAAGGATAACTAAAAAAGTCTCAAACTGCAATTTTTCATTTACTATTTATTAGAGCATTTTGTTAAGATTTTCTGCCACGCAATGCACTTCAAGACCTGTTAGGTGTAGATTGCATCCAACGGAAAGGACATATTTCACACGTTACAAAATGCAATTTTACTCAAAGCCTCTCTTGGGCATAAAACGCCAGTTTGAGGTGGGAATAATTTCAAACAAACGGATGGTTAGTTTATATGTGTATCATTAATCATTAATATCAAATGCATCATTCATCAATACATTTTATAAAAATAATAACTATATATTAACAGTATAAACAAATACCTATTTGTATTAGATTTTGGAGTGTTTGAAATTGTATTTAGTTGAAAGAGGTGAAGAGAATTTTTTTAAAAAAAGAGCATTGAACCCTGTGAAATGTTGTTTTTGTGGTGAATGAAATCTAAATCAAATAGGTTATAAGTCTTACACAAATATCAAAGGCTTAAAAATATTTCTGGTCCCTGCAAATATATTTGTTTTTTATTTTCGTCCCTGTAAATTTTTTTTTTTTAGTTTTTAATCCCCTGCAATATTCAACTCTTCCGTTTTTTATCCTTACCGTCAGTCTCCGTTACAAAAACGCCTACGTGGCTGACGGAGATCTACGTGGTGACTATGTGTCACTTGGTGACGTGGCAAAATAGCTAACTCAGCTATCATTAACATTTTTTTTTTGTTTGAAGCTATCATTAACATTTTTTTTTTGGTTTAAGCTTCAAAACTAAGACTGCAAGAAAAGATAAAAAGAACCGCCTCACCACCGACCCTTCCTAACTCCTCCACCAACCATGGCGTAACAATCTCGCAACACGACACACCCAGAGCAATATGTGTTTATGTTGTTGTTATTATCCATTATCCATATTGTAATGTAATGCATTGGAAGAAATCAGAGGTGCAGATGGGAAAAGAAAGCATGGGCGTCTCTTCCGATTTCAACCCAATACTCCAACACAACCACCACCATAAACACAATCACCACCACCGCCGCCTTTTACTCCCTCCTGATTCTCCCACTCTCCAACTCTCTCTCCCTTCCTTACACGTCCTTCAGCATCGATCGACCAACACCATGGTGAAAGTGAGAGACGATCTATGCATAACCGTTTCCAGCTTCTTCAAGTGCCCAATCTCATTAACATTTCATTATGTTGTTATATCATAATATTATTTCTTATTTGAATTAAAGTATAATATTATGATGCGATGAAATGGTAAAATATAATTAGATATATGTGTAAATTTTATTTAATATTTATATTGTCATTATATAATTATTAAACTCAATTTTTATACACCATTTATGGCATTATAAGTTATGACATCTTTCCTTGTGGTTGGGATACATAATATACTTTCAATCTCATATATCTCTCCCTTTAATTTAATAATTTCCGTGTTACCCTGGAAACAGCAGTGGCACATGATATGATAACAGTAAGCAACTGTGGGATTCAGTGGCTCCTTACTATCTCACACGACGCATGCTCCTCAAAAAGCCATACCCCAAGTCCCAACTGACCCACCATTCCCACATCTTTGCGTAAGAGTGAGTTAATGATGTTAAGCACGGAAGTGGAAGGAGACGCATTAATATTTCATATGGTCTCCCAGTAACAAATCTTCCGATTGCTATATGTACAGTATATATAATAATATAATATATAATATATAATTCTCGTAACTCCTACACGGTTGACACGTGTGAAAAATGAATTGGCGATCGACTTTATTGCCGTTTAATTAGTAGCGTGACTGCATTTGTTGGTTAAAATCAATCTCACAAATACCCGCCAACTTGACATTAATCAGGTTTAATGTTGTAATTTGTGTAATTAAATTTCTTATTTTTAAAATTAACAAATTTGATCTATCCCTTGCAATTGGGTACAAGTTATACATTTTGAATTTCAAGTACGAGTGAAGGGTCATTTTGGTCCCTGAGAGATTTAGGCGGTGTCACATTAGTCCCTGAGAGATAGGATATTAAAATTTAGTCCCTGAGCGAGCCAAACGTTTGCCACTTTGGTCCTTGCCGTTAATAGCTCCGTTTGATTGCTGAGATGTCGCGTTAATGGCCACATAGGACTCCTACGTGGCAGTCCACATGGGAATGAAAGTCAAAATTTTAAGTCAAAGGACCAAAATGAAAATACAACACCTCTACTCTCTCTCTCTCCTCCCTCCACCCCCACCACGGCACCCCCTTATCTTCTCTCTCCCACCACCACCACCCAAGCCATGGCCACCACAACCCCCACCCCTTCCGCCCCCTCTTCCTCGAACCACCTTCCCCATCTCAAACAAATACAAGATAGGAACTTTAATTGAGGGAACAAAGATTGGGCGAGAGAGAAATTGAAAGCCGGCAAGAAATAGAGATGGGGAACCAACACAAACGATGATACGGTGACCCAACCGAGTATGATTCCGAAGTGGATCTTCCCAGCAAGGAGTTGGAACGACGTCCCCTCTTCTTTTCTCTGGTTTTTTTTTACTCTTTTTTCTCTGTTCTACATCTCCCTCTCTGTTCCTTTTTTTTTGGACCTCTCTTTGGTCTCTACTCCTCTCTAGTCTCTCTGTTTTTTTCTGGATTTCCCCCTCTCTTCTTTGTTGTTACTTTGATTTTACTGCTCACTGATTTCCTTTGTTTTTTGTGTATTTTTTCCTCTGATTTTTTCCTGTGTGTTTGTGTTTTTTCGTTCACAGGTTTACAAATCTAAAACAAGTTGCAGAAACAAGATACATGGAGGAAGGGAAAAAAAGACATGGAGGAAGGAAAAAAAAAGGGCATGCGGTTCAAGGCAAGCACTGGAAAAAAGATGGGCAAACAATCATAGTCAGAAATGGATGGAGGGGGTGGGGGTGGAGGGAGGGAGAGAGAGAGAGAAGAGGTGGTGCCGTGGTGGGGGTGGAGGGAGGAGAGAGAGAGAGAGTAGAGGTGCTGTATTTTCATTTTGGTCCTTTTGACTTTCATTCCCACGTGGACTGCCACGTAGGAGTCTTACGTGGCCATTAACGCGACATTTCAACAATCAAACGGAGCTATTAACAGCAGGGACCAAAGTGGCAAACGTTTAGCTCGCTCAGGGACTAAATTTTAATATCCTATCTCTCAAGGACTAATGTGACACCGCCCAAATCTCTCAAGGACCAAAATGACCCTTCACTCTTTCAAGTACCCTTTCTTCCAAACAATGAGTTAGGCGCGCAATTCAAGTTTCGCTATGAAGAACTCGAAGCTTGAGAACTCTGTGCTGTGGTGTCTAATCTTTTTTTTTTTGGTCAATGGTCTCTAATCGAGTATCAATAAAACGATGTTTTAGTTTTCAATTAAAAAAATGTACATTTAAACCAAAAATAAAGTTTGGGACGAATACAAATCTATGTTTACATTTGCAAACTAAACATGTTTTGTTAACTATTAGTAACTATTAGAGGAGATATGGTAATCAAGATCGGAGGACCAACTTATACTATTCATGGGAGATTCCTACGCCCGTGAGTTACTTGGGAAATATAAGATAAGCTTGGCGTGTTCAAATAGCGCTGAGCATGTTTTTCCCCCCGCTTAAGAAGGATATAAAAAATGAAAGTATATATGATAACCAATGAAGTCCTCATAAACACCCTTTGGTTTTTCCCTTGTATTTTCGTATTTGCAAGTTTGCTGTGTGCTGGCCGTGGCCATTAGTCCATTACACTCTTACAGTATGCTCATCTCAGTTCCAGATTTGTCCCCACGTGATGCAACTTGCAGTTGTTGAGGCTCAGCAAACGAGGTATCTGTATGTCTGAGTGAGGTCCTTGGTTATACCCTTTCTTTCTCTCAACGTCCAATTTTGAATTCCACCTTCTTTTGTCCTTGTTTATCAATTGATGGGGAAATAATAGTCGGGGTAAAATAAAAGTGGTGTTTGGCAGACAGGCAGAGTAATTCTTATTCTCAGAGTATCTCCCATAGAAGTAGAAGTGTGTGTTTGGTTGTGCGGTGGTAAAAATTGATTTTGATTGAATTGATTTTGTAAAATTGAATTTGGCTAAAAATGAGTTGAATGTTAACGTAATTTATATTTAGATATATTTATAAAAAGTGATTTTTATCAATTTATGCTGTTTGAATAGTTTGGTTTAAAATTGCTTTTACATGTGCAATTACCAAAATGGTCCTAACATATGTGTATAAAAACATAGATTTATTTTCTATTTTAGAAAATTATTTAAATTAACGTTTGATAACAGACTAATTAGTAATAATATTTTCTTTAATTTTTAACCAATAAAAACTATGTAATGCCAAAACAAAACTATGTTTTAATTATTTATATTTATTATTATAGTAAATGACAAAACATAATACTATCATATAGCAGTGCAACCGAAAAAATAAGTATTAAACTCGTTAATATAAAAAACATGACAATTAATTTTTTTTTTATCACTCAAGCCCCATTTTCACTCTTTGCTCTCAACGTTAAAAATAAAATAAAATCCCTCTTCGAGAACTTTCTCGCCCTCGTCCCCAATCTCAGTATCAGTAAAAGCCAAAACTTGAGACTGGATACTCTTCCTCTTCCCCTTTTCCTCACTCTCAAAGCAGAGCAATTTTTTATCTCAGTCTTTTCTTGTTTCTCGTCTCTCTCTTTCTACCATCACCTCCATCATCAACTCCATTGGAGGAGGAGGCTGGGCGCAATCCGAAATGAAAGAAGAAGGGGTTGCTGTGAACTCCAACCACAAGACCATAAAACAGGGAGAAAGAAAAACACACAGCAGCAGTTGCATAGAAATAGGGAGAAAGAATGGTTAATAAGGGCAATGAAGGAATATAGGAAAGATGTATTTATCACAATTTCAGAATCGTTTTGTAATCACCGTGAAAGCTAGATATCCTAGCTTCAGCTTGGAATTGATTCTAACAGCAAAAGCAATTCGAGACAAAAGAGCCAAACACCCCAAAATCGATTTTCCTATGCTTTGACCGTGCATTTGTTTGCTTCTACCGGGGTTCCAAACACCCACGAAGTTGTTTATGAGAATTATTTAATTCACCTTTAGTGGATCTTACGGTATCATACGGGAATTAAAAGTATTTACTAAATTTTACTTCAATAGTAAGCTATTTATGAGAGTTGTTTATTCGATGAAAATTATTTATATAAAGAATTCAATTTAAGAGTTACTTACATGTAAAATGTCATGTAGATACATTCCAATGGTAAAATCCCTTAGAGGGTGTTGCTCAAGTTTTTAACAACTCAAGATTTTATTTTTTTTATTTTAATATTTTTATATATTATACTTTTCTTTAGTTGTATGACAGCCACAGATCGTGCAACAATTGACATAAACATTGTATTATAGGGGGTGGCATTCAATATCTGACCCAATTTAGGACACCTTTTTCAGAATTTCAGCTTCACTGCCTTCTCTACTGCCACATATCCCCCCGTTTCCTCTTTCTCTTTCTCCAACCCGGTCACACACGTAGATACACTGTTCTTTTCCACCATCATCATTTATCTTCCATCAAGGGGTGTTAGTATTTAGTTACACTCAAAACAATTTAACCGCTCCCTTCTTCTTCTGCAGTCTCTTTCCCCTGCTGGCCTGCTGAGAAGATGGGCAGAACTCAAATGTGTGTCTGCTGCCACAAATATAGACAAACCATCATGTGGCTCATTCTCTTTGCTTCAACTTCTGTCTTCACTCATATTGCTTTCATGGCTGAAGGTTAGCCCAGCTTCTATTCTGCTAGCCATAAGTTTCAATCAAAAGTACATTTTTTTTTCTTCTTCTAAATCCAACTTGCTCATTTTTATGTGTAAAATATATGCATGCAGGAAGAGCAATTTCGAATGTCAATGAAGTTTCCTCCCAGGTACAAATTAAATCAAAATCAATAAAGAGAATTCTTCTATATATATGTCCCAATATGTTGGTATTTAACGTGTGATGCTATCTATATGTGTGTGTATGCAGAAGGGCATGAAAGAGCGGGAATCAATCTTAGTGACAAAAGCTCTGATAGGGTCAAGGCCTCCAAAGTGTGAAAGAAGATGCAGAACATGTGGGCATTGTGAAGCAGTTCAGGTGCCGATTGTACCTCAAGTTCAAAGCCATAGAAGCCATTATTCAGCAGCAAGAGCAGCCACAACCGTTACTTATAACTCCAGAGGGGATGACCTTTCCAACTACAAACCCATAAGTTGGAAATGCAAGTGTGGGGACTACTTTTTCAACCCATGAAATATCCTTTGACCCAAAGGGGGAAGACCCATCATATTTATTTTGGGAATAAATAACGAAATACATATTCCTGTCTCTCAGGTCAGGTCTCAGCCATGTTGCTTCCCACCTTGTATATGGTAGATATTTGGCAAGTATATATTTATGGCTTCTTTTTGCTTAAACGACTTGTTTGTATATCTGAAGCATCTTGAAATCTACATATATTTCTTTCTTTTTTTTATTTTAATTTCTTCTTTTTTTCATTATGTGGACTTCAATTTCACCTCAAAGGCAAACAATATTGTAAGGAGTTTCTGTGTATGTTTATTGTCCTGCACATCTTTTCCTTTTCTTTTGTAAAGGGAAAACAATCAATGGGTTGTTAACTGGAAATGTTTTGATGGCATATGATATCATGATTCATGAGATCTCCATTGCGAAAACGAGATAAGAAGATGTGAAGAGCAAGAGAAATGGCGTGTCAGAGAGTCCTGTTTTCGTATCCTACAAGATTAAGATTTTTGTATCAGGATTCAGTAGAGGATGAGCTAATGCATTGCAAGCCACCTCGAAGGGATAAACCGTTTCACAGAGTCGACGACAGCATACGTGCCTAGGGATCTATCTCATTATTCAATCTCTTATTCCCATTTCCCCCTTTCAGTTAGTTAATAGTTAGTTTGTTAGCCCTTAGCTTAGCTGACACAAATATTTCAGTGATGCAAATTTTAAGATGGTGCATTAATTAACTATTAACCGAGTCTTCCAAAGTGAGTAAATGTTTATATTTTGTTGAGATTATTATTATTCTAAAAAAAAGAGTAAGGAAACAAACTAGGAAACATGCTTATGAAAGTGGGATTTGATGCATTGTAGCAGTTTTTTATCAACACAATTTCTGGGACAGCCTATTTTTTCAAGGGTCTTGTGAATCATTAAACTTCAGAACTGATGTTAAAAATAAAAATGTAAATAGGTTTTATTGAGAAAGAAATTATTTATATTATATTTTTGTAATTATTTTCTTTTTTTAATAAAATGAATTAATTTTCTAAGAAATGAATCATAAATAGTAACGTGTTTTCTGTAGCATTTATCACCTAACACGGATGGAGGCACCGAAATCGGTGATTCTGAGTGAGTTGGATTCACATTTTCTGTTCATCTCTTTTGGTCCCGGACCACTGGAAGGTATTTAATGTGACTCTAATTTGCTGCTTACACTGTACCAATTATAAGGGACACTGGCCATTCACCATCGTCATCACCATATCTTTAATTATGCTGCTGGCCTGTGTTCCTTGTAAGATATGCAAGCCTGTCATCACTCATCGATAAATTCAAAGTTCAGACTGTATCAATGGAATTTTCTTGGGAGAACTACTACGTATTTAGTTGGTTAATCAAATGGAATAAAGGAAATTGACAAAAATGTTTGATGAATAAGTAATAACAACGTCCATTAAAGCTTCAGCAAAACAACATAGAACTACAACAGAACACATCGAGACGATCCCATTTGATTAAATTATGGATCATGATAAGATTTGAGATGCATTCGAAACTTTGCCACAAATGATATTGAAATGCTATTACGCACGATAGAGAGATGAGAGATGATACCTCTAACATTCAAGTTTTTTTTTTTTGTCAATTGACAATTGGGGGATTGGGGGATCCATCACTCATCCATTTTCATATCACCTAAGCTCTAAACCACATGAGCTACTTGATGGGGATCTCTAACATTCAAGTCGGTGTTTTTTAATTTTGACAGAATAACAATAAGGAATAACATGTGTACTTAAAGGGTGTATATAACCTCGGGGGCATATCTAGTGAGAATGCCATTTTTATATGAGAGTAAGAGGAGTTTCTTCTCGCATGAAACCAAACGAAAGGAAAAAAGAGACCAAAGGCCTCTGAATAGGGGATTTTATTTTTATTCTTGAAAAAAATTGAACCCTCGATTCTTCAATATTCGGGGCACACAGAAAGTGGTTTTTTCCCCCCAAATTCATTTCTGATGCAATTTTCAATGGTCATTCGAGTTATGCAATTTTCCAATTTACAAAGCTTACAAATCTAAATCGAAGTGCCCAGCCGAAATGCAGAGCCACATTGCGTGGTCAAAATGGAAAGAAAAACCTCTGCCATCTTGTTTTTCTTAGCAAGTATAATATTTTAGTATTAAAAACTATTGCAAGAAACTTGCAGACTTGCTGCACCTTGCAGTCTTGCACACTTCGTCTTCCATTTTTTGTTCAGCTGCTGCGTATGTGTGAGTTTTAGATCGAGAAGTGGTGATGAGAAGCGCGGAGACGAAAGGGGGAGCGAAAAATCACGTGAGCCTTTTTATTTGGTTTCTAATCTCAGCCGTTATTTTTAATCTAATGGCTGATAATGAGTCCTCTCACTCTCATATGTATCTTTTTCTCATTGTAACAAAAACAAAAAAACTTACTATATGTATGTGTAGGTGAGAATTGGACCATATCTTTGACAAAAAAACATATTCTATAGACAAAAAAACATTTAATAAAAACAACACGATAACAGCAACAATAAATATAGTAGAATTCTATAAAAAGATAATTTGTAATAAAAAAATTTATTGCACAGTATATGTTCTCTTTTTAAGTTATTATTTTCAATTTTCAATTTTTTAAATTCATGAGTATATTTTTTGTACTTGTAGGACACATTATGACTTTATTATATTCTCTCTTTTTTATAAGAAATATATAACAAAATCATCAAGACCAAATGAGTTAATTATAATAAATAATGTTATAATTTTTTAAAAATATTTTTTGTGAAATTAATGTCTTTTTATATTTTTTGTTGTTTTCATAATAAATAAAAATAAAAATATTATTTTTTATAAAAAAATTATCAAAATGGCTCATTTCGTTTGTTTTTTAAAAAAACTGAGGGAGTATTATATTGTAGTATACTATTCCCTTCGGTCTAAATCTTTGATTGTTTAAAGTTTTAGTATATAAATTAAGAAATAATTAATTAAACAAATTTTAAACTAAAATAACCTTATTTATTATTCATCATTCTTAATTATTATAATTATTTTTTCACTTAAAATTTATTAATTATATTAAAGGTATAACTATAAATAATAATAAATTATCTCTTAAAATTTTAAAATAACTAAAATTTTAAAACAAAAATAAAAAATTAAAACTACCAAAGATTTAAACTAATGGGAATAAAAAATAACAATTAATTGAAGCAAAAGTTGTCTACGTGTGACATTGAAAAGACTAGCGAGACAAGCACTGACATTCACAATGAAAATCGTAACTCTTTTCCACTCATCATTAATGCTCGTAATAAATACAAGAGTTCAACACAATTGTGGTTGGTGATAAAGAGGTTGTGTTGTTAAAAAAAGAAAAATTCATCAACACTTATATGCTATTAATTTTAGTCTAAAAATATAAGTAATAAAGATTTTTTTTTAGTTTAAAATATAAGTAATATTTATTAATTTTAAATAAATTAAATGTTAGTTTTTTAATTATACTATTCATTTAATGTAATATTTATATTTACGAAAAGCATCAAATGGGGTATTTTTGGAAAAAAAATAAAATTAGTGAGTATTAATTACGATTATCACATTTTCAAAGCATTCCTTGGCCTATATATTTTGGTACTATGTTGCTTATATTTTGGATAAGAGGGAATATTATACATAATAATATGAATAGTAAAAAGAAAAGTTATAGATGAAATAGGTATGAATAAATGATAGAGATACATGAAATGAGTATTGAAAATAGTATACCATTGTTGGAAAAAAAATTAAATTTGTATTTTCTCAAATTATTTTAACCTAGTTAAGATTGAGTTGGATTAATTTATTTTTGAGAGACTGAATATCATCACACGGGCCACCCCATATTTGTCGAGTCAAGTTTTTCTTTTTCTTTTTCTTTTTACTCACCAACAAAATGAATCATGTTGAGTTAGTTCACTCTTTCGCCAAAGCACAAGTCAATTTTGACAAGAGTAATGATACTCATACACTCTAAAAATCAATTCACCTATCCAACACCTCTCATTTCTCTCTATATCTCTCTAACTATCACATCACATATCACATCATTTTATCACTTTTCTCTCACCTTACTCTATCTCTCTCTAGTGGTATACACCCCAAGGGGTGTCTACCAATCTTTATTCTTTTGACAACCATAATAAACACCGCGTCTTGCAAGAACGATGTTGTCGTTCTAGTTCTACACCCCTCAATGCCACGAAGAGCCAAAACACGCACGGGTAAATATTAAATTAAAAATAGTTTAAATTTTATGTTAATTAATAAAAATAAGAATTAGTAATATATATATATATATATATGTATGTATATTTTTGAATTTTTTAAAATCTTAAAATTAGTCTCATTAATACAATATTATTTATTGTATATTTAATATTGATCCAAGAAATTTAAGTATTGACTATCAAATTAAAAAAAATTCACTTAATTCAATAATTAATTAAAAAATAATATTGATTTAATTTAATCTAATTTAATAGTATACTAGCGGCCAGACGGGCACTCGCTTTTTTATTTTTTGGGTTAAATATTAAATTATATAATGACTATATAGTGATAGAAGGTTCAAGAGAAATGAAAAATAAATCAATGAAAGAAAAATCAAAGAAATTAGTAGTAATGGGAAAAAAAGGTTTCACTTCATTATCATCTTCACCGAGAGTAATTGTCGTCTCAAATCAGGATCGTGATTAGGGCTGATCGCGGGTCGGGGTTGGATCGGGTTTGGAAAAAATAAAGAACCGAACCAAAGATTTGGACTCGGGTTGTGTCGGTTCAGTTTTGGCCATTTTCAGCCACACAACTCGAACCGACCCAACCCTGTTATATGCGGGTTGGATCGGGTCGAGTTATCTGGTTCAGAACTAACAAAAAAGATGGACCAAGTGAACAGAAGAAAAAAAGAAAGAAAGTGGGACTCAGTCCAGTAGCCCACTTGCAAAACCAAAAATGAAGAAAAAGAACAAAATACAGGGGTTCTGTCATTCTGATATGAACCCTAATTTCTTCAACGGGCTGTGGCGGCACGGAGGAGCAAGGGAGCGAGAGGGATAGTGAAGCATATCAGACGGTGGTGGTTCCTATATGGCAAGCGACTGAGAACTACGGGATGAGAACGGTGTGAACAGCGACGCACACGAGAACGACGACAGTGGAAGATGTCGCGACAGAAGAAGAAACTAGGCGAGGCTCACCGTGTATGTGGGGTCTCACGACGGCGTCACTAGGCCCTATAAACGACGGAGAAAAGGAGACCAAGGTTGCTCTATAAACGACGGCGTCACTGGGTCTCTGTAAAGTGTAAACAAAGGAGACAAGGAGAGCTAGGGCCTACACGGTGGTGGACGGATAGGACACAGTGGCGGACTGGGAGATTGGGAGGAATTGCGACAGTGTCGCGAGGAGGAAGATTGGGAGGAGTTACGGCGGCTAGGGCAGAAGGAAGAAGAAGGAAACAAATGAAATGGAAAATGTGTTGTGTGTCTCAGCGTCTCACTCTCTTTGACATATAAGTTTTTTTGTTTTTTTTTTCTCTATACCCGGGTCAGGTTAGACAGGTTCAGTTTTCCTAGACCTGCTACCTGATCCAGTCAAATCGGGTTCAGTGCTTTTTAAACCGATCTCACCTACGAGTTGGGCCCAAACCGACTCAAGATGCTTGGATCAGATTGGGTTGGTCGGGCCGACTCAACCCATGATCAGCCCTAATCGTGATAGAGGGAGAGTAAATTGAAAATAAAATCATTTATGAGATGTTGATTTAGAACATTACCTTGAAAGCCTTTCCTATAGTCTGGAACAGAAGATGCAGTTGAGCACCATCTCACTCAATGCCTTTTGGATTGAAAATGGCAGAGAGCTTTTGGGGTAATAATGGAGAGGAGTACAGTTATTTTCTTCCATTTGGCCAAGCTGCGGTTAGTATTGGTTTAAGGGTATTTTTGTCCAATGAAAAAGGCTCTACCAAACCCATTGTATCCCCGGTATAAATAGTTATAGATGTCATGTCGCAAGAATTGCACGTAAATTTATGAGCAATGATACACATACACCCAAAAAATATATCCACCCATCCAACACCTCTCATTTCTCTCTATCTCTTTCTAACTATCACATCACATATCACATTATTTTATCACTTTTCTCTCATCTCTCTCTTTCTTTCTCTAGTGGTAGATTGGCATTGGGTGTCCACCAATCATTTTTCTAAATTTATAAGAACACAATATGAGTTGTGACAATGAGAATCAAGTATCAAGACACACGTTATAGGAGTGGGTGTGTGGCTGGCCCGTGACATCCATGTCGTTCACGAGCTTTCGCCATCTTATCTCTCTTCTCTCTCTCTCTCTCACTGTGATTGTGGACTTCACTTCACCTTAGCTCCACTTCCACAAAATACAGAATCAGAGATAACACAGAGACTGTACAGTGCATTTTTCTAAGTCTCTTGGCTTCTCGGATAGAATATCCTCTTTCCTCTCGTTACTTGCCAGCTTGTACCAACTTTGTAAGTTGCAAAATCCACTTCACACCATCAACTTATCTGTTACCACTTTTCCTCGAGCAATGTTATTGAGGCTCATTTGGTTCTATTTTCCCATTTAAGACTTTTCCTGTGTCTTGTTTTGTTTCAACTGTCTGATTATAGTATTAGTTGCCCACAAAGCTGCGTCATCAAAAAAAAAAAAAAGTTGCCCACAAAGCTTCACGCTTGGAGCTCTCTCTCACCATTCCAAGGTGGAAGTATGGATGAAATTCATAGGGAAGATTTTGTTTTCTGTTGTTGTTTGAATGTTAATTGAATTGGGAAATTTTCTTTTGGCCTTTGATTCATTCATCACGTGGTTTTATGGTCTCTTTTCTATTTCTCAACTTAGTAAGATAATTACTACAACTTACAAATAATAAACCACTGTGTTCGTAGATTGTTTGATCTCAGTATCCTCTGTATTTTACAATTTTGCCTTTGATGAAATAGTCGCATCTTACGGTTTATAACCTGCAAAAACTTTAGAAAAATACGTCATTACTTACTCGAATACTGTGTTCGTGCAAAAAAGGCCTGGAAACTAGAAACGCGGTTATATTTGTGACCTGCCGTTGTATTGTAGTGACTTGTTTGGAAGTTACAAAACATTCATTCATTCATCAATTCAAATCAAGTCAGTACCAAACAGAGGCTCGTCACAGTGAATGTTCAAGAAAACTGGCTTAGGTTGGAGTTACTCGTCCAGGCCTTACCTTGATGAGCATCAAGGTTTTAAATTGCAGTCATGATTATGTCGAGTTACTCAGCTTTTGTGATTATGTAGGATACTTAATATTGTGAAAAATTATGGATAAATGCAACTACAACAATCAAAATTGCAATACTTCCGTGAACGCTCTCTGTTTCTAATTTGTTGACTATTTTAAGGATCAACATTACTGATTACTAATAAAAGTGTTCCAGGGAAGCAAGCAAGGACCTGATATGATTGTCCTCTCGAGACATAAACTTAACAATGATTTTTCCTTCACAAGCTTTTCTCAGCTTTGATTTGTTTTCGTTGTCATGCCGAATGCTTAATTATTTTTCTGCTGCTAAGGATCAAGGCTTCTTTACTTTGTGGAAGACTCTGCCTTACCTTTGTTTTTTGTTTCTAATATGCTTTTAATGTCACATCCATGTTTCCTTTACACAGATGTTGCTATAACACCTGTTGCTGATTCTTGCAAGAGAAACTTATGAGTACGTAAACCATGTGGATGAAGCAATCACCTAACAGAAACCAGAGGACAAAAGGCTTCAAGGTAAAACGAGGTTTTAAGATATTCACTTTGATCGCTGTTGGCTTCTGGTTGCTATACCAACTCAAACAATCACACGATAAGAGTAAGTCGTATGAGGGAACCTCTGCAAAAATATTTGAAAAGCTGAAGGTCGGCCATGAAACCAATAAACTTGGAAGAAAAGGGTTCCAGCCATGGATAAACAAGCCATACCAATTGATAGATGGAACAGAAGAAAGCGAACCTGAAAGGGTATTGGAAGATGATATCGTTGGACATAATCAAGATAGAGTGGAAGAGGAAGAACCTGAAGAAGTAGAGGACCTGATTGACGGGGAAGATAAGGAAGAGGAGGAAGAAAATGAGGAAATGGAACAAAGATAATTATCAGAAGATCAAGGCCATAATGAAGGTGAGAAAGACACACAAGCAGTCAAAGGTTAGGTTCTGAATTTGGATTTGGAGATTTTTAAAACTAAAATAAAAGAGGAAGAAAATTGAAGAGGTGGGGGGGGGGGGGGGAGATTGGAATAGAAAAGCAGCAGAAGAAAATCATGGACCCAAGCAAAGTTATTGTTCACAGCACTGAATCCTGTTAAGTGGTAGATGTGACAATTGAACATGGCTCTTTTCCATATGTCTTGCTTAGAAAAGGAATACTGATTGGTTACTTACTACGTGATTTGATTCAACAACCCAGCGTAGACCACACTTTAACATGGATGCTACTGTTAGAAGCTTTTGTTGCTTTAAATGGCAAAACAGTATGAGTGAAAATAGAAATGATAGTGGTATTTGCATGGAGGAGAATTTGGAGAAAAAAAAAGCTTGGTATTATTAAATTATTATCATCAATATAGAAGAAGAAGTTTTACTTAATAATAACAACTCTTCTATCTGAAAGAAAAAGCAGACTGTTGTTTCGAAGACACAGCAAACGTGAGATGCAAGGAAAATGCCTTGTGAGGTGTTGCAGCCAACCAAGTAACTACTTTGGAATAATATCTATGGTTTTTCCTCAATTCTCTTAATTTTCTTTAAGCTGAGGAATTTAAAAACTTAAATATAGAAATTCTAAGTTGAGAGGCAATGCCAGATAGGATTGAAGTGTTTAATATGTAGGTGGTGTTTAGCATGGACCAGTGGAGAATTGAACTTGTTATGTTTGCTTTGAAAAGGAAGTGCCGCCAATTTTGTTTACTGGCCAGGCTGGATCCAGTCAGTGTCTTTGTTTGTAGTGTATTAGACGGTTGACTTCATTCAGATTCGAATACTCTCGTGATACATACCAACAAAAATGGTCTACGGTTACGAAAGCTGTGGTCTCACAACATCCTCCCCTCCGCCCCAAGTTTTGAATTTATACATGGATATGGAAGAAAATGTTAATTTGATCCCAAGATAGATTAGGAAATTATTTAACAGTTCGGAAGTAATTGGTGCAAGTTCCTTCTCTAAGTAAAACCACTGTGGCATTACACTCCATAACAACAGAAAAAAAATGCTTGATGCTTGCAATATTTTTTGACACTCTTTTTATTATTTATTATTAAGCAAACTTTCATGCTTATCTAAATAAATTATCTAAACCTACTTTTTAATAATTAGCCTACTCTTTACTAATGAAGTTAACATAAAATTTTACTTAATTAAAAATATACTGAAAACAGAATAGAATATAAAAAATATGTTGCTACTATCTCTTAAATGATTGTGGAAGGGGAATTGGTAAATACACCCCCAGACTTTTTGACATATACCCCACATTTGTAGAAATTTCAAAAATACCTTGCAATTTTGCGTTATTTCCGGAAACTCCAGTTTCCGAAATACAAATCCAGAATACAAATTTGTATTCCGGAAATTGGAGTTTCCGAAATACAAAAAAGAGAATTTTTTTGGAATTTTAGCATTAATATAGAATGTATGACCAAAACTGGGGGTGTATTTATCAATTCCCTTGTGGAAGATGCTTACCAAGCCCAACAAACATTAATTAGCCCAATAATTCACGGAACCTATTTAAAATAATAACAAATTAACAATAATTACATAAACAGAAAAAATCTTACTTTTATATATAGTAATCTCTTGTGCCATTGATTTGAGGACTTGGCCACGAGTTGATGGCACGGGTTGTAGATGCAAAGGCACGTTTATTTCGTCCCAATAATTATGAGTTTTTTTACAGCAACATTACTTGTTTACCATGTATAAACTTTAATAATGCCTCAGAGAATTCAAGCCTACTTTATTTCATGTTACACAGGGTAGCGCTTGAGGCAGTCCAGATAGGAGGAAATAACCCCCTATTGCAATTGATAAAACTATTTCAGATACAAAAATAGAGGGAATTATTTTAAAAATTAAAAAAAAAACCAAATGATCTCAGATAACTGGCTTTTGACCGTTGACCAATAAGTGAAAACAAATTACCCTCTATAAATAACGTTCTTAAAGTTTCAAAGTTTTTTATTATTATTGAAAAAGGGGGCATAAAGCCCAAAATTTCAGAAAACTATACATGAACCATTCGAGGGAATAAGATCCCTCTACAATCATCAACTACCAGTTGAGCAACCACTGATGGTGCTTGATCATTTCAAAGTTTTGTTCGCAAATTATCATGCTCCTAACTACATAATGCAATCCCGAACATATGCAATACAAGAATCTCATTGAACAGAACAATAATGTGGACTAGAATTCATCGTCCAATTCTTAACACTAGGTATCTTCTCTTTAAAATCAATTGCCAAACTCTCCGTATCCGTACAAAGCCAAAAAATGACTTGTATTTTGGTTTGATAACCACGGTAAAGCACCGCATCCATAAGGCAACACAATTTCAACAATGCCATCAAGTTTGTAAACCAGCAACGGGTAGCAGAACTTAATTGTAACAACTTGAAACGAGTGAATGACTTCTAAAATCATGTAAAAGGACTAGGATGAGATATTTAGCCATGTTTCTTTAATCCTAACAGGGTCCAATATAACACCAATAGCATTATCACCCTTCTGTCCCATGTCATTTTGCTTGCTAATCCTTTGTTGTAGAGGGCTTCGAGTGGACTTTCAGGTGTGTATTCCATTGTAATAGCATCCATACTATTGAGGTTCCTATTATTCAAATTAGATGTTAACATGCGTTTCATCCATGAGTAAAAAATGCTGAAATAAGAGGACATTAATAAGCCAGACTGAGGACGTTCCGGAATAATAATGGTCCGGAAGGTATGCAGTAGAAGACATGTTGGATACAAGATTCTTTTTCTTTCTTTTCCTTTCTTTTTAGTTAATTCATACTTGGGGAGCGCAAAAGGAAAGTAGCAAATAATTCCTACAAGAAGACGACAGCTGAATAGTTGAGCATTGAACAAACTTTTCCAATAAGGATCAAGAATGCAGTGAGTCTATAAATTCACACGGCCTATAGTTAAACTTGGTGCACAAATACACAAGATTAAACAGATAACACACAGTACATGGAAAAATAATTGGCGGAGGAAAAACAAGAAAGACAGAGTTTTACAGAGTTTTGGTTTAAAAATCAAAGAAATATATAATATAATGCATGTCAATTTGGTGAGAGACGAGAAAGAAAATTGATCATACCTGCAAATATGCCGACAGTAGTCAGATTCGAAATCACCATTGTATGATAAATTAGGTATTCGGTCAAGAAATGACCAAACGCATAGATGAATGACAATAAAGTAGCCAGGTAAAGAGGCTTATTTTCAAGGTTGAATGCACAGATATAGCAAAGGGTGCAGGTCAAGAGAGTCCAAGTTCCAAATGTGCGTCCATGAACTTCAGTCACTGCAACAAATAATAAACTCTAATCAGTTCTCATAATTCTGCAATGCATATTAGGACAATCTTTGAAACTATCGTGAATATAAAGCGTAAAGACATGCAGCAAAACAACTTTACTAATGCATTGTGATGGAATATTGTTCAATTTTATAAGTCGGAAATGTCATTGTCATCAAGAGAATGATAATCTTAGGTAATATCAATGTCAAATCATATTCACAACGCTTTGAAAAGATGGAAAAAAAGCCTGTTCTGCCAGGGTCATAGCCATTACTTATAATAAAGACCCAAATCAACGATACCATGGAAGATGAGTGCTCATTTTGTTTTAATTAATTTGGTCCTCACGTATACGTGTGTTGCATAAGCATTTGCTGCTTCCTGCAAGAAGGTTACCGTAGATAAAAGGATTCAAATTCCAAATTTCCAAGATGATTGAATAAATGATATCTTATAGCCTGGAGAAGAGCGTGTTAACAAATTGCAATATTACATTTTTAAATTTCAACATATGTGATGTTCAAATCTGATTCACGTTAAACCTAGGGCCCAGAGAGGCTATGCAAGCAGAAAGCATGAAGTTGATAGGGATGATAACATTGAATGTGTCAAAGACTCTTAAATCTCTATACACGAAATACCTCAGGATTTAAAAACAGTCAAAACACTAATTAACTTATTTCCTACATCTCTTGAGTTCTAAAACCATTCTTCACCATGATAGAGAATGACCAAGTGTGTGTTTGGTTTAACCTTAAAAAACAGTAAACATAAACATATATTGCCCCCAAAGCAAGTCTATAGTTCTTTTGAGGATAAATGTAGTTAAACCAAACATAACACAAGACTTGACCCCAAAAAAAAACATAACACAAGACTAATACATTCATCTAGAAGACTCGCACAGTCAAATAAGGAGGATTCACTGATTTTCTTAACAAGCTGTATCTGTTTGTTTGAGATTATTTTTAAACGCAAATAGAAAAATTAAGTTTTCTAAGACACTTTTTGTTAAAGCAGAATTTTCTTGCTTCCACTGGAATCCCATTTGAAAGTTTGCACTTATCTCCGCAATCAAAATCCAACTTGCATAAATGCATACCTTGTTACAAGACAAGTCAAACCCACCTTACGCTTTCCTATTGACCACCCGCTCCCTAAAAAAGAGTACGTAGTAGCTAGTAGCATTTGTTTAAGTTAATCAAAAAAAAAAAGTAGCATTTGTTTAACCACTAACCAAAACTAGATTTATTTCTGAAGTTCAAAGCCTACCACCTAAGCAATTCCACCCTGTTGGGGAACATCACGCGATATGATCATACACATCATATCAATGCAGATACAACTAATTTCGGGTGCATTGGGATCTAGAAGATCTCATTCTCATACATTGGATCTAATGTAGTAAATGTCTGACTCGTAATAACTCTCAATCTCTGAAATCCATCCAATGACATAAGCCCCGTCGCAGACGCTGACAGCAAGCAACCGAGACCAATAACAGTACCGACAATATCTACCCTTGAAACATGTGAGGATCCATTCATTGATGTGAGTGAGTGAATAATCTAACTAACCAAACCATTCAAGTGACCCTTTTTGGTTGTTGGAGTAAAATGTGGAAAATAGCAGAGGAGAGAGAGAGAGAGAGAGATACTGGTGGTGTTGGAGAAGACGGCAAGACGAAGAGCCCAAATGTCGAAGAAACCGAACCACACGGAGGCCAATCGAAGCGTGCCAACCACTATTAGCCACCATCCCAACGCCTTCATTTTCCTTCCCTCTCTGGCTCTCTCCGCCCTTCCCTTATCTCTTCATCCACCGCGCCCACGCCCCAAACGATGTCGTTTCGGGTCAGTTTTAACTTTTAAAGTCCAGAGTCTCGCCCAATTGCGATCCGGGTTAGTAAACAGTATCGGTTGGGCCTCCATGTCATGAGATGGCAGCTCGTTTAAACAAAAGAATAGACAGAAAAAGTTTTTTAATATTGAACTGGGGTGTGGTGAGTTAGGCCAAAAAAAAAACTGGGATGTGGTGAGCTGGAATTGTGTGTTAGGCTTGGTTTTTGGGTTTTTTTTTTTTTGTTGTTTTTGTGTGTTTTTTTTTTCTTTGCTGATAGTTGGACAGTTGGGAGCTAATGGGTTCTTTGACTCTTTCAGAGCGCATAGCTTGTGTTTAAGGTTTATGTGTTAGCTATAACATATTTGTATTGGATCTGTGTATTCTGGCTTCTTTCTGTGTAATAGCTGGGCTTGGCCCGTATCAATATATCTCCGACCTTTGACCAAAAAAAATAAAAAAATAAATAGGTGCCTTTAGTTAAGTTGGGATCCTCTTTATTTGTTTTTCTCTCCATTTCCTTCATTATTATACTTTTGAGAGAAATAAATGATATAAATATGATACATAAATAGTAGATAATGTCATTTATTACATTTATTTCTCTAAAAACATAATAATAGAGAAAATAGAGAGAAAAACAAATAGAGATAATCCTAACTCCCTTTAGTTAGAGGTGTTCGCATATTGGATTAGAACAATTTTGAGGGGAAAAATTAACCCATCCAATTTCACCAGTTTTGCTCTTCGAAAATTAGGTCAATTTGATTTTAAAATTAAATTCAATTAAGTTCGATCTAATTTTATTTTCGTTTGGAATGAACTGATTTTTTGTTATTTAAAAAATATAAATATTTTTAAAATAGATAACACAGTTTATTAAATTTTTCCCCAATTTCATTAACCATATACAGAATAAATAAATAGACTTATTCTAATTCATAAGAGAATTAACCGAGAGCTTATGAAACAGTTGGAAAGAAAACTAAATATGTACATAGTCACATAAAATAGTAGTATTGCATAAAAATAATATTTTTTTGTGTAAATAAAAATTACCAACAGTTATAAAATCATCATGTCACACATCATATTATAGAATAATTGTCTTAAAATATATATTATATTAACATCTCTTAAATAAAAATACAAAGTAGTAGTGTGACTTCAAAAATAATAATATATGTATACAAGATATCAATCAGTTTAGATTTGATCGGTTTTCACCATGGGATCTAAAAATGTAATTAAGTCAAAATATTATAATAATAATAATATTATTATTATTATTATTATCATTTTAAGTATTCTATTTTGTTTGAAATTATGTCACTTTGTAAGTGATTTTAAGTTAGATTTTGTTTTGAACTCTTTTAAAAACTTTTTTTTTACTGTGTATTCATGAATAGTCTTGAATAGTCATAAATAATTGTGAATACTATAAAATTCATTTAAACTCAATTAATACCCGTGTTTACATGGAGCAAACAGTCAAACACAAACCCCTCTTGGTTTACCATCTCTACTTTAATTACTACAAGCATCTTTGAAAGGAAATTGGACTGCCCCCTGCGGTTAGAAAAACGCAGTTCGTAATCCATGGGTGGAAAATTGAAAGTTATAACAACAATTATCACATTATTTCATAATCAATAAAAGTAAATAAATTTCACAGATTGAGATCCTCGAGCATCGTATAATCCCTTTGAAAGTTCGTGGATTCAGTGAATGACGATAGATGAGTGGTGACATGTTATATGCAAAGGGGAATTGATTGGTTTATTTAAAGTTAAAGTAACACACACAATTGTGGAATTTCGGTGATATATAATAAAATATAATATAATATAATACTACCTCCGGTCTAAAATATAAGCAACAAAAATATTTTTTTTTTGTCTAAAATATAAGCAACATTCACCGATTTCAAATAAATTAAATGTTAGTTTTCCAATTATACCATTCATTTAATGTAATATTTATATTTATGAGAGGTACCAAATGGGGTATTTTTGGAAAAAAAATTAAAACTAGTGAGTATTAATTACGATTATCACATTTTCAAAACATTCCTTGGTCTGTGTATTTTGGTACTATATTGCTTATATTTTAGACCGGATGGAGTACTAAAATGGTACCCGTGCTATGCCTGGGTTTCTTAAATATTTTTAATTAAATTTATAAAAAATAAATATTCTAATATTATATAATTTAGTATGGATAAATATCATGTTTATGTTTAATGCTTTTAAAGGTTTTAATTATTATATAATAAATAAATTGAAAAATAATTATCCTACGAAATTTGATACTACAAATATTTTAAAATTGCACTTTGATGATAAAAGCACTTAAAAAATACAAAGTTTTAATAAATATTTTGCAACAACTTGAAAGAATGATATTAAATATTTTAAATTGATATCTCAATCACAATACGTAAAACTTACAATCAAAATATTTATTATCAAATATTAGAAATTAATTAAAAATAATTATATAGCTTAAAGTTGTTAACAAATAATAATTAGAAATCATATACAATAATAAAAAATTTATTACATATTAGTTTATTTGGCATACAACTAAGAATATGTCACATAAGAAGAGTGAGATGTCTTTTCTAGTTAATATTTTTTTATAACTAAGTTTAAAAAACATAAAATTTAAAACTAATAAAAAATGGATTAAATTTCACACAAAAATATAATAATTGTCATGTGATACAATTTGTTAACTAATTATCAGCTAATTAATTCACATATAATGATTCAAAAAAAAATTAATTCACATATAATAAATAAATAGGATTAATTTCAATAAATATATTATCATTTATATACCAGAATTTTGCAAGTATACTTTCAAGAAATATATTAATTTTAATAAAATTTTAATTTTGATAAATAAAATGGTATTAGTTTATAGATTTCATTCATTTTTTTGTTTTCGTAAATTTTTAGGTTGAGAATCTCTCTTTTTTTTAATTTTAGTTCGATAGATAAAATGATGTTTGTTTATGGGCTTTTTTTGTTCCGGTAAGTTTTCATGTTGCAAGATTATTTTATTTTAATTTTATTTTTTATATATAAAATAATATTTGTTTACAGTTGCTTTCATTTTTTGTGTTCCCCTAAAATTTTGTACTAAAAAAATGTTTTTTTATTTTATTTCAATGAATAAAATGACATTTACTTAAGGGTTTTATTCATATTTTTCTAATACAGTAAAATTTCAATTTTAAAAATTATTTGCCTTTAAATTTTGGTTCAATAAATATAACACAGTGTTTTTTTGTCATCATGTTATTAATGTGAAGTATCCACCGGCTTTACTAATTACTAATCTCTGTTGGAAAACCTGATTAACCACCTTTAGTGGGGTCTCCCAATCACTTTTTTCACATCCACAAAGTTCAAACCCAATATCCATTGGGGATTGGTAAATACCAAAACATCCACCCCATTTAAACGTTAAATCAATGTAAAAATACCAAAATATTCTTTTCCATTTTTATTCATTTCCCGCCAGTTCAGAACATACACCGTACTCACAGTTTCTTCTTTCGCTTCTTTTTCCTCAGTGATCGAAACCTTCATCGTCTTCCTACTCCATTCCATTTTCAGAGAGGTGAGAGACGAGAGAGAAAACATACAAACTAAAAAAAATCCACCATCGTTCCACTTCAACTTCTTCATATTCTTTTGTAAAGCTATAAAGACGTGGAGGTAAATTTTATTTTTTTAAAAAAATCTGCTATTTAAACCATAAAATTGAATTTCAGGTAGTTATAAAAATTCAATTTTATAACTACCGAAAATTTCAATTACCGGATAAACATAAAAAAATTAATTTTGATATTTATCGAAAATTTGAATTTCCGGTAAGTATCAAAATTAATTTCATTGGGACGCAAAATAATCCACAAAATAACCAATAGAATGAAAAAATGAAACCCAAAACGAATCTGTGAATCTGCGATGTTCTGGAACCCAAAAATGGAACTTGTGTTGTTCTGCGATGAGAGGATATCCGAATGAGTTGTGTTGGAGGAATGCGAAGAGGGAAAAGGGAAATGGGGAAAGGATCCGTGGTCTGTCAGGTGTATGTTTTTCAAAAAAAGAGTGAAGAGGGAAGGAGAAACGAAGAGGGAAGGAAAAACAGTTAAAGGACAATTTGAGATTAAAAATTTTAAATAGTATCAAGTGAGGTGGATGGCAAATACACGGAGGTGTATTTACCAATCCCCTATCCATTTAAGCAATCCCATCCCAACCACTTATTAAGAAATTCGAGTCCAGTTTCACTCATACCAACGTAATTACTTATGAGTTTCACTCTTTTTGTTCCTATAAACTTTAAGTTGCAAAATTATTTTTCTTTATATTTTATTTTAGATAAGTAAAATGGTGTTTGCTTATTGAGTTTCATTCATTTTTATTTTTTTTCTGTAAATTTTCAAGTTAAATATTTATTTTTTAATTTTATTTCAATGATAAAATGGTGTTTATTTCGGGGATTCTTTCATTTTTTTTGTTCATGTAAATTTATAAGTTGTAATTTTTTTCTTTTAATTTTATTTTTAATAAATAAAATGGTAATTGGTTACATGTTTCATTCATGATTTGTTGTTCTTGCATATTTTTAGATTGCAAAAAAAAATTTAATTTTATTTTCTATAAATAAAATTGTGTTTGATTTTGGGTCATTCATGTTTTTCAAGTAATTGTAATTTTTTTTATTTTAGATAAATAAAATGATGTTTCCCACGAGGCTCATTCATGTTTTTTCTAATAAATATAACAAAATATTATGGACGGAAAAAATGCTATAAAAAATACTATGGATCGAAAAATATTTTATTTATTTTTCTCTATTTATTATGTTTATTTGATTTGACATTCATTTTTATCCATATGGAGGAGAATTTTTTTTGACAAAATTTATTTATTGTTTATTGTTCATTTATAGCTTTTGTGATTTCATTTGGTTTTGAACTTATTCTATTTTTTGAAATTTTCATGTTGTAATATTATTTTTCTTTTAATTTTAAAAATAACAATGGTACTATTTTTAACCAAATTACATTGTCATGATAATATAGATTTTGCATATTTAACTAAGATATACAATATCACATAATCAAAACTTTTGTAATATTAAAATATATCATATAACAATTTTTTTTGACTAAAAGAGATATTCATTCATTCAACTTGGTAAAATACATCGAAAATAACACAAATTCAACATCGCTAAATATCGAAAAGGATGAATCTGTGAACAAACTCATAGCACCCAGATTAATAGCATAACACGGCAAATGCCTACAAATATGACAAAATCAAAGTGATCAGAGTACCTATGCCTCTAGATCTGTAACGTTGACGTCCAAGTTTTGATTGAATCTGTAATGGATCGAAACTTATTCTGTTTTTTAAAATTTTCATGTTGCAATGTTATTTTTCTTTTAATTTTAAAAATAACAACGATACCATTTTTAACCAAATTGCATTTTCATGATAACTTAGATTTTGCATATTTGACTAAGATATACAATATCACATAATCAAAACTTTTATAATATTAAAATATATCATATAATATCTTATTACTATATAAATAAGTTATTTCATATTATATGAAAAAATCAACATGACCTGGGTCAATTGGCTAGTTATATACAAAATAAAAAGACACTGACTCGGCGGAATTTTTGACAATTTATATGCGTGTAAAATGCTGCCAAGGAACATAACATATGCGTATTCCCCTTTTATCATGTTCAATGTAAGAATTGCTTGTTTTAATTAGTGTGCAATAAAACTTCATTGACAATAAATAAATAGGATTTTATCAGAATTTATAAAAATTCATATGTAAAAAAAGAAAGAAATTCAGAAATACGAATTTTTTACCTTATAAAATCATATGAATACTTAATATGGAATGAATTATCCCCATGATAACCTACAAAATTCATATGGCATACACTAAACCCATAGATTTTACTTGTTTAGTGAAAACCTAAGAATTTCCAAGATTTTAGTATTACATTTGAATTGCAAGGTTTCTTTTATGTAAAAGGGGACAGTGGCGTAGATATCAAATTACTGCTGGTTCCACAGTATTTAACTTTTGAAAGAATAGTCTCTTCAAAAAAAAAATTGAGAGAATAATAATTATGACTAATAATCAAAGCATATCAGAATAAATTAAATTCCATCCAGTGTGATGGCTAAATTTTTTTATAAATGGCTAAATTCCATCCATGGGAAGCACATTACCCAGTGAAGAGTAAACAGATCAGCGCCCATTACTATGGGTGTTGCCGTCTGTGGGCCGTGACTCGTGAGATAGAACGGGACAAGTTAGATCATGTTATGTTCTGTTTGGTGGTCAGTGAAGTTCGTTTACAATTACTCCTCCTCGCCCCTCATCAATTTCACTTTCCAGTAACAGTCCATGAAACCACGGGGACCAAACCAAACAAACAAAGCCACACCCCACAACTGCCTGCTGCCAACGCGATTCTTAGCCCCCAAGTCTCCCACAGGCACAGAACGTACCAGCTCAGCCACACTCTCTTGCTTGACGCCTTGACCTAACCTGTTAGGAATACCAAGTGCTGGGGGATAAAAAAAACAATTAAAATGTTTGCGGAAGTTTATTATTCAGACAGTGTCAGCGGTAGACGCACCCTACCCTGTACGGCTGTACCCAGGGCTCCCTCAGTCCCCCCCTCCCAACCTACCCTGACTCCATTAATAAATTTAATACCCTTTTTCTTTAATTTTCCATATTAACTTCCCTTATTAGTTCTGGCACTAGCTACAGCAAATTGATTTAGGATCAGACACTGGTCCCGTGGCCAAAGTTTGGTGCCCAAAAAGATGAGAAAATGGCATTGGACCACGCTCCCCATACGCATACACACACGTCAGTGCACCATCACCAACCTCTACCCTGTACCCTCTGCCTACTCATCTCTGACTCTGATAATTTATATTAATTCTTGATGATTTGTAATGATACAATAATATAATATAATTTGTTCAAATTCAATAGCTGGCGCTCGTGCAACAAAAGAATCCGATTTTGAAATCCATCAATATAATATGCGTAATGCGTACGTGCTTTGTTGCCAAGTCAAGGCAGATGCTACGCTTTACGGTTCCCTACTAATAATTATAGTAATAGCACAGGCCCCTCCAAATCCCATGACCAGTGCCACAGGAAGTCATATGATTATGTGCCTAATTTCCCATTTATTATTACCTCTCCCTTAAAGCACGCCGGAACTGAATCTGAGTCTGCACACTATACTGCGTTACAGCTATCATCCACGTTACTCAATTTCACCTTCAAACATAGCGTGCACGCACGTACCCTTCAAAAATCCAAACTAATCTCCCAAGTATGCCACATCCACTTATTCCTCCTTCACCCACTCTAACAACTTTTTTCACTAACCCCAAACTAAAATTGATTAGCTGTTTCAACATGTACATGTAAGTGAAGTGATCTTCCTTAAACTTACATAAGAACAAACCTTCTTTTCATTTGCAACAAATTAAATGATTGATTACCACTTAAATGAAACTTTGGAGTGATTTTGTTTCTTTAACAAACAAATTAATCCGTCTTTTTTATATAACTGGAAGCTTTGAACTTTCGAGTCACTTAAACTAAATAGTAATTAACAAATAAGTTTTACAGCTAACAATTAAAAATACAGTAAATTACACTTTACATATTTGGTACTCGTACAATTTAATGGCCAAAATTAAAGGCACAAAAAGTTATATTATCATATGAAAATTGCAAAGAAATAGATTATTGAAACTGCACTATTTAATGAGAGAAAAAGGTAAAGAAGAAAGACAATTTCTTCACAACTAAATATTAATGCAAATATTACAAAGTGTTATTTCATAATTATAAACATTATTATGCGTTTTTATCATTATAAACATTATTATGCTAAAATTAAAAATAAACTTTACATTTTAATCATTCTATTCAATGAAATTTAAAGAAACAAAATGAAATTAAACTCCATCATGGAAAAATTCAGCAGAAACTCATGTCTTCATTTTTCAGAAAAATCTTCATACGAAAAGGCAGAAAGAAATAGAATAGAATATATAACACTTTAAATGAAAAAAATCCATGTGTTTATGTAGGACAAACTTTTGGAAAATTAGTACATGCTGTCGTATACTCATTTATGTTTCGACTTTACCATATTTGCTTTCGAACCATTATGAAAAAATGGTAAGATCATCCTAACACAACTTCCAAAAAAAAAAATTCCATTCCAAACAATATTTTGAAGAAAACGTCACCTTAACAGTAAATAGGTTGCCTTCCAGCTATCTATTGACAAGCCGGTGGTATATTCGAAGTTTAGCGGTACATACAGTAAATGACTCGAAAGGAATAAAATATACACAAAATATAAAAACAAAAGGAATAAAAACAAAAGGAAAAAAAGCAAAACACATGAGCGATGAGTCAGTGCAACAGTTCTGCAAAAAATTATTAAAAATAAAAAAGCTTTTTCTTGATTTCCCATAATTGACAAAAAAAGGAGAGAAAATCAATGAAAAGCCACACGTGAATACAAGACGCCCACTCTAATAACCCCATTCCTGTACAGCCTGTAAATTGTTTGTTAGTAGTAAAATGCCTCACTCAGAATTAACAACCCCATTAAAAAATTCCAAAAAGAATAAAAAAACGACAGGGGCAGCAATAGCATTAGCGCAAAGCACGAAACGACAGAGAGATCAGCCAAGTAAATCCAACTGCTGGCAGAGCTCCTTCCTCAACCGTTGAGAGAAGAGCCTGCAAGCATCCACGCTGAGATCAATGGCAGCGGCCAACGCCACAAACGCCGCCGCATCCTCCGTGCAGTTCACGTGCGGCACGCTCACCTCCACCGTGGGCTTGCTGCACCTTCCCTCACCCTCCACGCTCGCCGACATCACGAACCCTCTGTACACGCAATAAGGCCAAAGCCCGTATCCGTAGTCACCGCTGCTCCTCGGGCTGCACGCCGGAGAAGTCGCGCTCCCCGGCGTGGCGCGACCGTTGGATCCTCCGCCACCGCCGGCGCGGCTGCTCAAATCGATCACGAACTTTCCTCCTTTGTTCGTGCTCAGCGTGGACTCCGCGAGGACTATGCCGGCGGCGCTCATGCCGCCGTTGGTGTCCGGTATGAGCTCAAAGCGGTAGCCGAGGCCGTCGGAACCACCGCGCTCGCGCCACGCCTCGAGCCTCCCCCAGGGCTTCCAGGTGCCGTCGCCAGGACGAAGAATGAGCCATGAACCGGGGTTGGAGCAGCTGACCCGGTCCGAACCGGGGGAAGCGACGAAAGGCGTGACCATGGAAGCAGCCGCTACCGGCGAACCGGAAAGATCGTGAACCGTAATGGACCATCCCTTGCGTTCCTTCCCCGGGCGCTCGCGCTCGCTTCCGAACGAGCTTAACCAACTTCTCGTACTACCCGCCTCTGACTGTAACGATCTGTATTGAAACAGAATAACCGTCTCGTTAGCAAGCAGATAACAAAACCCTCAACGTGTAACAGAAACTGTCACAGACTTGGATATTCGAATCCCTAAAATTGACTCCTAAAACCAAGTAACCAACCCAGGGTAGGTGTAATTTGGAAGCAACCATATTCAAATTCCCAACAAGACAAGATATAGATATATTTTCAATTCAACTTTAGCTTTCCATTTTCCCTTTTCATAAAGTGTAATGTAACACAATAAAGTGCGCGGAATGCATTCACATGGTAGCAACAGAGTGAACATGGCTCTCTCAGGACAAATGGGTGCTAATTTTGGAATCTAGTCAAGTATAGTCTGAAAGTAATTTAAATTTTAGTCTGAATTGCTAATATGGAAGATGGAGAGAGTTGAGTTAACTGACCTGGAACGCTGATTCCGGTCACCGGTGTTTCTGAAACTGAACTTGCACGTGAAGACGGGTTGCGAAATGTTGCCTTGGATCTGGAAAACTTGTGGGCTGCATTCTGGTTCGCCGTCGAACTGGAACACGAATCTGGGATCAGGTTCTGCCTTCACATTCAGATGGAACTGTGCGGAAGAGCCTTTGGCTTCCTTTCCCACCGTAATCCACCCGTTGTGGAACAGCGTTGCCTTCGCCGCCGTTCCCACGAGATCCAAGGGGACGGAGACCTTTCCCAGTAGCCTCCCGGAGTTGACGCCGCAGGTGGTGCCCCTCCGGCCGGTGTAGATCGAGATTTTCAGGCAGAGCTTCTTGGCGAAGATGGATTTTCCGGCGAGCCTGTCGAGATCGAGCTTGCTGAGGTGGAAGGTGGCGGCGATAGGTTGAACCTGTGAGTCGGGGAAGTGGCTGTCGGGAGGGATGAAGGGGACGACGGCAGATTGAAGAGGGAAGTTCTTGAGCTTGATCTTGCAGAAGCACGGTGAGGAAGAAGGGTGGACGACGGAGCGAGCAGGCTTCGAAGCGACGGGAATCTTGAGGGCGAGGTTACCCACGGTGAGGCGCACGAAAGGACAGGGATCCATGGCGGGTAAAGTGGTTAGGGTTCACGAGAGAGGGGATAAGGGGAAGAACAAAAAATAAATGCTAGTGGAGGAAATGTGAATGTGTGGGTAGCAGAGGCAGCATGAGGGGCGAGGAAGAAGGAGAGGGAGTAGTAGTGGAAGTGGAAGTGTTGTTGAGTGGAGGATTCATGTGGAATGGAGGGAGGGAGAGTTGGTGTGTTTTTGGGTAACGGAAAGGGAGCGAGGCAGTTCGTGTCTTCTTGTGTTGTGATGTGGTGTGGCGTTGTGGGTGGAGGAGAGGAGGGGGAATTGAATTAGTTGAGGGTGAGGTAGAAGGAAGAGAGAGGTGGTAACATAGAGGGTTAAGGGGAAAACATAAACAGGGGAAGGGTGGGATACAGCTGGGTACAGGGTGTCGCTACTCTAGTGGCTGGGGAACCCAAGTTGGCGGTATCTGTTGCTATTTGTGAGGTGAGGTCCCTCTCTCTCTCTCTCCTGCTCTGCCCTTTGCGGGCTCCACTCTTTCTCATATCAGCTTACCCTCCTGCTCCCAGTTTTAGGGTATCTCTAAGAGGGTTTCTATGGAGTGTTTAGAGGATTCGTATTAAACAATTTTATTGGAGAGAAAAAAATGAGAGTATTTAATAGGGAGTGGTGTTTTTATAAGTATTTTTTCTCTCTTTTTTCTTGACGAGTCTCATATGTATTTGTGGGTTTTAATTGGACGTGGAGTTATTGGTGGGACTTATTTAGTAAATTTTTTAGAGTTGTTGAATTGGAGAGGTTGAGTTCTTATTGAGTGTTTGTGTTGAAAAATATAAAAGTGAGTAATATGGCAACATAGGACCCATTTAAGCACTCATTTTAGATACTCCCTTAGAGATGGCCTTACGACGCAGCCCATTGGATTTATTACTCTTTCTTGGCTTTAATATTAATTTGGTCTCTATAATATAAGGGATTTTTGATTTAGGTTCCTATAAAAAAAGTCAAACTTTTTTCGTCCTTGTTTTATTTATATTTTTGAATTTAGTCTTCGTTTTATTTTATTTTTTTGAATTTAGTCCCTCATTAGTGTTGACTGCTGATGTGTCACTGTGAGGTCCCTGTAAAATTCTTACGCACCTGACACATACCTATACAAATATTAAGTTTTAAATTTAATTCCTCTTAAAAAAAACGTGTTTTGAATTTAGTCCCTCTCCTTCTCTCCCCTTCTTCACCACCCCCACCTCCTTCTCCTCCCTCCTACACCACCACCCCAACCCCCACCCCCCTCCATGGCTTCCCCTTTCTCCACCACCACCCCATCCTCTCACCCACCTCCTCCTCCACCCTCACCACCAAATGGAAATCACACAACAACTACTACTACGAAAATCTGCAGATACAACAACAACAACAACGAAAATCAACATAACAACAACAACAACAAGAACATCAACAACAAAAATCATAGAGCAAGAGGGTGGAACTGTGGAAGTGGGGTGAGGGGAGAGAGACAGAGGGCGTCGTGGGAGTGAGAGAAATTAGGGGTGGGGAAGTGGGGTGAGGGGGAGAGAGAAAGAGGGCACGGTGGGAGTGAGAGAGAGAGAGAAATTAGGGGTGGGGATTTTTTGTTGTTGTTGTTACTGATTTTCTGTGTTTTGTTGTTGTTGTTGGGGGTGGTGGAAGAGAAGTGGTGGTGGAGGTGGGGATGGGGGTGGTGGTGGAGAAGGGGGAGATGGAGGTGGGGGTGGTGGAGAAGGGAAGGAAATAAGAGGGACTAAATTCAAAACACATTTTTTTGAGAGGGACCAAATTCAAAACTTAATATTTGTATAAGTATATGTTAGGTGACGTGTAAGTCACGTAGGAATTTTATAAAGACCTCACAGTGCCACATCAGCTGTCAACTTCTCCAGGGACTAAAATAAAAAAATAAAGACAAAAAAAATTTGACTTTTTTAATATGAACTAAATTCAAAATAAAAAATTTTACAGAGATTAAATTAATATTAAAGCCCTCTTTGTTTTTCTCTCTCTCTTTTTTAAAAAAATAAATATATATATAATATAAATTCATCTTATTTCTAGCTAGCTATTGCCCTTCGCTTTTTGTTATCCTACTACTGCCTACAGCGTAGGGGTAAAGGGTTGAGGTAGCATGAGGCGCATCTGCCACGCCACACGTGGAGTTGGCTCTTCATTTATGGTTGCCACCCAACCAATGCACAGCGACGAAGGCATGGTACCGGGATTGGTGAGCCATATGCGGGATACTTTTTATTTGCAACTGGATTTAATTTACTAATGCTTAAGTGCTTGTTTGTTTTACATTTTCAAACGTTTATTTGAGCCTAAAATTGAGTTTGACTTTGGAAAAAATTTAAGGTATTTGGTTACTTAATGTGAAAAAGTGAAAATTGATTTTAGGTGGATAGAATTAATTTTAATGGAAGTAAAAACCTACTAGCTTTTGCGTTGAACAAAATTAATACTGGATGCTGGACCCACAAAATTCTTTATATTTACGTATCAAAAGTGATTCTACTTTTATCATCCAAACACAATCAATTCTTTTAAATACACTTTTAAAATATCATTACCAGACCAAATCAATTCTTCTCAACACAATTTTCTTAAAATCAATTCTTCAAACACAATTCTATCAAACACAATTCTACTAAAATCTAAAATAAACGGACACTAAGTGGGTGTTTGTTTTAGATTCTCAAACTTGTGTTTGAGGGGTCAAACGTGATTTTGGCAAAAAGGTGGGTTGTTTGTTTTCCCAACGTGAAAATTCGAAATGTAGTTTTGGGATCCAGAATCAACTCTAATGGAAGAAGGTTCTGTGTTGCTTTTTCGTTTGCCAAAATCAATTTTAGGTGTGGGACCCACACAATTCTGTATATTTACACATCAAACGTGATTCTACCTTTATCATCCAAACACAATCAATTCTTCTGAATACACTTTTAAAATATCATTACCAAACACAAATCAATTCTTCTCAACACAATTTTTTTAAAATCAATTCTTCAAACACAATTCTACCAAAATCTAAAACAAACATACCCTAACATGATTTTTTACGATGTAGTTAAAACTGGACCGGTCGGTCGAACCAGAAATCGGACCCCTATCTAGTCTAGAAGAAGTTGTTAACCGCCTTGGCAGAGAACCGGTGTAAAAATTGGAGAACCGGTAAAAAACTGGAAAAAACCGAGAAAACCGACAGTCTGCCGGTTCATCTCAGTTCCTGTGCTGGACAAATTTTAAAAAAAAAAAACACAACAAAACGACGTCGTTTTGAGTGTTTCTTCTTTAAAAAAAATCACAAATCAGACAAAAGGGAATTAGGAAACCCCAAAAAAGGAAACTTGAAACCCTTATTTTCTTTCTTTCTCCAGCGAACCGAATCTGAGCAGCAGCCGTCGCTCCCCCCGCTCGCTAGCCAGCAGCCATTATGTCTCACCCTCAATAGGTATGAGATGTCTAAATCTCTAAAAATCGAAAGTTGGAATCGTTTGATTCATCTGTGTGTGATCTGATTCATTTGTGGTTTGAATTTGATTCATTTGTAATATGTGGTTTGAATCGTTTGATACGTTGTATGTGGTTTGATATATTTGTAATATGTGGTTTGTGGTTTAATCTATTTCGGTTTGTGGTTTAATCTGTTTCTATTTATGCTTGTTGTCTAAGGCCCTGTTTGGATAACAAGCTTATCTACTGCTTATGGCATAAGCTGTATAAGCTACTTTTATAATCGAAGAAAAATTATAGTAAAACTTATTTTATACAAGTCATAAGCTGTTTTGATAAGCTATCATGGGTAGCTTATGAAAAATAAGCCCAAAACAGCTTATGAATCAGTCATAAGTTGTGTTCATAAGCTCTGCATAAGCCAATCCAAACAGACCCTAAATTAGTAAATTTATTGTTTTTTTTATTTTTACTTGTAGGAAGAAGAAGTACAAAGTCTCAATAATCCTTAGCAGGATAGTCCTAATTTGAATGCCACTCAGTCATCAGGAAACCAATCCACAGAAGCCTCTTCACTTCGTGGTAAAAATGATCCTGCATGGGAGCATTTTGGACTTAAAAAAGATGGAAAAACTAATGTGTTCACTTGCATTCATTGTGCAATAAGTTATAGAAGAGGGGGCATCAATAGAATGAAGCAACATCTCACTGACATAACTGGTAATATAAGCTCTTGCAAGAAAGTTCCTCCCGATGTTTGTCACCAAATGCAAGAGATTTTAAATGGAATCAAAGAAAATAGGAAGATAGAGGACATCTTATGATCCCTTTGATTATGAATCCATTGATCATGTTGATTTTTGGGTGATTGAGGATGAGGTAGCACCTCCGAAACTTGATATTGATGAGATTGAGAATGTTTTTTATGATGATAATGCAATTCCAATTCTTGGTGGTTCATCAAGAAATAATGAAGGTTAATATTTAGTTTCATTGAATATGTTTTGTATGAAAACTATTATTATTCTAGAGTTAAAGTTTTATTTGTGTTCTTGTTTCTTATCTAATTAGGTGATAAAGAACTTGACACTACGGCGTTTAAATTTCAAAGTGGCGATAGCTGACCAAATAGTAAAGATGGCTTGCCTAACATATTTGATTGTGAAGGAATGAACCTCAATGAATATTATGATGATTCATAGTTATATCAATTATCTGTAATTTTAAATGTTTTATGTTATAAATTATGACATTTTATATTGAAGTTTAATTTTTCTTCATGAAGTTATGAATTTTATGTTAATTTTTATTCAATATTGTGTTATATATTATATTTATAATTAAAATAATATTATTTAATTATACTCTGATTCAATCGATTGAACTCCGATTAAACCTCTGAATCTCAAACCTCTACCCTCATCGATTCAATAACCGATCCAATTTTGACTATCTTGATTTTTTGGTTCATACTTCATGCAAATATGAATATGCCTTTTTTGTGTTTTTCTTTTAGCTCCCTTTTCATATCGTTTTGATGATTCATTATGGTACAGAGTTTTAGATAATGTTTGGTATTTGGATAAGACAGACTATTGTTTAGATATTACAAAACAGTTTATAATGTGTTGATCTCTTTAATTGTATTTTTTAATTAAATTAAAAAATTTACTCTATTATATCTCATTTTGTTCCACTTTTATTTATTATATATATATATATTATATACTACGTAAAAAATTGTCAAGTAATTATGTGGCTAACAACATGCTATACATCATTGCCATGTGTCCATATTTTAATGATTTTATCTTTTAAAATACACAACACAATTTTTCTAATTTATAAGTTATAATAACCTCGCCTATTCTATTCACGAGCATGATTAAACAGATAAAGTGAAAAGTGTACCCTCACACACGACGAACAGTCATTGACTCAAATTTTTACCGTTGTCACAAGACAAATAAAGGTAAGTGACGTCTAAAAAGTAAATATGGAGTGAACAGGATATACTAGAATATAACGGTATGAATAATAATAATAATAATAATAATAATAATAATAATAATAATAATCCATAATAAAAATAATAAATTCTACACATTAAAAGAGTAAAAAAAATTATTATTTTCTAAATCAATTCCATTTACTGTGAAATAATTATTTTCGTTTCAAAAATTGGGTCCATTTAATTTGGGACAACTAAACATTTTTCTAGCAATGGAAAAGTGATTTTTTACCTAATATTGTCGGTTAACCAGTTAAAGAATATTTTTGTTTTTCTCCACAGTAGATTGTAGAAATTACCATAGGTATTTTGATAAAAAAAAACTGTTCTCCATCCCTGTTTATGTCGTTCTTCACCCCGGGAAGGGGTCGTGACCCACCGCCACCACTTTTCCCTTCTCCCATTCGTGTTTGGTCTGCACCAACCACACATATTTACCCCTCCGACTCGCTGTGCAGGTCACTATTCGGAGGCTCCTTCTCTACCGTTGCCGGTGACACATGCCGCGTCGTGGCCGCCGACATGGTGCCGCCACCACTACCGTATCCATCCCCTCTTCCTCTCATGCACCCACCACATGTATTTCCTCCTTCCGTCCGCTGTACACGTCACTGTTCGGAGGCTCCTCCACCGCCACTGGTGACACGTGCCACATCCTTGGTGACCGCCGGCTAGGTGCCGCCACCACTACCGCCTCCATCCCATGAAGTTGGATTTTAATTGGTTGAATGTGTAAGCAAGCTTTCCACTGCTAGTGCATCCCCGTTAAGCTCTTGTAATAAATTTTCCTTTTCGCAATTCCTATTGGATCAGCATTGATAGTTTTGTTAATGCACTTTTATATATTGGCCCCTGTATTACCTCTCCTCCAATAAATTTTATTATTATTCAAAATTCAATGTTCATATTTTCGAATCAATGGCACATTCATTTTTAAACATTCTAAATTATACCAAACATAATATCATATAATAAAATAATTTTCATATTATCCTTCAAACATACAGAGGTAGATACGTCATAATATAATTTGGGTTTAATTAATCCTTCAAATTTTTTTAAGGAAAATGCAACGGTCTAATATCAAATTAAAGTATATTAAAAAATCAATATTTTAATAAAGAGTAATTTTAAATTTAGTTCTGCGTTTTACATAAAAAAATCAGCCTAACAAAGTGTAACAAAAATGACCAAAAAAATATCCTAAAAAAATTAAAACATAAAATATTCTAACTATTACTCTCAAAAACCGTAACATCATATTCAAATCACCATGCTTACAAAAAAAATCCAATTTAAATACTGGATTTGTGGAACACCCATGGAATATAATAGCAACATGAACACCATTACGTATTGAAAAATCAAATATGTACATATACTTCTACCCTATTGCGTATATACATATTATTTTAATTATTGGATTAATTCTTCAAAATAAAGTATACACATATAAAACCTTCAAAATAATTATATATATAAAAAATATGGATTTTAATACGTATTCGTATCAAGTACAGTATAAAATACGATATTTTATAAAAGGGAGAATAACATAATTATATTTTTCTTCAGACCCCTTTTTGCAAATAATGAAAACTATATTTAAAAATGACTGTTCAGGTAACCGGTCGATGATCTTCACCGTCAATTCAAAAGTCAATGAAATCAACGTCAAGCACACCACTTTTCCATTGCTGGGAAATTTTTTTCCTTTCCCAAACTAAAGGACCTCAAAAATTTACCAAACACAAATAAAATCACTGTCACTTGAGCTTTCTCAACAGTGTTGATCAAACGGGCTATTAGTGGATTTTGTAAGTGCCCCTTTTAAACTTTGTTGACAACAGCTAATGAATAAACAGACAAGGGAAATTAATAATTGTTTATCTATGCATACATACACTAGTTAAACCAGGGGGCATGTGATGCTGCGTTCGTTTTTCTGGAAAAACATGGGTGAGAATATAAAAATTACTCAATTCCTCTCCTTCGAGGACACAAAAGGGCGTTAATCTGATTTGAGTTTGAGATAAAAAGAATTAAACCAATCATATTTTATTGGGTAAATTTAGTTTGATGATTTACTTTTTTAAAAAAAAAAACTAAAATCAATCCAATGAGGGGTAACTCCTGTTGAAGCTCCCCCCCCCCCCCTCTCCCTTTTTTCCTTCTCCATTATGTATTTTGCACTTCTTTTTGTTGTATTTCTTCGGTTCAAAAGAGGGAAGAAGGAAGATTTTAATAGAGGTGAGGACAATAGATAAATTTAACTAAATATATTATTTAGTTGAGGGGAGAAGAGGAAATGTATTTTAATGTAGAGAAAGTATTAATTTACATGATATGCCATTGAAATAAAGTTATTTAAATCATTATATTTTAAATTGTCTCCTCTCTTCCAAATTCTCCAATACTGTAGGGAAGGTAAAATTGAGTCAGAGAAATTTTACTCTCCTCTCTCCCCACCAAAAACTTGAATTAAACAAAAAATATCTTTCGACAAAAAAAAAGAAATATTTAAAATAATCTCTCTTCTCCCCTCAATTTATCTCTAACCAAACAATATGGACATTTGGATTGGCTAATACAATGATTATTTAAGTTTATCTATTAACATAAACACTTGTGAGAGTGCTTATGAGAGCTTATGGAAATAGCTTATAATTAACTTATAAATTGTTTTTGGTTTATTTTTGTAAGCTCTTCAAAATAGCTTATCAAAACAGTCTACAACTTATATGAAATTAGTTTAATCACACCATCTCTTTAATTATAAAAATGGCTTATGCATAAATGCTTATATGATAAGCACTCATATGATAAATGCTTAAATAAGTTGTTTATTTATCCAAACCAACCCAATAATGTGCTTGACTTCAAAGTTTTGTACCAAAACTCTTCGATGTAATGAATTTCCGCTCTGCAAACACAATTTCGCACTCCTCTTCCCTGTATTTCTATGTGCTCGACTTCAAAGTTTTGTCCAAATATTCCATGATGTAATAAATTTTCGTTTTGCGACCACATTTTCTGTTCCATGTTGCAAATTTTGCTATGCGTCATGTGTGCGAGTTGCCAACTTGTGCATGATATTTACCTGTCTATAGTGGATCTCGAACCGTCTGACTCGCTTGTGTGGGTGCGGATCTAGGCCTATTGGGCTAGTCCCGAGTAAATTCAAACCTACCGTTGCTAATCCATAGCTAAATAAATTCTCTACCATCAAAGTGTTTTTGTTGTTCGGAAAGAAATAACACATCTATTTTAAATTTATGATTAGACCAAAATATTAGTTTGAGTGATTTATAAAATCATAGACTATTATTATGTTTTGATTTTCTAGTCATTATCATCATCTTAAAACTAAGAGGGGAACGATTGCTCCCAAAACACAAATCAACGAGTCCAAAGGAAGAGAGTATGCGAAGGGTGTTTGCGGCTTCATAAAAAAGACAAGCCCAACAGAGGAAGAAAGAAAAGGGCAATGGCCCACTAAGAGTTGCCCAAAAGGTTTGGGCTCCAACACAATTGGGCCTTGTATCTATCTACAAACAAAAGCATAAGGGTAATTTAGGGATTATGAAGAAAAATCCACACACAGATAAATGATAAGGGATGAGAGACGAGAAAGCGCAGCAGATCAGAAACAGAGAGAGAGAGAGAAGGATGTCGCTGGTGTCAAGCATATTTGGGTGTGGAGTGGTGACGGCGCCACAGTCTCGTTCAGTGGGAAGGAGGTTGATTGGGATTGAAAGGAGGAGTGGGTGTGGAATGGTGATAGAGTGTTCGTCGAGGCCAAACAAGAAGGCGACATCGCATCACATGAAGACGAGGCCACGCAAGACGCAGCCGTGGGACATTAATCGGAAGCCGACGGTGTATCCTCCGTTGCCTCCGCTACCTCCTGATTGGACCCTCGTTATTTCTGCCGACGGTTCAACTGTTTCTCCTCCTCCGCCTCCCACTCCCTCTACCTAGCCACTCGGTACTCAATTTTCGTCTTTTTCAGTTTCAGTGTTGTCTCTTCTTTCCCTTCTTTTGTTCAGATTTCTGTATTAATTAATTGTGCTTTCTTATTATTCCATCTAAAACCTCCCTGATGACAAATTGCGCTTTCACAAACTGTTTGATTAATCTCTTATTTTATAATTTTATATTTTATATTTATCCTTTTAGCACTGGGACAACTATAACCAGTATTTTTGCAATGCATTCCGCCCGCTTTTGATTGTAAAGTTTCGGTTCTACACATTATTCTCAAAACGGGACGTGAACAACCTGTTTACGCCAGAAGTTGTTCGGGCATTCCATTCGTTTAACTCAAAAAATCAGTTAATCATAGAACTGTTGAGAACTGGAAGAAAAAAAAAAAAGAAGTAAATCGTCATTTTAGTCCCTGAAATTGTAATGCGCCGTCAAGTTAGTCTCTGAAATTAATAAAACTAAAAAAAAATCCCTGAATTTGAGTTCCGTCCGTCAATTTAGTCCCCGCCGTCAATTCTGTCAATTAACACCGTTTAAACTGCTGATGTGGCAGTTAAGTGTCACGTAAGCTGCCACGTGTCCTCTCAGCGTCATCCTAGTCAAGCGTTACAGTTCTCTTTCTCCATCTCTCTCCTTTCTCTCTCCTCCTCCCTCTTCTCGTTGCTCTGCTCCCAGCCCCCCTTCTCTCCCTTCTCTCACGCCCTCTGTCTCTTCTCCCCCTCCCCCTTATTCTCCCCTTTCTCTCCCCTCGTTCCCTCACTCTCTGCTCTTGCCAGCAACAGGAAACCCCCCTTCAACAATCCATCTAACTCTATCTCTATCTTTAGTTTTTTTTTTCAGCAATTCAAATCTCTAGCGGGCAAAATTGCTAGTTATTATCCATGAATATTTGTGAAAAAATCACACGGTTACGGTGGTTTGGTTCCTTAGATGGAGTTTGTTAGACTTTCTTCCCCCTTCTTCTTCCCCCTCTCCTTTCCCTCACTAAATCAATTTTCAACTGATGAGAAATTAACTAGAAGACCATTTCTTTGTCCGACAAAACTCGAGTTTAATTTTCTCACATTCTTGTAATCATGTTCTCGAATTATAAAACTATAAAGTACATGAATAGTTTTTTAAAATTCAACAGCACATTTTGAATGAATATGGCTATTTAATAATGTTTGAAAAAATATGTATTCATATAATATGTCATTATTTAATTTGAAAACTTAACAAGAATACGAAGAGCAGTATCAAAAAATTGTCTTTCGAACACCTGTAATGAAACTTGTTCCATTTTTACATTTTATGATATATGAATACAACAAATAGAGAAAAGGAGAGGGAGAGAGAGAGATATATATATACCATGAATACACTGTAAAAGGTATTCAAAGAAATGAGAAGCAACAGGAGCCCAAGATAATCTAACTGCACGCGGAGATATATCGAAGTAAAAGACCACTACAACTCCCACTCCCAAACGTTAATTTCCCTGCCTCTAAGCACATGCCATTCATTCACGCTGACAGAGGGTGTGAAAGGGGGAGGGGGAAGAGAGAGGGGGAGAAGGGGGGAGCTGGGAGCAGAGCAACGGGAAGGGGGAGGAGGAGAGAGAAAGGAGAAAAATGGAGAAAGAGAAACTGTAACGCTGACTAGGATGACATTGGAAGGACACGTGGCAGCATACATGGCACTTAACTGCCAAATCAGCGGTTTAAACCGTGTTAATTGATAGAACTAACGGTAGAGACTAAATTGACGGACGGAACTCAAATTCAAAGACTTATTTTTAGTTTTACTAATTTCAGGGACTAACTTGACAGAGTATTACAATTTCAGAGACCAAAATGAAGGTTTACTAAAAAAAAAAAGCAGTTAAATCAGTCTAAAATAAGTGAAAATTAGTCAAAATGGGAGGCGAAGAATTAAATTGAATCAGTATTTAAAATCTTTGTATTTTTTCTTTTAACCAAAAATATTTTAAAATCAAGAGTAGAACTTTGCCGTCCTAAGAGATTTACCTAGTTTGAAGAGATTAGTCCTGGGTGCAAGGATAGCCTTTTTTTTTATTACAGCAAGAATAGCCTTCTTTACCAAAAGAAAAGAAGTTATAGAGACTTGTATTACTATTATTTATCTTTTTATTATTGATTTTTTATCCTACAAGACATAATAACATCGTCGTTTTATATTAATATCTTATTTGGCTTAATTTTTAATATTCTATCAGAATTTATTAGTTAATATATTTTATAATGTTCGAAAATGTATATTTAATTATTATTATTATAACTGATTGAATAATGTTTAAACCAATCAAATCTCTCGGTTATTAACCAATCTACTTTTTAAAACACTGATTTTAGAGTAATCATGTATAAGGCTTAATTGGCATACCATGAAAGCGATGTGGTAAATTTATCTATCTCATGGGGTATAATTATCGTTAACAAAAAAAAAAGGGGGTATAATCATATTAGACCTTGTGTTCGAGTTAAGGGAGAACATATTTCTAAAGCACTTTGCCACAAGCCCTTACATATACATGATTCAACTAATAACTCATGACCCCAAAAGAAAAAGAAAAAACTAATAATTCATTACTCCGGTCAATCTAGTATCTTAACCAAATTGATGACCAATTTGAGTCGATACTGATGAGAAGCAACACAAGAATAGTGTGCCCAGGTATAGGGGTGTGGAAAGTATGGGTTTGGGATTGGTTATTTTTGTTCTAACCCTAAAATTTGATCGGGACAAATTTTCAAACCCAGACTCGTCTATGGACCCATAAGGACCCAATAATGTTTAGATTCAACTAAGACCAAATGTAAATATGAGAAACCGGATTGGCCCAAAGGACAAACAAAATAATATCATCGAATTATCATATAATAATGTCCTAAAAATATCATATACATTAAAAAAATTATTAATATATGAGATGCTTTTGTACTTCATTGTAATTTTATTTTATAGAAAAAGAAGGGATTCAAATTTGAATGTCTAGAGCTACAAATGCAAAGCTCTGTCAACTGAGTCAGCACCCTTTCACTCCATTATAATGATAATTTATCACTTTACTTATTAAGTATATTTTCAAATATCTAAAAAGGTGTGTCTATGTGTATGTATATAGGACGGGTTACCAATGGATGTAGCTCAGCTCAGTTGACAACACACATTGAGTTTATGGGTAAGAGAATCAAAGTTTGATCCCCACAGAACACACTCTTAGGGAATGGTGAAGAGTTTTAAGTGTAATTAAACCTCGAATCAGGGACCAAAGACCTTGACGGTAGTTTAACCAAAAAAACATAAGACGGATTGGATAACCTGAGGTTTTAATCCAAACCTATCTTTAATCCAATACCAGCTTATAAAATGAGACCTAAATAACTCGAATATGTCCCTAATCCAATAATGACTCAAACCGGGACAAGTCATATGAACAGGACGGATCATGAACACCTCAACCCACCAAGGTGAAGTTTTGGCAGTGGTATGTGGAAAAAAAAGGGCCTTCAAATTTTTGCCTCAACCTTAAAAATTGCACTCTAATTCTATAATTCTAATAGAAAAATGATGCTTAGACACCTAAATGTTATTATACACTTAGAGAAAAATAGATATAAAAGAGAGATGGGTGATGGATAAGTAATGTGATAAATAGAGAGAGATAAAAAGAGTTAAAAGTGTTAGATAAATGTTGAGATTATATGAATGTCTAAATATCATAGTTCAATTCTAGTAATACGAGAAATATACGAGAGTAATTTTCTTTGTACTGTAAATTCTTTTTTGCATCTTTCTTTTTAATTTTTCCAATCCTTTTTGCTTTTAAAAAAAAAAATTAAGCGAGCATTTAACCCACTAACACGGATGAACTGAGCCAAGTTAACCAACGTGATCAACCGACCAAGGTCAGCCCAGTTGACTCAACTGGATTGTGGCTCATTTTGAGCGCCCTAGAAAATCTGTATAGGTCAACCAAAGTTTACACGCAAGGGAAATGCCTTGAACGAGGGGATGGGTTGTTTCGCATTCTGCTTATAAATTATTATTACAGGTTTACAACCAAACATAAAACATGAAATAAACTTTCATGACCAAATGGTTTGATGGAAATTTGCATTTAGATTACTATTGTCAAGAATTTATTTATTATTTATACCTATATACAGCAAAGAACGGGTCAGCGCATTCGAAATCCGTCAACTTATCAAACATGAAGATCATATCATATTATCAACATTCATGGTCAACACCTCCGATGCGTAGACAAATCATTAAAATTACAGCCTTGCAGGTGCTGCCCCCCCCCCCCCCCCCCCCCCCTGGGTCGTCAAAGTTAACGGCCAGAACTTAAGGATTAGCACAGGACCCTGTACAGAAATTGGCTAAATACTAAGTATCCAGCGCGACGTAAAGACTAGCAGCTGCTCTGTACTGGCCGAAGTTCCCAAAACAAGAGCCCTTTAAATTATTTCCTGGCACTTCCACCACCACATAGTGCAAAATGCAGAAATTATTAAGAGCATTGATGCTTTCTAAGGTAGTGCCTGCGGCCATAGTTTGGAGCTTTAAACTAAATGAGAGGCAAACGTGCTTACATTATGGCACGACTTAAAATCACAAGGGCTGGAAAGGGTTACCTCAGCCTGATTTTTTCTAGTAGTTCCCCTGCCCCAGGCTCAACAGGAAGTCTGTAAATATGTGTTCATATTCTGGCATTTTGCCATATCCTGCCACAATTTTAAAACCAATACAGAAGTTTTAAAGGCAACTCTTCGGAATCCCATGATATTCTTGCAAATTTTAAGAGTATAACTATTTTCTGTATATAAGAAAAAGAAAGACATACATACATAGACCAGATAGCAAGGTGATGATTTGATTATTATAAATAAACTCAAAATGGAAAAATATCAAATGAAATAAGTAAACAGCAAGATCTTTTATATGAAGAAAGATCTGCACTCACCAGGGAAGTAGTTAATGTCAATGACGTAAAAGTGATCTCTTGTTCCATACTCACGGATAATATCCAAGTTGAATAGACGAAGACCCTAGAAATGAGAATAATGGCAAGCATAATTATAGTTCTATCAATAACATAAACTGTCAAACAGAAGGATGAGAGTGTTACCAATCGCCAACGAAGTTCCATAGCCAGTTTCTCAAGTAAAGGTCTTGGAGGAAGCTCTGCAGTGAGAGGAAAAAAAAAAAAGATACAGAAAATCAGAAGAGACTAGCAATTAGCAAATGCAGTGAAGTCGTGAAGACTTTCAAGACTGCAGCAGCATACATTTGCTGCTCCGGATACCTGGGCCCTCATGTGCAACACCTTTCTATAATGTATTAATAACCTAATCAGTCAGTTGAGTTTAGATTAGATTTCAAATTGTCATGTCCTATCAACCCTATATTTGGTTGGGCAAATTATGAATTGTATAATCAAACAGGTTCTGAATTAGCGTTTGTTTAAAAAAGATTGGCACAAAATGACATTATGAGAAAAATGACACAAACAAAGAATGTTTTTGAAAGAGCAACAAATATCTTGACCCAGGAGAATCAACGAGGAGCTAATTTATCTAACGTTTAAGAATAGCTGGGTAAAGGAAGGACTGTTTTTCTTAGAAGGGTTCTTTTTCCCTTCTTTTTAGGGCCATGGGTGTGAATGTGAAGGCCTGTTTTATGTTTTATAAAGAGAAGATCTATAGAAACCTTTCAGTCCAGAAGACATTCAAGACAAGATAACTAACCAGCAACAGTGGGGTCTAGATCCGCATCATCTGCAGAAGCTGCAGCACAAGAAACCCTTGGAAAATGATACAAGCCAGCATCATTGGACAGCTCCCACTTGCTAACATCAGGCAATGAAAACCGTCTGACTACCTTTATAGCATCACCAACTATATAAACCTTAAAGAGAACACCACCTGCACCAAAAAGAAAACAGCATGTATTATTCACTTATTATGATGTGCACCTAGCCATTCGAGAGTAAAAATTTGATAAATAAACAGCAATTGCTTACCATGATTGACAAACTCCTGAAGAACAAGAGGAGGTTCAAGTTTCTGAAGGGAGTACTGCTCATAAGCAAGGGATAATTCATGGGACTTTGCGCTTCCATCAGCAACCAATGGCTTCGCAACTGAAATGATTTTGCAGTTTCACACACAAGGAAACTTCAAATTAAGCATTACAAAATTAAGTATAAAGTAGTGTGATCAGACACAAAAAAGAAAGCATTACCATGCCTATTTTCATAAGTTCTAACGACTTTGGCTCAAAAACACAACCCTCGTAACAAAAAATGCCCAAGCGTCCTTGCTCTGAAAAATCGCATAACCGCAGCATCTAAAAGTAGTTGAAAAACCAACATATACATACCAAGGGGTAAAGTCAAGCCAGCTCTGTTGACCAACTCTGGGATGGCTGCTGCATCTCTCTTGATAACTAATTGCCGAGGAACACCAACTTTGCCTGCATGGATATTTAATACAGGGAAATTCATTAACTATCATTCTATCAACTCAAATACTCAATATAACTGAACATAGAGCTTCACTTAATGGAAATTCCACCCAGACATAGATCAAGGTGAAGAAAAAAAAAATTACCATAGGAATCAGAAAGGTTCATATCAGCAACAGCTTGAAGCATGTACTGACGATTGCGCAAATGTTGTATGGCATCCGGAGGATCCAAAACAGTAACTTCTGGGTGTGATTGCCTATAATCCTAAAATATAGCCAAAAGAAGTTAAGAATTAAGAGGAGAGGTCAATGGTTCTTTAAATATTATAAAAATAAGTACATAGAACAGGCAACAGTCAAACATGTGCAATGAAAACATTATTTTTCTCCTAATGAATTCAAAGAATATTTATTCCTCTATAAAACATGGTAAGAGGAAACATACAATTTGGTTCTCAATTAAGAAGAATCTTTAGTTCAGTTCAAATTTTCTCCTAAACAATGGAACAACTCTCACAGTAAACATGCAACATTTATGTTCATTTCAGAATACACTGCAATGAACACTGGAATGCAATGTCCAAGACACCAAGCTATAAAGCATACAATGCTTCTTGATTCAACTCTCATTCATAGAAACATGAAAGCTTAATCCTAATTAATGATCAACTGACAATGAAAGGACGAGTACAACAAATTACTTGTAAGGCATTATAGAATAGAATAAATTTACAATTGTCTAAAATTTTAACTTGAGCAAGATATCAGAAAAATGGTCCAGTTCTCTTGCAATATTCACCAAATAGGGTAAGAGGAATAATGCTGAATAAAGGAAGACACCAATGCTTTTATTTTCAGAAAAAGAAAAATGAAGAGGAAAATAATCATAGGTTTACGGCAGAACAGACTTGAGCACCAATTGGGGTTAGCAGAAGAACTATAAGTGATTCAACCGAACTAGATAGAGTAGTTACCCGAACAAGTCAATCATGAATTTCGTGGATTATGCATTAATCCAATTTTAATCAATCTTAATTTCTGCAGCCTTTCTATTTCAGACTGCAGTATAAAGAACTTATATCCATTCCTTTCCCCTATTAACACTACTATGCTATTCTAGTATTCTTGGCACTCACCCACTATAACATCTAAACCAAACCTAGAAGTGTGGCAAACACTATTACACTGTAGCATATAGGAGGGGAAGAACGAAATTGATAAGGAATCTCTCTCAGCCGGCCAAAAGGGATCATTGCACCCAGGAGAAATGAACCTACTTGAAAGATTCAAAAGAAATCTTTTGGAAAGAATTGCCGTATAAAACCTGACAAAATCAGCTAGATGGCCATGAAAGTAGTAACATCCCGCCTTGAGGCCTCGACCTTAACTACAGGTTCAGGAATCATGATTCACAATGAGATAGGGACAATCACTCTGCAAGTTATGTCAGAGAGGAAGTTAAAAAAGCTAGTCGTTGACCAGCTTTTCAAGTGTTTATTTCTTCCCATTTAGCATCAAATGCATAAGGAAACAATACCAGCAGCAAGAGCAAGATAAACATTTTGGTTGATCAGTAAAACAAAATCACATGCTAGGAGAGAAAAAACATAAAATAGGACCCACCTCAAGAACCTGGCGCCACTCTTTGCCCGATAACTGCAATACCCAAGCGAAGAAAAATTGGAAGGATCAGTCGCAGTTGAACAGAACAAATAATCACTAGAACAATAGAAGAGAATGGACGAGGAAATCCAGGGCAGGAATAACTATAACCTTATGCAACACAATATCAAAAGGGCCTTGATCTGAAAGAGGCCTATTATGGTCAATGGCCACAAATAGTATCCCCTTGTTTCTGCACGAGTGTTTGTATGAACCGTAATCAGTAACCAAGCGAGTACTAAAACATACTACAAACGACGAAGTACCAAGACAACATTGTTGAACCATAAATCATGTTTTCAGAACCCCCAAGGCTCCTAGACAAATAAATCTACGATTTCGTGATTAATACCGGAGCCAGAGATAAAGAATCTTATTTTATTTTCATTTCAAGAAAGGGTAAGGTTTTGTATCTTCCTCTTAAAAACAAGAAATTGGTAAAAATATCCTCCAATTATTATTAGCAGATACTCCGAAGATCACATATTTTCCTTTCACTTTCTCGCCAACCAAATGAAAACGACGGATGTTGGAAGAACCTTGTTAGTTGAAAAGAACCAAACATTAATGTTCTCTTGTCCAAGGTGAATCGAAAGCTACTTTTTCCGAAGAAAGAAAAAACGATTTCAGTTTTACATTTTTTATTTTTCTTTCTTTTTTTTTCTTTTTAAAAGAGAACCGCGACCAGAAATAATAAAAAAATCAACGGCGTTCGTTCGATTGCGGATATTCATAGAAGAATTTCTGGTATACCTAGCTAAACCTTCAAGCTTTGGCTGCAAAAAACTCTTAATCTTTTTTGAAGTAAGGGCATAACCAACCACAACCACTCTCTTGGGCGAAGAAAACCCAGCATTCACCAAAGGACACCATTGATTTTGGGCCATAGTCACCTCCTCTACTACTTCCTCTTTCTCACCACCGTCACCGTTCCTACAAGGCACGACCTCCCTCAACCTCATACTCTCGCCTCCAAAACCTAACCCTTACGAACTTTCTCGCGAGATTTTCCAGGAAAAAGAAAAGAAAAAAATAAAATGAAAGAAAGAAAGAGTGAGAGGTACTCGAAATCAGTATTGGAAGAGAAGAGAAGCGAGACAAAGGAAGGGAGAAATTGCTTGGCGGAGAAAGAAAGAGGGAAATGGAAATGCAAGAAACGAAGGCAAAGGGAACGGAACACTGAAGAGTGAATGAAATAAGGAGGGACCGCAATTAGGTGTATATATAGTGAGGGGAAAGAGGGAGTGGGGAGGGATTGTGTGATGCTGAGCTGTAGGAAACTAACGGTAGTACTGCGGGCATTGAATAGAACGTGATCATTCCACGCGTTGGAATCACGCTGCACTTGTGGGAGAGAGTGTGTGCGTTGGATTGGAATGTCTGCTTCTGCTTGCGTAAAACATTGTCATCATAATTGCACCCGCCACCAGGTAGCAAAATATTGGACTCTCGCAAATTTAAAAAAAATTAAATAAAATTTGTTTTTGTCTCTACAGTTACGTTGTAGACTTTACTGTTGTCGAATTGAGTGTATATAAAAATATAAATATTTTTCAATATTTTTTATTTATAAGACTTAAATCTATTATTGTTTAAAGAAAATCAAATTTCTCAATCACTTAGACAGGTATTGGTTAAAAAAAACATAACATAAGCTTTTTATTTTTTGATAAAAACCATATCATAAGCTTTATTACAATATATTTTTTTAGAGTAAATAAATTCTGAAAATCACCTTAAAAATCATATTAATTTTTGTTCGCTCTCTTTTAACGAATATATGAAAGAATGAAAAAAAATAAGAATTTAAAGTTTTAATATGACAGAACTAAATGGATAAATAACATTTTTAAAATAAAGCTCTACTTTTGTTTATAAAAATACTGCTTCATACATTTTTTCGGGGATCTTGGTCCGCACAACATGTGTGTCGCTCTTGGTTCTCCGGACTTTTGACTTTTAAATTTTGGCCCGTGCGTGGATTTGGACTTATATGTGTAAATTTAGGTTCGTTCTTGGGTACAAGGGTGGTCCACCATGAACCACGAATTTAAAAACTTTCATAAAACTTTAGTTACCGTTAGATTTATTGTTAAAAAAATCAATGACTCAGATCAATTGAAAATAAAGAGAGAACAACTCAATTGTTACTCACACAATCTCTATCCCACCTGCTTCTCCCCCCTCTCTCTCCACGGTCCACCGCCGCCATCCAAATCATCAGCTAATACGGAAAGGGAAAGGGATGAGGCCGAGGGGCCTCCCAAGGTGGGCTGGCCGCATTCGCGGCCGAGGAGGGAGAAATATCCCCTTGGTGTTATCCTCGTCTTCCTGGTAATCACCGGCCACTCATGAGACTAAGCCACTGCAAACCGCGACAGGGCAGCGGCAGCGAGTACTGGCTCCACATTGGGTCCATCGCCAGACGATGGTGGTCGTCGTATGGGGACGTCAAAGGCACCGACACAGTTGTCAACGATGGGAGATAGTAACCGGGGTAGTTGTGATACGGCGTGGCGGCACCGGGGTACACGAACCGGTTGCCTGCGATTTCCGGCGGTAGTGTCACGAGAGGATGAGCCCGCTGGCCGCATCCGCTGCCACTGTGTCTCCGACGGTTGTTACCCATGAAAATGAAGGACAAAAAAATCACCAGAACCCCATAAAAGCTTTTTTATTCTGCAAAGGGGGGAAATCGAAACTTGGAAGCAACACGGTGATAAAAACCTTTTGTTTGAAGATTTTGCTGTTTGGCCATGGATGACGATTGACGAGGAAGGAGAAGTGGGGGGATCTGGATGAAGATTTTGCTGTTTGGCCATGGTGCTCGAAGGTTGTGTTGTTCTCACCGTCGGGGTGTGTGTGGGGAAGGAGGGGAGAGTGATTGGGTGGAAAAAATATTGGTATTCTCACTTTTATCTAAAAAAGATATGGATCCTTCATTGCTTTTTAAATGAATCTGACGGTGGCTATTTGTGGTCTCTTTGTGGTCCACGAGTGAACCACTTGATGTGGTGGTTCACCCTAGACGCAGCCGTAAATTTAATTTAGGTGGAAAAATGTGCAACTGTGCAAGTTTAATAAAGGTTTTGTTTTCTCTTTCTAGTTACTGGCCAGAATATGTTTTCACCATAAATTCAGACCTGACCTACTTAGTTGATTTTTTTTTTATATTTTATGTTTTTTTTTAAATTGGGATAGATTTTCGTGAATCAACCCACCAAAACCTGTCATTTTTATAACTTGCCATTTTATTTTCCAATTTTTTGTGGGCCAACTCTAATCCACCCTTAATCAAGGTGAGTTATATTTTTCAAGTAAAGTGAAAACGTGCCCGCCCAATCCAAACGGTGCCTTCGTGGGTCGTCATCCTTCTGCCTTGGCGTGCAGACGCCGTCTCTTGCTTCTCCCCGCTGGTTCTTTTCAGGTTCATAGACCTCCATCGGTGTTCTCTTCGGTCTCCATGTCTTCGCGGTGCCTCAGCCTCGTTTCCCCGGCGGCCGCTAGCGCATCAGCTGGGGTTTGGAGGGCGCCGCCTTAGCTCTGGATCGGACGTGGGCCATCCAAGTTTGGAGCGCGATGTCTCCTCCTTCCGTTGGTTGAGGTGCTGCTAGGCAGGTCGGTGTGGTGGTGTGGTGGTTGGCCTTTGCTGGTTTGTGGAGTTCTCGGTGGCTTGGCCGGCTCGGTTGTTGGCCCTAGTTGGGTGGGGTTTTGCTTTTTCCGGCGGTGGTTGGCCCTGGTGCCTTGGTTTTGTTGTTTTTTTGTTGTGTTGTTGCTGGTTTTTCCTTGTCAAAGTGTTTTAGATCTGGTTTGTTGGGTCTTGTTGTTGGGATGGGCTTTTCTGGACCATTGATGCATCGCTTTGTTCTCCTTCTCGACAACTTGCGCAACCTCCTTAAGGCAGCGGCGGCTGCCACCCTTGGCTCTCTCGGTTGTGTCTGATGGGCTTTGGGACCGGAAAAAAAAAGAAAAAAGAGGAAAAAAGAAAAAAGAAAAAAGACATCTGGGTTGTATTTGGCTGAGACAGATGGATTTGAATGCCCCAAATGGGCTAAACTCATACCACTCATAGCTATTGTTTGACGTGTCAGAGGTTTGCTTAGTTGTTGTTTAGTTGTGTTGGTGTTTTTGCTGTTGATGGTTTAGATCTGTATCCTTTTCTTTTGTATCCTTTTTTTTTGTGCTAGTTATTTTTTTGTGTTTTCTTTGTTAGATGTTTTCCTTATCTTAGTTTGTTACAGCTGGGTTTGTTTTACAGTAGCGAGTCTTAGTTAGGATTGTTTATTTTTATGACTCTGCATATACTGTTTTCCTTGCTGTAGATGCCGTTTGGCTGGAGTTTCCCCTTCTATGAACATGTTCTTATTGACCAAAAAAAAAAGGTAAAGTGAAAACGGGATGGGGTAGGTTGGCTCACTTTGTCACTCTTAAAAAAATAAGATAAAATAAGATGCAGTTGGGATTGGATGATCAAAGACTAGAGTTTCTCATAATTTTGCCCAAATTAAGTAACAAAATACAAAAAATTTATACATCAATGTATAATTTTATGACTTACAAAAAACTATGATCATTTCAAACGATAAAAAAAATCATTGATGTAAGTGTAAAATTGACATTTGGTATTAATTGATCCAGTTCCGTATATATGTAGACACTCCTTCCAATTGATTAAAACACTGGAGAATAAAAAAAGATTATTTCATATTTTTACAGGTAACACAAATAAAAATTTAAGTGTTTAGTAAAATCTGTACAAGCATAAAAATTTAAAATGCCTACATTTGTGTAGATCATTATTCAAAGAATAATATAATCATATCAATGCATAAAGTCTCAGTTTGAGTACTTTTGTGAATAGAAAAAATAGACACAGAAATAACTTTATTCTCTCATATGAGTTCATTCGGCTCGACTCAGATTAAACTACAAATTTATAAATAAAAAAGAATAATATAATCACTTAAAAAAGGAATAAGATAAACCAAAATCATGGGAGATTCCCTTCATTCCTTATCCAATGAAGGACATATGGGCATAAGATTATTTATCCATAACGGAATGTTCCGCACTAAAACTAGTCTGATTTCAGAAAGTTGGTTTTAAATATAATTCTTCATTATTTATCAATTTTTTTTGGTAATTATGTTATTGGTATGAAGAATCTATCGACTTTGTCCATGACTAATCTCCGTCGGGAAACCTAACTGGCCACATTTAATAGGGTATCCCCCTCAACCACATTTTTTCCAACCACGTTTTCAATTTTGTTTATACACGAGAATAAGATATTACACATATATACTACATATAAACTTAAAGAGATGCTTGTGTGTGAATGTATATAAACATACAGATAGATAGATACATATGTATATAGTAGATATGCTCGCACACAATGACACATTAACTCGCATATTGCGTTTTGTTGTTTTAATCTAAATATTGTGTTTTATTGTTGAGTTTAATTACTATACACGGTTGGTATAAAATTTTTTTACACAGATATTCAATTTATCATATCATAATGTTATTTCATAACAATAATTCATAAAATACCTATATAAAGATTTACATAGTAAGATATAATTGGACGTCGTCCGTGTAAAAAAAAATTATACTGTTGGTGCATATCAATTAATTTCTTTATTGTTTTGATTTGTTTGTATATAACTTACTATAATATAGTCATTTAAAAAACAAATATGTATACGTTAGCAAATCCCTATTTTAATACTTGCAGGTTAAATAAAGTTCGTATTAAAAAATTATATTTTTAAATTAAAAAATATAAATAGTTTTTATCAATTAAAATATAAATAGTTTAACTTACTCTATTCTGTGATGATCGAGAAATTTAAGAGATCCAACTGAGTTATATGGAATTTCGAAAAATTATTAAGCTAAATTTAATTGAAATATTTTGACTTTACAAGTGTTTTACCGAACTTAAACTAATAATGTTTCTTGAACAGATAAAGCACGTGAAGCATGGAAATTCTTACATTCAGGTGTGAGTAGATTATGCCTTGTCCTTTATAGGAGTTACCACACTTTTTCCTAAATGTGCTGCAAAGGAGCAATTTTCCCCCTTTCTTCTTGATTTGTACCTCTACCTTTACCTAAATAAATATACTAAACTTTTCTCTTTGTAATTAGTTTTGGGTAAAGATTAGTACACATGGCTAACTAAGAATAATTTTAAATTCTTCTACTTTGTAGGAATATTCCTATAAATCCTCTTAATTATTAAATGGATAAGGTGTATTAAATGTTTTTTATGTTTTTAAGATATTAATTGTATTCTCTCTCTGATTTTATAAAATAGTAGGAGGATATATAGGAGAATTTGTAAGAGAATATAACATTTCTCGCTAACTAAAGATAAAAATGTTATCCTCTCGATTTTTAATTATTTTAGACACTGGAAGAGAGAAATTCATGTATTAACCATATAAGCATTATATATGACACTTCAACGTTGTGCGCAAGTAAGTTAATTTGTTAATGTTGAAGCAACTAAAGAAAATGTTGGGACTAAATTAACCGATGGACTGCAATTTCAATAAATTTTTGTTAATTAAATTTACTTTTTTAGAGACTAAAATAACCAACACTAAAAATTTGACAATTTACTCGAAGGACGTGGATGCAGGGACAAAGTAGGCCCCTGACTCCACTAGTTTCAATTAGTATAGTGGAATGCTACCACCTGCCGTCCAAAAATAACAGCACGTGTAGTTCATGATTTTCGAAATTTTAGTCCTTTTACATAGTACATGTAAAAAAACAATTTATTAGTTCATATTGTAAATATATAATATATGATGTTTTTTAGCCCTTTCATTTAAATTTATTCATTTTTAATTTCTATAATTTAGCAAAAATAATCGATTTTCAAAATCCGTTATCAAAGAGTAAAAAAAGGTGGGTTTTTTTCGTTTAAAATATAAAGATTTTCCTCTGACACGAGCATGCAGATATGTTTTCTAGTGCTTGATAAAAAATATGTATTAACAATTATTTTTTTATTAATTATTGGTTTAATTCAAGTCAAACCGGGTCTATTTTCTTAATTCACACAAGGTTCAAACCCGAGACTTTGTTTAAGGACCAAACTCTTAGCCACTTGGACCAAGAGACATTAGTTGTATTAACAATTATTTGAGTGCCTATTGTGGAATAACAATTATAAAATTATTTTTAAATTTTATGAGAATGATTTTCCTTTATGTTAAATCATTTTACAACCAGATGTTTAACCATCTTGTTTAAACTACGTTTGAACATTGTAATAAAAAAAAAAACTACGTTTGAACATCAAATACATAGCACACAGTTTGGAGCTAACTGAGTGCATTATGATAATAAAAATAGATATTTTTTATGTGGGGAAACAAAGTAGAATGTTTTTCAATAGCCCCCACAGTTACTTACAAAATGACCCAGCCATCTAAACGTTGGTTGTTTGTTAGACCGTATATGAGAAATTGAATAAAGAATAGGTCAAAATTGTAACACAAAATCACCTCGATTATTTAATAAATAATTAAAACCATTGGCAATTGCTCAATTAAAGAAACCTTTAAAAAAGACCGTACTACTACTGGTTAAGAGAATCGTTTTTTTCTTATGGAGAAGATTCCGAATAAGCAGTAAAGCTCCTGCCTCCTGGTGAAGGAGTGCAGCCATTTGCAAAACATGAAGACTCGGCGAATCATAAATCATAAATATTCAAAAGGGTATATGCATGCTTACTGAACAGGATAAGCACTCCTATTTAATTGCTTATGTGTTATTATATATGAGCATTATGCAAGTATTGTACTATATTGATTTTTTTATTCATGATTATTATTTTATTGCATTGTGTTTTCATCTGATTAATTAGTCATAACGTGTTTATCCGAAAACATATAACAAAGACAACTGTCGGATGATTATTTTGTACAATTGCACTTGGCAGGTCCTAATCGCATTTGCAAGCCACGAACTATATATAATATTAACAATAATAATATAGAAAAAGAAATTGAAGCATAAAGCTCAGACAGAGATATGCAAATATGGGTACAAAGATTTGTTTCGCGAAACTGGCCTGCGAAGGTTTCCTCAAAACGTACGCAGGAGAATTATGACACTGAGAGGTGTTTGGCTGAAGGGAATGATTCCCCTTTTTATCACACTCTGTTTGGTTACCACCTGCAAACGTCCGTTGTCAAACACGATTCTAGAAAAAATCAATGCGTTTAGTTTTCAAAGTCCCGTTGGATATAATTGATTTTGGGTGAGTATAATTGATTTTGATGAAAGTAAAATTTTTTAGCTTTTGCATTGAACAAAATCAATTCTGGGTGTAGGATCTACATTTTTTTTTACATTTACACATCAAAAGTGATTCTACCTTTATCATCCAAACACAATTAATTCTTTTGAATACACTTTTAAAATATTATTACCAAACACAAATCAATTCTTCTAAACACAATTTTCTTAAAATCAATTTTTCAAACACAATTCTACCAAAATCTAAAACATAAAAACCCCTAGAATGTTGTCATTTAGCTGCAAACTTTTAACGTTAGTCCTAATGAGACGCTAGTGGCATCTAGCGTCGGCCAAGCCCACACATACTCTTGGCAACAATTAGAGTACTCTCCCTTGATAAATTTAAAAAACTCTCATGTGCGAAGTGATCTTTCAGCTAATAAATGGAGGGCCAAGGCCCAAAATTGAATGGAAAATCACATGTCAATAAATATCAAATTCTAGTATTTAAAGGGTTTTGTTGACAAAAAAAAGGGTTTTTATAATTTTAAGACAGTGAAGTCTTAAAAAAAATTAAATTCTAGATAAATCTTTAAACATAATAAAATTTAAATTTCATTAAGCAAGATCATACCTCATCAAAAAGCTACATCTTATAATAAATGAGATATATAATCATTAAATTTATAAATAAGAATAATCCTACATATAGTTTTTATAAATAAGAATAATTCTACTATAGACTACACTGAGCTAGCTAGGTGATTTAGTTTTTACGTGCAAACATTTGTTAAGGTTGAACCCCAATTTTAAGGTTCAGTTTGTGAATAGACAAGTGAATGAAGTTACTCATAAGCTTGCTAGAGTAGTTGCTACTACAGCTTATTCTCAAATTTTCAGTTTTCTACAAGATTGTATTTCTTCTACTATCATCAATGAAATGAGCTAAGTTTGAATGTTTTTTATACGTTGCCAACAGATATCCCTCTTTTGAGATACAAAACGCAAAAATAACATACATAGCCTTAATCTATTTTGATATTGGGAAAGATGTGGATAAACACGTTTTGCATAATAAGACATCTGATAATTACAATAGTGCTATCGAGTAAAAGGTCGCAAAAGTAGAAAAGTGAGCTAGATGCATTGAAAGCACGAGTTGTTCATGTGAGTAAAGCATAAATAAAAGTTGTTCCAAGTAAATCTTTTGTTCCAAGTCAAAGGGTATTTGAAATGAATGATTTTTTTTTTATCATTGAGGAGGGGGAATTTGGGGAGGGGGGAAAGGGGTGGGGTCCCCACCCTTTCAACATATCATCCTAGCACATACCACTTATGCTACCAAAGGAAGATGTTGAATTGAATGATTAATCCAGATATTCTCCTTGGGGGCTTAGGGGTTGTGGCCTTATGGGAGGACCCTTAGGCCATTTTGTAGTCTGTTTCTATTAATTTTCTTTTTTCTTTTTATATATAAAAAGTTTAGTGAAGTTGGACCCCGGGGGCTCCACAGGGTCAGGGAATACCACCAGGCTCAGAGAGCACTCATAGTGGAATTTACATATTATCTACCAACGAGGTCCTCACATCGGCAGCGGGAATCGAACACAGGATCTCTGGGTTGACTCCTTATCAACTGGCTATTCTGTTTCTCTGGCTGACTGTTTCTATTAATTTTCTATTCTGTTTTTTTGGTGGGCTATTAATTTTCTAATTCTAATTGGTATTGATAATTTTTTTTGATTTGAATTGGTATTGATAATTAAAATCATATATCATTAATGTCAAAAACACTGAGGGGAAAATTAGATATTTATATTTTATACAGATTATATATATATATAATCATTTACATTGACAAATTTAAAATAAACTAAGGTTTTTGCAATTTTTCTTTTTAGTTCAAACATTATTTTTAATCTCCAAGCGGACAACCGGATACTCAGTTATTTTTTTTTTTTTTTTGATGAGTAGATACTCAGTTATTATACCACTATAGTATATAGGCTAGTCTTCACTCTTCAAGTGCTTTTTGTATGTTCACAAGCGTTGACAAGCGATCGAATCCATCTTTTCTTGCAACTTCGTTTTAAGATGGTTACTCGATTTCCTCCTTGTGTACTGGTGCTTGCGCACGCTGTCAATCAATCCTAACATAAAAATTCTTAGTTCCAGTATGTTATATATAGGGAATGGTAATTAATGATGCAAACAAAGGATGTATCATTTTAATTAGGCTAATTCTATGATACTTAGAGAGTGTTAAGGGTTTAGATACCTAGATGAGTTAGATGAATAAAAATATGATAAGTGAAAAATAAATAAATAAATAAATAGATATACAAATCCTGATTTCAATATCTACTTAAATTTTTTTTATTTCTATTTATGCCCCAACTCAAAGACTTTTAATCAAATATTCAAACTTACACTGGATTCTGAGTTTCTGGCCGATCCCCATCGGTCTTCTTCCATCTTCTTCAACCTTAGCCCGACGCTACAATGAATACCCAACCTCCACCACTCTTCCAAACAGCACGGACCCCCTCCAAGCATCTCACTTTCATCGCAAACCATAAAATTAACCCACTCCCTTGCATTTTGAATGCAGCACCACGTGTGCAGTACCACTACCAGCAAGTTATAGTCACCATAATTTCCATGTCCCAAACCTTTAATCACCACATCTGACATCACTTCACGGCATCAAAATAGTAACCCCTAGCTAGGAACTATATCAATTTTTTATTCCAACAAGTACGAGAGTGGAATTGGAGAAGCACAGTTAACCAACCAAACCACAGACAGAACCTATGGACTAAGAACTTGAACATTTGGAAATTGGAATAAAAAACCACGGTAACAACTACAAAACCACGATGTCGACCCCAAATTCTAAGTTCCTCTTGAAGTCGACGCTTTGGCCGCGCGCGGAGGAGCTCGGACCACGCTCCTATCGATATCTTAGCCTTCGATCTATATATGATCACCGATCCCGACGCCATGAGTTCTCCAAATCACGCTCCCTCTTACCACTTGTCCCTACTCTCCGACGAGGTATATGGTGAGGTTGGTGGCGCCTGGAGGTGTCGGCAATGGTAGGAAAGACCTCTGGAGGGCGGCCCACCACGTCACCGGGACCTGTTGCCGCTGTGTCGATGGTTTCGGGGCGCGAGCCTATTGGGCTATGCTCTCGGGACGGAGCATGGAAAGGTGGTTGTTTTAACTCCGACATTTTGGCGGCTATTGCCATTTCTGATAACGTTAATGTCTTGTCTCTGTCCCTCGGTGGTGGAATGTTGTTAGTGATTATTACAGAGACAGCGTTTCTATTGGAGCCTTTGCGGCGATGGAGAAAGGGATTCTCGTGTCTTGCTCCGGTGGGAACGCGGGTCCCGGTGCCTACAGTCTCTCTAACGTGGTTCTAGCCTCCATGGATCACCACCGTGGACCGTTGTGGCTGGTACACTGGATCGTGACTTCCCGATCTATGTTTGCATCAGGAACAGACTGAACTATTCCGGCATGTTCCTCTACCGGGGTAACGCTTTGTCGGACTCTCCCTCGCCGTTCGTATACGCCGGGAATGCCAGCAACGTCAGGACGGTAACTTGTGCATCATAGAACCTGGACAAAGTCGCCGAGAAGATTGTGCTCTATGACCGTGGGATGAGTGCTTCAGTTTTTCATTTTTATTCAGAAATAATAAAAAGGATGTATTTGCAAATAGAATGAAATTAAAATGACAAAGTGACGTGGCGAGGAGAATACACATGTTAAAATATTAGAGATTTGGGTATCGATACCTATAAATTTTATTAGGTACCATAACAATCATCTTTTAATTATCGTAAACTTTAAACGAGGTTAATGTAATTTCTCTTCTTTAAAGGTGAGCTTTTTTGTTTGAAAGTAGGTTCGGTCGGTCAGAAATTGATAACAGTTGTGTTCTCGCCGGAATCCGACCTCAGGTCAAGCCTAGTTCATCAGGGAGAGTCCCTAGGTTGAGTCTCAGGCCACACCAGCGGTTTTTGCAACATACCATCATTAGGGTTAAGCCACTCCTATTTATAGGGGGGTCATTCATTAATGGCCTGAGACAAATTGGGAAACTCCTGCTTGCCTGAGCGTGATTTGGGGGATCCCATTAATGAGGGGAGATCTGTGGCATGATCTCAGGGAGCGAATCTGGGTCCTTAGGTTATCTCGGTCGTGAGATACCTCGGCTCGGAATGTTTGGTCGGTGTTAGGGACTACGTCGGCTCCGGGTCAATTGCGCGATGTACGTCTCGACTAGGGGAATAACAGGTCGGGACATGTCATCATCTGGTCGGTCACGAAGAGCTAGGACTCCAGCTGGTCGGTCTCGGCTCGGCAGGACGGTACAAGTTGATCTCATTAATTTGAAAAGGGTTATTATACATGTACATCTACTTTTTTTTAACACCCATCCAACACCTATTTTTGTTTCTATTTCTCTTCCTATCACATCATTTATCTATCACATCTATCACTTATCTCTCTTTTATTTCTTTCTCGCTCTAGGTGTTGAATGAAAATTAGGTATCCATTAATCATTTTTCATTTGAAAACTATATTGTACAGTTGATATATATTTCACTCGTTTTCCCAATATTATGCTGAAATCAGTTTTATATAAAAATTACAATCACAAATATTTCTGACGAATAGCTTGTGACCAAGATGCCAATGGTGGGCTACCCCTGAGAGATATTGCGAGACAAGGTTCCAACTTTTTGGCGTATGATGCCAATGAATGAGAAACGTGCAATGATATCGATGGGAAATTGATTAGATGTACTAGTGGACATGACTGCTCACGGGTCACCTGGTGTGTTTTATCATCTATATATGATTCTAGTTCGACACCGGTACCCCTCCAGCTCAAGTAGAAAGAAAAGAAAGGATAAGAGTAAAGAATATTCATTCATACCAATAAAAACACACCAATAAGGCAATAACCGAAGTCAACTGCAAATACTCTACATAATTGCCTTTTATGCCTTCCTTTCACTAATTTGATGCAATTCACCGAGCACCACCAAGTGTAAGTGGCTGCAGCATCTTAATTAAAATCCTGCAATTTGATCATCCCCGTTTATATATAGATACTATACTATACTATGTCCTCCCAGTTGTGTACTGTTACAGATGAAAGTGCATGACGTGTCATTATCTCATGAGCGGTCAACGAGTTGTAAAATTTCAGAGAGAAGTAAGTAATTATACTAATTTGCAAACAACTTTTCCCAGATAAATCTGGAAAAACACACGAGCTTGCAACAAGATAAAACCTGTCACTGCCACAAAGTCCTCAATGATAACAGAGTTTATCACATATGTATGAAGTGAAAAATAAAAAATGTGATTAATTACCCGTCATTTCTTTAGCCCAGAGTATCCACCTGCATGCACTTGACTTTGGACTCTTGAGATTTAATTGATTAAGACTAAAATGTAATGTATACCAGCTGTAAATTGGTGTGGTTTCTAATCTAATAGATGCAAATCGGGTGTATGATGAATTTCAACCATACATACAGTGCAAGACTATTTGATATGCTTGAAGAATCAAACAAAAAGAATGTTGAACAAGTGAGATGCTAAATGCAATAAAACAGAATTAGCAAGAAACAAAACACACTTCGCCATAATCACCCTTTTTGGTTTCAATGATGTTCCCTATGGGACCTTCATAGACAATTTCTTTGATAGATGCGTTCTCTGCCATTCGTGGCCAAAAAGTTCTGCACTGTTAACTTTAATGACTTGTATGTACGACTCCACAATAATTCTAGATGTATTAATTTTTCGTGCTATGTACAAAAGTTTCAAAATAGTTAGCAATTTATTTAGCCTGAATTTTGGAATAGGTTCAGAATATAGTTTAGAATTCTAGATCTATTATTAGAGTTATGGTCTATACATTGAGCTGAGGGATTAAGGCTTCTAGACAGGATTTATTTTCAAATTTTGTGGGAAAGAAAAATTGTGGAGAAAGGAATTGAAAATTACTATGTATTACTCCATTTCAAAACTAAAGAGAATATGTGAGAAGAATAGAAGACATGATAAAAAAAGAGAGGAGAATATATGTGTAATGTGTTAAAGGAACAATCAATTGGTTATCTTCAGCTTACTGAGACCAATCCTTATTCATACAAGAACAAAGAAAAATGAAAGGATAATATAAAACTGTTTCTGATTATTGATCTATATCACGGTGATATAACTATTGAGAATTATTACAACATGGTTATTAGGCCTCTCTTTGCTGGATTTATTTAATCTCATCCCGATCCTCATATTTCCTCCCAATTGAATAGTTCGTGAGCTGTGTTCTCCATCAACTCATCGCCGGTAAGTACCCGCAACTGCTTCATGAAATCATATCTGCTCACTCTTCCACTCTAAAACATGCCACAGAGAATTGTAAGGAAGCGTACGTTATATATATATATTTTCTCTCAAGCAGCAGTAACAAAGCATTATTAATGCAATTATGCAACATTACGATCATTAAGGGGAAAAAAAGGAACAATAATAAATCAATAAAAAAGCAACAACCAAACTTGCCTTGAGATCATCATATATAGCATCAAGTAAAGGGACATTGACAAAAGGTATACGTTTCTTCATCTCAAAAACCATCCTGGGAATTACATCCGATTCAAAACCTAACATTTTCCATTCCACTGCAAATTACAAAACAAAACATATAAGACTTTATACAACAAATTAACTTAATTAAATTAGAAGTACTTATTATAAACGGGGAAAGAGAAAAAAAAGGGGGGCGAGGGTTTGGGGTCACATTTAATTACCAGGCAGAATAGCAAAGGTGTTGCAGGTGACAACGCAAACGGGGACTATACGCGTGTTCATATCACTGGCCCACACCACATACCACCTAGGATTAGCAGGATCGTCAGAGCCAGTATCGTACTCCTGACGGGAAGGACAAGTCTGGTGAAACTCAAGCCCCAGCTTTTCCACGCTCCCCAGCACAACACGACAAAGTATAAGGTGCTTCTCAGGCTCTTTCCTATCCACCGGATACTGCATGCCACTGCAAAAACAACACAAACACACAATTCCTCATCGATCAATTAACTCACAAGTCACAACATTTCAAACAACTAGAAAAAGAATGGGTTAGTGGCCAAAACTAGTGACGGAAAAAATAATATTCATCACTAATTCTGGCTTTTTTGTGATACGTCAACTGGTCAGTAATTAGTGGGTTTGGTGGTTAGAAAAAAGGGGATGGATTCGAACCCCAAATTATATATTTTTTTCACTAAATTTTTTGTCACTTATTTTTTTTTCTCAGATTTTGAAAATGCATTCTCAGATTTCATGCGAGAAGGAGGGGTAGGGGTGGTGGTAGTGGTAGTGGTGGTGGTGGGTGGAGTGAGGAGGAAGGAGGTGGTGGGGGTGGAGGAAGGAGAAAGAAGGTGGTGAGGGTGGGAGGAGAGAGAAAACGAGAGAGAGAGAGAGTGTGGTGGTAGTGGTGGAGGGAAGAAAAAAATTTGGTCTGTTTTGATTTTAGTCCCTGTAAATTTGGCCTGTTTTAATTTTAGTCCCTGCAAATTTGACCCTATGTACGTGACATGCTTAGTTGGCACTTGAATATGACACGCCAGATTAATGAAGTGACGTGTCAATGTCACCTTAACCCTAAATCACTAAAATGACTAAAATCAAACAATTTTTTTTTATTGGACTAAAAAAGTTTGACTAAAATTTTTAGGAACTAAAATCAAAACGGCCAAATTTGAAAGGACCTGAAACATATTTAAGCCAATAATACATTAGAATTTGGGCCTAATACCTAACTCAATGCCCACAAACAAAACTTGATTGTAAGGCAAGGAGTGAGGACCGCCCAGCCTCGTAATGACTACATTAGTCGTATCATATTTGTAGTTGACGTCGAGACAATTCACTCAATCATTATATTTGTACCTGAAATGGGGCGACTCTAGATCGGCCAGAAAAATACCAGCTCCAAGTGAAGGACGCAGGACAGGAGGGTTTTGAAGCAACTCAAACCCATTAGTGAAAATGGAAGCCACCAATACCATATCTGGCGGCACTGCATACCAAGCGTAAACAACATTGGCCTTCCCTCGCGCAGCTTCCGTCTCATCGATTTGCTTCTCGAAAGCATCCCACCAAGCCCTCCCGTGTACCCCTGAGGTTTCAAATTCATGAATGGCCTTCACAGTAGCATTACAATCAAACTTGGTCATGTTGGACATGAACAAACTGCTGAAGTAAACGTATGTTTTGTCTCTCTTCCTCAACAGTTTCGCATTGGGGAATCTTGAGGTCAAAATCTCTTCCTCCTCCTCCTCACATTCAATCTTTTCTTTCCCCACCCTATCAGCAGCAGTAGCACCAACAAACACCTCTTCCTCCTCGTGTTGGACCTTTCCGTTGCCCTTCTCATCGGCCACTTCTTGGGGTTGAATATGAACTTGAACTTGAACTGGAAATGGAACGTCTTCGGGACTGTCCTGCGAAAAATCGTGGTCGAGAAACCTTACTGGAAAGAAAGGTTTACCTTTTTGGTCGACCCAGGCGATGGACCTACAGTGACCGGAACCAAGGTGGACTTGCAGCATGCGCTGAAAGTCGAAGGCATACGTGGAGCCTTCGATGTGAAGAAGGGGTAAAATCGGCTTGCCACAGGAGAAACCGGTAATTAGGGACTCCAGGACTTCGCCCTTGAAGTCCTCCCACCGCTTGTTCAGGTAGAACATGATTCTCGTTGGCGCGTCACTGCACTCAAAGTTGTGGCCGTTGTGGGCGATGAACTCATCGCAACGAGTACTCTCTTTGTTGTCTGAGTCTGAGAGTGAGTGTTCTGGCGATGGTGGTGGTGGCAATGCCGTATATACTGAAGTTGACGGCGGTGGGACAGTAGCTTGAGCCCTTGCCATGGTCTTCTTGCTTGCTACTGATGAAATTAACAGCAAACAACCTCAACTCAATACAACAAAAATCGACCACTGTTTTATCAGAGTTCGATCAGAAGCGAGTTATATAGAGGAGCTCTTCTAGCTAGTGGGACTAGGAAGTGTTAAAATGATTCATGAACGTTTGTGTGTGGTGGCTGCGAGGGGTATTTTGGGAATACGATTGTGTTTCAATGAAACAGTTACTTGCATCAAGTGTAATTTGTCTTTGGTGCTGAGAAAGGGGAGAAAAGGCACTTTGTAATGTAACCGCTTCTTTGACCTTTTTATCCCAGCTCAGGTATTTTGTGTCGCGCGCCACAAAGTTCATATTTTTATATGATATGCATCTTTGGACCAAAAAAAATATATGATATGCATCCTTTATAATTGTTTCTTGAAGTGTAAATAAAATAATATACCAAGAAAAAAGGTAAAATAGTAATAATAATAGTAATAAATAATAATAATAAAAATACTCATTTATGATCATTCAATGTATATATCGAGTCATGAAAAAAGTTAACGTTACCTTGCTTTGGGGTGAGATTCATTTGTTTATATTTTATTAAAAACATAGACAAGTTAGCTTTCCCCATGTATGGTATGCAAAATGAAATGGGAATATATTAATTCTTGATACCTGAAAAAAATGGTATCAAATGAAAACTCCATTATCATATAGAGTATATTTCCTGAAAAGCACTCGACGACGATGGTGACTATATGTATCCATTATAAAATTGTTATTATTATTATTATTATTATTATTATTCATAATTAGTTACCTTTCATATAACAAACCCTCATTAAACAAACAAAATAATCGGGCAATTGGCACTTAAACTATTTTTTCTTATTGAATTTATAATTTTAATTTTCCAATTTAATTAATGCTGAAATATAAATTTAAAATATAACTTATTTGGACAAAAAACTAGATTAGAAATTCAGTAAATAGACAAATTGATTCAATGAATTAAGTGTGAAAATATATAGCTGAAAGAAATATTCATGAATAATTCATTTTCATTATTTATCAAAGAGTAATATGCATGTGTGTGAGTATTAACACACTTATGTTTTTAAAATATTATGGTTTTTTATAGGTAAGAAATTATAAATATATATAACATTAAAATATTAAATAAACATATAAATTGTAGATATTATCAAATCTCATAAAAAGGAAATAAAATAATATGAGATTTTCAAAATCTTAAAAGTATTGAATGCATATGCCTGTTTTTTTTTTTTGAGTTGATGCATATGCCTGTTTAATTTGTTTCCTTATTATCCATTAAATAGTTAAGAAGACTACTATATACTAATATCCTAAAAGAATAGTACTGTTACATTCATAATTTTTTTATGTGTTTAATATTTTCTGATTTTCTCCCTCAAAAAAATATTTTCTGATTTTCAAATCCCCGGTAATTCAATTCAAAATTTCATCGTAATAATTATATATATAATCCTAAATAAAACAAAATAAAATCAATAAATCTGTATGAGAAAACTTTCTTAACTACGCAGCATGATACAGACACGAGGATTTAAAACTATATATAACAATGGATGTGATAAAGAGTTTGGTTCTCATTAGTAACATCTCATGACTGATGCAGCCCCTGTATTTGCTTTACTGGAGGTTTTAGAATTTTTGAAGTTATGTATTTTTTTCATTTCTTGGCATTGCTAATAATTAATCAGAAACTCAACTGATCAACGACATCGTTCAGGTCTTGCATAATTACCTCAATTCAACTGAACCTGTCTTGATTAAGTGTTTTAATGAACTATTATTGTTGTTTGTCCTTGGCCCTGAGAGAGGAGTTAAGATCCTCTCCATTTATTTTTCTCTCTATTTCTTCTATTACTATGTTTTTGGAGGAAAATAAATGACATAAATGGAAGAAATGGAGAGAGGAAAAAATGGAGAGGATCCCAACTCCTGAGAGAGAGGGGATAGAAACGGAAGACGCGCTTTGTCTCGTAATCGTCTCTTTAACCTCTACATACATTCTGTCAACTGCTTTTCTATCGTCACGAGGTTCACAATTTTACACTATGTAGTAATATTAAATTAAATTAAAATAAAAAATGCAAGCGTTTGAAACTTTTATTCTTAAAAGATTTTAAAAATTACTTTAATTGATAACATATTTTTTAACAATGATTTACAAATGCCTCATTGTATTTAATGTCAATTAAAAGCGTTTGAGCATTAGCTAATTAAAAAATATCTTTTGACTGAATAATTATAATTAAAGATATAAAGTGTTGATTTTTTCGTATAAATTTTTTTTTGAAAGGTTTTCGTATAAAATTTTAAAACACGTGATCGTGTGAAATGAAAAATGAAGATGATAATTATCTCGTTATAAGTAATAAAAACTCAAATTTATTACACAACTGTGAAATATAAAACAGGAAACTTCTCTAATTCTCACAACTAATGTATTAATCGTAATAGAGATAAAATTTCTTTGACAGACGTAATACAGATAATTTGAAATTATATTTACACGAGAATAAAAGAAACATTAAAATTACGGGGTAACTTCAATTATATAAACATCAAATTTAAATAACATAAAAATTAAGTAATTTTTTCATTATTAATGTTTTTGTTAAAAACATGCATTATTATATGACAATAACAATATAAAATCTTATTTCACAAGACTAAAAAAAGAAGAAAAATTATTATTGTTGTTATTGTTATTATTTTTTTTGGTCCAAATTGTTGTTATTATTATTATTATAAAAATAAAATATATATTAGGCGAATTAGGCGAATCGGGTATCAATTAAAGTCCAATCTTTAATTTTGGTCAAAGGCCGAATATTTTCAAAAAGTAAGGGCCCAGTTAGTTTGGGCTGGGTGGCCCATTCGCAGTTCTAAGAGCTCTGCTTAGGTTACACTGGGGAGGTGGTGAATTCTTTACCAATGTTTTTCGTTCCGTCGTTCTCTGCCTTCCATCGTCGACGACGGTGCTGTTTCATTTCCTCGTGATTCCTGAAGGTTTGAGTCACATAAAATCTTGACACTGCAACTTTCTTATTTTTTAATTTAATTTTGATGCCTCACACACCGTCGGTTTATTGTATTAACAATCAAATTTTAAATCCATATTTCTCACACGATTGAATGAAGAGATTTCGTACCATCAGTGTGTACTTTGAATTCATTTTTTCTAGTTGCAGTTACGTGCTTATATTAATAAATTAATTAATAATGTTAGACTCTTATGCAATAGGTGTGCCATTGAGTCGTACTCACATTCAGTTCCAATGACTTCTTCTAAGAGATCAAATGCACAATCAAATGGGAAAGGAAAAGGAAAACGCCAAAAATCTTCGGGTGGTTTTTCACCGCAGGGTGTCTCTGCTGGGAGTGTTGTCTTCCGTTTGCTATGCCCCGCGTCTAAAATTGGCGGTGTTATTGGTAAAGGTGGTGCCATTATATCTCAAATTCGACAGGAAACTGGTGTGAAGGTTAAGATTGAGGAACCTATTCCCGGCTGCGACGAAAGGGTCATCACTATTTTAGGTTCTGATAAAGAGACTGAAGAAGATGCTGCTGAGCAGGGAAAGGAGGTTAATAATGATGAGACTGAAAGCAAGGGGAAGGATGATGAGGGGAAGGATCAAGGTGATGATAGTGAAGATAAAGATTCTGTTCAAGTTGAAGATTTGCAGCACGAGAAGGGGAATTCGTCTATTTGGAAGGCTGTATCACTAGTTTTTGAGAGGATGGTCGAAGGGATAGAGGATACAGGTGAAGGTGATGAAGAAAGTAATAAATCTTCTTCCTTTGTTTTTAGGCTACTCGTCTTTTCTAATCAAGTCGGCTGCCTTTTGGGAAAGGGTGGCAGTGTAATAAAGAGAATGTCATCTGAAAGTGGGGCACAGATTCGGATCCTTCCTAAAGACAAAGTTCCCCGGTGTGCAACAACTTCTGATGAGTTAGTTCAGGTAAATGTTCCATGAAATTACCGTTGCTAGTTTCATTTGAAATAGCAAACATCTGGATGGAATGCTTGCTTTGTCAAATGTCATTTGATTAACTGTCTAATGCGTGCTTTGCATGTATGCATTTTTAGTGGTTTTAGTGACTTAAAATAAGAGGCTGAACTACAAAATAGGGGTTCCATAGTTGCTATCTCGGTGCATATTACTCGTTTTAAGACTTGTTCGTGCTTGTTGCCTTGTTTCAACATTATTTTCCATATTTATGGTATGGTGTAGATCACAGGGGGAGTGGAAGTTGTCAGGAAAGCTCTTCAATACGTTTCTCAACAGCTTTTGGAAAATCCACCCCGCGATCATGAATCTCTGTCTGCCAATCTTACTGGGCTGTCATCTCATTCATTTGGTCAACACAACCGCACCTTTGCTGGTCAAGGAGCACCTTTCGCTACTGGGCCTAATGATATTCCTGTTTTCCATTCTGCTCCTCCTCTGATTTCCAAATTTCATGAAGGTGCCATCCATGGTCGCCTTAGACATCCACAGGAAATGCTTACTTTTCGTTTATTGTGTCCTGCCGAGAAGGTCGGAAATTTAATCGGTAAAGGTGGAGCAATCATAAAGACTGTGCAGCAAGAGACAGCTAGTGAAATCAAGGTTACAGAAGCCGTTCCGGATTCAGAAGACTGTGTTGTCGTCATATCTGGTCCAGCGGTAGTGTGCAAGTTTCCCATTTTCTCCTTTGAGTTATTGTTATGGAATCATATTTGTTTTCTGCTGATGTTAGTTTAATAATTGCAGCACCCAGATGATAGAATATCTCCTGTGCAAGAGGCTGTATTTCGTGTGCAAAATAGAATAGCCAGGGCTGTACCTGATGCCAAGGAGCATATTATGTTAGCAAGGATACTTGTTTCCTCCAATCAAATAGGTTGTCTCCTTGGGAAGGGTGGTTCCATCATAACTGAAATGAGGAAGTTATCAGGTGCCCAAATCCGTATATTGGGAAAGGATAAGGTCCCAAAGTGTGCTTCAGAAGACGAAGAAGTAATTCAGGTGCAATTTCTACCGAGTCTGAAATTGGAGTACATTTAAAATTGCCCTCTCTATCCCATATGGATATGGATATTATTTACAATTTTACATAAAATTCTGATATCTTGTATTTATTTATATTAAATTGAACTACTGCCCATTGGATTTGGGATATACGAGTTGATGTCATTGTCACCTAAATTTTTTAACAAAATTACCATGATTTCTTAGGGAAAAATATAACTAATATAGTCATTGTCAAGTCATGTAGCTTTTCGAAATGAGCAGTTGGAGTAACTGGCCGATAATTACATTTACATGGTAGTGATCTATCAATTCTGTTATTTGGCATGAGATGTATGATTTGTGATTGGTGTATAGTAATATTAATATAGACAATTTTTTTACCTTATGGTGTTATTTAATATTTCAAACGGTTGTTACTTATCCTTTTGATAGGTAACTGGAGAAATTGAGGCAGTGCACGATGCTCTTTTGCAAATAACAACAAGATTAAGACATCACTTCTTTCGCGATGCATATCCATCTGTCAATCATCCTTCAAATTCTGCATTTCTGGATCAACTTTCTCCATTCCCACCTTATTTGGGAAGGCGGGGACTTTCACCTCCTGGAATGTATTCTGACCTAGGTCCTCCACATCCACATGTTGGTTTCCCCCTTGATGACCGCCCTCCTTTTATGAATATACATAGACCAGGCATTCCTCCTCACATATCTGAAAGGAAGCCTTGGGGTCCTCAGGTATTAAACTATGTCATCATCGTTGGTACTAAGTTTGGTTTACCCACTGTATTTGCAGCATATCTGCATGTCATTTAGATTTAGGCTATCTTCTATCATACACTCGAGCTGGTTGTTGAAATCAGTCTTGCTGAAATTATTAAAATTGAACTGGATGAGAGGGAGGGGAAAGTGGTACAACAGGCTTGGTTTGCATAAAAATAAATGTGTACGCAATAGTATATTTAATGAAATATAGGTTTTTTAAGTTTATTGGTGTATATTCTTATTTTTCAAATCCCAAACTGTTTAATCTTATTATATAAACATTTCTTTTCAATTGTAACTTAATAATTTCCAAACAGATACCTAAAAAATTAGAAGAAAAAAGAGCTTATATCCTTAAAAGTTATAATTAATCTATTTATTTTGATATACTGCATAAGAAGTTGCAGCATCCTAGTTCAACCCTGGTCAGGAACTTTCATTTTTAAAGCTCAGAGGCTTTAGGCATGCTTCTGTGAGAGGCTGATAGAAGCCTTGTTCAGATAAATGTGTATCTATAAAATAGGACTGAACTTTGGACCAATATGCCATCATCCAGGCCAAACTATAGCTAGTCTAGTTCTCCCAACTGTAAAGTTTCAGAATGGCATGTCAATCTTTAGCTGTATTGCGAGAAGCCATTATGGCTATGCAATTGTTTGAGTTAATCATATTGGATATCTGGTTTATAGGGGATTCTTGAAGGTGGTGGACCCATGGGCTTGCCAGACTTTGCAGGAGGCCCTCGAAGAATTTCTGGATTTGCAGGGTGTCTATCATTGTCAATAATTTTGAAGTCTTTATTATTTTTCAATCTCTTTCTGATCCCCCCTCTCTCTCTGTGTAATAACTAAGTTTTATCATGCAGAGGGAGCCAACCGATTATCACAAGTACCACTGTTGAAGTTGTTGTTCCACGAGCACTGGTGCCCGTAATATATGGGGAAGATGGTGAATGCCTGAAACAAATACTTCAGGTGAACCCACTGCATCTGACAATCTATGATGTTAATTTTGTAGCTTTTATATCTGGCTGTTACTCAGATGATTTTGGTGCAAATAATATTAATAGTTGCCCAAACCAGTCATACATCCACATGACCATACCTCCACCAATATTACTTCACATATGGTTGTTTACGACGGAACACACAAAAGGGACATCAACATTATAGATATCATTTGTATTTTCCTTCGCATATGGTTGTGTGTTTACGAATTCTCATGGAACACACAAAAGGGACATCTTTGAACGTTATAGTTATCATTTGTATTTTCCTACACTCTGAATGCTTTGTGTTAATAACAACTCTTTTTTCTGTTTTAATTGGAACATAAATTGTAGGATGGTGTGATTGTGATGAAATCATTGTATGATTTTAAGGATTTTTTACATTTACAATGTGATCCGCACTTACAGATCTCTGATGCAAAAATTACTATTACTGATCCAAAGCCTGGAGCTGTGGAAACAAAAATTATAATATCTGGAACGCCAGAGCAAACGCATGCTGCACAAAGTCTTATTCAGGCATTTGTCATGAGTGAGAGGGAGTCTGGTTGATCTTTCTACTTGGTAATACACTAATACATTTGTTTCTTTTGTCTGGTAGATGTAATTGAGCTCAGTTTTTGGCTTGTCACTATTTCTTGTTGCAATTTTTAATAGGAATATGGTGTAAATTGTAAAATATTATTATCCTACAAAATTATGATTATGCCCTACCTTTGCTTTTATGTGCATTTAGTTTGACTTTTTCAAACTTAAGTTACATCCTATGTTTGATAATTTTCATTATGTCCAAAATGTATGCCTTTTCAATCTCACTGAAAACCTACTAACCTAGGTCGAGTGTTTTGAGGCTTGTAAGAAGATTAGCCATTAGGAACCCAGGGAAAAGAAATGGGAAATTGATAGAAACAATCAAACGAACGATTTTATTGAACACAAACAGGAGAGAGTCATAGAGATCTGTCCTTCAAGGGTTTCCACTTACAACTGAACCACTGCTATGTTTACCTTGCTGACAATTCTAAATCATCTCTCTCCCCTTGGCCCCCCTTATTTATTTATTTAACTATTCCTCTCTTCCTAACTAGCTGCCACTCTAACTGTCCCTAACTAATTTTCCCTTCTTTTCTATTCTAACATGGTGTATGCTGTACTCTTTTCTTGGACATGTTTAGCGATTAGGGTGTTTGATAAACCTGAATGCAATCCTATTAATATTTATGATTTATTGAATTCTTCTATTTAATATATTGGTGGAAAGAACCATGCAGAATAGTTGTGGGACATTTCTGTTGGGCTTGATTGACCAAGAATATGACAGTTGAGAAGTGTAGTATGTAGTCAAATGACATTCTGTGCGTACGGATTTAAATGCATAATTTTATTAGTATTGACCTTGCAATCCTAACTTCAGATTGTTTTCCACTGACTTATGAATCACGATTAGAGATAGTTCTTGATTCAGTTTCTGTTTCTGCTATTTCGATATGCTTGTGTCTTACAGGATTTCATGACCAGTTAGTGAGTTTGAATATCGACACCTTCCAGAATTTTCACCGTGGAGTTAAAATGTGTTTGATGCAGACACAAGCTTAATGCAGGCTCCACTTAATCAAGTGGGTATATATTGTGTATGTGCAATATGATTTGAAATCAACTGCCCCTTTCCTTGTCCCTCCAATCAAAATATAATACATCAAAAAAATTCATTTTTCTTTGTTGAGGTGTCAGATTTTTATTAGAGGGACAAAGAAGGGACATGTAATTTCAATTCGTACCACAGATAGCAATTTTAAGTAGTAGTGCTGACTTTCAAACATCTTGGGTTTATTCATGACATATATACACTGCATCTGGGTGTTATCTTCTTTCTTGCATAAGCACTTGATAACATTACATTATCGATGGACTTGGTGATGACTTATTAAAACAAAGAAAAGTGACTGATAAAAGGAAACAATATGGAACTAGGAAATAAGTATCATTGCTGAGGTTGGAATGGCTGGTATTTCTTGAGACTTTGAGCGAGGCCTTGGATGGAGCCAGCAGCTGAGATAATAGAAACGATCAAGCATGCCCAGCTCAATATCTTCAGCCATGTCCACGTGAAGGAAAATCTTTGCATCTTGGACTGCTTAATGTACATCTCTATGGGGAAGTAAACCGTCAATGGCCAGAAGGACAAGGAACCAATCAGGCCCAGGAAGTCATTGAAGAATGGAAATATCATAGCTATCAAAGCAGTGACGATAACATATGCGGTTCTCCACACTACCCTGAAGAAGTTCACATGGTAGGTTCCACATAGAGGAATGTTTACAGCGTGCTCCCCATTTACAAATTGGCTATTGGACCATTTTAGCTTACTCCAGCCCTCAACGAATCCAAATATGGGCTGACAGAAGACCTGCCAATATCAAACCCCATTCATGAGCAAAGGTAGGAACACGTAATCCTTAGAAAAGAAGCAGGAAATTGGCTTGGATCAAGTTGTGTACCTGATATGCCCCAACTAAGTGCACGGCTATGCAGACGTTGGCTAAGTCTATAAGCCAAAAAGGCTCATAGAAGCCGAACCCTGTGAGGAAATTTCCTGGTGCATCGTTTCCAAATGCCGCATAACCTATGCAGCCGCATAGCACATAAAACAATGTTGTAGTCAAGATGCCAATCAAACTTGCTCTTTTCATTACTCTGTTCTCCGCAGGGCTTGATTTCAGGGTATCCTGCAAAGTGCGGTATCCATTCCCCAATATTAATGATGAACTAGCTACATGTGGATACAAGTGTATGCAAAGGATATTGTTCAACTGAAATATTACCAAAATAATTCTCTTTTGAATTTTTTTTCCTCTTAATTGTTATTTTTACTAAATTTTAACTTTTTTGGTTAAATGAACAGTGAGAAGGGACATGCTTTTGATTTCATATGCAAATAAATAACGTCCGTGTCAAGAAAATATAATTTGCCTTGGAATCTTTTCTAAACCTTTTAGATAAACAGGTATCGTATATCTTTTCTATTTTCCACCAAAAAATAGATAAAAAATGAAGTGCGCAACTTGGTCACTCCACTATACTGCCACGGTTCTCATGAATTATGCATGCATGCAAAACAAAGAGGCTATAGCTATACCGGCGTGACGGTATTGAAATTAATGCACCATACTAACAGACACCTAGCTAGCATTCCCAAAAACTGTGCTCCATAGATCTATTTGTATTAATTGTGAAGATAGGTGAGAGCTAAATACTTGACCAAAAAAAAAAGGTGAGAGCTAAATAGTTTTCGTATCAGAAAAAAAAAATAACACATTCTTTTAAATAGACTTGTCAAACTCAATGTCAATGGGTATAGTTTAGTTGATATCACACACACAGTTTGTGGCTGGGGGTAAGATTGAGTTTTCACAAAACACACTCTTAAAGAGAGGTGGGTTTTAAGTGTGACAAAACCTCGAACTAATGATTAGTCGCAACAACAGGTATACAAGTTATGATTAATCTATTTTTCAAAATTCAACTCACTTGTCTTATGAAATAATTTTTCTAAAAAAATGTATTGTTAAAAGTGTCTCCGAGAGTAAATTATTAGCCTTCTATTTTTATATCGTTGTCAAGGGAAGATGCTAGATAGCACACATTAAATCAAAGGTTTTTTGAAATCATGGAGGGGATTTGATTTGATAAATCCCCTCTCCCCACAATCCTTTATGTATATATGTAGGCATGCATGTCCCCTTTTTGTGCAAGAAAAATGATTCATAGACACTCAATACCCATTTAACACCCAGAGAGAGAAAGAAATAAAAAAGAGATAAGTGATAGATGTGATAGAAATGATGTGATAGGAAGAGAGAGATAGAAACAAAAATAGATGTTAGATGGGTATTAAAAAAAAGTAGATATACATGTATCATTGTTGTTTATGCAAACCGAAGGTGATATTTGTCCGCAAATAATAATAATGACTTGCCTGTATCTCAATGAGCACATTAGAGTAAGCGTAAGCGAAGGCAATGTCACCAATAGCTTGAAACGTCCTCCACACCTTCTCGGCTCCGGTAACGTCCACCCCAACTTGCACCCCCGTTAATGATGTCCGTACATGCCCCCCGCCTTCACCATCGACCAAACATGCATGCATGCATGCATGCATCTAATCATTAGTATATATAAATTAATGTAAAAGCGGACACTATCCTAGCTAGCTAGTACACATAACAAAAGGTTTTAAGTTTTTGATGATTGATTACCTGTTACTTTAGCTATAGAGAGACCGAGGCCAATGGAGGAATAAGCGAAAGACATAACGGCTGCAACAATGGAGAGCCACGAGAGCTTGTGGAAGTTTGGTATCTGGCTTAGCACGATTTGGATGCAAGCAAAGAGGATCATGAAAGGGTTGTTTGATATCGAGCACTTATCTTGATGCCCATGTTTGTGAAAACAATTCGACCTTTTCACCGCCCTACACCACCATTTCAAAAACACAGAAATAATTTATTAATTTTCATAATATACCACCGTTTGTCAATATAATAATATACTCCATACAATTTATGTGAAAACTTACACCATACTAATTGAAGCAGTTATCGTGTAGCCGATGGTTACACCGACAAGATTTATATACTGAGCTAATCCACACAGCTGGAACTTCCTCCCTCCTACGCAAATTAATATTGGAAACGCCAAATTATAATTAGATAAGTCAAATTTTCGATTCGGTACTAGTACTCTATACATCATGTATAAATTTAGTTGTAGATATATAAATATTCATGTTTAAAAAAAAAAAGATAATGTTGGAAGAAATTAAAATTAAATAACAATGTACCTAAGACGGATCTAACAACCTCGGAATAGGTGTAATTCCGCTTGCCATGAACAGGGTCAGGGGAACGATAACAATCGGCGAGAAGAGTGGAAGTGAAGTAAGTGATGAAAGAGAAGGCAAAGAGAACTGCAGGCCCAGCAACCCAACCCATTTGAGCAATTGCCCATGCAAGCGATAGCACCCCAGACCCTATCACCGCCGTTATGATATGAGCACTCGCTGTCACCCATGTCCCTACATTTCAATTCATCAATCAAACACATCGCATCATAAACATTTCAATTATTCACTATATATAATATAATATAGGTTTTAAATTGCAACCATAGTCGTAACTATGTAGCGATTTTTGATATCGTAGAAAATTATGGACAAATAAAACTGATGCAACCATAATTATGGTCGCAATGAGATTTTGGAGACTCCCTAAACTATTATATTGCGATCGCAATTTCAATTTCGGACCTTGATTTATAACCTTGATAACCATGTGTTAATTATAGTAGGTCCTATATATTAATACTATATACTATATATGACATTATGTCATATGTGTGTATATATATAATATATGATATATACCAGTTCTCTTGACTCGTCCGTCATCGTCGAAGTTTTTGCCACCGTCTTCAGGGGTTTCTAGGTACATGCTGTTCTTCTGAAACTGATCAGTATTCATCTCTCTCACAATTTCTGTCTTTGAGTGTGCTTGTGTCAGTAAAATAACAGAGAAAGAAATTAAGGTGTGAGTGTTGTTGCTTGGTTTTAGCTTGGCAACTCTCTTGTAGTTATAGTGGAAGCGTTTAGCGAACAAAGATATATTAAATTCTTGAGTTATACAGAGGAGAAAGGCAAGAACAATGATAGTTTGTGAGAAAAAACAATAATGGGTTAAATAGAGAGAGGAGAAGGGGAAGTCAAAGGGGGATATCGAGTTGTTAAGTGGGAGTGTGGCACATGTACTTAAACGATGGGTTGAGGAATGTTTATTGATAAAAAATGAAGGAAAAAAAAAAAGTAGCATACTTTTTGAAAAGCAATGGAAGTAGAGAGAAAGGCAATATAAAATTGAAAAGCATGTGAGAGTTAGGAGGTTAATATGATAGCTAGGTGGGTTTGTAAGTGTGGAATTTTTGACACGCCCTCTGAACCATTGAAGGTGGCAAGTTCTGGTCTGGCATGTGGATCCCTCGTGTCCCCACCCCGTGCCCATTTTTCGTTTTAGTCCATCCATCTGGAGAATTTTCATAGCAGCCACTTATGATGGTCTTTTGTGAAAGTGGCAGAAAAATCCCTCTGACTAAGGAAGGGCGCACCATCACCATGCATGCCCTCTCTCGCACTTCACTATAGATTCCCTGTATATATATATATATAACCACTTTTTGGTCTTATTGGGTTTTTATTCTTTATTGTGATATATAAATAAATTTTTTTATATAGTTCTTCGTCTAATCAAAGTCGAATCGGGTAGATCCATATAAAAAATAAAACTATCCAAGTGTCTATTTTTTTCGTTCATAAAACCTAAACCGAAGAACTTGTTTAAGGAAATTTTTGAATAATTAAATCATGTAAGAATTTAACCGAAAAGACCTATTTCCTCCACCTGCAAAATTTGGTTAATATAGATGGGATATGAACTCTGACCTAACTTTCTCAATTTTTCTTCGTTATATATAATTCATGAGGCGCAATGATGAAGATCATATCAAGTGCACCTCTGGCTAGCTATGATATAAAATCCCGAGTTGCCGACTAATAAAGCAGCCAAGCATCTGCATCTCATTGGTTCCAAAATCAGAGGCAATAATTCATGATGGACAAAAAAGAGATAATATTTTTTTTCTTTAAAAATACACCTACACTATTCTAGTTGTTTTATAAATGAATAAATAAATAAAACTAAGCTTAACCATCACTCTTATATGTCTCCCATGTTTTTCATTCATCACTATATACTAGAGTTACGCCTCAAATGGATGGTCTTTATTGATGCCCATGTTCTGGATAACTTTAGCCGCGAATGGTGTAGAGAAGAGCTTTTAAAGTGACAATGAAACTGGGAATTGTGGTCCATTATTAATTGCTATGATCTGTCTAGTGTTTACTAGCTATCAATATTTGTGATTATATATCAACGGTGCAATTCGGCTGAAAATAGATAGATATATATTCTGAAACTCTGCTTGTTGGCGCATTCACTATCTAAAAATCTTTTGCATTTTGACTTTCCCAAAAAAAAAACTATATCTAAAAATCCATTCTCATCCTTTAATTTGCTCTGTTTGTCCTCACCCACCTGAGACAGAGCAACCGTGTTAATTAGCATTGAAGCGCTGCATACTAATGAAACTTGGAAACGTTAAACCCAATGATAAGTCTTGAAGAGGATAAATCATCGTCCTGTTTGAATTGATAAACTTTATTTGGATGTATTTTTATAGAATAATTTATAAATAAACATTTAATTTAATTTTTTTAAATCACTTATTGAATAAATATTTAATTAAACTATTCAAAGAGAGAAAGTTTACTATGAACCCCTGTTTTTGGTCACTCAGCAGTGGATTATTTCAGCTGTTGCATGTGTAGTATTTTACTATTTACATGGATAAGAAACATTTACTAATTTAAATTCTTTTAATGTTTTTATTTTAAGGCTTAAATATGTTTTTGGTCCCTCATATTTGACCTAAGTTCGTTTTTAGTCCCTCAAATACCAAGAATATTATTTTAGTCCCTAATCTTTTGAAAATCAGTCACTTTTGGTCTTTTTCCTTGAAATATAAGAGACTAATTGTGACACATTTTTAAAATATTAGGGACTAAAATAATCATGTGAGGGACCAAAAGTGATTGATTTTCAAAAGATTAGGGACTAAAATAATATTCTTGGTATTTGAGGGACTAAAAACGAACTTAAGCCAAAAATACGAGGGACTAAAAATATATTTATGCCTTATTTTAAATATGTTTTTATGTCATTTTGCGAATCTTATGGTATTTATTGGTACATTGCAGTAGTACTTGTGTTTTTTTAGTGCATTGCCTTTTAGTATTTTCTTTTTTCCCCCTAAAATCCCATATTCACCATCATTCCCTACGCTTGTGGCCGTCGCTGTCCTGAGAGAATTTCTAGATAGGGAAGGGGAATGTAAGAAGCGTCAATAGAACCAATTTGCAATGTTGCGTATTTCTGACCCCAAATGGTTATGGATGTGGCCATGGTCAGTGGAACTTAGCCTAAAACACTTTGTAGCCGATCATGTTATCGTTTTATGCATGTTTATATACATTGATACCTTCTTTGATCTGACTCTGTCGTACTGTTTATTGATATTGCCGGGTATGGTTTCTTTCATCGTTTATATATACATGGTAGCATGGTTTTAAATTGCAGTCCGTAGCGTGATTTTTACACTATATCATAATCGCAATTGCAGCTACATCAACTGTATTTTGTCCGCAATTTTGTACAATATCCATGATTGTGACATAACTGCAACTGTAATTTAAAACCTTGCATGACAGTAGGATTGTGGCATGGGAACTTAACAAATTTGATCAAGTTTTTTCAATGCAGAGTCTTCTAAATTATGCAACGGATCACAGCCAGTAGTCCACATTCAGGTCTTCATCACAGTCACCACCCATTCCTTCGAGGCTATGACTTGTGACTCTCCACCAGTACTAGTTAGTGCACCAGTGCCCACCCAAACACGGTCAGTGTAAGACTCGATTGCTTGACCAAGTCATGCAGTGTTCCTAAATCCTAATCGGGAAAGTGACCATGGCATGGACAGAGAATATGCTAATATAATCTAATATTGTTGCGGCGACAATGTATGAAACAGACACAAGGGATAGCATCCTAAAGTAGCATGAATTGAAATGTGCAAGGGCTAGCTCCTGTCAATTTGGCACTTTTTCCCTCAACCATGAACGAACATTTTTGTATGGTTAACATTCTTGTCCCTATTATTATCACGAGCTAAATATTCGGACTCATCCTCACTTTTCTTATTTATTATTTTTGCTAAATCTTGTTCTCCAGAATATTTAGTAAGTGTTTTATAATCCTTGCTAAATGCTCCTATGAAAACGAATCAATCTCTCAAATTCAATTACTCCCACTGAGGCTTCTACGTCACTATTCCACAAACTTCTCCATTAACCCTTTTATTTTTTATTCGCTTTAGGGAAGCCAACCACGGGACACGTAAGCTCGATTTTTGTTCTTTAATAGATAAACTGATATTAAATGCATCGAAAAGAACACGTCGAAAAAATGCATTGAAAAGTAGTGACTTGGATTTGCTCTACCCAAATTCCTCTTCTTTGGAACAACATGGGACCATTCCACAATTTTCACGACGAATCAACCTTCCAGCTGTTGGCAGTAGCTCAATCTTCAACAGCTATTACACTTCATACCAAAATATGACAATGAGGAATATGTAATTTGGAAAAAATGCTGGGAAAATATTGGAAATTTGCCCCTAAAGCAAACTATTCGTCCATTATGTTGCACGCGACATAAAAAAAAGGTGAAGAAAATTAAAAAACTGTATCATCTTTGCATATCTCAGATATGGGCCTATTATCCAAATCATTTTGGCAAAGTTGGCGGATCACACTATTAAAATGATTTTGGGCCGATATTTGGCCCATTTACGGAGTTTTCGGAGCCATCATTCAGACATTCTTGAACAATTTGACCCAAAAAAAGGACATTCTTGAACAAGGAGAAGCCCACAAGTTTATCGGGTCAAAAGAAAAAAAATGGTTTGACAAGAAAAAGCAAAAAACTTGGAGAAAGGCATTGACAAAAAAATATAATAAGAAAAATTTGTGAATAGATTAAGATAGTCATCAATCTCATATGTAGACTTTCACAGCTTAGCATGGAGCCTTTATTTGTTTAAAATATTTTTTCTTAAATTTTAAATTTTTAGAAGAACCCGTCAAAAAAAACTAGAAGAAAAAAATAAAAAAAAACTGGTTCGTAGTCAATTTTTAACTGATTTGTTGATCGACCAATTTTTTTGAATTAAATGAATTAGACATTTGATCGATTCACCACTTTTCTAGTCAAATTGTTTAATCCGATCCAATTTTAAAATAATGTTTCTTTATTTCTCTTAATTTTGGAAAATAAGAATAATACTTGTTTAATATTTCTTGTAAAACTCACTTTATTTATTGTTGGATGAAATCCAGTTCTAACCCACTAATAAAAAGTAAATTTAATTTATTTATGAAATTCGCAGGTAATTTTATTTCACAATAGAAAGAGGACTAATAAAAACTATAAAGAGATCTTGAAGTGTGTTTGGTAAAATTCCAACTTTCAATGACATCAACCAGTCAATGACAAAAAGAACTTTCACTTTAAATCCGCTTTACCGCTTATTTTGGATTCGTATTTCGTAATGCCATTCTCTGTGAGCTGGATTGAGAGTCAAAGCCTCGCGAAAATTAGAAAAGGCTTAACTTAATTTGTATTTTTGGGGATGCCAGTCGTAAAAGATTCACATTTAATTTTACACACGTCATTTTTCGGGGTTAAAGAAATGGATCGTTGCATGTCCAACCAAGATAGACATTTGGATATTTTGTTCAACCCACGATTCATTCTTATTTCTTGATTCCAATTGATGACAATCGTAATTTGATTTTGATACACAACAAAAACGCAGACACCTACCCCAAATTGTTGTGTTACGACTTACGAGATTTATTTTCCCCCAAATTTTGATTACAAGTTTCGTTATCAGAAATTACCAGAGTCAAATATTCTGTACGTGGTTAATTACACATTTTGCATTGCTGTGATGTTAATTATTGGGGGTATTTCTCTTGCTCAATCGCCAAGCGTTTTCGAAGGAGGGTGGTGACTAGTGTTCATTCATATCAATGGATATGGGTTATGTTGGTAAAGAATTAGGGGGTGTAAGAAAGATATGTCGAGGTAGCTAATTGTAATTATTAATAATTAATAGTTATTAATAATATCACCTAAAAGGAAGAGATGAGTATGCTGGTTATATGCATGATGCAGCAGCTAGGGGAGGGTGTTTTGTTGGTCTGAAACACTGAAGCTTGCCGGTAGAGTGGTTGGCCTTATGTAATGCCTCGCCCAGTTTAGGTCAAGCCGGTGGTTATGTCGGAAACTGTACAGGAAATTGGCATCTATGTTCATAGGTTTCACAATCTTGACCTTTTTAGGCAGGGGTATACACACCTTTTTACTTTTTATTTTCTGCTTCCCATTTTCTTTCTGAATTTCTAAACTGATGTATATGTTTTGTTTTATATAGATGGTATCAGATTAGGATTAGAGTAAGATGGGAGGACAGTGAAAATAATTCTCTAGGAATCCCAGCCAGAGTTGTTCAATATGAAGGTAATTTATCAGAATTATGCTCTATTTGCTCTGCATTGTTTGTGTCAGAGGAAACTAAGTTATATGTTATACCCAAGCTAGGATTCATGATCCTTTTAGCATACAGAGGATATACTTCTCAGCCACTTACTTTAATTATAGTTTGCTAAGTGGTATATATAACTGCTTTATATTTTTGAAAGAAAAGAAAATGTACTAAGACTCTTCAAACTACCCATTTTCAAACAGACACTATGAATTATACAATGTTTTATGTTAATAACTAAACTATAAAATTTATTTCAACTGTTCAGTTATGCCATAAATCGGGATTGCACTTGCACTTTTCCAAGTATGTTTCATATCTATGAATGGAATTGTGGGTTTCTTGTTCGGTTACTTTTGACACTACTATCTGTAATTCTCTCTCTCTATTTTTCTTTGGTGGATATACATTTTTCTTCCAATGAAAACTATAACAGAAGCTTTTTCTTAAATGCAAAATTAATAACTGAGGTAGATAATTTTTGGTTCTGCAGCTCCTGATCTGGATCCAAGCAGTATTTATAGTGTATGGAGGATTGATGATACAGAAAATAGCTTCTCAACGCAGACCTTTCGGATAAAATATGCTAGGCAGGATATTCATTTATGTATGATGATCTCATTCATCTTATCTCGCAGTAGATCTGTGGTAATGATCTCTCTTTCATTTTCTTCTCATTCTAAGTGTATCAAGGGGAAATTATATTATATATTCAATACCATTGTGCCAAGGGTCTATTAATAAGGTCCCCTAGATCATACCACACAGTCAACAAGGTTGGCATATCAATTGCCTATCGATTTGTCTATACAAGCAGCACATTTTGCATGACACCTGTATTTATTGATGTAGATTGTAAACAATAGATGAAATAGAAAAGAAACCTAGGAAGTTTAGATTATGACAGTAATGCTAGTAATATATTTTCGAATACACTCTTTCCAACACTATTATTTGGTGAAATTCACGGGTCTCACTAAATCATGTGGTTCCATTCTCTACTTGGTGGGATCCATTTTCAAAGTGATGGGACCATATGAATTTCATTCAATAATAGAGAATGTGTTAAAAAGAGTATGTTACAAAGTGTATTCGTAGCAGTTCTTAAAGGATTAATTGTAATATTGACCGGGTTTAACAAGGTTAATATATTTGGGTTAAAATATTGAATATTGTTTAAGGCTTATGTTATGGTTGGGTTATTGAGTTATTAAATCTTTTTAGGGAGTCTGGACTGATACTAGCAATATTAATTTATTATTGCTTGTCAGATTGAGGTTTACATGTTCTTATATTCACATGTAAACTAAAGGGGATCTAAAACCGACAATATCAAAAATTGCTTAACCTTTAATGAGAAACTAAGTATCATCGCACATATATCATTCATAGCTCCTTGTATTTTCAGTTTAATATTTTTATTCTTATCACAGTGAACTGTTTTATGTGGGTCTTATTTACAGGATTTCACTACAAATGCGGTTATTTTAAAGTTTGAACTTATTTATGCTCCCGCATTTGAGAATGGGTGAGTCTTAAAAGTAGTGTGTTCATTAGCCCATTACATGATTGATGATCTACACACATGTTTGTTTCCTTTTTGGTTGATATTTACTTGGTGAAAATGGAATACTCACTGTAGCATACCATCTACAGGGCTGACATGCAAGCTTCTCTGGATGCTTCCCCTGCTGCTATCCATGAATTCCGAATTCCTCCTAAAGCTCTTCTAGGATTGCATTCGTATTGTCCCGTCCATTTTGATGCTTTACATGCAGTGCTTGTTGACGTAAGTGTACATGTCAGTCTACTGAAAGGTGCTTCTTACTCATCTGCATCGAAGGTACCCAGGTTTGTTAGATGTTCTAATTTTTATTATGAATCTACTAGATTTTTATTTTAGCATTATTTGTTCCATTCATAAGTTAATTTTAGATCAGCTATGATTGCAAATTTATTTTTAAGCATGGTTGGTTACATAGATTAACCTGTTCACTTGATCCATTTCAGCAATTCTGCCTACACTAAAGTCTGTCGATAATGAGGCAGATATGAGAGACAGACATCACATAACACCTATATGTGGATACAACTTTCTAAAATTTATAAACATGAACTGCTAAATACAACACATAAAATAAATTCAAATCAACATAAAAATACAAATCCTAAATTAGAATAAATACATCAATATTTCATAAGTCAACTTTTGTTTACAATAAAAGCTTCCATTTATCTAGTCATTGTGGTATTCCATTTGTATTGGCACAAAACTACAAATTAATAAATAACTGAAAGATGTAGGGAAGAAGCACCCTTTGTTTTTCTTTTTAGTAGAAGCACATGCACATGTTTTATTGTATGTGGAGTGTGAACTGCATTTTTTGAGTATTATCTGAAGTCTGAACCTCTTTGCCATGTAATGATAGCATATGAACAATCATTTGCTTTTTAACATAATCTAAATTTAAAGAAACAATATATTTCATATAAACTAATTTTATAAATGATGTATGGTAATTTCAATACTTATATTTGTACTTTAGTAATAAGGGATGATGAAGATCCTTATTCTTTTCTAAAACTATATTCTATTATGTTTTGATCTTTAGACATTCTTCTTCAAGCATTAACATAATGTTTTGTATGACTGACCAGGGCTTCTGTGGAGTTGCTTCTCAAGATGTGAAAGATATCACGCTTGTTAAAGCATTATTAACTGCCCGTGATATATTGCTGGAAGAACTAAAAAAAATTAGCAAGGCAGTTAATGAAGCTATAGATATTTCAGACTTTGTGTCAAAAATGAATAATGTGAACTTAATAAATTATGTGGTGCAAGAGAATCGGTTTGCCATAAATGATGATGTTTTGGGACAAGGCAAGCCACAAAATGGTCTTGAGGTCCTTGTTTTTATTTCATGCTACAGAGTCTTACATTTTTTGGTTTGCATTTATATTGTTTTTATGGTTTCTTTTTCATTGATTCTTTGTTCTCTTCCTGTACAGGGAGGAAATGGTGCTCAGGATTTTCTGAATGTTGAAAAGCTCCATTCCCTGTCTCAGAATGAACTGTTGATCTGTTTTCATTCATTGGGAGATCAATTGTTCTATTTATGGAAAATATTTTTAAAATTCCATAGGTTTGCTTCTTATCCTGTATCATGAGATTCATTACAATTCGATAAAGATGTGGTTCTTAAATTTTGCGCTTGATCAGACTCAAGTTTTGACATTTTTTTCGTACTTGTGTTATTTTCACAAATTTGATACAAGAGTAATAGGTGTAGTTTTTTGTTTTATTTTTTTACTTAATGCCTTTTAACTAGCTAGAGTAGATCACTTGGTTTGAACAGTATATTTAGTAGATGTACTGATAAAACACTTTGAGGGGGGTGCTAAATGATATCATCAACCTTTGTTTCCCTCAATAAGCCATCTCTTTTATGGTTTGTTTCAGAAGATAATTCCAAATGAATGCTTGGAATGGTTGTTAATCCGCATTCAGGAGTGAATGTGCTGCCATGCATATAACATGATATTGGTCCAATTTACTGCCTGAAAATTATAAGTTGTGGACTCTGCACAGCATGCTTGAACGAGTATCATGCTTCATCAAACTTTGTCTTACCTTGCTTAATCAGCTGATATTTACTTCTTACTAGGGATAACAAGACAAAGATTATAAAATATTTTCGTGATGCATGGGCTAAGGATCGGAAAGCTGAGTGGTCAATATGGATGATGTATTCTAAGGTAGAGATGCCTCATCATTATATAAATAATAGGAGTGAGTCTTCTCGTCGTGGTGTGCACAAAAGAGTTTCCAGTTTATGGAAGTTACCTGATGAGGTATGGTCCTTCATATTTTAGTATTGTGCAAGTTGCTTTGAGAAAAGAAACATGGGGAAAATAAGTAGTAGTTTTTTATGCAATAGACTTAAAAGCATTAAATCATACAGCCTCTTGAGACTGCAATTGCATGTGCTGAACTTCATCGAAGGAGCATTGCACAAATGCGGGTAAGCTATGAACTCTTACATGGTCCCAGTAACTCTTATTTTACATTGAAATGTGGCCTTTTAATGATTTTTTTTTTTGCAGATTAACAACCGTTCAATTCAAGACATGCAGATATTCGGAGATCCTTTGCGTATACCAGTTGTGATGGTTGAACGAGTAATGAATGTACCACGACGTAGTATCAGTGAAAGTTCAATCCTGGGACATGTTGGACTTGTAGATTCACATAACTTAACAAATGGGTTCAGCAATGACACCATAGGCAAGAAACCTGCACTACAAAGTAATGCTCGTGTGTTGAAGATTGTTGTCTTTGTGCATGGGTTTCAGGCATGTCTTGTGGATTTTATTGCAAAACCGTACCTTTTTTTATATAGGACTTGAGCTTGTCAAGTGTTTGCCCAAGCTTGACTGGATAGGGTTGGTCTGACTTTTAATCAAGTAAAATATAACTTTTGATTATGAAGTTTGCCCAAGTAAAATACTAAAAATTGTAATTGCTAACCTATTTTTGTGGTATAGTGTAGCTGACATAAACTGAGCCCAAATGGGACATTGCTATGCTGTTTGGAAATGCATGATTTGTCTACTCTCCTCTCTTTGTTATTCAATATTTATTTTCTCAAAATAAATGAAAAATATCATACACATCAGATGTTATCATTTTCATTTCAGCTGCATCCAGATTGCAAATCAATATTGATGCAAATCCATATTCTTGTTCAATATCTGGTTAAAAAGTTGATTAAATGCTTATTCTTTATTCAAAATGTTTTAGGGTCATCATCTGGATCTACGACTTGTCCGGAATCAATGGCTTTTGATAGACCCCAAAGTAGAATTTCTCATGTCAGAGGTTAATGAAGATAAAACATCCGGAGACTTCAGAGAAATGGGGCATAGGCTAGCTCGGGAAGTCATTTCTTTTCTTAAAAGAAAATTGGACAAAGCATCACAATATGGGAATTTGGGAGATATTAAACTAAGTTTTGTTGGACATTCTATTGGTAACCTCATTATAAGAACAGCGATAGCAGGTAACTTATAATTGTTGAAGCGATGCTGCTAATCGGTTTGAAATTTGGTGCTAAAGTTCGTCCTATGTTTGCAGATAGCATAATGGAGCCATATCGAATATACCTACATACATATGTTTCAGTATCTGGTCCACACTTGGGGTATCTTTATAGTTCAAACTCATTGTTTAATTCTGGAATGTGGCTTTTGAGGAAGCTAAAAGGCACACAGTGCATTTCTCAGCTCACTTGCACAGATGATCCAGATTTGCAAAATACATTCCTCTATCAACTGTGTAAGGTAGGGAAGGTGTCCTACAAAGGTTGGGATCAAATGACACAGGCATGAGATCATAGGTCTTGCATGCCAAGTTTGATGTCAAATTGGAGTTACTGAACATCAATTATTTTTTCCAAGTAAAACTTCCTTGTATTTGAAAATGATAACTAATGCTGATGTGATTTTTAAAAGCTGGCATGTATGATCTGCATTATGAATTCCTCAAAGCCAATGGCGACTTTATTGAGAAACGAATTCTATAAAATGTCACCATATTATAAGAGATATTTATTTTGATGAGTTTCTAATACAGTTCTTTGCATTCTTTGTTTTTTCAGCAGAAGACCTTGGAACATTTTAGGAATATTATCCTGATATCTTCCCCTCAGGTATTGCCTTCTGTATCGATTCTTAAAATCATATTTTGGAATGTTATTTACTTCATTTTACTGTTAGTCTTTCTAGCATTGATTGTTATACATTAGCATCTTCGTGAGTCTAATATGGATTTGGAGCTTTGTCATGGATCTTAGAACATTAATTTGCATGCAAAGAATGCTCTTCTATTACATGATAATATAAATTTTACAGTCTCAAAAGTTCTTTGTGCATCTGCATTAAAACTGCACACAAACAAACATTTCAGGATGGTTATGTGCCTTACCATTCTGCAAGAATTGAATCGTGCCAAGCTGCTTCACATGACACTTCAAAGAAGGGTAAAATGTTCTTAGAGATGCTGAATGCTTGTTTGGACCAAATCCGTGCCAACCCGTCGGAACATCGAGTTTTCATGCGCTGTGATGTCAACTTTGATGCCTCTGCCTATGGCAAGAATTTGAACTCCTACATTGGCCGGGCTGCACACATTGAATTTCTAGACTCTGACATTTTTGCGAGGTTCATAATGTGGTCTTTTCCAGAACTATTTCGATAGCACTTTGGCAGTTGCTGTGATTTGTCTTCTCTGCATTCATTTCACTTGTGTGTTGTTCTAAAATATAGCCTTCAGGCATATCATAACCTCTAATGGTCTCAGTCTCACCCACGGCCTTCACAGTTTTCCTTCAAATATTGGGTTGGCAGCAGCTGCATATAGACTACTGAGTTGTGTATTTATTTATTTGCCTTCAAGAAACTCCTTGTATACATCTTTAGGAAGAGCAAGGGTTATGTTGATGTAATTACTTCAGCTTAGGAAGATCACTACGTATTTAATGTTTATACCTTTACGCAAATTCATGTCTGAAGCCGTTAAAACTAAGTAGCAAACTCTGGTTGAGTCACTCCTCGCAACACATGTTAAGCCCATGAATCTTTATTTTCAGTGAGTATTCTTTTTTGTAGATTTTTATTGAATTTGATAGTTATTCTTAACTTTAATGAGAGCTTCTCCATGAGGGACTAAAATATACTATTTTTATTAAACATATAGACCACAAATAAATAAATAAAAATTGACGAAAAATAAATAAAATTTTAATAAGAACTAAAATAGCAATTAACAAACATGATATATTTTCAACGTTGTATTTTAAAGGATAAAGTGCAAGTTTTAACAAATGTATTGTTTCAGTTACATCATTTAACAAAATTGTATTTTTTAACTATCCAATACAAGAGATAATTTTTGTTATTTGATTTATCTTCTAGGTGACTTTTTTATTTTATAATTTCTCCTTTTTATATTATCTTCTCTCTCCGCTTATAGTTTATTGGATTTTCATAACAACTTTCATATGCATCGACTCTCTTTGGCGAAAATAACTTATAAGTTGATTGATAATTGATGAATTATTGGTAGTTGATAAACTAATTTGTAGCTGATAATTGAAATGTTAACTTATTAAGTTTGAAGTTCTCGGTAGAATTAGATCGTTATTGAACAAGTTAATAAATGTAAAACATCGTAAAAGACATGTTTATAAAATCAATTTGTCAGTATTATAATAATAATAATAATAATTTATCGGTTTTTATTTTGCAACTTTCCAAGATATATTTTAGGTGGATTTTATTGTTTAAATGTTGTGATCTCTATCGGTTTATCCAAATAATTTGTTCTCATCCAATTCGAAATAGACGTCATAGAAGTTATTTATGAACAATTCATTAACCGCTTCCTCTCGGATTTCGAAATTCTGTGATATCTGATCTATCAGCAGCACACGAAAGAGTGTTGTGTGTGATTCGTTCCAATGGCCGAATTCTCTCTTCCTGGGGACTCTTATTTTCTCGGATTTGATAGTTCAACTCAGTAAGTTTTATATTCCCACAATTGCATCACACATTTTCAGTTTTCGTTTGATGTAAATCTAATAAGTTGAAAACTGCATGAAATTAAAATTTTGAATTTTTATTCCGTTGAAGATCGTTAAAGGCAACCGTGTTGGACTCCAACCTCAATATCGTTGCGTCTGAGCTGGTTCACTTTGATTCTGACTTACCCCATTACAAGACCAAAGATGGGGTTTACAGAGACCCCTCTGGCAATGGCAGAATTGTTTCACCCACATTGATGTGGGTGGAAGCTCTTGACCTCATGTTTCAAAAGCTCTCAAAATCAAATCTTGATTTTGCCAAGGTTGCTGCTGTTTCTGGTAGTGGACAGCAACATGGTAGTGTCTATTGGAAAACTGGTAGCTCTCAGATTTTGTCATCATTGGATTCTAAGAAGCCATTGCGGGTACAGCTTGAAAATGCATTTTCCATAAGGGAATCTCCAATATGGATGGACTGTAGCACCACTTCTGAGTGTAGGGCAATTGAGAAAGCTTGTGGGGGTGCCTTGGAGTTGGCTAGGGTGACAGGATCACGTGCATATGAAAGGTTTACTGGCCCCCAGATTAAGAAAATTTCTGATACTCAGCCAGAGATTTATAAGAACACCGAAAGGATCTCGCTTGTTAGCTCCTTCATGGCGTCTCTATTCATTGGTGCTTATTCTGCTATTGATCATACTGATGGTGCAGGCATGAATCTAATGGACATAAAGGAAAAGGCTTGGTCTAAAGTAGCACTTGAGGTTCTTGATGCTGTTAACTTCCCCTTAATTCTTATTCGAATTGGTTTTTGATGTACCCTCAAATGTGGCAATGGGTTTAGTTACTAACTAATGTTCCTAAGTTCTTGTTCGACCAATATATATGAATTCTAACTATTGGTTGTTGCAGGCAACTGCCCCTGGTTTGGTGTCAAAACTTGGAAAATTGGCCCCTGCATATGCTGTTGCTGGAAATATTGCCGTATATTTTGTAGAGAGGTTTGTTGAACATTTTTATCTATTTATTCCTCCTTTGGAATGCAACCAAAATTAAGCCAGTTTGTTACATTTCATATGACATGCTGTCATAATCCACTAACTAGATTCAACAACAAATAAAAACTCAGGTAACATATCCACATAGAACCTAGAGTGTCTAATAATATCTGCTGGAATTGATGTTTAATTGTACAATGAGAAATTGCTTTATTTGAAATTCGAAATGATTATGGATACATTGTTAATTAAATATTTGCCACTCGCATATTTGCAATAATTGTTAACCAAATGCAGGTTACTCTAATTATCTCCTACATGGTGTGGCTTAGTCGCTTAGATATATATTTTGGTAAAATATAATTCTGGATACTCTGCATTTTTAGTTGCTTTTTTTATGACAGAACTGCAAAGCTATTGTATGCTAGCTATCTGCAAGTTTGGACATATTTTGTGTTGTAAGGATATGAAATTGCTTCACAATCACTTGCTGGCCAAAATGGTCTATGACTTGTGTTGTCTGTGACATATCAAGTGTGTGGGGAAAATCTTTGCATAAGTTCCAATATGAAACTGCTATGGTTCTTTGTCTACTTGCATGAGCTACATCAAATGCTTAGATTGATGAACTGAAGTTTATTTGTTGTGTTAGGTATCACTTTAACAAGAACTGCTTGGTTGTTCAGTGGTCAGGAGACAACCCTAATAGTCTGGCAGGTGCCATAATTTTTTCATTAACATATTCTACAAAGTATCTCCGATTTTATATATTCTTTCTAGTGGGTTTTAATCATATACTTCAGTCGAAGTTTAAAACGATGAGAGTCAACCTCCCCGTGGAGAAAATGAAACACCAAAAACTTAATTCATGTAGTGTTTGTTGCTTCCATCTTTGGCCGAAAAGATACTTATATTGTATATTTTTTTTTTATCTTCTCATCTTAAAAAAATTATTCATATCTGCAGGTTTGACCCTAAATATTCCAGGAGATCTCGCCATCAGCCTCGGCACTAGTGACACTGTACGTTAACATACATAGGTTACCTTACCTCTGTTGGTCTGTCCTGATTTCTTAGTGGGAAACCTTGGAAAATGATAGCAGCTGCATATGTTGCCATTGGAGGAATAGTAACTATTTTATAATATAATTAAAAAAAAATCCCATTATATGCTTTTCATATTATCATACAAGCAATTTTTTTAAATGTAAACCGACACCTTTGCTTTGAGTTATACATTCTAGCTTATCTCTCAGGTATTTATGATCACTAAAGATCCTAATCCAGGATTAGAGGGACATGTCTTCCCTAATCCAGTTGATGCAGAAGGTTACATGGTAATGTTGGTATACAAAAATGGGTCCCTTACCCGAGAAGGTAGTGTTGTCATTATTGTCTGATACATGTATTGTTTGTTTGCATACACAGCCCACTTAAATGGTTCTTGTAGTTTCTAATTCTGGGCCCATCTCCACCATTGTCAGATGTGCGTAACCGCTATGCAGAAAAATCTTGGGATGTTTTCAATAAATTTCTGCAGCAAACACAGCCTTTAAATGGTGGGTATCATGAAACTCCTTCTATGTTATCCACTCTCTGATCTCACAATGCGTTTTTTGTTAATAGGTGGAAAGTTAGGTTTCTACTACAAGGAGCATGAAATTCTACCTCCTCTTCCAGGTGCCTGTTTAATTTTCCCACCCACTATATTACTTGTACTGAATTATAAGTTGACTTTGCTTTACTAAAGAAGTTGCTAACGATTTTATCATGGTCCCAGTTGGTTACCACCGCTATGCCATAGAAAATTTCTCAGGCACACTGGATGGAATGAAGGAGCAAGAAGTGAAAGAGTTTGACCCTCCATCTGAGGTTAGGAAATACATGGCAACTCATTGGTTTAGTTGAAATCCTGGATAAAAAACTTTTCAATTGAACAATAAGCTAAATTACAGGTACGGGCATTAATTGAGGGTCAATTTCTCTCAATGCGAGCTCATGCTGAAAGATTTGGCATGCCTTCTCCTCCAAAGCGAATTATAGCCACTGGTGGAGCGTCGGCAAATCATTGCATTCTCGGCTCGATTGCTTCTATTTTTGGCTGTGATGTCTATACAGTTCAAAGACCTGGTAAGCAAAATCTGGCAATATCTGCATGAGACATTATTAATGATGTGAAAGTTTGTTTGACCCACTTATGTACATGTTACTATGTTACATTTAGATGCCTCTGAATTCTGTCTTGCCCCTTTAAGAGATTCCTAATATGAAATATGAACCAAAAATATATGCTTTTCTTTATTTATACATACATTTCAGTGAAACAAAGTAGCTACTATTTCTTTATAATATATACATATTTCCACTGCAACTTTTTTTTTAATCACAGAAGACCGTGATCTTGTCGTTATCCTTATTTGTGATTGATGGACTCAACTAATTAGATTGAAAATTCTTCAACTTGGTAACAGATTCAGCTTCTCTTGGAGCCGCGTTGAGAGCTGCTCATGGCTGGCTCTGCAACAAGAAGGGCAGTTTCTTACCCATATCAGATATGTACATAGACAAATTGGAGAAAACATCTCTAAGCTGCAAACTTTCGGTGAATGCTGGAGATCAGGAGCTGGTTTCCAAGTATGCTGCTTTCATGAAAAAGAGAATTGAGATAGAGAATCGTCTCGTTCAAAAGCTTGGACGCTGTTGAAATACTTGTTATTTAGGTCTGAATTATTTGCTGGAAAGGACAGATCCTTGCCTTGAGTTCCCTGTGAATAGAATAAAGGGAGAGAATAAAGTGATTGCATAAGTTTAAGCATGGCACATGCATTTTTTTCTTCTATTATGATAGTAATGATTGGTCAGTTTTACCTTCGTAATGTTTTGAACTGGTCCCTTCACGTGGATGAATGTGTAAATTCTGATTTCTAGCTGACAATATACCACCAAGCCAAATCGAAAATAACATGTGCTGGATTTAAGGTTATCTTGAGTTTAGAATATGAATTCTAAAACCTTACATGAAACCCCTTATTAAGTTTTGCGTGTATCTTTTTTTTTTTTTTTTGATGAAGGAGTTTTGCGTGTATCTGAAGAGAGAACACAGAGAAAGATGAGATGGTATATGTATTTTCACGCTAGAGTTACCTACTGCTGCCTCATGATAATGCGAGGGTATGTCAGGCGTGCTACAAACATTTTTCTGTACAGTGCTTACCGATTTCTTTCTTTGGAAATAAAAGGACTTGCCACCGGGAATGGCAATTGGTAGGGTATGGGTAGGGTACAATAGTATCCGTCCCTATACCTGTAATTTTTTAAAAAAATATTCATATCCGGCTTTATACCCGCGTGAGTAGTAACTTTAATCCTCGTACTTTTACCTGTTGGGTATCTAAGTACCCGTGCCCGTTACCCGTACTTTAATTACGAAAATTCAAAAATTAATTTTTCAAATGCAATATACAATATTATGTCTCAAGGACGCGTAAGAAATTTGCTGGTGAAGGACACGGGAACGAGACAGAATGATGTCAGTAAAGAAGGCTTGTCATCACATATTAAGGAAGTGGGACAATAATAGTGCAAATGAATGAGGTACAATGAAACAAGCTTGTCGTCGTCTATAATAACGATGAAAGACACAGTAAAGAAAAGCAAAGAGTCAAATAAATATATCTCATGGGAAAGGAAAAGAAATGTGTCTTATGACTCTAGTGTCTTATGCATGAGTTAATTTAGGATTAAGAATTAGTTTATAAATTTCTTTAAGAGTTATTAAATTTAATATATACATATATATATACACAGGGGGCATATCAAGTGAGAGAAGTGTTTTATTGTGAGAAGTGAGAGGAATAAATGATAGTCATTGGATCAAAATAAATGGTTCAGATTAAACATGTCATTAAAACTGCACATACACTCTTTCTTCTCTCCCACGCGCACTCCTCTTTCTCTCTGTTCTCTCCCAATTTGTGCTTCCCTTCCCTTCATCTTCCTCCTTAAAATGTGGCAGCCATTATAGAAAACTTCAGCTTTTGATTCCATTTTGGGGCTCTCCCTATCACTTCTTTCTCATGGGTTTTTTAGGTTGCTCCCTGTCTACTGCTTTATTACTTTTCAATAATGGCGGTGCTGATACACAAACATCCACCGTGAACATAGCTTTTGCCGACAACCAAATAATTTCTTTTTAAAAAAACGGAATAAACACAAAATAAAAAATATGCAACTCAAATCCTATTGTTCCCATATCCAAAGCAAAAAAAATAAATCTCCTTGGGCGGCACCCAATTACACAAAAAATAAGTTCCTACAATATCACAATTTTGTTTGTCAATACTACTACATCATGTTTTCTCCCAAAAAAATGTCATGAACCAGAAAGCAAATAAAGAAAGAAGGGAAGGGAAGCACAAATTGAGTTGTGCGCGCGAAAGAAAGAAGGGAGAGAACAGAGAGAAAGAGGAGTGCGCGTGGGAGAGAAGAAAGAGTGTATGTGCAGCTTTAATGACAAGTTCAATCTGAACCATTTATTTTGATCCAACGGCTATCATTTATTCCTCTCACCTCTCACAATAAAATACTCCTCTCACTTGATATGCCCCCTATACACACATATACATATATAGATATAAATATAAATAAATAAATATGTATATATGTGTGCAGGTCTGGGATAGAGTGGGTACTAAGGTACCCGAACCCATTGAGCGGGTAATTATCATCTTTATTGTAGGTAATTTTTGTGGATACTAAGATATCCATACCCATTGAACGGATAATTACTCTCCTTATTATAGGTAATTTTTATGAATACCCAATAAATATGAGTTTAATTGTCATCCCTGCTTGCCACCCGCCCTAGTAAAATAAGTAATTTATCATTTATGTTTTTGTTTTGCCCACCCATTCTAATTGCCGGATGCAAGTTTAGTTGGTGGCTGGGCATACATATGATTGGTGTAAAAAAAAAAGTTGTCAACTTATAGCATATAATAAATTTATTAAAAAAATTAGGTACGGATACAGGTAATTAAAAAATAAACTTAAATATGTTTTCAGTCTATGTAAATATTTGATTTTTGATTTTAGTCTATTAAAAAAAAGTTAACAAAAGTTGGTCCTTTGTTTAAGTCCTTTTAGTTAATTAACTTATTAGGTAGCACATTATAACCCAGTCAGCATATCTACGTGGCAGAAATATTGATGTGACCTATCTACGTTTTAAATTTAGTCTTTATAAAAATTTTAAGTTTTAAATTTAGTTCCTCTCAAAACTAAAATTTTGATTTTAATCTCCCTTTCTATACCACCTCCTCCACCCCCTCCTTGTCCCACCACCACCACCTCCTTCTCCCCCCTCCTCCACCACCCCCTCTCTCTCCTCCTTTTCCGTCCTCCTCTCTCCTCCACTATCACCCACCTCCACCACCACCACCATCCCTTAATTGTAATCAGAAAGTCATAATAACAAATTCAATTTTCTGGAGAATGTTCAGTTTTTCCCTCTTTCGTTTTCTAAGAGACAAGTTTATGGGTCTCGAAAATTTGAGAAATTCGAGAGAGGGGGGTGGAGGAGCTTCATACGGTCATATCTAGAATTAAATTAAACAGAACATGAAATGAAACAAAAGAAAGAGAAAAACCCATTGGATGAGATTGTGAATTAAACCCCCAAGGATTTGCATCAAAAGAGAAACGGAAGAAGGAAAACCCCAAATTTTCGTGGTGGTGGTGATGGAGGTGGGTGGTAGTGGAGGAGAGAGGAGGAGGGAAAAGGAGAAGAGAGACGGGGTGGTGGTAGTGGAGGAGGAGGGTGGAGAAGGAGAGGGGGGGTGGTAGTGGTGGTGGTGGTGGTGGTGGTGGTGGTGGTGGGAGAAGGGGTGGGTGGAGGAGGAAGGAAGGAGAGAGAGAGAGCGCCATGGGAGGAGGAGGAGAAAGAGGAAGAAGAGCAGTGGCAGAACTCAGTCAGTTGATATATTTTGGTCCCTATAAAAATTTTTAGTTGTTTAATTAGACTCTATAAAAATTATGATTTTTTATTTTAGTCCCTTGATAAGAAGACGGTCTTAGTCAGCAGGTTTTTATAAATTTTAAATAACGTGTCAAGTGATGACAGAGACATACGTATGCCACATCAGTGCCACGTCAGCACAGAACAGGGCTAATTCACTAAAAAGACCTAAACCAAAATTATTATTTTTAAAGGACCAACTTTGATTGACTTTTTTTTAATAGACTAAAATCAAATCAAAAATTAAATATTTACAGAGACTAAAAATATATATATTTAAGCCCAAAAAATATAATAAATTTATTAAAAAAGTGGTCAACTTTAGAAATCTCATCTGATTTTTTTCTTCACAATTAAGTTAGGTAACATGTCAATTTAAAACAATTTTTTTTAAATCTGGCTTAAAATAATTTTAGAACATACATAATTATATTCTTATAAAATAACTAGTTTTTTAAAAATAATTATTAGCTTCAATTATACTAAACCACTTCTCCAAAACGGCCATTTAGCTGTCTAAAGGAATCGGGTACTCATTAATCTTATAAACATTAAATTAAATTTTCTCGCCGATTTTTTAAACATAACATCAATTCCATTAGCCCTCCAAGGACCCACAAGTCCTTTTGAAATTTCGAGGGATGCTGCGTCAGTCAAAAGAATCGACATCCCATAAAACAAGCGTTAGGTTCATTTTTTTTTTTTTTTCATTTCAACACTGGCTGGCAACAGGTAATGCTCATAAAACGTTCATCCAATGAGATCTAAAATTTGAAACCAATTACCAAAAAGAAATAGAGATCGAAATTACGGCAATAGAAGCAGAAATAGTAGATTAAGCTTTTGTGCTATAAACAGCACAATCATTGGTCACAAGCACAACCCAACATCCAAAAAACCACAAGATAAATTGTTGTCCCAAATAAAACGAAAAAGCACATTGTAGCAAACACGTGATCCTTCTTGGCACGTTCTAGTAATCTTCATCTCCTTCAACATCATCTCCATCACCAGACTCAGCACCAACCTCCTCATAATCCTTCTCAAGAGCAGCAAGGTCCTCACGAGCCTCTGAGAACTCACCCTCTTCCATTCCCTCACCCACATACCAGTGCACGAAAGCACGCTTAGCATACATGAGATCAAACTTGTGATCAATCCTGGAGAACACCTCAGCAACACTGGTAGAGTTAGAGATCATGCACACTGCCCTCTGCACCTTGGCAAGGTCACCACCAGGAACAACTGTTGGGGGCTGGTAATTGATACCGCACTTGAACCCAGTGGGGCACCAATCCACGAACTGGATGGTGCGCTTGGTCTTGATGGTGGCCACAGCAGCATTCACATCCTTGGGCACAACATCACCACGATACATCAAACAACAAGCCATGTACTTGCCATGGCGTGGGTCACACTTGGCCATCATGGAAGAAGGCTCAAAAGCACTGTTGGTGATCTCAGCAACGGAAAGCTGCTCATGGTACGCTTTCTCAGCAGAGATAACAGGTGCATAAGAGGAAAGCATGAAATGGATCCTTGGGTAAGGAACCAAGTTGGTTTGGAATTCAGTAACATCAACATTCAGTGCACCATCGAACCTCAAAGAGGCAGTGAGGGACGAAATCACCTGCAAAATTGAAACTGAAATCAGAACTCAAGATCAAAATGTGAATTAAACTCAAATTCAAATGCCAACAACACATTTCAAGGATCAATTTTGAGATCTGGGGGTACCTGAGAGACGAGGCGGTTGAGGTTGGTATAAGTGGGGCGTTCAATGTCGAGGGAGCGCCTGCAGATGTCGTAGATGGCTTCGTTGTCGAGGAGGACGGCGACATCGGTGTGCTCGAGGAGGGAATGGGTTGAAAGGACGCTGTTGTAGGGTTCAACCACGGAGGTTGAAACCTGGGGTGAGGGATAAACGGTGAAGCCCAGCTTAGACTTTTTACCGTAATCAACAGAGAGACGCTCCAACAGAAGAGAACCCAAACCAGATCCGGTCCCACCACCGACGGCGTTGAACACCAAGAAACCCTGCAGACCCGTGCAGTTATCAGCCAGCTTCCTGATTCTGTCCAGGCAAAGATCAACAATCTCCTTCCCAACTGTACCACACACGCGGTTCGAATCACATCACATTCATATCATATATATTAACAGATATATAATACTTACAGATCTATATTTCAGATTTCAAAACAATGAACAACACAAGAATCGAAATACTTACTGGTATAATGACCACGGGCGAAATTGTTGGCGGCGTCTTCCTTGCCGCTGATGAGTTGCTCGGGGTGGAAGAGTTGACGGTAGGTGCCGGTCCTCACTTCATCGATGACGGTGGGTTCAAGATCCACGAACACGGCGCGAGGCACGTGTTTTCCGGCGCCGGTCTCGCTGAAAAACGTGTTGAAGGCATCGTCTCCTCCGCCGACGGTTTTGTCGCTCGGCATCTGTCCATCAGGCTGAGGAAAAAGAAAAACAAAACAACGACACCAAACCACACAGATTTAATTTAAGAACATAAATTAAAAAAAAAATGAAACAAGAAATTGCGATGTTTGAAAAAGCATTGGAAACCCTAATTTGTTGTTACCTGAATGCCGTGCTCGAGGCAGTAGAGTTCCCAGCAGGCATTTCCGACCTGGATACCGGCCTGACCGATGTGGATTGAAATGCACTCTCTCATTTTCTCGGGAAAATCAAACGAACAAGCAAAACCCTAGAAATGAAATGGAAATGGAATCGAAGAGAGTTTGATTTGAGCGAGGGGCGTTTATTAAGACGCCTTCTCCCTCTATTGGAATTGTGATCTGTGAGTGTGGGATCTTCTTTGATGGGGGAGTTATTTTATATAGAGCGAACGAAGAGAGAGAGGACTAATTTTGAAATGTACGGTTACGAATGAACTAGGGTTAGCTGACCCTGGTTTGGTTTGACAGCGAGGATTGTCTTGCACGATTTCGAATCCTACGTAACGTTTATATGGCCCACTTTCCCAGCCTGGGACAGGCTCGCTGCTTTCCCTCACTACTAACCGTTGCGCCATTTTGAATTTCGATTTGATCCCATTTCTGATTTCCCCGATTTTCCAGGAATGCCATTGCTTTACCTGTCTACCTTCTCCCCCCATCTAATTAGCATTGTCATTTCGCTTATTTTACTAATTTGTTTTTTTGTTATACCCATTTTTATTAATTAATTAATTAATATGTTCAATTTGAATTTCTTTTGGCACTTTGTATGGCAAAAAAGAGATGGAAAAGAAAGAAATTAGAGAGAGGAGAAAATAAAGAGAGACTGGATATAGATTACATGTTTAAATGGATAGAGATGACAAAAAATGAAATACTAAAATTTCTCTCCAATTTTTTGGAGAAAAAAAAGTGAGTAAAAAGAAATATAAAAATTATTTTTGTTCACTTGAGAATGCATCAGGTAGATAAATGGATATTTTTGTCAATAACAAGGGAAGGGTAAAGAACAAGCATGCTTACACACTTTACGTGGCACGTGATGGGCCCAGATTTTGGTTACACTGCATCTTCGACTGGTGGGCTATCAAGACTACAGGTCCTATGTTTCTATTGCGGGCCCCAAGTTTTGATGATTTTATAAAAATATTTTTTTTTGAAAAAAAAAGCAAGTTCTACATTGATTTTCTCTGCTAAATTGTTGTTTTCGTAAACTATTATAATTATAATTATAATATTATAATTGTAATATAATTATCTCTTCATCTCTAATATTTGACATGTAAGTTGTGAATAAAACGATACAATTCAATAACTAGATAAGGTTTTTTTAACTTTCGATTTAAAAAATAAAAATTATTTGCAATGATAAATTATTTGGTGTAGCCTTTTTTTAACCCCATTTTGCCCCTCTAATTGTTAGTAACTACTATTAAACTAAATGGGAAACTGTAATAAATAGTATCTAAAATTGTCATTAACATGGGAGCACCCAATTTTATTAGGCTTCAACTATCTCTTTGCATGGGAGGGCACGCTGGCGCATTATATTAAAAAAAAGGGGAAAGAATAGTGAACTGCTATTAACCGTTCTCCATTCAAATTTATTTCAAGTGTGGGAATGTTTGCTATGCAGTTGATTATGACGCCACTTGAAGTCCAGAAATATGTTTTGAGACACTGCAGCACCATCCGAAATCTATTTCTTCCTTTTGATTCTATACTTTTCCGTGTTATATACAGGTATATTCATAGAATCAATCTAAGTTTTTCTTAGAAATTCGTTTATATTTTTTGAATAATTAGTCTCAACTGTTACTTTTCTTTCTTTCTGTGTCTTTCAAAATCGTATATACATGGTTGCCGAAATTATATATTTGTAATACAAAACTCCAATACAAAAATTAAGCACTGTTGTGAACATTTCTAGAAAATAGAGAGAAAAGAAGAGGGGGAGACGATGAAATAATGGAAACCATAAAAAACAATGAAAATTGTACATATATCCTTTGGATAGTGCTTTTCTTCTAGGCTTTTTAATAATGTGAATCTGAGTATTTTTATATGTTTTTTAAAAGTTTAAATTGTAGCTTCTGTTTGGACATTGGTTTTAAGATGTGTCCTGCAGTGTTATTGTAGATTGATGATTGATACATTTTTGGCCCATTTGTATGGTTGAGGCATTTGCGTATATTTACACTTAAGTATAACATAATATCATTAGCATATTGCATAAATGTGTCTATAATAATCAATTGACTTATATATATTACTAAATAATTTTATATTTAACAAAAAAATAAAAAAAACGGACAGACGGACATTGTCGTGCCCGTCTGTCCGCTAGTCTAATATCTATTATCTATTATAATGGTGATATCAAGGTTTGGTGTAGCATTTTTTTATACCAAAAATATTTTTTAACTTCTATTAACTGTCAATAGAAGTCAATATGTAAATTGGTAACCGCTACTTTATTTCCATTTTTAACCTTTAACAACTGTAAATTTAAATTTACTCAAAATTATACAATAACTAAATTTTAAAAAAATAACAGTAAAACAGAGATATAAATGCAAGAGATATCGTGTGGATGCAGGCATCCGTGCCCGCTCCCCACTAGTAAAAAATAAAGACAATGGGACAACTGCTTCCAATGTATCAAAGATCAATATGTTTTATTGAATTATATATTTTTGTAGAATAAGATCTCACGTTTAATAAAAAATATAATAATATGTCACTCAAGCGATGGACTAGGTTCAACTAATGAAAACAATAATGAAGCTTTCATATTTGTAAGATGTATCAACTAAAATCCCTTGTCAACAGATACTCAGTAATCTATAATCTATAACTATAATAAGGTGGCTTTTAAGATGAGGTCCCTTGCAAGGTCCTTACTGGTGAGGGGGCATTTGGGACCGTTAGATATATTATTAATTTAATGAATGCATAGGATTGAATGAAACAATTGGTTAGTAACCTGGTATAACAAGTTAATGGTAAAATCTGAAAAAATTCCCCACAAAATCCATTATTGCAAAGGAATAGGGTCAATATCCCAATTCGTTAGAAACGTGCCCTAGATTTCGTTTGAAACGGCATCCTTGGCCTCCCTCTACGGTCTGCTCCTTCCTTTTTGAATCAACAATTAGTGTGGTCGGATTTGTTTCTGTTGTCAAGTGGATCCAAATACGCCATTGAATCAGTTGAACAACATAAAGACCGAAGGAGTTGGAGCCACCAACGAGAGCGGAGAGCTTCCTCCGGGAGGTGGTGTTGGAGATGGCATCTCCAGCGCGGCAACATAAATTGTCGTGGGGTGACTCGATTTGGGAGGGATTGATGTTGCCAATGAGGTGGTAGGGGACGCTATTACGCATGCGCTGATGAAAGGGGATCTTGTTTCTTGAGGCCCTGTAGACTTGCATTTCGTCGAAGTTGATGACTTTTACGAATGAGAAGAGGGTGGTGAGTTCTAGTCAAACACCTTTGATGACAACGTTGTTGATGATGATGAGAGGTGATTGACAACACCACATGTGGAATGGAATTGAAAAGCCTATTACTGATGTGAGAATTGGTGGTCATGAGACTGATCGCCAAACACTACCAACAGTGTAACGATTTGGGCCAATCCCAGCAGACCCTCGTGCTTCTCCTTGATAAGAAAAAGGAGAAAGATGGAGGAAATGGAAACAATGAAGGTGGAGGCGGTGGTGATAAGAAAGAGGTATTGGAATTAACAAGGATTTAATAAGTTTGGTTACCATATACGCCTTCGTACAATTTGTTAATAATATTATGTTACACATGAATGTTAAGATACATAATACGTAGAATTAACTACAAATAAAACCAAAATAGAAAATCATTTATTTATTATTTATTTAGAAATTTATACATTTACAAATACTCTCACTTTGTCCTCCTCAATTTTTACTTGATTGGTAGATTAAATAATAATTGTATTTCATGAGCATTTTTCACTTCGCAGCATTATATAACAAAGTAAATTTAACTCATCAATCAAATATTTCCTATACATACAGAGACCACACATTTACACAAAAGATAGTAATGACCAATGGCCAAACTGGATACCCTGCAAACCTGCAAGTATTTTGCTAATAGCATACATTATTGATCCCATATTTCAACCTTGATGGCCATGCTTAGAGTTACATATTTCATGTATTGGCCACTGTGTATCACTTCCATATTTTTCTGCAAATCCAAAACCTGCCATGCTTCCAAGGCTTGCCAAAATTTCCATCCTTATCACTTCCATATTTGTTAAACCTGCCATCCTTATACTTGGCAAGCTTCATTGGCTTAAACAGAAGAACATTCAATCTTTAGACTAATGAACCAAAATAAAAAGAAAAAGATAACTGAAATTGTAAAACATTAATCATATTTACTTAAATTTAAAATTTGGTTCAATTACCCATGAGAATCTAACTTTATAAAAAAACCACATCCTTTTCATACTCCATATATCAAAACCGCATCACCCATAAAAAATCAATAATACCTGCTCATGAAATAAAGAATTGAGTAAAGACTATTCTACTTGGATATATTAGTTAAGACTTTCCAAAAAAAACACATACCAAATAGAAATGAACTTGAATAATAAAATATTAAAATATAATTAGTCAATAAAAATCAGTAAATTAGATCATGTAGATGTCTATAATTTAAAATAGCAAATGATCATTTCCATGTAGGTAACTAAGAAATAATATCAAATATTAAATAGACAAAAAAGTAATTAGCCTACTGTTATATTGCATTCAAGTATAAATAGATTATTGATATATATATCAAATTAACTACCTGATATATCAAATTGAAGGATAGATACACCAATAATTAATGACTTCTTCTTTGTTAGAAAATGAAAAAAGAAGATACTTGGTGTCCGATGGATTTCTGGGTCTTCAACCATATCTTCATCTTCATCATCCTTACTTTCTTCATAACGGACTTCTTCTCATGATGGTCATCCTGGTGCCCTCCACACCATGTGCCACTGTATACATTCAATGCATAAACCAAGGGTAGAAAGAACATTTCAAAAACCAAAAAGGAAGTTGATCTTCATTTGTAATGTAAGCAGATATACAGGATATCAATAGCAAGAAATTTGCAGTACAAAAAATATTATTTTATTCGCAATATGATCATGTCAATAGCGCCACTGTCACGGTGGTATCCAATAATTTAAAACTTAGAAAACAGCAAACATATAAAACAGATAACCATGTCTATCAGAAATTTTACAATATCTCTTTTACTTGAAAGTATCTGCACATTAATTTTACAATGGCTAGTACAATGGATCAAACATATGAAAGGGAAAAGAAAGGTATATTATATATAACCCGCCACTAGTTACAAATAAAAGAAAAATGAAGAACTCAATTAGAAAGTTATCGAAATTTCTACCTTCTCTCTGACATGTTTTAAGACCAAACTACTTCCATGATAATTACAGAAGCCTTGAAAAACTAAAAAGAGTGAGATTGAGAAGCATGGTTGCAGAGAAAGAGAATGATTGCAAAGAGGGACATCAAGCATGTTTCTTTTGGAATTGAATTTGGTTAACTATAACCACTTTGTCGGTTCTGTTTTTTGAATTTTTGTTGCCTACGTGTGATTCAATTTTGGTCCACGGGTGGTTTAAGACTTCTCCCAGTTGACTAGTAGCAGTTATAAATTATTATTATTGATTATTGAAAGACAAAAAAGCACAACATCTTACTTTTAAAAGTTTTGCTAACTAAGGGTAAATTGGGAATACAAATTAGGACACCAAAGGGGCAGTTTTTTTTTGGAGTTTTCTTTATTATAGGTATAGATTATGAGAACCAACATGGGTATATGGTACAACACCCCCCATTCTACTTGCATCCTCGTGATCCTCCTCCGCAGATGTTCAACGATGAGAATCCCAAAGAGCATTTTGCACGTTGTAAATATAACACTTTTAATTATATACTAATTAATTCAGGAACAAAGTTCTGTAAATACTTCTATATACTGGGCACCCGTTGCAAACATATACTGGGCAACCGTTGCAAACCCAACCCAGTGAAGAAGGTGGGTTGGGACTGTGGAGAGTAAAGCACCCGCTATTTACAATCGTCCTACTTCAATGAGAGAAGAGTTTGATGAACATCAGATGAATTGAATGGTTGAAATTGGTGTGACTGCAGATTTTAATGATAGCAGGCAATCCAAATTTCAATGGCGACATTTCTACATTTTTTTACTAGCGTTCTGCGTTTTTGGCCTAGACTCATAGCATTCTGCGTGTGTGGAAGTGGAACACATAAAAACCAATTAGCTGTACTACTTTGCAATTTCACCTATTTTTATGTTTTTGACACTATAAACTTTAATATTATAAACCATACCCTATCTTACCTGCAACTTTTGGTTATTTTGACCCCTCACCCGTGAAGGCCTTGTGAGGCCTCTCAATCTAGAAGCCACCCTATAATAAAGGGAATAGCCAAGAATAACTAACTTTTGGTGTCATCTTTTTTGGCCACTTTTGCCCTTAAATTTTTTATTTTTATAATTTATATTTAAACATTTACATGGCTGAAAAAGTAAAAAAAATGTAAAATTAAATATGGCAGAAGGGGGCGCATGGGCTGGGGAGTGGGAACGTGGGATTAGTTTCTTTTCTATTTTGATATTGTGTGTGAGCGTGCATGGTGTGTGTGGTGAGGGTGCATGGGTGTGGTGGCTGGTGAGGGGCGCATCACGGCTTTTTTACTCTTGTAACACTAAAAAAAATTATTTACCAAAATAACACACTTTTTTTTATTTACCAAAATAACACACGTTTGAATATAATATTCATTTAAATATTTTTTAATCAATTAAATATTAATAGTTGGTTTAAGATTGTGATTAAGTTGTTAATTAAATTAATATTTAATTGTTAAATATTTATTAACTCAATTTGTTACAAAAGACAAATACATCAATATCTCTGTCTCCGCACACTGATCGGAGCACTCCCCTCCACTCCTTTTCTGTCTTTCTGTCACAAAAGACAGAAACATCAATGTTTTTGTCTCCGCACACTGATCGGAGCACCCCCCTCCACTCCTTTTCTGTCACAAAAGACAGAAACATCAATGTCTCTGTCTCCGCACACTGATCAGTGCATCTCCCTCCCCTCCTTTTCTGTCACAAAAGACCCTCCTTTTCTGTCACAAAAGACAGAAACATCAATGTCTTTGTCTCAGCACACTGATCGGTGCATCCCCCTCCCCTCCTTTTTTGTCACAAAGACAGAAACACCAATGTCTCTGTCTCCGCACACTGATCGGAGCACCTCCCTCCACTCCTTTTCTGTCACAAAAGACAGAAACATCAATGTCTCTATCTCCGCACACTGATCGGTGCATCCCCCTCCCCTCCTTTTCTGTCACAAAAGACAGAAACATCAATGTCTCTGTCTCCGCACACTGATCGGTGCATCCCCCTCCCCTCCTTTTCTGTCACAAAAGACAGAAACATCAATGTCTCTGTTTACCCATCAGCACTTTCCTTCAGTTATATAAATAGGTAGTCTCACTATGTTAAGAATTGCACCAACACTCTTTCTCATATATTCATCTCCTAAGCTAACACATTCTTCTCCATTTCCTACCTAAGTGATGGCTGAACATATCTCCTCAGCATATCGCTCATCACTATCCACTCAGAGCATTGATCTTAATACCCCACTCAGGGCTGGTGTCCACAATGAAGAAGGAGTGGAGGGGGTGCTCCGATCAGTGTGCAGAGACAGAGACATTGATGTTTCTGTCTTTTGTGACAGAAAGACAGAAAAGGAGTGGAGGGGGGTGCTCCAATCAGTGTACGAGACAGAGACATTGATGTTTTTGTCTTTTGTGACAGAAAAAGAGTAGAGGGGGAGTGTTCCGATCAGTGTGCAGAAACAGAGATATTGATGTATTTGTCTTTTGTGACAAATTGGGTTAATAAATATTTAACAATTAAATATTAATTTAATTAACAACTTAATCACAATCTTAAACCAACTATTAATATTTAATTGATTAAAAAATGCTTAAATGAATATTATATTCAAAAGTGTGTTATTTTGGTAAATAAAAAAAGTGTGTTATTTTGATAAATAATTTTTTTTTTGTGTTACAAGAGTAAAAAAGCCGCGCATCACGCATGTGAGGGTGTGTTTGATTGTGTGTAGTGAGGGTGCATGGTGTGTGCAGTGGGGACGCGGGACCAAAAAGTAGTGGCAATTTTTTTTTGGAAATAACATTTTATAATTTGATTTAATTTATATGTAATTTTGCATTGCATATTATATATCTTCAAATTTATGTTAATAATAATTTTTTTTTTGTGAAAGTAAAAACAACATATTGTGTGAATGTCTATATGACAATTAATCAAACTTACATATCAGTGTATAATTTTATATATAACTCAAAATTTAAAAAGCAGACAGACGAACACTATACTAAGTAAAAAACATAGGATCAAAAAATGACAACAGACTTTGTAGTTTAATGGCCACCTTTTTTTTTGGGTCATTGGGGGGGGGGGGGATTTTTTGGGGGTGGGGGGTTCAATCCCAGCTCACCGCTACAAGCATCGCCGCTAGCTCTTTACCACATGAGCTATCTATCCATTGGGGGATTAGTTTAATGGCTACCCTTTTTTTTGGTCAAATAATGGCTACCTAAATAAGTACTACCTCCGTCCCTAAATATAAGAACCTTTTAACTAATTCACACCTTTTAAGAAAATTGGTTAAGTTAGTTAATAGCAATAAATTTGTCAATGATTTACTATACTTTTCCAAAACTAGCCCTAACACTTATTACTATCTCTCTTCCCCCCCTCTCTCTCATCACTTAGTTAATGCATTGGAAAAGGTAGAGTGGTTGGGTGATTTGTACAATAAATAAGGGCATTTTAGTCAAAAAATAATTAATGCAACTGATTTTTTGGAAAGGTTCTTATATAAAGGGGCTTTCATTTTTTTATAAAGGTTCCTATATTTAGGGACGGAGGTAGTAACTAATAAGGGTTATCTTGGACCTCAGTTTTTTAGCAGCCATTTTTTGGTGCCTTGTAACTTATTCGACCCATAATTGTGGATCCTAGCAGCGCCCAGAACAAAAAGGGCTCACATGACATTGACCATCATGTCACCAATCCCCATACAACCACTGAGGATAAAATTTTGATCTCACATGGGGAAAATGAGAGCTCAAACGCTCCTTCAACATGATATTAATAATTTGACCCAAAAAAAACATGATATTAATTCAAAACAAACAATAGAATCACGTCAAGGGAGAAAAAAAAATAACCAAAAGGCCACCACTCTAAGTGCCTGTTTGGATCCGCGTTAACACTCCTCAAACGCAAGTTTGTTGGCCTAAATGTGATTTGGCACTTTTGTAAAGGTGTTTGGATATTCAAAAAAAAAAACAATTTTGCCATCCAAACTCAATTCTAAGTGAAGCTAATATTTGTAGCTTTTACGGTGGGAGCAAATCGATTCTTAAATTTTTTATTGATTGATAGATACATCTTTCTCTGTATTCCATCTTTGCCCACTGTTAGACGTTGTTGTTTCTCTTTCACAGCCACTATAGCTTCCATGGTGTTTCCTTTTCTCCACCTCTTTACGAACTCGAGCATGTATCATCAATGCCTTGTGCTCTTTCTTTTCCCTGTGGCTAGACCCCATGGCCTTCTGAGCTTCTCCCTTTCTTCTATTTTTTTGGGTGAACTCTCTCTTTCTTCTCTAGTGCGGCGCACCATTCACCCAACTTTGGGGGGGGGGGGGTGTTTAGGGTTTGAGCCCTTTATTTTATTACTACTAAATTTTTGTTTGTTAGCTTTAAATGAGACCATAATGGTGTAGAATTTTCGAGGCCTGTAAGTGGATCAAAATATCAATTTGGAAAAATTTTAATTATAACTGGACCAAAAAGAAAAAAGAAAAGTTTTAATTATATTAATAGACAGATTAGGATAGGAATAAAATATATTAATTGGATATCGATCAGGAAATGTTTTAATTTTGAGTAGAACTTAGAAAAAGTTTTATATAGATATATGTTACGACCCATTTTGGTAATTGCACGTCCAAAATCAATTTTGACTCAAATTATCCAAACAATTTGAATCGATTAAAATCACTTTTTTATAAATGCATCCAAACATAAATCATGTTACGTTCAACTCACTTTTAATCAAAATTAATTCTACAAAATCAATTCTGTCAGAATCAATTCTCGTCATCCCAGAACCAAACACACACTAAGGCTATGTTTGGATGAGGGTTTTTGGAGGGGAAGGGAGGGGAGAGGAGTGGAGGAGAGGGCTTATAATTCCTAATTACCTTGTTTAGCTTTAATAGGACAAATGAAATATTATTTTAGAAGGTAGTAGACACCAAGAGGTAAAACTTTTTTTTAATTTTAAAAACTCCCCAGCAAGGAAATTGGAGATTATAAATTTTTCCCTCCCCTCCCTTCCCCTCCAAAAACCTCCATCCATCCAAACATAGCCCAAGGGTATTACTGAGTGGAACTTATGCTGCATTGATTTCCATCTGTCATATCAGATTTAAATGAAACAAGGCAGTGGACAAAGAATATCATATCAAGTTCAACTATTAATTAATTGGCGGCTGAGGAGGAGGATTAAATATCATATGCTTTGGCTAGATAAACAGTAAAGTTTCAAGGTAACGGAAGGTACCATATGCTTTGCCTAGACAAAAACGCAACAAATTGTGTTGTTATGAATATGATAAATTATAAATTACCAAGTAACGTATGCCATTGTCATCACACTAGGAAAAAGTTTTGATACTATTTCGGTGAGAAAGAAAACTTATACATACACCCAGCAGACAAATGCTTGCAATTTAATCTCCTCTCTCCCTATGTACCTGTGGAGAATAATCTTTAAAACCTAAAGTTCATGACTGAAACAGAAAGTTTCAGCTAACAGATTAATGTTTATAACCATGGTCATCATATAACAAAATGAGAAAGACACGTGAAGGTGGCTGGCAGCAGCTAGAAAGTGCATATGAATAGACACACATTTCAGAACAAGAAGACAAACACTAACAGCACATTTGCAGCTTTAAATCTCAAAAGAGAAAAGATTTTACAGTAGAATGAATAATTATAGTTTAATAACTAAGCACTTATAGTGTAAACATATCTTAACTGAAACAAGACTATTCATTTTCATAACACCCCCTACTACCCACTTTTTCTTTGTCAGAAAAAAAAATTTCATTTTCATAACTGAAGCCTGCCATATAGTGTGCATGCACACAGAGTCCTAATGCAATACAACACACTAACCGCCTAATTTGTGGATTATTACTGCCTAATGAAGAGCTCCTACATCCCGTGTCAGAAAATGCACCCTAACTTTATAGACAAGGTGAAGAAGGGGAAGGAATGAATCACTCAACAGCATGTAAAACGATGGTATAGTAGTCATTAGTCAATCTGTTATGACAAAGATTCAAGACAACCACAATATTCAGAACATAATACAAAGTTTCAAAGTAAAAAGTGAAGATTATCATGGAAAATTGGAAATAGGCTTCGCTGCCTTAACAGTAATATTAAAACAACCCACAACCAACTCACCTAACATGAACAGAAGGACTAACACGAGGAGAAACGATTGGTGAGGCAAATGGTGAGACAAGGACAAGGCGAAACTGTTAAACTGTGGTAATTACTACATAATGACACATTTCATTAAGAAAATGGAAGAAACGAAATAAAAAGGAAAGGAAAAGAAGTTTAGGAGTACATGAACTAAAAGTTGAAAACAATATCTAACTGGTCATTGGGAATTTCACCCCGATCCCCAATAATCCAGGAAGATTCTTGTTTGATAGTGATATATACGGGTGTTTAAACATTTGACAGAATGTAATGCCAATTACTGTAAGTGACAATATGTATATGAGTAGTTATACACATACACCCATACCCCCACCCAGCACCCCATCCCAATGAATAAAATGAGAGATTGGGGTGTGTCATGTGTCATGGAGGTTAGAGTATCATTAATCTATGTATAAGTAACTTTACTAAAACAGAAAAACTACCACAGGATGCAAATAATTGTTTCAATAAAGAGTGAACGTGGCATTGAGTATGTTGTGTGACGGAATAAAAACATGTACAGGATACTAGCTAATGCATTCACAAAGAACTATTAGAGAACACAAATTAGACCAGAAACGAACGAAAATGGTGAAAGTAACAGTAATAAGCCATTTGAATTATTATTATTTTTGCATCTAAATAAAGGTTTAAACACTGTATCCCCGTGAGTCTTCAAGCTCCAGAGATCTTCCACTTTTTATAAGGAGGCTATTGTTATTGTTATTGTTATTATTATTATGTACATAAAACTAAAGAACAGGAGGAACAGGATCATTAATCAATGGTCTGCCAAGCCTAATCAGACAAATTAGATAACAGTAATAAGGTCATGTCAAACAAAACAAGCCCCACTAGAGTCAAATCGTGCTGCAACTGCTACATCAGTGAAGCATAAAGGAAGGAACAGTGACCAAAGATTTCAATTCCACAATGCTGCCTACCTGACATTCTTGCCTCATGGACCACATTTCATCAAATAATTTTTTCTCCCCCTTTTTCCCTCTTCTCGTACATTATTTCCCACAGAACAACTGAATAAAAACAGTGACTTCTCACTTTGTCTGAAATCACATACTGAGAGCTCGGCGCAATCGGTTTTACCTTAAGGTCCCTTAACAAAAATTAAGAAACCCCCTCATTGGATTTCAACAAACCCAAAAATCCCAAATCAACTACACTCCAAAGAAAAACACAGCACGCACCAATGCAAGAACATGGAGGGAACAAAGAGCACAAGTTGAGAACACACACAAGAGAAGGGATAATGAACAAGGAGCCAATAAAACAATTTAATCTATTAAAAAATGCAGAGAGAAAAAACATACATACATCATCATCATCATCATCATCATCATCATCATCGTGATCGTCAGTAATGAAAAAGAGTACACCTTTAAGGATAGATACATGTGGAAGTCAATAATAAATCAAGAAAAATCCTCCAAACACAGTCTTTATCCTTGGCATTCTAGCGAGGGATAACAAAACCCATGATCGATGACTAGCTGTATGCTCCTCTTTCTTCCTCTTTAAATCTTCAAAGGATACCCACGAAAAAAGAAAAAGGAAAAAGGAGTGGTGTTGCAGTAGTTTTGATGAAAATCCCAAAAAAAGAAACAAAATTTATATTTTGACATGAAAATATATAGAGAATATATTATATATATTATATATATATATATATATTATAGTAACTATGTTGTTATGCCTGGCTCCATCCTGTCTGCCTTTTTGGACGCAAATGAAGAGATGACGGGGAGAGACATTGAGAGCTACATTGTACTGCCCATGTCCATGTCTCATCTGTGAATGGAGGGAAACGAGGTTGGATTTACAAAGGGAAGGTGAACAGGTACCTGTTTGGGAGAAAGGGCATAAGGGTCATTGCATGGTGTGGAAGACGAAGAAGGTGCAGAAGAAGAAGAACAAGAAGGAGGAAAGAAAACCACCACCGTGTCATCCTCCACCACGACACCACCGCCCATTGCTGATGCAAACAGAATCACAAAATGACAGCCAAGCCTTTGCCTTGCCGCTTTCACTCTCTCGCTTGTTTCTTTCTTCTCTCACTACATCAGGAGCAGGATCTTTAGAGAGAGAGAGTAGTGGGTGGGTGTGTTGTTGTCTAAAATGGAAAATTTGATTGGTTAGAGGAAGGAGTTTTTGCAGGCATTGAGCTTTTTGGGTTTGGGGAAGGCCGGTGAAAGGCCATTTTCAACTTTCTCTTTGTTCCTCATTCTGGTAATACTCACCGTTTTGTCTCTCCTATGCAGTACTGTACCCTTTTTTTCCCTCTCTCTCTCTCTCTGTCTCTGTCTTTATTTTGCATTTTTTAAATAAAAATATATTATTTTGTTTTCTTGGTTGTGTACTTGACAGGGGTTATGGTGCCCTGTGACTAACCCGGTTTTGAGCTCGCCCATTTACATTTGCATCGGTGTGTGTTGTTGTGAAATAGTAAAAATAAAGAGAGGAGAGGAGAAGCCAATAGTTATAGCGTAAGGTGAGGGGCACTTTGGGGGTTGCTCAGCTGTTTGCCCATTTTGACTGTTAAGGCGTGAAATGACGTTAGATCAGTGTCACAGGAATTTTTGACCTTGCTTCCTAAATCGTGTCTTAATGGCTTTTATTGCATTGGCCAACGACCTCCTTTTTCGTTTTTAGCTTTTCGTTCTCTGTCTGTCCCTGCTTTGTATTGTGCCTGACCTGAGGTGAGTTGCTATTTTCCCCCTTGAATTGATGCCTTATCAACAATATCATCCTAAACAATCCGAGTTTAATATTATAGCATCCGAGTTTAGTATTACTACATTTAGTATTACCACGTCCGAGTTTATAAAATACTGCATCCGAGTTTACCATCTTGGGTCAAAACCCAATTGACCCATCCTAAACTGACCCATAAGATAAAACAAAATGAAATAAATTTAGATTTTATTGTTTAAATTATTTAAAACTAGCTGCTTTTTTAAATTTTTTAAGTCCAATTAAATTTATATAGTGACACTTTAGGATAAAAATGAAAAATAAATTAAGACACTAAAAGGTAGTTATTTTTTATATTACTTTTATTAATAGTTATAGATATATTATTACTTAGTGCTTGTCTCTCCACTTTTTTTATTTATAATTTGCAATTATTATATAGTTATTAGTACATTTGAATTTGAAATTAAATTTTAAAAATTTAGTTACAAAAGATAATATTGGAAAAAAAAAAATAAGACACCAAAAGAGAGTGTTTTCTTTATTAATAGTCATAGATTATAGATAAGATCACGTGAATAAATATATGTTGACAGAATCTATATTCTATTTAGTATCTGTTATTTCATTTATTTTTTACGTGATCTGTTTTTCCTCCTGGAAAAAGGGGATAAAATTGATTTTTTATTTTATCATGAAAGTCTTTGTGAATTTGAATAAGTATAATTTCTTGTGTTTTATAAGCACGTACGTCAAATAATATTTATATATTTTTACACTGTAATTTCAGCATAGTATAAAAGATTAAAAGTCATTCATTAAGTATAAATCAATTAAGGCTTTAATATTAATTTAGTCCCTATAAAATTTTTGATTTTGAATTTAATCTCTATAAAAAAAATTAAACTTTTTTTTCTTGTTTTATTTTTTTTTATTTTAGTCTCTGGAGGAGTTAACCGCTGATGTGGTACTGTGAGGTCCTTATAAAATTCCTATGTGGCACCTACGTGACTTATTAAGTTTTGAAGGAGGGGGTTGGGGTGGAGGTGGAGGAGAGAGGAGAAGGAGGTGGGGGTGGTGAAAGAGGGGTGGTGGAGTGGGGATGGGGATGGGGGTGGTGGTGGAGAAGGGGAGAGAAGGAGAGAGACTAAATTCAAAATAAGTATTTTTTTAAGAGAGACTAAATTCAAAACACATTTTTTAATAAGGACTAAATTTAAAACATATTTTTTTTAAGAGGAACTAAATTTAAAATTTAATATTTGTATACGTATGTGTCAGGTGACGTGTCAGTCACATATGTGCCACATATGAATTTTACAGGGACCTCACATGGTCATGTCAGCCGTCAACGCTAGTAAGAGACTAAATTAAAAAATAAAAATAAAACAAGGACTAAATTCAAAAAAATAAATAAAACAAAGATGAAAAAAATTTAACTTTTTTTATAAAGACCTAAATAAAAAACCTCATATACTATAGAGAATAAATTAATATTAAAGCCATCAATTAAGTATAAAATAATTCAATAATATTTAATTATTGTCCAAATTCTACACTCTGGATTTCGTTTAATTTGTAGAAAACGAATTAGCACTTGACAGCACGGCTAGGCAAAATATGTTCACGAACGAAGAACTTTTGGAGAAAATGCCATCAACAAAACTAGACATGACATGTGGTGCTTTGGTTTGTTGACACTGCCTTTCTCATTTTTCTTCACGGATTATTTTTTCTAGACTAAAATATAAAAAAAAAAAATCCAAAGAGAGTATCATTTATTCTTCTGCAACAGCAAAACATGCAAAACAAAGGATGCTACACTAAAGAAACGCTAGAAGGTAGACGAGTATAATTAATTAATTACTAATTGTTAAATAACTATAATAAATATGTTGTTGGTAACAATAAATGAAATAGCCGCCCTCCTACATTTATGTGTGACAGACATACAAAAGCTGTTTTGTTTTATGTTATGTTGTGTGCCTTGAACTTGAACACTATGTTACACCCCCACCACTAAATAACACAGTAACAACAGCAAAAATATAATTTTGTCATAAAAACACAACAAGATCAAATTAGTTCTTATAAAATACTGCATTGAGTAAATAGGTCACAAATCTTAAGTTTTTAAAAATAAATCAGGTTTGTTTAAGAAGATCAAATTAGGTTTGTTTAACAAAATAAATTGTTGGTTAAGTGAAGGATTATATTGAAATCGTTTTTTATTTACCATGGACATCATCACAAAAATTAACAGGTGAATAACTAAACCATAATAAAAATATATATTGCCAAGAATATATCTATAATTAGTGAATTCCTTTCTATCTTTTTGGTTCGAGTATTCATTCTTCATGGAAACACTTTAGAAAAAAAAAACTTAAAATTTGATCTACTTATGCGTCAATTATCTAATGTCACATATTTACAAATTTTGAAGAAAAAAGTTATATTTTAATGACTACAATAATATGTATCAGTAAAATAAAGTAGACTAACAATATATGAATTTCTTTTTGGTCAAGAATAATATATGATTATTTTTTTGGTCGAGACAATATATGAGTTTTTTTTGGTCGAATAACAATATATGAATTTTTTTTGACAAAACAATATATGAAATTTAAACTCAAAGAAATACCAACTTCAGAGAATTAGTATCCCTTCAAAAAAACTTCAGAGAATTACTACTATCTAACTTCTAAAGCTGGACCGGGCCTAGAGAAAACTGGGCTACAACTTCAAAGTAAGTCGGCCCATTGTTGCTGCTAATATGGAAATTGGTAAATACACCCCCCAGTTTTGGCCATACACTCCATATTAATGCTGAAATTCCAAAAAATTTCTTTTTTTTTATTCCAGAAACTCCAGTCAAATTTGTATTCTTGAAACTCCAGTCTCCATACAATTTGTATTCCGGAACTCCAGTTTTCAGAAATAACGCAAAATTGTAAAATATTTTTAAAATTTCCACATTAATACAGGGTATATATCAAAAAGTCTGGAGGTGTATTTACCAATTCTCTGCTAATATTTGCAATTGCCTAACTGGTTCCTTGTTTTTTGACCAAAAAAAACTGGTTCCTAGTTCTGTTAACCAAAAAAAAACCGGTTCCTTGTTCAAGGAAATAAGCATGGGCTCACTATCCTCAATGATGCGAACAGCATCTTCAACTACTCAACATTTTGGAATTAAACTTGAAGCAAGATTGTCATTGGGATTGAAGGTATACCCTAATCCTATTAGCAATAAGCATTTTTATGCATGAGTTTTCTTGTTGATAGAGACCAAAACTTCGTCAATAGATGCTTGGTTTGACCATGTTAGCGCGCGAGACAGGACAATGCCTGACTAGTGACAGAAACTGTTCCATTTAAAAAAATCTCGCTGTGAGCATTACACATTTTCGAGACTTTGCAACTGGGAAAAAAAAGAGATAGGGAAATTATTTTAGACCCATTTTTATTTTTAAACTCTGTCTCTCGACTTTGCTGCGCCACTAATTTTTTTTTTCAGAAAAATGATTGTTGGATGCTTCTACTTGAGAGAGATAGAAATGCAAGATAGAGAAGTGATAAATAGAAATAGAAAAGAGAGAAGTAATACATAAATGATGTGATAAGAAGAGAGAAATCGAAATAGATAAAGTTGTTAGATGAGTATTGGTGATATATTAGTGTCTGAATATCATTATTTTTTTCCTACTCTAAGGCAAGAGGTGAGCACACACTTTGCATCTTCAATTTCTGAAGTGCCTAAGATTGGCAATGTTCCCAACGATGTCAACAACGTCGAATTGATCAATAGTGCATTGAAACTTAAAATTATTACTCCCTCCGGTCCTAATATAAGCAACAAGGGAGGGAGTACATGCTCACTATATTTGATTTGTCTTATTAAGTAGGAACGCATTTCCTGATGGGGTACAGTCATTATATATAATAAACAGATAATGTCGTGTGTAATATTTTTGTGTTTCTGGTCGGGTTGACAATTATTGTCTTTATAGTGCATCATTTATGTTTGTCTGGCAATACGCAGTTGATAATTTATGATGAATTGGTCATTTTGCACTTCAGGTATTGGAGTTAAATTCATATCTAACAATTCATTGCTGTGCCAACCGGTATGTTCTTCTAACAAACATCAATTACTTTTAATTGGAGTGACTGTTTAATTCAGTGAGAGTCATGTATTGATCCACCCTTTCGTGTCTGTTGATGAGACGAGACAAGAATATATATATACTAACTACATTTACATTTCTAAGTCTGACTTACGGTTATCATTTATAGTCCATAAAACAGTAGAATATGCATTTGATTATTAAATCTGCTGTTGGGGTATCCGTGTGTGTGATCTGAACACTTTTGGCTCCTGTTGTACTTAAGAAGAACATACCTGTCCTGAAATTAGCTTCTTCTCACAGCCAAGCATGCTTTAGAGGTTGATTCCTTCTGTCCCTTTCTCTAGGAAAACTATTCTTCTTACCGAACCTTCTAACTTTTTCTCTTTATGGGCTCTCCACCAGGCCTAAAGAAATTTTGTATTAGTGAATTGGTGAATCTCATTCTTCTAGGGGGACCCCGCCATCCACTCATAATGCAAAATGAATGAATGCACAGAAACGCATATATATAGTTGTAGTGTTGTACACAGTAGACACACGTGTGACTAACTATGCATACATTTTTGCACACAAGGTAGCAAGCACGTGCCAATGATTTTATTGTTTGTGATTCTTGTAATTTTCTTTAGAGCATGATAAAGGTTTCATCATAATATTGTTTTGTTGTTCATTTTCCCCCCTGATTTTCATACTAAACAGATGTTTCCTGAATTCCTGTTACTCTGTATCCTCGCTCAGTTACTATATAAATATGGTCTTGTTATTAATATTATTATATCAATATATACCCGAGATATTGTAATGAGTTTGATTCGGTTTTACAGTATACTACTGCCTGTGATTTAATTTGGGATAATACCATTCAAGCAGTGGGAGCTGCTCAGGATAATATTTGGGTTTAATCTAATGTCACCCTCAGAATTCCTTTTAATAAATTAAAGGGGCATTCAACTAGTGAGTGGAGGTTCTTGGCTCACTACCTACGGTTAAATATGGTTGATGCCTCTCTTCCTCCATAGGTCTTAACTCATTCTAACAAAACAATCAATCCCCTATGAGAAAAAGCAAGCAAGAGGAAAAAGGAAAAGCTTAAATGCTTCTGCTTTTTCTCTTTCCCTGGCTAAAATGGCGACAAGATGCTCTCATCAATCAATCATTCCATTCATCTTTTTTTTTCCCCAGTGGATATAGCTTTGGTAAGGGGCCCCTCCGCATACAAATAATGCCATAATGTTGTATTTAGAATCTGGAACCCATTTTTTTTAACATATATAATAAAGGAGCCCCATGCGAATCACAACCTTCTGGTCCTCACCATCATATGCTCCTTTCATTGGAGCCATGTTGAATCAACCAAAACAAAAGTGATGATAGAAGAGGAAAAAAACCAAATTCCACAAAGCAAGTAGGCAAATGATATCAAGTGTGGACCTGTGAAATATAGATACTGTACTTTACTGTAAAGCTGGGATAGCAAAGTGATCTCAAATTTTTTACAAAAAGTCAAAACTCAGAATAGTATATATCAGAAAAGGAAATAGCAACAAGGAGAAGAACCAGAGTCAAAGGGGGATTCTACAAACTACATGCCTAGAAAAAGATTATAGTAATTTGTTCTCCACTTTACAATGAGCCTCTCAGTTACATGGAGAGAGACTGCTTATATTTATCTTAGTTGCCATAATATGCTCCCTCTTACTTACCCCTTTAAGCTACTTATAATTATAACTCAAATGGTTTCTTTACTACGGTGACATTTGATACATCTTTGGATGACAACTTGCAAGAATCTGAACTGCGCGGCTCTGCCTCAACCAGAAGCTGAACAACCTCTTTCATGGTTGGTCGACTAGCTGGGGCTTTGTAGGTGCAGCGAATGGCAATCCGCAACACTCTAATCATGTCATCCTTGAATGAACACGATAACCGCGGGTCAAACACCTCACTTGGCCTAGCCCCTTCCTTCCCTTCTACTTTGTTTGAAACCCAGAAGACAATATTCCTGTTCTCCCCAAACTCTGCTTCAACGGGCTTCCTCCCAGTTAACAACTCCATCAAAATCACCCCAAAACTGTAGACATCGCACTTGGTAGTGGCCCTTGGTGAATATGCATATTCTGTGACAGCCATGAAAACAAGTGGAATTAAATTAAATATTCGACAAAGTTATTACAACATGATAGAAGAGCAGTTACCACTTACTTACCACATCATGACCAATTCACTAATCCCAATTAAGTGCCACTTATATTAAATTATTATTAATATATAAATCAATACCGGGAGAATACATATATGTATCATATCCAAACACTAACAAAAGCCTGATTGCTTGCTGTAGATAGTCAATGACTCAATGTAAACTTAAGAAAACATTTATCATTTTGGAAAACAAATTATGACAATTTAAACTGACTAATTGATGATCACTTAATTATAATAATATTGTGGTTGAATTTGGTCAGAGAATTAATTACCTGGGGCTAGGTAACCATATGTTCCTGCAATAACAGTTGTTGTGGAATCCTTGCCGCCTCTTGCTTGCAGAACCTTGGCGATCCCAAAATCTGCAACCTTGGGCTGGTAATCCTCATCAAGGAGGATATTAGTTGACTTGATGTCTCGATGGATGATAGGAAAAACCAAATCGTGGTGGAGGTATGCCAGACCCTGTGCAATCCCCAGTGCAATCCGATACCGAGTAGGCCAATCCAAATGGATCCAACCCTTGTGCAGGGAATCCCAGAGAGTACCATTTGGCATGTACTCATAGACCAACAAGCTGCAGTCCAAACTGGAGAAGCAGCAATATAACTTGACTATGTTCTTGTGCCTTATGCTTCCCAGTGTCTCCACCTCTGCCTTCAATGCCTTGTCCACAAATAACCTATCCTCTGGAGCTGAATCCTTGGAACTTCGACTCCACAGCCTCTTGACAGCAACAACATCACCGCTTTTCAGCTCAATCCTGTACACTGTCCCAGACCCTCCATGCCCCATTATGTTCTTATCCACCAAGGACTCAAGGATCTCCCTCTGGTCGAAAGTGATCTTGTGAAAGCTCTTAACGTCATAGGAGAAGAACGAGGAAGACAGCGTGATCTCGTGTTCCACTGCTGCGGCGTCTTTGCTGCACCTGCGCTTCAAGAACAGGGCAGCTCCAACAAAGATCAGAACCACAGATACCCCAGCTACCCAGATGGTGTTTGTACTCTTCCTCTTGTAGGAATGCGAACACATGGGGAAGTTTTGGTTTGAGGAATTGGCATACACGGGTAGCACACAAAGACCCGGGTTCCCTGAGAAGCTTTCCACTAAACCCCCTTTGATGAGTTTGGGAGGGATTGGACCAGAGAGCAAGTTGTGTGAGAAGTTAATGGAGTTTGGTAGCAGTACAGAGAGACTCTCAGGGATGCTCCCTGTCAAGAGGTTGTTGGAGAGATCAAGAAGGTTGAGTGACCCCAACGAGGAGAGTGAACCGGGGATGGTGGAATTCAGCTTGTTCCCTTGTAACATGAGCAAATTGAGCCTCCTCAGGCTCCCAATCTCTGAAGGGATTGGACCAGACAAAAGGTTATAGCTGAAATCAATCTTGACAAGGTTAATGGCACGGGAGATCGTGGGGGTTATGACCCCAGAAATCTTGTTCCTCTGTAGGAACAGTTCAGAAAGGTTTCTAGAGTTTCCATTGATCTCGGGAATTGTACCGGTCAAATTATTACTACTCAAATCAATGATTGAAACGTGCGGTAAACTAAGTAGCCCCTCGGGAACAGAGCCACCTAAACGGTTATTACTGACCCGAAACCTCAACAGCATCATGCAGTGTGCATAACTCTCAGGCATCACCCCAGAGAACATGTTATCCAAAACAAGAAAGTATAGCAGCTTACCACCCTTGCAAACCTCCGTTGGCAACGGACCAGACAACTTGTTCTCCGACAAGTCGAGAACAACCATCCCAGAGAACTGTCCCAGCTTCATGGGAACATGTCCGCTAAGGAAGTTGTCGTAAAGAGACAGCATTCTCAGTGATGTTGAGTTTTCAATCGCATCTGGGATTTCTCCTGTGAGGCTATTGTTGTAAAGCTGAAGGACTTGAAGCTTTGGAAGGCTACACACAGATGCAGGGATGCTCCCCGTTAATTTGTTCACAGACATATCCAAATCTATGAGCTCTGTTAGATTCCCCAGCTCCTCTGGTATGTTACCAACAAGGTGGTAGTTATAGTAAAGCTCAAGCTGTTGCAGGTTCTTCAGAAGCCCAAGCTCTGCGGGGATTTGGCCCGTGAGGAAGTTCCCACTCAGCTCGAGATCGACGAGAGTGGTGATGTTTGCTATGGACGGAGGGATTCTGCCATGCACACTGCATGTTGACAACACCATGGACTTGAGTTTTCTCATGCTGTCAAAGCTCACTGGGAGCTCCCACAGTTTGAAGTATCCGTTTTCGTTGAAGTTCAGGACCTCGAGAGCGGTGAGGTTGAAGACGGAGACGGGGAATTCGCCGGTGAATTTGTTGTAGGACAGGTCGAGGATCCTGAGAGATTTCAAGGGAGAGAAATCTGGGAGTGTGCCGGTTTGAAACATGTGGTTCATGTTGAACTCTTCCAGGTGGGAACAGTTGAGTATGCTGTCTATTGGGAACTTGAACTTGGTCCACCCCATGCGCAGAACACGCAACTGTGGGAGGTAAGAGCAAATACCTGAGGGGAACTTTCCAGAGAGTGATGACCAACCTGAAAGGTCGAGAATTGTTACATCCCCTTTGTTGTTGCAGGTCACTCCCGTGAAGTCACAGAACGCTGGTTTATTCCCATCCACTGTATTGGTGACAGTGACATCATTCCAATCCAAAGGGTAGTTCCCTCTGAGAGACTCCTTCATCAGAGAAAAAAACTCAGACTGGTTGGTACTGCTGCTGGTGCTGGTCATGGAAATCACGAGTACTCCAATAACACAGAGGAAGGAGATTAATGATGGATGAACCATTCTGAGAGAGAAGTATGGAAGGGGTGGTTGTTATGTTTGTGTGGTTGGTTAGTGTGAACGTTGTTGTTGCAACGAAGGAGGAGAGTAAGAGATGTATGTATATAAGATGGAACGGAATGGTTGAGTAGTGAGTGGATCGCTTAATTGGGATAATTAGCAGTGACAAGCCTTGGTGATATGAAAAAGCAGGTTCTTGCTGTAGTACTAGTACTGGGAGGGGTGAAGTAACATCTTTGGTAAAGAGGCTTTATACTCCACTACCACTAGCTCGTGTAAAGGAGAATATAAACTGTGTCACACTCACACCCCTAGAGATAAAAAGGAATGAAAATGAAAAAAGAAAAAGAAATAGAGAGAGAGAAATAGATGTGAATGTGATAGTAATATACAGGGAAAGAAGAGAAATTAATATGAAAAATACAAAAAGATAACATAAATGCAAGTATAAAAGAAAGGAGTATATATGAAACTTGTAACGAATAAGATCAATAGAAGTTTATTTTATACTCATATATCCTGCACAGGATGTGTAGAATGAAACTGCATTATATGATCCTAATTAATCACCGTTTGTTTCACTGACCATGACCTTTTGATGTGATCACCCCTTTCTTTAATTTGGAAGAAAATAATACTTTTCTTCTACCAGGTGGTGTGATCTATCTCTTTCTCGTGGATTCCCTCCCAGCCTAGCCAAATTCAAAAGATATATCTTACTTCAATAATAGAATATATAAACGAACAAATGCACTTCTGGTGCTCATGAACCAACTTATTTTTTTAATTACTTTAATTTAAACAAATTAAAACAAATTTTACATCTGATTAACATATGTTGACAAAATGAGATCTTTGTTTATTTATTCTTACCAAAGTCTATCTCATCACTATTCATCATTTGAAGAACCTTAGTGATTGGATACTCAATCACTTTTCCTACGCCCAATCTTTATGAGTTAAATGAGTAAAAAAAAGTGCGACAAGGTATATATGTGAATGTCTATGTAACATTTTTCTTACTTGAAACTTCTTTAAGGATGTTCAATAGCTTAACACACGGGTGGCACTTAATATAGGATGATCGGTTGCCGTCCCACCAATGGGAAATGGTGTTTTTGCCGTAGATTAGGTGTGAAAGTAGTGTGACTTTTTTTCAATGGATGGGATTTGTTACCTGCAACTTGCTATTGAGTTTAAGGTAATATTGTTATATATTTGCAAATGTAGGTCTTCAAAAGTTTGAATTTGTTAAAAAGCCCCAATCTTAAAAGACAATTAATGTCCTAATTAATAACTGGGCAAAGGGTTCATTTTGAACCCTAGCCCCCCTTTCATTTCTGAACAGAGAGAGAGAGAAAGGGGGTGCCCCATGAGAAGAGAGAGGGCACGGCGGCCATGGAGGGGAGGTCGCGCCTCCTAGCAGCACAAGCTGTGTCTCACGATGGTGGGGCCAGCGGTGGCAGCCGTTCTCAGCGGCGGTCTTGGCAGTAATTTGCGCGGAGGAAGAGAGAAGTGGGGAGGCGTGGTGGCTTCGCGAAGGCTGAGGAAGAAAGAGGCGAAGGGAGAAGAGAGGAATGGAGGAAGAGAGAAGTGGGGAGGACCGTCTAGGACGGTGATGGATGAACAGTCGCGCGAATGGCAGCAGTTGGGGAGAACCAGAGGACGAAGTCGCTTGAAGCGGCGGAGGCGAAGAAAGGAGCCGAAGAAGAAGACCACCTCCATCCGCGGTGGCGGGGGAACGAAAGGGAGGCCGGCACAGCGGCCATGGTGGAGCTGCCTCCCTTCTTCTTTTGCTTCTCTCTGTTTTTTCTATTTTTTCTTCTCTATTATGTCTCTGATTTTTTCTTCCATTTTTGAAACTTGATTACTGATATTTTCACTCTCTGCTCACAAGTTCTGACTGTGGGTGAATGATTGGACTTTGTTTTTTACACTGATGTTCATTGAATCTAAGGGTGAGTGAGTCTTCATCTTGAATTTTAGAGATATCTCCAGGATGATAAATTACAAGGGGCCTTGAGCACGAATAGTCACAAGATAAGTTCAGAGAGAAGTGCTTGCTGAGTGAATAAAAATGTCCTAATTAATAACTCTCTAATTAATAAATTAAACTAATCAATCTCTATATTTGTAATTATTAAATGTTCCAGGGTGCAATGCAATTATAAAAAACCAGTTAAATCTATTATAATAGGTAACTGACCGAATTCCCATTGGTAAGAGTAAAACTCACATTCCCATATTAAGTGCCACCTAACACACGTGTGTCTAGTAGTTTGGGTGAAAATTTTTAGCCTAATTTAGAAAGAAAAAATTAAAGTATTTTTTCTTAGTTCATTTTCACCTCCTTTTTTTATATTTCCTTTTTCTCATCACATCATTCAATATAACAATAATTACTTCTCAAATTTCCAGAGTCTTGAACCAATTAAAGTTCCAAATTCTCGATTGCTTCCTGTCTCCTGAGATGCTTGCTCCACCCGGATCAGTGGATCACCCCCCTCGAGAAAATTAATGGGGAAAAAATACAGAAGAATGGGGTGTTGGCTAAAAAAGTATAGTTGTTATTGGTTCGCACAGTAAATTCCACTTTTTTCCTTCTTATATTCAATATCTAATTCGTACAGTAAATTCCACTTGCTTCAATATATTAAATATTCTCAACATATAACAGATTTTTTTTTGTGACACTATAGACTCCATTCTCGCATACTATCAATTTCTCTGATTCCCTCGTGTTTATATTTTATCTTTTGCTGAAATATTCCTTTTTGTTATAAAAATAATCGAAACAAGAACAAAACATAGAGACATAGAATAATAGATACAAGAGAAAATAGAAAAAAAGAGAATGAGAAAATATTTTATCGTTACTCTTTTGGGGGTATCAAACCATGTATAATGAGGGTGGTATTTATAGCCACCGGAAACCCTAATTCTTATTCTAGATAAATACAATTGAGATCTTATCTTAATAATAGAATCTGATCTCTTCCAAAAATGGATATCCACAAAATATTCATAACACTCCCCCTTGGATGTCCATTAAAAATTTGCTTCATTAAAACCTTACTAAGAAAAAACCCAGTGGAAAAAAATCTTAGTGAAGGAAAAAAAGTACAATATCATTTGCGTAAGATCTGCCTCATTAAAACCCTTGCATGGAAAACCCAAAATGGGACAAAACCATGGCGAAGGAAAAAAGAGTGCAGACGCATCTATTTCTCCCCCTCATGAAGACAATCATCTCTAAGATGACGAAGACCAATTCGCTGTACCAATTACTCAAAATTTTACTCAGTAACAACTTTGAAAAGAGATATGCTAGGTCATCATATGGACAAATTTGTTGAATGTTTATATCACCACTCTTTTGAAGATCATGAGTGGAAAAGAGCTTTGGTGAAATATATTTTACTCTATCTCCTTTAATATACCCTTCGTTGCAACCACAGATCTCTTGTGTGTGTTGAATCGTAGGCTTCAACCAAGTGCATTCATGACTTGCCTCATATGGTGCCAAAATTTTCGCATGACTTGTTTGTGATCTACTATAATGAGGGTCAGACAAAAAAATCTGCATTTGCACAACGATTCCATTCCAACGTCCACATGACTTAGGGAAGAACTATATCTTGCTAATAACAAATAATATACAAAGATGTGTATAATTAGCAAGGTACATTAGTGCCTCAATTGCACTAAGATATGGTACTTCTGGACCAAGTAGTTCTTTATCATTTTCTCGAGGTCTAAAATGACATTTGTTCACTTCTAGTGACATTACTATCATTGAAGTATACAATGAATATGACTTGTTCATATAAAACCTCCTTAGCATTTTTGTCATATTAGGTTAGAAATATAAAATATTCTATATTCTATAATATTTAAGAATATCTAAAGAAAATATAATTCAGATAATTATCTTAAATAACTTAAATATTTAACAAGGATAAATACATGAGATAATGACTATAACATGCACAAAAATTTTATTCTCCAAATACTCAATCTGTAATTCCAAACAAAACTTTATACTTCATAAGTCTTTCATCTCAAACTATTTCTTTAAGCAATCTATAGTTTTTGAAAGCTCTTCATGAGTTCCACCCGACAATATTTATGTCAATAACATGAATAACAATTATAGCAATATCATTTCAAGATATTTTCATAAAAATATATGGACAAATGGAGTCATTTTTATATCTTTTCCTTTTCAAATATTCACTGAGGTGATTATGCGCCCAAATTGTTTTAGTCCATAGAAAGACTTATTCGATTTGATTGAGTATTCTTCTCGAGAGCTCGGGTTGTATGCTTCAGGCATATTAAATCCTTCAGGGAGTTTTATATGAATGTCATTATCAAGTGAGCCAAACAACATCCATCAAATGTAAATTGAGTCATTCATATGCTATATACACTAGCATTATACCTTGTCAAAATTAAAGCCAGGTCTTTGCGATTTTCAAAATCAAGATCGATCTTTATATCTCATAATTTCCCTTTTCTCATTTTGTTTTCACACAAAATTCTATTTGTATCCAACTGGCTTTATACCTTTAGGTTTTCGAACTACAGGTCCAAATAATTTTCGCTAGCAAATCGAGTATAATTCTGCTTTAATAGCGTCTTTTCATTTTGGCCAATCTTTACTTTGTTTATAATCCTTAATAGACTTTGTTTCATGATCCTCGTTATCATTTATCACGTGACTCTACATTCACTTCTGGGAATGGAGCAGTGCTAGTGGGATGGGTCTTAGTATTTCCAATAAGTATAATAATTGTGTGTTGCTTCCTTCACTTCTGGGAATGGAGCAGTGCCAATGGAATTGACCTCGTGATTTTTCATCAAAAACTTATTATTTTGTTCGACCACAAGAAATCGATTCAAAATATTTCTTAAATCATTTTTCTTCAATAATGCTACTGCAAGAGCACATTAAATGCAAAAGAAAGTTTCTATTTTGTAATCAATTATTTGAAAACCGAGTAGATGTACATAATAAATAATTTAATGATTATAAAAGTCTCATCTTCTCCTTTCGCACAACACCTCCAAGCTTTCGAATCTCAGTTGGTTAGAGTCTCGTGCTGATAACGCGTTATGAAAATAATCGAAACGAGAACAAAACATACAGACATAGAATAATAGATACAAGAGAAAAGAGAGAATGAGAGAATATTTTATTGCTACTCTTTTGGGGTACCAAACCATGTACAATGAGGGTGATATTTATAGCCACCGGAAACCCTAATCCTTATTCTAGATAAATACAATTGAGATCTTATCTTAATAATAGAATCTGATCTCTTCCGAAAATGGATATCCACAAAATATTCATAACACTTTTCTTTTTCAAAATTTTACACCCCTGGAGAAATATAAATCCTGATTGAGTGATTGGGTGGATTATGTTTGGAATTGTTTGCATCAAAAGGGTGGGAACTATATTCTATGTTTAACCAAAGATATAAAAAGACAGGGGACCAAGCATGCTCATTCTTGAAGTGTACATGTTAAGTGCATCCTTGTTTGTTTGTATGTTTACTTTCCTTCCTCTCTTTTTTTCCCCTCCTATCAACTCTATTCTATAAGTCTATAGTTGGTAAAGCAAATGCATTATATCCTAATGTGTTGTATCAAAAAAGAATAAGAACAAACAAGGATTGCTACAATCTTTGCTGTAAGGATAAAGATGAACTCAGCCACCAAACCTATTCTTTTTTATCATTATGGTTAAATTCAGAGAAAGGTTTTTCGTTTTTTTTTTCTCATCACAGAAATCAGAACAAGTGAGAATGGAGAGCTAAAGGTGCTGAGACAAGGTTTCTTTTCCTGTATTTTTTCTGCTTCGTATTTTGTGAATAAATTTTTTACCTTGATTAAATGGACAGTGTAATGGCCTTAGTGGGTTGTACCTGGAGACTTTGTGTCAAATTCTATCTGTTTATTCAATATTAGATCCTTGTTACATCATATGGGCAGATATATTTCCTGATTTATTTATCAATATTGCTAATTAGTATAATTTGTAGAAAAAACAAAGAAATTTAAAGTAGGTAACCAAGATTAGGATAGAAATTTCTCACGATTTAGAAATTGAAGAGTATAGTGGGCCCCAATGAAAGCCCAAACACAGTTGGTGAGCCCATGTAGTATGAGTGGGAATCTCTGTATGATGAGTGCTCAATGATGGAAGTGCAAAGCAAATAACAAGCAAAGATGCCCACTCTCCAAAAGGAGTGTTGATTTGGCAAAGAGGGATATTTGCGCAAATGCTGACTTGCCAATTCCTTATGAATTGCTTTAATCTGCTTTCCACTTGTAGCAAGGACTGACTATTTCTTTTGAAGGTGCTAAAAATTTTTTTTCTCTTAGAAGGAAAAAAATATGGTTATGCTTTTGCGTCGAATAGACAGCCATTGTGGATGGATAATTCTGCTCTATCAATCAATATTCCGCCTATAACACCGCTGAATACTTCTTCCTGTCCAAACCTTTGGTTATTTAAGGTTTTTACATATAAATTAAGAAATAATTAATTGAACAAATTTTAAACTAAAATAACTCTATTTATTATTCATCATTCACAATTATCTTAATTATTTCTCCACTCAAAACTTATTAATTATATTAAAGGTATAGTTGAAAAAATGTGATAAATTATCTCTTAAAATCTTAAAACAACCAAAATTTTAGAACAAAAATAAAAAATTAAAACTATCAAAGATTTAGACCAGAGGGAGTATCTAAAACAAAAATATTTCAAAGATTTTATATTTTTATTTGCAAAAAATTAATCGTAGCCACACCACGCGCATTCTCATCAAGTAACTTTTTCGGTTGCGGAAGGCCGCGTCCCCACAAATTATGGCAAAAATATTCAAAATAAAAATTGTGTCGTTTTTGCTTTAATTACTATGGTATGAGAAGACGCATGGTTTTTGGGAAGTCATTAAGTTACCTGTTTTTTTTTGGCAAACATTAAGTCACATGTTGTTATGAGTTATGATTTTCTCTAATTTTCTCTATTTTTTTATTATTATATTATTGAAAAAATAAATATAATAAATGACAATCTTTACTCTGTATATACCATATTTATGTTATTTATTTTCTCTTAAAAGTATAATAATTGAGAAAAATAAAAAAAATAGAAAAATCTTAACTCGTTAGTTATAGACAACATTATCTATTTGCACTGGATTGTAATGGAGAGGGTCTACTTGTAATCATGCTTCTGCTTCACAAAGAGTATTTTTGTTTTGTAAAATAAAACTATAATAGTAATCTTTGTCAGATAATTGCAATCTCTTCTGTGCGTACGAATGCGTGAGTGCATATATATATATATATATAGATCATATATATGCGTGTTGGTGATTCATGAATATATGCTAGTGACAGTATCCAGCCTTAAAATAAATAATTTCCTTAAACATTTCCATAACAGTAACGGAATACCGAATACATGCTCCAAGGCTTTTCTTTCTTTATCCTTTGTCATCGATATGTCTTATCAAAACTTCCCCCTTCCATGTGGTAGTCAATCAGGATAAGTTTTGATTTAAAATCGCCATATATTATTGAATGAAAACGATTAACGTTGAAAAAGAAAATAAAAGAAAAGAAAAATGAATAGAACTCGGCATTTCCATAACTTGTAAAATGCAAAATTGTTTTATCTTCTATCATTTATGATTAGTCCATGAAGCTTTGCTACCCATTTCATGTATAAAATATAGTAACATATTTTTAAATTCTCAAATTGAATTTTTCCTCCTGTGAGGGTTAAAGTTTTATAGATATTAATGTGGAGTTTATAAAGGGTTTTTTAAACTCCTGAAAAAGATGACCACTTAAAATTAGTTCAATGGTAAGATTAAACAGAGTCGACAGAACAAGTTTTGCGTATTTTCAGAAATCTCAACGATCGTTTACGCGATTAAATATTAAATATTCCTCTCCTGTGATCTAATAAATAAATTTGTAAGTATCTAAAACTAATTCGTGTATACGAATATTTCAGGGTCCAAAGGGCTGGCTCATTTAGTTTGCAGGCCATTGGGCCCGATATGTTACAATAATACTTGGGCCAGCTTTACATATTGTGGCTCAATTGTTTAAGGGGAATTGATAAATACACCAATATTTTTGGGCATATACCTCATATTTAAAAATAAAATTACTATTATATCTTTATTATTATTTTTTTTTCAATTACGCGTCTTTACCGGAAACTCAGTTTCCGGAATACATTTTCGCAATTTTTCTTGAAACTGGAGTTTCTGGAATGCAAATTTACATTTTGAAAACTCCAGAAAAATTCAGTTTTCGGAATACTAATTTGCATTCCAGAAACTCCAGTCAAATTTGTATTTCGGAAACTCCAATTTCTGAAAAAAATGCCAAATCAAAAGAAAAAAAAAACCAAACGATGAGGGTATAAGAGTAATTTCCTGTATAAATGTGGGGTGTATGTGGGGTCTATCTTAGAGAAAACAGTGGCCCCACGAAGCTGATCCAACAAATCATCTATTCTTGGCAGAGGGTATCTATTCTTAATGGTTACCTTGTTCAACTGCCTATAGTCAACACATAACCTAGATGTTCCATCTTTCTTCTTCACCAACAGAACTGGTGCTCCCCACGGGGATACACTAGGCCTAATAAACTGTTTAGACAACAGATCCTCCAACTGCTTCTTCAGCTCAGCTAACTCTATTGGTGACATACGATATGGAGCTATGGAAATTGGTCCAGAACCGGGTATAAGATCTATGGTAAACTCTATCTCACGGACTGGTGGCAAACCTGGTATCTCTTCTGGAAATACCTTCGAAAATTCTTTAATAACAGGCACGTCGCTCAATTCAACTTCCCTCTTTCCTTCCAATGAGGTGAGTATCAAGTTTTTCTGAACTTCTTCTTTCGAAGAAATTTCTGATTGGTTGGTAGAAAAAAATCCAAGATTCTCAGAGTTAGGAAAAACTAGAGTTTTATTCGAACAGTCCAATAGGATATGGTTGGAAGATAACCAATCCATGCCTAAAATCACATCTAACTGTGTTAAAGGCAAACATATCAAATTAACAAGATATTCCTTATCATAAATAATGATAGGACAATTTATGCAGACAGTATTTACAGTGACTGGCTCAGCAGTAGGTAAGGAAACAATTAAATCAAAAGACATCAAGGACACAGGTAAGTCTAATCGTTTCACACAATCAAAGGAAATAAAAGAGTGAGTTGCACCCGAGTCATATAGTACAATTAAAGGATTACCAGCTATGCTACACGTACCTTGTATCAAATCCTCAGATTGCGAAGCCTCAAGTCCACTCATGGTGTAAACTCGTCCCTTTGCCTTTGGTCTCGCCGCTTGCACGTTGTTGTTAACTGGTGCCGGCTTCTGCTCCCTACAGTTACTTGCCAAGTGTCCAACCTTCCCACACCTGTAGCAAGTCGCCCCCTTCTGATTGCAGGTACTAGAGTGATGTCCTAGCTTCCCACAGTTAAAACACCTAATAACATTCTGCCCTTGGTAGCCAAAACCTCCATTCCCACTAACAGGTACATTGCTCCGGTTCTGCTGTGGAGCTCTAAAGTTCCCAGGGTTCCGTGCATAGGGTTTGTTCTGGAACTGCTTCCTATACTGGTTCTGTGGCTGAAACCTAGATGGTCCGCCAACATTGGTCTTTCCTACTACCTTTCCCTTCTTCAGAACCTCCATCTTCCTACACTTCTCAACTAGAGGCTGGAACTGTCGGATCTCTAAAGCAGACACCGCTTCCCTAAGGTCATAACGAAGCCCTGCTTCGAAACGTTCGCACTTCCATGATTCATCAGGCTGAAGCTGGAAGAAACGAAAGTACTTGGCCAAGGATTCGAACTTGGCTGCGTACGCATCTACAGACATATCCTTCTGCTGCAGACTCAGGAACTCCTGCTCCCTCTCACTTCGAGCACTTTGTGGAAAATACTTCGCTAAAAACTTCGTGCGAAATATCGTCCAAGTAACTTCCTGATGCTCTGCTTCCAAAAGCTGTTGTTGCCCTTTCCACCAGTACTCAGCATCCCCTATCAGCAGGTAAGATGCATAGGACACCTTTACCCCTTCCTCACAACGAAGAGATGTAAAAATCTTCTCCATCTCCTGAATCCAAAGATCAGCTTTCTCCGGATCAGGTTCCCCGTTAAACTGCTGATGATCATGCTTCCTAAAGTCTGAAAGCCCCTTCCCAATAGCTGCTATATCAGCTCTAGCCTGTTTCTGTAGATCTCTCTGTTCTGCTCTCTCAGCTTGTTGTGCCATAGTGGCAGCCATCTGATTCATTGCCCCTATTGCCCTTTCCATAGCTTCGTTGTTACGTGCCATCTGCCTATAAGTTAACCCGAAACATAAGCACTAACTCACAATCAAAGAAAACACAGAGAAACAATCAATGTCACACATCACTTCACAGAGAAATAAATCAAACAATGTTAGTCAGAGTCACACAACCTAAGCTTAATAGACCTACAACCTGACACTTCCCCCTAAAAGATTGAACCGGGCTCTGATACCACAAAATGCAACACCCTTTCTCCAAAAAGGATATTACACCATAGTAACCAAGATTTTCGTAATAATTTTCTAAGTAACTTTGATTTAAAACAAGTTTAGTTCCCAAAAATGCGGATAAAATTTTTGCCTTTTTAAAAGATGAGAAGAATGGGGAGTCCATTCTTTCCTTTTCTATTACGTGGTGAAATAAGAACAGTATTAGTAGAAACACTGAATAAAAACAACCTCCTCAAGTATATATATCAAAAGAGCTTGCATCAGCACAAGCCAGGAGTTTTAAAACTACTCTACATCAAAAAGCAGTAAAAACTCTGAAATCAAAAGACTGAAATAAAAAGCTACTAAGTAATATTAAAGTCAGGTCCAATCTAAGCTACTCATGACGGAGAGACTCAGTAGCTGAGCCTCCAAGAACTTCGCCCTCATGCTCCTCAGATACCTTCCCCTTGCCCTTGCGGAGACGCTCTAAAATCCTATCCTGTCCGAGGATAACTCATCTACTCAACCACATACAAAACAACATGGAAAGTAGGCAGGGTGAAAAACTTACACAAGTTAAGAATGTTAGTTTCAAAAAGTATACATACAATACTTATACAGTATATTTTCAAAGTCTTACCACCCAAATCACACTTAGGAATAAAACACTGTAAAACCAAGAAACAATCAAGAATAGATCACCAATCACAGAAGTAACGTCAATCATAGATAAACATCAATCACAGATAAATTGTCAATCACAGATAAAACATCAATCATAGACCAATTGTCAATCACAGATATATTTATGCATGATACTTCAATCTCTCTCATAATACACCGGTGTGCTGCTCCAAGGAGACTTTTTCCACCAAACTCCATTGAGCGATAGGCCTGCGACAAGTCTTAACAGAACAACCAGGAAATCCCCCTCAGACCCCTGGCAGCCATTCCGAAATGCGCATTCACCTCCATATCATGATATAGGTCCGTCAGTCAGATTTATCCAAGCCGGGTATACGACTCGTCTCAGCTCAAGGGTATTCACCATGCAAGGCTATTGAGACTTTCGAAACCTGGATAATCCCAGAAGGCAATTGTAGCCCAACGCAACTCTATTCTCAACCCTCTCTGGGTTGTACTGCTCAAAAACCTTTATGCAAATGACACTCAAAAATTGCATAATATCACTTTGGTTTCTCTTGTAAAACCTTCTCTGTTTTACTGTATTAAATCCCTGAATACAAAACCACACAAAATACACTTATTCTATCACCACAGAAATACTCTTGAAAACATAACCATTATATTACTCTTTTCGGCTGTACTCATTTATTTTAATAATAATTACACTGTGATAGAGTCAAACGCGGTAACGAATTTAACCAGAATAATATTAACGGGAATTATTACTCAAGTTCATTCTTTTTGGGAAAGCCCTTTGGAAGCTAATCAAGTAATCTTCGCCACGTATATACAAACTTATTAAGATAGGAAAAATAGCGCACCGGTATGGTTCCCAGGAAAGATCTTGGTGAGCTTTTGGGCTCCTTCAAAGACCTTTGTCTTTCCTAGACAGATCCATACAAATGAACTACCTTAACCCATCATCAGTCTGTATATAAACAGTAAAAATCACAAGTTTTATATATTTTTGAAAAGAACATGGAAATGGAAGAAAAATATCGGTTTAGGAATTTTTAGTCTATTTAGTCACTTGCTCTCGTCCCAATGGCGTAATAGAGATACGGCCCCTGAGCCCGACCGTATGAGTACACCGAAGATGTATTCTTACGCCTGACCAAAGCACCCCATCCATATCCGTCAAAAGAACTACAGAGGTTCAATTTTACAATTTCTTAGATTTGTTGATCACGGAGGCATAGCCCACTGGGTGATCAAGCCTTTATCGATAAAATTTCGCCAGCGTAACGGTACAATTATTAAACTTTATAATTAAATTGGGCATTATAACTTTACTATTTGAAAAATCATATATAAAAATAAAAATAAGGCATAGTATAATTTTAAAACAATTTTACAAATAAATAACAATTATTTAAAGCATAAACACCCAAAACTTAAAAACTCAACAAAATAAAGATCAAACTAACTTGGAAAGAAATTCCCCATACCTTAGCCTTATGGAGATGGAAGAACAAGCTAAGAATAATAAGAACAACACAAGAAAAGCTTGATTAGAAAATAAAGGAAACTTAAAGAAAAACAAAGGAAAAGAAAAGAATTTTGGAGTGAATTTTGGGAGGAATTCTTCAAGTGAGTTTATGATGAAAATGAAGAGCACCCCCCCTCTATTTATAGCCAAAATTTCGTGCAAGGGGGTGGGGTTAAGACCAACCATGGTTTGGTTTAATTTAACCATGATTTAATTAAAGAAAAAACCAAAATTAATTATTTAAAACCCCATTGGCCAACTTTTATGACTCATATACAACTAGGACCACTTGGACTGCCCACTTGCATGCTTGAGGCGGCCAGAATCAAGGCTGGGAGGGGAGAATGTGATTTTCCAAAAATACCCCTAGGGTTTAGATGAAAACAAGGGTATTTTGGTCTTTTTATAAATCAAAAATAGAAATAATTAGCTAAAAATGATGAGAACCAATAAGAATGCTAGAAAATGCCATAAGAAGTCCAAATAATTTCGTGGCATCCATTTTTGAAATTTATAGATAGTGCAAACTCTTTGGTTTTCATCGTTTCGCAGGTATAACCCCGAAAAATACAGAAAAATAGGGTTTTCAAAACTTACACAGAAATAATTTTAAAAATCATAAAATAAATAATTAAAAATAAAATATAAATTGTTTATGGACCTTTGTCACGAAAATTATACCTGTTAAACAAGGTTTTTGCGTTAAAACATCACCGGGTAGCGTAGTTTTCGGTATTTTTTTGAAAGTTTTCCAAAAATTCCAGAAAAATTCCAGAAAATCTAAAATAATAAAAGAACCAACTTTTGTGAAGGAAGATTATTTATTGAGTTGGTTTAACACACTCAAGCTATTTAAATCACTTTCTGTTAGTTAGACGTAAACCGTTTTCTGTAAAAAGACCCGATTTTGACTGAAAAACTACCGTTTCAGAAGTATTTAGGAATACATGTATTTTATTACTAATTTTAAGCCAAAAATAAAACACACATCATTTATGGAACAAAACTTCATATAAAACAGAAAAAGGACGAAAAACGCAAAGAAACGAATGCTGTAATTAGACCTAATAGAAGCTATAAATCAACCACTTTCAGAAGTATTTTTAAACATGTATATTTAACTACTATTTTTAAGCTAAAAATAAATCTCAAAACAAATATATCGCAAAAATTCAAATAAAACAAAAATAAATAGTTAGTCAAAACAACGGATGTTACATTCTGTGGGTCCACCGCCGCCACTGTTCGGTTTGGTAGGGTTGTCTCCGCTGCTGTATCATCTCTAGTGCGCTGCATGTTTGGTGGTCTTTGGACGGGTTCGGCCTCTGCTGTCGTCCCCTTCCTCTGTTGGGAGGTGCCTCTCTGTCGATACTAGTGTTTGTTCAATTGTGGTTTGTCTGTTGTTCTGAGTTGATATGCAGTGGTTTGTGGGTTGGGTGTTTTGTGTGTTAGTTTCGATTCTTTTGCTGGTTTTTTGTGTTTGTTGTGTTTTGTTAGGTGTGTTAGTGCATCTCAAGGGACCACCACCACCGTTTGCTGCATCTCTCCTGCTTCGCCGCTGCCGGTTCTTTATGGGTCAGGCCCTAGTTGATTGATGCGTACTGTGTTTTGGATCGTGACAAGTGAGCTTTTTTGAAATGACATAAGGTTCTGGGTGCCCCAAATGGGCCAAACTCAACCCACTTAAGGATATCTCAAGGATATCCTTCATGTCTGTATCTTTTTAGCCGAGGTATCTTTTTTTGGTGTGCTAGGCATAGTTTTACTGTTGTTCTTTGGTCGTTTTGTCTGTTAGTTTTTGTTGTTTTCCTTGTTTGTTATATGTTACAGCTAGGTATAGGTTTCAGCAGCGGGCCTTGGTTAGGATTGATGTATCTGTTGTGACTCTGCATATGTTGTTTTTCTTGCTGTAGATGTCGTATGACCGAGGTTTTCCCTTTATGAATTTGTTCATCTTGACAAAAAAAAAGATTGTATTAGGTTTTGTACATTTTGTTGGGCTATTCTGTATGTATGCCATGAGGCGAGGATTAATAAGTCACAACCACGAGCAAATGATATCGCTGACAAAAAAACAAAGAGTAAATGTTATCTAAAGGGGGTGTGGGTAGTGTAACTTGGGGGTGTAGGTAGCAATTGCCTAATGGCTATGTTTTAGGCCCATAATTTGTTTCTGGTCAAGTGGCTGGCCCATAATAAAATCAATTGCCTAATGGCTATGTTTTAGTAATTGCCTAATTTGTTTCGCCGATCTTCCTGTATGTTGTTTTGGTCAAAGATCTTCCTGTAATTTTTTTGGTCAACAAGATCTTCCTGTATTTTTTTTTTGGTCAAGAATTCCTCATATCATAAATGGGAAGCTCTAGAAGAGCACAGTACAAGGCCAAAGGCCCATACCCGAAACAATCAGCTTATCACAAAGCCAAAAAAAAATATTACACAGGAAACACACGGCCTGCAGCTGATCATACACCAAGCACAAATAAACCAACCAACAAACTAAAAATAAAGTACTCACCCAACAAACTAAAAAACAAATAAAGGCCAAACGAAAGTAGCAGGGCCACAATAACTACCTCTAAAAGCATCCACCTACCTTATCAAAAAACCTATACAAGAAAACAACAAAGCAAAAAAAGACAAAGTAAAACAACAATGGCCAGACCAACCCCTCCACTTCCTGAAAAAAAACCATCTGAAACACTACACACGCAAGCATCGAGACACCAACAGTGCCCCAACCAAAAAGAGAAAAAAACTTCCCCATCCACAACCATCCAGTGCACACTAACGGTATAAAACCATTTCCAGCAGCAAGGAAACCAGCAGAAAAAAGAAGATGTTATTCCTCAAACCGGAAATCAACACAGATCCAGATCGAGGCAAAAATAAAGATCAATCTACCCAAGTCCAACAGGACATCGTGAAGAAGAGAGAACTGGCGGCAGAAATTGTAATGACCCCCATCTTTAATTCTTTTCATGCGCAGCTGACAAACCACCCACACAAAACCAAGCAACTGCTAAGCCCCCATTACCTGAAACAGAAAAAAGCCAGAAGAAAAAAAATTAGCAATCCCAACCCACTGTTTAACCCTCTCTTTTTTTTTTTGGTCAAAGTTTAACCCTCTCTTTGAAACTAAAAAGGAGCTCCAACACTCTGCTCACAAAGTGTTTCACTAAGTTGGGCGTTATACTTGGACCAAAAAAAAAGTTGGGCGTTATAGTAGCCGAATTGGGCCTAGGAATTCCTGCTGATAAAGGTCAATTTGGGCCTAAGGGTAATGCTTAGGTAAGTTCCCGTTAGGGGTTCATGACCATTCATTTAGCCTCATTAGACAATTTAGAGATAAAAACTGACTTCTCGACCCCAAAAAAACGGACTTATATAATGGCTTTACTATTACTATAGAAACTAGATAGTTGACCCGTGCGTTTGCACGGGTCGGTAAGTCGCGTTGGTGAATATATGGGTTAGTAGGTCATGTTGGTTTTTAAACACAATATGAAATAATTTATGATATATTATAAATTTATAATTGTGTTAGTTATGTAACATTTTGCTTCTTAATTAAATATCCAAATTCTATTTTAAACTGCCAATAATTGCCCATATTGTTTCGCAAAGCATGGACTTTCTCTTCCTCTTAGCTCCCACTTCTTTGAAGCTACTTATCCCTTCTGCTCTTTAGCTTTGTTTGCTTCTATATCAACTGTAGTTTTCTTTTGTTGGTTTATTCTAAGCTTTTGTTTCACAAAAAAAAGTGTTCATATTGATAAAAATGAATATTAAATCAAAGGAACAAAATAAATAGAGAAAAATAAGTAAAATAATTTTTCAGTAATTTGTTATATTTAATGGAGAAAACATAAATGAAATTTGCAAGCAAATACTATTTTATTTATAAAAAATAAAAATAAAAAAATTTGTAAACTGAAAACTTACAAAAACAAAAAACATGAATAAAACTCGTAAATAAATATTATTTTATTTATAAAAAATAAATTAAAAAAATTGCAACCTAAAAATTTACAGAGATAAAAAACATGAATGAAACATATAATAAAACACACTCTTTTTTTATCGAATACCAAAAAATTTACAAGAGTACGAAAACATGAATCAAACCTATGAGTAGATGTTTTTTTTTTATTTTTGTTTGTTTTGCCTATTATACCAAGAAAACCTGTAAGTAAATATCTATTTATTAATTTATGGGTATCATGCATTTTTAAACATTCATCTATTTTAACACCTATTTAACACTTTTATTTATTTTTAATATTTATATTTTTTGATCATATCACTTATCTATCATATTTATCCATTGATAATTTTTCTTAATTTATTAATTATTTCGTTAATGTGTCATTAAATTAAAAACAACATAATATAATAATAGGATTAAGAAAAGTGAAAGTTGCTTGTTGTATTAAAATATTGGAAATTGAATGGCGGGAACTGTTCACAGCTTAACATATATTTTTTGCAACAAAATAAAAGAATCATCAAAATGAAAAAAAAAATAGAGCAAGAGATAGCATTTTTCAGCGAGAAGACAATGTTAAAAAAAATAAAATTACATGTATTCTCCAAACTTTTGTTTGTAAGAACAGACGGAACAATAATAATTAATAAATTAATTGGATATAGGATAGTAACCATATACTGTGATGACAATGGCGGGAACACCGTAGATCTTAACCAAAAATTTATATATAATAGATAACCTTTAAATAAGGTTTGATGTTGAGTTAAACTTTTAAAAATATCAAGGCAAACCTTACAAAAAAATAATTCTACAAGTCAGATTCAATTATGGAACATCATATCAACGCTAATCAATAGGTAAAGAAAATTTATCACGCTACCATTAGATAAACTCTGAGATTAATTTTTGGTAAATGCTTAATTTTACGGAGAATATATTCACGAAAGCGGACAAAAGGACATGAGTCATTGATTTACTCTAATTTTTTTGGTGTATTCCATCGCATCTCACTAGCTATATTTATTGTTTCTTTAGAAAAAAATTATCCATTCTTGCAGTTCGTGCAAATTATTTTCGTAAGTATAGCACTGTTGTTAATGTTTTACTATGAACTTGATTTATAGTCATGAACAGTAATTTTTTTTAAAAAACAAGAAACAAAATAAAACAAGGTAATATTTTTGCAATCACTAGTGAAAATAAAAACATTTTTTCAACTAAATAGGTCCTAATTATTTGTGGGCCTTCTTGACCTTTTATTTCTCTCTGTTTTGTATTTATATCTTCTAAAAAGAACTTACTTCCTCGCAATATCATGTATATCACATTGGTATTTTAAATTCAGATAACATTTAAAATGTATAAATCAGAAGAAAAATATTTAAAATTGAAGATATATATATATATATAATTAATTAATTCATGTGGAATTTATGTATTTATATATATTAAAACAGAAGATTTGTAAATTATTCAGAAGATATTTATAATTAATACTAAATACTTTGAAATTAAAATTTAAAAGAGTTAAAGTTAATATTGAGATGTGTGTCGTAATGACCAACTGAGGTTGGCGTGAGTGGTTAAGGCCTCTCGTTCCTTAACCAAGGTCTCGGGTTCGAGCCTTGGATATGGAAAAAATCTCAGCTGGGAGGGATGCCACCCATTAGAGGTGCCGAACAAACTCCCGTGGGAAATTAGTCCCCGTCGTATAAGCGGTGAGATACTTCTCGAAGTAGAAGAAAAAAAGATGTGTGTCGTAATGGTATTATAATCAAATTTAATATATAGAAACGAAACAGTTGAGATTTGAAGAAAATTTTAATAGAATTTAATTTGCAGTGCAAGTAGGCGAGATTTGAGAAGAAATTGTTTTCACTTAAAAATTAAAAGAAATTATTGTAATTGTATAAGCAATTAAAATTTAGGAAGAAAAAATATTTTAATGTAAAAAATTTAAAAATAATTAATAACTTAAGAATGTTTAACAGGTGTAAAAAATATTATAAATAATAATAAAGTCGCATGTCTTAAAATAAAAATAATGAAAAGTCATCTCATTCTTAAAAATAAAAACTATTTTAATACGTGTAGCAAAAAAAATATTTTAATACGGATAAAGTTATCAACATCCACGTAGCCACAAAGTAGATCGTGAATCATCAATCAATCAAATACAGAATAACTCCATTCAGCTTTATCAACACTGCTTTCATCGTAAAGAGGCAGATGATGGCGACGGTGGCATTGAATAATACAAGAAATTCACAACATCCAATAATTCGACGACAATTTCTACGGTGACGTTGTAAAAACAACAATTTGGGTTTTATTGACGAAAATATTTTGTACTTTAGTATTTAAATTTTAGATTTATTTTTATTTTAAATTTTATTTTAAAATTACGGATAAACTGACGAATTCTCATATACTATCTCACGAAACTCATCTCTTTTTCGAAGTACGAAACACGACAAAACTTAATGTATCTCTTATCTCTCCCATGTGTCATTGGAAGGTGCAATCTAAGAACCGAAGTGTGCCCCCTGACGACACCCCACCAGTGGTGTGAACTAATTTTAATTTCACACCTTGGGTGTAAGGTCCTCTGTCTCTGTCCCTGAAAGGTACAATCCTTATCCACCAACCAGACTGTGCCCCTGACGAAATCCCACCGATGGTGTGAAAAAAAATTTCGTTTCACACCCCGGTGTAAAGTCCTCTGTCCTCGAAAGGTGCAATCTATGAACCGAAGTGTGCCCCTGACGACATCCCACCGGTGGTGTGAAATAATTTTAATTTCACACCCCGGGTGTAAGGTCCTCTGTCCTTGGAAGGTACAATTCACGAACAACTGTGCTCCCTGGCGACATCCCACTGGTGGTGTGAAAAACTTTTCGGTTCACACCCCGGGTGTAAGGTCGATTGTTCACGTAAAAAATACTTTAGTGGTTATTTTTTTATAGATTTTGGTCTGAAGTAGAATTTAATTTGTCTTTTTTATAATCCTAAAAATAATTTTTAAAGAGTTACTTCATATAACTTCTCATTTTAATCAATTTTTAAGTTTTTTTAACTTTTAAATATTTTTAAAATATGTAACAAACACGTAAAAAAACTCTTAATTGTAATTATTTTAAAAAAAAAAGTGATTTTTGTAATAAAAAAAGCTATAACAAACAGACCCTTAATCTAAGGCAGTGTAAAGAATTAAAAATATCAAATAATTATTATTTATCTATATATCTTCTATACATATGTATACATATAATAAATGGGATATTCCCTTTTATTAATGCACAAAACATAGATAAATAGAGAAAACACTATATTTTTTTCCCTTCCAGGGTAAAAGAAGCAGTTCTTCTATAAATACCAAATTATAAAGTATACTGAGATAACATCTACAACTTAAATTTCAACTTACTTGATTATATGTCACTCCAAGAAACCATTGAAAACTTCAATTATTATTTTTTCCCTCATAAGCAAAAATCGATTATCCCAAAAAGCTCAGAAACATTCCGGTGCTCAACCTAAATAGTACGAAGAAAAAGCTCAAATGCATTCAGATGGTCATTCTGAAACAGAAACATCTGGAAACACAAAATAATATTAAAAACCTCAAACAGTGAAAATCGAAAGTATAACTCAGTCACTGCTGTTAACAATTTTAGTTTACTACACCTCACTTCCACTTCTTACCACACCTCACTGTGATCTCAGAGAGAAAGAGAGAGTGAAAATCGAAAGTATAACTCAGAGTCATTGCTGTTAACAATTTTAGTTTACTACACCTCACTTCCACTTCTTACCACACCTCACTGTGATCTCAGAGAGGCGATGGAGCGGTCGTCGTCGAAGACCAGGTCGGCGGAAGAGAGGGCAACCTTCGTTGGTGGTTGATCGGAGGCCATAAGGAACAGAATATCGGGCATGGAGGATCACTGATCATAAAATTAAAACAGGAGAGGGAAAAACATGACTTCCACCTACAGATATAGCTCTTTTTCACACGGATAAATTTGTAAAATAAAAAGGATTAAGAACTACAATATAATATAAAAAAAATTATAGCCCTTAAAAATAATAATTTGACATGACAAAACACTCTCGTTTATCATTGGTTAATAAAACAATGGGACCGTAGAAGCCCCCTAATTCGACATCAGATGCATGAACATACTTTTGGAATTTCAGCGTTCAGTTGTTGTCTGAGTTTTCCATCGTGGAAATTAAGCGTTCAGTTCAGATTAGCGTTGTCTTCGAATTCACTTCTTTTGTGCTAGTACTGTATTTGGTTGCTCACATGACATCTCACAATTATCTTTGCATTATTGCGTCTGCATTTGACTTTGGGGTAGGATTATCCACCACCACCAGTCACGTAATTCTTACACAGAGTACTGTGATTGAAGTCAGATTTTTTTTTTTTGGGTCATATGATTGTAGCCAGATTAACTCAATTATTTGAACACTGTTTCAGTTCGCTAGTAAGAAAAAGGGAAAATTCTTTTTTTTATTAGGAGTATTATTAGGTGGAGAGGCTTTTCCCCTATGGTCATTATTTTACATTAATTCTCCCTTCTTTCCTGCAAAATTTACAATCTATAGCTAGTTAACTACCAGTGCAAAAGTGGTTCCCCTTCTTGTTGACTGAGACTGTGAAATAGAACCCATAGTAGGAGCTTCATTTCACTTGTCGTTAACTCCTATCTTCTTTCCGGTACTCCCGTCTTTGCTAATGACAATTCCAACCAATTTACAAGGCGCAGCATCCTCAAGCTTCTGAACCACAGCTCTCATGGTTGGTCTCAAAGCCGGAAGAGTCGCCGTGCACAGAACCGCAGTTCTCAACACCTTGCAAGCTTCCTCTTTATACATCTCTGGGATTCTCGTGTCCACCGCACTCCTGAACTTCTCCCTGCTCTGTGCCTTCCCATGCACCCAGTTCACTATGTCTCTGTTTTCTCCAAATTCCGGTTCAGTTGGCCTCTTACCAGTCACCAGCTCCATCAACACCACCCCAAAACTATACACATCACTCTTCTCATTCACCTTGTAAGTATACCCATATTCTGAGCACCAATACTCCACAAAACAACACACATTAATAACATTAATCATATTAACACAACATTATATTAAATAAACTTTAATTGAGAATGATTAAAAGTAATTAATTAAAAATAAAAACTAAAAATAGTCTCTCAAACCAAACAAACTCTTGCTAACCTGGGGCGATGTAGCCATGGGTTCCGGCAATGACATGGGTAGAATGAGAATCCTTGGGAAGGTTGGGTTGAATAATCTTGGCGAGCCCAAAATCAGCAATCCTGGGCTTCAAGAACTCATCTAAAAGAATGTTACTGGACTTAACATCCCTGTGAATCACGGGCCTCTCACACCCGTGATGCAGATACTCCAACCCTTTGGCAGCCCCAACCGCGATCTCATACCTGCTCTCCCAATCCAGCTCCATCTTCCCGCACGTGTGAAGCCTATCCCACAAACTCCCATTCGGCAAATACTCATACACCAAAAGACTCGAATCCTCACTCGTGATGCTGCAGTACAGCTTCACTACGTTCACGTGCCTTATGGAACTCAACGCCTGCACCTCCGCGTCGAACTCACGTGACCTCCCCCCTCCGCCGCTACCGCCGCGCCTCGCCAGCATTGGAGTGCTGCTCCACGACGACCTCTTCCCGCCGGCGGCGGCGATGTTTTCGGTGTTCCAGATATGCTTCACGGCGAGTTCCTTCCCGTTTGCGAGCGTAACCCTGTACACGTTCCCCGAACCCCCTTTCCCTATGAGATTCTCCTGCTTGATGGAATCAAGAATCTCGTCCTCCGTGAAACTCAGCACGTGGAAGGATTTAACATCCCAGGATTCTTCCTTCAGGGAACGCTCTCTTCCATATTTACCCTCTTTCTCCTCCTTCTTCCTCTTCAAGCGCAAATACACGCCCAGACAAGAGAGGATTAAGACCAAGGCTATTGCGAGGCACATGAGAAGGGTACGAACGTCTTTTGACATGCTAGAAGAGGCAGAGCAGCGAGGGAAGGAGCCAATAGCGTCGAGGGTGCAGAGACCGGGGTTTCCGGTGAGGCTTCCGTTGTAGGCTTGAATTGTTAGAGCCTCCGGTATTTTACCGGTTAACCGGTTATGTGACAGGTCAAAGAGGCTTAGCCTGAGGGACGCTAAGATCCCCGGGATTTCGCCGGAGAGTTCGTTCCGGGAGAAATTCAGAGAGTTCAGAGCCGGCAAGGACCCCAACGACGAGGGGATTTTACCGGAGAGGGAATTCCCTGATAAATCGACGTCGTTTAGGGAGTTACACGAACCTAAAGAGTCTGGTATTGAACCCGATAACTTGTTGCTCTGTAAATGAAGGCTACCCAGTTGTTTCAGCTCGCCGATCGTTTCTGGAATGTTCCCTGAAACTTGATTCTCGCTAAGGTCGATGCTCACCAACGACGTCGCTTTTGATATCTCTTCCGGTAATTCACCGGACAAACGGTTACTTCTCGCGAATATACTGGCAAGTGTTTTCGCCTTGTGGATATCCGAAGTAACCGAACCTTCCAACTGGTTCAGTTCAATATCGATTATTTCAGTGTTGGGCAATCCCCATATCGAAGGGGGAACAACACCCGAGAGCGAGTTTCTGCTTACCCTGAATCTTTTCAGAGTCAAGCAGTTTCCATAGGTGGCCGGAATCTCGCCGGTGAGGTTGTTCTGAAGCACGAGAAGCCCGTCCATCTTTCCCCCTTTGCACATGTCAGGAGGAATAGGACCCGTCAAGAAATTCTCCGACACGTCGATGAAACTGAAATCCGACCAGGAACCAATCTTCTGAGGAATAGGACCCGTCAACCTGTTCCTATACAGAGACAAACCCTCGAGGCGTTTGAACTCGCCAAGCTCCGGTGGGATTTCACCGGAAATCTCGTTCTCGAAAAACTGAAGCGACTTCAGGTTGGTCATGAACCTCACCACAGAGAGATCCCCTTCCAATCGATTCATTGACCCGTCGAAATAGCTAAGCCCCGTGAGGTTCCTCCACGCGCTTGGGATCTTCCCAGTGAAAGAGTTGTTGTAGAATTCAAACTGCCACAGCTTCCGAAGGTTCCCAATCTCAGCCGGCAACTCGCCGGTGATGAAATTATCGGAGAATTCTAGCTCCGTGAGCTCCGTCAGGTTACCGATCCCAACCGGTAAGTTCCCTCCCAGGGTGCAATTCGTCAGGAATAGCCAATTCAGTTGCTTGAGGCTCAAAACCTCTTTGGGGAAAGGCGTGAGGTCGAAAGGGTTGTCTCCAACGCTTAATTGCAAAAGACCCGTCATGTTCAACAGGGACTGCCAGGGGAAAGTTCCAGAAAATCCACTTTTGTTCAAGAAAAGGTACTGCAAGTTGTGGAGAGGGGATATATCTGGGAAAGTTCCAGAGAAAAAGTTGTTCCCCAAGTCCAAGAAGTTTAACTTGACGCAGTTTCTGAGGTCCTCTGTGACTTTCCCATACAAATTGTTAAATCCCAACACCAGCTTCTCCAGTGATTTGAGCTGGCAGAGAGAGTCCAGAGGGAGAGACCCGAATAGATTTTGGTGGGAGAGGTCGATTTCGGTGACGGAACCCATGGAGTTGCAGGTCACTCCGTGGAAACTGCATATGGAATTGGTGGCATTCCATGAGTCAAAGAGCTTGGAATTTGATTTCTCGAGGGAGGATTTTAGGTGAAGTAGGATTTGACTCTCGTCGGATTTGACTCCGGTTATTAGGAGTGAGAGGAATGGGAAGAAGAGAAGAAGAAGGACTCGCGGGGAAGGGAAGGCGGCGAACATGTTTGGACGGTGCAGCAAGAAAAAAACAAGCGATGAGAGAGTTTTTATTTGGGTCTTCTTCTTCCAAGTTCAACGTATTAAGTAGCAAGTAACATTCAAGAAAAAGAAATAGTGGCGCTCACTGGAAGTGGATGATGAGAAAGGGGTGGGGTGAGGTCACACTCACAGTCTCACACCAATGACCAAACCAAAGGATCCAAGATAAAACGACATCGTTGGATTGTGGTTTAAAAGGTTGCTGTTCAACTTCGTATTTCTGTTATAACGGTCCCTTTCTTCATTTTCATCCTACTCATCCTCTGTTTTTTTTTTTTTTAACTCTTTTTCACCCTGAGTGGCTGATAGTTAGTGTTCCTTTTCCTAACTAAAGCACTCAAGTATTAGTTATCACGGGTTTTCTTTTTCTCGTTGGTTTAATTTAAAATTGATTCTCGTCTCTTCAATGATCAGTGATCCAATTATGTTCCGCGTGGAAGAACGCCCACCGAGTCGATGGAAGTTTTAGTGCTGCGGTAAACTGGATGGAAGCAGCCAATGTATGTTCAATATAGTTTTGTACAGCCCATTGACTTGGACTCGGAATCAATGATTGCCTCAAAGAAAAACTCCATACCTTATTATTTATTACTCCATACCCATACCTACGAAAGGCAAAAGAAAAAGGAAAAAGAAGACCCAATGTGAAGATAAGGAGAAAAGAACGACTCCTATTGATGAGAAAATCAAAGGTTAATATTATAAGTACATGTATAATAAATCATAAATATGTTAAAATATTAATTCTTAATTTTTTCATCAATAATTAATATTAATTATTTTATATTTTAAAATAATTTGTTCATTTTAAAGAAACTAAACTCTAATTGAATTATATATAGAATATGAATATGAATATACGTCCTGATCTCGTGGCAGTGCCATTAAAGCCCCATATATAATTATTAAACACAAGATGATATGAAAGACAACAAACAGCAATGGAGATCAATCTGGCCCTGCAGATTCGCCTTATCTTTGAACCCTGTCATTTGAAAGAGAAACATGGCCCTCACCAAGTGATTCAGCGCCTACTCTAATTTTGTTTTGTATGTTATGTTATGTTATGTGGATTTAATTAAATGGTGGCCCGGTCAACAACCCCTTCGCTCCCTAAAAGGAACATGTGTGTATGAAGTTGCCAATTGCCATGCCTTCTTAGGTTGGACCCACTTTCTCAAACGCACGATGTAATAAGTGAACAAGAAAAAGTTTTAAACATGTAGTGCATGTTGCGTCAGATCAGATCACACTCAGCCAATAACTAGTTTTTTCTTAAAGTGAAAAATCATCAATTATTGATTAAAAAAAGATTGTGATTTTATAGACGTTCATATATAATAAATTATAGAATTATTTAAATTTCAATCGTACGCTAGGCCATTTATTTTGAGAAAATATTTTTTATTTTTATTTACAAAACTATTCCATTGTACATGTTCAAATATTTGTAAAAAAAAAGTGAAGATAACCTTTTTTTTTGTTTTCTCTTTCTCGGTATAATTTTTTTAGGCTTAAATATGTTTTTGTCCCTCATGTTTGGCCTAAGTTTGTTTTTTAGTCCCTCAAATACCAAGAATATTATTTTAGTCCCTAATCTTTTAAAAATCAGTCACTTTTGGTCCCTCACATTGATATTTTAGTCCCTAATATTTTAAAAATGTGTCACAATTAGTCCCTCATATTTCAAGAAAAAAGACTAATTGTGGCACATTTTTAAAACATTAGGGACTAAAATAATATTCTTAGTATTTGAGAGACTAAAAATAAACTTAAGCCAAACATGAGAGACCAAAAACATATTTAAGCAATTTTTTAAAACAAAAAACAAATTGGGGGTAATGTAAAGCTTTTGTAATTAAAAGTGAAACAAGAAAATATTTTCTCAAAGGAAATAAACCTCACCATTTACTTCAAAATTCATTTTTTATTTTCATTTTTAATTATAAAATTGTCACTATATTTTTAATTTGTTTTCTATTTTCAAATATTTGTACAGTAAATAGAGGGAAAAAAGGCATTTTTACCATTTCTTGTATAAATATTTGAAAACAAAAAAACAATGTAAATAGTTTTGTAATTAAAAATAAAAATTACAAATAAAATACATAGAACATTTTCTCAAATAAGTGGACACATTTTTTCATTCAGTAATTAGAATTTCTCACTTTTTTTAAGAATCTATTAGGAGGCGTTTGTTTCAAGTTATCAAAATTCATTTATGAGAATGACATTCCTGGGAATATCAATGATGGAAATGTTATTTCTGAGCATTTTTAAAAAATATATTTGGTTGAATTATAATATTAATTTATAAAAATAGAGTGTGGAAGTTATAAATACATGGGATTTTACTTTCCCACCCCCCTCCCTTGGGAATAAAAACATGGAAATGAAGAAATTATTTTTTTCCTGAGAATAAATTATGCCTGGGAATAAATTTTTTTTAACCTCATAACAAACATAGAAATACTCATTCTCTACTTAAATATTCCCGGAAATAGGTTTACATCACTTGAAACAAACACCCCATTATTTTAGAGGAGTGCAATATTATTCACTTATTTCCTCGCGATCAATTCTGCTACTTTTCAAGCCACTAATTCAATCCATAGAGACCAACGTCATTCCCCAACTCTTGTTTACACTTTTCCCTCCCTCCCTTTGCGTGTGTCTGGCAGGGTCTATGTCTGTGGAAAACAAGGTGGTGTGGTTCTAAACCCTACGAAGACCCTATGGAGATAAAATGTAACCATGGTGTTTTATCAACAAAAAAAATGTAACCATGGTCACTATTATTAATTTGCAACAAAATATTGTCAGTTATATTTTTGTGATTACAAAACATCTAATCATTTGTTCAGTTCTAAAAAAAACAACTCATTTAAAGAGACTAACTTATTTTAGAGAATAAAGGGAGTAATTTTAAGTTTTTAACCATTGGTAAATAATTGAATTATTGATATTATTTACATGCACATCACATAATAAAAATATAGATGTAATAGAATATCGACCATTTATTTTCTTATCCATGGCTAAAAATAAAAAACATTTGCTACATTAAAAATACAAAATTATTTAATATTTTTTAAGATAATAAATATTAGGCTTAATTAATTACACTTTTGGTTTTTTTAGGTATCGTGCTTATGTGATTTGGTCCCTAATTTCCAATTGCCCCATTAAATCCACAAAATATCACAATTAATACAATCAGTTCATTTCATCAATTTGTCATTGTCAAAAACCCACATGTATATAAGATTGGTTTGGTACTGAATGAAACCAGCCTAACACCGCTAATGTGGCCAAGTGATTGATATTCTAACTAATTAGAAATATAAGTTTAAGAAAGAGGCACACAAATTTCAACTTAGAGGTGAATGATAACATATTATACCACATCAGCAATGTTAAACTAACCTCACTTAGTGGCTAAATTAGTCTCATGTGTGCCACTGCAAACTTTTGATATTAAAAGTTGAATGTCAGTATGTCACAGTAACAAATGAATGTGATCGTAACAATTTGAATAGTTTAGAGACTCAATTATTTGCATTATATACATGCTCGTTATCTTTTTTGGTACTTTATTTTTTAAATGAGGTTAGCTAAATCCATATCGTTTAGTGGAAAAAAGGAACGATAATATCACTTTAGAAAACGGAACAATAATATCACCTTTTTTTTTAACCTTGTCCTGTCTTCTCTTTTTAGTGTCTTCCTCGTTTCTCCTATTGTATAGTGCCATGAAGTGGCTTTGCCATTGGTCTGGTATATCTCCACAATATCGCAATCAGATGATGCGAACAATATGAGAAGACACGCATTTTTTTAATATAATAATAATTTCCTAAACCAAAGAAATCACACTTTTCATTTTCACAAAGATGGGACCAAAAAAATTGTTGGTCAACAGTCAAAATTGGCATTTTGGTGAGTGGCCATGTCATTGACCAGCCATAGAGGTGACCGTGACAATAATCCTTATTGGAATAGACTATTCAATTGTATGTCCTGTTTTATTACTCAAGATCAATAATGACATCAGTTCTAATATATCGTATACTTTAAATTATAAGATATATTCGGCCCAATTGATATTACCTTGTAGTTTATGAGAATTTTCGATTAAAAAAAGTTAACAGTTTCTCTCTTGTCAAAAGTTATTATAAATTTATTAGTGTTCATGCATAAGTTAAATGATAATTTTTTTAAAAATTGAGACGCATAAGCTAAATATGAGAATTTCTGAAAAAATATGAGATGCAAAAATTTTAGTTAGAATGCTCATGATTATTAATTGTAAGATTATTTCAACTTTTTTATATAAATACTTGGGAAAAATTTTATCCAAACTAACACTTTATTTAAATTACATATAAATATTTTTATTTTTTTAAAGGTTTTCATCCCTTCAAGAAATAAAGTAGCACTATTTAAAAAAAAAAAACAACAGCATTTTAATGGAGTTCTATGTCATTTTAAGAGAAAACGACACAGCAGTTCATGTGCGCAAAACTTACATTAATAACACCTAAAAGTAATTGCGGGTGAGAAACCTGAACCTTTTTCTTTAATTTCAATCGTGATGCTATCATGTTTTCAATAAAAAGGAGAATGTTCAAAATCGTAAGTGCCTATTTGGGTTGGGTTGTTGCTGAATCGAGGTTAGAATGATTAATTTAAAATTTTTGAACTTGTTGAATAGCACAAATTATAATCACTTTAATTTCTACTAACACCCTTTTGTTTTAGGTCAATTCTCTCAACTACATCGATTATATATTAATACAGCTAAAAAAATATCTTCAATCAAATAAAACATAACAGGTAGAAAAGAAAAGAGAAGGTGAGTCTGAGCTCAATTGCCCTTGCCCAATTGGTTGATAATTAGGCATGGCTCTAATTAAAGCCCAAAGAAAATGGGCCTATCCACGGTTTTCCAGATTCTTTGACGAACTGATATAAGACGTTGTTCCGCCTCCACAAAGGCACAAACAATTCCTATAATCCTATTCCGTAATTAGCCAGAATTCATGTATCCGCAGAAGGACTATAAATATAATTTGTCTTCGACAAAAAAAACTACAAGTTGTGTTTTTTTTGGTCAAAAACTACAACTTGTGTTAAATATTTTTTTTTGTCAATTGATCATTAATGGCCAAAGCCCGAACTAGGTCAGCACAAAATGCACAAAATGGGAATGGCCCATCCCAAAAAAAGGACAATGGACCAACCCAAACGAAAGACAATGCATCAGACCAAAAAAAAAACAAAGGACAATGCTTGACCAAAAAAAAAGGACAATGCTTAGTAAAATGTCAACTCAACAAAAACTAGTATGTTGGTGGTTGATTTTGTTTTTTTGTGTTCTGTTGGTGTTTTTGGTAGCTTTAGTTGTTGTTTTATTTTTGTTGTTTTTCTTGTTTAGTGTTTGTAAGGTGTATGTTACAGCAGCGTGTCTTGGTTAGTAGTGTAGTATTTCGTGTAACTCTGCATATGTTGTCTTTTTTACTGTAGATGTCGTATGGCGGAATGTCTCTCATGCTATAAACTTCTTTTTATTGACAAAAAAAATCAAAAACTAGTATGCATCATTGGGAAACAAAAACAAGACAATTAAAAATATAATTATTTAATCAAATATACTTATATATTCATTTACAACATATGTGGACTTATATTTATCATATAAGTATTTGTATAAGGTTAAATTAAGAATACTTTGTAATTTTTAGAATTAAACTGATAATTCACTTGTTAGTTAGTCAAAAGACTTGTTCTATAAGCATAAACACAACTGCTTTCAAGTCTATGATAACCTCTTCATAGTTAATCCCAGTGGCACCCCTCCAAAGTATAAGCTAAATGAGGTGCTACTGCCGGTGCTTCACTTCATTAGTGCATGTATTGTTTGGTTTGTAGTTGAAAAATTACAAAAATATATTTTAATAAAAAATAATTTAAATGTTTATTTGAAGGAATTCAAACGTATTCCAAACGTGACACTAGTCATCACCAAAGTGTTATGTCACACAACCCATTTTATGCATAATAATTCTTTTGTCGTTTTGGCGGTAAACGACATCAAGTTTTCGCTGGGCTCCTGTTTTGTTCAGGGGGTAAATCTGTCATTTGGTAATCTTAATGAAAATGCCAGGGGAAGCAAGCACTTCATAATTCGCTTGCTACCAAATCAATCATTTTAATTTTATCCTTCAACAAGAAACGGTTAACGGTTGTATAAAAAAAAAAAAAGAAACGGTTAACGGTTGTATAAAAAAAAGAAAGAAAGAAACGGTTAACGGTTATTTCGTTTGCTGTCTACCATCCATGAATCCAAATAAACGCCATTAAGATCGACCCGTAAATAGATCCGGGATGACGAGGGCAATTTTGGACAGATAACGGCCAATTATTACAACAGAATCACACACACTCACTGAAGTGCACACCGGCACAACAGAATGACACGCTGTGGGGCACCATATCCAGCGAAACCGCCACGCCACGCCACGCCACTCTCTCTCTCTGTAGCCTTTTCTCTCTCCTCCTGGTCTTGCGCGATGCCCTGAGGAAACGGTCACACAGAGATGTCAAACAAGCAAGAGAGGGAGAGAGAGATGGAGAGACAAGGGGGTGATGCTCTGAACCGGGAACAGTACCAAAGGCAGCACAATGGCGAATCCCGACAGTACTCACCGCCAACAACATCGCCAGCACCACCGCTCCAAAGCCCGACCGTCCTCATCGGCCACTCGACCGAAGCCTCGTCCGGCTAGGGTTCCGCTGACGCGGTTGCTTCGTGTGGCGTCAGTGGCCGGTGGCATTCAGTTTGGATGGGCCTTGCAGCTCTCTCTTCTCACGCCGTACGTGCAGCAGCTCGGAATCCCGCACGCGTGGGCCAGCATCATATGGCTCTGCGGCCCGCTCTCTGGACTCTTGGTTCAGCCCCTCGTCGGCCACATGAGTGACCGGTGCACCAGCCGGTTCGGTCGTCGGAGACCATTTATCCTCGTCGGAGCTCTGTCCATTGTCATCTCTGTTCTCATCATTGGTCACGCCGCCGACTTTGGCTGGAAATTCGGTGACACCGAGAGCCATCGGCCCTACGCTGTGGCGTTCTTCGTGTTCGGGTTTTGGATTTTGGACGTCGCTAACAACGTCACTCAAGGCCCTTGTAGAGCTTTGCTTGGTGATCTCACTGGTAAATTTCTCCTCCTCATGATCTAGTAAAACAATTTGGAATCGTTGCGGCGCAAATGAAAGCCCTAATTGAACTTTGAATTGAGCAAATGCTAATTGAGCAACATTGAACTGCCCAACCTCGAAGCGTTTCTTTTGTTTTTGGAAATCAGATTATATGTGGTATATATTGTAGTTCTGGATGTTTAGTTGTGTGTTTGTCATTGTTGTGAGATGCTCTGTTGTGAGTGCAATTGACTGACTTGGATGGTTACTGAACGCTGTGCATGTGCATCTCTCTGTTGTAGCGTGATTCCATTTATTTGTCTATCAATGGGTTTGTTTACCAAACTATGGCCACTGTGATAAGCATGAGTATTTAGTATTTACTATTGGCCGCAACTGATCGAATATTAATTTGTGAACTAGTTTAGAATATGGTTCATCGTCAATTGGGCACACAACAGAGGCATCTAAATTCTAAAACTGAGTTGACCAATTACTGGATATTCAAGTTTTATCTCCACAATGGGGTCTTACAACATGGTACTAAATCTAGGACAACTCTATGACTCAAGGGTACTGTTTAGGCCTTTGAAAATGGAATGCCCTACTGGATTTTTAGGATATTTTTAGGCAATATTCTTTTCTTAAATATAAGCTGCCTCTCATAGTCTAGTATATTCAGTTTGGAACCAACACAGCCATCATCTAGGTTGGTTACTATTAAAGTAACATGTCAAGGAAAGATTTAAAAATTATTAAGATTGTCACCAGAGTGTCATTCTGCCCAGATGATGGTCTGCTTGATATGTACTGCTGAATGCAGTTTTAAGTTAAATTAAAAGGACTTGGTAATTATCTTTTATTCTTATCGTCTTGCCTTAATTGTTTTGCAAAGGTGGCCTTCAATGTCTGTCGTCTGAATAAAACTACTTAACCTCTCCCCCACCGAAAAAAAGAGAGGACACAATTAGAGCTTATGTTAACTGTGATTCTTTTGAAAATTAAAATGGTTCATCTGTGAAAAGCATTGTCACCATTTTTTATTTATCTATCTTTTTCTTCTTGTAAGGTAAGGATCATCGAAGGACACGTGTCGCAAATGCTTATTTCTCCCTATTTATGGCTATTGGTAACATTCTTGGATATGCAACTGGATCATACAGTGGTTGGTACAAGATCTTTTCTTTCACACTTACACCTGCATGCAATATTAGCTGTGCAAATCTCAAGTCTGCTTTCTTTCTCGACATTGGTTTCATTATGATCACCACCTATATCAGTATCATGGCAGCTCATGAAGTGCCTCTAAGGTCAAGTGGGGCGCCCAATGTTGAAGAGCAAGGGGAATCAGGTAGTGCGGAGGAAGCTTTCCTATGGGAGCTATTTGGGACATTCAGATATTTTTCAACCCCTATATGGATAATATTGTCTGTTACTGCTCTAACATGGGTTGGGTGGTTTCCATTTCTTCTATTTGATACTGATTGGATGGGCCGAGAGATTTATGGTGGTGAGCCAAATGAAGGCCCTAATTATGATAATGGAGTTAGAATGGGGGCGCTTGGTTTATTGCTTAATTCAGTTGTTCTTGGAATAACATCATTACTCATGGAGAGGCTATGCAGGAAGCGGGGGCCTGGGTTTGTATGGGGAATCTCAAATATCTTAATGGCTGTCTGCTTTATTGCAATGCTTGTAGTAACTTACATGGCAAATAACATTGGCTATTTAGGCAAAGATCTACCACCCACTGGCATCGTGATAGCTGCATTGATAATCTTTACCATTCTTGGGTTTCCACTGGCAGTGAGTTGCTCTATCTACTGCTTAAAGCATATTGTTTGTTCTTTTTCTGTCTATGTTGAAGGCACTTTCTATCTATTATGTTCCTTGAAAGAAAGACTTGAATTCTGTTCTTTCACTTTTTTTAAGCCTCGAGGTTCATACATGTGAAATATGTCAATTGACTTAATTTTGGCTGCATAATCTCCTTAGCTCAAGCTGATCCTTTTGTTCTCCTAGTTCCTTAAAATCAACATTCATATTATGTTATTGCATATTTCTTTTAAAAAATTTCAGTGGCTCATGCATGTGAAGTGTCTTGACTGAATACTTGGCTGCATATTCTTCCTTTCTCAAATTGGCATATTTTCTAATACCTTTTAGTCTGTGAATCACAATGTATTGAAATGTAATTTTGGAAATGGCCCCATTGATTGTGCGCGCACACGCACACAAGAAAATACACACACTCACGCACATTGAGAGCCCTATGTTTAATTTAATCTGACTTCTTATATATATCTTATTTCAGATCACTTACAGTGTTCCATATGCCTTAATTTCTACGCACATTCAAACATTGGGGCTCGGCCAAGGTGGGCAGAATTAATACCTTATTCTTTCTTGGATATATGATTATATAGCTATTTATATTAATTGTTTGAACTTTCAGGATTGTCAATGGGAGTCCTAAATCTTGCAATAGTCTTCCCACAGGTATTGCGTTTTTCCAATTTCTGTTTTTCTAACAGTTATGTTATCCACACACCCCCGCAGATTATATGGAAATTTTTAGCGTTCCCAATAGTTTTTAAAGTGAACTTATTCAACTTCAATGGTAAAAATATATTATCTTGAATTAAACGTGAGAAATGGCCCTGACTACTGAGTCTTGAGGTAAACACTTACAGTTTCTCACCACTTGGTAAAAGAAATATAATTTGAATAATCAATCAATTGAGGTTGATTCATGTCTTCTGATACCGTCGGTGGCAACTGGCAGTAAGACTGTGATCCTGTACTATGAAGTTGCCTTAATCTAAACATGATACATAGACTTTTTGGTCTCTCCCAATGAATTTTGGCAATTAAAACTATCAGTGCGGTAATTTCATGCCAGGGCCAAATTTCAAATCTGTCCATTATTATTTGACAAGAGAAAAATGATTATTGGATAGAAGAGAAGAATGCGAGTACAACAAGAAATCCCCTTCAGAAAAAGCAGAAAAACGAACAATCCCATAAAAAGCAATAAAGTTTTCTAATATTTGCACATCTCTCGAGAAGATTTTGTTAAAGAAACCATGGCCTGAGAGTCAGACTGGAGTCATGGGAAGATTCATATCATATGAGCATATCGCTCTAGTGAAATACACTTGGAAACAGAAAATTTAACACAACTTAAAGCCTTTCCTTTACTAACTCCTGTTAAAACCTTTAAAATTGCTACTGAGATTTGACATTATGTTTTTGCATGTTGGTCCCTTGTTTGGCTGGCGTTTTCACTTATGAAGTTATGCTATTCTTTTGGGTGCCTCTGTCCCTAAACTTCGGTGGTACTTTAAGGTTTTAGCACACAAGTTAGGAAATGCTTAATTGATTCAATTTAGATTAAAATACCCATAGTTATTATTTCACAAATTTTTACACCTTTTTTATTCTAAAACTACTCTCATTACTACTCCATCTAAAACTTATCAATTACTACTATGGGTTTCTCTTTGATGGTTGGACACATATTGATTGTGGTATCTATTTGTAATATAAACACCATTAGGATAGGAATTAATTGTCCACTATAATTACCTAGTAAAAATAAAATTTTATTAATTTATCCTTTTAATTAAATCTAAGGGTATAGTTGGAAAAAAATGCTTAATTATATCTTGAAATTCTAAAACAACCAAAGTTTTGGAATGGAGTGAGTATCTCTATCAACAACAACTGTCTGTCATGTAGAAGAACTATTAACTACACAATACTGTGACTTACATAATGGTTAATGTCATTATTTGGGCTCCGCAGTCCGCACTGTTTTGGCTCCTCACCATGACCTTGAATTATTACACCACTTTGGATGTGAAAATCAATTCATGTCGCTGAAGAAAGTATTTAAAATAATGGCCTGAATGAATTCATTTTTCGTGATCCATGGAAGTCTGAAATTAGATATTTTTGGAGACAGAAAGGCATTGTGATTTAGCCAGAGTGGCATGGGCTATTTTGTACTGTCAAACAGATTTGATGTAAATTTGATTTGTAATTTTTTTTATCACAAAGTATCACATTTCAAGCAACTGACTGACAGATTTAAGTAGAGATGGTCAACCTAGATTGCAAATGATAACATTTACCAACTATTTTGTTGTTCTAGCTAATGGTGACTTATATTCTGTAAACGAAAACTTTCTAAGGAAGAATCTTAGTTGTGCAAAGGATTTGTATTTTTTGAGCTATTGAGTTTATATATTTTTCATGTTTGAAATAGATGGTGGTGTCCTTGGGAAGTGGACCATGGGATCAGCTATTTGGCGGAGGAAATTCTCCAGCCTTTGCTGTGGCAGCTGTTGCAGCCCTTGCCAGTGGACTCATAGCCGTCTTGGCTATTCCCCGAACTGGTACTCCAAAGCCTAGAAGCCATGTATGAGGTATCATGTTCTTTTCTGCTTTAGGCACAGATTTCTTTTGAAGAAGGATTACGAAAATGAACAGGTAGAAATAATTTGTATATAATTGTTTTACTTCTATTTGTATTTTTATTGAGTCTTCCTTTCACCAAGAACCTCCTCCCAATTTTTTTCTAATATGAATAATTGAATACATTGATGTGTTTTCATCTCATTATTCATTATTTAAAGCCAAAGCGCTAAATTTAGAGTGCTATTTTTTTTCTCAAGTTTTGGAAGCTTCACACTCTTTCCTGTTATTTTTATTTCTTCTTTGTAATCCGAATGAGTGAGTGGTCTGTTTAAAAACAGTGAGAATGTCTGTTTTGTTAACCATGAGGGACCCTCTACTGGCGATAAGAAAAAAATGAATACTCTTGATGTATAAAGAACAATGTAAAAGAAGCAATTCATATAGCACTACTTTTCCAAACATCCTGGCAACTCAAATGTAATCATAAAAGCTGTTGCCAAAATACTGATTGAAACATTATCTGCAATCAGTGGGGAATTTCTTCATTGTAAATCTGTCCCACCTGTGAAAGATGTTGCCTTTAAAGGCTAAATGTGGTGGGAAAGTATTTGGGGCGTCTTCTATAGGTTCCAAAATTACCAAGGCAACATCCTTTCCAACCAAGATGAGTTGCTGCTGATTGGGAATTATTCCTCATGAAAAATTCTTTTATTTTGAGGCAATGCTGTGTGATGGTGCTTCAAGCATGATGTATTGGAATCTTGGAAATTTGTGCGATTTGTTTGTATTAGTGTGATGAATGTGCTTAGTGGCCAACAGTGAATATGTTAATTGTGCTGATGGACACCTTGATTAGGACATGGTTTAAATGCTCCCGGGCATAATATTTTTCTTTAAACAGTAAACACAATTCTTGAACGTCAGGTTTGATTGATAATGGTCATTGAATGTGTACATTTAATTTCTTTTGCTTCTTTTGAACCTGGAATAAATTCACGTGTTAAATATAGTTCACTCTTCATGAAAGTCTGATTTGCTTTCAATTCTTCGTACAATTCCTGTTACTAAGACTCAAAGAGCATTTAAGAATATCAACCTTTATATCATCATTTGTCCTAACCATTAGTGATCCAATCTTCGAACGATGTGCCAACTGCACGGCTGGAATTTACCAGTTTAGTGAGGCTGCAAAACCTTGTGAAGTTTGGATTTAGACTTTGCAGGTTAATTATAATCTACATTTAATTATTATTAACTGTTGATGAGAGGATTAAGTGAATAGTTCTTACATATCTATAGTTTATTATGCTAATTTATAAAAATCCTGATTATTAAATCCGTTTCATTTGTGAGGAAGACTGGTATGTATATTGTGGGCGATCGCCTTTTCACATTAGGTTGCATGTCATTCGTCTTCTAATAGGTATGCTCTCTGGATTTCGTCCATGAACATATCGGTGTACATCTCCATAAATGATGACTTAAGTGGCTCTGTTTGTGGTGGAGTTCAGTAATATTCTCAGTTAAATAAACCAAAATAGTAAATTGACTCGCCGAGAGAAAGGAGTGGGAGAGTTGGGTACAAGAGTTGGTCTCAGTCAGCATCCCACCTCTCTGGCTGTGGAAAAGGTTTGGCTAGAGGGATACAATTAGCGAATCTGTTCAAGCCACCAAAGGAGCATAATCGTTGTTAATTGTCAAAATGATATATAGGCCCGGTTTGAATATACAAACTTATCTACTGCTTATGGCATAAGCTGTATAAGTTACTTTTATAATCGAAGAAAAATTATAGTGAAACTTATTTTATATAAGTCATAAGCTGTTTTGATAAGCTATCTTGGGTAGCTTATGAAAAATAAGCCCAAAACAGCTTATGAATCAGTCATAAACTGTGTTCATAAGCTCTGCATAAGCCAATCCAAACAGGCCATAGTCTTGTCACTCTTTTCCCTGAAGTGCTTGTTTTAAGATATCTTTCGGATAGATGACGGTAAATCTTTACGCCATCATTGCGTGATCTTGGGCTTATATCTGTTTTTAAGTAATTTAATCAAAGGAGGAATTTCTGGAACTAATTCAGCAGCACTATGCCAATTCAGAGAGGATGCCAAATTCGAGACGGGTCTTCGAATTCAAATTGTCCACTGTCAGAACTTCTGCCGATGCTTTATTTTCTGAGCATTGGGTTCCCTTGCATGATACATATCTTTCATTGACATCAATTGGGTGAGCTGCAAACAATGGAATCTGACATGGGATGGCCATGTCTTTCAGGGAATTTTTTATTTCTTCTTCTTCTTCTTCTTATCTTATCTTAATATTATACAATATTGAAACAAAATTAAACTGATTAAAGTTGCAAAGACTGCAAAGGGTAAAAAAGGAGAGTTTATCTGCTGTGTGTTTGGCCTGAGGACGGTAGAGCAGAGGTGCCTCTGTTTCCTCATACACAGCGCCATGCTCTCCTATTCACAGACAGTCAGACTCATCCCAATTCCATCCCTTTTTGTGATACAATTAAATGGTTGTAATTGGCGCGCGTAATTCTCTCTCCATTGTTTCCCATCTTCCATCTGTCTCTTCTCCATACGGCCATCTACCATCATTCTCCATTAACACCTCAGGTGGTCCCTCCATGACACCAACACCTACTTCCATAATCCACACATATATGCACATATGTAGATAGATATACATATCCACGAAGATAACCTTTATAAAAGGGAGAAAAAAAATATATGGGAAAAATGGTATGATATAATATCCATTGGATTTGACCTTTTGCAACCCAACTACTTTTTCAAAAATGCCATGCCAAATCTCTCAGCTTCCTTTGCAACCTAAATACAAGGCAACTAACCTGTGGTTGATTAGTTACTTGATAACAGGACTCCTACCGTTTATTTGTAATGTTGCCTCCATTAGAATTTTTCTTTTTCATCTTTCTCCTTTCGCTTGGCACTAAGAAATTCTTCAAATTGCAAACCATATATTGCTTGATATTTTAACCTATATGTCTTGTAGGGGATCAAACACTCACCCTACAGGCGGTAATAGTACTGTGGGGCCTAAACTGGATGGGAGAGAAAACTTGCTTCCTCTGTTGGACAAAGTAGTATCATGTTTTGTGTTTTGGCCTTTGAGTGCTTCAGATGGTCCGTCCATATATAGGCTGTTGTTGTGTAATTAAGGAATGAAGTGGTGAAGAATGGGACATGCATGGCTTGGCTGCCTTAAAGAGCATGCAATGCCAAACACTTGCTGCCTGCACTACAAAATTGGCATTCCAGCAACTACCGTCGAAAACAAAAACAAAAACAAAGTGTGTGTGTGTGTGTGTGTGTTGAAGTAAAAGTATATTATGAATTTTATATTTAGTACAACAAATACCAACCACGAAAGTATCTGTGTGTACCCTTGTCGTTTCAGAAGTAGTACCCCATGGCATGGGGCATGCACCAGCAAAAAAAGATAAAGGGGAGAATGAAATGGGAAAATAATAATAATAATTGGTTCATTTCACCAGTAGGGGAATTGGCTTCTCTCCACCATCTTTTCCACTTGGCATTACCAGTTTCAGGATAAAATTCTTTATGTTTCTTACACAGGGAAATCATAAGCCAAACATGGTGTTTTATAAGATTATCCACATACAAATCCATTAATAACCAAGTGAGTTTAAACCACTATTAGAGCCATCATTATCAAATCAAACTCTGTCATCGATTTGACAGGTAAAAAAAAACCCATTAAAGCGAGAATAAATCCATCCTAAAGATAAGACCCAACTTCTTTGATTGTTTCCTCACCACACTCAAAGCTAAGGAAAAGCTTTATGTGCTGCTGTTCTTCGGATTCCATACTCAATTTGGTTTTCACTTTTTAAATCAATACTAATATAACAATATACTCTTCAATTTTGAGGGAAAGCGAATTAAGGTCGGTTGCCTCCCAAAATCTCCACTCCACAGAGCATTTCTTCCATTCAAGCTTGCTCCTTCTGTTTCACTTTTTTTCTTGGTGAAACAGAATTAATTTGATTTTTTTTAAATGCCCCTTCTAATCTAATTGTTAGTACACTATAAGTTTTAGCATTTGCATCCATTTATGACACGTTACCTTTGTAGGGCCCAAGCCTTTTTCATGCATATAAAAACACACTCCCCCTTCATCCTCTTCCTCCCATACACAAAACCCTCTTATTCTCTCAAACAACTTCAAACCCAGTGCAAGATCACTATAAGCCTAAGCCAGGAAGCAGGAGCAGGGCTCCTCTTGTATGTTCTATCCTTTGTTATATATACATCTCTCTCTCTCACTCGTGTGTGTGTGTGTGTGTGTGTATATCCAGAACTACATACAGCTTGTGAACTACTATATAGCTAGTCATCACTCATCATGTGTAATCCGAAGCCATTTCTGTGTCCCACAAAAACCCACCTCATAACACCCGACCCTAAAGTCACGAATTGTCCTCCTGATGATCCAGTTCAACAAGATGAACTTCAGAGATGGCCAACTCCTAATGAGGTAATGAGAGACAGAAAAAAAGGAAAAAGAAAATACTAAATACAAGAAGAAAAAAAAATCCAGTTATATGGATCATTATTATTTTTTGTGAATGTAAATTAAATGAAGTTGCTGGCTAGCTAGTAGCTAGTTGCTGTCTCTAATAGTCACATCACATGAAAAACAAATAATGCCAGTATATGATTAGCACGCCCTTGATATTAACCATTTTGTCCTTTTCTTTCTTTCTTTCAGGTCATAGCAGAAATGAAGGCCATAGGGAAGATATCAGTCCCAACAGCCATAACCGGTTTACTCTTATACTCAAGAGCTATGATCTCCATGCTTTTCCTCGGCTACCTCGGCGAGATGGAGCTAGCTGGAGGCTCTCTCTCCATCGGTTTCGCCAACATCACCGGCTACTCTGTAATCTCAGGACTAGCCATGGGAATGGAACCCATTTGTGGACAAGCCTATGGTGCCAAACAACGGAAGATCCTTGGCCTCACCCTTCAAAGAACCGTTCTTTTACTCCTATCAACCTCCATCCCAATCTCATTCACATGGCTCAACATGAATAGAATCCTCTTATGGTGTGGCCAAGACAAAGAAATATCATCAATAGCACACACTTTCATACTCTTCTCATTACCCGACCTTTTCTTCCTCTCACTTCTCCACCCTCTCCGAATCTACCTGAGAACACAGAGCATCACATTGCCCTTAACATATTGCTCAGCCATCTCAATTATCCTCCATGTGCCCCTGAATTTCCTTTTGGTGTTCCATTTCAAGATGGGTATTGCAGGGGTAGCACTGGCAATGGTTTTGACCAACCTCAACCTTTTTCTTTTCCTTTCTTCCTTTGTTTACTTCTCTGGTGTATATAAAGACTCGTGGGTTTCCCCAAGCATGGATTGTCTCAGGGGATGGTCTTCATTGCTTGCACTTGCGGTTCCAACTTGTGTTTCCGTTTGTCTAGAGTGGTGGTGGTACGAACTCATGATAATGTTGTGTGGACTTTTGGTCAACCCAAAAGCCACCATTGCCTCAATGGGGATCCTCATTCAGACAACATCGTTGGTCTACGTGTTCCCTTCATCCCTTAGTCTCGGTGTTTCAACAAGAGTTGGGAACGAGTTGGGCGCGAACCGGCCCGCGAAGGCACGCATTTCGATGATCGTGTCGCTCCTTTGTGCCGTCGCTTTGGGAATCGCGGCCACGTTGTTTACCACGTTGATGAGGCACCAATGGGGAAGGTTCTTCACTAGCGACAGAGAGATTCTTGATCTGACAGCTATGGTGTTGCCGATTGTTGGGCTTTGTGAGCTTGGGAATTGTCCACAGACTACGGGCTGTGGTGTCCTCAGGGGAAGCGCGAGACCCACCGTTGGGGCTAACATCAACTTGGGCTCGTTTTACTTGGTGGGTATGCCCGTGGCTATCGTTCTTGGGTTTGTGGCTAAAATGGGTTTTGCCGGGCTTTGGCTTGGGTTGCTTGCGGCCCAAGCCTCTTGTGCTGCTCTCATGTTGTTCGTTCTTTTCACAACTGACTGGAATGCCCAAGCACAAAGGGCAAAGGACCTCACCAAAACTCCACCACCAGCTACTACTACTTCTCCTAATTCTACATCATTACCGGCCGTATTCGCAAAAACACTCTGTGACGACAACAACATTCACCGTGCTCCTCATCTTCAAGAGATAGTAGTAATCACAGACGACGACGACGACGATGATGATGGTGATGGTGATGAGCTTAACAAGACGGTACCCTCACTTGAAACAGACCCACTCATCGTCCCCACTAGTACCAAACACACTCTTAATTAATTAACCGATCGAGTTTCTTCGCGCCGGTCCATTCCTTGGGGAGAAGAGAATCCAAATGAAAATCTCCATTTATTTTTGTAGGATAAAAAAAGGATTTTCCCCTACTTCTCCCCCAACATTGATTTTTATTTTTTTATTTATTTTTTCCTTTTCTTTTTTCTTTCTAGGTGGTCGCATTATGAAGTAAAACTTTATTAAAGTGTGCCTACATATAAAGTGTTGAATTGAGAGTGTATTTATTTTTAAATTTTAGTATATGAAAATTATGATTATATTATAAATTAAATTATCTTTTTATAATATTGGGGAACCGAGAAATATCAATAATACATGGGGATGACAAAATTTAGGCAAAATTAGTCATTTAGTCCTTTAACTTAATTGTTGATTTCAATTTGTTTCCATAACTATTTTTTGTTTTATAAATTGACCCCTTGAGTTTTTTTTTACTTACTTTTTCATTGTTATAGATATGCATATTGCCTTTATATTTGTCCACATAGTCTAATTCTGATCTATGTAACCATTTTGTTGGTCTATTTCAGCATGTATACACACTTGATTTTGTTACAAAATGACTACTTGGACTTATTTTTAAAACTTTAAGAGATCAATTCGAAGAAAAAAAGTTATGGGACCAAAATGAAATCAACAATTAAGTTAAGGAACCAAATGACTGATTATGCCCAAAATTTATTTGTACCTAGGGATGCTCAGTAGATAAAATCCGCTGTTGGCATGAATTGAATAGTTTAATGGGTATCCACAAGTAAAATAAATATATATTTTTTATCCGCTTATTAGTGAGACGGTGGTTGGTATTGATATATGCATACATGCGAATACAACCACGAAGTTGAGCACAGGTAGTCAATGTACTTCATATAAAAGGACAAGCATAATACAGATTAATTCAGGGTCCCTTTTCCTTTTTTAAATATATTTTTGACTTGTGATGAGCATGATTTAATAATTTTTGTTTTACTTGTAGACTAAATGTACTAAATTTTGCTTAATATATTAATTGAAGTACTAAATTAGATTTTAATTTTAATTTTTTTATTGTAACATATATCTATGGATAACCACAAATATTCAAAAAGTCCATTTAAAACCTATATAATGGATACTCGTGTGAGTATGAAACGGGTGCGAAACAAATTTTGATAAAAGGGCCGGTGGGTGATGGAGAATACAATCCGCCCCCGCCTTACCCCATTGCCCTCCCTAGTAATAATGCCTCAGACAAAAATAAATAGAAAAGAGAACAAGATGCTGCTTTAATTACTTCTCCATAGGACCCTTCAGAGGAAGAGAGAAGGATATTGGGTTCAGTTGTCGGTTGTTTTTGAAGGAAAACATAAGGGGTTTTTCTGCCTAACTTTCGTGTTGTTCCCTTCCGTAAAAGGCAAATTCTTGACTGTCTAAAAATGGAAAACCAGGCTCTAAAGATCCTTTGGAACTGGGCCTAACCCTTGTATTTAAACTCGCTTTGATTTCCGAGTATCACATTCTTATTCCTCTTCTCTCTCTTCTTTCAATAATAATAGTTTTTATTCATTTATAATAACTAATGATGAAGTGGTAGGATATGTTTGAGGCGTGAAGGTTAAACATCTCCTATCCTAAACTCTCCCAATCATAGTATGATAACGAAAGTTACACACATGATTGCTCTTGACTTGATTAAATGTCTAAATTTCGAGGGATCGAGGTGTCTAATTACACATTCTCTTAATCCTTGTCGTACAATTCCGTAATGTGCGTATGATCGATGCAATGAAAATTGGCCACGTTGCTATGTCCCCCTGCGTGCTTTTTTCTCTGTTTGTTTTACTTTTTAGTTTTTACAGTATTATTTTTGGACCACTATATATGTGATTGATTGACAAGTGTCCCAGGTCCGTGCCTGAAAAAACATCTATTTTTTCTATCTAAGATAAACAACTACCTATGAAATTCATATTTTAGACATCTTATCTGCTTGACATGACACATGTGCACAAATTAGGATAAAAATGTCTTTTTATAATTTCAACAATTTCAAATTCAAAACAAAAAACAAACAAATTCAAATTCTCTCTCTCACACTCAGTACCTCACTCATGAGCAGCTCTCTTTCTCTCTCTCTCTCTTTCCCTATCCTTGCCCTGAACTTTGAAGCTCTCTCTCCTTCCACAATCCACTTTGCGCTGAAGTTCTTTGAAGCTCTCTCTCCTTCCACAATCCACTCTCACCCTCACAGATCTCTCGCTCTGTAACTCCCCTATCTTTGTTCTGCAACATCGTTGAACGTCGACGACGCCAGAAAAATTTGGGAGAAGCTCGTGCGAAAAAATTTGGTGAGTCGGTTCTCTCTGATTCTGTTTCCGAAATCCCTCCATCGTTCACCGTTGTCTTCTCCTTTCTCTAACCCTAAACCCTTCGTTCAGGAGTACACATAGAAGATGTGTTTCTGCTGTGATTGCTTTGATGGAGGTGACAATCGCATGACCAAGGAAGAAGAGAGATCGGTCTCTGAAGAAGCTTGTGCAAGAGCTGACGACTCTGCTCAGAAAAGGTTTATCCTTCATCCTTTTGTCAAAATCAAAATCCAACCTACTGAATTTTTGCAAAAAAATTGGGTTTTTATTTAGATGCCCACATGGCTTTGTAGAAGCTTGATCATTGTATTGGTGTAGATTAATCTGTTTTTGCTATCATTATGCACATGAAATACATATCTGAATTTGAGGTTTCACTACACTGCCTTTTGTTTTTATGATTCCTTTAGATAAGAGGTTATCTTTGAATTATGAAGCATTCAGACTTAATTCTTCTTTGCCTTCAGAAAAAGAATTATGGAGCATTCCACTGGGCCTATTTATATCGCCTAAAGAGGAGGAGCTTTTTCCTTTACCTGTCGTAATATGGGGGTATAGGTAGAGCATTGTTGATTCAGTAATCAATTTTCTGATTTTCAACTTTTGATTTCTTATTTTCAACTTTCTATTTATTTATTACTTACCTATTTTTTTATGTGGCTCAAGCTTGCAGAAAAGTTTACTTTTCAGTACTCTGATTCACAAAGAATTGTCTCTTGAAAAATAATAGCAGCTGGTAAATCAAAGGCCCAGAATGTGAAAGAAACTGGTAGTAAGCTATGGTATTAGCATTCTTATTGTTGATTAGGAACAACTTATTATGTATTGTTATTAGGTATTAGCATTTATAAAACATGTCAGAAATAAAAACTAACAGTTTACCCCCTGTTAATATGATTAATATCATATGAGACTCATATGTTTGATTCCTTAGGCTATATATGCCACATTTTTTTGATTTTACAGTTTTGCAATTATTGAGAGAGGGAGTCAGTTGTTGGTTTATTTAAAGATTGATTGTGGAATTTAGTAGTTTCATGTTTGATGCAAGAAAGTTTTATGCCTGCCTAATTTCTAGGTTGCAAAACTATTTTCAATAAATAAAATAGTGTTTGTTTATCGGTTCATTCATGTTTTTATTTTTGTTTTAATTTTATTTTTAATAAATAAAATGATATTTACTTGCGGGTTCCATTAATATTTTTTTGTTCATATAAATTTTCAGTTCAAAATGTGAAAGTGCAGAGTACAATCCAGTGGAGGTCACAACTCTTGACTTTGAATATGAAACTCAATGGGTTTCATTCTGCAATTTATTTTTCTTTCGATAAATAAAATAATGTTTGCATATGATAGTCATTTTGTTACTGTAAATTTTTAGGTTTTAAATGTTAATTTTATTTTTAATAAATAAAATAGTGTTCGCTTTACAGGTTTTATTCGCATTTTTTTGTTCAAATAATTTCTAGGTTGCAAGACTATTTTCAATAAATAAAATAGTATTTATTTATCGGTTCATTCATGTCTTTATTTTTCTTTTAATTTTGTTTTTAATAAATAAAACAATATTTACTTACGGGTTCCATTAATATTTTTTTGTTCATATAAATTTTCAGTTCAAAATGTGAAACTGCAAAGTGCAATCCAGTAGAGGTCACAACTTTGGAGAAATTCCCACCCCTGGTGTGAAAGTGTCAGAGTATTGATTAGATTAATCTTTAAAATTTCCAAACTTCAAAGTTTTAATTATGACAAAATATATATGCTTTAATTATGGATATAATTGCTAAATTTATTGTCTCAAATACAATATATAGTAGTGTTTTCTGAAGACTATATTCTGGTATGATTATCATAGTTGTCAACTGGTATTATTATTATTATATTTTTTTTTATATTGCTTTTGATTGCTTTAAATGTGTGGTCAAGTCTCATCAGAATTTCTTTTGTACTCATTTACAATATAATTTTTAAATTTAAGCCTTTTATTTATTTCCATCATAAGCTTCTCATATAAGCTTCGGTAACTCTGCAACTTACTTTCCTGCAATCAGTGAAGAAACATAGTAACTCACACGGGCCATTTGGAACAAATATGTTGTTATATGGATATCACTTGCTTTTCGTATACTTTATGAGTGCAATTGCTAAATTTATCGTCTCAAATATAACATATTTTTTGGTTAGTAGTGCTTTCTGAGGATATATTCTGTTATAGTTATCATAGTTGCCAACTATTTTATAACAATTAAAAGAAAACCGCATGGCCCGTGCGTATGCACGGGTACATTACTAGTTACATTTACGAAATGATGTGTTTTTCATCGCACAATGCTCACATATGGCAGAATGCCCAAGGGTGGACGAGTTGTGACAGTGGCAATAAAAACAGGTAGAAAGATATGCTTCTTAATGTTTTTTTCCCCCTCCATAGTGTCTGTACGACAAATAAAGAAAGTATGTGCTCCAAAACAAACAGACACGAACAATAGGAAAAAAGAGAGAAAAAAATCAAAGTGGAGATGGTAATCATTCGTGTGTAATTTTTTTAGAATATGCATTTTAAACAGTTGAGATTGATTACCTTTACCTAATAAGTTAAAAAAATTTCCTCACTTATGAGTTATGAGAGGGTTAGTTAGCCCCTTCCTTTAGAATCCACTTTTAAACATGTGGCTCAATAGTGTCTAATACATGTATAAGTCTAAAACTAACTTTAAAGTGTGACTTTTTTGGGCCTAAAACAAATTTTAAGTGAGGTCTTTAATAAAAAATATTAAACACCTTAAAAACTAAATATGTTTTTTTTTTCGTGTTTAAGGTTTGAACCCTATATCTCAAAATGAACACATGGTGTGTTGACCGTGAAGTCAATGCTGCTATTGATAAATAATTTTAGTTTTACATATATTAATAGTAAATAATATTTTATTGGTAGGACTTAAAATAAGGATTTGGGTGTTTTACCTTGGACTGACACTGCCTTTGAACAATTTAAGCTTATAGTTAGTTAATTAGAACTACCGATGGAGGACTTTGTTATAATGAAAATGGGTGGAAAGGGATCTGTTTGCTAATGCTCTTTTAGTTGTACACTGTTAATGCTCCTTTGTGTACGATAAATAAAGAAAGAATGGGATAGAAGACAAACAGACACACACAAATCAAGACACGCGCAAATAGAGAGGGGTATGTGCTGAGAGAAAGCAGTGAAAGAATGATAGCAATAATTGGTAGTAGAGAAGTATCTACTGAATAAGGCTTTGCAATGGCTGGTATTGGAGGGGCCCTGTTAGGAACTGCAGAAACAAAATCCAGCTATTATTGCCTCTGTCTACTTCTCAGATGACAAAAAAATTGGAACAGTGCCTCTGCAATAGCAGCAATACCACCACTTCCCCACCACCTCAAGCTATCCTCCAATTGTTTTTATCTTTTTTTTTTAAATGCCAAATTGTATTAAAACAGGACTAAAACACAAATTGTGTCCAGACCAAAACTTTACCAAGAAATCAATATGAGAAACATCCCCAACAAGTAGTAACCCGGCCCCCACCTCATATCACTATTATGAACACACATTTTATCTAATTGTTTTTATCTAAACTACCACCAATACCACTATTTTTTTTTTTGATAAATCAAAATTACATTAAAACTGAGTTTGAAAGCACAAGGTGTGCCCAACCCAACAATCAACCAATACAAAGTACCGAAGCAGAAAACAAGTATACAACCAAACTTTATCACAACCCACAAAGAAACCATAGTGTCGAAATTTTTTAAAAAAAGTATTTCCCCAGTAACCTACACATTTTAAAACAACAGTTGCAGGGCATTTTTTCTTTCTTTCTTTTTCTTCAATTCTTATTTTTTTCTACAACACTTAAGATATGGTATACAGGGCCCATCTCATTTGCAGTTTAGAGTGGAACACCCAAGGCTAAATTTGTCTTCTTCGTTTTCTTTTCCTCACTACCTAGTGCTTCAAACCACTTTTCTCATCTCACCTTATCTTCTATTTTTCAACTTGTATAAATAATATCTCCATCTCTATCTATCTATCCTAGTATTATATTTCTTAGTTATGCACTTGTGGCAAAGAATTGTCTTTATAATGGGTGGTACAGCATCAACATTTCCTAGATTTCATAGTTGGGTGTATCCAACATTTTTAGTTTCCAACACAGATTGTGTGGATATGCAACCCCTACAAAGGGTCTTACTCTTATCTCAACCTATAGGCATTTTTCTATTATAACTTTGTATATTTATATATATATATGTTTGACATACATATATATTTCTCGGAAAGCCATAAAAATGTGGTATAACCTTTTAAAAGATGTAGCTATATGCTTGGTAATGGATTCGCCATATTTTGACTATATATACATTATGCAACTATGCAATATTCTATCAGAAAACAACTTGCATCATGCTACCATAAATAAATTAATACAACAATATGCCATTTATTCAATATAGTTAATAACATTTATTATTTCCTATTTTCTAGAGTAATGTGACTTTTTTTTTTGGTTAACATGGCATTGGCGGGAGAGAGTAATGTGACTTTAGAATAAAGTGAACTGGCATTCCTTAATTTAAAGGGTTAAATTGACGAAAAATGTATAATAGATTTCCACTTGTAAGGGTTTGTGCAAGGTGGGGTTGTCATCATGTATTTACTTGAGTGAAAGCTGTTTCTATGCCCACCCTTTTCCGTACGCATTGATGTTTTATTTTTCTTTTCTTTTCTTTCTCTTCACATGGGTTAAACATGTGATAACCAATGTTGTAAATCTCAAACCGGTTAAGTGTGTGTTTGGTGTTACGGTGGCGAAAATTAATTTTGACTGAATTGATTTTATAAAATTGATTTTGGTTAAAATTGAGGTTTAAAGTAAAGTGATTATGTTTGAATGTTTTTACTTAATTTGAAAGCAAGTTTGAGATAAAATTTAGTGTAAAATTTTCAATACAATGCAAAAACTACAAATTCTAACTTAAGCTAGAATCGATTTTGGACTCAAAAATTGCTTTTATTTTGAAAACCCAAACACTTAACAAAAGATATAAATCACGGTAAAGTACTAAGATTGCACGCGCGTGGTTACAAAAGAGCACTAAATCGACTTGGTGCAATGGATTAATGAATCGAATAATCTAAAAATTTCATTACTTAAAAAATTCCAGAAAATCAGTATACCATACTAGATATTTATAATTTCATTTTTAACTTCATGATTCTAATATAAAACATCATTTATATAACTGTTTTTTTTATAAGCATCATTTATATAGCTGTTAAGAGAATAAATAACTTGACAAAATTAATAAGATAACTAAATATAATTTCCCGCACAAGTGTGCTCAGTCAGGCATAAATGAGGGTGCCCTTCATATGCCACAGAAAAAGGACATTAGCCTACCTTCCCAAATTAATTTTTGTACCATTACTATAAGTTCTCTGTGCTGTACAAATGGTAACATTTCTCCTCCGATAGTGGGGTACGTTGGCATATTCTGACTCCTATCACAATTTGCAGAGATTTGTAAGGGACAACTCCGAGATAAATTGAAGGTTTTTAACATAATAAAACCTTACTTAGATTGCCCAAAGAAATTTCCGAATTCTTAAGATCTTGTTTCTTTAAAAAAAAATTTTGGCATAATTTCATTTCAAACGTTCGCACCATGTTTGATTCTTTAGATCGATATATCGATTTAAATAATAACTACTATGATAATTCTTTTGATTAATTATTTCTAAATTATATTAGTTTCGTATGCTGAATGCCTTTGATCGGGGGCGCTGGATATTAATCCTCTGCTGTATGTTTTTCTTAATAAATATTAATAATTGGAGTGATAAGGTGGTTTGGAGGTCTGGAGGTAAGAACAAAAGACTTAGAGTGATAAAAATATCATGTGTTCGAATCCCGCCCCAACTAACATACTAACATTTGTCTATCTAAAAAACATATTAATAATTTAATAAAAAAATTAGTTATGAGAGTTATTATTACTAATTAAGCGAGAATAACACTACAAGAAAAATGCAAATTACCGAGGGCTTTTTACCGAGGGCCTCGTGGCCCTCGGTAAAAAAAGCATTACCGAGGGCTTAGCCCTCGGTAAATTGTTGAAATCTGTGGGAAAATCGTGCAGGTCTGCTCGACGATTACCGAGGGCTTAGCCCTCGGTAATTACCGAGGGCTTAGCCTTCAGTATTGTATCTAGCATATTACCGAGGGCTAAGCCCTCGGTAAATATTACCGGGGGCTTAGCCCTCGGTAATTACTGAGGGCTAAGCCCTCGGTATCGTATCCAGGATATTACCGAGGGCTAAGCCCTCGGTAATTTTAAAAAGCCCTCGGTAATTTTAAAACATATACCCAGTCTGCAACCCACTTTCCCAATCTATCTTCTTCTCCAAATTGAACCAGCTGCGCTCTGCTCCTCTCTCTGTCGCCCACAACGCCGGATCCAGTGCCACCACCCAACGCCGCCGCCAACCACCACCCAACCACCACCCAGCGCCGCCGCCAGCCACCCACCACCCACCACCATCTCATTCTCGCTCTATCTCAGTCCTTTCTCCCTCCCTTAGCTCACATCTCCGCCACCACCAGCCACCACCCAGCGCCGCCGCCAGCCACACCACCACCCTCCATCGTCTCTGTCTCGATCTATCTCGCTCCTCTCTCCCTCCCTCAGCTCACATTTCCGTCGCCGCCGCGCCACCACCCAGTACCGTCTCTGTCTCGCTCCTTCCCCATACTCTGTGTCACTCCTCTCTCCCTCCCTTAGCTCACGGATCTGTTGCGAACCGGCCACCACCGCTTGCGCCACCACCCACCACTGCCTGTGGTGGCCGTCACCGTATCCCTGCCTCTGTCTTGCTCCTTCTCTGTCTCCATCTAGTTCACTTTGAACTGCAGACATCTCCGGTCCAAGTTGCTTCAGCTGCTCTTTTCACGTCATTACCGAGGGCTAAGCCCTCGGTAAATTACCGAGGGCTTAGCCCTCGGTAATGACGTAAGCCCTCGGTAATGACGTGAAATGAACAGGTACTTTTGGAGTGATATACCGAGGGATTACCGAGGGCTAAGCCCTCGGTAAATTACCGACGACTTTCGGGGCCGTCGGTAAAATTTACCGACGAGCGTTTTTCCGACGGTCACCTGGCCGTCGGTAATCCGTCGGTAAATCATATTACCGAGGGCTAAGCCCTCGGTAATGTTAAATTTGGCCGTCGGTAATGACGTGATTTCTTGTAGTGTAAGGTTTTCTAAAATTAAAGTTATAGAAACAAAAGTAATATTTTTAAAGTTTTTTATAAAAAATGGTTTTTAAGTGTAATTTGTATGATAACGGGTGTGAGTGAAACATTATTGAAAAAAGGATTTTTCAACACCCAAAATGCTAATTGACACCTAGTGAGAGATAGAAACAGAAGAGAGGGGGTGACACCAAAATTAGATGAATGATGTGACAAAAAGAGGGGAATAGAAAACGATAATACTTGATGGCTCGAATGTGATGAGCACGAATCTATACGAAAAACAGTTTATTCGTATTTAACCAATCATCTTCTCATTTTTCTCCACTCATGTATGGTCATTTTTCCCACGATTGGTCAATAAGTGGTCTCGTGACATTTTCGATTGAAATATTTCGATCCAAATAGCAGTGCCCAATAGAAAAAGAAAGAGGTGTTAGAGATTGGTGGGTGTTCAAAAATTAGAATTTAACATTATTCCTTCGGCAGCTTACCCTATTATATATATTTTTGCCACGTGTTATCACATAAATACAACATATTGGCTTATAATAAACCGTTGAGAAGATGACATGTACGTCATGCATTTTACGTTACTTTTCATTTAGGTTAATGTAAAGTGCCACTTTTCACGTATTTAAAAAAGGCATTAGAGACGGCAGTGAGGCCGCCCCATATGTCCTAACTATAATGGCATGGTATATAATAAACCTAATTAATAATTCAACAAAAGGTTAAACCATAAAATAGAATATAAGAATAAGGATTAAGAATCATATAACATGTCTTATGAGAATTTTTCAATTCATTAATTCCCAAAGGCTTAACCATGCCTTAATCTGACAATAAGTATATATGCACCTTTCCCTCTAATGTCTAATCACACACCAACCCAATTCCTGGGAGGGGGCTATAGTAGTGAATAAGTGGCCCTTTTCGGAGAATGAATGGAGGATGCTGTGGCCTGTGCCAACTTGCCATGCATGCTTTAATTTTTAGCCTTTTACCATAAGAAGCGTGAAACTTTGTGCTGAGGAAGCAAAACCGTTGGGTGTCAAACCTCAACCCCTATATTTGGTGTTTTGATTCCTTTTTATCTTTGCTTGGCATCTTTGCTCTGTCTGCTAACTTTTCTTTTATAAAACAATGCTATATACAGGTGATAATATTCACAAATAAAATAAAATAGACGCACTTAATGTGTGAAATTGATAAATAACATGTGATATAAGAATATTATTCTATATGCATTTTTGTATTATAGTAATTTCTTTACACCAAATTCAAATTAAATTTCTAATTTTTATATATATTGATCATTTTTTACTATGAATTAAAATCCTAAATTTATTTTTCGAATAAATTTTTTGAAGAAAATGTCAACAAACTGAAATTTAAATTTTTAATATTTATATATGCATGTTACACATAAATATAAGTTATACACACATTGAAATATTTATTTATCAAAAAATAATTAAAATAATAAACTTTTTTTAAAGAGAAATCGATCCTTGTATTGCATGGGATAATTACTAGTCTTAATTAAAATTCATATCTTTTATTAGTTAATGTTGTGAACATTAAAACATATCAAATTAAAGGCTTTTTTCTTTATAAATTCTATAATTTTACTTCATATAATAAGTAATTTTACACTATAAAAAACTTGGAATGGGTACCCAGCTTGTACTCCATTTTAATATATTTTTTTGCTTATAAAAAATTATAAAACAACTCGAAAGATAATTAACTTAAAATAAAATCATAATTTTTAATAATATTTAGAACTATTTGATTTCAAATTTATTTTATACATTATATATATATATATTATGCCACCCTCTATTTCTGAAATGAGTCGAGATTCTCTGATGTAATATAACTTTTGCAGTAGAGAGTTTGATCATTGAATTAATCCAATAATATAACTCAGACTTCTCTGCAAAGAATTTTTTTTTATAAGCCAAAATATATTAATATGGGATTGACAGCACAAGTAGTGCTCAATCCAAATTGTACAAATAGGAGTTTAGTCAAATGACCATTCATCACAAAAAAGAGACCCCACCACATAAAACACATCAACACTCTTGCAAGAATGAAAACTAAGGAGAGCTGAATTTTCAAAGTACACCCCCGGAAACCTACATGGTCTCAAAGAGTTCTAGTCAAATGCTAAGATAATCCCCAGTAACTCATCAGTCTCAAAGGGGTGCTTTTATCAACCCCAAGACCCAACCAAGTGAACTGAGGCTCAAAAGCAATTCTCCAGTAATCTATATGGTCTCAAAGGGGTACCTTTTTGCATGCTAATTTTAACCTAGTAATCCATCAATTTCAGGGGTGATACTATAAAAACCTTAACATGACTCCCTTACACAACTCCGAAAACAAACAAAGACCCAATAATCTAAAAACAATAAATTCACAAAACTCCTTCCTTCGCATAAGAAGCACAGCACCAAACATACATGATGTATCAAAATATTCATCTCTTCTTTTAGTCAAGCACATCACTCCACCAACACCCACCTGCAAAGAATGTACTACAGGCGAGCAAAGGATCCATTTCCAAACCCTTCTTAAACTTAGACCTGTAGCTTAAATAATCGATGCATCAAAATATCGCACTCAATTATCATATATTTTCATCTGTTTGTTGTTTTTGGCTTCTCACATTTTTCCTTTTCTCTTTTTTTTCCACACTCATTTTCTTTTTATCCTCAAAGCGAGACATTAATTACACGTGTGTGTTAACTTGCTCTTTTTCTTTGGGGGGTGGGGTTTGTCTTGGTGACAATAATATGTACACATGCATGGACCTCAACTTAAGCTATAGTCCTACGTTTACGACATAAACAAAAATTGATAGACTAAGTGAAATGAGAGAAAAGTGATAAAATGATGTGATATGTGATGTGAATCATGTGATAGTTAGAGAGAAATAAAAAAAATAAAAAATATTAAATGAACTAAGTGAATATATTTTTGGGGTATATGTATGTCATTGCTCTTACGACATTGGGCGGCAGAGCTTCCAACCCAAAGTCTTCGTTTGCGGGCACCTATGATCTTATGGGAGCGATAATATAGGGAATGCATGTTGTACGGCTCTGAGATGGCAAGAGGCATTTCCCTTTGAATTTGAACTTACACATTCGATGTACATTCATGCACCCATCCTTCAATTGCCTTCCATTATTGTGCGCGCTATATTTATAGCTAGCTATAGGGATTTGATTTGCTAATTTCTAGGTGTCTTGTCTAAGCTATATACAATAATAATTTGATTGATGGGGAAGAGGGTAGTGTCAATTGTCAATGATTTTATTTATTTTATTTATAGCACATTGCCAATTTGTCATTTAATATCCACAAACAAAGATATCATTGGTCGATGTTGGTCACTATTATTGTAGATAGTTTCACATTAATTGATTAGCATGACGTTCTTTACTACGAATCTTATGATTTTATTCTTCGAATGGCACTTATAGCTTTTGTTTAAAATTATTGCAAAAAACTACGAGGTAAAAAGGATAACTAATGATATTAATTATATGTGTGTGTATATTTTCTGGTGAATGAATATGACTATATGAGTATATATGACCATCAGGGTAGTATTGCCGACTTGACCCAGAAGAACCAGTAAAGGGAATGAACTATTCAAAAAAAAAAAAAAGGACGAAGAAAGAAGTGCATACACTGACAATATTAAAATAGGTTATGTGCTGGTACTATTCAAATTTAAAAAGATGCCAAACGTGTGGTATTGTGCAGTTGCATATCGAATAGATCACTAGATGCGTTAATTCATGTCATGCATAGTTTCCCATTGAGAGAGCCAGGTAAATTTGGTACAAGGTTAATCTAGGAATTCTGATTTTAAACACCTATGTTAGTGGGGAATTCGAATTCTTAACCTCTTTATCATTTCAACTCATGTCTCTCTCCCCCAAACCATCAGGCTATTTTATCACTCCCTCAAGTACTTATACAAACTTTCTCATATAAATTATTTAATAGTATTATAATATAAAAGTTCAACACTCAGTCATCAAATTAGTCTCACTTATTTATAGGCACGATCAAAATATGTTTTAACTTAATTATAATTAATCTAATTCAATGTTTTAAGAAAAAATATACACACTCACATCTCTTAAAATATGCTTAAATAATATATTATACACTTTTCTATTCTAAAAAAATACTAACATTTTCTCGATTACATATACATTCCTTCTATTTTTACAAAATGAGGAGGTTACATTTAAATAGAATAATTTGAGAAAAGATAAGTACAATTTTCTTAACAAATAAAAATGGTGAGTGTTTATTTAATACATAATAGAGAATTATATATGTCATTTAATCATTTACCTATAAAAAATGTGCAAATTTTTCCCAACTCAAGGATGAATTCTAGCAGTGCCAGTGTCGTGATGGCTTTATTTCCAAACGGGTCCCCTTTACTTACAATTACATGAATGCATGGTTTAGAACTATTGTACATGGACCATTTTCATCCTTTCTGCAACACCCACTAAAGGAACTGACACATATGAAAGCTACGGGAGAATTTAACTTTGAGAGAGAATTGCATTGGTACTGTTTCTAGGGAGCAGAAATTGTCATTTCTAGAGCAAAAGGTTGTGAACTTTTATAGGCTATATAGGCCCATATAGAGGGTTTGGTAAATTAAGCCATTTCACTAGAAATAAGAACTGGTCCTCCATTCATCTTGGACATTTTTTATGGAAGAAGACAAATTTGTTTTTATACAAGAACGGGTTTCTAGTTTTGAGCGAGTGAAGTTTCTCTATTTTTTTAATTTTTTTTACTTTTTTCCTTCTTAAGTTACTAGCCTATTTAATACTTCTTTAATTTATAAAAATTAGCCACAAGCACATAGTCAAAATTCAAAGCTAACTCATGGCAGACAGATAGAAAGCCACACACTTGTTCACCACTGCTGCAATTAGGACAATTAAATTAGAGAGAGAGAGACGCGGGGGTTGATAAGCAAAAAGAAATTCATTGAAAATTGGTTCAAAAAAATAAGGAAATTCATTGAAAAGAAGAGCAAGTTAAAGCAAGAGCACAAAGATTATGTCCAGCTAAAAGTTAACCCAAAGAGATACAAAGAGAACAAATTACCAAAACTGTACGAACAAAGAATTTTGAGTGAAAAGAATTTGAGTCTCATTTAGTTATATAATTTTGAGTTCAATTGCGGAATTTGTAATTTTGTATATGTTGGCTAAAAAAATACGACTCTGTCTGTCTTTGGTGTTTATCATTATTTTAAAAATTTAATCTCTCAATGTGAAATAATATAATTTAAGAATATGAAGGAAAAATTCAAGAACTTATAGAAAATATAAAACTTTGTCTTAAATGATTTGGGCATGTATGTATGCAAAGACTCGTACCGATAAAAAAAATTCAGATGAAATATATATAGTCCAATAATTAGAGAGACTAAAAAACTATAAATGGTTAAGAGAAATACGGATTTAAATTATTTATCTTTAGACATGATTTATAACATAAATGCTATGATGTTTTGATTCACGTAGTCAATTAATTTCAGTGGAAAGAAAAAACATTTGTCATTTATTTTTGTATATGTAGTGTGGGGAAAGGCTAGTTTTTAAAACGCGAGCGCATGTTTGCTTTAATTAATTTGCCAATATACCTTTGTTTTAATTGAAGCAAAGAGAATATGCCATTTCACTGTCAGCGCGCGCCTCCCCAACGTGGTAGTGGCTGTTTGAGATTTCATCTCTTTTTGTGGCATTTGACCAATTTCCATTTATTGTCGTGGTTTGACTACTTGAATTGGCTTGGGTCGGATGGTCACCTTTTAAAGCATGAGCATAATTATATTAATCCCTTCAATTCATATTGAATAACCGATTAACAATGAATGCGCTAGCTAGCTAGCTAGCTAGAACGAAAAGAAATCCAAGAAACTACAAACACCAATCAATTTTATGCAAAGATACTAAATTAAACTACGTTCATTCTAGAAAAACCAAAGGCAAATTAGGAATACGGAAAGTGGTCATCAGATACAATTGTCATATATAGCGCATCTTCTTGTTTCTTTTATGTGTGGGGTTTGCAAAATGCAAAGCCCGTCATCATTAGACTAATAATGTGAAATTATTCATTTTTCAGCTATAAATATGAATGATTAATTATGACCTTGGAGCTTGATAGTCAAACGAGCAATGTACTTATATGATTTTTAAACGCTAACGAGTAAAGTGACATGCTTGAGAATGAAAGATCTATATACAATGTTCATCAAAACTAGTTATAATCCATGTTCGAATTGATATGGTAAAGGCCAAATTAAATAGCATAGAAGTTATCCGATTGAGGGTCCAATAACAACAAAAATATCTGAAATGGATAATTTTGAGCTAATTAACAAATGAAAGAAAGAAGAAATAGTATAAGATCGATCTTTTTGTGTCTTTCAAGTAATGCATTTTGACTTGGATTTGGGCTAAGTTATGCCTGATGCATATGCATTATATACTTGGCGTTGAGTAATACGGAAACATACATGCCTGTACTGCTCATTAAACCCAACATCACCAACTCCATGTGGATCAATTTATAGTCAAACTTGTATCTTAGAAGCCAAGGCAACATTCGAGAGTAAGACAATAACTAACCTCAAAATTAAAGGGCGTGCAATTTCTTTACGCCGCACAAATTGATAAAAAAAAAATAGATCAGTTAACATAGCTTGTTCTATTATTATAATGTACTATTGTCTATTTTTATGAAGCTCTATCATTAATTTTTTAGTTTCTCGTAAGATAGCTTAATTAGCTTATCTAAGGAGCCCCAATTTAGAATATAAAATCCAATACATCTGTCAATATATATGAGTTGGGTCCTTGATGGTGTAATTGTATAAAGAATAAAAATTACTCAAGTGATGAAATGAAATTTTCAAGAGGCTGTCAGAAAGGAAAAAAACTTGCAATATATATCTTGAGAAGTTATTAATTAAAGGTGTCATATCATATGGACCAGTGTAAAACTGGTCCACCAAACCCCAGTCACCTTGTTACCTATAATAGGAGGTATTCCCTGTCTATACTATAATTACACAATTTGCCCAAATTTGTATAATATTATAGATAGATTATAGATTTATAAAAGGTGTTATTACAAAACATGCCCAACAGATGTGATATTTGCAATTCGATATAAATAATATAATAATTTAATTTTTTGAAAATAATTATGAAATAAAAGTTATAATACTATAATAATATGTAGGCTTAAATATATTTTTGGTCCCTATAAAAAAGTCAAACGTTTTTAGTCCCTGTAATATTTTTTTTCTTTTAGTTTTTTAAGTAAGTTGACCGCTGATGTGTCCTATTTTGAACCCAGTCAGCATGTTTACGTGGCCAAAATAGTGACATGCAAAACGACACATTAGCCCCCTGTCCCCCCCTCTTCCCCCTTTCTCTCTCCTCCCTCCTCCCCTCCGTCCACCCCCTCCTCCTTCCCCACCTTCTCCCTGCAACAGTGTTTTTTCCACATAAAGGTCTGGCCTTCTCATGTGGCCAGTGTATTAAATTCAAAAAATTAAATTTTCACTAATAAAATTTTCAATAAAAACGTAAACACATAAATCAAAATTAAACTAAATTCCAAAAATTAGAAAAATGTTAAATAATTATTTTTTTAAGTTTTGACAATTTTCAAATATTAATAAAATTATGGGCTTTTTTGTAAATATTTCTACATTAATTTTCATACTTACAAACACCCATCCTACAAATAACCTTTTAGATTGGTCAAATCGTACCAACAGGTAGTCCATAACCCATCTGGACCGTTGCATTTGTTTATTATTATATCTATGGTTAAAAATTCAACTGAGGTTTGGTGGACCAGTTTTACATTGGTCCATATGATACGGCACCTTAATTAAAAAGTTTCAACAAAATTAATGTGATATTTTGATCCAGGCTCAAACCTTCTGTCTAAGAAACTAAAAATCTTTATGTCTAAGACATGTTTGGTCTAATCTTAAAGAAGTTATAAGGCATTTTAAACTTATCAAACTTATCATTCTAAAAAAGAACAATGAGAATTTGTCTAAAATGGAAAAATATAATATAAATACAAATGATATAATAAAAGGGCATTTATATTCGCACATACATACTTTGCTATCTGCACATACATGTCCGCGAAACTATTAGTTCTGCGGGTGTATTTTTTTTTCAACACACACATGTCCGCGGAACTATTAGTTCCACGGGTTGTAATTCTTCGCGAAACTATTAGTTCCGCACGTTGTAATTCAACACATACATGTCTGCGGAACTAATAGTTCCGTGAAGAATTACAACCCGCTGAACTATTAGTTCCGCGGATATGTGTGTGTTGGAAAAAAATACACCCATAAAACTAATAATTTTATAGATATATATGTGCAGATAGCAAAGTATCTAAGTGCGAATATAAATTGCCATAATAAAATGTCGAAGAGTGTTTTAGTTGGTAGGCCAGACGTCTTAGTCCATGGACTATATCGATTGGGCCGAAAAACTAGCGCGATGCATGGACTATCCAAATTTTAGCCCAATATATGAATTGGCCCACCAACCTTCTCACTCTCGGCAAAAAAATAAAAACTAAAACCTTCACATTGTTTTCTTTGGGAAAAAATCAATTACTTTCCAATACAGTGCAATCGATGAAATTTGGATGAACAAAATTCAAAAGGAACGAGAGAAAATAATTAATATGATGTTATAACGTTAAAACTTTCATTTTCCAAGTTATATCATCGTTTTTTTATTCCAAAGTTATGTTCTCCTTTATGAGAGTTTGTTTTGGGCTTCACGCGGAGTTACGAGCAATTAATGTGTAGTACTAGTAATGTTGAGGAGCGCACATTGTTACACGGTTTGATAGCATCAGCGAGGAGCAGTGACACCCTGGATTTCGATTTCCATATGTTATAAGAGGTACCGACACATATAATAAGGTGGTAATATAATAAAGAAAAACAGATGTCAAATGTGTTGTCCAAATAAGAAACTAATTACGAAAAACAGAACCAAACGTGGAATTTCTCATCACATGCATGCGCCACACCACCCAAATTTGTCTCTCTATATATGGTTGCTGCTGGTTTCTTGTACAATTCCTTTTTGTACATATTATTTTTTATTTATTACTTTCTCCGATCCAAAATATAAGCAACATAGTACAAAAATACACAGACTAAGAAATGCTTTGAAAATGCGATAATCTTAATTAATACTCATTAGTTTCAACTTTAGTTTTTCCAAAAATATCCCATTTGGTGTCTCTCGTAAATATGAATATTGCATTAAATGAATAGTATAATTGGAAAACTAGCATTTAATTTATTTGAAATTGGTGAATGTTGTTTATATTTTGGAAAAAAAAAACCTTTGTTGCTTATATTTTGGACCGGAGGTAGTAATAATATACTCTCTCCGTTCCTTTTTATCTGTCGATTTTTAAGAAAAATTTTGTTCCTTTTTATTTGTCGTTTTGATAGTTTAAGGTTATATTTTGACAATTATACCCTTAACCCTATTAATTGTTTATACATTTTTCATAAATTGATTAATGTAGTAATTGAGAAGTTCAAAGACTAATTAAATATGATACATCTACTTCCAAAAATTATTTTATTTTTCAATAATATAAATTTATTACTAATACACACATATGAATATGAATGTATTTAAGACTAATTGGATAATTGAATAAAGGATTGAAAATGATTAGAATGATGAAACACATTAATTGATTCATTCACTTCTAAAGACTAATTAAATAAGGGTATGATAAAAAAAATTTTATCAATTAATTGATTTCTTAATTATAGTAAAATAACCTAAAATAACAAATAAAAAAGAACGGAGGAAATACAAAGTTATGCTAATAGACCCCCGCTAAAGGGTACAAAAGCTTTCGTACGAGAATATGAACAAACAAACCGGGGAATTAGTAAATAGGAACCATTCACGAGAAAAATGGAGAAATAAATAAACATGTTAGGAAGAAAATGAGTAAAATAATAATTGCAAAATGCCACCTTCAATTCGTACCATTCGTGAAGAAATACTACTCCGTCAGTGGTTTTTTATTTGTCGTTTAAGGTTATTTTATCACAATTAAAGAATTAATTAATTGATAAATAGTTTCCTATTATACCCTTATTTATTCACTACTCTATTTGTTGGGAATAATAATTAGTCTTTGAATTCTCAACTATGCATTAATCAATTTTATGGAAAATGTGAAGAACAATTAATAGGGTTAAGGGTATAATTGTCAAAATATAACCTTAAACTATCAAAACAACAGATAAAAAGGAACAAATTTTTTAAATTTTTTCTCAAAATTTGACAGATAAAAAGGAACAAAGGGAGTAGTTACCTAGTGCTAAATGAGTAGCTGAATTCTTAATTTAATGTGCAAGGCATTGATGGCCACTTTAACCTAATTAATTAATATTGCGCGAGAAATGTTGTACCTTACTGATTTTTTCAATATTTATTATGGTATTTAATAAAAGATTTTAATAATTATAGTTGACAGTGCAAAAAAATTTATACAGGTATCTATTAATATCTTATCATAGTATCATCTTGTAACATTACTTTCTAAAATATCTATACAAAGTTGTTAATCATATTATCAATGAGAGATGTCAGGGAATCTACTATAACACCCAAGGTGTGAATTCTCTCAAAGGTATAACTACTGCAACTTGGAGTTAGATCAGGGAATTGAATTGGTTTCATGTCATGTTTTTCTCCTGCCAATATTCTGACTTTTGTTCGGATATTTGTTGTTAATCTTGTATTTTTTTTGGGGTGCTATGTGGGAGCACCTCTTATGCTTTTTTGTAGTTGGGTCCTTTTGTCAATAAGATGTTTAGCTAATTTTTAAAAAAATAATTGAAAGTCAGTGGCATGTTTGGTTTTTCTAAACTGGGTGGTTGCACCATGTAAACTGATCTTTCATGAAGAAGTCCAATGAGAAAGACATTATTGGCATCATTTTGTCGAATACTCCACTTAGTTATTAGTGTAAGCCAAAACAAGGACATGGTCCGAGTAGTAATAGATTTGATGACTAGGGATAAAGTTTCAACACAATCTATTCCCAGTTACTTGCGAAAACCCATGCAGAGTGTTAAGAGGTGGTGTGGGAATTTGACTGAAAGGAATAAATGTCAATAAAGAAATGGAAGAAAAAAAGGGCTTATGATGAAAATATTAAATAGAAGAATATAAACAAAGAAAGGACTGATCACTCACCTAGTAACAAAGTTCTTTTATCTATGACTTGTATACATAGTGAGAGTAGTCCATAAAAAGTAAGGATTTGGTCTTATTAGTCCATACAATTAAGAATGAAATTGTGTACAGAATCTTTGAATGTGAACTATGTCAAATAAATTAGTTTCCATATAAATTCTGTTAATTAACATCGATAAGAAATATCACGTGTCACTCGAATGTTAGCGCAGAAGCCTGAGCGACATTATATTACCTGTACTGTTAGCATAGAAATCTCATTGGCATGATTTTATCCATTTGTCTTTCTCTCTTTACATCTCTTGTCCATTTTTCTTCTCACGGTCCCTTATTTTGAAGACAAACAATCGATACTAGACTATCTCCACTTGATAGTTGGAGACTAATCCCAGACAAAGTATATAAATCAATCAATCACTAAAATTGAATTTGAATCCAAAACCATGTATCCAAGAGACTCAACCATCCACTAACAATGTCGAACCTTGTTGATACAATACTCTAAACCATTTAAGAAAGAGGTTAAAATCATTTTTGTTCTACACACAAGAACTATTTTGTTTTGGGAATTGGTAAATACACCAATTTTTTTGGACATACATTTCACATTTAAAAAAAAATACCATTATACCTTCATTGATTTGTTTAATTTTTTTTTCAATTTCGCGTTGTTATCGAAAACTGAGTTTCCGGAATGTATTTTTGCATTAATGCATTCCGGAAACTCCAGGAAAAATTTACATTCTGGAAACTGGAGTTTCCAGAATGTAAATTTGCATTCCGGAAACTCCAGAAAAATTTACATTCCGGAAACTCCAGGAAAATCCAGTTTCTGGAATGCAAGCAAATTTGCAAACTCCAGTTTCCATACAATTTGTATTCCGAAAATTGGGGGTGTATGACCAGTTTCTGGAAAAGAAGCAAAATCAGAAAAATAAAAACCCAAACAATGAGGGTATAATAGTAATTTTCTGAATAAATGTGTGGTGTATGGCAAAAAACTGGAGTGTATTTACCAATTCCGTTTTGTTTTTTCATCTTCGGAGGCGACCGGACATTCGACCCGAGACCCGAATCCAAATCCGAAACCGAACCTACAAAAAGGGCCGTCCTTTTCTGTTCTGTCTATAGTCAATTAAAGGAAAGGAACTGGGAATAGGAAGGAAGCAGAAAAGAACTCAACAGTTCCAAACAGATCTCTCATCTCTCTCACTCTCTCTCTCAGATTTAACCCCTGCTTGTTTTTTTAGGGTTTTCGATCTTTCTCCCATTGTTTCCAATCTCTCTCTTCCTTTTCCCTCCTCATGTAATTTCATTTCCCCATTTTTTGGGTGGCGCGTGAGAGGTAAATTAAATGGCGTCAATCCGGCGGACGCTGTCGCCGGCGTATCACGAGCGCCAGTACTTAAACGGCGCGTTTTCAGTGTCGTCTCCATCTCACAAGCTCTCCTCTTCAAACGCCAAGTACTCGGCTCTGGCGGCGTCGTTTCAGAGAGTTGTCGGAGGCGTTTTCATGCGACGGTACGGTCGGAAGGGGCAGTGGCGAAGGGTTGCGTTCAGGTGCGTGCTGTTTTTTCTGTTAGGGTTTCTGTTAGGAATGTTCCCTTTCGGCCACGTGGTCGAAGACATTCGTCCACAGGAAACGTCTTACGAGATCAAAAATACGCAAAAAATGCTTCGCGAGGATCGCGTTCCGCAGAAACGCGTTGGTGCCGTTGGCGGCGGCGATGGCGGCGCTTTCGTGATCGATCCGGTGAGCCTGAGCGTGGAGAAGGCGAAGCAGAGCGAGAGCACGAGCATGTTGGTTGAGTCTGAGAGGTTCGATTTCGTGCCGAGGAAGCAGCTGATTGTGGTGACGCCGACGTATAACCGTGCATTTCAGGGGTATTTCCTGAACAGGTTGGGGCAAGTTTTGAGGTTGGTGCCGCCTCCGATTATGTGGGTGGTGGTGGAGATGAACTCGGCTTCGATGGAGACTGCGGAGTTGCTGAGGAAAACGGGTGTGATGTATAGGCATTTGGTGTGCACTAAGAACTCCACGGATGTGAAGGACAGAGGGGTTCATCAGAGGAATAGGGCGTTGGAGCACATTGAGCATCATAGACTCGATGGGATTGTTTACTTTGCAGATGATGATAATGTATATTCTCTCGAGCTGTTTGAGGCCTTGAGAGACATCAGGTACTTCTTCTTCCGCTAACTACTTTACTTGATGTGAGGTTTACCGTTCACATATAGTCGAGTGATCTATGTAGCCGACTCCACCTAGTGGGATAAAGCTTGGTTGTTGTTGTTGTTGTTGTGTGGGAGTTTGTATTCTTTTTAAACTTTGGTCTCTCACTTATTTTCTTTAACCCTCCTTGTGTGAATTACATAATGATATGTTTGTAACTAATTTGTAGAGTAAACCCCTTAATTTTTTCCTGACAAAATTGTGGTTCTTGAGATGAATTAATATGGCTGACGCTTGCATTTTTTAAGGACCAATGTGGGGCTTTTATATTCTCAAGGACTAAGTTCATGTTTGTTTGTTTGTTTGTTTGTTTGTTTGTTTTCGTGTTGAACACTTGAACGTGCTTGGATGCAGTTGCTGTGGACTCGTGTTTGATGCGAAAACAGACAAACACGCTCTGATTCTAATGTGTTTGCTGTCAAATTTCTCAGGACGAATTAGGAAGTTCACTCCTAATTTGTATGGGTTTGATTCTAATAATTACATGGCCAAAATTGTATCTTTTGTTTTTGGGTATTTGTTTTCTTCTCTAGGTAATATTGTAGTTGCACTTGTCCTTGGTTACATTAGCTTGTTTGGTTGCTACTTCCTTTTACCTTCAAAAATATATAGTTGACATAGTTTGACTGTTTTCCTTTATAAATCTTATTTCCTTTGTAAGTTCTTGAAAACAAGAAATAAAATGAAAAGAAAGCAATATTAATTATTAGTAAAATCATATTAACTGAAAATGAAAAAACAAACAAACACATCCTTGTGTTTTCCCTTTTTTTGGGTAAGTTGAAGTTTCAGATGAAGGGAGGTTGCTCAATTCCAAGGTTAGGGCATGGCACAAGCTTCAATGAGGATTCATAGTGGTTACTAATAGATGACCTGCCAATGAAGGATCACCTATAGGAATTGAACCCAAGACCTTTTTGTTGACACTGATCAATTTTACAAGTTGAGCCAACCATAGTTGGCAATTACATTTTCCCTTTGATTGTTATGTCTTGACTGCATCTCCCTTTGTTTTCCCTTTGATTATGAAATATAATGAAAATTGTCTTGGCAAATACCTCTTTCATGATTAAATGAATTTAAGTATTTGGACTTGTTAATGTTCAGACATGTGAAGCGTATAAATAATTATGATGTTTTCATGTCAACCGCTCTGTTTTATCAGCCATTCTGTACACTAAACTTTTACATACTCAATTCTGCCTTTATGGATTCTGTCGTCTGGCTTGTTCATTTATATTCCTATATTTGAATGTTGAACTGGTTTTACAGGCGCTTTGGCACTTGGCCTGTAGCCATGCTTGCACCAAGCAAGAACAAGGCTATTTTGGAGGGTCCAGTATGCAATGCAAGCCAAGTGATTGGGTGGCATACAAATGAGAAAAGTAAAAGACTTCGTAGATTTCATGTTGATATGTCTGGATTTGCATTTAACAGCACAATCTTGTGGGATCCGAAGAGATGGCGACGTCCTACTTCAAATCCTATACGGCAATTAGACACAGTGAAGGAGGGTTTTCAGGTATGCCTCCTGTCATTATTACTCTTTAATTTTCCCCACCCTATTAATATCATCTGCAATTCTTATAATCAGCAAACTGATATCACCTTTGATTTGACAGGAGACAACCTTTATAGAACAATTGGTGGAAGATGAGAGTCAAATGGAAGGTTCACTGCCTGGTTGTTTGAAAATAATGAATTGGCATCTCCATTTGGATGCTCATAATATGGATTATCCAAAGGGTTGGATGCTTCAGAAAAACCTAGATGCTGTCATACCCATCAAGTAGTCCTCCACCAATTCTGTTGAGTGTGTGATAGGTATGGTCTGATTTGTAATGTGGCATAAAGAATCTCATTTGTAATCCTTAAGCAAAATCAAAATGCCGTTAACTTCTAATCCTAATTTTTTAAGTGATAACATAGAAAATAGAATGTTGATAACTTGAAAAAGTCTGGGGGAAAAGAAAAACAAGAAAGTAAATTTCCCCCCGTTGTTGCTAGGCCTGGCTAGCAACAACCTGAAATTCATATAGTTTAAGAAATATTTGATGGGTTTATCCCTTTAACCTCAGAGTGACCAAATTAACTTATCTTTTGTTCATGACAGTTTACCCATATTTGGTATTGGATGAACTGAATAGATGGGTGTATCAGTTAGCCAGCATTGGTACTAATGCATCATGTTGCCGGGCAAGACAGGAACAGGTTACTGATTTTTTTTCCCAAATTCTCTTGCACAAAATTATTTGCAGGGGCAACTTTTTGCTGTTGTAAAGTATGCTTTCTCTGAGAAAGAGATCCTCCGCCAAGAGGGAAAAATGTTGTAAATTGTAATCAACTTGTTTGATTATCAACGTTATACACAGCTATGTAGTCGGTGGACGATTCTTTCGGGGGGCTAATTTCATGTCGACCAATACTATTTCTGATTTTGGCCTTGAATCAAAATCTGCAGAGGGCAATTCTAAAATGTACTCCTATATTCCTATTTTCATTCTTTCAATTGATGGTATTCTTCCGATACTTGCTTACTTTTGATAAACTTATGCACCATAATACATGCAAAGCAGTTGGAGGCACAAATCTGGATATTTATCGCATTTGAAGACTGATGGTAGACGATTATTAATTTCCTTGTTAAAAGGACGAATTGCAGAGGAAAAACTTAAAACGTATGGCAAAGTCAATAGATGCTATTTAAGTTGCTTGGGTATTCAATATAAATAAACCTGGCTTTTCCTTAATGCAGCTACTCAATTCAGACGTACGACTACTAGCCATCAAATATAACTAATCCGCCGTCTGAGAGATGGATATTAATGTGCAAATTTAGTCTTTCGAAATTTATTATTATTACAACTAATTTTCAGTTTTTCCTACATCAGAACTCTTCACTTACTTTCATTTTTTACTAAAATAAGTGATTGACTTTTAAGAGGGAAAACTGAGATTTTCTAATTTGAATAAAAGACAAGGATTTAGGAGTTTAGAGTAATAATTAGAAAACTGAGAATCAAATTCAAATAAAAAATCATTGAAGATCAAATTTTCAGTTGGCGTAGATAGAATTACTCATTAATAAGAAATTATTGAAGATCAAGAAAGTTATTAATAAAAAATTATAACATAAACTACAATTTCTATTGACTAAATTATAACATAACATACTACAATTTCTCTTAACTTGATAAAAATATAAACAATTGTATATATATATGTTTTTTTTTGGTCAAAAATTGTATGTATATGTTAAAATTCAGTTTGAGTTGAATTAGATCGATGTTGAAAAAATTAAATTAAACCCAAAATCCAATACAATCTATAAGAAAATTTTAGTTTTAATTTTTGACTTTATATTTTTCAAATCAATCTTTCAGTTTCCATTGATGATTTGTGAACACCCGCAGTCACTCACTCGCCTAAGACCGGGGGAAAAAATAGACATGACAACCAGAGTTGAGACTTGAAATGGGGGCTTTCAGAAACTTAATTGCAATCACACCTATATCACTGTACGAAGATAGCCACATTTCATCCCCAATAAAAGGCAGGAAAAAGCATCAAAATTGGATAAATAATAATACAATGGAAAAATAAAACCACAAAAAACCCTATGATACAGGCCTGGACTGGAAGCGGGGTGGGTGGATTTCCTGGAGCACTGGGATGAGGTTCTGATCATGGAAACTTCTTGAAATAATTCTGGACTCATGCCCTTGACTCGTCAGGGTCATATTGACTCTGAAAAATCTGCATTCTAAGCTCAAACGATCGGTCATCATATAGAACTGTTTGTTTGTGGATTTTCTCTGGAAAATTGACCAATCTCCTCGACAATATTTTCAATAGGGCCAGTGACTAAATTCCTGTTGTCACTCAACTATCATGTCAGAGTTGCCCCGCTAACTGAAGAACTTGTATCAGAAGGGTGCAATGAAGTTGACAAATGTTGCTGCACATGCGTTTCGTTTGCAAGACCAAGAACTGCTAAAGTTGATCTACACACACGGATATTGTAATTTCAGTTATTTACACAGAAATTTATACCCTGGCATGGCATCTCTAACCCAGGACAGGATAATCTAAAACTAGAAAGTATAATATATTCACTGTAATGTATATCATTTTTTCAGCTATATTTTTTGAAATTATCATCCTTAAAAAAGTTGTTATTTAGTGTTAATGGACCAAATAGACTAGAAAATAAATCAGATTTAAATATCTTACCTATTACCTAAGTATGGATATTTTCTAGTTCAGAATAAAAGTCGACAACATTATGGCCCAGTTTGGGTGCAAAAGCTCCAGTTAAACTTATGGTGAAGTTGGTGATATTTTGCATTCTTATTTTTTTCGTATATTCTTATTTTGCACAATAAGTTTTTGATGCCTCCTTTTCTAAAATAATCATTTCTAGGAAAGCTTACCTTGTAAGTGAAGATTTTACAGTTGGTTGGCTGGCATAAGCAGCAAGCGGACCTCTGAGATTAGCATGCCTGTTGAGTGCGCTTTCCAGTTGTTGAGGTGGCAACTGCAAGGAGGACGCCAAAAAGGTTACGATTCAAGAAAACAAAATAACAAGATGTTAAGTAAGTTGAGAATGCAGTACCTGCAATAATACATGAAAAGAACGTGGCTGTGTCTGATACACACATTTTAAGAAACCAACCCAAAGTTTTGGCATACGCCACACCTGCATTCAGTATAAAGTAAAACATCAGATGTCCGAAGTCCTTTTCAGAATGAGCTGAATTCCAGATTGAGTAAGCATACCTGTTTGGTCACAAGTTTTGAGAGTATCTCCATAACAAAATCAACCTAGAAACAGAACATTGATATTAGAAGTATAAGTTGACCCATGTTGAGCCTGATATGATACAAGACTTCCAAATACCAAAAATACAACAAAACAACAACCAAATCTTTTCCCAAGGGTCAGCTCGCATGGACCAAACGACATCATAATGTTTTGTCATGTACTAAGTTCAAAAATAGTTTATTTACCACTAAATCTCTCTCAATGGTTTGGTTTGTTATTTTTCTTTGGTCTCCCTTTACCTCTAACTATTGAATTATCCTCCATCTAGTCAACTGTGTTAGACCACCCGTTACCCAAGTATACAATAGAAAGAAGAAACAGTGAGGAAGGATTATTGTTGTGAGTGGAGAGAAGATAAGGGAGTCTGATGAATTGGTTAAAGTGTAGGGGAAGGCTAAGCGAAGGGCAGGGCAGGAATTAAGTAATTCAGTTGGTAGAGAGGTTGCAGCCCCTAGAAGTATTGCTTATTCAGTCTTTTCGATTTCTTTTCTAGTCCGTTCATCACTTCCTCGTACTGATCATCTTCTTCTATTGTTCACCCGATAACAGTGGGAGCAAGGTTTTTTTATCGTACAAGTAAAAATGGCACAATGAAAGTGTTGTTATAGACGAGAGGAAAAAGGGAGATTAATATGGATCTGCCTGGAAAGGGTGGTTTTTCTTAGAAAATAAAGATTTGTTATTGCTGCTCTCCTTTCTACTTAAGACACATCATTCAAAGCACCTCTCAGATACCTTATATTTGTTATTGCTGCTCTACTTTCTACTTAAGATTTTTTTATTATCAACAAAAAATTTCACATGTGAATGAGCCTAAAATAAAGGATGAAGAAAAGACATCTTTCCAAAAATAAAAAGGAAGAAATTGAATATATAGCGTAATCAGCCAAATATCATAAACTACTAAACTAATGTATTCTCAATCCATTCTCATCAATACCAGTATACCACATATAATCTAAAAGAAGTCAACTTCAGTATAGCATATCTTAACACTTACGAAATGCATTAACAAAAGCAGCAACGCATGAATACCAAAAATTGAAAAACAAATTTACCAGTGCAGGAAAAGCATCAATTGCCTGAATAACTGTTCTCATGAAAAGTAAAGGCAACGGAGTTTGATCAACCTGAAAATTTCAACAATAAGGCACAAAAAATTGAAGTACGTCCAGTATTATGGGCGAACATACTGAATCTCCTTACCATCTGGTTCAATGCCTTGGCCAGAACCTGCTGTGTGAACACTGTACGTTGCTCAAAACAAGCCGAGCAAGCATCTGTTATCTGATAGCGTAAAACAATAATTCATAAGTCACCATTTATGTTTTAAGGATTTTCAACAGTTGATATGCTATGAGACATGCAATTAACATTAACGAATAAGATTGTACAGCCAATCAGATTTCGGTTAGGGAAATGGTAATGGACTTATGGAAAAAATACAAGAATTGTAGTTGCTGCAAAGCTTGATTCCTACGGATAATTAAACCACAGTTAAATTTTAGATGGCAACAGTTTATATTTATCCAACAGTTTTACATTTATCACAAAACTCAGATAAGCACGTGATATCCAGCAAAAACACATGATAAATAAAGTTTTTCATAGATCATCAATAGTCTGCAATAAAGACAAAAACTGAGTCCTTTTTGATAAAAATAACTTATTTACTTTAGCCCCCAGAAGATGTCAGGGGGAAGGAAACAGGTCTCAGTTTGGTAAAATGATGGAAGACATGCCTTCTTAAGTGCAAGACCATCTTTCTCAGGAACAATTCCATGGATCGCAACCAACACTTCTACAGGCGTTAAAGCTGGACCTGTATGAGCTGAACCCTGTCATGAACAGCTTTGAATACTTAGCGCCCATTTAGAAGGGGAAGGATAAAGAATATATGAACTTACACCTTGCAGTTAAAATTTCACTTTTTATTGAGGCTAATATAGGTCTCCTGTATACCCAAAAGGAAACTGATTTATGGAAGAATGGAGTGCGAACTAAGTGCAGTAATGCCCCAGACTCAAGGTAATCCAGAATAATGTGTAAGAGACATAAAATATGAAATTCAGCTTGAGAATCCACATATACCTGTAGTATGTGAGCAAGTGCCCTTTGAAACTTTTCCAATGGAAGGTCAACAAGCCGTGGGAATATTGGCAAAACCTGCAACCATAAAATAATTGAGTTTCAAACCTACTAAAAAAAATATCCACCACTCATACAACAAGAACATACCAATATGATGGCTTTGTAATAAAAAAAATCCTAAAATATTTTATACGGAAAAATGAGATGCCCACATACAATTACACAGCAATTTTTATTTTAAAGGAAAATTTAACAACAACGCAAATATAATAGAAAAAGAAGAAAGCTATCAATATGACCTCCTTTTTGGACAGCGATGACAATAACGGAACAAGAATTGTAACATCCTGCAATGGAGAATCAGACTAAATAAGAAAACAAACAATAAGTTTAAGCATTGGTTGAAAAATTTACACTGCTTTAGCTGTTAGACATACTCTAAATTTGGTTTCATATAAACGTTTAACGGTCGATATTAAATCTGAAGATGGTGTTGTGTCTTGAGTCAATATTTGCAGCACCTTCAAGAAAACAACATCAGCATTAAAGTCAGCATTCATATGCTAGTAATCTATCTGCAATGATGCAATAAAATAAGCTATATTCAGCCATAAGAACAGAAAACTACCAGTGTCAGAAGATTTTCACTTCCTTGTGGTGGATCAGATATGATATGGAGCAATTCAGAATAAGATTGCCCTAAAGCCCTCACAAGATTAGGAATGTGGCGATGAAAAGCCTGCAAAAGCATAAGAAGAAAAAGTCAGAAGCATTAAACAAAGAAGCACTACTGCCAATAATAGCTGAAAAGCAAAATCACAATGCAAACGGTAAAACGCAAACCCTTTTGCAGCACAAGGCCATGATTATAATGATAAAAAAAAAGTAAAAAGTTCATGTTTTCACAGCAAAGCAAACCGTTATATTTGAATACTGTCCCACATAATCACATGAGCAAACCTAAACCCAAAGACTGAATTTGCTGACAAATGTATAAGATGGAAAGAGACAGTTCAGGCACATACTCTCAATCTTGGTAAACTAACGTACTTGTGAATGTTTTATATAGACCAAAGAAACAGGTAAGTTAATCTAATTTGCTGTATCCTACAACAATAATATCAATGAACTAACATAATCAACAAAATAAGACCTGGTTTACAGTTCTTGAAGCTTGTCAATAGACATTAAATACAGTTAGGCACATTCTCTTTCTCTCATACCACAAATTTTTTATCAGACTATTACTGTGCTCCTACCGTGCGAACATTACATGTAGACCCAAGAAGCAGAAGAGTTAACCTAGTTATCTTTATCTTGCAACAATTAGACAGGTAAACTAACATAATAAACAAAATAACACCTGCTTTACAGTTCTTGGGGCTTGCCCATAGACATTAAACACAATCTGTAGAAGACTGGGTTTCTGCAAGCACATGAAAACTGCATCAGTTACCGAAACAGATGAAAAGTAATAATCATTATAGTCATTGTCAAGATCTAAGATTTGCATTAAGCATACATAAAACTAACCTTTGTACACAAAGCAAAAAACAAAGAAATGAAGCGTTGGGCTTCAGAAAACGATATAGATGAAACACTTTGAATCATTTGTTTAGCAACTCTAACAGAGTCATTTTCAGAAATTGTGGACTCTGAAACCTGTGAAGTACTAACATCATGATTTTCAACCTGAAAAGTTTAATAAGCCATTATCAATAACCAGTTTATCAAATACATCGACCAAACCTTATCTCACTAAGTTTGACAGCTTAATCAGACAAAACAAAATCTATGCTAATTTTCAAACCATATTATATTATTTTCGATTTTCGAATTAATATGAACTGTCCTATATACAGGCTTACAAAACTCATGTCTTAAAACAATGACTGAAAAAATACATAGGAAAAAGAACAAATTTTAATTTCTTGATAATTTATTTATAGTAATTCTTAGAATTGTGGCTTCGGACCTAACTCAACCACACAAAACTGACTTATAAGGTGAGGACTGCCCACGTCTTATGAAGACTACATTGGCCATATCTTTAGTCGATGTGGGACTCTCAACGCACCCCCTCACGCCCATGGTTGGACATCTAGAGCATAGACAAATGCAAGGTGGCCTAACCCATTAACAACACCTTCACCCCTAGGACCAGACATCTAAAGCATGGACAAACATGGGTGGCCCAATAACTAGATCTATGATAGGCTTTGATACCATCTTAGAATTTGGGCTTAGGGCCTAACTCGACCCCATAAAACCGGTTTGTAAGGTGAGGACTGTCTGTGTCTCATAAAGACTACATTTACCATATCTCTAGTCGATTGGGACTCTCAACAGTAATGAATCTGACAAAAGTCCAATATCATTTATAAGAAACAAGATTACTTTGAAGCAGGGTAGCTTCTAGATCTGAATCAAATAATTCAATCAATATATATTATGGAATTCTCCAAAGTGATCATTAAAAGGAATTTAACTTAGAGAAAAGCCAATAGAAAAGAGATAATAGAAAAATGTCCAAGCATAACACTTGTACCTCAGCTCTTTGTTCAGTAGATGCAGATTGCACTGTATCTGAAACCTCATGATCTACAGCGGAGAGAAGCATTTTTGTTGCAAATTTCTCAACATCTTCTGATATGTAACTAAGCTGAAAGAGCTTGTTTGTCACCTATCCAACACAAGCAAAAGTATTTGGTTACATTAGTAATCAACAGTCCGTTAGATTTCATACAACCAGAGGTTTCTATAGTTAATACCAGCCGAATAGCTTTAGCTCGAATCTCATCCTGTGGGTGGACAGCACACTGCCATAATAAATCAATAATCAATAAATTAGACATTTGAAAGACATCATAGTAAACAATTTCCAAAACAGGAAAAGGAAAGCCAAAGTGAAGAAAACAGGCAAACAAATAACAGTTTAAATAATGGCTCTTTCACAAAACAGTGGACATGGTATTCAGATATATAGAAAGCAAATATTTTTTTCAAAAAAGTATTGGAAAAAATAATTGGAAAAGGAAAACCAAATTGATAAAAACATGTTCACAAAATAATTGCAAATTCACTATGATGAACAAAGAGTACATGGAACAGTTGTTCAAACATCAAACCCTAACCCAATACACTGAAATCTTCACTGCTGCGGAGACTTGGTACATTCTACAACCTAACTACTGGTTTTACAATATTCATCCCAAGCAACTTTAAGCTAGATAGATAGTGTTCATATGGTACAGCAACAATGATGACACAACTTGAAATGTTGTCTTGAATGGTTACATAGGAACTGTCCGGTCAAATAGAACTCAAATATAACCCTAAATTCTATTAATGTTACAAATACAATCATAACTATTAAAAATCTACTTAAGGTACCTAAGTAGCAATGATTTTCATCCACAATTATTCAGTCCTTTCAGCCCATCTTTTTGGTCATTTATCACCATTAATTATTAGAGCTCTTGCATCAAAGTGTGAGCGCTAGAGACACATGACTATAAGTAAATAGTCATGAATGTAATGGTTAGAGTTGTTGACATGTGACTAGGAGGCCACAGTTCAAGTCGTGGAACCAACCTCTTGCAAATATGCACGGTAAGGCTATGCCTACAAATAATAGATCCACAATAGCTTTAACCCTTCCCTGAATCCCACCATGGCTGTAGCTTTATGGAACCAGGAAAGATAACATTCACACTCCAAAAGACCAATATTCTGCTACTAGAGACTAATGAATGATAGCTTACCTTCAATGCTATTCCTAAGCAGGCTTGGCGATTTTGTGGACGCCCCAAAATTAAACCCCAAATAGCACCAAGGCCTTGAGTTACCCGTTCAATGTCACGGATAATTTTTCCATCATGATCAATAACATCAGAGTAGCAGAGATCATTCAAAATCTCCAAGGCGGATTCAGGCAAAAATGGAACTTCACCAAGAAGTCTGCTAAAAGACTTGTCTGAAGCTGGAAAAGAATCCAACAGAGTTTTTGCCTACATGGAAGTAGTAAATCTAGGCTCTATAAGAAACAAATTAATATTAAAAGATATCAAATGTTATTAATAAGACCAAACAATCAATTATGAGCATACCACTCCCAAGAGAAAGTTCTCGTATAAAACAGCAGAAGATGAGGAGTTTCCAACTGAATCCAATATCATTAGGGAGTGCAGATGAAACAAAACATGCAGAACAAGTTCATGCCCCTGAAAAATCATTTGTAAGTAATATATGTTAGAATTATTTGAAAGAAATTAACGAGCAAAAATAAATTTTCAGTGTCATATCTATAAATAGAATCACGACCTCCAACCATACCGTCAGACAATTGACTCCAGAATCCAGACATTCAAGCTATCCTTTATAAGACATATTTGTAAAAACAAAAATTAGAGATGATAAAACAATTTTTCTTTACCAACATGTCACCAGTCACCCTTTTAAAATTCTACAGCCTTACAAATAAATAATTATTATGATGGTTCATAACCCCCATCACATGCAGACTTGGAGAATTGACAGAATCGAAGATGGGTCAGTCCTTCATGATAATATTATTTGACTGCACCCTCAATCGTCCAGATTGCCCTATATTGGTTTCTCAGGTTCTCAAATCATATTTGTAACTCGTTTTACAAGTAATAAACTATATATGAGCTTCAAATATGTCATATGTTTTAGCTTAGCAACACAAACTCGCAACGGCACATGTACTAACAACTGTTTCATAGCTAATCTACGATCTATCAACAAATGTTTGGATTCACCAAAATCGAACTTGACAAAATCTGCTTTGCAAATGTGGTGCAAATTTACCACAATGATTTTAATATATAAATCATCACATTAATATAATAGCATTTATTACCACTAATTATCATCTGATAGAAAATTATTCATCTGAACCATAAAATACCATCATATGCATTTTAAACCTTCAATGAAAGTGTGTATATCCAGTCCATTATTTTGATCCATAAAGCAAAATAATATGCAAATCTGTCTGACATTGATGCTTGAATAGCAACTACCAAAGTACACCCCTTTTCTAGAGAGTAAAATGTATAATGTAGTAATGTACTTATTAGACAAATGATGGCAACAACTGCACTGGAAAAATATTAAGCAAATTTCTATTACTCCATGACATAGAAAAAAGTATAAATAAATTTATTTGAAAAATTAGAACAGATTTTAAAATGCAGACAAGGCACCTTTCGCCAGTGGTCTTCCAGGATGTGTTTTTGCAACATCACAATAATCTCATTATCATCATCAATCTGCAAGAGAGGGCCAAAATAGTAATTGGTAATACTGCTCAGAAATTACTTAGACATTAAATGATTAAAGCAGATACATGATCCAATGTTCCTTATGTCATTTGGATAGCTGCAGTTAAGTGTTTCAGGTTAGTAAAATGAGGAGTATTAGCAACATACTCTTTCCAACACACTCTCTCGTTGGTTGAAATGCATATGGATCCCACTAAATCATGTGGGTCCCATTCCTTATTTTGTGGGACTCACTCCCAAAGTGGTGGGATCAGAGTGTGTTAGAGAGTATTTTGCTAGCATTTCTCTAGTAAGATACTTTTTCCCCATTTTTAATCCTTTGTTTTGAGCAGCAAAATAATACTTTGTTTCCTTGACTTTTAAAAAAATATTTTAAGGGACACAAAAACATTTAATAACTTGTAGGGTAAATTACACTGCCTCCCCTAAAAGATGCTTAAATTACACAACCATCCCCTCTAATTTTGAAAATTACAATCCATTTCCATGAGATAAATAAGTGTTACAATTTTGTAAATGTGTATCTAAACAAGCTTCTTAAGGACATTTTTTCTCTTTGTATCTCTCAGTACCATCGTTGGCTAGTTTTAATCAACCCTTACTATCAACTTTGGGACTTTAGAAGATGAATTGAAGATTTTGGGTGAAATTCAAAAACATTGAGCGGATGTATAAAACTTCATTTCATCTTCTAAAATCCTAAAATCAATAAATAGGATGTTCAAAATTAGCTGCCATTGACACTAAAAGTTGTAGAGAAAGGCAAGGTCATTGGGAGGCTCATTTAAAACTGTTCATCCATGCTAAGAGGATCGTTTATATTAAAATGCCCTAAAGTACAGCTAGTTCAGGATCGTTGGAGTGATGAAGTGTAATTTACCCTAACTTTTATTAAGACAACTGCCAGTTCAGGACACAGCCAAATCTTTTTTGTCCTATAAATCTTAGAATCTAAATTTTTTAGTTGTACCCCTGAATTTCTTATGGTTACAGCATTGACTTTATATAGTAGCATATAATGCTAAATAACTAAACATTAAGAATTAAAACCATTTGACTACTGATGTTAGGCCACATATGTAGAACATATAAAATAAAAAATGAAAACAGCAAGTTAATATCTTTAAATCTTTAAGTAGAATTAAAATCATGTAACACTAAAAATAAGAAATGATTTTCTACCTGAGCTACAAGTCTAGCAAGTAGTGGCATGCAAAACTGCTGACAATCTGTCCCGTGCATATTTTTGTATAAATCAATTATATGCCTAATAGCCATGTGTTTCACCTTACTTTCCTGTTCTTTGGATAATTGAATGTATGGTGGAAGCTGCGGTAACTCCAGACAGGTATCTTCTGATGTAGATGACACTTGAACATCAGGAGAAAACTGATCAAACTCTGAAATAGATGAAGAATCTGTCCCATTTGCTTCAGTATCATCCGACAGCTTTGCTGTACTCAGATCCTCCTCTCTTGAATCAGTGGAAGAGACAGGGGGATTCAAAGAAGTATTTGCTTCTGTAATCCGGTGAACATCCCCATGCCTTTCAAGAACCTCTGTTTTGGGAGTGACCCGATCAGGTCCTGAAACTGAGGGGCCTTCAGGGATCATATCATCATTTTTTATTTTGACTGTTTGATCTGGAGTAGTATTGTCATCAGTGCTTGAGACATGCTGTGAAGCAGGCTTAATAGAAGACATGGGACCATCAAACTCTAATTTTGTGGCCCCAGTATCATCTGTAATTGAGACAGCTGTTCCTCCAGGAGTTATCGTTACACGCCGCGGATCTAGGCGACGGGGATCCTGAAAATTTGAACCAGATGGTTCAAATAAACTCAATATGTGTTTTAAGTAATAGATATATAAGTATTAACTAGAAGATACCAGTTCTTGCAAAGAAAATCAAGCATATTTTACCCGGCGTGGATCCCGTTTAGAATCAGCAGGCAGGTTACTGATGTTAGAGGTGTCAGATGGTGATGAAGTAGTGGCAGTGGCCGTAGTTGAAGGAAATGGTGCTTGGGCAGTAACTGCCAAAGATTGGACAGAACTTATTGGAGCAGATGCTGCTATAACCTGTGATTGACTGACTTGGGAACCTACTTGTCGAGTTACTGGTGGATTCCCAAGCCTTGCTAGTGGTGGAGGTGTCTTAGGCAAGTGCTTCATATTTGCTATGACAATATCAGCCAACAGATCAGGATGGATCTGTGAGACAAGGATTTCAAGAGATTCGGCACCTCTTTCTCCTTCAGCAAGCAAAGCACCAATCACGGCAATCATTTGCTCCACAGCAGTTAGTTCACTATCCAGCACAGGAACATTAGGTGATGTTCCGTTAACAGAGTTAAGATCCTTCCCAGAATCATTTATTTGAGCTGGTAAAGTAAAGTGAGGGTCAGGACCAGAACGAATCCGCTTAGAGATGGCCTCATGACCGTTGGCCAATTGTTCGTTATCCAGAGGAACAGGTCTTTTTCTAGATAACTCCCCTGAAATGGGTGACTGAGTTGATGGTTGATCATCCTGAAAATTAAAAAATCAAACTGAATAAATGACGGGGGGAAATAGTGCTTGATGTCAGAACTCAGAAGCTTATGTAGTAGTAAGTCACTACTTACCTTGCTAACTCGAGCATCACGAGTAGAACGATCACCATTTTTAATCATTTTGTCTACTTGCCGAATTACTTGATCAGCAGCATCCCCAGCATTCATAGCTCGTAGGCTCCTTATCAGTCTTTCTCTTGACTGAAAAATATTACAAAATAATTCTGAGATAATGTGTCTGATCATGGTTAGCTACATAAACACCAGTCCTTATCCTTTAAACTATAAGGAAAAGATCCCAATAAGAAAACTATTTTTGTAGTATTATTCTCTTCCTACCCAAGCTTGCTAGCATGCAGTTTGTTCTTCAATCTTCATCATAAAATACTTAATTGTGTACTAAAATTGAAAAGAAAAAGGCACAATGCATAGAAAGGAGGTAAGGCAATGACTTGGGTATAGAGAAATTTGTAGTCAATTCCTAGATATGTTATGGGATTCCATCTGCAAGCAAACACAAAATGAGAACACTATCCATCAACAAGGACTAGCTTCTCCAAAGTAGAACAAGCTCAAGTTTGAGAAATTTATGCGAAGATTATTTAAATCTGATATGTAATCTGGGTGTGCGACATATAAACATGAAAATTTTTGTAGCTTTTATAATACACTAATAACACAGATTCCATCTGGCCAATTTCTCACAGATACAAAGTAAATATCTATGCCCAACATTCATTGTCATACAATTTCGAGAGGAATGTGTCAAGACAGTTTAAGTTTGTAAATGTAAAATACAAACACATTTACCTCCAGTATTGGTGAATAAGTGCATCTTAGAAAACCCAAAAAAGCTGTTCTTAAGGAGTACTGAATACTGGCAACATGACATCCTTTCACTGCTTGAAAATTTGGATCAAAATCAAATAATGCTGAAAGGATAGTATCATAGTGTTGTGGCCTTTTCCTTGCAATGGCTGCTAAACTGTCAAAACAAATACTTTACACGGTTAGATTTGAAAGACATTTCATGACAGTGAGTGGAGGCAAGAAAAGAGAAGCAGCACCATAACCACAGCAACTACATGTCATGCTATGGAGCAACATAAACTTGATGCAAAAACTTAAAAAAATGTAGATCTAAACACTTAAAGGGGAAAAAAGCATATCAGTATCATTCACTACTCACTAGTAACACTTTGGCAAATCCAATCAAAATTCCAGCCACAGACAATCTAACTGAACCATTAAGACTAATATTTGTTTTGGATATCAATAACAAACATCCCTATACACGCAACTGTCAAAGTATCTGCATTTTGAATTTAAGCGATCCCAACTGGTATTTTCTTTTAAATTCATGTTCAAAATCCTGGGCAGTTGAGGTCTTGAGGATACTTAACAGAGTGGAGGGAAAGGTGTCAAAAACATCCGGAATCAAATGCACAGATAATATATTTAAGATCTTCCAAAAAATTTGGTTATCCTTGTTTTAATGAAATAAGAATTCATCTATCTTGAGATGAATCAAGGAATTTAGGTTTTTTACTGATACTAGCTGGAAAAGGTAAAGAGTGGATTTTGGAATCTAACTCGAGCAATAGATGAATGCATTGGAGAAAAAAGTGAGATAGTACCAATTGTGAAAAATGGTAGAATCTAGTTTAAGATAGTTTGGATATGTGTGGTGAAAACCCATGGAAGCCCCTAATAAGGTAGATCATATGGAAGGTAGTACAATAGTTAGAAGGAGACCAAGAAAACTTATAGGCATCAAAAAGGAGTTGGATTTTAATGCTTTGTAACCAACCTCACTACAAAAAAGCATAGTTATCATAGCACTTTAATAACTATTTTTTACAGAAAATATTAGGAGTTGTTTGGTAGGAAAAAAACATAATTTGTTTGGTTTAATTACATTTTTGTAATTAAAAGTGAAAATAAAAAAAGGGTGGCCCAATACACGAGGCTCCCACCATATGGGGTCTGGGGAGGGTAGACGTACACAACCTTACCCCCACAAGCGGCTGCATATGTCTACCCTCCCCAGACCCCACATGGTGGGAGCCTCGTGCACCGGACCACCCTTTTTCTATTTTCATTTTTAATTACAAAAATGTACCTTGTTTTCCCTTTGTTTCCTATTTTCTTAAAAATCTGTATAGGAAACAATAAAAACAATAAAAAGTTGTTTTCATTGTTTTCTATCCAAAACTTTGAAAACATGAAACAGTGAAAATAATGTAACATTTTTGTAATTTAAAAGTGAAAATAAGAAATGAAAATCAAAAACATTTTTGCAAACTAAACAGGCTCGTAGTCTCAGTGCTGGACTATCTTCTTATTCATATATTACATTTTAACTTTTACAAAAAATGAGTAAATTTATTCAAAATAAGATAAACTACTGCTTTTTCTATTCCATCACTTCATAGTCTAACACTCTGACTTCTAGTCCTTCTATTCATTTCTGTCCATTTCATATAAACCAAGCTAAAGGAACAGAGCTATTGATAAAACTGAAACACAATATGAGAAGCAACATAATTCTCAACAGAGAAAAGTATGCTACAATGCTAAACTGAACCAAGATCATTTAAGAAACTTAAAAGTCAGCCCCCAAACCTCTTAGTTTTATCACAGAGCAGAGTTAAATACCCGGCTTCTCTCCTAGATGAAATAATATGAATAATATGTAAATATAAATTAATGTATTCATCAAAAAAAGTTTGCATGCAAGAAAGCATAAAAGACAAGAAGAAAATATTAAATATTCAATAGTAAGGTACACATTTCAAGCGCTTGCCAGTGAATAATACATTGCCAAAGGGAAGGCAATGATAAAGAGGATAAGAGATGACAGAATAATCCATTATGACCAATAAGTACATAACACGTTATATTATTCTAATCCATTCCATGTTGACAGACAGAGATATGGAGATAGAGTAGTTGTAGATGAACTTATCTATAGAAACCAAAATTTCGTAAAATACGAAAGTGTGATTAAACAGAAAGCAGTGCTTTTCTTCAAGGCAATGTATTGCAACTTTTTCATATTTCTATTGAGCACATAACCAAGGTTTCAAAGAATGAGAACAAAAGGGGACTCTCAAATCCAAAAGAAAGCACAAGAAAGAAGAAGAGAGAATAGAGTGGTGTATAATTGTCTGTAGATACAAGATGGAAACTAAAAGATAGAACCCATAGATTTCTATCTCAAAGGGGAATAAAAGTATCAAACTATGCATATAGTTAACATACAAGTAGACTTCCATAATTTACAGAGCTGTGACAAGATCATCCATAATTTCGAGATGACTAAATGCAAAATGCTAAATAATGAAATAAGCCTCTGCAGCATAAAATTTAAAACTGTCCTTACAGTGTGGACAGCAAGTAAAAACCCAGCCTAAACCTTGCATACTATGATGTTATTTAAGAAACAACATATAAGAAGTTGTTTGTACCATATAAATTTAAGTCCAAAGTCTTCATTCAACTTTGAACAATACAACTGTGAGAAGAGCACAAAAAATAGCAGAAAAAAGGCAAAGTGTAGTACTGAATTATATTACACTACATCATCACCAGTGGAGCCACAAGCTCCAGCACCATTATAGAACTACAACAGCCACTACCTCTAGCTCACTTGTTAAAACTAGAATGCCAAAACTTCCGACTTAAACAACTCTATTAAAATCATTTTTTTGCAGCAAACCCTCCTTCCAGCAACATGATAAAGAAAAAGACATCCAACTGTTGGGGGTAGGAACAAAGCATTTTTTGCAAAGGTTTTGCCACTTGGATAATTTGGGCAGCAAAAGTCTAGCTCAAGGAAAAAATAGTCAGCAGAAATTCTTAAACAGAACCTGTCTAAGCTAAAAGGTCAAAGCAATTGTCCACACATAAAAATTGCAATGTGTTAAACAATGCATACCAGGAAGTTACAAAACTCAAATTATTAAATACTTACCTCATTTTATTTTAGATCTAGGGTGCAGCATGATTCTCCAAAATTTTAATGCAAAAAGAATAGCTGAAAATATAAAATATTCATATTGGTCTAAACCAATCATTAAATTCCTTATTCTGTCAATTGAAATAGAAATATGTAAAACTGACACAAAGTGTTCCAATGTTTCAATGAATGAAAACTGATAATGATGAGGCCTCAGTTTTTGTGCACAAATATATTCCCTGTTCATCAACATTGCAGGAAAAATGCAACCAGAAAGCAAACAAATGCTTAAGACCATGCACACACATGATATGATTGCTACTGGTAGAACCTGAATAAGCCAGCTGATACACAATATCAAATAACTAACCCTGACCATATCTTGTAGAAATAACAAAAAGATGCTTCCAAACTTCAGAAGCAAGGCCTTATGAATCACAATTGATTTCCTTACATTGTCAGAAAGTTTTTATATAAAAATACATGTGCAGCCCATTAAAGATAAGTCACTCTTATCTATTGTCAGTCTTTTCTTTATTTTCCAAGCCAAATCTAAGTTACTCATGAGTGCATTGTCATTAAGAGGGTAACATATTGAAAAGGAATCCCCCTGTCAACTCAAAAACTGGTAAGAGCTCATTGGATATATATTTATTCTTTAACACTTATTTTGGAGCTGCTTAAGAATTTAATTTCACAAAACAATAATGTTTGCAGTAATGCAATTTTTATCATGAGACCTTGACAAAAAGTTGATATTATATCGACCATTTATCATATTCCTTGCTTGCTGATACTTCTGTTTTTTTTTGGAGTGGGGGGTTGCTAGATAGCTTGGATGAAACTCTAAATTGAACGTCCATGTCATGACATTGATTTCAAAAAGCAGATTTATAATGCATGCCAGTTGCACAAATGAAACAGGATGGAGAAAATATTTGCTATTTAGGAGCAGGTTGCCAGAACAATCAAAAGATCAGCAAAATAGAACCTTACTGGGTAAACCATGTAATAATTCCAGCATCATTGATGTGCTAACAAATGGAATGAAAAATCGAGAAAAAATAATAAGCCAAACAGATATATAACACAAGCCCACCAAAATATAATTTGAATTATTGAGGCATTAATTGTGTAACTGTGCATCAGCTGTTATAAAATAAATACATTAACTGTGTATGCGCTTACAGCACAAAATTTTAAATAGTAAATGGTCTCCTCTTAACAGTTTACAATAATAAACTGCATCACTTGACGACCAAGTTTCCTCAGTTCACGAGATGACCATTTTAATGCATCACTTTCGATTTCTATCACCAGGCCCACTGGCACTCCATAGTATAAATAATGAACCATCTTACATAGTCTTATCACTGTAACTTCCATTATATGCACCACCAATGCAGAAGCCTCCAAGGCCATTAATTCCTCGTTATGAACTGGTCTGCATGCTGCAATGTTATAAAAAAAGCAGTTGAACTTGTTCTATCCACGAGTCCCTGCTTCAGTGATCACTCAATAGCTTTGAACATAGTGAAACGCGGGGCAAAATGCAGTTATATGATAAACTTTTAAAGCCTTTCATTGTGGTGCAGAGAAGCAGTTATTCAGACATGTATCTTCGACACCTTCTGAATTTGCAGGACCACGTAACAAATTCATAGTATTGTATCATAATATGAATTGAAAAATTATAGCATATGGATATAAAAGCAATCTTTCCTTACCAATAAAATATGTAATCTTTATTTCATAATCAATTCCAAGAAATATATCTTGTATGTTCCAAGAATCAAAAGCAATTTGAAGGACTCTATGTAAGAAACCTAAGATCGTTCAAAGCTTATGCTGACATTGAGGGATGCACGTGATTTTTGTGGAGCAAAAAAAAAAAGGAGGCATAATGAACAGCCACAAAAATATTAATTTTCCCATAGTTGATGATAGATTTCATGTTTCAAGATGCAAACAAATCAATTCATAGTCTGAAAAGAGAAAAAAAACAAAAAACCAAGCAATACCATACCCAAGGACACTTGATAAATTGTTACAATGATTTACAAGAAAAAAGAATGAATGCAAAATTCATCACAATAAATACAAACATCCTGACCATGCTATGAGAACACCAAGTGCATCTTTAAGATCAATGATCCTTAGAAGTGTAATTTCATACATCGATATATGCTTATTTGCATGCATATCACTTATACTTAAACCAATATAAGGGGGAAGAAATCGTGAAGGTTCATTATGAGTCATGGAAATTCAACACAATGACATGGCCCCAATAAGAAGGCAAAAAATAGATCAAAATACCGAAAACACTATCTCAGCATTTATATCATCAGAAAGGAGAGAACGAACTATTTGAAGCATGCCATCTGCTTATGTTAGATCGTTGCCTTACTGAGCTAAAAACAACACTCAAGTTCCAGAATGCGCACGCAACTAAACAGAGCCATATTTAAAAAACAGACATGATATATGTCAGGAAAATTATTTATACTATTTTATGAATTATGAGGTGAAGGAAAAAATTGGTCAACCAACATTTCAAAAGTTCAGTAAAAGTATGCCTAGGAAAGGTACAAAAACAACACACAGAAATAACAAAATAAAAACCATTTGTCTGCCTACTTTTATCTAAATAATGGTCTGCCATCAGCAGTTACCATGCAATAAAGGGGGGAAAATAGCCTTTGTATGCAACCACATAAATTTAAGAAATGACAATTTGTACAGGATGTACAACCATCGGAGAATGAAAGAGTGCACAATACTATGCAGACAGGGGACATTGACTGCTACCACAATAAAACTCACCAATTTACAACAGTAATTGTCAAGCAACCAGGGAGATTGCCAGCAGACTGCAATAAAGTTAATAGAATGCCAATAGTCCTATTTGCCTCTGTCGTAAGCACCACTGGATTAAGAACAGGGTGACCAGACACCAACCATGAGATGTTAACAGCTTGCCTGGCTCCTGTATTTAGATCAATGTTAACATTAAAATGAATGAGCAGATGGCAATTATCCAAACAAATCAATTCCCTATGCTAGACTGAAACACGAGATAAAAATTGTGACCTAAGAAAACAACAATGTCCTCTATGTAAAACCATTATATTATATTCATGTCTACAAAAAAATTAAATTAAATTAAATTTGTTAGAATATATGTAAAATATCTCATAATAGTTGGGTTGTACCTTGGAGTAATTTAAAATATATTAGATTATCTAATAAGATTGGTTTTCATATTTCTTTATGTTTCATGATTTGTTTCCTTATTTAATTAGAATTAGGAGTCTAGTAATCATCATGATTAGTTTCCTTATTTAATTAGGGTTAGGGGTTTGGTATTTAGTATAAATAAGTTAGTGTTTAGTCTTTGGTATCAAGCAATAATCACAATTCAAAGTCTTTATTTACTCTTTCTCTTCCCTCCTTCATTGTCTAAAATCCTATAACTTCAACATGGTGTCAGAGAGGTACCATCCTCCATGACCTGTCTTGTTACTATTCCGCTGCCAAGTTTCCTTAAATCTGAAACTCTACTGTAACAATGTCATTATCTCCATGATTCCTTTCTTCTTGCCGGTCATGCACAAATTTTGACTACCCTTTCTCTCTAAGGAATCTCTCTTGTTCATGGACTTTTCCTTCTGCTGCTTCTGCACCCTGTCTCAAAAGCCTTGGATCAGTTTTTAACAATGTCATGCTCTCCTCACAGCAGCCTCTGGCAATCTCAGGTGCAGTTTGGCTTCAACTATCCTAGATGCAATTTGGCCCCGACTTCCTAGAAGCAGTCTAGCTCTGGCTATGTCCAAAGTTGGTCCGTACACTACTGTATCCTCAAACCAGCCAATGTTAGTCATGTTTTCCTTTTACAAACAATCGCTATTGACATCTTTCTTACAAATCACTAATTACTAATGAGTCATACACTGATGTATTACAGATAAATAAGCTATGATCCATACCAGCCTCCCATTGTAAGTCATATCAATGGTGATTTCTCCTATCTTACTAATGAGTCATGTGAAGATGAATTATTAGTGATTATGCACACCAACCTCAATTTCAATTTTTATTTTCTTTTAGGTGTCCTAGATTTTCTTGTGATTTAAGGCTTCCAATGTTGTTCCGGTGGAATTCAAGAAGTTTTAGTTCTTGCTATGCATAATTTGCTTGCCAGGAAATTTCTATTGATGATCATTCCAATGAAGCTCTGGCAATTTCTATTGATGATCATTCCAATGAAGCCTCTTCTTCCTTGGCCGTGCAACATTCCAACCCGCTCTTTAAGTATCAGTGCATCACTCCAGCCATCTTGTTATCTTTCCAGCAATGTTAATCTCTCAGTCTCCAACATCCCTCCAGCCAACAAGCCATGATTTGGGTAGCCCACATTATATTTTTCTTTTTAAGGGTTTATTAGTAAGCTTTATATGTAAAATAAATAATATTCGGGTTGTATCTTAGAGTAATTTAGAATATCTCATATTATCTATTAGGATTGATTTCCATATTTCTTTATATTCCACGATTTGTTTCCTTATTTAATTTAATTTAATTTAATTAGGAATTAGGATTAGTAGTCTAGTATTAGTAGAAATAAGGGTCAGTGCTTGATCTTTTGTATTGAGCAATAATCACAATTCAAAATCTTTGTTCTTTCCCTTCCCTCCTTCCTTATCTAAAACCCTATTCCTTCAACAAAATTGAACTCGTAACTCGTCAACCTAGAGGAGCAATACCTTCAGTGGCTGATTTCTCGGGATCATTGACGTCAGATGTAAAAAGTAATACAAAAATTTCCAAGAATTTCAGTGCCAGCAACTTTATTCCAACAGAACCACCCTACAATATCAAGTAAATTAACTCTCCAATCAGAATGAAATATAACAAGTCCACTGCTCACCACCAGCACCGCAAGTTTGAGTTGAAAAGAATAACATTCAGATTCCAAACAAGGAATAAAATGCAAAGTTTTTACCATGCACGCATTATAAGTAATGTGCAACCTAAAATCTCAGCAGACAACTTCTGGAAACAAATAAACATAAAAATTTAGAAAATAGTAATCAGAGAAACATATATTCCAGACAAAAAAAAAATGTGGCAAGTGACAATGCCCACCAGCTAAAGACATGTAACTTTCAAATATTATGTATTAACATGTAGACATGCACAAATGCCCCCTTTCTTGGCAAAAATTGCAAGAAATTATTAGCCTATCTCATACATAGTCATGTGCCTCGTATGGGTAGACACCATCACTCATATGGCCCTTACCCCCACTGGAGAAACCTTTAAAAAGGTCCTCTCTGCAGCTGTCATATAATATAATAATCATAACTTGATAGCTAAATGCACAGACACCCATCCAAGGAAAAGCACCACGGAAAGTAAATATTCAAAACCAAATTCAATATTATAAAACATATAGACTTGACAACCGCATACACGTCAACCTTGACTTGATGAAAGAAAATATGGGATAGTGAGGTCTCTCAATGGTTGCCCGTGTATGCAAAAGTTAAATTAGCAAATGTTTCAAAACCACAAGCTTCTTTAACTAAACATGGGTTGAGTTTCAAATTTCAAATATTATACAATTGCATGGATCAATAGGCTGAACATGGTTAATTACTTTATTTCACATTAATAGACTATACCACCTTCTAAAATGTAACAATTTCTGAAGATAGTAAAATACAAGAAGGCATCACATATTTGTAATTGTGCATCGGTCCTGGCAAATTGCAATGGATTTTAAAAGCAAAAGCTAGTTACCTCCAGAGCAATACCAAAAACAGCCTCCTTGAACTTAAGCAACCCCATCCAAATCTCTTCTAACCACCTCTCAACTTTACCACATTGTTGAAACTGTTCAGTTTTCCAAATAACTGTCACTTGTCAGTATCATATCATACTACATACCAAAGTCACGAAAATAGCGGGAGTAGTGAAATGGGCACAGGCTCTTCGTCCTAATGAACTCCTTTGTTTACAAGCAAATGGGCAAAGAACAATAAAGAAGGTGAAAAATCCATAAAAAAAAAAAAACTAATGAAGACTGAAGAGAGCCACCATGACCGAGATTTACAAAAAGCAATCAGATACTCGTCAAGAAGTATTCTTGTAAATAGTGAAATCCTCATAAGAAAAAATTGAGATTTAAAAAAAAAAAAAAAAAGACTTCTGTCTGTCTGCTATGAGGGAGGGTGGGAAGAGAAAGTACCTGCACAATCATCTCCCCAAAACAACTACAGAAGATATTTGTGCCACTAACAATAGACTGCTTTATGACCGTTACATCGCTGTCTCGTAAAAATGTTACCAGTACAGATATCAGTGTAGGAGAATGCTCAGCCGCTTTAAAACCAATCTCCTCAATTATCCTGAGAAGGAGTCACGTTAAATTAAAAACACTCCAAGAAAAAGGACCAACCAGGAATGTAGCAACACGGCATTGCCCTAACAGGCTAATTTCATGAAGATATAACATCAAGAAAACGCGAAAACGGATATTCACAATGCAAGATAAAGCGCAAGAAATCTAAAAGAGAGAAACAAGAGTCGAGAACTGACTGTATGAGCAATTTGCGGACGAGGCTTTGGGGAGAAGACTGAAGCTCGAGCAGATAGGGGAATAGGTCTGCGGCGAGAGAAGGGTCGATGGATAGGAGAAGGTCTTTGGCCTGTTTGAGAGATGTGGTCTTGACGGAGAGGTCGCCGTGGTTGTTGGCAGCGGCGAGGAGAGAGAGGACTTGGTCCCTGCTCGGAGGAGGAGCGGCCATCAGTGTTAGGGTTTTGAGGGAGCGACTTGGGAGGAAGGTTTTGTAATAACGTTGTTGTTGTTGTTGTCGGAAGATAGAAGAGGGACAAGCGAAAGGTAAGAAGGGTTGGATGGATTACAATGGAGATTGGAATTGAAGCCACAAATCGGCGGGCTGATTCTTATTCACAGTCAGTCCCCCACCTGGGTTTGAGACAATGCGGTCTTGCGCATTGAGATTGGGAGTGGGGAATTTATCTACTCATTATATGTGAACAAAGATTATTATAAGCATTTTGACCAAAAAAAAAAGATTATTATAAGCATCAGCAACATTTTGTCTGCTCTTTTCTTTAAAAAATATAAATAAAAATTTGTCTGCTCTATTTTTTTCTCTATTTTCTGTTTTTAACGAGTTTTAAAGTAAATATCTGTTTCATTTATTTATCAATCATTGGTTAATAATCAAGTCAATTACTTATGTAAAGAAAATAATTATAACACATGTCACCTCTTTCGCTGGTCTGTTGCTTAATATGTGAATCTTGTAGTGATCGGTTCAACAGCATCTCTTGCTAAAGAATTTGTTAGAATCATTTCTTAAAATTATCCTTTAATTTAAAAATAAAAGTAAAAAACCTAAGTGGAACATTCAAATAAGATGTAACAAAATTGTTACTAGAAAAAAAATGTAACAAAATAAATTTATATTCGTAACTATATGTGACATTCTAGTTTTAATAGTGAAAAAAAAAACATAATTTCACTTAATTTGAAGTTAGTAGAGTTTTTATCGATATGTAAATAAGGGGTGAATGAGATGAAATAAGACTGAAGCATATTTGTGAATATAATATCACATTTATTTTTTATTATTAAATTAAATTATAGAATTAAATTCTATATTTCTTTTGAGGATTCTCAATATCCATCTATATTCTATATCTATATACATATACATATGTATGGGTTAAAATGTGTTTGATTTGAGATTTATTTGGAGGAACAAATTTGAAAATATAAATAAGAAATAAAGATAAAAATAAAGCGGTTTCCCTACTGCATGGGTGAAATTATATATTAATTTTTTTATCTCCAATTGGGAAAAAATGCATTTGGGAATAACCGTCGATAGAAGAGAGATAAACTTTGAGTGTGTTTCTTTCCGTGTTGCGAAACCATTCAAACCATAGCATTGCCTTCATTTCATCAAATGAATGAATTTGCATGGTTCATAAGCAATATAATTGGAATTTCATGAGCTTTACACAAGTCTTGACTTAAAAAAAAGTCAAAGCTCGTTGTTCATATTTTAGCTTCCAAATGTCTTTTTCTTGATGAATGTATGGATCTTTATCATGTTTTTCTTTGTGTGTGGGGAGGTTCTTTTTAATAAAAGTCATGTATCTTTGATTAAAAAAAAGACAAAGTTGGGATTTTAATTGACTTTGTTACTTAATAATAATAATAATAATTTATTATTATTATTATTATTTGATAGTTTTGAGATGGAAATAGCTTAAAAGATTTATCAAGTGATTTGTAACTTATTTTATTTTATATATTACATTTGACTTGACTATTAAATAAGTTAATAAATAAAAAATTTATAAGAAAATTATCGACAAATTAATCCATTTCATCCAATATATCCAATCCCTTTTTCATATTTTGTCTAAAAATAATTTAGGTTTCGTATGAGATTATATTGAAACCCCGTTGCTACTATTTTTTTGAAAAACAAATTTAAAGATAGCATAAATCTATGTGTTATTCACTTGACCCAAATAACATATATGACTTTTTTGACTGAAATAAGAATTGTCATTTTTCAATTTTTGGCAAAAGAAAGAAAGAATATTTCAGCATTATTTAATTGAGTAGAAATTGAGACATGCGTTGGGTAGAGAAAAAAATTAAGAAGTGTATACTTTTTTCTTATTTAGTTATGAAAGAAAAAAAAAAGAAATGGTCTTATCTACATCAAACTTTTCTCTTTGGGACACAAATTTTAAAAAAGACAAACTCAATTTTTTTTTCAATTTATTAATCTATTTCTTGCCTTTTGCTAGAGTGTAAATTCTACTCAATTATTTTTTTAGATTACTTTTAATTTCTTGTTCTCATTTTTCCAAATATTCCACCTAATTTCCAAATGAAGAAAATGTTAATTTTTGTTTATATCTTTAAATATTAAATGCATTCATCTTTTAATTCGATTCTTTCTCTATAATATTATATCAAAATTATTATAAAAAATACAACAAACTCTTTTTTTTTTATAACAAAAAAATAAAATACAACACACTCTTTTATTTCATAAAAAATAGAAAAAATATATTAACTATTTTTTTCATCATATTTTTTTTCCAACCAAAAAATAGTAAATTAAAATTAAAATCTAATGAATTTGTCGTTATGTTATTTTCTCATTCGTTGTCTTGCATAATAGGGACGCAGCAGCATAACAACTTGGAAGCGAAAAGGAGAGAGGAGAGGGATGGAAGGTTGGGACCCGAACACGAAGTCGACGCTGACACAGATCCCACTGCTGACGACAAAGGCAGGTCCTCGAGACGGAGCGGCATGGACGCAGAGGCTGAAGGAGGAGTACAAGTCCCTCATCGCTTACACTCAGATGAACAAGTCCAACGACAACGATTGGTTCCGGATCTCCGCCTCTAACCCCGAGGGTACACGCTGGACCGGCAAATGCTGGTACGTATACAACCTCCTCAAGTACGAGTTCGACCTCCAATTCGATATCCCCGTCACTTACCCTTCCACCGCACCGGAGCTCGAACTCCCTCAATTGGACGGCAAGACTCAAAAGGTATTCCACAACTTCTCTTTTCTCTTCTTCAATTACTATTTCTTGTACTTCTTCTTATTATCTATTTTTAACATTTCAATTGCGAATTATGTTTTCAGATGTATAGGGGAGGAAAGATATGCTTGACTGTGCACTTCAAGCCTCTTTGGGCTAAAAATTGGTACTACGTTCTCCTTTAATTAACCGTTGTTATGTTAGATTTTTTGTGAATTGGTGTGAAATTGGCTTGGCTTTGAACAAGTGGAAATAGAAGTAAGTACCTTGCCCTGAGTATGAAATTGGTGTGAATGAATGAACCAACATGATCTTCTAGCAATTTAAAACTAACCTTAATATGACACGTGTTTATTGTACCAAAAATATTGAAGGGGACCTAACTATTTCAATTTCGAGAGTGATCAAATGACACTATGTTTGTGATAGAAGATTTTATGTGAGCACCCTCTTAATGTTTTACTGAATTCTAAATAATCAGATGTTTCTGTCCTTGGCTTTGTCTTACAGCCCTAGATTTGGTATAGCACATGCACTTTGCTTAGGCCTTGCCCCGTGGCTTGCAGCAGAGGTTCCCATTCTCGTGGATTCTGGTATGATCAAGCACAAAGACGATGCAACCACATCAACTGAATCTTAGTTATTCCATGTTTCATTAAAGCTGTAACAGTAGAACTCAAGGCTTTGTTGTTACCGGATTTGTCAAGGGAAATAAAATGAGCTGTATGATCATGAATTAACAGGATTTTTCTTATTACTTACATGTATCTGCAGATCTTGAAGACTTGAGATCTGATCTGACAAATTGTTATATATTGCAGACACCACATGTCTAGTGAATTAGTGATTTTCATCTAAACTTGATTTTCAATCAAATGATTGATTGAAAAGGGTTCCTCTTGTTTATTGGTAATAATGAGTTTATTGGTGAATTATGTTTAACAACTTTACCTGAACTGAAAGTGATGACAATATTTGTTTTAGACTTCAGGCATGCTGGCAATTCTAAAACAAATGAAGTTTGGGTCGATTTGGTCCAAGTTTCACCTTTCTCACTTTATGACTAATATTCTACTTTCTGAGTTATTTTCACTCGGTATGCTCTTCTTGCATCTGTTTTTCTTGGAAAATTGTTATGGTTATATTGCCTGCCAAGAATTATTCCATATACTTTTTTGGCTTTGCATCATTCAGCAAATGTTTGTCTTTACTATTTAGTATTGTTAGGAACCAACAAACAATCCAAGAGACAGGTAAGAAAATAATAACAAAGAGGGCACTGAAATGTATTATTTACTAGAATAAGGCAATACAGAATGAAAAGTTCACTCTGCCCAGAGCTAGGCTCCTTCAGAGAAAAAGGTTTCTCTGCCACAATAACAAACTCATCATTGCCAAAAGATACCCTCTCTCTCTCTCCTATCACCAATATAACAGAAAACCTCGCACTCTCCAAACCCCACGCTCACACACTCTGCCAAAATATTATTCCCCATTCTGCCCTTTTTTTTTTTGGTCAATCCATTCTCCATTCTGCCCTCTCTTCCCTCTCCTAGTGTAAACTTTCCAAATCTTGGGCCTAGGCAGCAGCCCACTTGGCCCCACATTCGTATCAGGGGTTGACCCAACAAGTATTTATTATATTGACCAAAAAAAAAAAAACAAGTATTTATTAGCTTTTTCTATAACCAAAATTTACTTTGGCAATGAAGTTTTGTGAGGTTCTTAAGAAATATGATACAGCATGAGAATGGCCTTGTCTACCTGATTTTATATATATATGGACTGAGTTTAACTTCTTTCCAGTTGCTTCAGCCTTCTTCCCATTTTCTCTTCTAGTTCTTTGTTATGACTGCAAATCCTTGTTCAAAGATTTGGTGAAAGGGTTATGAGGTTTCATGTTCTCCTTTTTGTCAAAATTATAATGTTGATGGTCTCATTTTCTGATACTTTGCCACGCAGCTTGTTGATACCCTTCATAGTGTTCTGATGAAACGTGTGTAGTGAGAACATTCATTGGTCGGGAATATAAGAGTTTTTTTTTCTTTCCCCCTTGATAAATTATTTCCTCCCCCTTGTATGAGTGCTTGTTTTAGAAGAGTTGGTTCAGCAGTTATAAGTTTGTTCTAGTTGTTTTCCCTTGACCCTTGCTGCCATCAAATTGCTATAGTTCACACCCTCAAACATGAAAAAAAAAAAGGCAATTTAAATTTAAATATACCGGAGAACCAGAGTTAGTGACAATTGAAAATTTGAAACCTAGCAAGTATCCCTTTTGAAGAGGGGGTAATGTTCCAAGGAAAACAAAATGAAGGGGCCGTAGCCTCTGTCAAGACCGAGTTGTCAATCATTTATACACGTTCACAAAGTAACAAATTTACACATTGATGGATGTAAAGGTAAATAATAAAAACGGGATGGTCTTATAGTCAAGCTCAAGCCTCAAACCAACTTAACACAGTGAAGACTTTTTGAGGGAAAATTATTAATGAAATGCTTTTAAACTGATCAGAAAGCATAACTCTTCACGTCGTACATCTTTTACTTTTCTTCCCTTTTCTTTTTTAATTAAACTGGAAGTGCTCCCATCAGAATACAGGACCAGCAGAGGCGATCTCTTCTGTCAACTTTTGATCGTTCCCTATCTTATAGGTCATGAATCCATCAAAATTCTTCTTGAATAGAGTGGCTAATGTCAGAAGCGTATCTTGGTAGGCCTTCTTGTCAGACCACTGCAATTGAAGTCAGAATTCAAGGTGAGTGCAGTTCATACCTTCACAATTTTGACGATAAGAGAAAAATAATGCCTAGAAAACAATGTACTGAAAATCAACTAACAGTGTTTATGGGGTCTAAGATTTCAGAAGGGACTCCATCTATTGCTGTTGGGATCTCAAGCCCAAACACTTCAGTCTTACTGTACTTCGCATTCAAAAGGCTCCCAGAGTGAATGGCATCGATGATTTTCCTGGTGTACGATAACTTGATCCGATTGCCTAATCCATACCTGCCAATTTATAGGGAAGAATAAAATAGTTTTAGCAAGGAATAAAACAGCCATGCAGATGCATTGTCTTAGAGTCCACACCTTCCACCTGACCAACCAGTATTGACAAGCCATCCAGTAGCCTCATGCTTCTGCATCTTCTCAGCCAGCATGGCGGCATATTTGGCAGGATGCATCATTATAAATGCTGCCCCAAAACAAGCAGAGAATGTGGCCTGTGGCTCTTTTATACCATCCTCTGTCCCAGCAACCTGTGTCATAAATTGAATTAACTATGGAAACTTGTACCTGCAGGGTAGCATCTTGCAGGCCCTATCAACAACTATAGGATGCCAATGAAGGTAAGAAAATAAATGAAAGGTGTCACAAATACCAGGGCTGTGTAGCCACTGATAAAATGGTACATTGTCTGGGCCAAGCTCAGCTTGCTTACGGGGGGGAGTACCCCAAATGCATCACAAGCTAGAAGAATGACATTCTTTGCATGGGGAGCAACACATGGTATCCTAGCATTCGGTATGTACTCGATAGGATATGCTGCACGAGTGTTCTCTGCAAAACCAAAAGCTCCAAACTATTAGTCAGCATGAATCCCTGATTTTTGAATCACATAATTGGCAATATAACTAATTATTTCAATCTGTAGTTATTTCATAACTCATAGAAATCCTGTCAATGTTAATATTTTATGCAACTTTTTTGCATAATTAAAGTTTTACGGTAACAGCAGCACAGATTTGCTAAAAATATGATTCATACTGAGTTACTGACGCAACTTTGTTATTGGTATGTGTGATTTTACAAAGCATTAGTACAAAATCCATCTAATTGTCTAAAATCTCAGTTTCTATATGATTCAGTTTTGCATTTTGGACATCCTTTATCATACCCTACTTGAACACGTTTATTTCATTATACTTACCGGTTACAGATTTGTCCGAGTAATCTACTTCTCGGGTATGCTCATCAAAAACAACATTTTCAACCACTGCAAAGATAGGCAAGTAAAATAATTTTTGTCAGGTGGGATGGCACCATTGGGTGTGTACACTACACGTAATGAAGGGTAACTCTTTTCATCAAATACAATATTGTTTGTTACCTGTCCCGAATCTGATGGCATTCCAGATGTCTGGTTCCTTATCCTTTGAAAGATCAACACACTTTGCATAGCAACCTCCTTCAATATTTGACACCCCATTTTCACTCCAGCAATGCTCATCATCTCCAATTAAATACCGGTTATGATCAGTGGAAAGAGTTGTCTTTCCAGTACCTATGAGATCACAACATTAACGGGATTAGTGAAATCTCAAAAACATGATACAGCATGGATTAGCAAGGGATGGTTCCACTACTAATTAAAGGGTACTCATCCAACCGCACCTGATAATCCAAAAAAGAGTGCAACATCGCCATCTTTGCCCATATTGCACCCAGAATGTAGGGAGAGAATATTACGCTTGGGCATGAGGTAGTGCATTACACTAAAGAGACCTTTCTTCATTTCCCCAGCATATTGTGTGCCAAGGATGACCATTTCTTTCCTTGCAAGGTTGATGTCTATGCTTGTTGATGATGTCATGTAGTGGGTATAACGATTACAAGGGAACTGTCCTGCATTGTATATAGTGAAATCTGGGGTACCGAATTCCTCTAGCTCTTCAGGACTCGGTCGGATGCACCTGTCAAAATGTTCTCTTTATGGACGTAGTTCTCAAGATTGTAAAGAATTATCTGGCAATGCTCAAAGATTTGTGTGTGTGCAGAAGATAGGTATTCGGCCTCATTACTCACATATTGTGCATAAATAGGGAATGATAAGCTCTTGCAGATACAATTCGGACTTTGATTCTGTGTTCCGGGTCCCAATTCAGAAATTGATCATTCACAAAAACCTGAACTCAGATCAATTTACAAGGTCAGAACTCAAAGAACTAGTCATTGATAATCATGATTAGTTGTATCAATCTTTCAAAATTAACTGCATGATAGCCACATCTGATGATTAAATCTTGGGTGATTCTTGGAAATGTTTGATATTGAAGGAAGTTCTAATAATGTCTGCACTCTAATGTTATTTGGCGGAACAGTTGTGAAGCAGCCAAGAATGAAGTTCATTATGCCTAAAAAACCTTTCTTGAAAAAAAAAAAATTCTTTCAACGAATTACAAAGGTCAGTTGGCAAAGTAATAGTTTTCCTATTTGGTCATATGGGACTGTAATACACATCTCTTTGTGTAAATCTCCATCGATACATTACGGGTAAATTGACAACTTGTTAATGTACACTTTTTTTTTATTTCTAGGAAACATTGTTTTCCTGGTATACTCTCCACGGCATCAGTGGAAATTAACTATCGTGTTGTTTTTGTAATTATTTGGGGGTGTCTCCAGTTGATGTCGTTGTGTCGTTTAAAAACTAGGATAGCTAGTTATGTTAACTTCATCAGTGATGATGTTATTTAATAAAGAAAATCATTTTCCTTCCAATTTTCTGCATGCAAGCCGTGACTATCTGAGGCTAGAAACAGATTTTTATTTTCTCTCTTTTTTAGTTGCGTGACCTGAAAGTTTTTTGGGTCAAATACTGCTTTTCATGTCATACTATGGGTATTCTATTATAGTTGATATAGTACTACAAAGGCATTATTTAAATAATAATTATGTCTTTTTAGTGTGAGTCCCATATATGACTTAAATTGTACTACCTAATAGGAAATGAAGAGTTCATTTTTGTCGTGGATAGTGATGGATAATGCCAAACCAAGAATTGGGCAGCTGATATATCCATGGGGGCTGATCTTACGCAAAGACAGGTCACTCAAACGCACATCACATGCAATGGTAATGGTGGTGAGTTATAGATTAGATATTTTCGATTTAGTCTTCCTTCTTATCTCTACCTGTCTGATTACTCAGTGACACGTTGATCAGTAAAGTCAACTTCATGGAGAAGATCGAGTCATGGAATTATGGGGAATGGAATCATCATGTTCCCGTGACCACCATGAATAAAAGCGAATACAACCGCTAACCACGGATTTTGTTCCTAAGTAATTTCAACCGTTAATAAATAAATTAATAATTGATATTATATTTTTTTAAGGAAATAATTGATATTATACGGTACTACATATAGAGCCGACAAAACGGGTTTTTGAGGCCAGCCCGCATAGGGTTCGGGCTTTATCGGGTCAGACCAAAAAAATCTAAATTGAAAACGGGCTCAAATTTGTGTGTCTGAACCCTCCATTTTTTAGGCTTTTTTCGGGCCAGTCCGCTTCAGACTCGGACTTTATCGGGCCGAACCAAAAAGACCCAGATTGAAAATGAGTTCAAATTTGTGTATCTGAATCCTCTATTTTTTGGACTTTTTCGACCCGCCCCGCCAAACCCAACCCTTTTTGCCAGCTCTAACTACATATAATAAATTATGAATGTATTAAAACATTATTTTTATTAGTGATTAAAATTAATTACTTTATTCTCTATTTATTTTAGAGGAGTCAAATCTCTCACAATTTGAAATGTGAAAAAACAAGACAAAAGACTCAACAAAGTTTACTTTCACATGAAAAAAGAGAGAAATTAAAGGACTCAACAAAGTTCACTAAAATTTTCATATAATTATTTTGGTTATGCTCGAGCAAAGTATATAATTATTTGAATATAATAATTGATTTTCAATCAATGACATTAATTACCTCTCATGTTTTTTTTTTTTTCCTTTAAGTGAGTCATTAAACTAGTCAAATTGCTAAGTACACACACATATAATATATAAATTAAGAAAGAAAAAAACTTAGTATTCCTAAGATATTTAGGCATGAATCCCGTACTAACTGGCACTGCTATATCAATCCAAATTATTTCCCTTTTTTCCGGCTCTGATGTCTTGTACGTCTGCTTGAACTTTGAACAACGATTGTTGATAAAACAAAATCGAATATTACAGAAGAAGAAATAATAACGATAACTAGTAGTAACTCACTAACTTGGACAGGCTGATATATGGACATATATATATGATGAGTGATCGATATAAAATATATTGCGTACCTTTTCGAGGGAGTTCAAGTAATCAACTGCTCTTTCTCTGTTGGTCAAGAAGGTATGCTCGTCCATTTCAATATTGGGTGAACCCCTGCATATATAACAATTGGCTTTCTCATAAGATCAGAAGATAATTAACGAAGAGATTTCTTAATTAGAAAATGTTACTGACTGATTTTTTTATTTATTTGGTTTTAAAAAGGGACAACAAAAAAGAGCAGTAGTACTACTCACTTTCCCCACCAAAGATCATGGTGGGTGGTGTCATCCTTGACAACCCGTTTGTCTCGGGGAGAGCGTCCCGTCTTTGCTCCCGAAAGAGTGGCTAACGCACCCGATGCCGTTATGAACGAACCTTTCTCATACTTTATCGCTTGCTCATACAGCTCTGCCAATTCATTCATTGTATGCCCCATTTAATTTACTCCAAATTCAATAACATAATATATAGCACATGCATGAATGAGAGAGATCATGTGAGATACTTAAATCGAGAATATATATATATATATATATTAGTATATTGATTGATTATAGTATTACCGGCAGGGGAGAGGTTGTAGAGGATGTGGGTGAATTTGAGCGCACTGTCACTGACATCAAAATCAAAGGTTGTTGGAATGTGAATGTGATGGTGGTGTGGAGAATGCAGGCGGCGGTGATCAACATGTGTACTGCCCTTAATCACCGGGTCTCCCCTCACCACTTTAGGCCCTGTCTCCCTCGTCAACGACGCCAACGACGCGCTACAGTACAATTAAAATTAAAATTAAATACGAATCAAAAGACAGAACTGAAATCTACGTCGCTTAATTATGTGTGTACCTGATGGATTGAAGTTGGTGCCTTTGGCGTTCCTCTTCGGAGATGTTGGCAAAGGGACCTTGTGTTGTTCTGATGGGAGTGGTGGGGGCTGATTTTTTCTTCTGCAGAGAATGGAGCTCGTGAATCGTCTGAGCTCTCACCGGCGGCGTGCTGTCGTCGTGACACACCTCCGCCGTCTCCGAATCCATTGGTTTCCTCTGGGTTTGGATCACCGGCAGCCCACGACGGCCTGTGGCAGTGCTGTTGCGGCCACTGCTGCTGCCGTCACCACCACCACCACTGGTTGCATTAGTAGAATTACCCGTGAAACTGAAACTTGATCCATTCTCTGTTGTTGTCTCCTTGTTTGCCTTTTCTGCCATTGGCTCAGCTAAAGTCGTGAACAATGAATAATTCTAATTACTCAATCTTCAGCAATGGTAACCGACGAAATGATCGAGTCGTGAAAATGCTATTGCTATGCACTTTTTGCAACTTACTCCTTCTATGAATAAGGAGTAAAGAGTTAAAGACCCTTCCTCCTGGTTGGCCTTACCCTGGTTAACATGACCATGGTTCCATTATTATAAATAAATAAATAAATAAAAATAAGAATAATGAAGTGGTATTTTCAAACTTACGAAATACACCTCACTTGTGATTTGTTTCTTAATTCTTGACTTTAATGATTTCTTCAGTGTCTAATCCCATTCTAAGATATTTCTTCAGTGTCTAATCCCATTCTAAGACTTGATCAAAAATAAAATAAAATCCCATTCTAAGATATTTCCTAACAAAGATTGAAAAGGGAAGAACTTAAAATGATGTCATCAAATAATTCACGAACAAAATTAACTAACATATATCAACGATTGAATGACTAATTACAACTATATATGTGCTGCTGTTCCTAACGATGAATTCTTCTCGTACATAAATGACTTACAAATGAAATTGAGTCGAGTTAAAAGAAACTAATTGTCAATGGCACGCAGTTGTATGGTCGATATGTCTTTTGTGGAACGATATCAAATTTAAAAATACCAGTCTTGATTTTATGGCTCTGTTGAATATTGTAAAAACCCGTTCTTGGAGTTGGTTTCATGGAAAGTAAAAGTCCAAGGAAATTCTTTAACTTTTGCAAATTGGTTTGTTGATCCTGTGATTTGCATATCTCTCTCTCTCTCTCTGTAACAGATGTTTTCAATATCTGGGGGCTTTTACTTTTACAGATGTTTTTTGCCAGGGGTTGTTTTAGATGGCGTTTGTGGTTTCTGTTCTTAGATGATCGATTCACACCTATGTTTGGATTTTTTTTTCCCTGTTGTGGGATCTTCTGTTTTGACTCCTGTAAGCTCTGGTACTTCACAGTTTCGTGTCACAGATGGGGGGCCTTAATGCCCATTTCCTTGGTGCATCAAGGATGATTATTTTTTTGGTCAAACATTCAGGAAGATTTTGGTTTTGCCGGTTGTGTGTAGGGCCGTTTTGCTTTGTTTGGTAGAGGGTTGTGGATTTTTTTTACAGTCTGTATTTCATTTCAGATTTTGGGTAGGGAAACGTTATTGGCAGATACTATGGGCCTATATATTGTATAGCTCCAACTCGGAGCTTCAAAGCCTGGTTTTGTTTTGACCAAAAAAAAAAAAAAGCCTGGTTTTGTGTAAAACAAAACTAGTCCAAAGTTCGGAATTGTCTCTTTTTAAAGTAGTACATATATTTCATGTTAAAAAAAGTTGTACGTATATTTAAGATTGAATTCCTATCCCAGATTATAGATTGTGGATAGTTGGAAAGTAGATGGCTACCTACGCAGTGCATTTATAAGCTAAAATCAGCATATATTTTTTTATACCATGAGTAACAACACACTGAGAAGAATCATTTAGAGCCCGGAAATTAAGTAGGCTGAAAGCTGATCAACAATTATCTTGGGACGCACCCTATGGCAAAGATCATAATGGAAAGGAGAATATGTCAAGTTAAAGACTTCTTTCTCAACAGAAATCATGATTTCGCATCAACTTGGTTGATTATCTTTGAAAAAAGATTGAGAAGCGCGTACCATTAGTCAGTTCATCAGCTAGACATGTGTTTAGGATTTGCCATCTGCTTATGTAAAGTAGACATCAATTGCTTAAGTTATAAGATTGAAGGAGAAAATAAACTACAGACTGGAAAAATATTGTGTGCATCAAGGCAAGACTGTCGGTACTATATACAGATGTTGGGCATGGATAGCCTATAGCAGGCTTGAGTTTGGTAGTGAAACTCCACTACTCCATGGTTTGCTTTTCCTTTATTTTCTGATTTATTTTCTCTGTTCTCTGTACTTTAGTTTTTTCTATAAAAGGAAACTGATTCTTGATTTTGATCAGTTTATGGTGATCAGTCTAAGCAATATATTATATATTGGTAATTACTTCTTACCAAACATCTTCAAATCAAAATTGAAGGTGTCATAAGTGTGAGTGATGAGTGTGACAATGAGATATAATACAAGTATAAAGACCTATACATTTATTGTATTATGGTTTTGAATTAAAATGCAGTGTCAAAAACTACTATTGTTTGGGTTTGGCCTCACGTTAGGATTCATACTTAAGGGGAGATATACTCGCTCGCTTAATTTTCAAGTGATCATAAAAGTATATTTTATATATTAATCTTGTGAATGTGAAAATTTAATTGTTCTAAAATGCTAATCCAATTCTAAACACACACTACAAGTAATAATAAAAGCAAAGTATCCTTCAAATAAAAAAAATCAAAGCAAAGTATTTCCAAAATAAAATATTTTATTTTATTTTCCAGCTCTATATTTCCTCATTATTAAATAAATCATATACTGGGTGCCGACTATCCATTTAAGAGTTTAATTTAGTGAAAATGCAGTCTCATTCATGAACAAATAGAATCACACGGTGACAATAAGAGCAAAATCTTCTGACCCCTGTTGGCTGTTGGGGTTGCCCACCAAAAATAATAATAATAAGAGCAAAACCTTGAAGAATTGTAAGTATGGCCACAATCCAGGGCTTTCTCAGTGAAATTGTGGTAAAAAAAGACCCTAAAATCCCAGGGAGCAATCTGGATCACATATCCTCACACCCCACCTCTCCTCGCCTTATCTTTTTCTCTCAATAACTATCTGTAAGATTTTTCCAATGATTATTGATATTCCATTTTCACACATCTCCCATGAGTGATGACGGTGTGATTGCCACATCGTCACATATACACACCACCACTAGATTAATTATTATGACAATTTTCTTATTTTACGATAAGGGCATATAAAACAGATTTTTTTTATTACAACATATCAAAACAGATTAAAAGCCCTAATAGAGAATAGTGGTAATATTTTTCTGATTAAGCTAGAATTAATTCACTGATTATTGACTGATTGAAAGCCCTAATATATTTTGAGTTTAATTTCTATGTACCGTCAACATAAATTTTTTTTACATATGCATTCAATCATATCTCAATATGTTGCCACCTAATAACATTTTTTCCTAAAATATATGCAAAAATATATACATAATGAAATATGATTGGATGCATGTGTAAAATCTTTCTACACTGGTGGTGCATAATAATTAAATCCATATATTTTTTTGTAAAATATACTGATTAACGACGGTGTTGAAGATTGGCCACATCTATTAATTTACTAGTACTCGTTTTTTGCATATCCAATTTATTTATTTTTAATTAAAACGGGACAAATGCCCAAATTATGAAGTTACATAGACACTAATGGGAATTTAATTGGTTTACGTTGGCTAGCTGACATGGGACTTGACCATGCTATTTTCGAAACTGATTGCAAAGGCTTGGTAGATCGTCTTCATTCTACTATGGTAGATCACACTGAACTTGGAGATTTAATTTTTAGTTGTAAGTACTTGTTAAGGTTGAACCCACACTTTAGGCTATGTTTGGATTGGGGTTTTTGGAGGGGAAGGGAGGGGAGGGGAGTTGAGGAAAGGGTTTATAATTCCTAATTACCTTGTTTAGTTTTAATAGGACAAAAAAAATATTATTTTAGAAGGTAATAGACACTAAGATATAAAACTTTTTTTTAATTTTAAAAACTCCCAAATAATATAATTGGAGATTATAAATTTTTCCCTCCCCTCCCTTCCCCTCCAAAAACCCCTATCCAAACATAGCATTAAGGTTCAGTTTGTCAAGAGACAAGCAAATGGAGTTGCTCATGCTCTTGCAAGGGTGTCTGTTACTACAGCTTGTTCTCACGTTTTCAGTTATTTGCCTGATTATATTTTATCTATTATTATTAATAAAATGAGCTAAGTCTATTTTTGTCATAGACACTAATGGGAAAAAAAACCCTCTATAATCTTCAATAAGAATATACAAAATCTCATTGGGAGGAGTTACAAATCTCACTATTGAAACTTCATAATCCTAACAAGTGCACCCTTTTCCCACGTGAAACAAACTAATAATAAATGGTACAACTGGTATGGTATTTAAATTAAATGCGTCCATTTTTTTCTCCCAATCCGAAAATTAAAAAAATTATAATACATCAAAAAAAAATTAAAAAATTATATACACAATTTTTATACAAAAAAAATATACTCATATTTTTGAGACAGAAAATGGAAGCGCCCCAATTTTGGACGGGGGGAGTGTGGATAAAACGTGTGTTAGACGGGCCAATCAGAACTGAGAGAAAGAAATCACAATCTCTTTTGTATCAATCAACGCCCCAAAGGCAAAGGCCCAAAGCAGAGCGAGTGGAGGTGGAGGGTCAGGTCAGGAATTCAATTCACGATTTCTTCCCCCTCTTCTTCCGATTCTCCTCCCTCTGCTTTTGTTCCTCCCTGAAATCTAGGGTAGGGTTAGGGTTCTGACGGATACAATGGCCATGTCAACCACTTTCTCCGGTGCCAAATTGGAGGCTTTGTTCCTCAATTGCTCTTCCTCTTCAAGGTCATCATCATCCACTGTCACCCAATTATCAGTTCTCGGGAAACCAAGGACGAGCCTCATTCAAAAAGGGATTGTTCGTTGCGATGCTCAGAGTTCTGAGGTGTTGGTTAAGAGCGATGGCCCAAGCAGCAATGCTACCACCCTCTCCGCTCTTGAGCAGCTCAAGACTTCTGCAGCTGATAGTAAGTCTATGCTTATATGCTTCCTTCCTTGGGTATTTTTTTATTCCCAATTTCAGATGAATGTGAAATTTGTTCCCATCCCCATAATTGAATTGCATTCAGGTTTGCTGTTTTCTATTCTTCCTTTGTTGATGTTGGGTGAAAAAATTTATACCCTGGATTGGAACGAGTTGCCCCTATCTGTCTTCATTCACTGTAATCTCTAAATTTTAAAATTAGCTAATGCAACCAAGACTTCAAGCAGAATTGCATGTGTTTCTTCAGCAAAATGTTGATTTAGCTGGGGAGAGCTTTCACTTCACGTTTCATGTTTTCTGGTCTTGTATTTAAGGAGTGTCAACCACGTGCATTGGTCTTAGGACTGCAGAGAATTTCTTTACCTGCCACTACTACCCTTTCAGTCTCTTTTACCTCTGAAATTATATCATTTTTTTGGACGATTCTGCTGTTTTTCTAGATGCAGAATAGTATTCGATGCTTGAAATTTTAAATCATTGCAGCTCGCAATTCACCAGGAAACATATTCATTGTTTTGTTTATTAGTATTGAAGATATTTCCTTGGTATGTTAAGGATGAAATTTTTATGCACCTTAACATTTTATATCCCTTTTGTTTCACTGGTGAGTGGTGATTTTGAATCTGTTTACTTCACTCAAGGAGATCTGTTTCAAATGACGTTTTCACATTAAGTGGTTGGGCTTTTATACTGCATCACTGATTATACATCGATATTCTGTAGACTTATTGCTTTCAGGACTTGTGGCAACGTCCAGAGGGTTATTCCTACCAAAGGAAAGAAAAGAAGACAGGATTGCATGCTTTTCATTGGTTGATTTGTACTGGTTAAATTTTCTGAAACTTGCAAGTTGCAACTTTCAAATAATTTATGCAATTAACTTTAACAGGGTATACAAAGGAAAGGAGCAGCATCGTTGTCATTGGGCTCAGTGTGCACACTGCACCTGTGGAAATGCGTGAAAAACTTGCCATTCCGGAAGCAGAATGGCCTAGAGCTATTGCAGAGCTGTGTAGTCTTAATCATATTGAAGAAGCAGCTGTTCTGAGCACCTGCAACCGAATGGAGATATATGTTGTTGCTCTGTCCCAACACCGTGGTGTCAAAGAGGTCATGGAGTGGATGTCAAAAGTAAGTGTCAAGTTTATTTCCGAAACGGTATTTGTAGTGCATTACAAGATATTTAATACTCCTGTTCTCCTTTGTAGACAAGTTCCGTCCCTGTTTCAGAGCTTTGCCAGCACCGTTTTTTACTTTACAACAATGATGCCACACAGCATCTTTTCGAAGTATCAGCTGGCCTTGACTCTCTTGTATTGGGAGAAGGTCAAATCCTTGCTCAGGTTAAGCAAGTTGTGAAACTTGGACAAGGAGTTAATGGCTTTGGAAGAAACATTAGTGGGCTATTCAAGCATGCAATTACTGTTGGGAAAAGGGTTAGAACTGAGACTAACATTGCTGCTGGGGCAGTTTCTGTGAGCTCAGCTGCTGTTGAATTGGCCTTTATGAAGCTACCTGAAGCCTCACATGATAATGCCAGGATGCTTGTTATCGGTGCTGGGAAGATGGGAAAGCTAGTGATCAAACATTTGGTGGCAAAAGGTTGCAAAAAGATGGTTGTTGTGAATAGAACTGAGGAGAGAGTTGCTGCAATAAGAGAAGAACTGAAGGATGTTGAAGTAATTTACAAACCCCTTTCAGAAATGCTCGCCTGTGCCAGTGAAGCAGATGTAGTTTTCACCAGTACAGCATCGGAAAACCCATTGTTCTTGAAAGATAATGCCAAGGACCTTCCTCCTGCAAGTCATGATGTTGGAGGCCGTCGCCTTTTCATTGATATCTCTGTTCCTCGGAATGTGGGTTCGTGCGTCTCAGATCTTGAGTCTGTGCGAGTTTACAATGTTGATGACCTTAAAGAGGTTGTGGCTGCAAACAAAGAGGATCGGCTAAGAAAAGCAATGGAAGCGCAGGCAATCATTACTGAAGAGTTGAAACAATTTGAAGCTTGGAGGGACTCATTGGAAACTGTGCCTACTATTAAAAAGTTGAGAGCTTATGCTGAAAGAATCAGGGCTGCTGAGCTTGAGAAATGCTTAGGTAAGATGGGTGATGATATCACAAAGAAGACGCGGAAAGCTGTGGATGATCTTGGTCGGGGTATCGTGAATAGGTTGCTGCATGGTCCAATGCAACATTTAAGGTGTGATGGGAGTGACAGCCGGACTCTAAGTGAGACCCTTGAGAACATGCATGCCTTGAATAGAATGTTCAGCCTTGAGACTGAAATATCTGTTTTGGAGCAAAAGATTCGGGCAAAGGTGGAACAAAACCAGAAGTGAGATTCGACACCAACTTCATTGATGATGCACATTTATTTCCTCCATTAGAATAAGAGGAAACATCCTCACTCTTTTAGGGTTAAAAATTCGTGTAATATTTAGTTGCATAGTTTAAACTTGAAACAGTAGAAGTCTCCCTGGTGGAGCTTCAATTGATTGTTCTGTCAGTGCGTCTGCTAGGCCTAACTCGTTTGGGTTTTTGGGTCATGTGTTTACACCGTGCACTTCCACAGCCATATGCCTTTGTATTATACAAAAATGAAGATGTTTTCGTGAGCTTTGTATTTACCGCGAATTATATTTGCCTAAAATGTGCCCCTGTATCGGGAATATTAATTGTAATTTTAAGTACCAAGTTTCTATACTAAAGACGAGTCTGGTTTTGGATGTCTTTCTTGGTGTTGTTTTGTTCACTGCTGTGGTTGCTGATTTTGGAAGTGTTGCTTTTGATTTTATAAACAATATATTTGGAACGGAGGTGGTTTTTTTTTTTTTTAGCATGACTGCATGAGTCACCCACAAGTTAGCTAGTGGGGTGCAACCCACTCAGCAGGTTATGGATAGTGTGAAAAATTCTCAAATTCTTTTCTAATGACAGGAGTCTATAGTTTGTGTATATACAAAATCCGGCTATAAATTTAGAAAGTTATGAATGTTGTTCTGGGAAAATATATGCATATTGCATCTATTGTTTTGTTAAATTACTGAAACATGTCAAAAGAAGAAAGAGTAAAAGCCAGCAAAACATGAATAAGCAAAGAACCAAAATGAATTTTAGTAAAAACAAAAAAAAACAAAAGTGAAAAATTGGAGAAGTGGTGACCACAAGTTGGGGCCGCTGCAACTTAGTTTTTAGCTGGGTTGGCATGGTGGTTCCGAGCTTGGTGGTGGCTCACGCCGCTACTGACCGAATGGTGATCTCATGCATGATGGGAGTTCAGGAAGCATGGAGGTCGGTGGGTGTTGGTGGCGCAAGGAAGATGACTCTGATGGAGTCACGGCCACATCTACTGGTTGGTGAATGGTGGTTGGCGTTGGGTTTTGGTGAAGCTATGAGATTAATAAAATGTAGTCTCACTTATGTCGAAACTAACAAAAAAGCAATTTAGTTTCTGAAATTATAAAACGTCAGTCAAATTAGTTCCTAAAATTGTAAAATGACGGTAGTTATACCGTCGTTTTACAATTTTATGGACTAATTTGACTGATGTTTTATAATTTCAGGAACTAAATTGTCTTTTCGTTAATTTCAGGGACTTAAGTGAAACCGTATTACAGTTTCAGAGGCCAAAATGACAGTTAACTCCAAAATTTTTTAATCCTAAACATTGTTTATAAAAATTTACTATTTAAATAGTAAATATTTATGTGATTTTTTTTGGGGAATATATTTATGTGATTTGATTATGAAAATAAAGATGTTTGAACTCAGTATATTGTTCATGACCGTCTTTTATTTTTGCAGTAATATTTTGAATTATTTAAAAATTGTTAAATATGGTGTCAATTTTTATTCGTCTATATTTTTGTAATTTTCAAAATATGTCAAAATATTCAATATTTTCCAAGACACTTCACTCACTGATATAAATGCATGAATATTCTTCCCCTGTTCTTTTTTAGGGTGATTTTGAATTGTGAAACGTGGGCCGAAAAATTCCCACACGAAGATTTGAGAAGCAATGATATGCTATCTCTATCGAGTGTTGTACGAAGAGAACACCGGTCCCCCCTCTACAAAATCACGTGAATTCAGCCACCAACTACATATCCTTATGCCCTTCATTTCTCCACCACTTTTTTTTTTTATGCTACAGAAATTTGTTCTGTTTTTGCATTGATTTATCTATATATTACCTATTGTCATTGGTGAAGTCTAAGGTGAAAATGTTTTGATATGGTGTACTGTGGAATTGTTTTTGTAAACATTGATAGTTTTTTTATTAAGTAACTATTGTTTAAAGTAATGTACGGCTCGGAGGTCCAAAAAAGCTAATACATTGTGCAACACGAGTTGAACGTGGGGATGATACTGCTGGGAGGTACGGGGAAAAAATCACTAATTAAGGGGGTGTATTGGATTAAGATTGTAGAAGATTTTAATAGAATTTTTGGTGATAATAAAATCTTGTGGTATTCAATCAAGACTTTTTAATAACATAAAAAAATCTAGTGGTATTCAATTAGGACTATAATAACTTTTTAAATAGGGCAACGAAATCCGGTAGTATTCAATTGAGATTTTTTACAACTTAATAAAAGTATCTTGGTATTCAAAAAATACAAATTTCGATGGATTATTTTGTATGATGGATTTCGTGTGACTTTTCAATGGAAAAATATAAAGATTAAACTCATCCAACAATCTCACCCAAACCCTTAAGACTTTTTAGACTTTTTTTCTTGCCATTGTAGCATTGCCAAATTCACCAAGTAATTCTTCTTTTTTCCTTTTCCCGATTGATTTTCTTTAAACATTCTTTCTACGTTGAATATGCTTGGCTTGGATGGCAATGTTGTAGATATGTGTGTACATTCTTTTTGTACTTTACTTCCTCAAACTCTATAGTAACCAAACACGATTTTCTCATATTTTTATTTCATAATCTTCCACTACAGTTTCTGGCCAAATGTGATTTTTCTATTTTTTTCCCTCTTTGTATTTACTAATTTAAAATTAATATAATAAATTTATCCTTTTTCAAATTTCAATTATTTTTCCATTCGTGATCCTCTTTTTATTTTTATAAATATAATAGTTTTCTTAACAGATTTTATTCATATTTTTTGTTCCTATAAATTTTTAGGCTTCATTCATATTTTTTTATAAATTTGATAAATATAGTAGTATTTCTTAACATGTTTATTTATATTTTTTTGTTTCTATAATTTTTAGGATATAATTTTTTTTATATTTTTGACAAATAAAAAGTTTTTTTTACTGATTTCTCATTTATTTATTTTAATTTTGTTTTTACTTTAGACCGAAAAACTATTTTATTTATTTATTTTATATATATCTTATGTGGTGTGCTTAACACAAGCAGAACTTCTGTCAGCATGTGCAGCACTGCATAACTTTCTTCACAAAGAATATGGTTCTGATGAATTTTCAATTGAACCAACATGCAAATCTTCATATTCTTCATTTTGCACATTATAGTCTTCGTTAACCGGTAAATAAATGAGAAACTAGTAAAAAAAACATTTTATTTATCAAAAATAAAATAAAAAAATTATATCCTAAAAGTTATAGAAAAAAATATAAATAAACATGCTAAGAAATACTACAATATTTATCAAATTTATAAAAAAATATGAATGAAACTTGAAAATTTATAGGAACAAAAAATATGAAAGAAATCTGCTAAGAAAATTATTGTATTTATAAAAATAAAAAGAGGATCACGAATGGAAAAATAATGAAATTTGAAAAAGGATAAATTTATTATATTAATTTTAAATTAGTAAATACAAATAGGGTAAAAAAATAGGAAAATTACATTTGGGCAAAAACTGCGGTGGAAGATTATGAAATAAAAAAATGAAAAAATTGTATTTGGTTACTATAGTGTTTGAGGAGGTAAATACAAAAAGAATGTACACACATATCTCCAACATTGCCATCTAAGCCAAGCATATTCAACGTAGAAAGAATGTTTAAAGAAAATCAACCGGGAAAAGGAAAAAAGAAGAATTATCTGGTGAGTTTGTCAATGCTGCAATGGCAAGAAAAAAAGGTATGAAAAGTCTCAAAGGTTTGTGTGAGATTCTTGGATGAGTCTAATCTTTATATTTTTCACTGAAAAATCACACGAAATCCACTATTCAAAATAATCCATCAAAATCTGTAGTTTTTAAATACCAAGAGACTTTTATTAAGTTGTAAAAAATCCCAATTGAATATCACTGGATTTCGTTGCCCTCTTTAAAAAGTCATTATAATCTTAATTGAATACCACTAGACTTTTTTATGTTATTAAAAAGTCTTGATTGAATACCACAAGATTTTATTATCACCAAAAAATCTATTAAAATATTTTACAATCTTAATCCAATACACCCCCTTAATTAGCGATTTTTCCCCCGTATCTCCCAGCAGTATCATCCCCACATTCAACTTGTGTTGCACAATGTATTAGCTTTTTTGGACCTATGAGCCATACATTACTTTAAACAATACTGTTACTTAACAAACAAAAACTATGTTTACAAAAATAATTCCATGATACATCACATGAAAACATTTTCACCTTAGACTTCACCATTGTCATTACCAAAATTCACATATAATAACCACTATATATTGAAAACTATTTACGATGAAGAGTGTTCCTACTTTATATATTGTATTGTATGACTTAATGTGGAGCTTCACCTAAGTTTTCCCCTCTACATGTCTACAAGTTAAAATAGCAGCAGTGCCGTTGTTTTAGTGGCAGGTAGCTAGATAACAGAGGCTCCTAGCAACACTAGCAAGAACAATAAACAAAAAACAACAACAGGGCCAAGAATGAACACGAAGGCAAGATGGTGATGGATTGGACAAGTGAGACACTTATTGGGCTCCACGTCTGACGTCTCCGCTTAAGATCCTCTTCTGATTCTAACCAAACTTAAATGGCCCTCTTTCCCTCTCCATTTATCATTTATTTATGATCGAAAGACTATATCACTCTTTATAATTATATCGCTAATACGTACGTAGTTCCGTGCCCACGAAGTAGCTGCAAATTTGTTGTCAAACAGAGGAAGCTAAGCTGATAGGGATAGTACAACTTAATTACAAGCAGTTGGGCTTTGTATTTATGAACATCGAACAGCCTCTAACCTCGACTTAAGCTCTATTTATATCTATCCAAAAGTGTATGTAAATTAGAGACCTCGCAGTTATTACGTACCCTATTCCCTCTCCTTTACCAGATACTGCAAAGCACATTTTCTCTTTTTTTTTTGGTGAAGCACATTTTCTCTTTTTTTTTTGGTGAAGCACATTTTCTCTTTTTTTTTTGGTCAATAAGCACATTTTCTCTTTTTTTTTTTTGGTCGAAGCACATTTTCTCTTATGATTGCAATTTAACACTTTGGGCCCATATTCAAATTTTGATTCTATATTGTTAAGGTAAAGGCACTGCTACAAAAAAAAAGGCACTGCTACAAAAGATGGAAAAAAGCACCATGTTGCCAATTGCCATGGAATTGTGGTGGCTTAGGAGTGGTCCACTATGGACTAGTAATTGTCCACGATAGACCATCAGTTGTTAGAACCATAGATATATTAATTTTTAAATCTAAGGGTCAAGATTGAAGAAATGTGACTAAAAACACAAATTTCATTTAAAATAAAAAATTAATTGCTGTAGTACCCTTTGTAATTTTTGTATTTATAAAAATGAACAAGAAAAGTAACGTTAAAAAACTCTCCCTCTCCATCTCTCTCTCCCTACCCTCTCTCTCGCTTTATCTCTCCCACTCTCTCAACCTCCCTTTCTCTCTCACTCCCTCTCTCTTCCTTTCTCTCTCGCTTCCTCCCTCTCCCTCTCTCTCTTCCCCCCTCTCTCACTATCTCCCTCTCTCTATCGCTCTCTCCCTCCCCCTCGCTTTCTTGCTCTCTGTCTCCCCACTCTCTCAATACCTCTCCCTCCCTTTCTCTCTCGCTCTTTCCCTCCCCCTCTCTCTCCCTCTCTCTCTTGCTCTCTCCCCTCCCTCCCCCTCTCTCTCCCCCATTCTCTCTTGCCCTCTCTCTCTCCCCCTCTTTCCTTGCTCTCAATCGCTCTCTCCCTCTTGCTCTCTCTCGCTCTCTCTACGTCCCTCCCTCTCCCTCTTGTTGGAGAAGTTTTTAGAGAGCGGTAGAGTGAGGGGAGAGCGACAGTGGAAGGGAGGGAGGCAAAGAGAGAGCAAGAGGGGGGGAGAGACGTAGAGAGAGCAAGAGAGAGCAAGAGGGAGAGGGAGAGATCGATTGAGAGCAAGGAAAGAGGGGGAGAGAGAGAGAGAGGAAAAGAGAGAATGGGGGAGAGAGAGCAAGAGGGAGAGGGAGAGAGAGGGGGAGGGAAAGAGCGAGAGAGAAAGGGAGGGAGCGATAGAGAAAGGGAGGGAGAGGTATTGAGAGAGTGGGGAGAGAGAGAGCGAGAAAGAGAGGGGGAGGGAGAGTGCGATAGAGAGAGGGAGATAATGAGAGAGGGGGAAGAGAGGGAGAGGGAGGGAGCGAGAGAAAGGGAGAGAGAGGGAGCAAGAGAGAAAGGGAGGTTGAGAGAGAGGGGGAGAGATAAAGCGAGAGAGGGGTAGGGGGAGAGAGAGAGAGAGAGAGAGGGAGAGCTTTTTAATATGTTACTTTTCTTATTTATTTTTGTAAATATAAAAATTACAAAGGGCACTAGAGCAATTAATTTTTTATTTTAAATAAAACTTGTGTTTTTAGTCACTTTTTTTCAATCTTGACCATTGAATTTAAAATTTAATATATCTATAGTTCTAACAATCGATGGTCTATCGTGGACACTCACTGATCCATAATGGACCACTTTAGGAGTAGTCCATGCTGAGTGCTACCTGGAATTGTAATCATTCGTTCATCATGCAGTTCTGTCCTCTGCCATGTTTTTCATCCGAAAAATCACATTAGCTCGACGTTCCCTAGTCCGCTCCTTAATTATTACTATTAGCCGCACAAATCCACTACGTTAAAACGACAACAAAAATCTTAAATATGAATATGACAATATCCACTTCCAAAAACCCAAGCATAAAAAAAATAAAAAGAGAAAAGAAAAGGAATGATCTTGAGTTCGAAGTTCTAATAATCATTTTTGCGTATATGTCCAGGGGTTACTCTCTTTGGTCTCAAATATAAAAAAAAATACATGTATTTAATCTAAATTATATATAATCCAGATATATATATTTTTTTTATATTAAATACATGTATTTTTTTTTATATTTGAGACCGAGAGAGTTGTGATCATGAAAAGGGAATAATGATTAAAATTCAAAACGACATATAAAATCCACTGGACAAAAGGACACGAGGGAGCAGCCAAATCCCCCATCCAAATAACCAATCAGTTCTTCCCATTTTACGGTGGGGCATACCCCATCATATAACTTCCCCATCCCTTCGTTCTCCGTTAGCAATCTTCACAACGCAGAAAGGGCCGCGCCGTCTGCTACCAGCTTGTCCCCATTCCATTCCCCCCACTGTCAACCCCCATCCCCAATTGTTTGTTTTCTTCTCTCTCTCTAATCCTCCCTCTACATTTTCCCCCCGCTTTTTGTAAAACAAAAGAAAAGAAACAATTATTATTTTTTAAAAAAATAAAAATAAAAATTAAAACCTAGCGTTTTCGAAGCCGTGCAAGTCGCTGACTCTATTCAAAGAGTTCTTGACCATGGCCATCTTAGCCAGCTTCTCAGCCGCTCTCCAAGCCGATGTTGGCGTCAGCGGCTCGCCATTTTCGTCAACAAGAGCCATCTCCCTCTCGCCCACTCTTCTCCGCTGCATCATTCCTTGCTGCTGAACCTGAACCTGTTGTTGTTCCTTTTGTCTCCGCCAGTGAAGCTCTGCCAGCTCAGCCTCCAAACGTCGCACGTACTCCTCAGCCGAAACGGAAGAGCTTGACGTCTGAATCAAAAGTGCACGCGCCGAGGCAAGCAAGTGATGAGCACTGGTGAAGTCACCATTGTGGTCAAGAAGCCTCCGCGACTCGGCTATGGCTCGGGTAGTTACGAACAGGTTCCTGAGCCTCTCGACCCTGACTCCAGAAGAAGAACGCACGCTCTGGGGCGGCGGCACCACAAGACCCTGCTCCCTACCGTATACGATCTCTTGGCTAGCTGGGTCCTTATAGAGGCACCGTACGTTCATCACGTGGTGGACCCCACTCCCCATAGGTGTCGACGACGCGGGAACTCTCACCTCCACTAACAGCTCCCTCTCTTCTTCGGCGTAGAGATCCCCGAGCCGCACGGCCCCTGAGCTAAGCAGTGTGGGCCTTCCGCTACAAGAGTAGATGGCACTGATCTCGGCCCGCGACGAATCCGGCTCAAAGCCCAGCTGGATCCTCAGGTCCTGAACCACCACGCTCAGAAGCCCACCCACGCACTTGGCAAACGCGTCCTCCCCCGGCTCCTGGCTGTAACCGTAACCGTAACCGCTCTTGCTCCCTCCAAACCCAAATGCGTGAACCGGAATCTCGATGTGCGCGAACCGGGTGGAGGACACGTGGCTCCATGGCTTCCGCTGATTCGCCTTGTTGTTGTTACTGTTCTGATTCTGAACCCTCTCATCTTGACCGTCCGATAGCAGCATCACGCTGGCCACCGGGTTTCTCTCCCTGCGGTCCTCTAATACCTTGGTGGCTTTCCTCAATGCATCGCCCACGCTGTTTCCTTCTCCGGTTACGAGCCGGTCAACGATGCGTCGAGCCACGCGTTGACCATTAGCCGTCATTCTCCGCAGGGGGATGAGGCGTTTGGGGGTGGCCGAAAAGGCCACGATGGAGAGCCTGTCAGCGGGGCCGAGAGAGGAGATTACCAAACGCATCGCGCGCTTAAGCATGTGAAGCTTGGAGCCGGTCATGCTTCCACCCACATCAAGCACCGTCACGAGATCTATCGGCGCGCGATGCGAAGGGTCCAGAGGCTGCGTCGTAGCGCTGCTTCCGCCGCTGCTCCGCGGCGGCCGTGGGGCCTTCACTTTCAAAACCAGAGCGTACGTGTCGTGGGTTCGGGAAGCCGAAACTACGGCACACTCCGGCATCAACTTCACCTGAACGGTTCTGGAATCTCCATCGCCGGATTGTAAGTCATCGGAGTAGGATTTTGTGGAGGATGAAGATTTTGAGCTGACGAAAAATCCCTGGAACTCGCCGGCGTCATCGTCTTCGTCTTCCTCGTGTGCGTTTTCGTCGGCTTCGGGAATGGGAATGATCCTTCCGCCACCGGAGGTGGGAGACAAAAGAGGTTCGTCGTCGGAGTAGGACCTGATTAAAATCGAATGCTTTGGTTGTTGCGGCTGTTGTTGTTGAGGCGGGTCTATGTGCTTGTTGGTTTTGAAAATGGGAGAGGGGTTTTCTGTTCGCTTCTTCTCGATGGCATTGGGATTTTCGGTGGTGGTCCTCTCGTCGTTCTGCGTGGTGGATTCAGGACCGAGATTCTTGTGGGCCGCAAGTAGAGGTACGTCTTTCCAGGTGGCGTTGCAGACGGGGCATACCAGGCTACCATGCTTCCGTACGTGTGCTGCGATGCACGGGAAATGAAACGCGTGTGAGCATTCTGCAGTGTAAATGGCCGTCCCCTGCCCCGTCTTCACGCTGTTCAAGCATAATCCACAGCTACTCTGAATAAACGTAAAAAAAGAAAGAAAGAAAATCCAAATCAGTTTCATTTAGTCAATCCTCGATAGTAATACCAAGGTTGGGACTTGGGATCTTAAATAAGATTGGGGATGAAAAATCTTACCCTGAATTTGAAGCTGTTCTTGAAGAGGGATAACTTGAGAGGGGAGCGAGGAGAGGTTGGATTTGATGCTGAGACGGTTCTTGGGGATTTGGCTGCTCTTGGGGTGCTTTTGCCTTGAAATCTGGGGCTGTCATTTGTTTGAGAAGCTGCTTCGGCGATTGTTCTGCAACGCAGGCTTGGACTGGAAACTGGTTGAGATGGCTGCAACCGTGGAGTGGAGGGGTTGCTACCACCTCCTGAAAGAAAACCCAATCGAGCACAGCTTCTTGGGCTAGGGCTTGGACTGTGTTGCTGCTTATTATCTGATATGGTGGATTCAGGGTCGCGAGTGCAAAAGGCTCTTCTCCACCCAGTACCCATTTTCCCTGAACAAAAGGTGACACAACTCTAATTTCCACACAGCTAGCTACCTCTCCCTTTTTTCTCTCTTTACACAAAGTACTAATACCAAACTTTTTTCTTTCCCTTTCTATGGCTTTTATTTATTATGTTTTGCCGAAAGGAAGAAGAAGATAGCGGAAAAAGAAGTTTTGTTTGCTTTGATGGATCTGGAGGTGGCACAGAGGACAAACGAATTTAGTGGGAAGAGCATGGGATCAAACGTAGATAAAGCAAAGCAATGAGACAAACTTAAAGCGATTTCGTTTCAGATAAAAAGATAAGTACTGCTACTCCAACTTATTATCCAGGCTTGGGTATTTTGTTCTTCTCTCGCTCTCTCCTCTCACTTATATATTGAGAAACGCAAAAAGATCTCTACAATTAAACGCCTTGAGAGAGATCTGTCCTCCTCCACTCTCTCTCTCTCTCTCTCTCTCTCTACCTGGCTGTCTGTATTTGTGTGTAGTAATTTGCACAAAAAGGGGAGGCTCTCGGAGTCTGCATATTTATATACTACTCCTCGTGCTTTTGGAAAGAGAGCTGTGACAACAATTACTCTCACTAACACTTCATTAATTAATTATTAATCTAGTGTAAGTAGAAGATTTACCAAGATTACATAAAGGTTTTACCAATTACCACGATAACCGCCACGTGTTGGTCGTTTTTTTCTAATTGAAACCGGTCAACGCCCACTCTGTTAATTCATTCATCATCTACATTTTTCTATTCTGTCACCAAAAATGGATCATCATCATTCATTCATCACCGACCCGTGACCGTGAGGCTGCAAGTTGATAACATAACCGAACAGACAATAGAACGCCTGCTCTAGGTTGCCCCCATGCACACACCACTTTGTGAGTTGTGACACCTCCTCCTCCATAAGGACACGTGCCTTACAGTTTTCTGTTCTCTTAAAGTTTTTGATTTAATTTGATTTGATTTGATTCCCCGGTACATCTCTGAGTGGAATTATCGATTCCATGCACAGTATAATTCATAGGTCAAGGCGAAACTGAGATGAGAATACACTGTATATATGCGCGAATTGAATGTACTTTTTTAAGTCCAAGGAGTGATCCATTGTTGGCCGTTTGATTCGTCACATCCGGGTCACGATCATAATGAATTTTCCTCCATCGATCCATGAACTGAGTCACAGACACACATTGCGTGGGGACCACTGATCAGGAGGCCCCACCCCAGTCCCTGCCCAATTCCCTTTTTTTTTTTCACAACTGACTGTGACTATGCATGCCTGGTAGTAGTACACCGTAAACTCGTGGACTTTACTATAAGAACCGTGTACCACCCCCAAAAATTAACCCCTGACATTAACCTCGGATTACAGTGTGGTAATTTTCATAACAGTAGTAAAACCTACATGTCAGTTACCCAGCTTTGAACTAGACCAGTACCCATTTCCTGCATGTCTAGCTAGCTCGCCTCAGTACTGGTCTACACTCTCAGCCGGAGTAACAATAAATAGCGTAGAAAGGAGTACAAAGAGGTGAAAACATCGAAGGCCATGAAAAAAGAGTCAGAATTACTACTACTATATAAAAGACTCACTGATCAGACATCCACATGACACGTCCTTTCTTGGTGTGTCAGTAGTTTGGAGACCTACGCAGAAAGGCCCCTCCCCCTCCACCCAATTCCAAAACGGACCCTGCACAAGGCCTTGCCCTTTAGTACAACCAACCATTACCCACCTCCTACAGCTGGTTACACAGCACACATCCTGCCATCCCTTTCTCCCTCCGTGCCGGCCCCTTTGGCCTAGGAACCCCCAAGTCTACTGAATTGATTTGCCCAAAGCCAATTAAGGAGGGTCCACTTGTTTTTTTTCCTTCCAGTTTCAAAAATTCCCATTGTTTTATTATTACTATATAGTATTTTAAGGACCGATATAGGATATTAATCATATTATAGGAAAAATTATTCATTTATAATTTCATTTTTTAATTTAATTTCTTATTTTTTTATTTAAATAGTCCCGTCCATTTTATAGACAAGTTTAAATAGTCCCTTATATATATAATTAAGTGTATATAGGCTAAAATAGACCAATTGAATATTCAAATGGACTATAGTGAAATTGTATGAACCGAGATAGAGATAAATGCAAGCATATGATTATGAAAGCGTAATTAAAAAAACCATAGAAAACTATTTTCTTAAAAAAAGGACAAGATTGAAAAAAAAAATAGGTTTAAATATATTTTTTGTCTCTGTAAAATGATTGAGTTTTATTTTTCGTCTCTGTAAATATTTTTTTGTTTATGATCCCTGTAAAACAAAAAGTTTTATTTTTAGTCCCTACAATATTGTTTTAGTCCCTGTAATATTTAGATATTTGCCAAATTAGTCTCTGTAAAATAAAATTGATATAATATTATAGGAACTAAAAACAAAATTGTCCACATATTATGAGGACTAATTTAGTATGAATTAAATATTATAGAGACTAAATCAAAATTACAAGGATTAAAAATAATTTTTTTTATTTTACATGAATTATAAACAAATTTTTTTATAGAAATAAAAAATAAAATTCGATCATTTAAAAAAAAGTGTTTAAGTCAAAAAAATATTAAGATCCGGTACCAAATGACTAATTTAGCTGACATGAACAATAAAAAAACACGGGTAGTGTTCTTGACAAATGCAAAGCGAAGAAATTCAGCCACTGGGAGTGGTTTCTTGTAACTGGCAAATCGAGGTCACAGGGTTGGTACCTTCCCAAAAGGACAGAGTAACAAAGCGAGAGAGAGTGAGAGATTTGACTGGGAGGGAGTAGTGTCCTCTAAGGCTATGTTTGGATGGGGGTTTTTGGAGGGGAAGGGAGGGGAGGAGAGTTGAGGAAAGGGTTTATAATTCCTAATTACTTTGTTTAGTTTTAATAGGACAAAGAAAATATTATTTTAGAAGGTAAGAGACACAAAGATGTAAAACTTTTTTTTAATTTTAAAAACTCCCAAACAATATAATTGGAGATTATAAATTTTTCCCTCCCCTCCCTTTCCCTCCAAAAACCCCCATCCAAACATAGCCTAAGAGTCAACAATTTCAACACGCACGGTTACTCGGTTAGGGTGCGAGTCTGAACGCCGTTCGGCATCTAAAGGAGGGTAGTTGGTGATGACGTTTTCGTATACTCGTGCAAGTGCAATGCCAAGCCACTTGCAAAACTGCGTTTGTCAATTGTCAACTGTCAACTCATCCCGGGAATAGAGAAGTAAAGAAATGATGAAAAGCTGATTCAATCTGGATGATTCATTGAATGAATTGTTACAACCGTTTGTGGAGCCTTAAGGCATCTTTAATGGGGGTTTCTACGGAGTGCTTAGGGGGTTTCTATTAAATATTTTTATTAGAGAGAAAAAAATGAAGGTGCTTAATAGGGAGTGATGTTTCTACAAGCACTCTCTCTCCTTTCTCTTGATGGATCTCACATATATTTGTGGGTTTTAATTGGATGTAGAGTTATTAGTGAGACCTATAATTTTTTAGAGTTGCTAAGTTAGAGTGATTGAGTTCTTATTGAGTGTTTGTGTTAAAAAATATAAAAATAAGTAATGCGGCAACGTGTGGCCTATTTAAACACCCATTTTAGGTGTTTCCTTAAAGATGGCCTTATAACATTTACAATGGTGTATTTTATTTTAGGATATTTAATTGAGTCTCGTTAGTATATATTATTCACTTTACTTTTTTGAATTTAAGAATTTTATAAATATTTTATTTCTTCAATCTAACACTTTTAAAAAAGTCTTAAATAGACTCCACTAATATCTCACATTATTATATTTTATCAATAATTTTTTTAATTTTTTAATTTGACTTTTTTGTCCATAAAGCAAAATATGATTTACTATGCATTTAATGGAGGATTATTTAGGAGATGTACTTAACTAAACACCATGCTTAATAAACATCTCAAGAAAAATATTCTCTAATACATAGATCTCAATAAGCATCGATGCTTATTTGGTGAAATGTTTAATAAGATTTCATTAGAGATGCTCTTATATATTGACTCGGTAGAGATAACAGAAAGCTAACTAACTCTTGACCAGTTTATTATATGTGTATCTAACTTCTAACCGTGTGTTAATATGTTTGGATAAAAAATTATTTAAACACTATGGTACAAGTGCTTAGTATTTATGTATAAGTTTATATAAAGTCACTTTGTTTTCATCTTTAAAAACAAGGCAGACAGTTCTATCTATATATAGAAGTTCTCATTTGAATTTTGATCTTTTTTTATTAAAATTTGAGTTTTGATCTTGATGGTTTTTTTAGGGTCATTATAATTTTTTTTTTATAATAAGGGTCATTATGATTTTATACTATTAAAATTCTCTTCCTTATAAAATAGATGAATAACTTACTTATATAACTTAGAATATATGATCAAATTTTCATAAAATATAGTCACCTTTACTTTGAGGAATATAAAAATAAATACTCGGTGGTATATATGAATAAAATTAAAAATATAATAATAATGATAATAATAATAATAAAAGAATAAAATTCAAAATTCATTTATAAAGATATAAAAGGATTAATTTAATTTTGAAAGCAAAATAATAGAAATTCGGTTTCTTCTGGATAATAAACGATTCCGTCCAGAATGATAATTTAACTTTATGGCTTTTTTGGGGATGGCTACAAGCCACCTATCAAGATAGCTAGAGATTTAGCCCTTGTTTTAACCATCTGTTTGGTCGTTGCCCTTGTTTGAGGAGACAACACTCAACCGCTTTGTAAAAATTTAGCTTTTTTTTTTGGATGGCATCGGACATGTTAACCATGTCCACAATTTGCAATTTTCTCTTTACCTTTTTGGGTAAATGCAGAAGATGAGTTGATTGAAAGAAAAAGGGTATGTTTGGAGGGTTCCTTTAATTTGGGAAAGGAAAAAAGTTTCCCAGCAATGGGAAAGTGCTCTTTGCACCATTGGTTTGGATTACTTTTACATCAACGGTTGAGATGCATTACTGGTTACCTGATCAGCAAGTTTTAGACATATTTTACATTATTTGCTAAAAGGGGTCTTAAGAATAACAATATTTAAAATAAACCGACATATTTAAAAAAAATTGTAGAGCTGCTTGAGTTGGGCAATGCCGGCAATACCATTCTGAACGAGCTTTCTGAAATTTCTGGGACCAACGCCGGGAATGGCCAACAAATCAGGATTAGTAGTACTAGTACTAGTACTAGTGGGGATGGGAGGAGAAGAACAAGAAGAACCACCCTTTTGCCTCCTATTTAGCCTGAAGCCGGAGGAGGAGGAGGAGGGCTTCTTCTCGTCTACAACAGAATCATCCTCTGACTCAGAAGCAGAGTGCAGAGAGGCATTTGGAGGAGAGTGGTGGTTAAGGAGAAGCCACGGTTTGGTACGCCGAGGCGGCCCTCTCTCCGCATGGAACCTCTTCCGCCGTCTCCGCCGCGTGCGTTCCTCCGACATCGACGCCTACACTTTCACCCCTCTCTTACTTCCATCCCCTCTCCGACTCAGTAAACAACTCCACGCACAAATGATCACAACCGGTTCCGATTCCGGAACCATCGCTAAAACCGCACTCCTCGACATGTATTCAAGACACGGGTCATTGGACGAGTCCCTAAAGGTGTTTGATGAAATGTGTCACAGGGATGTTGCTTGGAACGCTTACTCTTGTGTTTTCTTCGGTGCGATCTTCCCCGTGGGGCTATTGGCGTTCTCATTGCAATGGAGAGAGAAAACGTTGAGCTCAGTGAGTTCACACAGTGTTCTGTTTTGAAATCTTGTGCTTCTTTGAAGGCTTTGGAACTTGGTACGCAGGTTCATGGTTTAGTGGTATCTATGGGGCCTGACTTGGTTGTTTTGAGCACTGCCCTTATTGATTTTTACTCTACCGTTGGGTTTGTTGATGATGCCTTGAAAGTTTTTCATGGTTTGGAGGGTTGGAAGAAGGATGATGTGATGCATAACTCGTTGGTTTCTGGGTGCATTAGGAATAGGAGATATGAGGAGGCGTTTGATGCATAACTCGTTTATTTTGTATTTTTTTTTAAATATACCTAATGTTAATTATACATTCTACTGTGGAGGAAAGTATAAATACCCATTCATTGATTTACAGCCAATATCAGGTAATGGTCAACTATCCCATTGCTGGGAAACTTTCTTCTTTTCCCAAATTAAATGAACCCATGTTTGGATTAGCTTATACAGAGCTTATGAACACAGCTTATGACTGATTCATAAGCTATTTTGGGCTTATTTTTCATAAGTTACCCAGGATAATTTATCAAAATAGCTTATGGCTTATATAAAATAAGTTTCACTATAATTTTTTTTTATTATAAAAGTAGCTTATACAGTTTATGCCATAAGCAGTAGATAAGCTTGTTATCCAAACAGGGCCTAAATTTTTCTATGCATAAATACTTTATTATTTCAATATTAATATGCAAGTTAGGGTGAGAATAAGTGAAGCAACCTAATCGGCATTATACTTTACCTAATCCTAGACACATTTGTCAAATAAGTTAGGTTAAAAGTTTATTTATTTAAAAAAACATGCATGCTTTAAGCAATTTGAAAAACATTTTAAGCTTGATATATAAGTCACTCTATTTAAGTAAATATAATCAATTAATAGCAGTATATTGAATTTATTATAATGTCTTGAAATGATATATCTATTAACCTAATTAAAAATTTGGTTCCATTGATCTTATATATAAAAAATTAGAGATGTTAACTTAGATATATGGTTGTGGTCTTTTTAAATACCTTAATACATATATCTTTGACCTTTATTTTCTACCAAAAAAAATAATAGACCTTTATTTAGCCTTTTAAGACATGCCAAACTTTTTAAAAGGTAATATTGTATGTTTTATATGCCAAACTTTTTTCTTAAAATATGCAAGTGTAATTTTCTTTAGGCTTTGTGAAAGACACAGTTCAAGTAAATAGATCATATCCAAGTTTTATATTTGGGATATGAGCTGTTAACCATGTTTAAGCGATATCTACCTAACTTTACACTTCCACCCTAAACAAGGACTATTCAGCAATGAGCTTGTTCACTGTCTTATCACTAGTAGGTATTAAGAACGGGTGGCGTTTATGATGCACAAGCACAGAAATTTGTGCATGTGCACAAACGGAACAGAAACTGGTTGTAGACAGTTTCATCAGTTATGTAGGTATTTCAATATTTCCCCACAACACAGTTGCAAATCTCATTATATGGCTCAAACTTTCATTTTTTAAAACTTGACCCAAAACCAGAAATTGTAATCGTCCCCTGGAGACTCTGAATTCGACGCTGCGAAGCTCGATGAGCAGTAAAAAGCATTTGCAGCACGAGTTTTGGCCGTCTCTCCTCCGACTCCACCACGTTCCACTGCAAGGCCGCCCTCACCTTCCGCGACTTCTACCTCTTTCGTCGCATCGGTGCCGTCTACCTCTGCCGCCTCCGCAGAGCCAACGGCTAATTCGACAACGAAGAAGAAGACGTGAGCTGCTTGTACGCCATGAAGGTGGTGGACAAAGATGCCTTCTCTCTCTCCTTTTTCCTCAATAACCCGCGGAGGCACAAAGCTCCATAGCTGCGCGGAGGCACTACGACCGAACCACTGCCAATAACCCTCAAATCAAGTCGCACGACACCTACGATCAAGGCCACCTAAGGCAGCCACTGCGCATATCGTGGACGAACGTGGAGTGGTCACAGAGGAAGTGGCACCCGGTGTCGAAGACGGAGGGGGCATCGTGCAAGTTCACGGCGCACAGCGGCGTTGATGTGTTGGCGATCCATCCAGCCACGTGTCTCGGGTCACTGCTGCAGCCGGGGATGAATACTGTTAGTTGTTGTTGCTGGTCTTATTTTTGGTGGTTGGTTAACAATTGTATTTAGGTAGGATTTGACACACTGCTTCGGTTTTGGTCCATTGGGTTGCTGCAGTGTTTGAGGTTTGGGGTGTGTTTGACTCTCATGAAGGACCTGCTCTCTCGTGATTCCTCTTCTGACCCTTTGTTGATTTCGCAACTTGGGTACATCCAATTGCAAATTGGTGACTTGGAGGGTGCGAAAGCTTCGTTTTTGAAAGCAGATAATGAGGGGAAGAGCAATGGGTCATCGTTGTTGAGCAATGAGGGGATGGGGGTTCCAGCCTCTAGAATAGGGTGGGGTATGATAGGATATCTTCTGTTTTAGTAGATATTTTCTGTTTTAGTTGGTTTTTGATCTTCTAGAGTAATGCCTATTAACTAGGAAGTGGGTGGTTATTTTATTTATCAGATGTTTGCCACGTCTTAGGTAACCTGGCCCATTTTCTTGCTTTCAATTAGGACTGTAAAGGCTATTTAATTGCTGTAAGTTATTTCATTCAATAATATAAGTCATTCCCAGATTGTTGTTTTACTTTGCTTGAATTCTTAGTTCTCAACATTCTGGTATCAAAGCCCCCACTGGGCTTGATAGAAAGAGTAGCAGACTTTGAGTGACTTACAAACAGAGAGAGAAACATGACGAGTGAAGGAAGCTTTGTGCAGCCTGCAATTCCCCGCTTCGATGGTCATTATGATCATTGGAGTATGTTGATGGAGAATTTTCTGCGATCCAAAGAGTACTGGAACTTGGTGGAAACTGGTTATGAAGAACCAGCACAGAGAGAAAATGTGACAGATGCAGAAAGAAGGAGGCTAGACGAGTTGAAGTTGAAGGACCTGAAAGTAAAGAACTACTTGTTCCAAGCCATCGATCGTACCATCTTGGAGACAATTCTTCAGAAGGACACCTCAAAGCAGATTTGGGACTCTATGAAGAAAAAGTATGAGGGAAATGCAAGAGTGAAGCGGTTAAATCTTCAAGCTCTTCGCAAAGAGTTTGAAACCTTGGAGATGAAATCTGGTGAGAAAGTTTCTGATTATTTCTCAAGAGTAATGTCTGTGTCCAATAGAATGAGGGTGTATGGTGAAAAAATGGTTGATGCTACCATTGTGGAGAAAATACTTCGATCCTTAACAGACAAATATAATTACATTGTTTGCTCTATTGAGGAGTCGAAGGACATTGACACTCTATCCATCGATGAGTTACAAAGCTCATTAATTGTTCATGAGCAGAAGTTTCATAAGCATGATGCAGAGGAACAAGCCTTGAAAGTAACTCACGAGAATAGATCAGGAGGAGGAAGAGGTCGTGGTCAAGGATCATTTAGAGGAAGAGGAAGAGGTAAAGGGCGTCATACCTTTGACAAATCCACTATTGAATGTTATAGATGTCACAAGCTTGGACACTTTCAATATGAGTGTCCTAGTTTTGACAAAGAAGCAAATTATGCTGAGCTTGATGAGAATGAAGAGATGTTGTTAATGTCATATGTGGAGCAAAATGAAGCAAGCAGAGAGGATGTATGGTTTCTGGACTCAGGATGCAGCAATCATATGTGTGGAGACAAAGCATTGTTCAGTGATCTCAATGAAAGCTTTAGACAAATTGTGAAACTGGGAAATAACTCAAAAATGTCAGTGAATGGGAAAGGGAATGTGAGGCTGCAACTGAGTGGTGTTGTGCATGTGGTCACAGAGGTGTTTTATGTGCCGGAGTTAAGGAACAACTTGTTGAGTATTGGCCAGCTGCAAGAAAGAGGGTTAGCAATTCTTATTCAACATGACAAGTGTCGTATTTACCATCCAAAGAAAGGATTAATTATCCAAACAGATATGGCAGCAAATAGAATGTTCTTTCTGTTAGCTAATTCTCAACCAAGAAAGGAAGCTTGTTTCCAATCAACCTCTCAAGACTTGTCTCACTTGTGGCATCGTAGGTTTGGTCATTTGAGCTATAAAGGCCTAAGAACCCTTCAGTTTAAGAAAATGGTTCATGGGCTACCGCACTTCTCTGCCTCCGCAACAGTATGCACAGCATGCATGGTAGGAAAGCAACACCGTGACCCTTTTCCAAAGAAAAGCAATTGGAGAGCATCACAGAAGCTTCAACTAATTCATGCAGACTTGTGTGGTCCGATCACTCCCGTATCAAATGGCAACAAAAGGTACTTAATATGTTTCATTGATGACTTTACTCGTAAAATATGGATATATTTTCTGGTAGAGAAATCAGATGCATTCATAACTTTTAAACACTTCGAAAGCCTTGTTGAGAAAGAAACAGGGAGTTGCATTAAGTGTCTACGTACTGATCGAGGAGGGGAGTTCAACTCACAAGAATTTAACCAGTTCTGTAAAGAGAATGGGATCAAGAGGCAACTGACAGCTGCATACACTCCACAACAAAACGGAGTTGCAGAGAGGAAGAACAGGACAGTTATGAATATGGTGAGGAGTTTGCTTTCAGATAAAAAGATTCCAAAGAATTTTTGGCCAGAAGCCGTGAATTGGGTTGTTCATATTCTAAATCGCAGTCCTACTCTAGCTGTGAAAGACATGACTCCAGAAGAGGCTTGGAGTGGAATTAAACCTTCAGTTGAGCACTTTCGGGTTTTTGGATGTGTCTCACATGTGCATGTACCAGATGCCAAGAGAAAAAAATTGGAAGACAAGAGTTTTAGTTGTGTGCTGTTGGGAGTCAGTGAGGAATCCAAAGCCTATAGGCTTTATGATCCAATATCAAAAAGGATTGTGGTAAGCCGAGATGTCAAGTTTGAAGAAGATAAATGCTGGGATTGGAATGATAACTATAGAGAGTTAATTTCAGTTGATCTAGAGTGGGGTGAAAATGAAGGAGAAGTTGCCTTGAACGATGACATTGAGGAGGATAGTGAAGGAGATAATGGTGCAGAAGAGGTGGAGACAGATTCCTCAAGCAACATGAATGATGTGAGCCCACCTAGCTCAAATGAAAGGAGACCCAGAAGAAGACCAGTCTGGATGAATGACTATGAGAGTGGGGAAGGTATTTCTCAAGAAGAAGAAGAAGAAGATGTGACTAATATGGTACTGTTTACAACAGCTGATCCTGTGCATTTTGAAGAGGCTGTAAAGAGTAAGAAGTGGAGAGCAGCTATGGACGCTGAGATGAAAGCTATTGAGAAGAATGAAACTTGGGTGTTGACTGATCTTCCATCACATGCCAAAAAGATTGGAGTTAAGTGGGTCTATAAGACAAAACTTAATGAAAAGGGGGAGTTGGACAAGTACAAAGCACGTCTAGTAGCTAAAGGATATGCACAACAGTATGGAGTCGACTACACTGAAGTATTTGCACCCGTGGCGAGAATGGACACAGTTCGAATGATTATTGCTCTTGCTGCACAAAGAGGCTGGACAGTATACCAATTAGATGTAAAGTCTGCATTTTTACATGGTGAGCTGAATGAGGATGTATTTGTGGAACAACCAAGGGGTTATGAGAAGAAAGACAGTCCAAACAAGGTCTATAAGTTGAAGAAGGCTCTATATGGGCTTAAACAAGCCCCACGATCCTGGTTTAGCAGAATAGAAGCTTATTTTGTGAAGGAAGGATTTGAGAAATGTCACAGTGAGCACACCTTGTTTGTCAAAGCGAGTAAAGAAGGTAAAATTTTGATTATCAGTATTTACGTTGATGATCTTATTTTTACTGGGAATGATGAGTCTATGTTTGAAGATTTTAAAAATTCGATGATGCATGAATTTGATATGTCCGATCTTGGAAGGATGAGATATTTTCTTGGTATTGAGGTGCTGCAAAGAGATGATGGAATCTATATTTGTCAAAGGAAGTATGCCATGGAGGTGTTGAGGAGATTTGGAATGGAAGAAAGCAACTTTGTACTTAATCCTATTGTCCCAGGTTTCAGAATTTGCAAGGATAAAGAAGGTGTTAAGGTGGATGCAACTTTCTTCAAACAAGTGGTAGGTAGCTTGATGTACCTAACAGCTACTCGACCTGACTTAATGTTTGTGGTTAGTCTCATTAGTCGATATATGGAGCAGCCAACAGAACTGCATCTGCAAACAGCAAAAAGAGTGTTAAGGTATCTAAAGGGAACAATAGATTTTGGGATTTTCTACAAGAAGGGAGGGAGTGCTGACTTGGTGGGTTATGCTGATAGTGACTATGCTGGTGATTTAGAGGATAGAAAAAGCACTTCTGGGTATGTTTTCCTAATGGGCTCAGCTGCTGTCTCATGGTCGTCTAAAAAACAGCCTATTGTTACTCTTTCAACAACTGAGGCAGAGTTTGTGGCTGCTGCATACTGTGCCAGTCAAGCTGTTTAGATGAGAAGCATTTTGGAGAAACTTGGGCACTCTCAACGTGGCAGTACTACAATGTTTTGTGACAATAGTTCAACAATCAAACTCTCCAAGAATCCTGTGTTACATGGACGCTGCAAGCACATTGATGTTCGTTTCCATTTCTTGCGTGATCTTACAAAAGAAGGAGCTGTGGAGTTAGTTTTTTGTGGAACACAAAAGCAAATTGCAGATGTGATGACCAAGCCTCTTAAATTGGACAATTTTCTTAAGCTTCGAAGTTTGCTTGGAGTTTGCCAAGTACCAAAAGTAAACTGATCGCTCAGTTTAAGGGAGGGAATGATAGGATATCTTCTGTTTTAGTAGATATTTTCTGTTTTAGTTGGTTTTTGATCTTCTAGAGTAATGCCTATTAACTAGGAAGTGGGTGGTTATTTTATTTATCAGATGTTTGCCACGTCTTAGGTAACGTGGCCCATTTTCTTGCTTTCAATTAGGACTGTAAAGGCTATTTAATTGCTGTAAGTTATTTCATTCAATAATATAAGTCATTCCCAGATTGTTGTTTTACTTTGCTTGAATTCTTAGTTCTCAACAGGGTAGGGGAAAGAGGTGGGTGGCGTGGATTTGGGGGAGCGGAGGTTGACAGTGGAAAGAGCCACCGAGCCACCGCCGCCATTGCTTGCCCACCGGCGTGGTGACGATAAGATTCGGATGCAGCGGAGAGGAAGAGTGGGATGCGAGGATGGTGATGAGGGAAGGATTATGTAAGTTAAGTTGTATGTATTCTCATGTTAAAATAATTGATCTGGGCCTTCGATATTTTCAACACAAAAATAATATGATGATCTAATGGTTATAAACATTAGATAATGTCATGGCGACTTTGCAGTCTGCTCGCATGATTTAGATATCATGGCCACTAAGCAAATAATGAAACTGCTTGGCAAAATTTGTAATTTTTCATAAATGTAAGCTTTTTTGATAATTAATACCTTCTCTATACACCAATCAGTAATTCTTTATAATACTTCCTTGTTACCTTTTGAAAGAGTTCTCCTTCTCTGATCCTGGCCTTCGATTTTAAAAGGACAAAAATCTATGGCATTTACATCATTTGTGCATCATGCACAAATTTATGTGCTTGTGCATCATAAACGCCACCATATCGACCTTAAATTGCTACTATTTATTTAAGTTGATTGTATTTATAAATTCTTAAAGTGGAAAAATGACGCTTCAGAGCGTTTGTAGTTTTTGGCTAAGATTGGATTCGAAAAACATTTTTCTCTGCTATAACAGTGACTTGTTTTGGGGATTACTTTGCAATTATGTAGCTTTAAAAATTTAACCTTATAAACCTTATATATTACAAAATTAACCCCGAAATTACCTCTTATTATAGGTTTTTTTACTGGTTCATGGTGAGCCACATGTCACAATGGTTCACCCTAAAGCCACCAAAATTATGAACCAAAATAAACAGAAAAATATTAATATAAATTTTCCTCATTGGATTAATTCGATTTCGAAATAGCCTCGATCTAAACTGAACCAAAGTTTTGTGCGTGGTCTATATTCTATATCAAGTAAATATGTTCAACTCAAAGTTTAGATTTAGAAAATGATGAACTTGTTCATTATCATGTCATGATTAAGGTCCCATGATTAATAGGTATTAAAGCTAGCCACTCTATCTTCAGAAGAAGAAAAAAGTTAGCCGCCCTATCAACCAAAACTCCAAAAGGTCGCCACTATTATTTAAGACGAAGTATAAAGGCCGAGAAATTTGATAATAATTAATTTTTTTCATTACAGATAGTAATAATTAATTAATCATAAAGCATTCACCTCGCTACTAATTAGGAGGTGTTTGGATGAATTTGTTTGAAATTGTTTCATGACATCATGCCTGTGTAAGTATTGATAATATTTTATAAAAATAATTTATGATATATCTATAAGATATTTTTAGTTTATTTTTTATAACTTATAGAAATAATTTATACAAATTTTGGGGAAAATGTTTAATTATACACTATCACATACGCGCACCCCAAACGTCTAAATAAAAAAATGTTTACATGCTTCATTTTTCAATAATTTTCTCACTTTTATTTTTTTTTTCACTTTTGTATTCTTAATCTTCACTCTAAGAATTGATATCAACAATATCGTTATTTTTTTTTTCTTTAATCATTATCTTGATGAAAACACTTCATATTATTCCTATTGTTTTAAAACAAAATATTATATTTTTTTAACGGAAAAACAAAATATATTATATTAAAACTAAGATACAACTAACTGAAATTGATGTGAATGGTTAAGACTTCTTATCCCTTAATCAATATCGAGATTAATCTCCGTCATCGTATAAGAAAAACTAAGATACACCGTAAGATAATTAATGTTCTCTTAAGTTTAACACTTGCTTGTTTAGATGGTAATAATAGCAGAGTGGCAGTGCAGCAGATCGATTACCAGCAAAAGCAGCGTGGCATTAATTTTCAAATAAATAAAAGAGATGCATATCATCGAAGGGCCCGTAGTGGGCGCTTAAGCCGGATATGGTCAACAAAATTAATGCATGCATATCACTACATGACTGTGAGTACCGAGGTAGTTACGTGTTCTTCCTTCTACATGAGGATTCTTTTACGAGTTGTAATTAATTAAAAAAAAAGAAAAGAATTCTTTTACGAGTTGCTCATTAAAAAAAATTATGACTTTTATTGACCATTTCGTATACTCCCTCATCTATGTTGAATAAGAATAATTCTAAACTTTTTTATTTTTTAACAAATTCTCCTAATTATTACTTCTTTTGATCCAAAATATAAGTAACATAGACTAAGAAGTATTTTGAAATTGAATAATCCTAATTAATATTCACTAGTTTCAATATTTATTTTCAAAATTACCTCATTTGATGTGTCTCGTAAATATAAATATTGCATTAAATGAATGGTATAATTGAAAAACTAACATTTAATTTATATGAAAATTGATGAATGTTGCTTATATTTTGGACCAAGAAAAAATGTCTTTGATGCTTATATTTTAGACTGGATGGAGTAAATAAAGAAGTATTAAATGTTTCTATGTTTTTAAAATATTAAATACTTAGAGCATCTCTATTGGAGAAACCCATTTTTAAGTACTTAAATGGGTCTCACCTTTCCACATCACTCATTTTTAATTTTTTAATTGAAGTACCTAATAGGTACCCAACTCCTCCGACCCAGCACTTCTAAAAAAATTCTTAAATGGATTTCACCAATAACCACACATTACTCATTTTTATTTATAAAATGCAACCGTATCCACACAAACAGTGTAGGCACCGGTGCTTGCACAAGCACTTGTGCTGGTTAAGTACTGTGCTTTGTCAAAGTTACAGCGGTAAAGTCACGGTTCTTATTAGGTACTCACTTTAAGTATTGGGTGATGGAGATGCTCTTACTTTTTAAAGTAGTATGAGAATATATATGATTATTTATAGGAAGATATAACATTTTTCTTTAAATTTAAAACACATTTTAAACTATTAGAATTAATTTCCAACTGAATTAAAACTTGTTCGGCATTCAAGCATTCTAGTTATGTTTAGCAACTATTCCATATCATGTTAGGGCGAAATAATGCTCTATTGCATGACATCTGATGAATATTTTATTTTTTTACACCTTCAATCCCATAATAATAATTCTTTTAGAAGAGTAAAAATGTCTCAAATTAATTATTATTTTATTTTCTCGATGTAGCATTAATTATTTTTTTCAACTTTACCTCAAATAATATTTTTTAGAGTGTTGTATTTGATTTTGAGTAATATAAATAATAAAACTAATTTGATAAAATTGTTATTCTCACCCATTAATTTATTATATTTTTTTAATCTGTGTAAAAAACCTTAAAAGACATTTTTTATAGAACAGAGGGAGTATAATTATTTGAACCATATGCATGTTTAATTAGATAGACAAATGTATCTGTTTTTGGAGTTATGATCATCTCTATTTATTTTTCTCTCTATTTTCTCTATTATTATACTTTTAGAGAAAATAAATGACCTAAATGTGATACATACATAGTGAAAAGTGTCATTTATTTTATTTATTTTTCCAAAAGTATAATAAAAAAAAAATAAAAAAAATAAATAGAAAAAATTCTACCTCCTGTTTTTGTCAATAGCTAGCCATGCGCCAAATGATATTAAATATGAATTGGGGGGGGGGGTGCTCTTTCTCAGATATAATATTTATACAACAGTTCACAATATAATTAATGGAATATTTTAATTTAGTGGCATTAACTTAACGATAATAACTAATACTAAATGACAGAGTAACATGTTACATGACCAAACACCGTGTACCTTTTTGACTTACCGCAGGCTATATATATATATATATATATATATATATATTTTGGATATATATTATGGGATCCAAAACACCTATACTGATCTTCATTATTACCAATATAGTTAAAATTGGACTGACCAATCCAATCGGTTGGACTAGAAACAGAACCCCTGTCTAGTTTGGAAGACTCTGGAATCGGCCTGCGAGAGAACCGATCAAGAACTGAAAAAATCGATTAAAAATCGGTCAAAACTAGAAAAAAAAAAAAAGGGTAAAAACCGATTGGATCGGTTTGCATTTTATTATTATTATTATTTTTTAAAAAATCAAAATTTTTATTTTTTTTATTTTTTTAAAAGAAATAGATGTCATTTTCTTCAATTATTTATAATTTTGAATATTTTATATTATAAATTATGACATTTAGTAGTGAAGTTTAAGTTTTCTTTATAAAATTATGACTTTTATGTGAATTTTTGCTAAATATTGTATAGAGTTTAGGGTTTAAAATAATATTATATGTTATATATTATATTATATATTATGTTTATAACTAAAATAATATTATTTAATTATATCCCTGTTCAACCGGTTAAACCCCGGTTAAACCTCTGAACCTTAAATACATACCCTTATTGATTCAATGACTGATCCGATTTTGACTACGTTAATTATTATATTTTTATTTCTAATCTAAATCATAAGAGACAGTACTCCTACTAGTTGGAGAGAGTATAATTCTGTGCCAATGATTGACATGTGGCACGATAGTCAAGATTTACATGTTAAACATTACTTTAAATTAAAAAAACAAAAATGTTACCCCTAAAAAGTTTATGTTTGGAAATTGGACCCACTTACAGGTGTTTACCAGAGAAAGCAAGTTGCAGTCAAGTACTAACCTCTAATTTGAGAATGCATTTAACTAATGAGATTTGTTATAATAAAAGGTTGCCGCACTTCTAATGAACTGGATTTGGAGTTCTTAATGCACATGATGCGAATTGGACAAACCCATATGGAAGAGATCCCATCCGTTTCAAATTCCAAGTTTGCTAGTACATTTTTTGCCAGGTACTCCTAGGGATTAAATACTTTCCCGGCAAATTGCAAATTGCAAATTATAAATGTATAATAATTAAAGATCTTTACGATATTTATTGAAGAATAAAGATATACTGGACTCTATCTAGTTTGAATCTTTAGTTGTTTAAGATTTTGACGCATAGATTAAGAAATAATTAATTAAATAAATTTTAGATTAAAATGACCCTATTTATTATTCGTCATTCTCAATTATTATAATTATTTTTCCACTTAAAATTTATTAATTATATTAAAGATATAGTTGAAAAAATGTGATAAATTATTTCTTGAAATCCTAAAACAACCAGAGTTTTTGGACAAAAATAAAAAACTAAAACTACAAAAGATTTAAACCGAAGGGAGTAGTAGTATTTAATAAAATATATGTCGTTTTATATTTTAAATTTTTTTAAAAAAGTTTAGCAAATATTTTTCATTTTTAATCTCTTAATAAATATTAAGACATTGGTTAGCATTTCAATATTTGTTCAATAATTAAAGGAGAATGAAAAAATTTCTTGTGAGATTTCCATACGAAAATCTTGTATTTAAATTTTATAAATATTCATCAATTTGATAGTGTTTATTTATTTATATTTAAATAAATATATTATTTTGTATGAGGATCCATTTCCTAATTAAAAGACATACTTTTAGTTTATTCCTAGAGTTATGTGATATTTTTTCTTCGGGGCCACTTCATCTTCATCTTTGTAATATAAAGTTAATCACGTGTATCACATAATGGTTTGACTATTCTGTGAATCATTGAAAGAAAAATATAATCCTCTGACACGGTCTAAAAAATATACAAGAACTGTTAAGTATAGAATATTAAATTTAATGTTGTGAAGAAAGTAGTATAAATTAAAATTGCAAAACCATAGTAATTCTTTGACCCTCCGAAATCTTTGCATATCTCTTTTTTATTCATTCGGATTCCTTAAAATTACAAAAATAGGTCGCTTAATATACCACCCCAATATTGCTGGATGACTTGGATTTGCTTACATATTTGGCTGGTGTAGTTGAAAACCACTCAAATGCTTGCCCTTTTTTTTTTTCCTTCGTTTAAAAGAACTAAACTTCTGGTTAATTGGACCAAGTGACCAACCACGAGACTCAAATGCTTGCTTCTACCGTTGAAAAAAATTATAATATCACACAATATTTCCCCCCAACATCTCTATTAATTAATTTTTCTTAAGATTTTGAAAATAATTTCATGGCCTTGTCCAAGGAGAAATTATTGGAATTTTTTCCATATATTTGTAATTAGTCATCGATGGATAAGTGTGTATATATATCAAATTAAACCGGTTAATGTGCATATATATATATATATATTGTAGTATATAAGTGTAAACATTTCAATTTAAAAGAGATATTTCCTCTCTTGGGCTTTTCTCATTGCCTAACAACTGATTGATTGGGGAAGTCGCATTAAAGCACATTCAAACTATAGAGACTAGAAAATAAGCTCTGGGCCGGGGGGAAAAAGCTTGACAATAGAAGTATGTTATGTTGGGACGGGTTTTTAAATAAAAAAGTTTCCAGTTTCTTTCCGGCTGGTGGTTGTGATGTTGTCATTATTGGGTCACATGCCATGAACTGGTTAATTACACAGAATCCATAACAACCACGTATTTATTATTTGGGAAACATGATAATTAAGTATATAATAAAAATGACCAATCAAGTAGTAGAAGGAGTTATTATTTTAAAGAGTTTAAGTAATTTGTCATGTGCAATGGACTTGAATAGTGGATGCAAAAGTTGGCCTATTGGTCAATCAAATTATGAAGTTATGTGCAACAAATCTATAGAGATCCATTCAGATGTCAAAAATAGAATTTTAGTTCAAAATTAAATTGATTTCAAATTATAAAAAACGGGTAACTACAAATTTAAATTAAAAATATGAGAAGTAAATTACCCAAGCACTAAATTACAGAAACCAAAAATATAATTAAGTCTTAATAATAAAATGCGTGAAAGTTTCATATTAAGACGGGGAAAAAAAAGATAGAATGTTCTCCTTGTTATAGTATTATGTGAACTTGTCGTTTGTAAAGAGTGACCCCTTTGGTGTCTCCAACATGCTGAACCCAATAGGTTTTCACCAGTTCTAATGCCGGCAGAGACCAATTTTGGGCCCAAAAAAAGAATGTTTTATTGGGTGATGCTAAACTTTTATTTTTAAAAAAAGGAATAAAATGATGAATCTTGATTTTAATTCCTCCAAAATATGAAATCATTATTTTTTTATTCCTATTGTCATGTGACATTCGTTTACTAATTATGTGTCTAACAGAAGGTCAAGTGGGTATCCCAATTGACACCCACCAATGTCTATTGTATCACATTAGCACGTGATATCCCAATATTTTTGCTTAATCCTTAAAGTGAATGTTATCAATCTGTCCTAAAATGAACACTAGAGACCAAAATTAATTATTTCAAATTTTAAAATTATGAAAATAAAAAAAAATCAAAGAAATTTTTTAGAAAGACCAAAATCAAAATACATTCATTTTACAGGGACCAAAGCTAAATATAGTTATTTTAAACGGACATTTTTTCTTCCAAATTATTCAAGTGGGAAATATTTTAAACTAACTGACTAACCTAACTGATCTACAACTGGTGTCAATGCTGCTCAATCCTTTCCAAGTACCATAGAAGCAAGGTTAGCTTGATTGCAAACATAGTGAACAAATAAGTTAGCAAGACCAATTTTATTGAATGAAGGATTAAGAATAGGAGAGAAAACTCTCATTCAAGGGTTTTCCCTTTACAGAGGACACTTCTCTGTTCACAATAACTAACAAATTTGTAGAATAATTCCCTCCATCCTGGTTACCCACATTTATAATTTCTTTTAACTAACTAACGAATTTAATTAATCCCAATTACTATAACCACTCTTTGTTATCCCCACTGAAGCCATTGTACAGTAAGAATTCGAACGTTACGAAGCATTGACATATGTTTTCTGTTTTAATGAAATATATATTTGCCTCCCTCTTCTTCTCGTCTTAATTAAAAGACATGAATCTAAAATGAGTCGAAATTGATTACTTAATATATGTGAATAGCCCTGTTATACAGAGTTTCAACTTATGCTGAAAATAACGACTTAAAAGTTTCGAATTTTAAAGATAAAAGTTGAATCACAATTACTAATCTCAGTTTAAGATTTTTTAATATTATAAAACCTCTTTGTAAACTAGAAAGTGGGGCATGCTTATTTGGTGAATGGTGAGCTCAGCTCAAATGGAGTATGTTGTCTATACAAATATTTTATTCACAAATCTTTTTATATAAACAAAAAGTATTATTAAAAAGAAAACAACAAACCAGAGCTAGAAAAGTGGCAGCATGTTTATGAAAGTATTTAATCCAATCCAATGATAAGAATCTACATGGCTTTATGCAACAACCCAAAAAAAAAAATCTGTATTTGGAATGCGAATGCACATCCCATTTTGTACACTGTCAATCCACATGTTTTTATCATCTTTCAATTCATATGGAAGTTGTCTCTTGTCAATTCCACAGATAAAAGAACTTCTGCGACGCGTGTGCTAAAGAGTTTAGGGAGTTCTCAAAGTGCCATCAACTTCATAGCAGAGTATATATCTATTGTCACAAGAGCGATGGGCACGGTGCTGATAGGCAATTGCAAATTTATCTCTTACCATATAGTCATCGCAAAAATCCTAAGGAATTACGGTCATGTTTAGGTTCAGAAGTGCAACTTTTAGCTTTCGAAAACTTTAGAAAATACTATTAAATAGTAGATAGGTATTTATGGAAAAATTAAAAAAGAAAACTTTTGAAAGAATTAAAGTTTAAAAGTTCATTTGAACTAATATGAAAAATTATTAGCAATAAACTCATATCATATTATAAATATTTATAATTATAGAAAAAATTATTCAAACAAACTGTATGTATTTCATTTTGTTTAATTCTGGTCAAAGACAAGCCCACAAGTAGTAGGACACACAGGTTTGTCAACTAAAAATTTGTTAGAAATGATCGAACCCATTAATCTTCAAAACTCAAAGGTTGTGTTACACGGGATCTCATCACTAGGACATAGCTATCCTTTCAATTAGTGGTCGGTCATGTGGATTGCTTTGGCAGTTGGTGAGATTTCAGGACACAACACCAAATTAGCCAAAACCCCGCATGGTTGTGTTTCCTCTATCACTATCTGATTTGAAACACTGATTTGAAGTATGGAATTTTCCGCATGGTTCAAATAAAGTGCATAATCGCGGTCTCTTTCTGTCAAATTTTCGGGTGGAATTATTGAAAAAAATAACATGTCTCTTTCCATAAAAAAGCACACCCTTACGTTTAGGCTTTCCATCGGTAGAGTAGAGAGATGGTGTTATAAAAAAAAAAAGAGTAGAGAGATGGTAATTTTTAATTTCACTTGAGCAATAGCCAGTAGGTTGTTCGTCAAAAGCAACCCACTTTATAGATTCAAAATCCATAATGAAGTAATTAGGTTGGGCGATTAATTAATTATAGATGCCAATTATTTCTTTGCGATCTCCACGGTTCATGACTTTTAATAGCAACTACCACTTCTAACCACCCCAACTTCAATCATGCAATGCATAAGTAAAGGTGAGCAAGGCCAAGATATAGTTGCCTACCATTTTAGGCCTTGTTCTGCACCTCCTTTCACATAATTTCTTCTCCTACTCATTTATTTAAGCAAGCACTTCCATTAAATTTTGAAACAAGGGGATTTGGATGAGGTGGGGTCCCTTGAGTTGTTGAAATTCAAGGCTATTTTGAACTACTCTCCAAATAAAATAGTTTATAGGCTTTTGACATTAACACGATATCGCCCTTCTTGGAGAGAGACAAAAAATCTTAAGTGTGACTATATCTTGAATCGAGAATTAGTCTCGTAGCCAAAGCTGTGGGGATACCCCGGAGTGGCATGAGGGTTAAAGTCACTTGTTAAGGTGGTTTACTAAAAGAATAATATTCCCTTTGAATTTAAATGATCTCATAAACCTTTGCTTTTTTTTTTGGGTCATTATAAACCTTTGCTTTATGACTGCATTTTCGCACGCCCACCAAATTTTTGTAGAAAATTTACTATTGTCTGCTAACACTAACCTCACACCCAGCAACGTATGGGCCGGTGTCTTATCTCTGTTAACATTTGCCATCCCCTGCTGCTGCTATATTGCTGCAAGCTCTACATGGATTTTTGCTTCAGTGAGAATAATTGAGGGAATGGGGTGATGGATCTTGGTCATTTGATGGCGGAATAAATTTGTAAATAAATATTCAATAAGTCAATGATGTGGTCAAATACTAAATATCAAATGTGAAAGGATAGACTTCAAACATTTGTATCAGTCCACCTCTCTTGGTGGATTGACTCGAACATAAGTTTGGTCTTTTTCAAACTAAAATTCAAAACACACTATTAGTTATAACAAATATAGCTAAGATATAAGGAGCAAAGTTTGGTCTCCACAACACACAGAGAGCTTTAACCGTGGCTAAGTCTCAAATCGAGGATTAATCCGGACCAAATGATCGAAACCATGAAAATTCCTTGTAGTGTTATTAGGAGGCTAAAGACCTTGATTACAATGGTTTACTAAAAACAATATAGACAAGAATTTTAATTGTGATCTATGGTCACAATTGTAGTCATATTAACTGTATTTGTTTACAATTTTTTAACTACCATAGTTTAAAATCTTAAGGCTATGTTTGGATGAGGGTTTTTGGAGGGGAGGGGGGGAGAAGATTTATAATCCCGAATTACCTTGTTTGAGAGTTTTTAAAATTAGAAAAGTTTTGTATTTTGGTGTCTGCTACCTTCTAAAATAATATTTCATTTGTCCTATTAAAGCTAAACAAAGTAATTAGGAATTATAAGCCCTCTCCTCCCTTCTCCTCCCCTCCCCTCCCTTCTCCTCCAAAACTCCACATCCAAACATAGCCTAAGTATAGCCATGCCTTCGCAGGAATGCAGTCAGCAAAAAAGCCAAAATCCAAAGTTGACCACCGTCCATTCCAAAAGAGTGAATCATGAAGATGGAAGTTCAGCTATGGCCTACATTAATTATTCTGCATGATAAATCGAGAGCCTAACTTGTTTGTAAAACGAGCCCAACTAATTGAGAGCCTATCTTAGAATAAATTTATACATATAAGGACCCTGCAAAATTTTAAGTAATTGGATATCGCCAAGAATTAATTAGGTTGTTGCCTTTTTTTTTAATGGATTTGTGAAGGCGTTGACAGGTTTTAGTATGAGACAAATTTGTTACACCAAATTGGTGGCTATATTTTTTTTGTTAGCATTCTGATGTTGTTAATTAATATATTAAGAAATGTTAGTGGATGCATAATGATGGTACATGCATTAACAGGTTGACTTATGTGAGCCTTGAAATATAGACCACATTTTGCATCCGTCTTGAACCCACGTGGGATGATTGCCAAAACAGAGTATAATCTGAATGGTTCTGATAAAATGCATAATAATAATAATAATAATAATAATAATAATATATTAATATTTATCAAGTGCATATCACATCTGTCATAAATCATGTTCTAATTTGATTGAATAAGAATCTTTTAGTTTTATATAGTTTTTTTTAGAAAGTAGTTTACTTTGTCTTTCTCTTATACACGAAAAGATCAGTTATAAACGACCATGTCTGCATTGTTATCACATCTATTTTTGTTCAAGTAAGAATAAAGGTTAGTTAAATCTTAATATATTAATTTTAAGCATCTCAATTGGTGATCTGATATTGCACATGTTTTTGAATGGGAAGACTAAGATTTGAATCTAGAATATGGTTATGTTCAGATTACAATAACCAAATTATTGAAAATATTATGATCAGATTTTATCTTATTATTAAACCGCGTCTTTTAAATTATTCCATAATTAACATGCTATGTGAAATATGCATAATTATATGTAGTTATCTTTTGGTCATGTGATCTTGCATAGGTTTTTATTTGGAACTATGAAGATTTGTATCATCGTTGTTAAAATTATATGGAACCGGGCGTTTCAACTTATTTAACCGTGAATTGGATATTTTCTCTAAAAATAAAATAAAATAAAATTTAACCTTTTAGAAACTGATTTATGTGATTGGATATTTTATACTACAAATTAATTTGTTTATACTTATTTTACATTTTATTTGATTTAACTACCATCTCTTTAAAAAATAAAAAAAATTACAAAATATATGTAATCGAATTGAAAATAAATTTGAAACAAAATTAATTAAATGATGAAATAAAAGATAATAAAATTGAATCAAATGATTTTATGATCTCAAAATGGATCCAGTGGACACCCATAGGGCATATGAACTAGTCACCCGTTGATCAGCTGAAAAGCGCCCGTCTGGATTAAGACAATGCAAGTTTTGGTTTTGGTTTTGATTTTCGTTGGAGTGCAAGTTTTTTTTTGTCAAAGAGAGTTCATAAAAAGGGGCAATGCCCAAAGCCCAAAACACCAAAGGCCCAACAACCACTATAGCCTAAGTCAAGTTTATCGCAGTGTCTCTAAACATCATCATAACTAGGGGTGTAAACGAGTCGAGTCGAGCCGATCACTTGAAGCTTGAGCTTGACTTGTGAAAAAAATAGACGGCTCAAGCTTGACTCATTTATTTAAACAAGCTTAAATAAAAGTTTGGGCTTGGGCTTGTTAAAAAAATTAAAGCTTGGGTTTGGCTTGTTAGCTCATTAATAACTTAAATTTTTACATTTATGAATTTTTTCTTAAACTATTCTTGAACTTTATTGGTTTAGTATTCCCTCAGTCTCATTTTGTTTGTTACTTGAGCTAAATTTTTTTGTCCCATTTTTATCGTCATTTTTCAATATCAATGAAGTATTTAATTTTTCCCCATGTTATACCTTACGAGAGACAGGGAGCGAAGGGGTAATTGATTGTCAACTATTATGTGAGAGAGAGTAACAAAGGACATATTAGAAAAAACAAAAATATTTTTTATGAATTCTAAGCTATTAATTGTATTTCTTAGTTCATGCGACACAACCTTAAACAACAAACAAAATGAAATGAAAGGAGTATTTAATAAAGATTAGTGTTCAACATGTGATATATGGAATTCACAAATTCTAGACTATTACGTTTAGATAATCTAGTAAATAAAAAGTTCATAATTTTTTTTAAATAACCAAATTGCATTAAAAGAAAAAGACAGGAAGCACAAGAAGTGTCTCGTCCAAATATAGTCACAAGACTTGTTTACTTCTTGACTACTACAAAAAGAAAAATATTTTTATACAAAATATAGGATCTATGCAATTTTAATTTTTGATTATATATATAAACGAGCTATTCACGAGCTCTTAATGTCGAGCCTCTAAGGCTTGAACTTGACTTATTTAAATATTTGAGCTCGAGTTTGACTTGTTTAATTAAACAAACGAGCTTGAACGAGCATTTAACAAGCCAAATCCGAATAATTCACGAATAGCTCGGCTCATTTACATCCAAAGCAAAGACATGAACCTGACAACATGAAACCGAAAGCTTAAGTTTAGAAGAACAAACAACAGCTTATTGGGAATTGGTAAATACACCCTCAAACTTTTTGACATACACCCCACATTAATGTGGAAATTCCAAAAATACCCTACAATTTTACATTATTTCCGGAAACTAAAGTTTCTGGAATACAAATTGTATGGAGACTGGAATTTCTAGAATACAATTTTGTATTCCGAAAACTGGAGTTTCCGAAATACAAATTTGACTGGAGTTTCCGGAATACAAATTTGATTGAAGTTTTCAGAATATAAAAAAGAGGATATTTTTAGAATTTCAGCATTAGCGTGGGGTGTATATTTACCAATTCCCCAGCTTATTACGTATACCCGATTCACGATTGGACATTTTAACATCATAAATGGGCCGTAGCATCATATATGGGCCGTAAAAAGAAGACGGAGAAGGTTAATAATTGACGGCAATTTATATTCGCACATACATACTTTACTATCTGCACATACATGTCCGCGGAACTATTAGTTCCGCGGGTGTATTTTTTTTTTCAACACACACACTCCGCGGAACTATTAGTTCCGCGGGTTATAATTCTTCGTGGAACTATTAGTTCCGCGAACTCCGTGGAACTATTAGTTCCGCGGGTTGTAATTCTCCGCGGAACTATTAGTTCCGCAGGTTGTAATTTAACACATACATGTCTGCGGAACTAATAGTTCCGCGGAGAATTACAACCCGCGGAACTAATAGTTCCACGGAGTGTGTGTTGAAAAAAATACAATCCGCGGAACTAATAGTTCCACGGAGAATTATAACCCGCGAAACTAATAGTTCCGCGGAGTGTGTGTGTTGAAAAAAAAATACACCCGCGGAACTAATAGTTCCGCGGACATGTATGTGCAAATAGTAAAGTATGTACGTGCAGATATAAATTCCCTAATTGACCCATAAAGGTTGGACACAGTTACACATGTTTCGTTTGTTCAGCTGGTGAAACGACTGAGCCCCAAGGCCCATGAAATATAAAACAACTGACAATAGGTCTCTGTCATTTGAACAAAAAAAATAGTCCTTTTTGTCATTGAACTTATCCATTTTTCTTTTTAAAAATGGCCTTCGTTTCAGTTATGTGCAGGCAAAAGCAATGGTGGAAAACTTTTAAGATATCATATATTCGTATGAATATAACATTTTTTAGGCATGCCGAGGAAAGTAAGAAGAAAAAAGTAGCAGCGTCTTTTTTTTTTGTTCAAAAGGAAATTTGTGTCGTTTAATAAATAAAAATATTAACATATGGAACGAGAGAGATGTACAATTAATCTGGTAAAATGATGTAAAATTCAAATTAAATTTCACCTTAGCTGCTTCCAAAAGAAATTAAAGTGGGAAATGAAATGCCCACTAGTTTAGGTTAGATTAACGTAAGAGTGACGCCGAGAGACCACAGCATTGAAGAATCGTCAAACACGCAAGACCATCATAGGACTGGAACTACTAAAGGCTAAAAAGTCGCTCATTCACGCCACCGCGGTGCAGAGCTTCACATGCTTGGCTCCTGCACCCCAACGACAACCGTATCCAACGTCTTCACAATATCTCAATAGATTATCAAGGTATAGGGCTCAAACATCAATGCATCACCAAACGCAAATTTTAATAGTGAGAAATCATAGGGATAAAAAACTACTAAAAAAAATTTAATCGGAAAACTTTTACCATCTAGCTTGGGAATTCTACCCTTTTCGTGTCAGTTCTCTGGTTAAATCCTCTGACTACCTAACCTATATATGTAGTTGCGTCCAAACATGTTAATGACATTCATAGGTGGCAAATAACAGTAAAAACATTATAAGACAAGCGACACACAACTTTTGTTTTTAATCACAAACAAACACAAGACACCAAGTTGAAGGGACGCTGCAAAACTTACACATTACATATCCTTCAACCACATCATTAACCATCTTGAAAAAAGAAAGAAGCTTGCTGAACACAAACACCATGACAACACAAAACAGAAGCTTTTTGAATCCCATTACAGTTAGGTGCATAGTGTGGTGGAACGAGTGGTATTGCCTAGCTCCTGCTCTTGCTTTTTTCAACAGCCCTGGGAGCTGCAAGTAGGCACAAAAAATAAGTAAATTGAATAAGATAGCTTAGGCTTTCAATGTAAACAAACAGAAGAAGGCAAATAGCTTCAAATTGGGTTCTATCACATTTATCTTATGGCACAATCTCTGAGTTTACATCCATAGAGCATTTTTCTAAAATTGGAGAAATAACTCACCTCTAACCATATCTGAACACTATTTACAATTTTATCATTTTTTTTATACCACACATTCAGAAGGCAGTACACTGTATACTAGTCTTGTGGAAGAAATTATTTATTTTAAAACTACAATTTGAATTAGAACTCCCGTAGTTTAATTGCAGCTATAAGATTATTTGATTACTAAGATTATAGATATAGTCTCTATCATTACTGCCACCGTTGCAAAATTGAAACAACTACCATACTAATTGAAATTTTTGCTTGCATCTAGAATGTGTTAATCGTGTGATGTGTATTAGATATACACAAGACATTGACTTTAGTGATTTTCCTTCTTTTATATTTCACTAACTAATACCATTTTCAGACCAGTATTGATTTTAAGCATATAAGATAGATGGTGTTGATAAATAATAACCTAAACCAATGGCATCAGAACTCTTCATGATCCTCAGCCTCCTGCATGTTTCAATGAACATCCTGCAAGACAATGGTTGACATCAATTTGCAGCGAATCAAACATTATGCAACTTCATTTCACGAAAGAATTAAAGGGGGCATACAAAAGGCTTAACCTATAAAAGTGGAAGTCAAGTTGATCAGTGTAAAACTATACATTATTAGGAAACAAGTTACCACATTATTAAGTAACTACTATATTTCACTTCCAGTAAAAGCCTTTGAATTTTTACAAACCCATGGCACCATGTAATTCATTCATAGTGTGAAAATTTGTACATTAATCAGTAGATCAAAATTAAATCTAATTAAATTGAGCTGACCTAGTGGCCCCCAAACATATTCTTTATTATTTCTCTTGTATTTTCTATAATAAAAAAAATCAAGTATGGCTTTAGCAATTAGCATGTCAAAAAGTTAAAAATCAATCTTTCTCCTAAAAGCTACTGTAAGAATTCCAGTACTATAATTTCAAGTAAATCAAGACCTTGCCCTAAAAAAACATGCTGCACCCGTGGGCCATGCGATCCCTAGAAAGATATAATCAAAATTGAAATTGTTCTCCAGTATTAATAAATAGTATTAAATGGTCATTATGCATTCAGAAAATTACATTTTAATATTTGATATTTCAGTATGCTATTACATGAATAGATGATAGCACACGAAGGATAACTACTCTACATGTAAGACTCTTGAGGTTCTAAGTTGAAATCAATCAGAACTTTTTTTTTTTTGAGTAATCAAAACAATGTTAAAACATATACATTTGACCAAAAAAAACATATATACATCAATTCTTTTTCCTTCTTCATTGCTTTATGATGCCTCGTGTACTCATGAACCTATAATATTTAAAGCAATTATATATTACTCCATAGGCTTGTGCTGAAATAGGAAAAAGAATCCATTAGACCCATGGGTTATAAGTGACTCCTGTAATATTTTCCGGCAGGCGCATTTAAAAAGTATAGATAAATTATTGCTGCCATTATAATAATAATGTTATGTACATCTTCACACTTCCCAGGCTTATTCACATATTCATAAGATATATGCGTGAATTGGTAAATGGTAATCTGATATTTTAAGCTGAAATGGAAGGGCTATCTCGTACACATGGATGCAACCTGACACTGATAAGTGGATACAGCAAATTCCAAAAGTTATAAAAACATGATACAACTTATAAAAGTATGATACTCACATAAAATATAAATCCTAATTAATCAAAATGAAAAGTCACATGGACAAAATAAAATACCATCATTTATCTAATCATCACGGTATCCCACTTGAATTGATACAAAAAAAAGAAGTAATTAGATATATATACTAGAAGTATCAAAAAGTGTCTGAAAAGTATTGTATCGATACCGGTATGACAACCACTTTGCAGTATCAGTCTAGTTTCCTTTCCAAGACATAATATGAATTAAAACCACAGTATTGCAAGAAAACACATTTCTATAATATAAACTTGCTATCTTTGTGTTTGGATGGGATAATGTATTTTTAGAGGTAATTAAAATACATCAATTTAAATTATTTTGTTTGGATATTAAGTGTGTAGAAATTTAAAATGAAGCAATTCTATGGAGTATTTTTTATAACTAAATTTGAGGAATTTGAGATAACACCCAGAAGTAGATTGTTCTAAATCCCTTTTCACTCTCATCAGCTTTGTACAAATTCTGAAAACCGTTCAAAATTTGAAAAAACTCTCGCTTTCTCTCTCTCCCTCTCTTCTCCCCCCACCTCTCTCGTTTCTCCATCTCTCTCGCTCTCTCACCCCCCTTCTCTCTCTCGCCCTCCCTCCCCCTTTTTCTCCCCCACCGCTCTCTCGTTTCTCCATCTATCTCTCGCTCTCTCTCCCCCTTTCTCTCTCTTGCCCTCCCTCCCCCCTCCCTCCCCTTCTCTCTCTCTCACTCTCTCTTCCCCCTTCTCTCACTATCTTCCCCCTCTCTCCCCCTCACTTTCCTCTCTCTCGCTCTCGCTCTCTCTTCCCCCCCTCTCCCCTCTCACTCTCTTCCCCCTCACTCCCCACTCTCTTTCCCCTCTCTCCCCTCTCACTCTCTTCCCCCTCACTCCCCACTCTCTCTCTTTCCCTTCACTCTCTTCCCCCTCACTTCCTCTCTTTTCCCCCTCACTCTCCCCCTTTCTCTTGAGAGGGAGAGATAGAGAGAGGAAGGGAGAGAGATAGCGAGAAGGGGGGTAAGAAAGAGCGAGAGAAAACAAGAGAGAGAGAGAGAGCGAGGGAGAGATAGAGAGTGAGAGGATGAGAGAGAGAGATAGCGAGAGGGGGTAAAGAAAGAGTGAGAGAGAACAAGAGAGAGAGGGAGAGATAGAGAGTGAGAGAGGAGGGAGAGATAGAGAGTGAGAGACAGAGAGAGAGATAGCGAGTGAGAAAGAGGGAGGGAGAGATAGAAGCAAGAGAGAGGGGGAGAGAGAGAGAACGAGAGAAAAAGAGAGAGAGAGTGAGAGGGAGAGAAAAAGAGGAGAGAGAGGGAGAAGGAGAGATAGAGAGTGTGAGACAAAGGGAAGGAGAGTGCGAGTGAGGGGGAGGGAGAGAGCGAGGGAGAAAGGAGAGAGGGATGGAGAGTGCAAGAGATAACGAGAGGGCGGAGAGAGAGCGAAAGCGAGATGTTTTTCATAGAGATGGAGTTAAAGAAAATGTCTCACACGTTGAAATTTTTTAATAATTATATCCAAACTAGAATTTTAAAATTAAAAAAATTTAATTATTCTATCCAAACAAAAAAATTTAAAAATAAAAGAAATTCAATTGAATCAATTAAATTTTTAAGAATTTTAAATTCTGTATTTTCAATTTCTCGATCCAAATGTAAACTTAGGAATTTGTTCTTTTAAAAGAAATGCCAATGTAAAGGCAGGTGGACAAATAAATCAGAACTTACTCCCAGGGAACATCACCCACAAGCATCCAATCGCCATCTTTGTCCTCATAAGTAACAACATACTCTGATCCATGAAGAAGTTCCTTCAGCTTTGTTTCATTCAGCATCTCCCTGCCCAAAGCTCCATGGGATTCACATTGACCTGAAAGCACACCAAAACAAGCAGTAACTGCATCCCGGCAAACTGCACATAAACAATTGACATATTTTTCTCACATAAAACGTCAAAACTTAACTTATTCTTTCTTACTTATAGTAAAACAGCTGAACATCTTTTCTAGAGCAGAAGATAATTCTGGATATGTAGTGTAACTCTTCAGGTCTACTTTCCTTAAATAGGGAGCACCATCCATACTGACCTTGACAAACAGTGCACCACACCCCACTTTTCCATTAACTTCATCGTTGTTCTTTGAATTAGTGGCCATTGAATTTTTCCTAAATGATCTTATAGGAGGCCACCCCACAACCTGAGCCCTGCCACAAAAGAATATGATCAGGAGATGATTTCCACTGTTAAATTCAAACTTAATGTGATATGTTCCAGTTTTCCACTTACTTGGTAACTGGTGCACTGCTATTATTATTTGCAGGACCATCATTTGGCTTCGTTGTTACTACTTCTTTCAATTTGGCTTGTTGAGCCCCAGCATTCTCAGGCACAGAACCGGGTTTTGATCCTATGTTAGAAGAAGGCCTGGGTGACAGAATTGGATTGGCCTCCGAATTAACTAGGAATTTTCCCTGCATGATTGATTGGAGATTTTTAGCATGACCCAGCCAGCATTTTAAAGAGTAAATCTCCTGGGAGTAAATTATTGGTACTTACCTCTGAGAGACCATTCATGGCATCTGAGAAACCTCTTTTGTTGCCCAAAACAGCAGCAGTCTTTGCTGCGGAATGGTGATCATCCGTCGAAGGGCGCAGAGGAAACAGGGGCTTTTCATCGAATTGAGGTGAGCTTCTTAGGCAAATGTCAGAATCTCTTTCAGGAGACTGTGATCCCGGAAGCCCGAGCCTGAGTTCAGTAGCTTTCAGATTCAGATTACTTTTACTCTCATCTGAGAAGGACGGAACAGAGCCGTCCACAGAAGAACAATCAGATAAACCCATCGACATGTAGTTGCGTTCTCTCAATTCAATGGTGGCATTGCTTTTTTTACCCTCCTCCTCCCCTATGCCCAGCACTGCTGGAGACATCACAATAAAAACTCCCAATATTGTATATTCTACCTATCAAGCAATAACAACAAACAGAAACAATACATTATATTGAAACACAGCTTCTGCCACACTTGATTTATAACAAACCCATTAAGTGATATTTGTCTCAAAACTTCTATAGAAGCAAGATAAACCTTTGTCCAGAATTTCTTTGCTTTTCGGCCAAGAGGCGTGAAATTAGCAACAATCATCAATCAAGAATAGATTTTTGAATTTTAGTAATGCAAATTGCAAAGTTAGCAAGAACACGGCTCTGATATTTAGAAGCAATATATAATTATATTTATATATACACTAAATTAAAATGGCAGCATTTAAGAGAAAAAGGTTAATAGACAAAGTTCCCAAAAATAACCGAAAGGAAATAAACCATAGAACAACAAGCAATGAAAATACAGAGAAAAAACGAGAGCCAGAGGAGATTTTATGAGCCACACTCTTCACTGAAAACACCTCTATAAGCACACTTCAGCAGAGAGACTAAAACAATTAAACAAGAAGTAGATTCTTTAACTAAAAGAAAAAGAATCAAACAAAATTTAATAAAGAAAAGAAAAAGAATGGAGAATTTAAGTGAAGAGAGTTAGTTAAACACACGGTTCTCTGGGCAACGACTATTATTCTTTCGGTTGGTTGAAAAATAAAAGGGAAAATGAAGAAAGTTGGAATGACTATGAAAAATGAAAAATCACAAACTCTTCAGTAAAAAAAAAAACAAGAAACAACTCCCTCCAAAAATAATAATAATAATAATAAAGAAAGAAAGAAAGAAAGAACGCACTTTTCTTGATGCCCTGACTGAAAGGATTTTAGAAAAGTAAAAAACAAAGGTTGAAAAATCAAAGAGGCATGACAAAGTTGGAATTTGGAAGCATGAAAGCGAAAAAGGGGGTGGGGGGAACAGACACACAGGATTCCATAACGGTTCCAGAAATTCCGGGTCCAATTGCTTGGTTTAACCAACCAATGAAAACAAAAACGTGGAAGCAACGCTTTGAGCGGAAGATTTTGGTAGAATTGTGTTTTATAGAATTGTGTTTGAAGAATTGATTTTAAAAAAATTGTGTTGAGAAGAATTGATTTGTGTTTGGTAATGATATTTTAAAAGTGTGTTCAAAAGAATTGATTGTGTTTGGATAATAAAGGTAGAATCACGTTTGATGTGTAAATATAAAAAATTTTGTGGGTCCCACACTCAGAATTGATTTTGGCAAACGGAAAAGCAACCAAGGACCTCCTTCCATCAGAATTGATTCTGGATCCCAAAATCACGTTTTAAATTTTCACGTTGGGAAAACAAACACACCCACTTTTTGCCAAAATCAAGTTTGACCAAGTCAAACTCAATTTTGGGGCTAAACGTGTGTTTGTTAATCTTAAACAAACACACACGTCCGTTTGTTTTAGATTTTGGTAGAATTGTGTTTGATAGAATTGTGTTTGAAGAATTGATTTTAAAAAAATTGTGTTGAGAAGAATTGATTTGTGTTTGGTAATGATATTTTAAAAGTGTGTTCAAAAGAATTGATTGTGTTTGGATAATAAAGGTAGAATCACGTTTGATGTGTAAATATAAAAAATTTTGTGGGTCCCACACTCAGAATTGATTTTGGCAAACGGAAAAGCAACCCAGGACCTCCTTCCATCAGAATTGATTCTGGATCCCAAAATCACGTTTTAAATTTTCACGTTGGGAAAACAAACACACCCACTTTTTGCCAAAATCAAGTTTGACCAAGTCAAACTCAATTTTGGGGCTAAACGTGTGTTTGTTAATCTTAAACAAACACACACTAAAACGTTTTACCTGAACAATCAGCAGATCAGAAAGAGTGAAGAAGGAAGAAGAGCGATTGAAGCTTTGGCTGAGAGTAGAGTAGACTGTAGAGTGGAGAAGAGAGAGAAAACTAAGGACCCTCCGTTGAGCATAAAGTAACAAAAGCTTTTGCTGTCCGATGTGAAACTCCATGCATTAAAATATGACTTTAATAAAAGAAAGCGTCTTTGTATCAAAATAAAATAAAATAAAATAAAAGAAAGCGTCTTGTAAAACCACTACTCTTTATGTAAATTTCAATTTTTTTTTACAGCTTTATGTAATTTCATTTTTATTTTATCTTAAAACAGCATTTGTATTTTCCTAAAAAAAACAACAGCATTTGTACCATCATCGGTTAAAAAAAAACAGCATTTGTACTATCACTATTATTTTTTTTGGGTAACGCACTGTCACCTTAATAAAATACAATAATAAGTTGATAATTTCGTGGAACTTATTCGAGAAAATACAGCTGTAGTTGTGACTTACGTTGAATCACTTTGATATTGATATGGTGTAAATTGTTAGAAAATGTTTTTGAAGAAAATCGCTAGAATTTTTTTAAAAACAAACCAATAACACTTGTGATGAAATACATATTGTTTATAATTTGAAATTTTCTCTCTCTTTTTTTTTAAAAGTTATGTGGTTAATTTTATGATAAAAATTAAAAATAAACTAAATGATATTTTGGGGATGTTATCATTAAATAAGGTGGATTTGGTTAAAATTTATTTATATTTTAGATCAATAAATTAGACTTTAAATTTATTTATAAATCAGTCCATATTAGTAATAAACAATAGTAAAATTAAAAATTAAAAATTAATATTATTAAAAATAAAATATTATTTTTTTATAAAAATGACCATGAAAATAATTTTTTTATTTCTTATAAAAAGATTGAAACAAATAATATATCAATATCAATAATGAAAAGAAAATAAGAGTAAATTTTATGTCGACTCACTATGAGCTATTTCTAAAAATTATACGGGAGAGTTTATGAAAACAACTAAAAACAACTTGTGCTAATATCATAAATTATTTTTATACATTTTTTAAATATATATATATAATACCTATATAATATTAATTATTATGAGTCTAAATAAACTATTAAAAAAAGTAAAACATACTATAGGGGAGAAGAAGAAGGTTGGACTTTCGTCTCCTTTTATTATTAGAAGAGAGAACCATTAACTGCAGTCTGCAGCTACCTTGCACGCTGTGGATCATTAAACCATGCATGCATGCATGCATACCCAGCATCATGGCCATGGGCACGGCTGTTCCGCATGTTAATTATGATATTTGTCATACGCCGTTGGATCTTGAACATCGTCATCATATCGTGCTCCTTCTACGGTGACGCCACTCACACGTCATTCTCATGGGCTTTGATGACGAGTGTGCTCCTTGCCTGGTTAGCCTCAACTTGGGCCTGTACTATCACAATTCTGCCCAATTTACCAAAAAAATAAACAAATATTTCAAAAATCGTTTGACAAAAAAAAAATGGAGAATGCGAACCGGAAAAAATTATTGGAATTAGATAAAAAAAATATATTAAAAGGTTAATAATGGAGAATTATTTTAACCAAAAAAAAAACTATGGATAATTACAAATAATATTTTAACGATTTTAAAATATTAGCAACGAAATTTCGAGTTTTTCATTATTATCATTATTTTAGGTAACTATAATGGCACTGGCACGATATGATTATGTCTTTGTTAATTAATATTATATCGTGGCTATTTGAAAAAATATATTTAAAAACTATCACTTATGAGAATATTACCATTCTTATTTGATAACTCAAAAATCACAAGTGGCAAATTGGTTTAATAATTTAATTTGTTTGCTAAATCAGATCGTCGACATTTTTTTATGATTTTTTATAAATCATTTGACGATTATTTTAAAAATAAAATAAGTAGATTGATCAGTTGTTTCGCATTGAACTGAACCACCAAAATGCCGACATAAAATATATTGAGCTTGATTTTGTCTATCCAAATCTATCTATTATATATTATATAGCAGGATTTGCCACGTAGGATAATGCCACATGTCATCACTAAGATCATTCAGTTTCTCGCCTAAAGTAATTTTATTTTTAATTTTTTAATTACCAATTCAGGGCAACTAACTAATTAATCATGTATTTAATTAGGACTAATAATGAGTCATCAATCATCATTTATACTAATATTCAATTTCAAATTAATTAATTGATGGTAAGTTATTATTTTTCTACTTTATGGTTAACCTTTTATATATTTCTATTTAGTATTTGTATTCTTAGTGTTTGTATGTATTGATTTTTTTTTTGCTTATTGTGTGTTTCAATATTGTTGCTATTCGTCTATTCTTCTATACTGTGTACTGACTTTTCATATCACTGAAGCTTTTTTATTTATTGATTTATTGATTTATTTATTATTTTTGTATTGTTGATGTCTTCATATTTTGACAATTAATTTATTTATTTTCTTGCGGTCTCCATATTGTTGATGTAATTTGGTTTTGTTTTGGTTCCAAAGTAGTTCGTTACTACTCTTCTATTTATCAATCCCAACTTCCCATCTAGGGCGAGTTTTTTTCTTTCTATTTTATGATTAATCATTTTTTACTTTTCAATTGTTTTTTAGTGTCAATGCATCCTTTTCTTTCGGTAGAGAGTCAAGCTACGAAAATGCATTCATATTTGTGTTGATAAGTTTTTCATTTTGTATTGATTAAAACAATTAATGAACAACAAATAATTTGTTTTTTAGTGTTGATGCATCCAATTTTTGACACTGTTTATATTTCTATTCTAAGTTTTTTCAGCTGATAATTTATAATAACTAATATTAAGGCAAATTAATTAGTAACTATCACAATTAATTAGTAACTATAGCAAATCATCAATCAAGACATAAATTAGGAAAAACAAACCATCAATCAACAAAAATATCATCAATTCAAATTTAAATTTCAAATTAATCACAATTTTTTTTTTACATAAAGCACAAGGTTTTTATGTTTTTCACATGTATTGGATGATTTTTTATATAGTATTGGATATTTAGTCAACTAATATTATGTTAAAATAACTTTGCAACTAATAATTTTATCTATTATATATTATATATCAGGGTTTTGCCACTTAGGATTATGTCACATGTCAATACTACATGAATTCTTTTTTTCGCCTAAAGTGAATTTATTATATTAATTTGTTTTAAATTTCAAATAATAATTAATAATTCATTCCTATCAAATTTAAGATATATCAATCAATTAATAATTAATAATCATAAACAAAATCATATCACGGATATGACTTACGATAATATAAGAGCTAGCTATAAAGAATATTAATATGTAGATTACAATAAGTAAACATGAAAGCCTAATACATTTAGACATAAATACTTACATCATGTAGAAATGTGCATATATCTATATGAAAACATATTGGGAATATACTTATTTGAATGCAATTAATTTAATAAACAAAATTTACCAATTCACATAATTGTTTTGTCAACTATAATATTATGATACAATAACTTTGCAACTAATAATGTAATAAAAAAATTGAAACTAATAATTTTATTCTAATCTAAAGTTATCTCATTCATAACAAATAATTTGATTCACATAGTCACACTCTAATGTAATAAATTCTTAAAATTTAAACTTAAAAAATATTCTTTCAATTTATTGCTTTGTTAATTTAATTTAATAATATTTTATTTGACATCTAAAAAATTTTATAGGTTAAATACGTTTTTAGTCCCTATAAAATGATGAATTTTAATTTTGGTGCTTATAAAAACTTTTCTTTGATTTTCATCCCTCTAAAATCTAAAATACTATTCTTGGTCCCTACTGTCATATGACATCTGTTAACTAATCATGGAATACTAATTACTAACTTTCGTTTACTTACACGGAATAGAATATATAGTATATCGGAAGGGTGAATTATTATTTTTATTTTAGTTCCTCTTAAATTCTTCTTAGATTAATTTTGACACCATGTTGTTTGGTTAATTTTGTACTATTTAAAAAATTAAAGCCACTGGGTGTAGTAATTTGAAAACATATATTAGAGAAAACCTTAAATAGAGCTTATTAAGCATGCATAATGCTCACCTTAAAAATCATTTTTTGTAGGGTTGTATTAGGTTAAAAATCTAAAAATATATAATATTTTGTTTTTGTAATATCTGTAAAATAATATAATTTTACATCCGTGCAAGGCACGGGTTATTAAGCTAGTAGAAAGAAAAAAACAACAAATATCTATTTTGATAACTCTTCTTGAATCTAGGAAATCTAGGATCACTCATGAAGTGTTAGAAGAATAAAACAATGAGAAGTCAGAGATATCCAAACAATTTTTTTTTTTGAAAAAAAAAACATATCCTTTATTTAGGTAAAATTTTTTGGTTTAGGATTTAGAATACACTTCAAATCTGAAAAATAAATTTTATATCATACGTTAACAAGAAAAAATGTTTGATATTAATTACATATATTTTAACGTATGAGTTTAATTGGATTTGGGGCTTCGCTCCCTATCTTTCAAAAAAAATTTACATACTTCTATTACAAAGAAACCTTATATAAGTGTTTATACAAATGACCCAAAAAATATTAGTATTACGTAATTTACCCTGCATTACCTGCTACATCCGGTTATTTCACCCCCTCACCCATGAGAGTCTTGCAAGACCCCTCATGCTAAAAACCACCCTAGAACAATTGGCCTTTCTTCATTCTTTAGAGTCTTTGGTTTTCTTTCAATTTTTATTCTTTTTGGATCAGCACAAAATTGTATTTTATTTGGATTGGATTGGATATATAGTGCCTCCGGCTCTCCTACTCATGGCATGAGTTGGACAACAAAGCATACAATTGGCGATTCCAATAGGCCCCTGTTAAATACACCTCCCTCTAATAACAAAAACAAAATATATACACCTCCCTCTCCATTTTTTAACAATAAGTTTTTGTTTTTGTTTTTGTTTTTATAAAATTTAACAATAAGTTTTGAATCTAAGAACTCTCATAATTAATCATCAAAACTTTCCTCGCTGCTCCAATGCCAGTGGCATCTATTATGCACAATAATGTTGATTTTTTGCGCATGAACTCACCTGTCGTCTTTCTTGTGCTTCAGATTAAGTAAGATAAGTAATTAAAAATCTTCTCTCCGTCTTTAATGGTATCATTCTCTCTCATATTTTTTAGTTTTTTTTAATTGTGATGTTATTTTTAAATTATATGAGACAAGGAAAGAAATATTTTTAAAAAATCAGGTAATTTAGATCCCTTGCACACTCCCTTCTCCTGCTTCTAGCATTACTTGTCTCTCTACTGTAAAATTTGAAAGGAAAAAAAAAATAACGGGTATCCTAAATCGCAGCAAGCTACACTTTTAGTATCTAGTTCAACTCCAATTTAAAGAGAGTTAAAGTTAATTAAGAATAACATATCACCGTGTTATTGATAAAAAAAAAAAATATCACCGTGTTTTACCCATTAAGTAAAAAACTTCCTGCAGATAATTTTTTTAATTGATAAATACAGGGAAGAAGCAGAGTTTAATTGTACGAGTAATGGAGAAAGAGAAGGCTAGAAGGGCATGTCTTCGAGATAAATTTTTCAAACCCATTATTTGTTAACAATTTTATCATTATGCAAATGTTTATGCGAGTTGCTTCAGCAAAAATTCCTTTGCCGATGACCCTCTTTGGGTCTCTGCAATCTTTTACATGAACTATATGATGTCATTGAATATTTTGATGCGAACATCAAATTATACAAGAAGAGAAAAAGATCTCAGTGCCCGTGAATCGTGATCATGTAGATGGGAAGGAGATCATAAAAAAGTTGAATGTTTTTGGCGCCTTCATCAATCAATCATATGTTTGAGCTTGTTTGTCTTTATAGTTATTCGTTTTTGTTCCTCAACTTCCACGGGAACAGAGTAGTTTACTTTTCTCCGATTTTAACTAACAATTGGAAACACAAACTCTTCTTCAGGTTCCGCTAGCTGCAAAAACCACTTGGTGTTGGTGGTGGTGTTTCCTTCTGCACATGGATTGTGATCTTTTCTTGTTTTGGATGCTGACATGGACATGCCTGGGCTATGAATTTTGGGACATCATCTCCTGGCATCAACACAGGCAAGCTCCGAGCATGGTTCTGCTGCATCATCTGAACACAATATAACAAATTAAATCCCATATCCCATTAATTTTTAATAACAAAGATATAAACTTTTCTTTATTTTAGTTCTAAAATTGAAATCAATGGCTTTTGGGTGTGAACTGTGTGAGCAAGAGAAGTGATTTACCAAAACAGGAAACCCTGGTTTTGGGTGAGAGGAAGTTAAGTCTGCTTGTATATTCTGAGCGTGAGGGTTCATATTCATAACCCCAGAAGATGGAAACAAAGATTGGAGCTTGTCCCAGTGTAAACAGCAACAAAAGAAGCAGCAAATGAACAATAAAAAGGCAACAAGAAGGGCTAAACCAAGTGGGAACCCAATGGATATGTGGCTTGGTGTGTCATCAATCTCCATTTATGAGTGTTTTGCCTCTCATTTAATTTCACCTGAATGAATGAAAATGTTAGGGAGACGATGATTTAATAAGAATGAAATGTTGCGGCTTTGGTTTATGTTGATGATGCCGCACTCACTCACTAGTGAGTGGAGTTTGACATGTTTATTATATTATTATTATTATTGATCGATACTGATGTGAGTCAGGTGCGACTTATTAGTAAAGGAGTTGGTGGAGGTACATTTTCCGTTTCGTACGGGAAGAATTTGGTTTTACATTATGATCAGGCAATCATATTTTTATGCTCATATGCTTCTCGTATTTTATAACAATCAAATGGCTGCTTAATTTTTTGCTTAATTAATAATTCAAGCAACTCTTTGTTTCACATTAGTTGTGGATTTGTTCTTTGTCCTTTTTCCTTATCAGCTTAGAACGACGGATTCGTCCTCTGAGCTGAAATATTATAGACCTACGGCATTATTATACTGGTGCAATATGTGAATGCTTTCATCTTAAAATTCGGTTGGGGCTCACATTCACTCTTTAAAATTGGCTTGAAAGGTGGAGACTCCTCCAGCTATATAAACGTCACACATGCCTCCTGACCATCCAATGTGGGACTTCTAACACGCTCCCTCAAGCCTAGGTTCCACAGCATAGGCGAGGGCTCCGGGTTCCCCTTAGAGCCCGGATTCCTCCCGGTAGTGTGGATACTACCGTTAGCCCTTGCCTATGGTGTGGAACCTAGTCTCGAGGGGGGTGTTGGAAGTCCCACATTGGATGGTCAGTGGGCCTTTGCGGTGTTTATATAGCTGGAGGAGTCCCCACTTTTCAAGCTGATTTTGAGGGGTGGATGGAAGTCCCACATTAGATGGTCAAGGGTCTTTGCTAGTGCTTATATAGCTAGGATCGTACCATTTTCTCAAGGCGCTTTTGAGGGATTTGAGGTTCCCGATGCCGAATTTTAACATTTCACACTATAGTCTATATATACACATTTGATAATTGTAAAGAAGCAAGTATATATTGTTATATCATATTTAAATTTGGATTAATTTGCACCATTAATCTCGTGTCCACTTGCTAGAAAGCTATTTGGTTTCTAGAGATATAGCATAGCGAATAACAATAGGACCTTCAAACATTATTGTAATAATCACAAATTCCACATGTGGCTGTAAGAGCAGCTTTTCCATGAAGTCGTTCTTTTTTTTTTTAAATTTTTATTTATGTTGTTTTTGTTTTCTTCTCACTCTAAAATGTCCTCCACTTACAATGGCAAGTAATGTGTAACAATGGTGATGGTCTACCTCAACCGTGATGAGAGTGGTGTACTAGTGTTAAGCACGGATGCTTATAAAGGGCATCCCACAACCAGTAGGAAATTTTTTTAAAGGAAATTTATAAATTTGCATATACCACAATGGTCATATTTTAAAAATAAATTATAATACACGTAAAAATTTATTATTATATTTAGTATATTTTAAAGTTCTCAATATTACATTGAAAGATTTAATAAACTTTATATACAAATTTTGTGCTTTTTAATAACTTTTTAAATATTTCTCCAAAGTACATATTATTTCTTTACAAATTCAAGAATTGCTTGATATTAAACATTATCGTATCTTTACCAAAAAAAAACATTATCGTATGTTGCGTGGTTTATGATGATTCCATCCAGTTCTTTTGACATATCTGTCGGGTCCATCGAAATAAAGTGGTGCATTAGGTCTCGGTCACTATCAGAAAATTGGAACTCCAGGGTGGAAAGCATTTATAATCTGGAACCTAACCTATCAAAATCGGGTGTAGATCCTCTCCATTTGTGGAAGAAATGGAGATCTCCATTTTTTTTGATATGGAGCTGACACCTGACACTGAAGGGTTTCAATGGCTGAGATGTAATGTTTTAAATTTTAATTTTAATTTAAAAAACAATCCATTTAGAAAACACGAAATGCCTCTCTTCTCCGACCAGATGCAGACTGCAGAGCCACCAAGACGACGTCTTCCGCCGTCCCACCGTCAAAACACCTACACCACCTCCCTCGAAGCCTCCACACCGGCGAAGGCGGCTACCTTTCGGTCCTCTCCCGACACTGCCACTTCAAGAGCCCCGTTTTCTGTCGCCGCTGTTCATCGTCGTTCTCCGCCACACCACCACCCTCGGTTTTGCGTTTCTTATTTGTTGGATCTGACTCAGTGAAGAAGGTCGGCAATCATGGAGGACATGGTGAGGCCCTTGCACGACTGTTTCTAGTTCTGCAGGTTCAAGACATGGGCGAGCTTTCCGTACGTCAATGGCTTTTGCGCGGTGGTTCAAGGTCCGGTCTCATATTGTTTTGTGACGACGTCAAATGAACTTAAAACGAGGAGGAGATTGGGGTGGGGTGAGTGGAGATCGGGGTTGTCTCCGGCGGGGTAGATGATAGAGGAACGACGAAGGAGTTGGTGAGGAAGGTGGTGGTGTGCAGGAAAGACATTCAATTCTATTTTCAAATCAAAATTAAAATTAAAATTTCAAACAATTAAATCTGAACTGTTGAATCCTATCATGCCACATGTCAATCTCACATCAAAAGAAATGGAGATCATCTCCATTTCTCCATCTTGGAGAAATGGAGAGGATCCGCTTCCTTACTCAAACTGCAAAATGGAAAGAGTACTTTCGGTACTAATCTTTTATGTTGTGGTACATTTGATTCCATAGCCAGAAATTTAGGGCAGGAACTCAGGAAGTCCGAAACACACAAGAGAAAGGGGAGGGAGGGGGGCGGGGGAGTTCCTCTCTATTGAGTAAGCTTTGGATGTTTGAGCTTCAAGATGCAGTACACAATTAAGTACTTCACGGACTATAATCTTTAGAAGAAATTATTTTTTGTATGAAAAAATATTTTCTAAAATCTTTCCATTTGACACTCTCAGTATTATATAATATAGTTGATTATCAAGTGAAAAAAATTAAGTAGATATATAACAGTTTTTTGCTCAATATTTTTGGATAATATGATCAAAAAAATTAAAAACGGTATTAGTGTTGCTCCATCTCATTATCTCATATTTCATCAAAAAAAAATCTCATTATCTCATATAGTCATATTCTTATGGTCCATAAACAGGCTCATTTTTAGGGTACGGACTATGGACCTTTGCAGTAGGCCGAAAAACTTATGACTATGGCCCATTATGTGGAGACATCGCTGTTTCACTAGTCCTATATTTCTGTCCTTTTTTGTGTGTCAAACAGTGGTCCTATTTTTTACCAAAAAAAACAGTGGTCCTATTTCTTCTTCTTTTTTGGTCAAGCAGTGGTCCTATTTCGTAAACGACAAAAAGACAAGCGAAAAGGAAGTCAACAAGCCCAGCAGCCAAACAAGCCCTAATATTTTCGGCCCGGTACAGCCATGCGCTCTTCTATGATTTGGGAAGAAGCAAGAGAAAACAGGACAGACATCTCCCTAGATTAAGAGGTTAATTAATTATTTTGAACCTCTATAAAAAAGGGGTTTTCTTTCACCCCAGGTATGATTCATTCCCTTTTCTCATTAGCAAATCACCAACATACTTGAGCCATTTCTAATTTTGGCATTGGAGTGCTTTTCTGCATCAGGTGAGTGGTGGTTCAAACCAGCAAAGGATCTTGATCAAATCTTCATCAAAGATTGGTTGAATTAATACTACAAATTAAACATAGGGATCTACACACACACACACACACCCCTTGGCTCTCTATAAACCAAATAACCCACTAGAATTGAGGCTGAAAGGTGCTTTACCTATTGGCTAAAAGAACTAGATTCCGTCCTTTTCTTGCGCCTTTTTATAAGATGCTTTTACCATGTCTTATATATGTCTGTACTCTGCACAGATACATATAGCTCGACATGCTCTGAAATCAATACAATAGGCAAGTTTGATTCATTAATAAATATTAAATCAATCATTGAATCATCATTATTACTTCCCCCAACCAATATCTATCAGTAGACCATCCTATCCAAATCCTTTTCCCAACATTTGTATATTTTCTGGTAGGTGTTTCTTATATATATCCCCACATGAACCATATAGACCTTTTTATTTATATTATTATTTAATACGGAGTATTTTTTTAATGTGAGTCTAACTAATTCAACAATTGGATTGAAAATTTTTATAAAGTAAAATCAAATTTACAAGGTTAATTTTATACAAATTATAGAAATATTTTATCTTTATCATATGTTAGATTATGTTATCTATGATATAAGTAAATATTATGCACAGAATCACACGTAGGTATATACATTGTCTTCATTATTTTTCAAGAAAGGGTTTGTGTATCTAAGCTTCTTCCCGTTCTTGATGGCTTTTCGTGACATGAGCTTTCACATTTGAGCTTTCTTAAAAGCAGAGAGGCCAGGTCAATGGTCATGTCTAAATGGTTCCCGTGAATTATATATATAGTGAGCTGGGCAAATGGCAACTCTAATATATCAGCGATCTTTTCAGATAAAAATCCGAACAAAAAGATGGTCTGATAAGACTTTGATTTTACAAGCTGATGAAGGATAATAATCATCATATTATATATATTCTCGGAATCCAAGTATTATTTATAGCTCTTAGGATGTTTCACGTTTCTTTGTTACAGAAACATAAACACCCTTTAATTGTAATTACTAACCTGCAGTAATGATACCTGAAGTGTTTGGACTTAATTATTCATCTATGTTTGTTTAGTTTTAGATTGACCCACATGTGCACATTGGCTTCTAATTTCTGTCACACTTGGATGTTTCGGTTACTAGTGCCGACCAAAATTGATTAAAATCTTATGAGGAGATCGTTTAAAGCGATCTTATCTTGTGTTTGGAAGCGTTTCTCACATATAATATCGAATTAGTTTTACCTTTCATTTAATTTTTTATTTTTGAGTTCTCAACAGGTGCTTCAAAATTACTTTTTACCATTAACTCATTTTAGAAGGGTTTCATTGGTTCACGTTTGTAAGAATTGAAATAGCTCTCTGTCTCTCTAGTTAATCTGCTAATGTTGTTTTTTTATTTTATTTTTATGTTGCTGTTAGGAATATTCCCTGTCCTCTGTTTTTTCCCTGCTTTCCCAATAAGTTATTTTATAATTTATGTATCATTTCCTCAATGACAATTCAGTAAAAAAATTAATTAAAGATCACATTCTTACATTCTAGAGAAAAGTGTTTCATACATAAAGGTTATACAAAGAGAGAAATTAAAAAGTCATATCTGAGAGTGAAAAGAAATAAAGAATAGAAACAAAAACCCAAACTTTACTCTTTTATTATGTCTCACTTTTTTGCTTGAGCCTCCTCCACATGCGTATCATTAACCCTCAGGGGCAATAGCTAGGCCCTCTCATCCATTTCCTAAATATTATTCGTGTTTACATCCACATGAACACTTTATGATTGGTAATTGTGCCTGAGATTCACATAGACGAGTCCATCACATCCTGACAATTCGATTAAAAAATTGGCCTTTGTATTAGGCAAATGTGAGAGAACATAACCAATCAACATTGATGGACATGTTCATTTGAAGAAAACAATGATGGACAGGGCATTAATCCTTATGAAGAAAAAACCATCTTTAGTCTGCACTTGCTCCTCTTTTTCCACTACCCTATTCTCTTACAAACATCTTCCTCCATACCCAGCACTTCTAAATAATGCTTGCTTAATATCTTCTGAACTCAGCATTGTCCTTTGCTCCAATTCCTGCTACATAACAAATAGGAAAATACAATTGATTAGCCCTATAGGCATAGGATGATGGAAAATCTGCAACCAAACAAGATTATTTTTAGATTGTGTTGTGCCCAAAAAACAGTCCTATTAATGAATGTACCTCTGAGCAAGAAGCCTGCATTGTGAAATCATTGAAACAGCTAATAACACATTGTTGAATCTCAAGGCCTAATGCTTCCAGGGTGTTCACTGTGGATAGCAACAAGCCTGGCTTCCCTGCACAGCAAATTTCGACCCGGGTATCCACACTCCTCTCCACCTCAAACTGCACAAAACCCCCAAAAAAAGGGAAATTAAGAAAACAAATAAATGCAGGACACTAAGGACTTTCACCAATAACAATTGGATCCTTCAATACAGATATTTATTTCAAAAGGGTAGTCAGGGAAATCAATTCCATACCTTGGGTGAATTTCTCACTAAGATTTCATTTGGCTTTGCCACTTTGAAAATGCCTGCATTATTTGAATCTAGTTCCACTTCTTGTTGCAGATTGTTGATCTTCTCCTGAAGTTCTTTCATGTAATCGATAGTGTCTCCAAGTATAGATGTTCTATCCATCTGTGATTAGCATTATTCAACAAAAACCACATTAGATCTGCACATTCATATACGTACTATGTAGTACTAATTGAATTGAATGGTATTACTCACTCTATTGTGCATACCTTACTTATCTTTGGGACAATTGCTCTTAGCATTGAGAGGCGATCGTTTAATCTCTTTCTTCTTCTCCTTTCTGCCATTAGATTCTTGGAGGGTTGCCCCTGCAGTTTCTTTGCTCGGTTATTCTTCCTTTCCACACCCGTGTTGAAAACTGCAGGCATTTCAGGAGACTGTGTTGTTGGCTCCATTTTGCATGCTGTTTGAAGCTCCAAATTCTGAAGCTCTTCCCCAAGCAAACCCGGATCCTCGAATTCTTCCATCATGGACAATGGGAAGTCTTCTTGAGAAAGAAATGGAGGGGTATCATTATCAAGTTGGGTATGATCAAGGGTGGTGTTGTTATAGTATGAATCGAGAATCTGTTGTGTGGAGGAGGATTCATCAAGTAGTAAGGAGCCATAGATTTCATTGAAAGTACTGTTGTAGTCGTTGTTGTAGCTTTGAGGAACTTCTTGAGTACTATAAGAAGAGTTTGGGAGGTTATAACTTAGAGAGTTTTGATCAAAAGAGTCAAAACTCCAGCTATTTGAGAACAACTGGTTTTCTTCTGGACTTGGATTTGTGTCCCATGTTTCTCTTCTTAGAGCCATTAATTCCTCCATGAAATCCCCATTATAGAATTCCATCTCTCTCTCTCTCTGCTGTGTGCGTGTGTTGTGAATACTGATTCTTTGAGGAACACCTTTTGAGTGTACGTAGTACTAAAGATGGAGAATTTATAGGGGAATACAGCAAGGTTTTGTGACACATTAATTATCATATTGATTATTATATGCAATATCTTATATCTCTTACATTATGTCATATTTTTCATTTTCTTTTTTATTATCTTTTCCCTGAACTCCTCTCATGAGGGTGAGAGAATCATTTGTGATTCAATATAGTATGTATAATGTTGTATTCATTAGAGTCTGTAGACTTGGACTGAAATGGAATCTGCTTTACATATTTCACAGCGATTTTATTTATGTCCTTTTCACCGAAATCTCTGCAATCAAACACAAACTATATATTTAATTGGAATTCCTAAGAAAACTTTGACCCTCACATCTGTCTGGAAATTAAACCAAAAAAGCGATGGAATTAATTAACCATCATAAAAACCTGCCAGGTTCTCTGTATGTTTAAAAAGCTCTGTAATATAAATTGTTTGTAAACAGAACAGAAAAGCAAACTCTCTTTCAGCCTTTGGAAGAAAATTTCTAGAGTTGGGCCCCACTCCCGGCCCCAATGCCTCCAAAGTTTGGCTTAGCTCACAAATTCAAATGAGTTGGTGATCTTGTTTTGTTCTTTCTGCACTATGCAATACACTTGATGCAAATTCTCTATGTTTGTCCAATAAAAAACCAGACTATATATCTTTTTTATTCTAATTCATTTTCTAGTTCCTAGGGGTGAAAGCCGTGAAGCTATAAGTATGGAACCTCTATTCTCTCTCCACCTGGCTAGAGCAGGACATGCTGTACCTCTATAACATTATATCTACGTATACAAATATAGTAATAGTAATAGTGTAATACTATATCTTATGAATCATCTTATACATTTGGCTTATGCATTTGGTGTGTACTAGTGTAGGAATAAGGACTATCATAGAGATTTAGGCCCTGTTTGGATAACAAGCTTATCTACTGCTTATGGCATAAGCTGTATAAGCTACTTTTATTATCGAAGAAAAATTTTAGTGAAATTTATTTTATATAAGTCATAAGCTGTTTTGATAAGCTATCATGGGTAGCTTATGAAAAATAAGCCAAAAACAGCTTATGAATCAGTCATAAGCTGTATTCATAAGCTCTACATAAGCTAATCCAAACAGACCCTTAATTTCCTAGCTTGCCCTTTTGGTTCTCTTCAACTACTGGCCCTTTTAGGGGTATCACTAGTCTTTGTTCCAGTTTAATTTGGCTCTACTTTCATGATTAAGTCTTAACCACAATCTTGATCTTGATTCTGATCCACTAAATGACAATCACAGCATGCTGGTATTGTTCTTATTATCGCCGTTGTAATTGGTTATAGCGGTTTTTCTTGGTAGTTATAGTTCTAGAAAACAGGAACACACTACCCTGCATGTCGATTGGGGGATGAAGCTTCATATACATGAATAGTCCAAATTAAGCTTCTTGCAACCATTTCAGTAGCTGCACTGTTATAGATAAGCCTAACAATATATGCTACTGCCATGCATGGGCACACAATTTGGAAGCAGGTTGTAAATATATGATCAATTAAGTCACGAAATTTTCTAGTTGAAAATTAAGCTAATGAATTGGGATATGATCACTTGTGATCGATCTACATATTCAGCGCTGTAATTATATATTATACAATGCATACAACCTGTTGGCATGCCTATAAGTCACGGATTTATGAATTTCGACCTTTGGAAAAAGCTTATGCTTAGCCGATGAATGGTTTCTGGCTAGCTAGGTAATTGAGCATCCTCATCAATTTTGTCATTTTCTTTTGATAGCATAGAAGTCGGCTACGTACGGTTATTATAACTTCACACACACACATGTATGTAGTAGGGAATTAATTACATTCTGAAATACCAATGGGAAAAATGTAAGTCATTTTCGAGGAATGATCATCATGTGAATAAGAATCTAAGACACACGTGCTATTGGCAAGCTAATCTACATGTAGTAACAACTAATTTTAGCTATAATATATAATTGGTAGCCTTGTAGCAGATGGGTCGCGCGTGTCAACCAAATTTTATAAAAGCCCTCCATTTTTTCCAAATCGGCATATATTTGATAAATCAAAATTATATTAAAGGGGACTGGAAGCACAAGGTGTGCCCAATCCAATCACCAGCCAATACAGAGTTAATGACCATAACCAAACCATCCTAAAAACCCACAAAATGACGAGAGGCATATATATATATATATATATACACACGAAGATTATATATGGTTGCTAACGTGGGGGGTTGAGTCAGACTCTTTAACCCCAAGTGTGAAAATGGCCAAGGTCTAAAATAATTCGTCCTAATAAATAATTAAAAGTAATCAAGAAGATATAAATGCTTCATTGGGTTGGCAGTCATTTATTGGGCCAATTGTACTTACTCTTTGCTAAATAGATAATTGTCAATCGTTTTAGGATAGGCATCTATACACTATACTCATTTTTTTATAGATCGAATAATTAATTAATGCAATATTATCAACTACGGATCATAATTAAAAGTATACCTGTATAATAAAAAAAAGTATACCATAATTAAGTTTCATATCACTGAATTTATATTAACTTTATAGATTTACATATAACAATAATTTTGTAGGTAACATTTGATTTTTATAACGAAAATCTTTTGTGATTTCAATATATATTTTTTTTAAAATATGATTGGTTAGAGCAATGATTTTATGACATCCAGAAAGATTTTGCCATAAACGATAAATTCTAAAAATAATTTATCTGTTCTTTTTTATTTTTCGTTTAAGGTTGTTTTATCGTAACCAAAAAATCAATTAATTGATAAATTTTTTCCTATTATACCTTAATTTTTTCACTATATCATTTTATCTCTCTATATTAATGTGTTACGTCATTCTAAAAAAATTTATCCCCTTTTTTCAATCATAATGAAACAATTAGTGTTAGTAATAAATTTATATTATTAGAAAGTAAAATAATTTTTAGGAATAGATGTATTATTTAATTAGTCCTTAAATTTCTTAACTACTATATTAATCAATTCTATAAAAAATATGTAAAATAATTAATAGAATTAAAAATATAATTATCAAAATATAATTTTAAACTATAAAAATAATATATAAAAAAGAATAAAATTTTTTTTTAAAATTGATAAATAAAAAAAACCAGAGGGAGTAATTAATATAAAAAGACGAGGGTCGTTTTGCAATGTTTTCCCCGTTCAACTTTGAAATTTAGAGGACACTACTGCTTCCTCTGAGGCCATGACTTCTCTGCCTCTGCGAATTTTTCTCAGCAGCCATGCACCAAATGATTAAAGGTAGAAGCCAATCATTACCTTCCCAGGAATTTACAAAAAGTTTTTATATCGAGTATTGAACCAAGTTTACCTATTCAAAAAAGTACTAGGATAATGGACCAAGTCTGATTTTTGTTTTTGTTATTTTTTGTTAATTACTCTCTTCGGTTTAAAGTTTTTGTGGTTTTAATTTTTTATTTTTATTTTAAAATTTTAATTATTTTAAGATTTTAAGAGATAATTTATTATATTTTTTTAATTATATCTTTAATATAATTAATAAATTTTGAGTAGAAAAATAATTATAATAATTGAAAATGATGAATAATAAATAGAGTCATTTTAGTCTAAAATTTGTTCAATTAATTATTTCTTAATCTATATATCAAAACCTTAAACAACTAAAAATTTAGACCAAAGGAAATAGTATACGGTAATAAAAGATAGTACACACACATACAAGGTTAGAATATATTTACTAGAAGAAAACTCTCGTTATAGCTATTTTATTGATAAACTCTTCGTAAATATTAAATTTTATTAATTCAATTGTTGAATATTATAATATTAAAATATATTATTTCTTTTTAATAAATTTTTGTTTATCCAAAAAATATATTAAAATATACTATTCAAGATTCCTGAGTGCTAGCTCAAACTTTTGCTCGAATAAAAATTGCTTTGAATAAAATCAATTTTAATATAAGCAACGATTTCTAATTTTTTTCATTGAGTAAAATTAACTCTAAACGTGATATTCACAAAAAAATTATATTTACGTATTAAAAGTGGTCGTACTTTAATAAAAGGGAATGCGCTGAATATGACCTAGACGGCACAGACTTAAGGTGCTATATAACGAGGCTCACTAATGTCTAATTTATGCGCTGCAAAAGAATCCAATTTGAAAGTTGTGCGCATGGTCTCACATTAATGGACATTATAATCTGCCAAACATTGAAACAAATGGCGGATTTCTGATAAACCATCCCGACAAGAACTGACATGTCACTCAGCCATTTCCCCATCTAGTAAATTTGCCTTCTCGTTTTTTGTTAAATATTAAATAGGAGTATACTAATATTATGGCCGTTAACGAAAGGAAGATTTTAGCCTTTTTAATTAGCCAAAGTTTATATCACAATGGACAATCACATATGTGTGTGTAGATGATTCGTAATATTCTGCCGTTATACAGATATATATACGTACTTTTCTCAATCACGCACAAAAGTTCATATGCTAAAAATTAAAGTAAAGATGTATTAATTTGAAGTACACTTGAGTAGTACTTGAGTTCCGAGAGGAAATTAAAACCCTAGCTAGCTCATTCTACATTTTAATTAAGAATTAATTAAAGAGATAATAATGCATATGATGATAAAAAAAAACTGATGGATGATTAAGAGAAAGTGACACACTAGCTAGGGAGGGGAAGCAACCACGAGGAGCACAGGGGGCATAACATATATGTGGCTGAAAGTGAATAGGGGGTGGTAGATGCAGGTGGTGTGAGAAAACCGCGGCAGTTTTCCCCTACCTCCCCGACACGAAGTGGTATTCTTAAAGCAGTTTTGGGTATTTCCATGGTTTCATAAGATTCAGCTTAATATGACAGCCCACAATATCTTGTTTTGGATTTCAGGACTCTCAACAAAACCACCAATCCTTATTATTCTCTATCATCTCCCACTTTTGTCTGCAAGCGCGCGCTTTGTTTGTTTGTTTGCTCTTTTGTTAGCACTGATCTTAAACAGTGGATTAATTGAGTTGAGATCTTTTTTATTTTTTTTAATTTTTTTTTATTATTATATTTTTGAAAAAAATAAATGATATAAATATAATACATAAATAGTAAAGGGTGTTATTTATTATATTTATTTTTTTTAAAATATAATAATAAAAAAAATAAAAAAAAAATAAATGGAGAAAATCTTAACCCAAATTAATTGGGGGTCGACCAAAAAGCCACGAACCATCTAGAGTTAACATTAAATACCGTGCTGTAAAGTAAGCAACCTTTTTTTTTGTAGAAAGGTAGGTCGTCCTCTAGCCTTCTTGTGTGTTGATAAAAGTAGTAATTAAGCTTTGAGGCACTGATTAATAAAATCAAAGAGTTAGAAAATATTTAATAAAAATGTATTTATTATAATCAAAATTATTATTTTTTGAATATTTACATTTTAAATTTACATTTTGAATAATTGAAATAAGATATATTAAATACTCTTTAATCAATCAATATTTTTAAAATATTCTCTAATATAATACCCAACTTGAAATAAAGTTGGTTAATTGGCTTGGCTGCGGACATTTCCATGTGATGACAGCAGCCTGCTTCTTTTTCTGTCTTCGATCCATAACATTTTTTAAGGCATTTGTGCTTGTGAATTGGAGTTACAACAATATACGTGAAAATAATGATTTATGGGAAATAAATATGTATTATCTTTCTTTATATATAGTGAAGATAATTTTTAAAAGGGTTTTTAAAGTAAAATAATATTTCTGTTGTTTGTATTATATAAACAGCTAATATACGCATACACAGTATAATATATCGCATTTTAACATATTTTTAAAAGGATTTATGAAAGCTAATAGGTAAAAATTAATGACAATGAGTGTAGAAAATTAATTGTTAAAATATGATAATTTGTAAAATAATTAATGATAAAAAATAACAAATGTGAATATTTTAGTCCAAATTTATGTCAATTAACCACTTTTTAGTCTACGTACAAAACCTCCAAGATTGTGATGAAATTACCATATGTATTGTGTTAGGGGTGACTACAAGGAGGAGAGTCGATGTAGTTGCTCTCACTTTGTTAAGGATGGCTACTTCCATTCTAAGATATTGTGATGGGATTATCATATGTATTGTGTTTTTTATTTTTATTTTTATTTTTAATGAAAGGGCTTAACTTTACTTTTGTAAAAAAAAAAAAACTACGTACAAAACCTTAAATCTCTGTATTATGGAATGGAGAAATAATCCTTTATTTTATGGTTTAATACGCTACTATACCAGCATTAATATTTATGTTATTACATAAATATATATTTTTTTTTTCGTTTTTAATACAATTAAACAAGAGAAAAAAGCTTTTAACTTTTTTTCTTTCATTTTCTCTTCTATTGAACAACTAAAATATTCTTCTTCTTTTTATCTTTTTCACTTTCTTTTCATAATAAAATATTTAAATAATAAAATATGATCTTTTAGTTTTTTTATCGGCAAATATGATATTTTAGTTAATAAAAAATTAGCAGTATATTTATATAAAACAAAGTGTCAATAAACAAAAATGTTAGCTTCTCATAAAAAAAAATTAAAATGTTAGCTGTTAATTTTTCTTTAACGTTTGATACTAATTACTACTCTCTAAAATAAAAATTTATTTTAGAATAATACAATTTAAATTTTAAAATAATAAACATTTTGCTCCTGAAAACAACGTGAGAATTTGTAAGTCGATCACGAGTCATTTCCTGCTCAAGAAAACGAGAAGGAGCAGCAAAAGTGAAACGGAACCCTACCATATATCCACTCTTAATTATTTTATCAAAAGTCGTACGTGCTCAGTCTCTGCTATGAATTTATGATGAACTTTACGCTTTTTTAAAAAAAAAATATTTTTCCGTTGCTTAATCATCTCTGCGTTTTGCACTATAAAAATTAAAAAACTGATGAATCTAGCTAGAACACGGATTCGGGTCCCAAAAAAAAAACGAAAAAAATCAGCTATAAATCACAATCTTATCAAAATGTATTTTTTTATTTTCTTCATCATTGTTTTTTTTGGTTCGAGGGGAGATCGCTCCGACCTCACGCAGTGTCCCAACGCTTCTTCATCATTGTTTTTAATTTAAATTTAAATAATAAAGTACTCATTTAGAATATCCAAACCTTGAAATTAATGTATCAACCACATTTGTTAGAAGCACTTGTCAAATTCCTAGGTTTATTAATTGATTTGATTTAAATTTGAGAAAAAAATAAAATTCTAACCAATCATATTTAGTTGGATTAATTAGTTTAGTTTGGGCTTTCAAAATTTTCTCCATCAATCTAATTAAATTAACTCGATTAAGGTCTTGTTAATTTGGTTTAAGTACCAAGCCGAGATAAAAAAAGTTATTATTTTTTAAAAAATTTATCAACATATGTGAAATTTATCAACATATGTATCATCTTCTTTTTATATAAAATTGTGAAATTTTTGTATACTACCAAGATAAAAAGGAATTTTATCCTTCAATATTTCTAGACAATATATTCAACTCAATTTCAAGTATTGGTACTACTTAATTTTAATAAAAAAACTAGTTTTTTTAACAATGATTATTTTACCTATCTCATTGATCTATCTACCTAAATTATAATATTAAATTTGGATAATAAACATGAATAAGGACACTAATTTTTAACACAAGATTAATATAAGGTCAAAGTGAATGAAAAAATAAAATAAATGTCAAGGAGAATTCTAAGCACTGGAGTCTAAAATGTATTAAATTAAAAGTTTGGAAATAAAAAATAATTATAAATGAGTTTATAATTTAGGTTGAAAAAGATAGATCCAGAAATTGAATCAATTGTAATTGATTTAATTTAAATTTGAAGTGAAAAAACTGATTATTCACAATTTGATCAACTTTTCACAATTTGCTGTGTCTTTAGATGAGACTATTTTTAAGTTAAAAAATAAGTAATCTCCATTTCCATGAATATCATTCACACTTTTTATAACACTCATGTAATTAAGGCAGATAAAAATAAATTCTCGGCCGTCTCATTTAACCCTCACTTTTATTATCAATCATTGTTAAGCAAAAATTAGAATACATACTTTAAATTTTTTATGTTTTCCAACTTTGCATTTTAATTTCATCCATACGATGTGATGAGTATCCTTAAAGATGGGGAGTGGATGGCTGGAATGATGAGCTATACCGAGAGAATTCCGTTACGTCAACTTGCTGATTATATACAAAATCAAATAGTTAGTTATTAATTCAAGTATTGTGGGTCTGTATGTTAATTAAATATGTATAACCAAGTAATTAATCCACCAATGTTGGAACTCATGGGGTCTAATTTGGTAAGATGAATATATATAATTGAAGTAGTTTACTATGATCAAATGCATATTATTTTAGGTGGCTTCTAAGATGAGGGCCCTTACAAGGCCCTCACTGGTGAGGGAGTATTTAGGACCGTTAGATATAATATAAATTTAATGAATAGACATGATTGAATGAAACAACCAGTTAATAACCTAATATAATAAGTTAATGGTAAAATCTGAAAATATCCCCTACAAAATCCATTATTACAAAGGAATAGAGTCAAATCCCAAATCATGTGAAATGTGCCCTATGTTTCGTTAAACATCCCCACATACGATGAAGAACGGCATGAACGATGGGAACAGAAAAATGTTGGAAGCACAAGATCCGGCCATCAAGCTATTTGGGAAGACGATTCCGGTGCCGCAGATCCCGGTCGGATCCGGTGACTCCGCCGGAGCTCCGGCTTCATCTTCTGGTGATGTAGTTGTTGTTGATGGTGTTGGTCAAAACCATGCTTCTTCTTCCATGAACTCTTCCAATACGAATTACAGAATACAGTTAGACTTCTTGTGCCCCGTATAGTGGAAAATGTCAAGCCGTGAACGAGCGAACAAACATTGGGTTTGGGTCGACTATTTTGCGGATGTTGATGGTGGACTGGTTCAAGGCCAAAATCAGACATTCACCATGTAGAAATTTGATTTTAGAGAGGGTAAAAGGACAACCCATTTTCTGCTGGTGGTGTATATCACTTTGACTTAGATCCCCTGCCTCCCGAGTCCCGCCATTAACAAGACACCAACTCCAGAAACTTTGTAGAAGGGAACAACGCCCAAGATTAAACTATTCTTCTACTGCTATAATGGCTTAAAAATGGCCCTTGATGGCTAGTTTCATATAGAGGAAGAAAACGAAAATTAATTTGGAAAGCTGGGTGAAGAAGAAAGTGGATAAGTCCCTATCATTCTTCATGGATGGTGAAGATACAAGATTGACGAGGTATGGAAAAAAAATTGATTTTGAGAGTGACCCATCATTGGAAATGTGAAAAGATTTAGTGGGTTGGTGTTAGTTTCTTGGAGATTCTTTTGGCTTCTTGTGGTTCCTTGAATTTTTTTTCCTTTTTTTTCAAAAAAAATAAATGAAGGGGTTTAGTGTTCAGTTGGGATTTTAGGTTTGTTTAAATCTAGGGTGTTAATTGATTGGTTTTTTCAAATTTACAATTCTTATTTAGTTGTGCAAGTGTTTTCATGCTATCTTTTACTTGTTGCTATTGAAACTTCTGATGTATTGACCTCTGATGGAGTGAATTAATCAGAGTTGGCTGAGAGACAGTTGATCCACAGGCAGCAAAAGCCCTCACTTCTGAGTTGAACACATAAAAACCAACCAACTATACTGCTTTGCAATTTTACAAATTTTTCATCTCTGCCCCATCACTTTTTAATATTACATAGCCTACCCCGTATCTACCTGCTATTACCGGTCATTTGACCCCCTCACTGGTGAGGGTCAGAAGCCACCATTATTTTAATCTAGCTAATCTCTTTTGTGATATTCTCATAAAGACCGATCATATATGGTCTTCTCTCGTATATATTTAATATGATTAGTACGCCCAGTTACCTACTAGTTTCAATCATCGTTTAAATTCATCCATAACCCAGTAGTGCTTGCAAGTTGTGATTCATGGGTTGATTGGGTTCAGTTCCATGCAAATTAAGCGACTGTGTTGGGTGGTCGCGCTACAATGTAATCTAACCTTTTGTCTTTTATGAGAGAAAGGAATTGAGATTTTTCAAGACACACTTGATAAGATACGTTAATATTTAATTAACAGATCGATATATACTCATTACACCAACCTTAATGATTTGATTAAACTGAAGTTGGTACACATTACAAATATTAATGCAGAAAAATCCTTCGATACGTGGCGTACACATAACTAAAGAAACAAATTAAAATCTAGCCATTAGTCATTACTTAGATTTTTCCACACATACCCACTTCTAGAAAGACTGAATACGTTACTATATTTTTGCAAATAGATATATTGTATGGATGTGGCACTAATTAACAACGATATTTGGCATTAAGCTTATTTTAATATAGGAAGAAATGAACTCATATATCCTCTCTTAAAGGGAATTACAACTGTGTACAATAACACGGTTTGGACTTTGGAGAAACTATTTTTTTTTTAAAAAATGAAAAATAAATCTATTTAAAACCTTCCCACACACTTAAATTGGAGTGTACCAGCGGTTCATTAATTGTCTTTTTCGATACTAGACAAGCATTTTTGGTTTGAACTATCATTGATCTGCAGACTGTATTTTGAAGTCAAATTTGTGTGGGGGGAGCTTGGAGAAAAAACAAATTCCACGAAAATCAGTCAAGATTATATAGATCAAGGATCCAATTCTCTAGGTTAGAAATGAAATAGAAACAAGATATATAGATTATGTAATTCAACTTGCGTGTTCGTGGACTAAATTTATGGCTGGAAACTAGCTTGTGATTAATTATAGGCAAATTATTAAATTATGGTATGAAAAAATTATAGGCAAGTAGCTAGCTTTATTTTCTAAATTACAGTTGTGTAAGACACAGTAGTTATTAGCTGTCCCAGTTAACTTCAATATTAATGTCAACAACTTATTTTTCATGTGTTGTTATCAAATTACATATGACAAAAGTTAATTGACCAGAAACGTATATTTTAGTGATGAAAGAGATATTTAAAAGATGTATAAAGTATCAGATTGGCTAGTAGTACAACTCATTTTTGCTAGGGAAAAAATTATATTTATATAATTGTCCAGTTCCAGCATTTTAAATTTAGGAACACTAAAGACAAACCAAATTAATTAAAGCTAATTAATTATACCAGAATCAACATATAAACCAATATATTGTACTTGCCCATGATTTGATTTCAGGATGTATTGTTAAATTATTTTGGCAGCTGTTTTGTGGGGGGAGTGAGAGTTAACTAGTTGTGAACCTATTATTGATCATCCATTATCAAGGAAATGACCCAGCGAGATTTTCCCACGCATAATTTATGAAGTTGGTTATTGCATGAATTAAGAATGATTAGTTATATACTTATATTGGACATATCCTAGCAGTTGTTCAGTGTTTTAACATGTGAAATTCTGGAAGCCTGAGCAAATACTGTTTACTCCTAGCTATTTACACAAAGAAGGTTAATCTTGACCTTCTACATTAATTTATGCTCTAGCCTTTTTATATCCACATATAACATAAACGGACAAATAGAAAGGTTGAAGCTCTGAACTCCAATATTGTGCAGTCGAAAGAAATTACAACTTAAATCTTCTCCAAGGCAACACGGAGAAAAAGGTTAGTACGTGAAATATCAAGTAGGAGAGAGTTTTTAATATGTTGATAAAATTTTTAAGGTAACCTCAAGGTAAGAATTATATCACTGAAACTAATTTGCCACATTGCATCGATTGACCGCTCTAGGTCATTCCGTCCAACAAAAGTGATCGACTATAGTCAAGCATTCCCATAAAATACACATAAATGAAATTGAACAGACAGTGCATCATATCAAAGACTATATATAAAGGAAAATAAAGATCCATTTTTTTTTTGTCATAATAGAGATGTCCATTTTTTTGGGGTCGAAAGATACATTTTTTGGGTCAAAGTCGAAAGATACATTTTTTTTTGTTTTGGTCGTTAATAAATATATATTTTTTAGTCATTACTCACACACACAGAGGCGGGTGGGAGTAACCACTAGAGCCACATCACAGAGATATATATAAAGATAGATTATTTTTTTGGTCAATGGGGGGATTGGGGAGGGTGGGGATCAAACCCTACCCTTGTACATATCACCTCAATCTCTAACCACTTGAGCTACTAGTGGGGATATAAAGATAAATTTTAAACTCCCGATAATTGTTTTGTTGGAGATGGATTGGACTGGATTATGCATTATCTATACATATAAAAAAGGAGATACAATTTTTTGATGTACACATTTTTTGGACCTTTTTATCCTTTAACTCCTATTAACTACTTTAATAATATTAATTGTCTCTAATTAACTATAAAAAACTATTTATATAAAAAAACAATTTAAAAAAAAATAAATGGTGGGTGCAGGCACTCCAGTGCGTGCCCCCACTAGTATATATCATTTCAATGGGCTTGCTTTTCCTCAACATTGGCCCAGAAGAGCGGGTAACTCAGTAAAGGATCACTAATTCACATGATTCCTATAGTGAGGCTTAAAATTTGGGAATCGGTAAATACACCCTCAGACTTTTTGACATACACCTCACATTAATGTGGAAATTTTAAAAATATTCTGCAATTTTGTGTTATTTCTGGAAACTGGAGTTTCCGAAATACAAATTTATATTCTAGAAATTTTCGGAATACAAATTGTATGGAGACTGGAGTTTCCGGAATGCAAATTTGTATTCTTGAAACTCCAGTTTCCGGAATACAAATTGATTTGCATTTTCTGGAATACAAATCCAGAACACAAATTTGTATTCCAGAAACAGGAGTTTCCAAAATACAAAAAAGATAGGTTTTTTTTTGAAATTTTAACATTAATGTGGGGTATATGATCAAAACTGGGGGTATATTTACCAATTCCCCTTAAAAGATTGAGATTATAAAACGGTCACCATATGGACAAAAAAAAGTTAAAACAGTCACCATAATGGGCCTTTGATGTATATATTGTTCTTTGGGCTTTGATTTTTTTTTACCATATCCTTTTATTCCTATGAAGCAAGGCGGGTAGTTATTTGACCAAAAAAAAAGCAAGGCGGGTATATTCCCATGATCCTTTATTATTATATATTTTTTTGTGGTCTCGCTGATCTATATCTAGCTTTCCTAGCTTCTGCTTAACGGATTAAAATTAAAATAATAAAAAATTGGCTTAAATATATTTTTAGTCTTTTAATTTTGAAAAATTATTACTTTTAGTCTATCAAATTTAAAACGTGTGTTTTTTGTCCCTAATTTTTAAAAATATGTCATTTTTAGTCTCTGTGGTAATTTTTCAATTTGAAAAGTATTTTTTAAATTTATATTTTAACCCCTCTCAAATTTTAATTCTCACCTTACCCCTTTTTCTTTAACTTCTAAAGATTTTCTAAATTTATATTTTGATCTCTGTTAATTTTAGAAAATATTTTTTAAATTTAAAGTATAACCCTAGAGACTAAAAATGACACAATTTAAAAAATAAGGGACAAAAAATATATATTTTAAATTTAAAAATTAAAAATAATAATTTTTTAAAATTAAAAAACTAAAAACATATTTAAGTAAAAAAAAAAAAGCAAATTACGTAACGGACGTAAGTCTTTCAAGAAACACACGCATGCTTTTGATCTATTCGTTGTAGCTTTGGTTATAACCGATTTCTTTTTCCTGTTTAAAATGCTATAGTCGGTAGCTGGAGTCAGACAATACGTGCAGTTTTAACACACTTTTTACTATGTGTAAAGGTTTATCAATTAAATAATTTTATTTTTTTAAAATTTATTAGACTTAATTATGTTCTTAGTCCTTTAAAAATTGTCAAATTTAAATTTGGTTCTTTAAAAATAAGTCAAACTTTTTTAGTCATTTAAATATTTTTTTATTTAAGTTCTTTAAATGAGTTGACTTGCTAGGTGACACATTTTGACTCAGTCATTATTCCTACGTGGCATGAAACGCTGACGTGGCCTCCTATATGAAATATTGAGTTTTGATTTTAGTCCATCTAAAAATTGAGTTTTGATTTTAGTCCCTTTGGTTTTCCACTTTCTCCTCCACCACCTTCCTCTTCCTCCTCCAATGGCTTCCCCCTCCTTCTCCCCCCCCCCCCCTCCACCACCACCACCACCACCACCACCACCACCATCCCCTCTCTTCTCCTTTTCCCTCCTCCTTTCTCCTCCACCCCCCCCCCCCCACACACACACAAAATAAGAGACAAATTGTGGAGGGGGTTGTTTGAAACTTATTTGAGAGAGAGAGAGAGTGAGAGAGAGAGAGAGGTGGTGGGGGCTGTGGTGAGAGAGAGAGAAAACGAGAGAGAGAGTGTGTGTGGGTGGAGGAAGGTGGTGGGGGTGAGAGAGAGAGAGAGAGAGTGTGTGTGTGTGTGGTGGTGGTGGGGGCGGGGCTAGAGTGGAGGAGGGTGGAAGAGGAGGGGGGAAGCCATTGGAGGAGGAAGAGGAAGGTGGTGGAGGAGGAAGAGGAAAACCAGAGGGACTAAAATCAAAATTCAATTTTTAGAGGGACTAAAATCAAAACTCAATTTTTAGAGAGACTAAATTCAAAACTCAATATTTCGTGTAGGAGGTCACGTCAGCGTTTCGTGCCACGTAAAAATGATGACTGAGTCAAAATGTTCCACCAAGTCAACTCACTTAAAAGACTTAAATAAAAAATATATATTTAAGTGACTAAAAATATTTGACTTATTTTTAAAGGACCAAATTCAAATTTGACAATTTTTAAAGAACTAAAAACATAATTAACCTAATTTATTAAATATCAATAATCATTAATATAATAATATTTAATTAAAGTTGGCTGGTACTAAACTACTAATTAAAATTTGGCGCGGCAGTTAAAAACAAGAAAATATGGGTGATGAAGAGGAGAGTCTCATGTGGCATGTACGAAGGAATGAAGGATAAGCAGCCAAACACTCAGCTCTTCACGTTGCGTCTGGGGTGCTGCCAGATTCAGACCAAATCACAAAGCAATCCCACCCATAAGGGAGAGAGAACAATTATCAAAGTTGTTGATATTATTATTATTATTATTTCGAATTATATATTTTAATCTTCTCTTACGCCATGCCCATTACTCTTCTTACACATGACCCTATTTTGTTGAAGAATTTCACTTTTGTCCCCACTCCCATTTCAGAGCCTCGCCGCGCATCCCAACGTTCTCCTCGTTTACTTTGCCTCTCTTCTCCTCGATCAGGTATGCCACTCTCTCTCTCCCTTACACGTTTTCGACTCGCTTCGCTTCGCTTGAAACTAATCTCCTCCGAATTTCTGAGGATTCGGCAATCGAATGGCGATGGTTCTGACATGAATAATGTCTAAATAGCTATAATAACTGTATAATTTAACATTCAGTTTTATCTAGATTTTAGGGAATTATATTTTCTTAAATTTTAAGATTAGGATAATGTTAGTTATAATTAAATTAATATGTATTTTAATTAGATTCTATTACATTATTAGGATAATGTTAAATATGATTAGATCATTTTAATTAGATTATTTTACATTTTAACTCTGGAATGGTCAGGTTAACGGTGCTACTGGTGTTGATCTGGTTCTTTTGGAAATGTAGTAGAGGTAGAATCGTCGTTTCATTTTCTATGTTCTTTGCTAAGGATTGACGAACATTTAGTCTATAGCCTGTTCTTTTATTTGATTAACGTTAATAATAAATCAAATCTTGTGGTCATCACTGTGGTTTGTTCCGCGAGTCTTGGAGCGTAATATTTGTTGTGCAGCATTCTTCATTGTTGCTGTTCTCTGTGTTGAGAATCTTCATATGATATTTTTATGATTACAAATCTTTGGTATTGTACATCTTTAGGTACAAAAATACTTGTTAGCAAATTTGTCTGCTTATAGAGCTATTCTTTCTTGTTCAAGAAGACAAGATATGGGCGTGCGGTTTTGCTTTTACGAAGTGCTTACTGGTTTGGTGATATAGTTTGTCTCGGTCACACTTTCTTTCATGTCACTGCAGATATGGATACTGGCCCTGGTCAAGGTCTTTACCCATTGCACCGTTGTAAAACTATTCACCTGGTTTGTGGCAACTTTATCCTTTGAGCAGATTCTTGTTTCCCCTTGTGATATGGAAAATTATGCTTTTCCCATGTAATGGGGCTCAAATTTATTTTCCCCTGCATGTGAAAGGACATCCCAGAGCTTATTGATTGGTCTGTTGTTGCATACTCATCTCATCCTGACTGAATTTACAAGATTTAGTTGACGTGGACCAAATTCCTCTAACTTTCTATTTTAAGAGTGAAATGGAACATTAGATGTAGATTGTGTATTGGAGAATGTTACGTTTTGTTTGTTCTTGAGAAGACCATTTGCTTAATTTCAACAGTATTAAGGTCTTATCCAATCTTGTATACAGGTTAGGCATGCCCAAGGGTTCCACAATGTAGAAGGAGACAAGAACCCTGAAGCATACTTATCTTATGATCTTTTTGATGCAAGCCTGACCCCTCTTGGCTGGAAGCAGGTAATTTCCAGTCAAAACCATTGCTGTCTTATGTGGAATCTTGAGGTGTTTACAGTTAACAAGAAAAACGTTGGACTTTCTGTAGAGATTGGTATCAGTGTTATGCCTTAGTATTTCTGCAATTGTTTCTCATAGGAGAAATTTGTCTTAGTGATGATCTCATTCTGGTGATATAGTTCTTCCTCTACCTGGTGTTCTCCCCCCCCCCCCCCCCTCAATTTTTCCTGGTTAATTTTTGTGTTTTAAACATCACGGTGGAATATTTGTGGCTCTATGGCAGGTTGATAATCTGAGAGAGCATGTTAAGACAAACGGTCCTCCCAAAAAAATTGAACTAGTTATTGTTTCCCCCTTGTTAAGGTATAACTTTATTGTAATTTGGAATTCTCATAAGACTGTTACTACTTACTAGTCGCATTTTGTCAAGATCTGTTAATTCTGTTACTGTTTCCCATTAACATTGTTTCTGACCAAGGTCTTTAAGATTTATTAAGATTTACTAGATAGGTTAATGGAGATACTTATAGGTGATGTGAATTGAAAGAAGACATGTTATGATGCATAGGCGTATGAGAAGTCCTTTACAAATCAGTAACTGGATAGAATCTTGGAACTGTGAGATAAGATGACAGAATTGAAGTCGAATGACCATGTATAAAAACAACAGATATTGGATGATTTTTTAAAACTATAATGTTTTACCAATTGTCCAAGGATGAATGCAACTCTCAAGTTTCTACCAAAACATAGTTTTTGACTCTTCTTAACCAAAATCTAACAGCACAAATATTCAGAGAAAGAAATGTTAGAGAACAAACCAGTATTTCTCTAAATTATTTCATTGCAGGACCATGCAAACAGCGGTTGGAGTTTTTGGTGGTGAAGCATACACTGATGGGATTGATGCCCCTCCTCTGATGAATGACAATGTGGGGAATGGTAGTCGTCCTGCAATTTCTAGCCTGAATTCCCCACCATTTGTAGCAGTAGAGCTTTGCCGAGAGCATTTGGTATGTAATGATGGGTGGAAATTACTTGTTCTCAGAATTTACATGGTCTTTGGACTTGTAGCTAGTGACTAGATTAGATTAGGCTATGATGGGCAGAAAGAAGTTTCAAAATTGATTTTGTGGACTTTTTTTGTGGTAATTTAGGGGGTGCATCCTTGTGATAAGAGAAGAAGCATCACTGAGTACCGAAATATGTTTCCAGCAATTGATTTTTCACTGGTAAGGGATCTATTTTGATTGGCTCATAAAGAGGACTATCAGCTCCTGCAATTTTGTTCTGATACATTTGTTGCTAAAATATGATTGATATTTGGTTAGATAGGATTCATGCTTGGTATGAATTATGTTTAGATAGAAAGTGATGAAGACATTTATTGGAAACCCGACATTAGAGAAAAGAATGAAGAAGTTGCTGCCAGGGGACTGAAATTTTTGGAATGGTGAGTGTGATTAAATAATTTATGTTTCATATCAGTGACTATGGATATTTAAGCTGAAAAACTTCTAATTGGTTGGATAAGGTTGAATTTTTTTTTTACCATTTTGCACTTATTATGATAATGTCAAGACATTCAGATGATGCGTGTGGTTGCCCAATTCGAGTTTTATTTTTCTAGTGTGTTGTTGCATGGCATCTGAAGCAAATATTTGCATTAGCCCATTATGATTATGTATTGGTGGCTTCAGATTTCAAGAAGGTATCATCAAGTTGACATTTACTGCACAATCCACTTTTTGCTTTTTGTTTGGATGGTTTGCACATACTATTTCGTGTAAAATATGTTGGGAAAACTAGTATGCAAATGATATCTCTGGCGGAAGATATGGCTATAAGCCTATAAACAAAAAATCTGATATTTTCTTGACATATTTCCTTATTGGTCCAGGTTGTGGACACGTAAAGAAAAGGAGATGGCTGTTGTTACCCACAGTGGTTTTCTGTTTCATACTCTAAGTGCTTTTGGAAATGATTGTCATCCAACTGTGAAGAGTGAAATCTGCACACAGTAAGTATTCATCTGAACTGGAAATAATGCCTTATCTTTTTATTTTTTATGAACAACACATTCAGATTTCGGGATATATGACACGGATAATTGATAACAAGGTGCTTTTTTGGTTTTAAAAAAGTAAATTGGCTAATGAAAACTGAAGGACCAATTGGAATCCTTTAAGAAAAAAACAGGACATATAAGAGTTGATTTCAATTCGTTGTTAGTCTTAAAAAGTTTTACATTGTCATTCAGTGACGTGTTGTTACATCATTTAATGAGTTTGATAATACATGCGTTTAACATTCACCATGTTATTTGAAGAGTTTTATACAAAAAAATTGTTTGAACAACCCATCTCTGAATTCACACTCCCAATTTTAAGAGAGTGTTATAATCTTGCTTGGATCGATGGAATAAAGAAGAATGAAATGAAATGATGATATCAGTTATAGGACTGATGAGTACAATTTTGCCCTTCTTGTTTACAGCTTCGCTAATTGTGAGCTGCGTTCAATGGTTATCGTTGATAGAGGGTGAGCATCTTATTTGCAGAACTTACAATCAAGCTTGTGCAGAAGATTCAGTTTTTTTTTTTGGTCAAACAGAAGATTCAGCTTTGAGTTTTCGTTTTTGCAGAATGATTGGATCAGACGAGTCCTCCACCAACTATCCTGGCAAAATTCCACATGGCCTTGACCTTCCAAGTGATGTTGCTGACGAGAAACATGCAGCAGGGAATGGGCCAGCAAAGTAACAGCTGATAACTGGCTAGCAATCTGTTACATGATGGGATTTTCTTCGGTTATATGATTTTCCTAATGTCAACCTTTTTCAGATGGATAGCGACAACGATTACTCCAATTTAGCATTCATTAATGACTATCAATTTTATATGTGAACAAAAGGCAATTGAAGTCCGATTCGTGGTAGAATAGACTTAAGATTGTTGATTGAGAAAAAAGTTGGTTTTTGTTTGTTTGTTTGGTTGGTTAACATGCGAAAAAAATATACAAACTTTCTGAGGTTTTATATGAACCAATATGGACATGGTTTTTTTTTCCTTTGGATTCAGCGCTTTTTAAGGTAGTAGTAAAATAAGTAATTTTAATAATGATGAATAAATAAATTTACATGTATCAATAATTGAATATTTGAAAGATCTTATTTTATCTTTTAAAATAAGACATATTTTAGAAGAGTCAAATCTTTTAAAAGGATAATGGTGTGGGGGTGTTCTCAGAGGTGATAATGGTGTTTTCATTTGTGGTTTTGCTGTAAAGCTTGGGAGGTGTACTGTCCCCCAATCGGAGCTTTGGGCAATCCTTCACGGCCTACAGCTGGCAAAGGATAGAGGCTTTTCTCACATCCAAGTGGAATCGGACTCCCTAACCGCTGTGAACTTTATTAATGGAGGTTGCCTTGACTCCCATCAGTGCAGTCCTCTTGTCAACGCGATCCAGAAGCTCATGGCTGACGATGATAGAATTAATATTTCTCATATCTTCCGAGAAGCTAATCAAGTAGCTGATAGTTTAGCTAGTTTTGGTCTCAGTTTAGACATGACTTGTAAAGTTTTTGATGTTATTCCTGACTTTTTAGTTAACTCCCTAAGGGGAGATGTTTGTAATACGTTTTTCCCTCGTGGGTATTGATTGTTTTTCTGCTGTGTTGGGGCTTAGCCCCTCCACACTCACCAAAAAAAAAAATCTTTTAAAAGGAAAACAAAAAATTGTTCGTTCAAATGTGCGTTCGTTGAATTAATTCCCCTTTAATTCTTTTTCATTTTTAATCTCTATATTTAACAGCATAATGCATTTATAATTTCTCATTAAGGTGACTGACTTTTATAATTTTAAAGATTAAAAATAAAAAGAGTCTAATTCCGAAGTCATATTTTGGAGACCAGCTAAGGCAGATATTTTGAGAGATATTCTTAACATAAAGCCCTCAACCCTTCAGGTTAAATAACACAAAACCAACTAAGAAAGATAGTAGAAGGATGAGACCAGCAGCTACAACATTAATGTGACGTGGCTTCACAGATTTATTCCCAGAACTCTCCCCTCTGCCATCGAGTTTGCTCTTGTCTTCCATGAGGTGAATTTCTGAATGGGAAGGCATTGCCACATCCCAGAAAGATTTAGTTCTGAAAGATATGACTTCTTTTTCTGGCTCCAAAATTGTAGAGACATCAGTTGGAGCTTTCATTGATAACAACTCCATACAATGATCTTTTAAAACCTAAGAACGAATCACAAATTAGAGGAAGAATACAATTTTTTTCCTTAAAAAACACTAAAAAATAAAAATCTAAGTACATGTTCATTATAACAGTGACAAGTTTGAAGAGGCTTAAGCAAGAAAGCAATTCTTAAGCATGCAAACACCGGTTGATGTAGATCTAGTCTTAAAATTTGCAGTAAGCAACGACCATCAATCATTAAGTAAGCTGTTCTAACTCTATTCCTTGTTGCTTTTGGTTTTCCGGGGTGTCCAGCAGCATTGTCATGTTATTTTGCTTTTCACGGGCTGGGCAGCCTCCTCAGCCATTATGATGAAATTTGAAAATAAAAATTATGTAAACTCAAACAACTAAAATCATTTTATATAGGTAATGCAAAAAGACCCAACATGGGTATTCCACCTTCAAACCAAATCAGACATGCAAACAAAATTTACAGGCAGAGAGAAACCAAACCTCAACAGTCTCAGAAGGCTGCAAGTAATCACACACATACGTCCCTGCTAACCATGGTGCAAAGATTCTTCTAGGAAAAGGAAGACTACATTCTTTCCTGTCAAAGAAGAATGATAGATTTAATCAAATGTTCCAAACCAGAGCATTGGAAGAGAAAATAACGAAATGTATCAATTATCAATTATTAATCTAGTTGATTATCACTTCTAGATGTTTATGGTGGCATAGCTCTACGATTGATGATACATTAAAATTTTTCAAGCACAGTGGAGGGTTTTTGAAACACCCCAAGGATTGATGATAGATCCCACTGCCTCATTGCAACAGCTTAAACAGATAATTCAAGTGAACAAGAATTCAGGTCATAAACTGCAATAACCTTAAAAAAAACACATACAATGACGAAGCATCCATGTCATCACTAAGCACCATCTAGTATCTGATGATAAAAACTTAGAAGGCAAGGAAGCATCTTATGACGTTACATCAGGAACAAGCATACACTCGAGGCTACTGCTTTTTGAGAAAGCAAAATTGAAATATATCAAAGAGTGATATAATGATATTACAAGTTACCTACCTCAATAACTGCAGCACAAGTTGAGAAACAGGCTTTTCAGCTGATATATCATCACTCACTTGCCTTCCAACATCATTATTGTTACCCGAATCACCATCTGCCTCATCGCAGATTATATCCAATCTACTTTGCAGACTCGTAATGATATCTCCCTATGCACAGAATTGTGATCCAGCACAATATAGGACAAGATCAGGAAGAAAAGGAGGGAAGCCAGTGAAGTTATCACTTTATTGTATAAACATATGAGAAGGTGTACCATCAACTATCCATATTTCAGGGCTGATATTTCTAAATAAATGTCACACTTAAGACAGCCTTTGAATAAAAGGACAGAAGTTTCATTACAGAATCATGAATAGCATAAATATGGATTGTTATTTACTCACCTTTATATCAGTGATGGCTTGTGAAATTGGCTCTTTTGAATTCAGATATGCGAAAGAACATATCAAGCCACTGAAGGAAAGAATACCAAAAACATCTCCTTGGCTGCATGCTTTATAAAATATTAACAAATAATGTTAGAAAATGAAGTTTTAAATCAACTGGAAAAATAATAATAATAATAATAATAATAATAATAATAATAATAGCTACTGACCTACTGTAACCTGACTATTTATATGAAATTAGATTGTAGGCAAACATACCTTCAACAGAGCTATTATTCAAAAATGGTATAAGCAATTCAACTTCATGCACACCATCTGATGAGCATAGCTCATTATCAAGAACCTAAAATTATAGAGAATTTATAATTTTTTAATAAAATAATGACGACAGAGGAATTTCTAACAATTTGTAATAGAAGAGTTTTTGAGGAAGAGTTGTACTATTTAGAAAGAGACAAAGTGCACAAGTGCGTGAGAAGATAAAGAAAAACAGAAATTATGGGAAGTGAAAAAACGTGATATGGGGGGGGGGGGGGGAATAAAAAATTCCTATGTAACTAAGTAGGTTCATGTCAAAGTTACGAACAAATAAGCATTATCCTTCGAGGAAAGGATTCCAGCCAAAACCACAATTAATAGCAGCTCCTCTTAATATTATATCACATGTGATATGAATTATGAAATATGAACACCATTATCTCTAGAACCGGGGAGTAGAATAGTTTACCAATTTACCATCAATCAGGGCCATTGCACCGGAAAGCTCTTTGGCATGAACAGATATTGCATGACGAAGAACATCACTCAAAGTCTGGGATTTGGATCCGCTGTCATGCGATATGGGCAACCTTGCAAGACACAAAATTGCATGCAAGAACTTAAATTACCAACAAACAGGTTTAGTCAATAAATTGAAGAATATCACAAAATTGTGAGCAATGTTACCTAAGGTTAAAGTTGTGCAAGCACCTAAACGTTTGAAGGGAACCCAAGACCTTCCCCAGTTTAAAATCACAAGGCCTTAGGCTACTAGATGTAACATTCGAAGATAATGAGCAGTTTCGACAATTCCACCTGCACCAATAGTAACATAGCACAAAACATTGTCATATGATCATATTAAAAACAACATAACAAAATACAAGGATTTGGGTTTACCTCCTTGGACCATAACAAATGTGAAGAAGCAGTCTCTCCCCCCAGTCAGCCTCCAAAACCGGCGCTGCTTCAGCAACTCCCTTCACGGTCTGCAAGAGAGTAACACACAACACAACATATACAACATGGGAAATCACGAAGTTGGGTACGATGAAGTGGCCAATTGGTAATTTGAAAAAACACACATACCTGGCAAAGCATTATGGTTGAATTCTTGAATGCGGTATCACCAACCCAAATGTAGACGCCAACGACCTTGACGCCACCCACCAGCATTCTAGACACTTGGCGGGCGTGTTCGGCAACCCAGTCCTGATCGATGAAGAGTGAAGAGGAATCGGGGGCGTTGGATTTGGATTTGGGAGCGTTGGTTTTCTTCTTTTCGGGGTGGGAAATGGAGCACGCGGGTTCGCCGGAGTCATTTGGAGGGGTTGGGATCAAATCGAAGAGGAAGACACGGTCCAAAGCGGAACTGAACTTGCCTATCAGTAGACCCACCTGCAGTGAAGTTAGTTAGTTGTTGAGTTTGTTAGTTAGTTGGCGAGGGAAGCATTGAGTGAGTGAGTGAGTGGGTACCTCGGCTGGAGGCGCGGATTGGGTGAGACGATCCTCAACGGAATTCAATCGCGTTTCTTCCCCAACTACGCCTTTCACCATCGCTCCCTCTGAATCACGATCCACTCAATTGCTATTTGCTATTTGCTAATTGCTATGCTGCCCCCTCTTCTCACGGTCATTACCACTGCTTCACAACTCAAAAATAAATCCACCGGGAGGGATCTCTTGCTAACGCCTTCATTGAAACTTTAACCGGCCGGGTGGCCGTCGTTATCTAACACTTAGCCCACAATCTTCTGTTTTTAATCCCCTAAAATTGGGTTAGGCCCATGTTCTTTTTGTCGTGAAATGGATTAAAAGCCCACATCTACACACCATCTACATGTGTGAATGTGTGCAACTGTTTTGATAAGCTATTCTAATGAGTTTATGGAAAAAAATGTGATTTACTAAGATAGTTTATCAAAACAGCTTACATCAAATTAGTTTAATCATATTTTTTTTTCTATTATAAAACTAATTTATATATAAGTATTTATATAATAAACGTTTACGTGAAAAGTTATTAAATAAATTTTTTATCCAAAACATGCCTAACTACAGTACTACTACCATTAATAGTTGGATGAGGTGGGGGCAGTCAATCACATACAATACATCCGTGTCAGCGAAAACTGCACCCTCAACGGCCTTCATTTGTCAATTCACCATGTTTCCGTCTTGCCGGTGCTGCTGATTCACCAGTCACCACTTGCTCACAGGTCCATCATGCTTTCTGCGCTTCCAAGTCCAACCCATCACAAATAAAAATGAAAGTCTTTCTAGCAAAATAAAAAAAAAATGAAAGTGAAAAAAAAATATAAAATTCAAACTTCTTTTTATTAATTAATATACCATTTTTCCTTGCTTCAATTTCCAATAAGATTTGCGCTTTAATGGTTTAATTTAACCCTTCTTTGTTTTTTGACCCAGACTAAACCAATCAACTTCCCTTCCCACCTGTCCAGCCGACCTTCCTTTTTGTTTTTATTATTTTGATTTTCGGTTGATTTCAAGAGTTATAAAATTAATGTTCAGTTTCTGTAATTCTAATAACTCCTTGCATCCGTTCCATATCAATAAGTAACGGAGAAAAAATTAAATATACTGGAAAAGTGCGAAGCCAGTGAGTAAAGTTTGATCTGTGATATGTATCATACGCTTTTGGTGAGAAAGAGAGAAGAGGGAGAGCCATGGTAGTGAGGAAAGTTGGCAAGTACGAGATTGGAAGGACGATTGGGGAGGGAACCTTCGCGAAGGTGAAGTTCGCTCAGAACACAGAGACTGGCGAGAGTGTCGCCATGAAGGTGCTCGACCGTAGCACCATCGTCAAGCATAAGATGGTCGACCAGGTATCCTCTTAAGTTACTTTACCAAATTACCAATCTCTTAGTATATGAAACCGCTTCGCTCGTTAGATGCTTTTGGATAATGAATTTGTGTTACACTTGATACATATATATATGTGTGTGTGCAGATCAAGAGGGAGATTTCCATTATGAAGCTAGTCAGACATCCTTATGTTGTTCGCCTGCATGAGGCATGTCATAATTTCTGGACTTCACACCTCTTTATTAAGGACCTGTTTGGCTTCTTCTCTCTAACAAATAACTTGTCCTCCAATTCCAAATCATGATTATCACTAAAGTATGAAATATGGTACTGTCAAGTAAGTTTTGGAAAGTGTTTTCAGGCGAACACAAGCAAAACCACAGTTGCAGTTTTTTATTTTATTTTTGCTTTTGATTGTTGGGGAGAAAGGAACATTGTTGGATTGAACTTGATTAAATGAAAGTTTCCTTCTCTCTGGTACATTCTTGTAATCTTGAAAATGTTTTATGAGAAGAGCCACGCAGACTAACATATTTGTTCTGATAAGCAGTTATGATATTTCTCTTGTTAGCTGTCACCACTCACAAGGACTTCATTTTTGTTGTAATACATTGATTTCTCTTAGGTTCTTGCAAGCCGTACTAAGATTTATATCATATTGGAGTTCATTACGGGTGGTGAATTGTTCGATAAAATCGTGAGTAGCTCGCGATCAACCCTTGCTTGCTTCTAGCTTTTGTCATGACTTTTATCGATTACCATTCAAGATATTGGAGGCGTTGATGGTGAACTGAATTATATAATCATGCAGATACACCATGGGAGACTTAGTGAGGCTGAATCTAGAAGATATTTCCAGCAGCTTATTGATGGTGTAGATTATTGCCACAGTAAGGGAGTTTATCACAGAGATTTAAAGGTTCGCATTGGATGGGATCTGGAATGTTGTCACTTATCCTTATCATGATTTTTTCTTCTAATTATTTTCCTTCCTTAAGCAGCCTGAAAATCTCTTGCTTGATTCACTGGGAAATATAAGGATTTCAGATTTTGGTTTGAGTGCTTTGCCTGAACAGGTGAGATTGTTACCAAGCAGCTTTTATTCACGACTTTGATTCATGTCGATGAAATGATACCAAATGGCTTCATACTTGTTGAATGTTCTCATAGGGAGTGAGTATCCTTCGGACAACCTGTGGAACTCCAAACTATGTTGCTCCTGAGGTAAATACAAGGGTGGCTTCTTGTTTAGTTAAATTTCAGTTTATGTTGAATGCAGATGCTAACTATTCTTATGCTGGCTTCTGTATTTTCCATTTGAATTTCTGGCCTTAGGTACTCAGTCACAAGGGTTACAATGGTGCTGTTGCAGATGTTTGGTCCTGTGGGGTTATCCTCTATGTCCTTTTGGCTGGATATCTTCCCTTTGATGAGCTTGATCTAACCACCTTATACAGTAAGGCATGAATTTAAACATGTCAAATGTGTATTTTACTGTATGATAGACTGGATTGCAGATCAAAATATTTGTCTTGTCTTGCATATATTGAAAATACATCAAATATTATTTATTAGCAATTAGCAATTTTACATGATAATAAGTGGTAAATTATTTGTTATTAGGCGATCAATTTATCTATTCACTTTATGTGGTGAAAGAGTGCTCTAAGCGGCAAATTGACCCTGAATTATGAATTACAAATGAAAAATTTCATTGATTGCATCTCTTAATAAGTACTGGCTGCATTTTGACAAACTACAAGCTCTTGCGGTTAGCAATATTTTATTCTGTGCCCAAAGACTCGAGAAATAGTGCGTTATCCAATGGTTGCTGATCAATAATGTTTTCATCAACATGGAATTCAGACTGTTATTAATACTGACGAATTTACTGGGATTTTCTTGTATCTCTCTTGCAGATTGACAAAGCAGAGTTTTCATGCCCTCCTTGGTTTCCCGTGGGAGCAAAAACATTGATAAATAAAATTTTGGACCCAAATCCTGAAACTGTAAGTATTGACTTTGCACAACAAGAGTTGTGAGATATATCCAGTGACTGTCAATTTATAAATTAATGTTGTATAACCACACAAGCAGAAAATGAGTTGGGTTTTTGATGTGGCTCATGTTGTGACTCACAAACATCTATCTGAAAAACCTGAGGTTTATGTTTGGATTGATAGAAATGGATGGAATGGAATGAAAATGAAATGGGATGTTACTAAGTTCCACTGCTTGGATTGTTTAAAATCGGATGGATATGGAATGAAATGGAACACCGAACACATATTCTCTATTTCATCCAGCAAAACTTTAAGAAGTTGTGTTTTCCCCAATATTTCATGATCATTTTTCGAGTACTGACACGACCGTGTATGGAAGAACATGATCTATTCATATAAGAAGTTCAGGGATTTCTTTCATAATATGTATTGGATTTTGTTTTTAGTGATGTGTAATGTTTAATGTACTAATCCGTTTTTCTATTGGATTTAATCTTCATGTTTGTGATTGTTTCTGACAAGTCTCTTTCCTTTTTCCCTTTTTGTTTGTGGGTGTGCGCGTCCATTTGCAGCGTATAACTATTCAACAGATAAGAAATGACGAATGGTTTCAGAGGGGCTATGTTCCGGTCAGTCTTCTCGAGTGTGAAGATGTAAATCTGGATGATGTAAATGCTGCTTTTGGTGATGCTGAGGTATTTCTTTTTTTGTGTGCGTGTGTGTTTAAGCTAATCTGCATTCATTTTTCCAGTCTACCCATTCAACTTACAAATATTTAGAATGAATCTTATATTCCAATGTAGATTGGACACAGTTTTAGGATTTCAATTTTAGAATTAGGAGTTTTATTTTAGTATTATTTGTTATCATTTATTGTTTTAAGATTTTTTTTTTCGATTTTGGATTAAGGAAACTGACTGTTAATGCAAATTGGAAGCAGTGTCAGTGTTACTTTTGTCTTTTTTCACATTTTGTGTCCCTTCTCTTTCAATTAAGGAGGCAGGCTTGTTTTTTTCCTGTCGCATTCATATGGTAATTATCTTCCGAGTTTTTAGCTGACTAGCTGATTATTTTGTCACTGTACAGAGGACTAATCAACAATGTGATAATGAGGACATGGGTCCTTTAATGCTTAATGCATTTGACTTGATAATTCTATCCCAAGGCTTAAACCTTGCAACAATCTTTGATCGTGGACAGGTATTTAATCACGTCCTTGTGTTTGCTTTGAGCCTCAAAAGTCAAAAACCATATCTCTAAATGGTATGTAACAGCCCATATGATATCCCAGCTCTGAATTCCAAAGGGAACTTTGCAAAACTATAGATGTAATCTTTATCATTATAAAGGAATAATATATTCTTGCACTCCAATATTCTGTCATTTATGGGTTCCTAGACTCTTCATATTTTCCTGTCTAATATCCTTACAGGACTCTCTGAAGCACCAAACTCGCTTTATCACTCAAAAGCCAGCCAAGATGGTTTTATCTAGTATGGAAGTTGTGGCGCAATCAATGGGATTCAAGACACATATTCGCAACTACAAGGTGGGTAGCCTGTAATATGCATAGTTGACCAATTTACCAGTTTGCCTCTCCCTCTTAATTCCACTGCTTTGGCTGCTCTGGATTTTTTTGCACCATTGTTTTGTCCAGTTACGTACTCACACAATTATCAACTCTTTAGCATAACGAAACAAGCCTAAAGTTACTAATCATCTGAAGTGATTTTTTTAATGAATTTTCAGATGAGGGTAGAGGGTGTTTCAGCAAATAAAACATCTTATTTCTCAGTTATCCTGGAAGTAAGTTTCTATCCCTCTACCACAGTTTCAACAGCCCCTTAACATTTTAGCTAACAAAATAATTCTTGTTTACCTGCTGGAAGATTTTTGAAGTGGCTCCCACATATTATATGGTGGACATTCAGCAAGCAGCCGGAGATGCAGGTGAATACCTCAAGGTATGTTTTTGAAAAACTTACTTTTGTTGTGTCAACCGGGACCTGGATTTGCTGCAATCAATAAATGGTGAAATCACTTCCGTCAGTAAATCAGAACCATTGGTTGAAGTTCAGTTTTAGCAAGTCGGATTCAAAACATGATGTGGGAACGTAAAGCATCTAATGTTTATTCAACATCTTCGATTAGCTGACCACATTGACTGTACCATTTTTTACTGTAGCAAATCCGGACTGTGTCAATAGCTTGATTTAATTTATTTATGACAAAATATAAATTCCTTAATGTTGCAGTTTTACAAGAATTTTTGTAGCAATCTTGAGGATATAATCTGGAAACCGCCTCATGAAGCAAGCAAATCAAGGATCTCTAAGACTAAAAGCAGAAAACAGTAGATTCATCAGTCGTTATACTTCTGCTTTGATTGAAAAGGAAAAAAGAAAAGAAAAGAATACATTTAGGCTATGTTTGGATGAGGGTTTTTGGAGGGAAAGGGAGGGGAGGGGAGTGGAGGAAAGGGCTTATAATTCCTAATTACCTTGTTTAGCTTTAATAGGATAAAGGAAATATTATTTTAGAAGGTAGTAGACACTAAGATGTAAATTTTTTTTTTAATTTTAAAAACTCCCAAACAAGGTAATTGGAGATTATAAATTTTCCTTTCCCCTCCCTTCTCCTCCAAAAACCCCCATCCAAACATAGCCTTAAGGTAATTACCTAAACCCAACTTCCCACGTGCCTTCAAACCCACCCTAGACTTTACTTACCCTTGCTATAGAAGACCCAATCCTAATTGGAAGAGGTGTGAAAAGAGTGTATTTTTGTGTGTGTGTGTGTGTGTGTGTAAAGTCTTGTGTGTTTGTTGTATGGAACTCTCTTTGGTTTGTTAATCCTACCACTAAAATTGATCCTGCAGCCACAAGAATGCAAGCATTAAGCATTATGAGCGGTGATTACAAAATGCGTTACTTTTTTTTTTGATGCGTTACAAAATGCGTTACTTCAGTTTGAGTTACTACAACTAGAATATCAAAGGGTATATGTTCAACTTAGTTTCATTTTCGTATTTCTTTTTGGGTACATTATTGAAACATGGAAAGCGGAGAAATGGAATTTATCCATGTCGCCCTGTTGTGTAATGAAATGTCCAGTCCTGCGATGAATCCGTTGGCAGGGCTTCGTGAATAATTTAATGAGAACTTTTTTTTTATAAAAAGGTAATGATAAAAGGTGGCTTTTAACATGGACCAATACATAAATTGGTCCATGGTAGTCCAATGCCTTTATTACCTGCAATAGGCAGTAGTAACCGATTCTTGTTAATTAAACATTCACCCGAATTTTTTAACAAAGTGATATCTAGCCCCAATTTTGGTTTTGTCCCTAGTTTGACATCCGTCCTCAGATCCAGCCCCTATGATATGACAGAAGAAAGCGATCTGGTAAAAGTTCTTCGCGGAGACTGAAGTTTAAAAGAGATACATAGCTATGAAGCTTGACAAGAGGAGAAAGAAAGGTTATGGTATGGTCATTGATTACACAGCCCCTATTGATCAATGATCCGCACCGGTAATCCCATATGCAAAACAATTTGTAGCGCTTTACGAGCTCTTGTTCCAAATAGGGCATCACAGGGAGTACCCCAATTGATCCCATTTTACGTGGAATTAGGAACGGGGTTTCTGAAATGCTGGAGTTGGACACTGTAGGCGATTTGATTGGGCATATGGTCACCGTGGAAGCTCAAAATTCAGAGATAAGTAGCTGAAATGTTTGTCTGGCATCAGATGGCTCAAGTTTTCGAACAAAAAAATCGAAAGAGAAAAAAATGGCTCAAGAACAAGAGAGCAAAATTTTGAAGTTCTTGGGCACCTTCGAAACTTCCAGATTTCTATAGGTGATATCATACTCACCTTGTTCATCCAATCGGTTCTGGTAAATCAGTTCGTGGGAGAGAGGGCCTACACGGGTCCAGCCATGGTAAATATAACCACCCAGAAGTGACGTAATTGGTTGTGGAGGAACAGGCCATGCCACTCGTTGGAGTTACTCTCAGAGAACATACTGCCTAGATTAAAATAGTACCAAAATATAGTACAAAAAAAATGTCGGGCTTGGCTTTGAGAAAAAAAATGGATAAACCAAATAAGCCCTAAATTGAAAAGGAAAAAAAAAAAACAGAGACAATAGCGTAAAAGCGTAGGGAAGAAGGCAGCTCCTCGAAGAGACCACTATGAACTTTGGTAATGGTGCGGTGGGTCCAGTTTTTTTTTTGGTCAAACGGTGGGTCCAGTTTTGTGCGAGCACAGTGGCTCCCGGCAAATGGGCTTTAGTGCAAAGGAGGCTGCAACTTAACAGGACAGCGCGACTTTTTGACGAGGTGGTGAGCCAATATGGCTCACGGTTGAATGCGTAAGTTCGCAGCCGGTTCTCGACGAATGAAGGAGGTCTAGTTTGACTTAGCAGTACTGAGGACAAGTTGATAATGTATAGTAGACTCGCGAACTGAGGTGTCCGAAGTTGAGTAGTGCGGCGGTGTGAGCATGGTGTCCTGACAAGGAGGTTGTGGCATTTGGTGGAGTCATGAAGCCTCGTTCTGGCTCCAGTGGCTCGCGTGTCTCCGACGATGACTATGAGTTTGAATAGGTTGCTGACGGTTTATGTGCTTGTCACTTGGGCTTGTTCTGAGTGTCGGTCACGTAAGTGTGAAGTAAGCATTTTCCATAAACAAATAGATGAAAAATTGATTGAGGGACTTTATTGTAGGTTTGTAACTAAAGAGAATTGAGGGATCAATTCGGGTAGGAAAACTCATATCTCACCATCACAATAGTTAAGGGACTAAAAATACAACTAAATCGAATGGTGACGGACCAAATTTACGACAGTGGATTGGAGACGAAATAAATAAACTGATTTCCTCATTTTCAAACTTGTATATTGAATCAGAATAAAGATTGGTAGACATCTCTTAGGGTGTATACCACTAGAGAAAGATAGAGTGAGATGAGAAAAAGTGATAAAATGATGGGATATGTGATGTGATAGTTAGAGAGAGATAAAAAGAAATAAAAGATATTAGATGAGTGGATATATTTTTGGGATCATTGAATTATTGATGCAACTAAGAAAGAAAGAAAAAAAAGAGAAACATAAGTTTATCATTTTTCAAAATTTACACCCACATACATGCTATTGCTTCAAATGGATCCGCTACGGCTTTAAGAGAAGAGTTGTTAAATGCATTTTTATTTGCTAGATACTTACTGATAAAATTATTAAGAAAACACAAGTCGTGGAAACCGTGTAGTTTTTTATATGCTTCGTTTAATACGTCAAAGTAAATTATTACTCCATAACATTGTTATTATCATTGAATAAGAAACTCTTTAAACCTCCTCAAATAATAAAAAAATAATCTGAAATAAGTTTCATATTAAGAATATACATATCTAGTTAAATGATATCTTTAAAATATTTTAATCGTAAGATTTTGTAAAAAAATTAATGCAAAAATATACTAAATACTTTCCGTGGTATTCTTTTTTTTTTTGGACAAAATACTTTCCATGATATTCAAAACTCATTATGGGGAACAGTTAAAAAGCTAAAATAGAAATATTAAAATTTAAATAATCCTTGGATCCAAAAAAAATTTAAATAATCCATGCAATTAATGCATCTGTAATAATAACAAAATATTTACAATAAATATAATTAACACCATTTATGTGCCAGATACGGTTGCAAATTTTAAAAGTAAACTTAAGAGATATGTTTTAATTTAAAAAAAAATACATAGACATAAAGGAAGGCATCAATGAAGTAATGAAGGGAGATAAAATAATATAAAAAATAATTGAATGTGAAAAAAAAATGTCTTTATAATTTAGGTGAGTTGAAACTGAATATAAGAAATATAAAATAATTGAGCTGTATTTTTTAAATAAATTATAAAGAAATATTTATAAATTTAAAGAGATGCGATTTTTGAGAAACTTCAGTGCATAATTAAAATTAAATTAAATTTTGAGAAAAATGAATTAAAGAAAGAAATTAATACGATCAAAGATTGGAAATGAGGTAAATTAATACTCCATTAATATTAAATACTAAAATTAAAAACAAATGAATCTTCAAACAAGAAGACAGCCAAAACGTACTGAAATGAATGTATAGTCAATAAAGGTCTGAGTTCATACTCATACCCACATAATGAGACACATTATCGGTATTATCACAGTCATTACTCATTACTACTACCAAAATTGCAAGTGATACTACTACTAAGGATAAGAACGTAACGAGGTGGGATATAAAAATTGGAAATCCGAAAGGGCAAAAGGCAAAATTACGAATAAATCAGGGTGGAAATGGACGCGTGAGAGAGAATCTTCTTCCGTTCCAGATTCAGTAATTTGTTGTGCGTGAATCGTGATATCACTGATCAGGCAGCAGCTAGCATGGCCTCGTGGGAGATAGAGAGCAGCAACGACAACGACAACGACGACGTATCACCGATCGAGGAGGTTCGGGCGGTGGTGTCGAACGAGGATGACCCGAACCAGCCGGTGTGGACGTTCCGGATGTGGACACTGGGGATAGCCTCGGTGGTGCTGTTGTCCTACCTCAACACTTTCTTCGGCTACAGGAGCGAGCCTCTAACCGTCACCATGATTTCGGTTCAGGTTGCGACGCTTCCCATTGGGCGCTTCATGGCCAGCGTGCTTCCCACAAAACGGTTTCGGATCCCCGGGTTCGGGCAGAGGGAGTTCTCGCTGAACCCGGGTCCATTCAACGTGAAGGAGCACGTGCTCATTTCCATCTTCGCGAATGCAGGTGCCGCCTTTGGGAACGGCTCTGCTTATGCCCTCAGCATCGTCGACATCATCCGCGCCTTTTACCACAGGAAAATTAGCTTCGTGACTAGCTGGCTCCTCGTCATGACAACTCAGGTACGTAATTAGGTTGAGTGACTGCATCGCAATCGCAATTGTGACCGTATCATTCGCATTTGTGATTAAAGATTGTAAATATAATTATAACTGCGACCACAATTGTAATTTAAAACCTCAGTCGATCCTTAATTAATTTTTTGGGTCAATAATCGTTAAATTTGAAAATTGAAATGATGAATGGCCCCCGGGGCTGGCTTAATTGTTAATAATGTTTTTGCGATATTGCATTGGGGGAGCAGATATTGGGGTATGGATGGGCGGGAATAATGAGGAAGTATGTGGTGGAGCCGGCGCAGATGTGGTGGCCCGCCACTCTTATGCAAGTCTCTCTGTTCAGGTATATGTACACTACTTAATTACTTGATAGTATACTATATGGATTTTCATTTGTTCCAAATTTTGCTCAATTTGAGTGAGGGAATTAAGTGGGAAACTTTGTTCCAGTGAAATGGTGATTTTCTCTAGTTAACATTGTACTAACTGTGTACATGCGTTTGTATAAATGGATTTGTTGCTGTATAATTTCCTAGTGCGACAATCTACAATGCGCCACTTATCTGGGTTTTTAATTTTTGTTGGTTCACTAATTCTTAATTCTTACATCAAGAATTACGGACGCACGGGAGTCCCTACACAAAGAATAATAAGAAATGCAAAAAATGATTCTCTCAGCCACATAGAGTGTGAGAATGGGGTACAAAAAAAGATTGGAAAGATAAGAGAAAGAAAAGAAGGAATAAAAATAATGTGAGAATATGGTAATTAAAAAAATGTGATCTCCTATAAATAGTAAAGAGTAAAGACACTTTCTTATAAAAAAAGTGAAGACTTTATTTTATCATATAAAAATTGAAATTGATTACCATAATCCTGTGGTTACCATTGTTTATTACTTTGATCATATTTTTGTTAATTTAACTAACATGGCATACATTTAATGTTACATATAAAGAAAAAAATCTTCCTTCATTTTTCTGGTCTATTATTTCTTCATTTTTAATTGGTACTAGGTATAAGTGTAATCTTTTACTACAGGATCACATACAAATATTTGTTTACCCGCCCGCACTCATTAATCTACCATATTTTTTTTAACTGATTAATTAATAATGATATTTGATTCTTTGTACCTCATTCTTTTCAGTATTTTTACACTTTTTTAAGTAGGAAGTAAAAAAATATATTTCAACTCACGTCCTGATTTCTTTCCTAATATTGTTTTTCAGACAAATAAACAAGGGTGTTCACCAGTGATTTAAGTTTGAGCAAAAAAAAAAATCTGAACCAATATAACTTAATTCGGTTAATTTGTTTGATTTTTAAATATTTTCCATCAATATTCCGAACCAAGCCCACCTTATTAAGATTGAATTGAATTGGTTTGGTTTGGGTCATCAAGTTAAGATAAAAAATAAGAAAAATTATTATATATATGACATGATATTCTTTATTCTTAATTTATTATAGATAATAATTTACTCCAAATATTGATATTATTTTAATTATTCTTCATTTTTTACAAATTTAACTTTATATATCTCATTAATCTCTTTCCCTAAAATATGATAATGGAGTTATATAATAGGTACATGACTAGAGCCTAATTAAAGATACTTGAGAACATTGTATAAGAATGCCAAAATGACTAGGAAAAATAAAAATAGGGAAAACTTTTTTTTTTTTGACAAAAAAAAAATGATTGAGATAGTCAGATTGATTTGAACATGAAAAGGATAAATCCTATATCCTAACCAATTATAATTACTCCGTTTAGTTAATTTGGAATTAAAGTAGAGTGAACCAATTTTGGTTTTGGGTTTAATTGGCTTCATGCCTGGAAATAAGGAGGAAGCATATAATATTGGAATAACATGTTATGTTCTTAATGTAAACACTTTGGCTGCTCTGCAGGGCTTTGCATGAGAAAGATGAGAAACGCATGTCGAAAGGGAAGTTCTTTACGATAGCGCTGATTTGCAGCTTCGCATGGTACGTTGTCCCTGGCTACCTCTTCGGCACCCTATCAATTATTTCGTGGGTGTGCTGGATATTTCCCCATTCGGTAACGGCCCATCAAATTGGGTCCGGCAAGAATGGGCTTGGTTTGGGCTCCTTTTCCCTTGACTGGACCACCATTGCCTCTTTCCTTGGCAACCCACTTGTCACTCCCTTCTTCGCAACCGCCAATATCATCGTAGGCTACATCCTATTGATCTACCTCCTCATCCCTGTGGCATATTGGGGACTCAATCTCTACAATGCCAAGAACTTCCCCATTTACTCTTCGAAACTGTTCACTGCCAATGGCCAGGAATACAATGTGACTGCCATTGTGAACGACAAGTTTGAGATAGACATGCAGGCGTACTTGGAACAAGGTCGCATCAACATGAGTGTGTTCTTCTCTGTTAGCTATGGTATTGGCTTTGCTGCCATTGTCTCTAGCCTCACTCACGTCGCCATTTTCAATGGGAGGTAATCTATTTCTTCTATTCTATTATTAGTTTATTATTACTATGTAAAATAAATCAAGTTATGACTTTATAGAATGTGACACGTGTTATTTCTTCAATTTTTCTATTTCAAAGTAAAATTGTGTTTTTTTTATTTCATTTTTATTGTTTTTAAATTATGGGTCGAGTATATAAACTAATTAATGATTTTAGAAGAAGCAATTAATTAATTAACTGGTTTTTGTACTGTAAGTAAATTTGGAACTTATAATTAATAATAATGGTAGTTTACTTTTAATAAATTAACAGGGAGATATATCAACAACTGCAATCTTCGCGCTCTGGAAAGGAAGACATTCACACAAGATTGATGAAGAAGTACAAGGGCATACCCAATTGGTGGTTTCATGTGACGCTCTTGGCTTCATTTGTACTTGCGCTTGTTCTGTGTATTTTCAGGAGAGATCAGGTACAAATGCCATGGTGGGCTCTCATCTTTGCATCTGGCCTTGCACTCACCTTTACTCTCCCCATTAGCATCATAACGGCCACCACTAATCAGGTAATAAATTAACCAGAAATTAAAAATAAAATAGAGTTAATTCCGTGTATTCCAATATCTAGCCGCGGGTGCTCAAAATTCCAGATATATATGGTACTTTGATAGATATTCCAAGCTCTAACATCATTTTTGTTATTATTATTGATTGATCCCATTTCGATCCATTTTCAGAGTCCGGGTTTGAATATCATTACTGAGTACATCATGGGTGTGATTTCACCTGGCAAACCAATAGCCAACGTTTGCTTCAAGACCTATGGCTACATGAGCATGTCCCAGGCTGTTTCCTTTCTATCTGATTTCAAGCTAGGACACTACATGAAGATCCCGCCACGCTCAATGTTCATAGTTCAGGTACTTAATAATATACTTTAATAACTACTGTATATGCTAACATTATAAACACTTTTATGCCGAGATTGAATCTTATTTTGTCACTTTATCACGTTGTGAATATGTTTCACCAAGATAATATTATAATAAATCAAAATCATGAAATATGATTAGACGTTTACGTAATTATCAAATTCTAGTTTAATAAAAATTATTTGGCAATATATGATTGAACAATAGTAATAAAAATTAAATCCTGTGTACTAGTTACTTTTTTTTTTGTCAATAATAAGTTCATAGGATAGGTAAAACCCAACTATACGGCATTTACAATAAGGAAGACAGCATAAGCAGAGTCACAGTAAATACAACACTACAAATCCTGTGTACTAGTTATCTTAACTACTACTTAATTGGGTGACTCAAATTTCCAACATTATGTTATGCTATGCATCAGATTGTAGGGACTATAATAGCTGGAACCGTGGATGTTGGGGTGGCATGGTGGTTGCTGGGTTCAATCAAGCACATATGCCACGAAGAGCTACTGCCCGAGGGCAGTCCATGGACCTGCCCGGGTGACAACGTGTTCTTCGATGCATCCGTGATATGGGGTTTGGTAGGCCCAAGAAGGATTTTCGGCCCACTGGGAAACTACTCAAAACTCAACTGGTTCTTCCTCATAGGAGCATTGGGCCCAATAATTGTATGGTTACTCAGGAAAGCCTTTCCCAATCAGAAATGGATATCCCTCATTCACATCCCAGTACTCCTTGGAGCAACCGGTACTATGCCACCGGCTAGCACGGTGAACTTCAATTCGTGGATCATCGTTGCCACAATCTTCAACTATTTTGTGCTCAAGTATCATAAGAAGTGGTGGGAGCGGTACAATTACGTGCTGGCTGCAGCATTAGACGCAGGGTTGGCTTTCATGACGGTTCTTCTATACTTTACCGTTAACACTGAGGGCATAAGCCTCTCCTGGTGGGGACAAGATGAGCACTGTAAACTTGCCACTTGTCCAACGGCCACAGGAATAGCTGGTGGTGATGGGTGTCCTGTGTTTTGATGCCCATAAATAAATATATATATATATATAAAATCATCGTACACACATACATTTGTTCCTAAAGATATGGATAAAATACTATTTCTCCATGTATTTCACATACTTTTAAATCTCATAATTTCGTTCATCTCATGTCTTTCTCTCCTATCTTTAGGAATTATTGGTCCAACGCTTTAATATTACTTACCAATGTTTTAAAGAGACATTAATGGTAATGTACCAAAAAAAAAAAAGAGACATTAATGGTAAATATTGATCAAGGCTTACAAAAAATGACTTGGGTAAAAAATAGTATTCACCCTCGCTCTTACACTCTCTAGACTCGGAATTTGCTTTGTGAAAGACTGAAAAATAAAAAACAAATAGACACAAATGAGATGAAAACAATATATAATTGACAAAAATAAGTATTATAGAGCAATGAAGCGGTTTTAGATTGAGAACAACATGACATGAGGATAGGAAATTATTTTTAAATTACACGTTCACTATTATAAAATGGATATTAACAACGCACTCTTTACAAATTCAATATCAATCGTGGTGATAAATTGATCACTTTTGAAAAGGCTATTGACATTTTAGTGAATGAAACTATTATAAAGTGTGAGCTGTTGTCATTACTCATTAGTATGTACTCCGCCAGTATTTTGATATATGGATTGAATAATAATAATGATAAATAGCTAAATGTACTATTATAAAAAATTCGAGACAACCGATATCTTCTAATATTGTGCTCTGGCAAGTTGTTCTATATAATTGATAAATTACTTCACTGGATTTTGTCGCCGACCCCTTTAATCGTTTTCTATCGGAACAGGGGAGTGCCCCTGATGCTGTAAACCGAGCATTAAAGTGAGGAATTGTTTCACCAACTAATTAAGTTCACAACAAAGATCTTTCATTTATTCCAGTAAATAACAATCTCTATTGGTGTTGCACTGCACAAACTGATTATACATATGTGCAGATTAATTAGTGCTCTCTGTACCATGTATTTGCTGCATCAAACATTAATAACAGGCAAAGTAAAATGATGCAAGAGATAACAAAAGTCCCGTCTTATTATATGACTGGCTATACGCATATATGACACCATAAACGGTTCTACCTTATCATTGCTTGAGCGTTTTAGCTGAAGGTGCTGCATATCTAGCAGAGAACCCATGACGCAAAGATTCTTCATCGTCCTCCACACAACCCTCATCAAAGTTTTGAGCATAGCTTAAAGGGTCATATTTAAAACCACCAACGGGTCTATAACTGCTGCTTGTTCTCCTTGACCATGGAAGCTTCAATTTGAGACACCCCCAGCATGAAAGTATCCCTCTCTGATCTGTTTTGCTCCTAGGAGATGAACTTTTTTCCATCACTACTCTCAGATAGCTTCATGGAATGAAAACTTTAGCCTCGGCGTTCGTGGGGCCTTCTCTTATTCACTCAATTTTGTTTTGCTAAGGATTTTAAGTGTGTGGTAGAGAATAATATAACTTGAGGAAAAAAACACTTTTTGGGTTTGAAAGAGATTATCAAAGAATATATATTTGTCCTCGTAGATATGAAAAGAATCTCAGAGTGCAAAGGGTACAGTTAAAAGTAACTGCTATGAAGGACCTTTTGCTCATGAATCGGAAAGTAGCTTATAACTAATTCTCGGGAACATATGACTTTCTGTATAGCCCTGTGTTAATACTTAATATTTAGTGGAGAATACTATAATTGTCATCAAAACATTTTTTCAAGTTTTCATACTAGTCAAAGAGTAAAAAGAAGTTACCAGACTCTTAGAACTATTTGTATGGAACTTACGGATTATATATGTAGACGTTCTGTCCAGAAATTTACTAAGAGTGTGGATCATGATTCTGGATAGTGAATGTTCCAATATTGGTTGCAATTAATACAATCTCAGTTGTACAAGAAAGAGATTGATTTGTTTTGATGTTATGGCGGGTGGGGCAAATTTTTGGAGGTTTTGAAAGAGAATATTCCTAGGAGACATAACTAGTGCTAATATAATATGTAGCTTACAAAATTGGTAGACGTTACCTACTCGATATGACAATATGAACCAAGCGTAGCAATAATTATTTGCTCTGCCTTGTTTGATAGTCTAGGATTAGGGGAGACACACCCCTGTGCAAGGCTAGCAAAAAACATCAACCTTAGCGAGAGGTTTATGATAAAATATATGTAGAACCTACCACCAAAACAATTTAGGATTCACATCTAATGCAAGCAAAGGGTGACCATATCATGACAAAAAAAAAGGGTGATCATATGCACCGACCCCTCTGGGGCTGCTAATAGCATAAGTTTTAACTTTTTAAGTAACAAGGCCCACCATTTTCCAAATGTGGCCTGATCTATTATTCATTGAAGACACTGACAAAATATTTTTTTCCCTGCTTCCTTTCATCTTTTTCGTGTTTCCTTTTCTCTGTTTTTCGTCCTCTTCAGTCTCATCGCCGCCTCGGGAAGTGTTTGGATCTGGAGGACCACCGCCGTCTGCAGGTGGTTCCGCTGCTGTCCGCCAGTGTGGGTGGTTGGAGCACCGCCCTCAGCTTGGTTTGAACGAGTTTCGGCCTTGGTTAGGAGCCGCGTTGATGTCTCCTTGCCCAACCGTGGGGTCTCACAGGAGCTGGTCTCAGAGGCGTGGTGGCTTGTCCTTGCCGGATCCGCCGCCGTGGCTGGGGTGTAGTAGTCGTCGTGGGCCGCTGTTTGTTGATGTTTTTGTTGTTTGTTGCTGTTTTATTTTTTTGGTTTTTGTTGTCTGGTTGTTGGTGTTTTGTTTGGTTGTTGTGGCTTTGCCGCTGTGCATCTTGAGGGCCCTCTGCAAACCTTTGCTGCATCTTCCTTCACCGCCCTTGTCGGTTCTGTATGGGTCTGGCCCTGGGTGATTGATGTGTGCTGGGTTTTGGATTCGTGACATGTGAGCTTTATTTGAATGACAGAAGGTTCTGGGTGTCTCAAATAGGCCAAACCCAACCCACTCATGGATATCTCAAGGATATCCTTCATGTCTGTATCTTTTTTTGGTATCCTTTTGATGTGTTAGGTGTAGTTTTTTTTGTGTTTCCTTTATGTTTTGCCTGTTTCTTCTTTGGTTTTGATGTTTTCCTTGTCTGAAGTATGTTACAGGTTGGTGTAGGTTACAGCAGCGTGTCTTGGTTAGGATTATTGTATGTCTTGTGACTCTGCATATGCTGTGTTTTCCTTGCTGTAGATGTCGTATGGCTGGAGTTTTCCCTTTATGAACTTGTTCATTGACAAAAAAAAAGATACTGACAAAATGGAAAAAAAACCATTATTGAAGATGATCTAATATCTTCACCCCGACATCTTAAATATCATCATTGTATGTAGATGTGCACGCACTCCTTTTAGGTCTCTGTAGGACAAAAAGAAATCGACGGCATTTTAGGTATCATGAGTTGAGTTGAGTTGAGTTGAATAGAGTCACATGAGAATGAGATCCTTCCGTTTCAAATCAGACCTGTAACAATAGATCATTATTACCACACCTGCTTTGGACCGAATCGCTCCACCGGTTTAGTGTGAACCGCATTCTTTCAATGAGTATACATGAACAGTGGGAACGGATAACAAGCATTTGATCCTCGGTGGGCTCACGAATTTTTGACCAAAAACAAAAGAAAGAATTGCTCACAAATAGTATTTCTTAATTCTTAATGTCTTCCCAACAAACTCAAACTCGGGTGTGGGTTATGACTAGAGTGTGCTCAAACTACCACACACAATAATTGTACGTGGCTTCCAGATATATATTTTTTATTCTATAAATAAATCTTGGTTTCCTTCTGCACAACTCAAGTTTATAACATTCACCATATTAGAGAAAATTTGCACATATGCATGTTGAACGTTTCTAAACTTATACGAGCTAGAAACTGTAAAGCTCTGCTCTATGGAATCCCATGGTCCACTTCATTCACAGGAGCGTGTGCTTAAAATATGGGATTCCGTCTCCCCTCCTCTTCAGAAAAGAAAATCCAAGGAAAAAAAAAGGAAGCAAATAAGACATTGGATAATCAAATAAGTATCTAGGACATATATCTCACCAAAATGATGTAAATTACTCATTTAGACATATCTCACCAAAACTCTTCAATTTAGAATTAAAATATGTCTAGATTAAATTACAATGACCTCTCAACAAAAATGACATACATTTTCATTATTCCCTCTCTTTCTCTACCCTCAAAATAACAATCCAAAATCCATAGCAAGAAATCGCTAACACAAGGGGTCAAATAAAATCTAAGTGCACAAAGATATTACACAGCCATCTAGGAGTGAGTATAAGGTAAAAAAAGCATTTTATCCTACATGTTGACTGCTACCTTTTCCGCCGAACTTCTCTTCATAAATCCTCTGGAGCACAATTCATTCAACAACCCCAAAGCTTCCTCAGCTAATCCTTCATAAGCAATGCCTTCTATAAGAATGGTATACGTAGCTTCAGTAGGTTTGCATCCTTTTGCTATCATATAAGCCAGAAGATCAATAGCATGACTAGTATGCCGAGCCTTGCAGAGTCCCAACATGATGGAGTTGTAAGTGGTGGCATTGGCCCTAATACCTAATCTGTCCAAGTCATGGAAAGTTCTGATAGCCTCCTCAACCTTCCCTTCACGAATAAGTCCCCCGAGTAGTGAAGAATACGTAATTATATCAGGTTTAAAACCTTTCCTGCGCATCTCTTCGAAGAGTTCCACGGCTCGGTCTGTTTTTCCCACCTTTGAAAGCCCATCAATAACTGTGTTATAAGTAATTAAAACGGGAGAGCACCCCTTGCTACTTAGTTGATTCAGTATCTCAACCGCAACATCCACCTTCCCATCTTTGCATAATGCTGTAAGCAAAGTATTATAAGTCACTATATCTGGGTAACAGCCCCTAGATACCATTATTTCCAAATACTCAATCACTCTATCCATCTTTTTCTCTTGACAAAACCTATGAAGCAACGGATTGTAACTCAAGGAATTCGGAGTACAACCATGCTTTGGCATATTCTCCAAGATATCAATGGCTCTACCAAGTAAGCCCTTCCGGCACAAGAAGTTAATCAAGATATTGAAAGTAACAACACTAGGAGTGCAACCCTTGCGAAGCATGTCAGCCAGTAGCTTCTCAGCATCCATCCATCTGCCGGTGCTACAAAAGCTACGCAGGATAATATTGTGGGTGATCACATTTGGCTGACAACCATAGGACTGCATATTATTTAAAAACTTGATTGCCTCCTCCAACCTGCCTTCCTTGCAAATACCATTGATGAGAACATTGAAAGTAACCACATCAGGTTTGCATCCTTTGATCCTCATCTCATCCAACAGCTTCATCGCCTGATCGACTCCGCTTTCTTTACATGTCGCTTCAATCAATATGGTGTAAGTAAATACATCGGGATAACACTCCCTCTGCAGCTGCCTGTCAAGAACTTCCATAGCCTGCTTCAAATTGCCACTGTCACACAAACTACGCAGAATCGTGTTATAGGTAACAACATCCGGCGCAACGCTCATGCGTTCCAACACCTGCAGGGCTTTATCGATCTCCCCGGATTTGCAGTAACCACAAATCAAAACATTGTAGGTTATCACATTTGGAACAACACCGGAATCCTCCAGAATTTCCATGATTCGTGCCGCCTTCTTCATCCTGCCGGTCCTGCAAAACTGGCGAATCAAGTTGGTGCAGACAATGACATCAGGGGTATCGCCCTGGTAAGTCATGCGCTCCAGAAACCTAAACCCTTCCTCCAATTCCCCATTCCTAACCAACCTGCGGAGATGGTTGTTATTCTCAAACTCTTCGGAATTTCGGGAACCATTGACCCCATTTGGCGACGATTCAATGCCATTATTCGAATTCCCGTTTGGGGTTCTCCCGAAATGTTGCGATTTGCCATTCAAACCAAAAGTTTCAAACTTTGAAACGGCGAAAACGCGGTTCCGCGAATGGTAGTTTCTACTAGGCCTAGTGTTTTTCAGTTTTCTGAAATGACTAACACCACTATCAGGAGATAGAATGAAAGGGCGAGAAACAGTGTTATCACGAGCCTTACCTCTGAAGGCACAGTTTCTGGTGGCGCCATCATTGTGGAAGTGGTGAAATGAGGAAAAGTGTTCGTGGGGTATCGTCAAATCCATTGCTTTTCACCAAACTTGCAACACTTAATAGTTAACTACTCAAACCCTCATGCTACTTGTTTTGCTACAAAGACAAGGTATGGGTAGAACAGCACAATACAAAGTAAATGAGAACCGATTTTTACCTCCAAAGTTGAGAGGCTCCGCGAAGAAAGCCAGAAGGCGCAATGGCCGATATTTCGGCCTCAGGCGTGTCTCTCTGTGTGTGTATGTGGAGGTGCTTATCCGATACCCGTTGTTTCTCGTTTGTACAGAGAGAGCGGTTTATGTGTTTTTGTTTTTGGTTAAAAAAAAAGGGTGGATTGGGCTTTCAATTAACTGGATTTTTCATGGCCCAAGACACCCTCTAACGGAATTCCTATCGATCCACAAAGAAATGATGGAATTCATGTACGATTTTTCTATTCGACCAAAAAAAAAATGTACGATTTTTCTCTAATAAATGAAATGAAATGAAATGGTTCCTTCATGAATGGGTCAGGTTATAATTTGATTTCTTTATTCTTGAACCTTTTTTTTTCTCATTTCTTGAACTTTTTTTTGACTGAAAAATAAGTTCAAGAATAAAGAAATCAAATTATAATCTAACCCATTCATGAACTTGAAATCATCTTGATATGTTTTTTCTATTAAGTTATAATCTTACATTTTTTTATAAAGTCACGTGTACTTTTTTATATTATCACATGTATTTAAATTTTTATATTAAAATTAATTTTAATCACGTTTTGGTTTAGAAGTGCAGTTAAAAGATGTTAATTTCTTTAAACTCTTTAGTCAACACTCGAATTTCTTTAATCAATGAATACTAAATATGATGAGATATTGGAAAATGATCATCGTTAAACTAATTTTCTACTACATCATATTTAAAAAAAAAATCGAGCATTTTTTTCTTCAGAAAAACTAATATTATTTTTTTAAGTATGAAAAGTACTATTTCATTAAAAAAATTATCCACTAAAATCATATACATTTATCAAAATAAATATTATAATAAAGTTTAATGTAATAAAAATACATAATAAGATCTTCTTTATGTCAAATAAAACCCTGGAAATTTTAAATCATATTAATTTAATTAATTTTTCTGTGAATAATTGAATATTAAATATCCAACTTAGTATTTGAAACTATATTTTATTTGTAGATTAGCCACTGAGTTTATCTATGTATATAAGCTAATCCTGAACTCGCATTAGGTTAGTTGTTCTTGAAAAATAAAATAAGATACAAGATGGACAACGATGATACAAATTTAACAATTAATGCTTTTGAATGAAAAAAAAAATCACGCTTAAAATGTAAAAAAACAGTAAGCATGTAGGAAATTAAGGAAGAATCTGAGTCTGGAGAATAGAAGGTTTTTATAATTTTATCTGCCTTTGACATCAATCTGCCGATCAATAGTTTATTTTTCCATTGATTATAGTTGAATGAATTTATGATATTTTTAAAATCGAATATTCTTTAGAAGTATCTCTAGTTTTGATCTTTATAATTTATATCAGGGGGTCCTTCTAAACGAATATAATCATACAAAATTCCTTCAAAAGGACCTGTGTTGCTAGCTTGCGTTAGAAAGATGGTATTGTTCTTCTGCACAAGAAGAGTGCCTTGTACATCAATGCTGTACAACCAGTAGAGCCCGTGAATTCCATGCCTGGCTATGGTATTCTCCTTTCCAATAACCCCACTTGAAAATAAAGGTGGATTTGCTTCTGAAATATTGTTTATCCGAATCTAGCCCCCAAAATTAAAAGAAAGAAAAAGGAAAACGGAAAGGAAAAAAATAAAACTTGTGTTAATAAGATAAATACTTATGTAGGCACTATTATTTGTTTTGTCAAAATCAAAGTATGAATGTAAAAATTTATACCTGTAGCTCAGCATTGTGTACAGATGCCAGAGCCAGTCTCAATTTGTATGTTCCATTGGTATTTACATAATCAAGATTGAAATGAATTTGCCATGTGGTTCCTTGGTAAGTGTTATTATCTTTTTTCCTGCAGAACAGCAAAGGAAACTAATTGAGACAATAATCAGAGAGGAGAGCAGAGAGGCAGGGACAAAGCAGGGAGAGCAGGAACTGGTCACCACTGTGCTAAGTAATCCACTAGTAAAACTTTTTAATTTTATAAATAATAATGGTGAATAAGTTTTTACTGGTGGGCCTAAAGCAAGGGCTTGAGTTGCCTTACCCTTGGGCTGGTCGTGGGATAGAGGACGACTTTTTGCGACACCTAGGTTGTAAACTGTTGTGTTCATAAATTAAAGCAGAACCTAAAACACTCTCAAATGGTACTGCTTTCAATTAACATAAGACACTTGAATCATATCTTCCTAATGAAATAAGTGCTTTCATGAGGCAGGGATAGGGCTGAGGCCATAAGTTTACTTACTAACAATAAATATGGAAGTGGCAAAAGAAAAGCCAAAAACAAACCTGTTAACCTGAGCAAAAAACCAATCTTTTCTGTAGTCACTAATGCCAACAGTGTAAACAAGGTCTTCATTTGGATACAAATCAGCATATCTCTCCCACAAGCCATATTGCCTAAACCTGCCAATTATATAGGCACATAAGTTTTTCCCTTGCTTTCTAAGGTTCAAGTGATAGTATTATTGAATAAAAAATTAAGAACATGGGAGCAAACATACATTGAGTTATTCTATAACTCTAGCATGTAGAGCAAAAGGGAACTAACCTATCTGGATGGTTGACATAAAGTCTGTTCACATACATGGGATTTGGATCAGGAACATAGAACTCACCAGCTGAGCGATCAGGGATGCCTATTTCCCACAACGTAGGGCCATCTCTTGGTGGCTCATAAACAAGCTCACCCACATCAATTTCACAACCTATATATGTTACACATTTGTCTCATGAGCGAGTTTAACTAGAGCAACAGAGTACCATGTAATTTGAAGCTTTAAAAAAAAAATTCATAAATTAAGACCTGAGGTTATGTTAATGACGCTATCATATCGATAATCACCGATGAATCCAGTGACCCAGGAATACAGATTATAGTCCCCAGGACGTATGTCAATAATTGAGAAATAACCTTTCTCATCAGTGATGGTCCAAAATTGATAACCCTGTTAAGAAATTATATAACGTATCAATTTTTGTCCCTAGTGACTCAATGTTGAGTAGTTCCTTATTCAAAGAAGGAGCTAAACGGTTAATACCTTGCATTCTCTTTGCCAAGATCCAACATCTCCTGGGGCTGCTAATCCCACATAAGCACCGCTGACTGGGATGAATGCATCACTGGTACTGTACCTATACAGGTTTAGTTATAGAGATAAATACACCATCGTAGCGCAGAGAAAGAAATACACCCCAAACATCTAGAAGATGTGAAGAAATTATGTAAAGGGCAAGTTCACAGCCTCACATATGTTTTAACTGATAACTCTTGCTTGAGGTTCAATTTCAATTTTCAATATCCTTTTTATTATTATTATTTTAATATCTCGAGAGTTTAACTGGTTGTATATTGCTCATGCAAGAATTACTCTCAGTATTGAATGAAATGTCTATGACACTAATTACTCAAAAATTTCTTTGCAAAGATTATAAATTAAGATCAAGATATACCATTTTATTGAAAATACTCTTACATATTGTTTTACACATTTTGAGTGCGTTAGCAATAATGTGATAAATCTTGGCTGTGTGATAGTATTTCTCAACAAGAAGGTTAAGCTAGTGATACCTACCTGTCTCGGACAAGCAATCTACCTTCAACTTTACCTCGTTGGTCAGATGAGAGAAAGTCCTCGGAAGCTGGAAATGTATAGGGCCAGCTTTCAATTTCATTGACCATCTGCAATTTTTTTTTATAAAAAGAATTAAAAGTGTGTACTCTTAATTGACACAATCGTTAGGTGGAATATGGAATTCTTTGAAATCGAGTTTGGCTTTAAAACATGACATAGGTAAAAATTTATTTATTTTGAATTTTAATATAGTAAAATCATGATATGTGTGCGTGTATCAACAAATATGATATATTTAAAATTTTAATTAAATTAAAGCAAATCATTATTGTATATTGATTATTATCTTTTTGGTCAAGTGTATATTGATTATTTAAAAACAAAAAAAAGTCACGGGCGTAACCTGTTGTTTGGCGTCCTCCCAGAGATTGATCGGGCTAAGCCCATCAGACAGGGAATTAAAGTATATGAATATGGGCCCATAGACTTTCTTCCACGGCTCGTTGGGTCCAAATTTCATTATCAGATCTGCCCCGGAATAATGCGTGCTGTGGAATACCTGATACAGTTGACCAACCAAAAAGAAAAAAGAAATACTTGATTCACGGTTTTTACCCAAAAATAATGATTTTAACGCGATAAATTCATTGAACTGATAATTTGATCCAAAAAAAAAAGAGAAAGAAAAGAAAAGAATTGAGCCAGTGAATAATAAGAAGAGAACTTGAGAAATAAAAACAGCCAATAAAAAAAAAAGACTAATGAGTAATGAGGAAACTCACAGAGAGGGTAGTGGGGCCCACGTGGGAAGTGAGATATTGCTTGAGGGGGCCAGCAGATCGGAACTCGTAGCTGGGCGTGATTAGCCAGAATCCGGTGGTGGATTGCGACGGGTCGATGGAGATCCAGCCATGGACACGGTTGCTTCGGCTCTCACACGAGTACTCATACTTGTCATCCACCTGGTTTCAATTCAAACATTTTTCCACGTTTGAGCGCGGTGTCGTTTCGGATTTCGTGCTCATATCATAATCTCTTCATTTGTTATTCTAAAAAAATTAAAGTCCAAAACATATATTTTCAGTAACTAAAATAATAAATAACGTAAGTATTTTCAAAAAAAATCGAAAATTATATTACTCTAGAATCATGCCAAAAAATTCAAAATTAAAAAATTCAGAGTCGTATACCAGAAAAATATTATGAGTCGTAATTTTTATATTTTCAAATCACATATTTTTAATAACTAAAAAAATTATTAATTTTTTTAAAAAATTGCATATTTACCTTTTTACCACATTATAATATTGTTTCTTAAAATCTGTTTAGAGTGTGGTAAGATCATAAATATAATGGGATGTTTGTATAAAATGTATTCACATTATTTTTTTTGATAAATAACATATTCACATTATTAATATATAGTTATTAAACCCAAAAAAATTATTCCGCACTTAAAATATCTTTAATTTTCTCGAAAAGGAAAATAAAATCCAAATAATAATTTATTTTACTGTGATTGTTGTGCTTTTTTAATTGGAGAAGGTTTAATTATTCTACTACCGGTCTGTCTCCACTCACGAATGGTACAAAAGTGTAATTGATTAGTTTTGAGTTAATCAAATAGCAATGTTCAGTTGATGTATTTTTAATATTGACTTTGCTCTCAGAGAAATTTCAATGCCGAATTTATTTGGAGGAATTTCTAAGTTGAATCCCTCCTAACTCCTATATTTTTTCTCTTCAGAGAGAGTGAGTGAGACCCTTTTTCAACCATATACCATTAATTAATCCATTTCATAGATGACCCAAAACTATACTACTACATCTAGCAAAAAAAAAAAACCTATACTACTACATAATTAATTTATACCATACCTCTCCTGTGAACTCCGGCTCCACCGGATTGACAAGCCGGACAGCCTCTGGGTAGGCCAGAACTTGCCCTCTTCCCGGTAACCGGTCATCAGGCACTGGCATAAATCTCTGCCTGTCGTCTGCTATAACCATGTACTGGAACCTTTCCAATTAAAAAAGAAAAACCCACAAATATCAGGAAAAAAAATTAATAAATTGTGTGCTTTTGTTTCTTTTTGTTTTTCCAAGTCCGAGGGAGGAACAAATAGAATAAAATAGAACAAAAATAAAGCTACTCACTTGTCTTTCCTAAGCTTGAATGCAATCCTAGTATTGTCAAGATCGAAAGCAGGCCATTCCTTCAAATGCTCGTAAATAGCATACGTGTAGAACCCAGACGAACCACGAAGCATTATAAACCTTTACACACAAACAGAATTGTTTTGTTCTCCTTTTCTTCATCAATCGTCATCATAATTATTTATTTTAATTTAATTTTGCTCCCAAAACAGAACCCCATAAACAGAGAGGTGGAGACAGAGAATAGGTAATATAGTTGGAAAGTTCAAGAACCTTTTATCAATATTGAGCGGCGCAAGCTTCCCCTCAAGAGAGAGATTCCACATTCTGGTGAAAGATATCTCTAGTTGTTCTTCATTTTCCACTATCACCGTAAAATTTGTGGCTTCCATCCTGTTAGTACATCATTCCCCATTCATTGAAATGGATTCAAAGTTCTTTATTTTACATATAATAATAATAACAAGGCCCGTGAATCATGCATACCTGTCAAATCTACCCTTTCCCTTTGCTCCTTTTTTTGTTCTTTTCTTCCCACCCTCGTCCCATACAATATCCCAGTACCTACATGCATTGGTAATTTATGAAATTTTCGTAAAAGAGAGCTATATATCTATAGTTAATAAAAATATTATATTTATTCAGAGTGACATTTGAAATTGAACAGGTGTACCCTCTGTCAGATTCCTGGTTTTGAACTTCGAGCAAATTGTCGAGCCCATTATACTGAATTCCCGTGACAATTCCTTCGGGGTTTGATAAGGTGACTTGGACTATGCCATTATCCATTACCACCTGGGCAGAACAAAACCAAAAAACAAAACAAAAAATACAGATAATATATACCCCAATAGAAATTAAATGAGTTTAAGCAATGACTGGCTTATTGCCTCTGAAATACCATACTAAAAGTCACGGTTGGTTAAATGATAGACAAAACGCATAGTTTTAGAGAAGAAGCCATTGCAGAAGTGGATTACATGTTTTTCTTGAATATCCAATCGCACCCCTGGGGATGACATACTATAAATTAGTCCCTTGAAATCTTCCAGATCTCTTCAGCTAATACTTTTCATAATAAATATATATAGATTAAATTAAATCCTAGTGCAGCTTTTTTTATTCTAAAATAAAAAGAGAGAGAAATTGTTGGACAAAATGAAAGCTTGCTCAACTACTGAAAAGGGGCTCGGTTGTGGGGGAATTGCCTCCACGAGATGAAACATTGAAAACATCAAAACTTGGTTGGTGCCAACCAAAAAACATGTAGGCCAATAATGAAAGGTAAAAGAGAACAAGGATAAGATGAAGATGAAGTAAAGGAACCTGGATTAGTACTACAACCCAGAATCATGATGAATTGCAGCATCATGAACAGGAAGTGATGATTAACCAAGTCCATTGTCCTCCCCTGCTCACGCTTCACTTCGCTTGGCGACAACACGTTGCTCTCAGATTCCTTCTCTTTGTCGATTTATCTGCATACTAACTCCTCTCTAACTTCATAAGCAGGCTTCGCATAAGCGTTCTGCAAAAGCCAAATCCTCCTTTAGGACTAGAAAAATGAAATTTAATTTGGGTCTAAGGTCATGGAAAGTATTTATATTTCTAAGGCAGAATACTCCCTCCAGTCCAAAATATAAGCAATAAAAAAACTCTTTTTTTGGTCTAAAATATAAATAATATTCACCAATTTTAAATAAATTAAATGTTAGTTTTTCAATTATACCATTCATTTAATGCAATATTTATATTTACGAGAGACATTAAATGAGGTATTTTTGGAAAAAAAATTAAAACTAGTGAGTATTAATTAAGATTATCACATTTTCAAGGCATTCCTTACTCTGTGTATTTTTGTACTATGTTATTTATATTTTAGACCAGAGGTAGTATTATCCCGTCCACTTACCGGAGCATTTAAAAATTTGTTGTTTCTGTCATTATTAACCTGTGCCTTTTTATTATGATTGCATATTTAATTGAATTTATAGAAATCACAAGTGAAAATATTATATGATGCATTTTAATTTTAATTGATAATAAAAGTGAATCTTCATAAATCTTTTTCCCACAGATGATTATTTACCTCCTTCATGCTTTCACTCGCATTTTTGCATCTGATACATTTTATTACAGAATATAGTATACAAATTTTTTATTTGAAGATTCGATTTAGATTTAGACAATAAATTATTTTTATGTCTTACGTAATAAATTTCATCTTAATTTTTTATAAACGAAAATTGAACAAATTAAATGCATATAACTCATAGACCTATATATAAACCATGAGTAGCTAGTTTGTATTTCAAATTTTAACAATTAATATTTATGTTAGCTTGACTTCGCGATGGGGGCGGTGGCTTCTTGGTGGTTTTTGACAAGAGAAGCATGTGGCAGTTAGAAAGAAGGGAGAAACGAAAGTCTTAAATAGAAATTAGGAACTTGATTGAGCATTCGTGGAAGGTTCAGTTAGGCTGAATCGGTTAGGTAACAAATACGAAGGACGGAAAGAAACTATAATCATGTGAAAGAATGCCTCGAAGAATCTTGTTGAACCGGTTTTCTTCAACAACAGACAAACCTTTCATTTCTTTAACCAATTCTTTTCCCACGGTAATCCAATCCCCGTTGGGACTTTTATTTGTCGCTATACCACAGTAACTACCTGGCACAGTTGCTCACGGGTCGCTATATGAATTGGTTGGTAGTTTAGCAACTATGGCATAAGGTCTATTAGTGAATTATCACAAAGTAGACAATTACCCTTTTCGAAGGAATCATATGATCTTTTTTAATATATATATATATATACACACACACACACAAGAGACATGTTTATTGTGATTTTGTACTAGCAAGATTGCCATGGATAACCAACCCCGTGAATCACCCCTTCTCATTGTGAATTCATTGATATTTCGTAGAAAACTTGCTAGCTAGCTATTGACTAGAACCGCAATCCATAATCATTAGGATTTACAATAGAATTTATGTATAGTCTATCAACGAGAATTTAGGATTCAAACCCAATTCACACCTAGTGTGAATAGAAGGTTCAACTTGCTAACCCCGTTGGTGAGTTTCAATAATTGAGAAATTAAAGTTGCTGGTGAGTTGTAAGATTTCAAAGTGAACTTGTTCATGCTGCACTTACTCATTGTAGTCACATTTATGATGAAAAAGGTAGTGCTTTTTTATTCCGCAATGCAATAACTAATTAGTTGCAGTTCTGTTTTTAAAAGGACTTACGAGTTAAACCCACTGCCGTGCACTTATTAATTAGTCTTGCCTCTTTAGTAATTTTTCCTCAAAATAATTATTTCAATCATGAAAAAAAGTTGTACAATGATGACCAACTCGGATGCCGCTATAGGCTATAGCGACTGTGTATAGTAGTAGTAGAGTTGTGTATGATAATTGATTAGCATGCCATCTATACTAGCAACCAGTATTGGTAGAATAATCATATTCAAGTCCAAGTGAAATGTAGTGCAGACCCTTATTGGCTAATTATTTACATGGCGTCATGGTTGAGGTATAGTAAAATAATAAGGGGATAAGAGCTTAGAAAGACACAGAAAAATATGTACCTTCTTTCTTTAATTTTTTTAAAATATTAAAGTTTTTTCAAATATATAACTTTTAGATATTTCAGGCAAATTTTCAGTAATATATATGTACCACTCCCTGCAATATTCCGCGAGTGTTGCTTTATCCACACTGATAAGCTTACACACTTGATGTACCATTGTGGTTCCTTTCTGTATTATTAATTAATGTATCATCTTTCCCTGTTTCTACGTCTATGGTTCCTTTGAGCGTGATAAACCACCATGGCTGTCAGGCTGCATGTTGTTGCTTAGCACCTTTTTTGCTTTCTTTAATTGCAGCACTCACCGTCAAATACTAATACTCAAATGTACATGGATCATGAATGATAAATGACACGGTACACATGTTGTACAAGATTAATTATAAACCAAAATCAATACAATCGTAATCTCTTTAGTACCTAGAATGGAATGGAATGGAAGAAGTCTTAATTACGACCGAGAAAATTCATCTTTTCAGTTTTATTATTTCCCTATTTTTTTTTCTTTGTATTAATTAATTGGATATTTTATTAAAACAGAAAAGACTCTCTGAATTTTTCTTTTTTTTCTGATTGAAATTAACTAGAGGAGAGGGGTGGACCTTCCAAACGAATATAGTCATACATAATGGCCTGAAATGGACCATTGCCTCTTGCCTGTGTCAAGAAGATGGTGTTATCTCCTTCAACAAGTCGAGTAGCAGGTATGTCCACATTGTAAAGCCAATAAAGCCCGTGAATTCCGTGCCTAGCTATTGAGTTATCCCTTCCTATCAACCCACTTGAAAATAGAGGGCGATTTGCCTTTGGGTCATTCACTCGTACCTACAATTGTGTTATTAAACAGTTTATATTTATTTATGTTATGAAACATAGGATAATTCAGCTTCAACTTGATTAGTATTACAAGAAATTCACCTGAAGTTCTGAAAATGTTGCTGATGCCAAAGCCACTCGGAGTTTATAGCTACCACTGCTTTTGTTCACATTATCAAGCTTAAACTTGATTTGCCACGTGGTTCCCTGATATGTATTGTCATCTTTCTTCCTGAAAATGGGAGAGTAAAATTTAACTATATGCTTTGCTTCACCTTGAGACAGATAGCAACCTGGTAATGCAAAACCATACCTGGTAACTTGAGCAAAGAACCAATCTTTGGTGTAGTCACTAACACCAATGGTGTAGATCAAGTCTTTGTCAGGGTATAGTTCTGCATATCTCTCCCATAACCCATATTGCCTAAACCTGCATATTTTAATCGAATATAACAATTATATAAATAGGGAGCCTTGGACAATTTATAATTAATACTGCATTTACATGGGAGATAAGATTAATATGGTCCATCAATGTTTGGATTTTGATCTTTTGCTTAGAATATAATGTGACAGAAATCTTGCCCTGTCCTTTCTAAACTGAAAATCTCAAAACAATCCTAGACTGAATGTTCAATCATATGAAAATTTAAGTGTATAAAGCAGGCAAAAAGGTGACTAACTTGTCAGGATGATTAACATAGAGTTTGTTGATATATTTGGGATTTGGATCAGGAACATAGAACTCAGCAGCTGAGCGATCAGGGATGCCAATTTCCCACAGTGTTGGACCATCTCTTGGAGGTTCATAAACAAGATCACCAATGTCTATGTCACAACCTGCTTTTTTTCCACATAAACCAAATACCAAAAAATAGTTAACACAAAATCTCTCTGTAGTTTGAAAGGAAAAATAACAAAAAACTGGTTGATGAATAGTATACCTTCTATTATGCTCATAATCACATCATATTTATAGTCACCAATAAAACCAGGTACCCATGCATAAACATTATAGTCGCCAGCACGTATATTGGGGATGGAGAAATAGCCATCATCATCTGCTTTAGTCCAAAACTGATAATTCTGATAACATTGAAATGTAATATATAAGTTAGCTATCTAATAGTGTTTTTGTAGGGTGTATCATATCAGTTCATAAAATGGTATATCAGTACATTATGTTGAAAATGAGCATCTACATTAAACAAGAACTTGTGCACATTTAAGAGTAGACCATATTTTTTTATCTCTTTTTTCAAGTCACCTTGCATTCTCTTTGCCAAGATCCCACGTCTCCTGGTGGAGCCAAGCCAACATAAGCACCTTTTGCTGCTATATAGTCATCATCGGTGAAATACCTATATGTTTAATATACCAAAATGGAATTAATTAAAAACAGATTACATCTGCTCTCAATGAACATAAAACTACAAGTATAACAATAGAAGAAAATCTTATCACATTGCTTGCAAATATTCACTTAGCTCTGTCAATTTAACGAGCCAGTTTAGGTGATTCTCATTCTTAAATTTTCAAAAGTCTAGATCTTAAAAAATTACAATGAATGGCCTAAAGTAAATTTATCAGAGGCTATAATTATTCATTAATTACTCATAAGTACATTTTATTAAGAACACACCTTTCTCTAACCAATAGCCTGCCACTAACATTACCACGTTCGTCCCACTTTGGGAAATCCTCTGATTCAGGAAAACTATAGGGCCAGCTTTGAACTTCCACTAACATCTGTAAGTTTATATGTGCTTGTGTTAGAAAATCTAGCTATATATATAATAATAATATGTGCGAAGATAGATAAAGACATGAAGTAATGTTGAACCTGCAGTTTAGCGTCATCCCATAGCTTAATGGGGTCATCTCCATCATATGGAGAATTCACATAGATGAAAACTGGACCAAACACTTTTTTCCATGCCTCGCCCGCTTTGAACTTAGGCACCAGATCCTCTCCGCTATAATGAGCACTGAGAAACACCTGATTATGTTATTTGGACCAAGGGTAAAAAAAAAAAAATAAGACCCAAATCATAAACACTTGTGATACAACAAGTAAATATGTCAATTATTGTAGAAATGAACTTTGGTTGAAAAAAAACAACCACTCTGATAGATGTCTTTAATATTTTCCCTGTCTCCGTGGTGTGTCTTCAATTTAATTAAGGTGATTGCTATCGTATCTTGACAAATTTAAGGGTTTCGGTACGTGACGAATAATATTTGTCCATATGTACTATTATAGCCATGTCATTTTATTATTTCTATTTTTATTTATTTGCAGATATATCTCTTTCTTCTTCTACCTCTGTTGATAGATGTTGTGTCTCATGCCAGTATAATCCCCAAATTCCCTCTTCAATTAATCCTCACTCACTCCCCTTACGTTTTTTTTACTCCTCGCAATGGTTCCTCGTTCCTTTTTATTGCTCCTTTTTCCATTGCTCGCTTTTGATGTTTTTTTTTCCTTCCACTTGTCGATCTAAAGAAGTTGCAAGTGCAAACGCAGTCATACTTAATTGGCATATTTTCTGATCAAATGTGAAAACTTGTTATGATATTTTATCATGAGAATTGATTAATTAATTGAACTCCATTGTTGTGTATCTTAAATCATTGGCAATAACTTTCTCTAATAATAACATAATCTCGACATTAGAAAAGGAGAACACTCATCAAACAGCTGGCGTGCACATTAGAAGAGGAGATCACTTATCCAAAAAATAAAAATTTGAAATTGCCTCACTCAAGCAAAACAACAAACACATGAGACGCAATAACTATTGGTGGAGGTAGAAGAAGCATCGAGAATAATAAGATTAAAACACAACAACAATAGAAGAGTTCTCATGACACCAACTCAATGCTTTCTTCTTTTTTTTCTTTTTGCGAGAAAAGATATATTAAAGCTCACTACAATCAGAGGCCAAAACAAAGGTGATAAAAAGAGAGGTATCCTCAATCCAATTATTGTTTCCTGAGCCTAAAGTAAATTCGGGCAATGTGTGTGATACCATATAAATATTAGCCTCTTGCGTGACGTGTGAGATAACAAAGCTATTAAATAGCTGACAAATGTTCGTACAATCTAAGATAATGGATCCAAAATAATAAAGGGAAAGGAAGACCGGTAGAGATCGCTTACAGAGCCACACTTGAATCATTTTTTCCCAAATCCTCAATTCAAAAATAGTAAAGAGAAGGAATGTATTTGCAAATAGATAAAAATGAAAATGATAAAATGACATTAGGCATGGCAACAGGGCGGGGCGGGGGCGGGTTTTACATTCCCCGCCCCCGATAGTGCTCGGGTTTCCCTGCCCCGCCCCTCAATCTTGGTCGGGGTTGAAAAATCAACACCCATCCCCACCCTTGGCGGGTGTCGGGTTTCCCCGCCCCGCCCCAGCACCCGCACCTAGTATTTTAGAATCCAAATTTTTATTTTAGAATTTTAATTTTGATAGAATTAAAGAAATTTAATACTCTATTTTTTAAGACATTTTTTTAATATATTTTGTTAGACAAATAATAATGAAGAAATAAAGAATTAAAAATGTAATTTTTTATAATAATAATGCATTAAATATTATATTATAAGTGTAATAAATGTACGGGGCGGGTTTGGGGGCGGGTTCGAGGTGGGTATTAGTTTCCCCAACCCTGACCCCAACCCCAACTTTTAAATGCGGGGAAAACCCAAACCCGTCCCCGACCCCGGCCAAAACGGGTTTTTCCCGTCAAAGTCGGGACGAGTTCAGATTGGTACCCACGGATTCGGGCCCCATTGCCAAGCCTAAATGACATGTCATAAAAAGTACACATGGAAAGATACTATTTATCAAGTACCCATACCCATAAATTTTTCTAGGTACCATAGAATTTGCCTTTAATTAATTACATGTTGACTTAACAATGTGATTAATTATAATTTTTTTTTTCCACATTCTTTTGTTAGGATAACTTGTATATGATTAATTCACCACTTACGGCAAGTGTGGTAGGTCCGACGTGGGAAGTTAAGTTTTGTTTGACGGGTCCACCAGATCGAAACTCATTGGTAGGAGTGATTAACCAGAATCCCACAGCCGGATCCATGCAAATCCATCCATGAACTTGGCTATCTTTGTTGTCACATGAATATTGGTACTTGTCATCCACCTACACATCAGGTAGAGCCAATCATCATTCCAAAATAACTACATATCAGTAGTGGCTAATAATAATAGTACATCTAACTTTGTCAAAATAATAATAATAATAATAATAATAATAATAATAATAATAATAATAATAATAATAATAATAATACACCTAAGACTAAGAGTAGGATATGGCCCAATTTTTTATTTTTTTCTGGGGTGGGGGAAGGTTTGTATATGCGGTCTTTTGAGGTATGAATGAAAAATGAAAATATATATATCATCAGTGCATGAGTGTACCCCATTTTGATTAGGATATTTATTTGTAATGTTTTATATAGAGTTTAACATGTTACCAAACATTCTCTCTTTTTCTTTTCAAAAAAACAATCTCTCTTTTTTCCCCCCCTTCATTTCCCTTCCCCTCTCTTCATTCTAACTTCTAAGGGCTTTAGTGAGGATTCCTTGAATATTATTTTAATTGTGGAGTCTCTCATAGGTCTTATTAGGGAGTAGTATATAAAAAATTCAAATATCCATTATTTAAATTTATATATTGAATCATATTAGACTTTACTATTTTTGGGTCAAAAAATATATTAGAATTTACTACCAACATTACATTGGCCCAAATAGAAGTAGACTCGGATCCCTTAAATAAGATATCAGATTCAAGTTTTATAGATTGAAAAAAAATGTAACTGACCCCACTAAAAATGCCCAACGAGATTCTCTAACGGAATTAGTCATCAGCAAAGTCAATAAATACTTCTCACCAATAGCATGATTATAAAAAAAAATACTACACTTTAAACTTAATTTAAGATCACTTAACATAGTAAATGTACCTCTCCTTTTAGTTCTGGTTCGATAGGATTGACAAGTAGAACTGCCTCTGGGTAAGCAAGTGGTTGGCCTCTAGGTGGCACTCTGTCATCTGGAAGAGGCATATTTCTTTGTCTATTATCTGCCATCGCCATATAATGGAACCTGATGACCATACCACCCTACTAATTAGTTCGAATATATTAACCACTTCAATTAACAGATCATGCTGCCTCAAAAAAAAAAAAGCAGATCATGCTATTATATAATTATTAATTAATTGTAGTTTTTGGCGATTACATATATAAGCACATAACAATATATTATATGACTAGCTAGTAGCTAGAAGCATGTGACAAAAAAATGTTAAGCCTAGCTATATATGCGTACGTACTTGTCTTTTCTAAGCTTGAAAGCAATTCTAGTTTCGTCAAGATTGAAAGCAGGCCAGTCCTCCAAGTGCTCATAAATTGCATAGGAGTAGAAACCAGAAGAACCACGAAGCATTATGAACCTAGAGTCATGCATACATAAAATCGATAAAAGTTAGTTAATTTCTTTTTTTGCATATTAGTGCCACCATCTTAACATTATTATGTATGTTATAGACAATTAATGGTACAGTCTCACAAATACCTTTTATCAATATTTAAAGGGACCAACTTGCCCTCGAGGGAGGTGTCCCACGTCCTGGTGAAGGATATCTCAACTTGGTCCTCATTTTCCACTACAACTTTGAAAGCGGTTCCCTTTATCCTGCCCTCAAGAATCACAATTCAAAAAATGTCATTTGCTTACTATAAGTCAGGTGAAAATAAACAGACTACATGTGACTTTCTTGAAGACACATGGTTATAGTGGAAAGAAGAATAACTGAAGATTCAATTATGCAAAAATGAGTATGTCATATGTGAAAGTAAGTGGGGCATGCAGCCACTTAATGGCATAGCTGAAGCAGTTCACCAGATAGGGTGGAATCTTAAGCTCAAATTGTTGTGCAAATAAAATAACAAAAAGAAGAGAAGAGATCATGGACATACACATCAAATTTACCAGTGGTTCCTGTACTTGTTGGTGAGCTCCAAACAAGGTCCCAATACCTACATGAAGTTGCAGAGTAATTTTTATTTATACTACTGGGAGGAGAGCCAAACGAATTAAGTTCCTTAATTTGTAAAAACAGCTAGCTACGACTTTGTAAGATATATATACCCTCTATTAGATTCTTCATTCAAAACTTCAAGCAAGTTGTCAATGTCATTATACTGTATTCCAGTGACAATTCCCTCAGGATTTGATAAGGTGACTCTTAGTATGCCATTGTCCATCACCACCTACACATGAAGTATCAATTGGAATAACATGTATGAATGAATCTAAAGCTAAACTCCTTAATTATTTTTTTGAAACCATAGCCAAGACTAATTAGGATCCAAACAAGAATTTCATATAATATACAACATCTGCTTCAGACTATATATACTGTAAAACTTAATCAGATGGAAGGAAAATCATCCTCTAGAGATAAGATATTTTAAGTACATGATGATCTTCAATGCTGAGTTGAACCTCTAGTGGTGGCATGGTGGAACTTGCAGTGAACCAGAGAAGTGCACAATGAAAGTCTAACAGATTCAGAGTAGTTTGAGAATGGATGAGAATTTATCTTGTAACGAAAGCAAAGAATTAATGGCCTTTATATGGTACTACTGATGGCTGGTTTTTGCACAGCGTTTGGATAAAACAGTTTGTGCTTATGTGATAATAGTCTAATACTCTGCAATCTGCCAACAGAAATTGCATAGTCTGAGGACTTATATATGTTGGTTTAGTTTCCTTGAACTAAAGAGAAAGCATTCTTCAAATCTCTTTACTTAGTCGCCACAGTTGTTTGGTGCATACGGTGTATTAGATAAAGGCGTGAGAGTGAAGAAACGGTCAATCACACTATGAGAAATTCAATATATTTAAAAACTTGAGAAAAAATGGCCTGTTATTATGGTAGTGTAAAATCAAAGTACATAAACTCGCCATGAGAATGGATCTTCTCTCACTTTATTGAAAGATAAAAGTATTGAAGTTTCTTCCTTGTTTTCATTTCTTTATAGCTCTGTTGTAAGTTTTGAACCGGAATCTCGCTTTACATCACAGTTCTGTAAGATAAAACTTAATAAATTATGAATCGGTTCAGGTTTTATTTTATTTTAATCAAACATGGAAAATTAATTTATAAATGACAAAACCTTTCCGTTTGTTTTAGATTTTAGGAGAATTGTGTTTGATAAAATTGTGTTTGAAGAATTGATTTTAAAAAAATTGTATTGAGAAGAATTGATTTGTGTTTAATAATAATATTTTAAAAGTGTGTTCAAAAGAATTGATTGTGTTTAGATGATAAGGGTAGAATCACTTTTGATATGTAAATATAAAAAATTGTGTGGATCCCACATCTAAAATTGATTTTGTTCAACGAAAAAACTAGTAGATTCTTACTTCCATAAAAATCAATTCTACCTATCCAGAATCAATTCTTACCTACTACGTTTGAGAACCAAACACCTCACCTTTTTGCCAAAATCGAGTTTGACTCGATCAAACTCGATTTTAGCCTCCGACGTCCATTTGATAATCTGAAACAAACGGGCAGTAATTTCAAACACAATGTTAGACTTGCTTTCTATTCAAATACAAGGGTTCTAAAACCACAGCAACATCAGTTAAAAAAAAAAAAAGAACCACAGCAACAAGTCGTATTACAATATTATATAGGAGTAATTCTTGTATGAGTATAGTGCTTGTGACACAACCAATGAAAAAACTTAACACAATATTAGTATAATTTCAATAAGAGTTTTGTTATCTTATTGTACATTACTCTTAAAATAATTACTCTATTGTATATATATAGTTCATTGAGTTGTTCTTCAAATATGTTTCTTATGCAAGTATATATAAAAACTAAGCTGCCACCCTGCAACATTTTGGTAGGCTTGATTGGGTTGAGAAAGCGAATAATATTAACATAGGTGGATAACACGGTGTGCACAAAACTAATGTTCAACCTGCCTGTTTGATTCATGAATAATGGTGGATGAACTAGTCTAACATAAACAATATAAATATGAATTTGTCATGGGAAAGGTATTCCAGAATGTTTGTACATATCAAATCAAATACACACACATCGCCACCGCCAACAACTATAATAACGCAACAATAAATACAGCGAAGGGAGAGAAAAAAAAGATAATAACACGTATTACAATGTTCACAAACAAACACATTCCGATATGATGAAAACGCAGTACTGTTTTGCATCATGTTAGGTTAAATTTCTTGTTTGAAACAAGGTGGGCCTTCCAAACGAATATAATCATACAAGAGACCCTGGAAGGGACTAGTGCATCTTGGTTGCGTAAAATATATAGTATTCGTGCCATCAATGAGAAGAGAACTTGGTATGTTCACATTGTACAGCCAATAGATTCCACGAATTCCGTGTCTTGCAATTGAGTTGTCCCTTCCTATTAATCCAGTGGTAAATAGGGGACGCCTTGCATTGGGGTCATTTACTCGAATCTTCACAAACAACATATATAGATCAGCACAAAAATTTAGCAGGTAAAGTACCTTCAAGTTACATCCAACAACGAGAGCCTGTGTGTGTGTGAGAGAGAGAGAGAGAAGGCAAGGGAGTTTACCTGCAATTCAGCTAATGTTGCAGATGCAATTGCAACTCTCAGTTTATATGTACCTCCCTGAATCACACTACTGACTTCAAACTTGATTTGCCAAGTTGTTCCTTGATGAGTGTTATCCTCTCTTTTTCTGCAGTTATACAAGCTTGAAAAATTAGTACAGAGTATGTAATGTGTAACTCAAAAGACATGCAATTATTGTAGATGAAGTAGGCAATATAGTCTTCAGCCACGTTATACAAATAATCAATATTCCAAGAATCAGACCTGGGAACCTGAGCAAAAAACCAATCCTTCGTATAGTCACTAACACCAATTGTGTAAACCAAGTCTGCATCGGGATACAATTCTGTATACCTGTCCCACAATCCATATTGCCTGAACCTATACAAGTTGAGAGAAAAATGGAAGATCTAAGAACAGATCATCTGACATATCGAGTAAACATTTTCATCACATGTAAACAGAATAAATACACAGTAAGATGATTTCAGTATTTTTATCATTTCATGTTACGATATGTAGCAGCATAGATTCAAAATTAAGCAAAATCCTGCGTTGCAATATCCGGAAAAACAGAAAAGAAATATGCCCCTGATAAGACAAAACAGAGCTTACCTGTCTGGATGGTTGATAAAAAGCTTATTAATATGTTGTGGATTGGGATCAGGAACATAAAATTCTGCAGCAGATCTATCAGGAATACCTATTTCCCACAATGTCGGGCCATCCCTTGGAGGTTCATATACATGTTCACCCAATTCAATATAAGAACCTGCATTGTAGGTTTAATAAGCAGATATATTTTGCAAGATGGCAAATGATTTCAAGTTTTCAACTTTGACTAAGCTAAGGAACCTGGGGTTATCTTCACAAAATCACCAAATCTGTAGTCTCCGACAAAACCAGGAACCCAGGCAAAAAGGTTATAGTCTCCTACACGTATATTGCTAATTGTAAAAAATCCATTCTCGTCTGCTCTGGTCCAGAATTGATAGTCCTGGCAAGAGTAGAAGTTAAATAATGTTCTGGAAAGGAGTTCTTTTAGGCACCCACAATTGCATTCTTGTGATTATCTTGATTCGCATACTTCATGTTTTTCAAAAGAAAAGGAAAAAAACAGTGTTATGTCTAACATAGTTTGCAAGGTCAACTTAATCTATTAATGAGTGAGATTGATACATTGTTGACTTCTTCAAGCTTCTAACTATTAGCTGTTTTCAACTAAATCAAAATAACAAATCATGTTGTCCAAGAGGGGCAGCAGGGAATAGTTAACATCAACTTATGCCTTACTATAGAGCAAAGAAAAATTGTCCTCACCCCAGATGAAGGGGGAAAATGACAGTTGAGTACAAACTACAAAAGTACAGTTCATGAAACTAAAGTATTAGGTTCCAACAAGTGAGGGAAGAACACCTTGCATTCTCTTTGCCATGACCCTGCATCTCCCGGTGGGGCTAGACCAACATAAGCACCATTTGCTGATATTAAGTCAGTGCTGATGTACCTAGACATACTTAAAATGTTTTACTCAAATTCACCTATAGAAGAAAAAAGAACAACACACAATCTTGCTGCTACTCAGAAATTGATTATTTATTTAATTTTTTTTTTTAAAAGTATTTCCCACCTTAGAATAAAGTGAGAACTGTTTATTTTTGCATATTACAAAAATAACAAAAAATGTCAATAAATAAATCATAGCACTTATATACTCAAAAAAAGTGTAGCAATTAGCACTAAACTTGAAGAATTTCAATTCAAAGCATCAATATAACAATAAGATACACATACAATAATGCAAAATAAAAACCTCGAGAAAACTAAGAATATCATGCATGTGTACCTGTCTAAGACAAGTAATCTGCCACTGACGTTGCCCCGTTGATCAGATTTTAAAAAATCCTCTGAAGCAGGGAAACAATATGGCCAACTTTGAATTTCTGTCATCATCTGAATATCAATTAAATCACCAAAAAAAAAATCTGAATATCAATTCAAATCAGTCTTTATCTTACAACTTCTGCATCCAACTGTACTATACCATCTACCTCCAAACAAGAAAGTACAACAGATACATACCTGTATTTTTGCATCCTCCCATAGCCAGAGTGGGTCATCACCAATTGAACTGGAATTAAGATAAATATATACAGGACCAAAAACCTTCTTCCATGGTTGACCACCTCTAAATTTGGGCACCAAATCTTGTCCCGCGTAGTGACCACTAAGAAACATCTGATGATACCAATTTAATAAACACATGATGCTATAAGAGAGAATAATCAGGTCAAACGATCTCAACAAGCATTAACACAGTATGATAGCTATGCAGGAAAACTGCATCATGGTCTAAGTTCATTCACTTACTGCAAGTGTGGTGGGTCCTACATGCGACGTCAAATTCTGTTTGAGGGGTCCACCAGAACGAAACTCATCACTAGGTGTGATCTGCCAGAATCCTACAGGTGGACTGAAAGATATCCACCCATGGACTCGATTATCTATGTTTTCACATGAATATTGATACTTGTCATCCACCTGTAATCAAAATCAAAAACATGATGGAATACTTCATACACACTCAATCCATGCAAAGGAAATCATTTATCTCCTCTTAACTAGTCACATGAAAAATTATCTTAGTGAATTTGGGTGAGAGTGAATTTGGTGTTGAATCAAATGTCAGATTCAAATGTTGAATCAAGCATGCCTACATGTATATAAGACCTAAAATAGCCTACTAAGGCAACATATTTGCAACTGGTACCTCTCCTTTCAACTGTGGGTCCTTAGGATTGACTAGTAGGACAGCTTCAGCATAGCCTAAGGTTTGGCATCTTCCTGGTAACCGATCTTCTGGAAAAGGCATAATCCTTCGCCTATTGTCTGCCATAGCCATGTATTGAAACCTATACACTTGATTGTTAAATTGGATGAATATTAAAAAAAAAAGGATTGCAACCATCTCTACTAATGTTTTGAGTGTAACACTCCAAAAGGTCTAGAAAGAGAATGCTTGTGTTACTTTTGTCCTGAGATTTGTGAAAAAAGTGATATCTGGAATTGCAAAATTATTTGTGAATGCTGGAAAAATATTTAGCCAATTTCATCTTTATGAATCTTTATGAAGTCTTGTAAAATAAACACACGGACACACACAGGTAGCATATCAAGTGAGAGCATGCTCTCACTGGAAGAATTAATCTTGACCACACAACCATAAATGAATGGTTATGATTGAATGTAAGTAAAATCAATCTCAATCATCCATGCATGGTTGTATGATCAAGATTAGCTCCTCTCACAATCTCACTTGTTATGCTCTCCCTATATATAATCTCACTTGTTATATCCCCTATCTATCTATCTATAGTTATTTAATGCTCATATGACTACTTAAAAAAGTCACATGACTTTTATGTTTTAATCTTAACCATTAAGATTTACTTTTCTTACTCCCATATCAAAATAATTCTCTCACTTGATACATCTATCTCTCTCACGCACACATAAAATATAAATAAGTCAGTTAATTTACTTGTCTTTTCTAAGCTTGAAAGTGATCCTTGTTTCACTAAGATCAAAATCTGGCCATCCATTTAAGTGCTCATAAATTCCATAAGAGTAGAAGCCCGATGAACCACGGAGCATTATGAATCTGAAATTGACCATTAACAAATATCAGTCCAATAGCTGCCATTTCACAAAGGTAATAATGATACACAATATTTAACCATGGACCTTTTGTCAATATTTAAGGGGACAAACTTTCCCTCAAGAGAAGGATCCCACATTCTTCTGAATGAAAGCTCCACCTGATCCTCATTTTGAACTATAACTTCAAAACATGTTCCTTTAATCCTGGACCATAAGATCTTGAGTCCACATTTGCTTAAAATATTAGCCTTAGAGCAATAAAGGAACCGATAAGATTGCCAATAGAAAATGTAAGCAATACAGAGGGGTTTGATAACTGATTTATATTTCCGCTCAGGTGTGACATAACCACTTCCAATTAATTGTGAACCCTAATTGGTGGATGCATTTGAATATTTCTTTACTAAGAATTTGACATAGTGGAATAATATCAAATACTCCTCCATGCAGTAACAAAAGAAAGTAGTATAGCCATACACATCAAACATTCCTTTGCTTCCCGGGGCACTCCACATAAGATCCCAGTACCTAAACATTCAATTGAAAGACAAAATCAGATTCCAGCTTAAAAAGTGAGAGCTCCCTCAGATTTCCTCACAATCAACAAGATAATATATTTTTTCTTCTTCTTAATGACAAGACGCAGAACACCCTGTTCTCACCAAGGCAAAGCAAATTTGATTTATCAACCAAATTCACCATGTGCATTATTTATCTTTACCTTTGTGCCATGAAAAACAAAATGCCAATTTATGACTACCCATCAGCCTGAATTGTTGATTAATGATTACTTCCAGTTCATTTAAACATTACATTCATAAGAGACTGGCTACTCTATTCAGTTCAGTTCTTCCCAGAACAAGATAGATGTGTGTGTCTTTACGGGTGTGAAAGATAGAGTGAAATGATAAACGATTCATCTCTAAGACCACATACCCTCTATTAGATTCCTTGTTGAGAACTTCAAGCAAATTGTCAACACCATTATATCGTATTCCAGTGACAATTCCATCTGGATTTGATAACGTAACTTGGACTATGCCATTATCCATCACCACCTGCACATTCCAAACTAGTTAAATCAATGGTGGTGATGATGCGGGAATTTAACTAAGATGATGATGAGGTCCAAGTACGTTCCAAATATCAAATATTTGAAAAACAACGTAACAAGGAGGAAAAAAATGCACAAGTAAACTTACATAGTTCCCTTGGATGTGCAATCGTACCCCTGGGGCGGACATGGTAAATCCTTGCTATTTTTTTTATTAATTTTATTAATATTTTGCAGATAACAAGAAATCTCAGCCAGGGTTAAGAATCGATCGCACCAATTTCAATCGCTTCACGTTTTAATGAGCTGAAAAAACAGTTGCAGCCGATTAAAAAATCGCACCGAGAAATCAATCTATTAGACTATTACTATCGATAGAGAAGGAATGATGGGACGCGTGCGATGAAAATAGGCACGTGTCGCACAATGAGAGCATGGAAATAGTGGCGGGGTAACTGTAAGCGCGTAAAGGAAAACAGAGCCAGCGAACAGAAACAGGGGCGGAGCGAGAGAATAAGAAAGAGAGTGGAACAAAGAAATTTCGTTTTGGGAAATTCCAGCAAAATTTCTAAGAACACTGCACGGTCCACGAAAATAGAATGGAATGAGTCTGTTTGTTTCAAGGACGTAACAAGCCCAAGGAATAATGGATAAATTTTTTTTTGACAAAAAGGAATAATGTATAATTATACTTACATTTTCCTCTCCATTTTTATTCATTAATTTGGAAATTTGGAATAACAAGGTAACAGGGTTAAATATGTTATTTATAACAGTAAAATCAACAAATTTTGATTTAAGCCATGTGATTTTTGGGTGGCATTTAAGAATGGACCAATGCATAAATTGGTCCACCAAACCCCAATCAATTTTTATTTGAGATAGGAGGTAAACCCAATTTTTTATTATTTGCGATAATGCCCAGAAGAAATATATAATTATAAATTGTGATTTACGAAAAAGACCACAAAAAATGTAAAATTACGAACATTTACCTACTTTTAAAATAATTAAAAAATGGCAACCACAAGTTTATTATATTATTATTATTACTAAATTCATTTATTTCTTACTCTCACTCTCTCTCTCCCCGGCTCTCCCCCTCTCCCTCTCTCTCTCTTTCCCTCTCCCACTCTTGGTCTCTCCTCCCTATCTCTCGTCACTCACGTCCCCCTTCTCTCTCTCGCTCTCGCTCTCTCTCCCTTTCTCTCTCGCTCCCTCACTCTCCCTCTCCCCCTCTATCTCCCTCTCTTATTCTCTCGCTCCTCTTCCCCTTTCTTTCTCGCTCCCTCTCTCTCCCTCCCTCTAAGGGAGAAAGAAAGGGGGAGAGAGAGCAAGGGAGAGAGGGAGAGTGAGAGGGGGAGAGAATGAGGTAGAGAGAGGGGGGAGAGAACAAGAGAGGGGGACAGCGAGAGATAGGACAAGAGTGAGCAAGAGATAGGGAGAGAGAGGAGAGAGGAGGGGGAGAGAGAGGGAGGGAGAGGTTTTGCAAAGAGAGAGAGGGAGAGGTTTTGCAAAGAGAGGGAAAGATAGTTATCATCAATTACTCTTATTAAAACAATAAAAATTGTTAATTACGATCGTTAATCAATAAAACCAAAAAATGAAAAATAAATTCACAATTTTGTTTTTAAATTAAATGAACTATTTGGGTCAAATATGAATTTCATATAATTTTTTGGAAAATTTCACAATTATCATTTTTTAAATATAGGAATTATTTGGGTCGAATTTTAATTTCATAGAATCATGTGGATTATTTCTCAATTCTCTGACTTTATTTATTATATTCTAGTCCCCTTTCTGCAATTACATAAAACATTCACAAATACCCACTCTCCCGGTACCCCTTCTTAAATCATGACCATTTGCTTTAAATATTATTATATCCATGGCTGAAAACTCATTGGGGTTTGGTGAATCCGGATCCTCTCCAGCGGATTCTCTGTCCAGCTCCCTCCAGCAGCGCTCCTAGCCGTTAGATTAATCTAATGGCTCGGAGGTTTAAAATGAAAAAACAAGGAATTCCCGTATGGACTGCACCGGAATTTTGTCCCACGCGCGTATATATTAGTTCGAGTCTTCAACACGACGCAACGGCGATAAATGGCACGAATCAAATATCAAAACAATAGACTTCGTAAACAAATGACATGGATCCCATTGTTTAGAAAGAAAGAAAAAATTAAGGAACCGCAATGGTTGCCGCCAAAATTAATTTCCGCGCGCAATTATTCCCACTTTCATCCTTCATAGCCTCTCGTGTAGGTGTAGTAGGATTCACCTTTCAGTGTCGCCATTTTTTCTTAATTTTTTTTCCCATCAGTCTCATCATTCAAGAACCTTTTTCTATTCTTGGTGGACATCATTATTCATTTTCGATACCACTGGACATCATTATTATTATAAGGTAAAATCTTTGTTCTTTATTTTTGGTTTTTGTTAAATGTCAATCAAGATGCCTTGTATTATTCTTGACAAGCCACGCAAGTTAATTTTTGATCAAATTCTAATCTTATAATTTTTTATGCAAGCCTCCAAGGTGCTCCCATGACACACACATTGTAGATATATAATTTGACTTTCCCAACCTTATTTCATTATCAAATATGATGAGTGATGATGTTTGACCTTTTTTTAACAAAAAATATTGATTCTTTAATGTAGAAGTGTGCAGATTATATTGTGTTAATATATTGTGCTATTCATGATAAATGTAGGATTTTTTATACAAGATGCAAGAAAATTGGAAGCCGAAGGTGGGTATGATTTTTGATAGTATTGAGGATGCTTGGAAATTTTGGGCTGATTATGGTGGAAGAGTGGGATTTGGCGTGAGGAAACAATATACACACAAGAAAAAGGATGGCTCAACTAGTTCTTGCAGATTTGTTTGTTGCAAAGAAAGACTGCAAAAAGTCGATAAACGAGACTATAAAATAATCAATCCAAGACAGGAGACCAGAACAAACTGTCAAACAAGGTTAGGGCTTAAGAACACACTTGGAAAATTTATGGTGCATGATTTTGTGGAGAAACATAACCACATTTTACATTTACAAGAAGCAACTCATATGTTGTCCTCTCAACGGAAAGTTTCAGAAGTTCAATGCCATCAAATTGATCTAGCAGATGATGCTGGCCTACAACAAAAGAAATTATTTCATCTAATGAGTAAAGAAGTGGGAGGTAGAGCTAACTTGGGATATACTCGTATTGATCAGAAGAATTATCTCCGAAAGAGAAGACAGAGGAGTTTGATACACGGGGAAGCCGGTTTTCTATTGCAATACAAGTGGCTCTTTGAGACATTTCTTGAGGCACATAAGCAAAAATTCCCTCAAACAGTTTTTACTAATCAAGACCACGCAATGGCAAAAGCACTAGTTGAGGTGATGCCCAGAACTTACCATGGCCTATGCACGTGGCACTTGATGCAAAATGGCATCAAGCACTTGGGTAATTTAATGAAAGGTGAATCTCATTTTCTTAGTAAATTTAAGAAGTGCATGTATGGGTACAACAATGAAGAACAATTTGAAGAAGGTTGGAAAAATCTTCTTGTAAAGTATGGTGTATTGGTGTTAATGAAAACACTTGGCTGCAAAGAGTGTACACTATGAAGGAGAAATGGGCATCTTGTTATATGAAGAAGGCTTTTACATTAGGAATGTGAAACACTCAACTTAGTGAAAGTGTGAATGCAGATATTAAAAATTTTATGAATGTGGACTTGGATATTATAAAGTTTTTTAAGCGTTTTGAGGACGTTGTAGAAGAAAAGCAATATAATGAATTGAAGTGTAAATACGAAGCACGCCAAAAAATTCCAAGACTCAAGAACCCATATTCTAATATTCTGCAACAGGTATCCAAACTTTATACTCCCACTATTTTTGATCTATTCCAACATGAGTATGAGTTATTTGAAGCATGTTCTGTGAAAAGCACGAACAAACAAATATCATCAATTGATTATGTTATTGCCACGGTAAGAGATTTGGGAGAGTGGCAAGTGTCATTTGATTTGGATATGGAGACAATTTGTTGTTCTTGTCGTAAGTTTGAAAGCTTTGGCATACTTTGTTGTCATTGTTTAAGAGTCTTTATTCATATGAATGTCAAATTAGTGCCTGAACGTTATATCTTGAAAAGGTGGACAAAGTTAGCAAGAAGTGGGATTTTACCTAATGTCGGTGTTAGTCACATGGCAGAAGATGTTGATTTGTCCCCAACGCAATGCTATAAGAAGATTTGTCCTCGTCTTATCAGAATGGCCACTGAAGCATGTAGAAATCAAGAAACATTTGTTCTCCTTAGCAAAGTCACTGATGAATTGGATAAGCAAATGTTAGAGTTTCAAAACAATCAGGTAAGTGTTGATCAAATGAATAGCTTTCTTAGCAATGTTAAAGAGATTGCAAGCAACAATGATGGTTCAACGCAAGTAATGGGATTCAAGAAGAAAGAAGGTAGAAAGGGTTCAAAGCGTATGAAAGGTTGGGTAGAGTGCCAACTTACCAAAAGAAAGAAAAATGGTGGCTCAAGTGCTTTACAAATTCAAGAACCTACTAAGGAATTATCAAATTATTGAATTTTATTATTAATTTTAGTCAACTATATAAGTTCACTTTTTCTATTGTTTTTCTTCTATACAGAGTTGTGAAGGTAAAAAAGGTTCAAAATGTATGGAATGGCAAGTTGAGCACCAACTTACCGAAAACGGAATAAATGATGACTTAAGTGTTTTACAAAGTCAAGTGCAATATGAGGTGTCCAATACAAGTGCACTTACATGGCTCAATGGTGCAAACAATCAACCATCCGTGGTAAGTTATATAGCAATTCGAGTAAGTGAATGAATTATAAAATTTGTTTAATAATTAAATGATTTTGTCTCTGTGTAGGAAAGCAAGGCGCTCTTTAAGCCAATTTGGTGTCACTAGTTTTACTAGCTTACTTATGGTAAGTCTCAAACAACTATTTAAGCATCACTTCCAACTAAGGTGATTTTTTTTCATATTTATATTTAAAATATTAACTTGTATTTTTCAAATTATAGGCACAACTTGACGAGGATATCACAACATTGATCAACCCATAAAGATGTGAAGCAAATATTTTTTGGAGCTTTACAACTTTTGGATATAATAGACATTTTTTTTTCCTTTTGCATGGTTTAAGTTGTAAAATGGTATATTGGTATTTTGACAAATTCATTTGACATATTTTTTAATTTGGGTATAGTTTTTTCCTTTTGTGAGGATGGAACAAGAGAAATAGAATAATATGAAACTATATTTTATTATTTTATTTTTTTAGATAAACTAGATATATTGATAAGAGACCAAACTAAGCCTGATCACCAAATTTAGAAGTCCCAAAAAAAATACAAATCAAAGTTGTTATTAGAACTTAGAAAACAAAATACCCCGTTATTAGCACTTTCCACCCAATTGTTCACAGTAAAATATTACCATCGCCCACCCCATAAAAAGAAATAATCAGTCTCGGTAATATCAAAAAAAAATTTATCAGTCTCGGTCATATTACAAAGAAAACAATATATTTTATTGTTTTAGTTGACTTGGAAACGAAAAGATTGAAGTTAAAATTTATTGTCGTTGCGTCGTGTTGAAGACTTGAACTAATATATACGCGCGTGGGACAAAATTCCGGTGCAGTCCATACGGGAATTCCTTGTTTTTTTATTTTAAACCTTCGAGCCATTAGATTAATCTAACGGCTAGGAGCGCTGCTGGAGGGAGCTGGACAGAGAATCCACTGGAGAGGATCCGGATTCGGGGTTTGGTGGACCAATTTATTATTGGTCCATTCTAAATGACACATTTTATCAATCTAAAATATGCATTTTTTTGGTCAAAAATCTAAAATATGCATGACTACTATACATGAGACGGATATTCCGTACGAAAACAACACAATGCAGCCCATCCAAAATATGGGCCGAAATATTCCGTACGAAAACAACACAATGCACCCACTGACCAATCATGAGACGGATAACAATAAAATGACAAAAAAAAAAGACGGATTACAATACATGAGTTGGTTAAAAATAGATGATTGGTTAAAAAATAAAGAAACTGCTTTCGTGTAGATTCGTGTGCTCTTATTTCGAACCATTAAGCATTACGCCTAAAATGATATCATCACATTTAATTTAATCCCTATTATAAAAGTGAGTCTGTTTTTTCGTTATAACCCGGCCCACCAATGAACCGGGTTGTTTGAGATTTCGGTGGTGAGAACCCATTTTGACACCTTTAGATTTAACCCACTAGTCCTCCCACTGTGGTTTAAGTGGTTAAGTTTGGGAAGGACACCCAAACGGTGAGGGGTTCGACCCTCACCCACCCCCCCCCCCCCTCCCCGCTCCCCTAGTCCCCCACCCCCCTGTAGACCAAAAAAAAAGATTTAACCCACTAAAATATTGAGATAATGATAACTGCTCTCTAATTAAATCTGAATCAAATTAAGCTCACCCAAGTTATGATACTCCACTTGATAGACAGTATCATATTAATCCTTTCAAAAAAAGACAGTATCATATTAAAGGACACATTAATTGGCCCTTTACCCGCAAATCATCATTTGTATTTGAAAAAGGAGAAAAGAGAAAGAAACTAATTTTCTTACACAAATTTCTATCAAGGTCTTGAGAATTGTGACTTCATCTAATCTGGATATAAAAAAATCATAACTTCTCAAACTTAAAGTATGAATCCTCCCTCTTTCAAGTTTTACAAAATTTTCTCTTTTTTCACAACAAAAAGGGATATTGAATCAAACGCAAAATAGATGTGAATATGTGATCCTTCTTCGACTAGAAAATGATTGGAAGATAAACGACGAATAGCAATCTTTGTAATGAATGACTCAAATTTACCTCTTGGTAGTTCTCTCCATCAAATACAAAACTATAGTAATTTTCAGGGAAGGGCATAAGCACTCAATATTCAGTGACAATGACAATGCCGATGTGTTTTAATGTACTAGTAAAGTATATCTCATACGAGTTCTATTGTATGCTAAAATGAATTGTACAGGTAAAGCAATTCACACTAACATGTTTCCTCTCCACTGCTAATGCACATTACTGGGATCTGCCTTTTTTTGGAAAAAAATAGATCCGAGTATAACAGCTATACCAGTGATTGCTATTGTGAAAAGAAGACGTCTTTTTGAGAATTCATTCTGCTGCCTTCTTGGAGCACCCTCTTCTCTTTCAGCTGGCCTCACGTCCCTTCACACAAAAATTTGAAGTAAATGGTTCAATTCAATCACGAGGAAAAGACAAAAGCCTTTGGTCAATGACCTACTGGGCTAATGGCACATCCCTGAGTGAGATAAGACTTGTTTAAAACAATAAATATAAATATATTAAACTTCCATTTTAGTCCTCTAAACATACGCTTGACCCCAATTTGGTAGTTACTTTAACATTCCTCGATTGGAGAATCTTAATGTATTTATAAGCTAGAGAAGAGAATGCATGATTATTGTACTGATATGCAATAAGAAAAAGCTCATATATAATAATCAGTTGCAACACCCCAATCACCTAAAAACAACAAACTTGGTTTTGGATGTGATCTTAATTTTCTAGAATCAATATAAATTAAAAAGAATAACTAACATTAGGAGGTACTTTTCTTGGAGAGAGGGGGTTATATGAAACATATTTCAAGTTAAGCTTAAAAGGAAACATCAGACGGTATAATAGTGCACTTAACACTTGCACAGGATGAACCAAAATTAGAAGAACAGTTAGGATTTACCCATCCCTTAACCTCAGAAAGACTACAAGTTGCAGTGAGAATTCATTTATGAACAGGACTATTATGATGCACTGTAATTAAATGATGGAATTTTCCTACCTTGAAGACCCTGCAGCATTGTCTTGGATTCTGTTGCAATTATCTTCATGTTTATATCTTTCACGTAGTCTAACATATTTGTTGCAAAGGTGACAAATCTCTGTTCGATTTCCACATACTTCCTGAAAGTTATATAGATCAAACTGAAATTAGTGCCTCAATACATAGATTAATACAGCCTTCTTAATTCAAAAGTTTTCATATAAACACTACCTGATGCTCAGCCAGATCAATTGCTGGCAATGGGAATTCACAGAACTCACAGGTGACAACCCTTTGGGGGCAATATTCACCTTTATGGATATCTAACACATCACGCTCCATTGTTTCACTACACAATGAACAGGCAACCTGCACAATTTCACGATTTCTTTTGAAAAACTATGGCAAAAGTGGTTTTTAAATCTGAAGCAAAGCTAGGAAGGATATCCAACTGCCAAGAGTTTTATCTCAACAGACAATAGTTTCAAAAAGAATCCAGCATTTAATCCTTCTAGATGCTTAGCCACCATTAAATCCATGCAACAGTGCCCTTAATTCCTAGGTCCATCCGATTAATATTAAGGATGGCAACTGAATGGATTGGATTCCAATGGACGGGTCAAATAAACCATTCACCAATTCAAGTTTTGATATAAAAAATTATGAAGAAAACCTAACCCAACCCATCCATTAATCAATTTGAATATATGAATACCCAACCCATCCTATCCATCTATTATTTTTTTCTATCTTTCCTATTTCTACCTATCTCTGGCATTAAAACTCTGCCCTTCTCTTTTTTCCACAACTAAGACATCGATTTTAGACCCATTAATACTTCAAAATAATCTCACAATTTATCACCAAGTAACACAAACTTCTCAACTCCATGCATTTAGAAGTGATTTCTTTAAACTGAACTTGAAAAAACATAACAAAACACAAAGAAGACAAGACAAAGCTTTCCATACCGGTGCATGTGTGTTCAAATAGTGATCTTCAGCATGTTGTTTTGGAATCATGTCACCACAAACGTTGCATTTTTCAAGGTTCCGGGCGCAATGAGCACAATGCAAATCAAAATTTGCAGCGGGGATAGCCCGATCGCTAAAGTCATGAAAATAAGACAAATCCTAATCAAGTTTCTCGAGGACAAAGCATAACAATAAAACTTAGATCTTCCAATATGAACAGAACATCAACCCTCCCCCAACCCCCCAAAAAAAAAATCAAGAATCATACAAGATACATGTTAACCCAAACCACTTGAGAACGCCATCAAGAATTCAAAAACAGATTTAATTGCTTCTGCCCACGAAAGAAAGAACCCCAATTAGCTGAGAATGTAAAATGAATCGTCGGAAGCGAAGTGTTTACCAGTGAGTGCATAGACTAGTGCCTTGATCGGGCACAGCTGCCATGTCGTTGAAACAAAAATGAATCCAATAAAACGTTGTTGTACGACCAAATCTTCAGAAAACGGGCAAAATAAAGAAAGAGAAAGATATTTGAGAACTAATAATAATAATAATAATAAAAATTCAAATTGTAAAGAAAATGAGAGTGAAAGAGAGAGAGAGATTACAAAAGTTGAGATTAGGATTATACCAGAAATCGGAGACAGAGGGTTAGGTTTTGGGAAGAATTTGGATATTGGCTGATGATGATGAACTCAAAAGAGAGATTTCAGTTCTTTAGTTCAACGACTTTGGTCGAAGAGACTTTATGGGACCTTCCGAGTTCCGCCATCTACATCTAAATCATAATAAAGAGTTTTAATTACTGTATAGTTATTGTGTAAAATAATTTTACACATATTTCGATTCATATTTCACCGTATGCGTGCGTGTCTAGTTATTAAAATTTACACAGCAGTAATTAAATCCAGTTCTAAATTATAAATTATTAATTAAATCATAGAAAGAAAGGAGCTCCCGTTTACCCGACGCGCCATTAAGGCAAGGGAGCTAGCTACCCTTTTTTTTTGGTCAAAAGCTACCTTTTTTTTTTGGTAAAGGGATTTGTATTAAAATTGGGCAAAGCCCAACGGAACACAAACAACATGCTAGACAAAATGTTAAAACTTTTTTGACCAAAAAAACAAATTTTAAAACTTTGTACAAATGGACCAAAAAAAAATAACTTTGTACACTACCCATCCTAACCCTAAGACCCAGTACCGAGAACACAAAAAAAGAAGGACAAACAAACACTCAGAAGATCCCTTGAACTCACGCGGATGATGATGCTTCCTCCTTCCTTGTAATCAAGCAAGACTCTTCCCTCTTTGAATCGCTCATTTGAAGAAGCTTCCTCGGGATGCGCTATTGTGGGTAAGGTGATGAGTAACCGACACTGGGGTTTGTGATTTTAGTACCAAAAAAACATGACCCCACAATATTTCTAGAGCAAGCACGACGTAAGTACCAGATCTGAAGTGTTTATGATGTGGCTGCCTATTCATCTCGTTGGGACATATGGGTTTGTGTTAGGGCCTGGGCCCATTAAGTATGGTGGCACATAAAAAAAATTACTTTCCTCCTATACATATCAACTATTTTATGAGATAAATTAAATGGATATGTCACATTTTTTATCGAAAATAAAATATTAAAATTACTTAATTATAAAATTTTGATTAATAATTTCAAAACTAAAAAAACAAGAAAAATCAAGGTCGATAGGTTATATTTAGATTTAGACTTTGAACATAAATATTATCTAAACCCTAATAATTGAAAACATAGTCCTGGATTAAGTGGAGAAAAGGAACACAGTTAGACATCTGACGAATGAGAGAAAATTATAGTAGAGCGAGCTTTAATTAATTGTAATACTTTCATAAAATATAAAGTGATTTGCCCCGTCAATATATCAAAAAGAAGGGAATTGTATAATGCTTAAAAAATAGAAAGGGTTTTGTGTAATAAGCAAAAATCAGAAGAAGAAAAAATGTTTCGTTTTTGTCAATTCAATTGAAGAATAAAGAGTGAGGGTTGGGTTGGGTGTGGTATATTTATAAAGATAAAAAGAAAGATTTGTGTAGATTTCAGAAATATAAGAGACTTAGTATAGAAAGTACAAAATAAGAGCTTGATCAATTGAAGTGGTTTACTCTTGGCTTCTAGATAATTATATATGTTGTGTGTTTGTTATATTCTATAAATATTTTTAAAAATCAAAGATGAGATAAATATTTTTACATAATCCCCTCCTTTAAATCTTTTAACAAAACAAAGGAATCTATAAATGTTAACCTTAATTTAATTGCGTGCTGCCATTTCTTGTCACCAACATGTTCAGCAGCAGCTAATATCTACCTGTCGGCTGTGTATCATCCTACATTTTGCTTTTAGATCTGTGACGAATGAATGAATCAGTTAAAGTTAAACTGGTGCTTGATATTCTATTTGTTAACGATAGATGAACTTAGATACATATTACATCTAACTTTTTTAACTATTTTATTAATATATGTTGTTTTGTTCGGCTGGAAGTCGGATTATCTGCTGTTGGGAATTTTACATTCACGCAGTCAGAGAGATTTGGGTCGTTCGATTGAAATCGGATGATTGATTATTTTTGAGATTAAATTCAGTTTAAAATAAAATTAAAAAAACCGTTGATCTCAATCAAACGGCCCAAATCGCATCAACTGCAGAAAATCCAAATTCGGCTGTGCGAGCATCTATTCCCCTCGAAGCTCGAACACTGTTTTTATTTTCGTCGGTGTCAAGACTGAAGGATACCTGGTAGGTTGCGTCCCACCGACCCTTTTTTAAAAATTAAAAAATTTGTTATCTTTATTAAAATTTGCCACGAATAAAGTAATGTCCTAATATAATAACTCCTAAATGAAAGATTCTGTCACCACTTATAAGGTACTCTCGTAGGCTCAACGCCTCCGCCTCACCCCGTGCTCTGAAACAGTTTCAACACACACTTTTGATAAACAGACAAAAGAAACCTGTCTTGCAACTCCAACAAGGCAGCAGTGAAACGGCAAGGTCTTGTGTCAAACGACGACAAGGCAGTTAAGGATGGTAGGAGGAGGGGAAACGAGGAAGAAGATGAAGGGGAGTGCGAGAAGGAATTAGAGTCGGTGTCTATGGCTGTGACGAGGCAGGTGTGCATAAAACCGATAGAGAACACTCGGAATCTGGACAGAGAAGTGGTTCTGCGGCGAATTCGCCACCGGAAGTGGATGAACAAGGTGCGAGCCGCTGTGGGAACCATCCTAGGCACGCGTTCCTCTACCACTGCCAACAACACTACAGGAGGAGACGCATCTCTTCTGGGAAAGAGATGGGTCGATGATGCATTTGCTGCCTTGTAAATTCCCATCTTGCCCTTTTCTTTTTGAAAACTAACACGTTTTGTTTTAATGTTTTTATACACTTAAAAAAATAGTGTTATGCCCCGGAGATGGATGTATATGTGTATAATAAGTAACCATCTTCCTCTAATTAGTCTCTGCTAGTTCCTTCCTAGTATTGGATATTTGGATATTATTATTATTATTATTGTTGTACAATAGAAAGGTTGTATTTATTCAGATTTGCTTTAGTAGAAGACACTTTTTTTTTTGGTGAAAAATTGTCACATTTAGATAATGATCAACTGAAACAAATGAAATACTGGAAGTCCGAACCGAATATGATAATAATAATATTAACTCTTCAATGGACCTGCACTGGTGCAATGGAAATTGAATGAACAAAATAAAATCTGAAAGAACAGCCAACCCGCTCTGTTTATAAGCTTATTCTTTTAAGCTGTCAGGAGACCATGAATCTTCTCTAGCACTGGTTGAAAAACCTCCTTAACTAATTGTCATGATCATTGTTAGGTGTTAGCTTATTTGAATGACTAATGCGAGCTTTTCTGGGCAAAGCGCAAACGAGTAAGGAGACTCGGGTCTCCTTGTTGGATATTGCCGCCCGTTTCGTTTCTTAATTAGAGTAAAGCAATACTCAAGCTTCGATCCATTCCAAAGAATCGACAGCCTAAAGCACCGTATAATGGTGTCATGAAATCACACCCAATATTAAACCTTAATCTAGTTTTAGATTTGAGCTTACATCATCAGCAGGTTTGCCCGAGAGGTTAAGGGGGAAGACTTAAGATCTTCTGCACATAAGTGCGCGTGGGTTCGAACCCCACAGCCTGCAATTTTTCTTTCGTTTTAGAATTGAGTTGTGAAGTATAATAATAATAATAATAATTAATAACATTTTGTGAAGTATAATTTTCCCTTCATTTGAATTTGAATGTGGATAATTCATATAAAAGATGTCATATCATTAATTTCATTTTTTTTTTGAAGAAACATCATTAATTTCATAAATTCCATTATTCCCAACTCACTAACTGAATATATTGTTCTCATCAGACAGTCATTAACTGAAGTATATTGTTCTTATCAGACATGTGATTCTCATTTATTTTTAGTGAATGTTTCTTCCATGCATGTTATCTTCGAAGTTCGCGTATTTTTGTTCACTTATTTTCTCATTGATTAAGGGTGTGTATGAACAGTTATCCAGTTAACAGTTTTTTGGTGACCCGGGGAGGGGGAGCGGAAGAAGAAGATGAAAATTTGACCCATTGTAGTGCTGATGTGGTAATCTAATTGACACCTCAGCACACATGAGAACTTAAAAGTGGAATATAACAAGGGGCTAAAATAAGAAATGGGCATATTCTAAGGATTAAAATGCTATTTAAGCCAACAAAGAATGACACCTCCAACACATAGAGGTAAAGTGAAGAGTCACTGTAAAAAAAACAGAGCACATGTCAACTTTCATATGCTGTAACTTTTTCTAATCCTACAAAATGCTTATGTTTATCTGTACCCATTAAGTTATCATTTCATTTCAAATAAACAAGGCATCCTTGGCTCCTGAAAACTCCTCAACATTCTTTCCCACATGGCTCAAGACTTCATAGATTTCTCCTGCGTATGAACAACACTTATAATCAGCAACAAACTTGTGGATGGTTTGATCGATTTCTATGAAACTCCAAGCAGAGATGACAGGCACTCCCCTATCTTTCATCAATTTCCTTATCTCGAAAACACCCTCCCACCTACCCATACTAGCATACATGTTGGCCAGAAGGACATACCTACCACTATGTTCAGGCTCAAACTCTATCAAATACTCCCCAACCTTCTGCCCCAATTCAACATGACCATGCATCAGACATCCATTCAGCAAAGACCCCCATATGGCTCCATCCGGTTCCACAGGCATGCTATCAATAAATGTCAACGCCTCTTTGACTCTCCCACTTCGTGCCAAAACATCAACCATGCATCCATAGTGCTCAATGGATGGTGTGATGCCATATTTTTCACTCATCAACCCAAATAGCCTCCATGCTTCACCCAACAGATTCTTGTGATTGCAAGCGGTAAGAACTCCAACGAAAGTAACCGCATTAGGCTTGGGTCCAATTTTCTCCATCTCTTCAAACAGTTCCAGGGCCATGTGATTGTTTCCGTTAATAGCCAAACCCAAGATCATAGCACTCCACGTGGCAACGTCTTTAACAGGCATTCTATCGAACACTTGCTCTGCACCTCGTACCCAACCACATTTCGCGTAGAAATCAATCAGCGCAGTGCCAAGCTCCAGTTCATATTCCAAACCGTTTTCCTCAACGTAAGAGTGAATCCCTTTCCCTTCCTCAAACGCCCCCACCGCGGTACACGCGCTGAGAACACTCACCAAGAGAGGCCCATTGGGCCTCACACGTGCAAAGCTCCTCTTCAGGTCACGGAAAAGCTCAATCCCCTCGCCGAAACAACCGTTGCCGACATACCCCGAAACCATGGCGCTGTAGGACGCGTCATTCCTCTGTGGCATCGCGTCGAAAAGATCCCTCGCCTCGTTAACTAACCCGCAACCGCAATAACCGCTCACGAGGCTCGTCCAACAAACCACGTTTCTGTTAGGACTTTCGTCGAACACGCGCCGAGCGTCGTGTATTTCCCCGTGCTTCGAGTACGCGCTGATAACGGAGCTCACGACGTACACGTCAGAGGAGTGCCCCGACTTCATCGCTTGGGCGCGGACCTGTTGGAGAGAGGAGAGTGAGACGCACGCGCAGGCTTTGGCGAGTGCGGTGAAGGTGTGGGAGTTGGGGCGAACGCCGGTGGTGAGCATTTGGTTGAAAACGGAGAGTGACTTGTGGGAGTGGGAGTGTGTGGAGTAAGAGGTTATCATGGAGTTGAAGTCGAAGACGGTGGGAGAGGGAATCGTGCGGGTGAAAAGGGTGTGTGCGTAGCGGAAATCGCCGCGTGGGGAGAGGGCACAGAAGGCTAGGATTCTGCTGGAGACGTAGGAGAAACGAGCGAGGCCGTTGGTGATGGCGTGAGCGTGGATCTGCTTCAGCTCTCTCATGCATAGGCTTTGCCATCCTTGCAGGGGACGGAGACATGATGGACTCTGTCTGTATGGGGTTGAGCTCATTACCTCAGAAGAGCAGGTTCAAGCTTCATTGATGCAACTCCGTTGTCGTTGAGGAGTTTTGTCTTGCCATATTTCTTCCAACAATTTTTCCTTTTTTTTTTTTGGTACAAAACAATTTTTCTTTTTAAATTCAAGTAAAGAAATAAAAAAAATATAAAATAGCTTAGACAAAATAAAAAAAATTCAGTTAATAAAAAAATTCAAAATTCAAATTTATCATACAAAATAAAATAAAATCTATATTTGCATGCACGCAGACGGGCTCACATATATTGAAATTTCAAGCAATTTATTTCATTTTTTTTTTTAAAATATTGTGGGAGAATAAAGAAATTCTTGCTAAAAAGATGATGAAAAGAGGACGTGTCTTCTTGTGGGAGAATACAACTCTTCCCTAGAGACATGCTTAAGGGGGTGGTTCTTTCAGACTTTATTTTGATATTTTGATATTTAGATGAAATATCAGATTGTTGCACAAAATTATACCAATGCGTATTCAGCTCTTGCTGCGATAAGAGACGATGATTATCTTGGCATATTTCTTATGGAAGATGGACATGGTGAGGTAGAAGTGGGCGGAAGAGCCATGTTCCGCTAAAATTTATTTTCTTTCGTAATTTTTCTTGTTTCTTTGATCATTACATATAACATAATTTTTGGTTTAGTATTTTTGATTATTGGCTCCCTAATAAATCTTTGTCTCGATGTCTTTGACTATTGACACGTAATAATAAGTTTCTAGCCCTGCCACTTACGAGAAAGTTACACAAATCCCCATTATAGCAGGAACATAGTTGAAGGGTCACAAGAATGACACCTTTTGGGGTATATAGGTGCACTTCATCTCGAATCATGCTTCAACGAGGGTAGGGGTGAGCACGGGTCCGGGTAACCTGTGAGCTCGAATCGAACCAACTTAGTCTAACCCATATTTTTCAATTTTTTCCATAATTTGGGTCCAATCCGAACCGATCCGTCCAAACCCAATGTGGTTTGGTTTGGATAATGGATTTGGCTTTTTAGACCCGTGAACCCAACCTATTGACGTGACATTATTTATTATTTATTTTTTTATTATTTTTAGTAAAGTGAGGAAGCTAAATGCCTGAACCACACGCGTGCAGAGCCATTTCTATTTTCTATCTCATTCTTACTTTCATTCTAGGGTTCATCTTGCCCCAACCACTGCGTTGTCTCACCCAGGCAATCAGCAACCATTATCTCATCCAAGCAACTAGTGGCAACGAACCAGGATGATTCTTTCACTACTGAGACCTCCAGCTACTCCGAGCTTCATACCTATCGCATCTTGCTGTCAAAGGGCACCCCGAGGCGACAGAAATGTTGCCAAAAAATGGCTCCCATCGAAGGGCACCTCCAACTGGCGCTCGTGGACATCGATGGCGACGAGGAAATGTTGTCGCCGCATGAAATGATAGTGGAGGAGGAAGGACATAAAGTTCATAGCTTGAAAAAGAGGGACCTGCAGAAGGTTCAACAAAGGAGGAAGGATGAATAGTCATCGTGATTTCTAATTAGGATTTCCCTAATTCCCACCCTTCCCCCTTGGTGGTGTGGCGCTAGAAGTACGATGTTGAAGCTTATGGATTTAGGGTTTGGAGCCCTGTTTTGTTTTGTTCACTTTTTTTTTAATTATAATTTTATTATTTTGGTTTTGTTTAGTTCATGTTTGGGCCTAACCCATTTTAATGTATGTTTTATTTTTGGATTTGTTATACTATTCATTCATTTCGGCTGATTTTTTTTTTGGTAAAATAAATAAAATATTTTAACAAGCCTAACCCGATTGACCCGATCCGAACCAATCCATTCTCTATTGGGTTGGTTCGGTTCGGGTTTGACAAAAAAATATGTAAATCCGAACCAATCGAACCCGTATGATTTTGATCGGTTTGGATAATGGATTTAGTCAAATCCGATTCAAACCGGCCCGTGCTCACCCCTAAACAAGGGATTTCAAAATTCCACATATTTTCACAAGGTATTTTAAATCCTTCTATTTGCCTCAACAAATACTAGATGGAATTACCGTAGAAAATTTTCAATTTTGAATTGAGACATCCAAATATTCTATTTTCAAGTAGATTATTTCAAGTCATAGTATAAAATACATTTCTCTCTTCATACTCCTTTTCTCAACACATACTAAGGGCCTGTTTGGATACACATATTTTTAGCTTATTGGAGCTTCTATTGTACCATAAGATCTTATAGAAGTTTTTGGGTGAATTTTTTATAAGAGCTTATGGGAGTTTCATAAGTGTTTATAACAAATTTTCATAAGCTCCCTTTCCAAGCTTATGGGTCTAGCTTATGCGGAGCTTATGGCTCCACTAAACCTTAGCAGCTCTTCGATCCCGTGCTCGAGTCCGTTTCGCCCAGTTTTCTTTTCTTTGCATTTTTTTTTCACACGCTCTCTCTCTTCTCTCACTTGTGTTTCGTCCCCATCAGAAATCCCAAATCAGAAAAGTGAGAAAACCCTCGTTCCCAATCTCTCTGCTCGATTCCTCGTCTCTGCCCCGATTTCTCTTCTCTGCTTCGTAAGCTTCTTCTTCTCCTTCGATCGCTCTTCTATGCGTCGAAGCTTCTTTTTCTCCTTCGATTGCTTTTCTCTGCTTCCATTAACGTTCTTCTGTTGCAGTTCGAGGTAAGCCTTCTGCTTCGATTTCGATTGCTCTTCTTGTTCTCTGCGTGTGGTTCCTTTCTGTTCTACTTCGATTAACCGAAGCTTCACTCTCCAGCTTTCACGGTTTTTTCCTCTCGATCGTGTTCGACATCAATCTCTCGTTTCAGGTATTTTTCAGTGCTTGGTAAACTGCTGTGTGGTTGAACTGTTAAAACATTGAATTAGGAATCTGGGTTTGATTTTTCAGTGCTGCTAGTTTGATTTTTTTTTTAACAAAAAAGTTCTCAATATTGGTCAATGCTAGTACTCAAAATCTCACGTTATAATCGAACATAAATAAAACAAGGACGAACACTTGTTCCAAAATATCTCAACTGAATCATAAATCAAGCCAAAACCAGTGGATATGCCACCTCCCTGGATGAAGGACATCAATTATGAATCGCTTTATGGAGAGAAGCCTGTTTGTCCATTGGCTTATTAGCTGGGGCCATGCTGGAGATGTCACTTGGGAGGAGCGAAGGCAAGGACTTACCAGGCAAATGGAGCGAGTCAGAGATATCATTAAAGACCAGATGCCAAGAACTATTTAGCTTTATTTTTCATGTTTTATTATTTGTATGTTGTTTTAAAACTATGCACTAAATTACAATTGCATATTTAGTCATGTTTTTATTATTAATGTTACAAAAATTAAGAACAAATGAATGATAAATTTTTTAATTTTAATCATGATTTATGACAATACTAATTTTTAGTTTTTTACTCTTAAATTTTTTTAAATCATAATTTTTTATCAATTTTTAAAATAATCATTTTGTGCTATGGTCATTGGTGAAATAGTTAATTTTTAATATATTTTAATTTTAAAAAATTGTAATATTTTATAAGTGCTTATAGAATTATGCATCCAAACAACTAAATTTTTGTATAAGCACTTGTAAATGTGCATATCCAAACGCAAATACTCTTATGTCATAAGCTCTCATGTGATAAACTCTTAAATAAGTTGTGTATCCAAACATGCCCTAAGGGTTTTACAATGAAAATCTTGGGTAATAGTACAAATTACATTGAAAATTCAAAGATCCATTAGCATCAGCAATTCAGCATGTAACGCCCCAAATTTTTACTAAAAGAGATAGAGTATTAGAAAAAGGGATTATTGTCAATATTAGGATTACGATGAGATTAATAGTGGTTTAGTGCTGACGTGGAAAGTCAAACGGAAGAGTCTGTAGACGTTTTGACTGTCAGAATAAGAATATAATGATATAGAAACCCTAATTGGAGTCAGAGAAATGATTTGAGGATGCCCATAGTGATTTTATAATATTTGAGGATTTTAGAAATTTATTTGGGAATTTTTTGAGAAACGGATAAAAATGTTACCGTTTTGGTCTCTGTAGTTGGACTAGGTTGAACTGTGAGTGGATTTGGATACCAGAACAAATTGAGAAGTGTTTTTGAGGATCCAAATAATGTTTTTACATTATTTTAGAATTTTAGAAATTATTTTGGAAATTTTTAGAATAGCAGACAAAAAATTGCAGTTTTGGTCCCTATAGACTGAGAACGGGATAGCAGGGAGAGTAGGTGAATGCCAGTGGCATAGGAAACGATCCAAAATCAACCAAAAGAGTAAACAATGGTGTTTTTATAATATTTATGATTTTTAGAAATTTTCTGAGATTTTTCTGAGAAAGTTAATTTTAACTCTAATTTACGGGTTACGGTAAAACCGAAAAATTACCGTAATGCTTCTAAACTTAATTTCTATGAACCAAGACTTTTGTGGAACCTTATTTTCATGGCTTTGGACTGATTTTAAGGTTCATGAGAGTTTTTACCCCAATAGGTTAAGTTTGGACAATTTTTACTATGAAATACAAAAATTATCACACTTAATTACCTTGAAAACTTACCATTTACCATGGTTAAGGTGAAAAATTATTTTTACCCAACCTTTAGGACAGCTGCACGCCCCTGGACTGTGTGGAAGAGTGTGGAAGCTTTAAAATATCCATGACACATATTTTTGGACCAATAGGAAAAGAGTCTTGATTAATTAAACTATGACTCATTTTGTTGTTATGATTAACTTAGAAAAATCTTCACAAGAGGCAAAAGGGAGAGAGCTGGCCGTGAGGGAGAGAAGGAAGGGTAGAGCTTCTTGTTCCATTTTTCACTTTACTCTTACACCATAGCCAAACTTTGAGCTTTTTCTTTCCAAATTTCATCCAAGTTAATCAAGTTTTTCCAAGGATTTTGCTCTTGATTTTGGGAATCATCAAGCTACTAGGATATTTGGTAAGAACTCCATAGCTTAAGCTTTTAATTTCTTCTTCATGACTCATGAGCTAGAAATCATCTATGAGGTGAGAAAATTCATTTGGTACTTGGGTATGTTATGTTTGATTTGGAAGGAAATAATCAGGAAGGAGAAGGAGAAGAGGAAGGAGGGCTAGAGGTTAGGGTTTTTCTTTCACAAGCTAGAGGAAAAGGTAAGGAAAAACTCTCTCTAGCTACCATAATTGTATAAGCTTGTATTGGATGTGATTTCTTATGCTTGATGATGGTTTTCATATTCTTGGTAGAAGATTCCTTGTTTCTTGAGAGGATAATTTTCATATGTTCTTGGGTGATGATTTTCCTATGTGGTGGTGGATGTTTGATACATAGATATTGGCTTGAAGCTTGGATTTATTAAAAAGCTTGAGGTGTGTATTCTTTAAAAGGGATAGACTATTGTTTTAGTTTATGGATCATGTGAAATAAATGATTGTTCTTATAAGCTTGAAGTATATTAAAAATGGAGTGATTATATGGTGTATGGAAAATGGATATAGATGAGGGAGAGAGCAAAAAGCTTAATCAAACCATGTTTTCTAAGAAAATTGGATCTCTAAATACCTATTTAGTTATCTTGTTGAAAATCAATTTAATGGATCAAGATTTATGAAGCTAAAATCTGGTTTTGGTACTTAAAAATGATAGAAATGGATTAAAGAATCAAATCCCCAAAAGGAAATCAATTTTCGGATTTTTGGATAAGTTTCCAGAACTGTTCACGTCCTTGGTGTGAGGGTTTTCACAGGTGTGAACGTCTCTGCCCTGAAAGCACAGAATGCGAGAATTCAGGGGTCAAAATGTAATTTTTGAAAGATTAGGGGCAACAGTGTAATTTTGGAAAGATTTCAAGACAGAATGTGGAAATGTAATTTTTGAAAATATAAGGGCTAATTTGTAAAAGGAATATTTTTGGGCCAAAAGTATAATTTTTAGAAATTTTGGGGAAGAAATGAAAATTTGTGTATTTTGGGGTCAAAAATATAATTATAGAAAGTCTTCCTTAAAAAGATTTTTCCTAAGTGAGCTATAAAAGTAAAAGAGAATACAATATAAATTGGGGAATGTAAATGCTTGGTGACATGAAAAGTGCTATGTGATATAACTGCTGTGTGATGTGTGGAAGGTTATGTGTCATAGGCTGTGTGCCATTGAATGATGTGTGCTGTGTGAGAGGCTGTGTGCTGTTTCATTGGCTGTGTGCCAGACTGTGTGCCATTTCATGCTGTGTGCTATGGGAAAGGCTGTGTGTCATTTAATGTTGTGTGTTATGTGATGGGTCTATGACTGATTGTCATTGGACTGGGAGTCTATGGACGGAGTGCCGTTGGACTGTGAGGGTCTATGACGGAATGTCATTGGACTGGATATCTATGGATTGTGTTTTATTGGGCTGTGTGCCAAATGCTGTGTGCAAAGGGCTATGAGCCGGGCTGTGTGCCAACTGCTGTGTGCAAAACAAAGTAATCTCCATGGAGTGCGGGCTAAATGCTCGTGAGTGAGTGTCGAATAAATGAGGAGTTTGGGGAAAAGTAATTTCCATGGAGTGCGGGCTACATGCTCGTGACTGTGTGTTGAATCTGTTATCAAGAAATGGCCAATAGAAGTGTTTTGTGTGGATACATGTATATATTGAATTCTTGTGACATGTTTCTGTGTGAAACGGTGATGCTTCTGTGTGAAGCTGGACATTGTGATCTGTGTGACTAGTGTCTGTGTGATCTAGTTGGATATGTGAAGATGAGATGTGACTTCTATGTGAAGAGGTGTCTGTGTGACTTAAACTGATTATGCTACATATGCATGTGTGAGTGATTTCTGCTATAAATGGTCATGGTATGATTTTTGCATGAATTTTTGTGGTATGCTACTTGTATGATTATGGTGATAACTGCGAAAGAGAATTTGACCCTTGCCTATGTGTTTTGTGCTCTTTGGAACATGATTCATATAGATGGACCACTAGCTGGGTGGACTTGTCAGGACTTGAGGAGTGGGACGTACTCTGAAGATGAGTTAACCTAGTGGAAGGACGGGCGAGTCCTAGTCCCGAGTTAGAGTTTTCTTATTAGAGCTTCTTACAGAAGTTCTTAGTGTTTGACCAGCATAGAGAGTCAGTACTTTTTGTAAAGGAACAAATCTATATATGATGTATTATTTTCAAACATTGGTTTATAAATAAAGATGTAAATTTTAGCCAGTAACTGCAATTCATTTTCACATGTTGAGTGTTGAGTTATTTACGTTTTTTTAATATCTTTTAAAAAAAAATGGCAATGAAAATCTATTTGTGAAAATTAATTAAGTTTGTCAGAATTTTTCCGAAAGAAAACCAGACTTAATGAAATTTATTTTCCGTGTTTGGGTTGGTTACTTAAGTGTAATGCCTTCGTGGAAGTGGGTGTCACAGCATGTGGCGGGTGGGTGTCATCTTCCGTAGGTATAAATGCATAGAGTTATACGAATATGTTGCGGAGTCTACATATTTAGCCGTTGCTTGAATATGAAAAGAAAATAAAGAAAGAGAAAAATAATTAAAAATAGAAATTGAGACAAAACCATATGTAGTCTCCGATTTTAATATGCACTAAAGTATAATATATATTTATTTTTCAAGAGAATGAAATATATATTTTAACATAAGACAATATAGAAATATATCATGCAAGCTTTTCTAAGAAAAGAAAAGTGTAATTTACTCATAAAATATTAAAAAAAATGAAATTTCCTAACACATCCCCCATCAAATTTGTTGGCACATAGGTGAAGTATAAGATTTACTCATTCACCTTAAAATCCACCCAAGAATTTCAAAGAATGCGAGGTGAGTTGGAAACGATTTACTCTCTCTGATATCGATTATAAACAAAAAAAAAACTAACTCGCGTTAATTAAAAAAATTAGTTAACACCATTTTATTTTATTGATTTTATAAAAAAATAATCTTCATTCTCTAAATTTTTCTTAATAAAAGAGATATTAAAATTAAAATCTATATTAAATAAAAGATATATTGTGAAAAAGAATTCATTAAATAGAATAAAATTATTTATGATTTACTTATATTTTGGATCACCACATTTAATTATTTTTTTTTATAATTGAAACGGGAGTATTACAATAAATATATTTTTATGTCATTATTATGTTTCTTCATTTTCCTCCTTTTGCCATTATTTAATGCCATTAAACTATTCTATGAGACAAGGAAAGAAGCGCGCGTGGAAACAGAACATATTTTTTCCATGGATAATGATACATGAACACCCCACCACTCTTCTCACACTTTATTCCAATGAAATGATGAGGTGAGAAATATGTCATGAGTGTAGGGGAAATCCATCGATAATTTTCCTTTTTCCACCTCCTGAATCAGACTTCTTAACGGATGTTGTTTCTCTCCTCCACACGTTTCCCCAATCGAAAACCCCATTCCTCAATCAATCCTCATCTAGAAAATCACATGCCAATTTCCGATCCTAATCATCCACAAAAGTCTCGCCGACTCTGATCCTTGATCTCTTCCCTTAAGTCACACCCCACTCCTCTGTATCTAGTCAACCAGCAACAAAAGCTTGTCTCTTTTTCTCTTCTCTCTGTCTCCTTTATTATTTTCCCCCTTCATAAATAATGAGAAACCCTTTTCCTTAGAAAATCTCTGCCATGATCAACAAACACCCACTTCTAATCCTTTTAGTTTTTTCAGGTGTATCAAACTTCCTCCCCATAACCACATCCCAAGTAAACTACCGCGAGTGCCACCAAACATGCGGTTCAGCCAAACCCTTCCCTTACCCTTTTGGATTCTCCTCCGGTTGCGCAATCCGCCTCAACTGCACCCCCGACGGCTGAGCCTCCGTCGGTGAATTCCCCGTCCACTCTGTAAGCTCAGACAGCATAATAGTGAGCATCGAGGCCCAATGCAATCGCCCATTTGAGAGCTTCCACCAACTCTTCAGCCACAAATACGCACCCACTTCTGGAAACGTGATTCTCTTACAGAACTGCACAGAAACGTTCTTGCCCTGCTCCATACCGGAGACTCTGCTTCCGACACAGTTCGACTCCGAGGGTTGCAACAGCTCCTCCGGCAGATTGAGCTGCTACTTCGAGAACAGAACGAGGGGTTTCGTGAGTGACCGAGAATTGGACCGAATTGGGTGCAAGTACTTTACATCGTCGATTTCTTTCGATGATTTGAGAAACACTTCCGGTGCGGCGGTGTCGTTGGAAGTGGCTACGATTGACCTTGGATGGTGGATTCACGGGGATCAATGTCTCTGTTCTGATCATGCCAATTGCACCAAACTTCAGTCGCCAATTGATGGAAAGCCTGGGTTTCGGTGTCGCTGCAACGAAGGGTTTGTCGGCGATGGATTTTTGGCCGGCACAGGCTGCCGGAAAGGTCAGTTCTTTTTGCCCTGTTTTTTTCCTTTTAGTTTTGATTTTCTTATAATAATAATAATAATAATAATAATAATGATGTTTAATTAATTAAAACTTGAAAGTGGTTTGTAGTGGATTGACTTTTCTCACACAATGATGTACATGTTTGTTCGGTCTTTAGATTAGATTAATCCACACATTCAGCCTTTGTTCTGTAATAATCATTTGTGTTTAAGAATTTTAAAAAACATATATAGCGTAGCACAGTAGCACTACCCAAATAAAAACACTTGCTGGACTTGAATCATTACAACAAAGCTAAATGCTTCCCTACCAAATACACCAAAGGTTTAATTAATTCAAGCTTATAATGGCCCACACTTCATAATAATTTAAACTTTTATCTTTGTCTCCGTAGAATTAATGGTTAATGTTTACACGAGCTTAGTATTTTAAATCCTTTTCTGCATATTATTATTTTGCTCTTCTGCTGACAAAAGGTGCTCTTGGACTCTTCTTTCTGTCCATAGGATATAACACACGATAATTATTTGTTTCATGTTCTGTCCGTGTGGTTAATTTGATAATTTTTTATAAAACTTTAAATACAAGTAAATGCTTTGGTAAGTAAATAATATATTAATCAATGTCAAAAATTTTATTAAAAAGGAAAAAAATATTGATAGGGAACAATATAACATTATATCATACTCCATTACAATTTTTAAGAATACGTATTAATATTTGCAAAATATTTATTATTAAGTTAAACAGTAATTTTTCACAAATTACAACATTACTAATTTAATTATAATATAAAACTATTAGTATAAAATTATTCTTAATACGTATCTTTTGAGTTCAATGTACCTTACAATCCACTTTTACTCTAATTAATCGCCGTTTTTTTTTATCAAAAAAAAATAAAAAAATAATGTATACATAATAAAAAATACATATAAAAAATAATGTATGTATACATATGGGAAAAAAACATTATTGACTATGATAACTTGAAATTAATTATTATGAATAATGAGTCTCGCTTAGCCGTAAAAGGTTGCCATAACATAAAAGGACGCAAGTGGGCCCGGCTGCAACCAATAAAGAGACGAGGGAAAGAAATAGTGGACCCCAAACGTGCGTGTCACTTTACTTAATTCACTGGAGCACCCATGATTACCGGAAAGTTTAAGTCAACCAGACTAATCAATTAGCCAAGTGGTCAAATTTTTCTTTTCATTCTTCGGTGCATTATGGACTTTTCCTCTCTTTTCATTACTTTCTCCTTTTGTCTCCATGTATGAAATTTGGAAGAGTCCTTTGCCCGCAAGAAAGGGAAGTTTCACCAAAACTCTATGGTATTTTCCCAATATATATTAATCACGGGACAATAGTAGTATTTTTGAAGAAATCATATTTTAGTATATATAAAAAAGGAATTATGTTTTAGATGATTTATTAAATATTTATCAAACGTTATTTATATTAACAAAAACTATAAATTATAGTCTATAAAAAAATTAGAAATTATAGCATTATACTGATATCAATAGATTTAAGTCTATGATAATGATAATTCAAGATTCGCAGCTTTAGTTGTCTTAAGACTTCAGGTAATCTTTGTTGTAAAAAAAAAAGACTTCAGGTAATCTTGCCGTATTACCCATAAACAATTACAAATTCCCTTTTCCATTTTCCTACGTCAAAAACAAATTCCCTTTTTCCATTTTTAACAAATTTATAATTTTTTGACGGCCATTTTTTTAACAAATTTATTAATAAAAAATATGAAGGAAAGAACCAATTGAACAGCGTAACCTGTTAGTGCTGATTTGGAGTTCGAGGCTAACTGATTTGACACAGACTCGCAAATTATTTAGACAGAAATTCTCGCAAATTCCGGACGAAGAAGAAAAATAACTCATCCTATATTATTGTGGGTCATACCAATTTATAATAATCTCACTCTTTAATTATATTTTTTTATGTTTGATTTGTTTAAAAAAAATACAGAAATAGATAGCACGAACATACTTATTTGATGTTTTCATTTTAAAAATAGTAATGTTATGAAATAAAATAAGAGATGAAATAAATGAAAAAAAAAGTCAGAGGGTGTATACACTATAATTTTTAGACAATATGTGAGTAAAATAATTATTTTTTGTAGACACACTAAATCTGCTTTCTTTTTCACCAAAAAAATTAAAAACTAAATCTGCTTTCTCGCATAGTTTATCAAATTTCTTGAACAAAATAATGTTATTGTTTTTAACGCTCATCATTGATGTTTCCACACATATGGTCAAATTTTTAACTAAGTACAAACCTTATAGCTGAATCCCTCAAAAGTTTTGACAATACAACCACGGATATAAAACTGTTTTAAATCGAAACATACTCATTCCAGCTATATATCTTGCTGGTTTCAAAACTCTACTCCCTGTATTAATGATCTTAAATCGATCCGACTTAATTGATTGTAGTTTTTAATACTTTTGATCATTTACTAATTGTGTCATGTGAATTTGGCTTGCAAACACACAGCCCCATCAACATGCAGCCCAGCAAAGTACATGTCCGGACGATGCGGAGGATCAGCAAGATTTATTGTCTTAATTGGAGGTGTGTGCATATATATATATATATATATACCTCATGTTAATTTTGAAAATCCATTTGAGATTATGAATATTACTACTCATTGAACAAATATTAAATCAATTGAGATTTATTGTCGTGTTGAAACTTGTTTCAATTTGCACAGGATTTGTTTTCGGTGTGTCATTGATGATTACCCTGGGTTCAATATGCTGCTTCTTTCGGCGGCGCTCCAAATTGAGAGTCACAAAGAGCACGAAAAGGCGCTTCACCGAAGCCACTACCAATTACAGCGTCCCCATCTATCCCTACAAGGACATCGAGAGAGCCACGAATAGCTTCTCAGAGAAACAGAGGCTAGGAACCGGGGCATACGGGACGGTCTATGCCGGAAAGCTTTTCAACGACGAATGGGTTGCCATCAAGAGGATAAAGCACAGAGACACAGAGAGCATTGAGCAAGTGATGAACGAGATCAGGCTCCTTTCCTCTGTGAGCCACCCCAATTTAGTGCGCTTGTTGGGTTGCTCCATTGAATACGGAGAACAAATACTTGTGTACGAGTTCATGCCCAATGGAACACTGAGCCAGCATTTACAAAGGGAGAGAGGGAACGGGCTTACATGGCCCGTTAGACTCACAATTGCAACCGAAACAGCACAAGCCATAGCACATCTTCATTCAACTATTAATCCCCCAATTTACCACAGAGACATCAAGTCAAGCAACATACTCTTGGACTGCGATTTTGGATCCAAGGTAGCAGATTTTGGGCTTTCTAGACTTGGAATGACCGAAATATCCCACATTTCAACTGCCCCACAGGGTACCCCTGGCTACGTGGACCCACAGTACCATCAGGACTTTCACCTCTCTGATAAGAGTGACGTGTACAGCTTCGGTGTTGTTCTTGTTGAGATCATAACGGGGTTGAAAGTGGTGGACTTTTCTCGTCCTCACAATGAGGTGAATCTTGCTTCTCTTGCTGTGGACAGGATTGGGAAAGGGCTTTTGGACGAGATTATAGACCCATTTCTCCTTGATCCCCACGAAACAACCACCCTATCCTCCATACACAAGGTTGCTGAGGTGGCATTCAGGTGCCTTGCGTTTCACAGGGACATGAGGCCGTCGATGACAGAAGTGGCAACTGAGTTGGAGCAGCTCAGGACGAATTTCGGAGAAAACAATTGTACAGCTTCAACGGAGTTGTCTTCTTGCTCCTCCTCTGGCGAAAGTGAGAAGCCACTGACGGGGAAGAAGGTTGGGCCTAAGGGTAATGGGCATCTTAAGCTGCAGACTGGGCCCGTTTCTTTTAAGTCAATGGAGAGGCCCAAAAGTAGCTCACCGGTCTCGGTGCAAGACCCAGACCCGTGGTTCAGTGAACACAGCTCCCCTTCGTCTAGTAGTTTCCCCAGTAAGTCATTTGATTAAGAAGCCAAGACAACTAGCTCTCTGTTTCATCAATTAGTAGGTGGTTTGCTTGTAAATCTTTTTATTTATCTCAATGACCTCGAAGGAGGCAAACAAACAACGGCGAAGCATTGATAAACATTTTTATGTTGGGTGACGATTTTTGGTAGAAATACAATTTAGGGGGAAATTAACCAAATTGTGATTCACAATTAATCCAAATCACACTGGATTAACCATCAATTGTTTTTTGAATATGGATTAATCATCACTGACTGGAACAGAAATGTAACATAACAATGATATTATCATATTATTTATATTTACCTATTTAAGTAGGTCATTTTGTTAGCCTTATTTAAAGACTCCTTAGATGACTTAGATATTAATTTTTTTTAGCTAAATAAACTTTAAAAATAATCTTAACGTAGCCCACTGAAGAAATAAACTTAAGCCAAACCAAACTCAATGCAAATCACAACATATAGACATATACCTTGGGTTGGGGGCTAACTCTTTTGCAGTCCTACCCACATATAGATTTGTGGCTTGATTAGTTGTAGGCCTATACAGATTACAGAGTCATGGGAAAAATCACGGGTTAAACAGGTTGGCGGGCTAACTCGTATAACCCATTGAAAAATGAAAATACAAACTATTTTAAAGGAAAAAAAATAAGTTAAATGTTTAACAAAAAAAATATTTTTTTCAATGCAAAAAACCATAGAGAACAGTTTGCAAATTGCAGAGCAGCTCATTTAATCCACAAGCTTATGCAGATCTGTTAAATATGAACTCATTTAAATATGTATCTATAAGAGTCAGTTCGTTTAACTCATACTGGTTTGTGTAGCAACCCATTTAACCCAATAAACCTATGCTCGAATGGGCAGATATGAGAGTCAGCTCATTTAACCACGTGTTTAGAACTGCGGTGGAAACTCTTTCAACACGAGGCAATTCAGAAGCCACAAGAGATGGTTTCCATAGGCAAGTTACACATTGAGACACGAAAATCATCAATTACCAAACACACGCTAACTTACGGACTAATGCAAGCCAAGTTAACCCACATACCTCACCTATAGCTAAGCGTAAATCCACCTAAATCTTATAATTTCGTGCGTGTGTGAATAACGTGGATTTCTACAAGTGGTCAGTGGCAAATTGCTATTAAGAATATCAAGTTGGATCTTCTCCTGCTCTCCTATTTTGGCTGCATAAAAAACTAAGGAAAAAATGAAAAATTAAGAGATGTGGAAAGACTGCAGCCAATTTTGTATTGACTTCAAAGTTCAAAGTAGGCCCCCTTCCACCATTTCTCTATTATCGCCCGTCACTCTCATTTTTTAATTACTCTTTTTATGTGTGGTAATCACTAGTGAGATTCTGGAGAACATAGTTTTGACGTTATTTTTTTTACTATTATTTGATCGCGAAGGTGTTCTTAGCAAGGTATTAAACAATCAAGTTCAACACCAATAAAAAGCCTTAATATTGTCTTCGCTTGATGATACAAGCTAATACAAATTTAAAAACCAAATATGTTTAAACACAAATCTCAATAAGTAATCTTCAATCTTTTTCCTACTTAATGACTGTCCTTTTTTGTTCAAAGTACCAAAATAATCACCAAGTCCAATAACTTTCTTTTGTAGAGGAACTTTCTTTCACCCACACATTTTCACAGTGATAAAAGAAGCACTCCCTACTTCAGCAACACTATCATAACCCTTATATATAAGAAGGGTAAGTTCAGACTGTTAAAAGGCAACAAACATTCAGAATTTTAGCATGAAGGAGCTTTCTAATTTTTCTCTCTTTTCAGACCCTGCCTTTGAATAAAGTAAAGCATTGGCCTCAGTACCATTGCTTTCTTCAAATGTCAAGGCATCCAAAGCAGTAGATATAGAGGAGAAGGCCATGAGAGCAGAAAAATCCAGTGTGGGCAAACCAATAATTTAAACCATGAAGATAATATTTCCATTATAGAAATAGAAGATTATTTTGTATGCCACTACACACAAATTAAAACACAGATACAGTGACTCACAAACTTCATAGAGGATGAAATGAATATTCTCTTTTATCTTTCCTGCAGAAGGTAGCACGGCTATAGAAGAAGAAAAAAAGCAAGTCATCCAAAAACAAAATTCAATTGAAAAAATCAACTAAAAATAGGATAAAACAGTTTGCATACTCTTCTAAGCAAATAAGATAACTAACTAAGGAAAGGGTGAGGCTCCACCTATAAGAAAATCAATGTAAAGAATATTCATGAACTTGTAAGCTGCAAAATTGTGACCAGAAGTTCAAGAGTCTACAGAGCTCACGCAATACATTCCGTCATTCCCTCTCAAATTAAAAACTGATTTATTCTGCTGAAATGATGCATGTTAGTGACAGGAGCTATGATAGATGAACACCCACACAACACCCCACCCCAATGAGTAAAATGAGGAAATGGGGTGTGTGGTGGGTGTATCATGGATGTTTGTGTAACATTAATGTAGTGATAGATATAAGCAACAGTGGAGAAATCATACAGATTTAAATATATTGAGAACAGATGATTCCCTCTCCCAAAGCCCGTGTCTTGTTTTTCTGGTTCTATGACTCACTGAAATTAACAAGAAGTTGGAAGAATTATCCAGAAAATCCTAACCGCAAGCAAGTCCGTACATACACGAACATATATTTAGATTCACAATCCATCAAAACACAAACCTTTATTGGTAATAATAATAATAATGATGAAAAATAAAGCAGAAAGATAAGCAACAACAACATTTTTTTTAACTAAAGCAACATCAACATTTAAATAATAATAAGGTCGTACACACATGATCAAAACACAAACATAATAACAATAAACCATAAAGCGGAAAGATAAGGAAGCAACAACAACATTAATTTAAGCATAAGTCGGCTTGAAGGAAGTGAGCTTCATAAGCAACAACAACGTTTAATTAAGCAACATTTAATTAAGCATTAGCCGGCTGGCATGAAGGAAGGTGGTTGAAGTATTGGAGTTTGATGTAGTTCTCCCATGACCTCGTATACACGAGGGCTTCGGCGGAACCTTCGTTGGTGGCGAGGATGAGGCGGTATTTGTTGCCACCAACGACCTGGACCTCACAACTGATGACTTTCTCCAACTTGAGGTTGACACCAGATCGCTTGGTGTACTCAGCGATGGCGTAATCCGCAACCTCTTTCACTTTGTTGATGTTCTTGACGGGACTATAGGAACCCAGTCCACGCCCAAACTCGCTAGCACGAATTCTCTCCTCCATCTCGAGGGTGTAAGCATCTGTATACGCGTCGACGGTGTAATTCGCGATCACTTTCACGTGGTGGAAGTTGATGATGATGTTCCCGTAGCCGACGGGATTCCAGGAACCCCCAAAAAGGGGTCTCGCTTTCATCAAAGTGTTGTTCCAATTCTTCATCATGAGAGACATGCTATATATGCTGCTTCGTGACGTGAGTGAATTATGTTTGCTGGCCGTGGGGATAGATAGGGTTAGTAGGGTTCTGATGTATTTATAGGGAGGGGGTTATTCATTGATCATGAGCCGGATCATGGTGAATGGGGCCAGACACTAGCTCCAATCACTCACGATTGAGTTATTAAAGAAAGTTTATTTATTTATTTAATTTGTTTACTTTTGAGCCCAGTCCCCACTAAACAGATAAAAATTTAATTTTTAATTAAAAATAACAATCAATACATCTATACCTATAATAAAGAAAACACAAGAGAATAACTACAAAGTTGGTGTCCTAATTTCTTTTCCTTAAATGCCCCTATAGTAACTTCCACTAACGGTAACTCTTTTAACTAATTTTCTAAAATTTAAATTTAAATTTAAATATATCAATAATTATATTTTACCATACATTCACCTGTTAACTATTATTAATGGTTAACTATATTATTAATTTTAGAAAATATAAAAAGTGCCACTAGTACGTATAAAAAAACCAAATTCATAGGTTAAAATTCATTTCTTTTTATTTTATAACATAGAGATTAGTAGGATCAGATGAATACATAATTTAACTATGAAGCCATCAGATGATTCCGAATTAAAAACCAAAGCATGCAATGCCATGCATAAATTAGAAAAACATACAAATTAATTATCAATTATTATTAATCATCTAAAAGGTAGCTCTCTTGAGGGAGGTGAAGGTAATGGCAGATCCCAACGGCGACGCTCCCACATGGATGCCAAAGGTATCGTAACGGAGAAACAGCTCCACCACCAACAACCTAGAAAACAACACAACGAAATCCTTTCCAGCACATTGCTTGTTCCCAACCGTTGGTTCCTCCGTCTCAGGACCATTGGACCAAAGCACATGCTTCAACAACTTTTCCCCCTCACCCAAGAACCTGTCCCCAACAAACTCCTGCGCCCTGTCAAATATCTTAGGATCCTTTGTCGCAAACGGTTGGAACCCAAACAACATTTCCCCTTCTTTCACTTCGAACGCATTCTCATGGCTCTCAATCACCAAGTCCATCTTCGCCTTCCCGTACTGCAACGGCACAGGAGGCTCAATCCGAAACGCCTCGTAAACCACCGACTTCATCAACGGCATCTGTTCCATCGCCGCCATCGTCACCTTTCCGCCGTTATTTTTAACGGCGGTCCTGATCTCACCCGCGAGCCGCGCGTGGAGCTTCACCCCCGCGCGTCCAATCCACTTCAACATGTTTGGGAAGAAAATCTTCATTCCACCAAACGAATTAAAACACGTGGCGAATAAAAGATTGTGGCACGCTTCTTCTTTTGACACGCCGAGGCGAACCGCTTCGTCCAAAACGGGGCCAGTGGACTCGTAGAAGAACTCATACAGCCTCTGGTAATCATTCTTCACGAGGAAAGGAGGGAGACGGAACGTGTGGAGAACGGGGTCTTCGATGAATGGTGGAAGGCCCAATTTGAGAATTGGGCCGAGTTGGAACAGAGTCCATTTCTGAATTATACTTGGGCCGTCACTCCCGAGGCCCGTTTCGGGTGGGTTGGTCCCATAAAGGGCGCGAGCGAGAAAGTTAAACGCCGCTTGGTCGTTGGCATCTCCGAAACTCGCTTTTCCGTTTCTTGCGAGGTCCTTCTCCAGGGCGTCGAAGAGTTCCGAGTAGGATGAGTGGAACTCGGGGATGACGTGGCTGCTTCGGGACCTGAGGAGGTTAAAGAGGAGGCGCTTCAGAGACTCGTGTTTAGGCTCGGATGGGTCAAGGTAGGATAGGATACGGTAGCCGCCGGTGAGTTCGGTGGAAGGCATGAAGGTTCCGGTGAATAGGTCCCTCTTCTCAACCTTGGAGACGTCGAAGAGGACCGGGAAGCTCTTCCCGTCGAGAAGGACGATGACGTGTGGGTCGGAGGAAATGAAAGAGCCAGGTGGCATGTTGGCGCGGAACACGGTGGAGCCGTACTTTTGGAGGCGGGATTGGAAGTACTTGTCGCGGCCTTGGGTGTAGAAATAATCGAGGCGGTCTTGAATGGGTCCTATGAATGGGAGACCGTAATCTCCGGGGATTTTACGCATTGGAAGGTTTCTGCTCGTTGGTTCTGCAGTCTCTGAGACTGAGGCTTTGATCGGAGTACTCAAACGACACATGGACCGCTTGCAGTTGCAGGGTGTTCTCTTCTGTGGAAACTCTAATTGAAGGAAAGTAGAAGATGCGGAGGTAAGTGATGATGCCATTTTGATTTTTTGGGTTCACAAATTAGAAGCGTCGCATGAAATGAAACAAATATTGAAGGAGGGGGGGGGGGGGGGGGAATGTTGTTACTTGTTAGTTAACGGTACAGTTTCTGATAGTGATGCGGTGTATCTGCTTTGTAGGCAGAGGCGAGAAGTGACTACTGTTATGGGCTTCTGGTCCTTATATTTATGGAGATTAAATGGCAGGTGACCATTGAAAATTGGAGTTTGAAAACCATACATAGTGGTGGCGTATCGAAGAAAAAGAGAGATGGAGAGTCGCGTAAAATGTGCACATATTAATTAGGCAAAATTGTACTTTAAGTCCTTTAAGTTATTTTATTTTTTTAAGTTGATTTTTTATCTTTATTTTTAAATAATAAAGTTTTTTATATTTATTTATTTTTTCAATTTGGTAATTTTCTTTATTTGTTGATGATGTGTCAGTTTCTGATTGGTCTCGATTTACTGTACACCATCACTTTCGACCAATCAGTAATTAACACGTCATCAAAAGGACCAAATTGAAAAAATAAATAAGCATAAATGACCTTATTGTTTAAAAATAAAAATAAAAGACTAACTTAAAAAAATAAAATAAGTTAAAAGGACTTAAAGTATCATTTTGCCTTAATTAATATGCTTGTTTCTTTCGTGACTCTTCAGTTTAGATCGTTTGGCCATTAGGGGGGTGACCATTCTATGATAGATCAGAAGAGATAATGCAGTTTATGTTTAAAACTATCAGAGTTTTAATTGTTAATTATAAAATCTAAATTAGTCAATTTTATCTTTCAAAGCACAATTCTTAATCCTTATCTTAGAAGAGGCAAACTCCTTCATTTTCTATCTTTCCTTTTTTTGAACCATTTTTTCTTCCCTTTCTAATTGCTATTTTTAGGACTAATTATTTTGGACGGTAGAGTATGGGAGCAGTGGTTTATTTTAGCTAGAAAATAATATAGACAATAGTCACTAAAATGAAAAAGAAAAACAGAGAGAGGAAAAGAACGCGGTGGTTCAACCGTGAACCGTCGTTTGTTTACCGACAACCGTCTCTGTTTTCACCATCAGAATATCATTCCAAATTTCCTGTGGTCTGTGGACTGTGGCTTTCCATCTTCTTCAGAAGTAGGCAGGCATGGGCGTGCTGCGAAAATAAAAGTTGAAAATGTTGAGGAAATACGAAAGTGAAGTCCACCCTCCTTTTTAGAAAAATATCATACTATTAGAGATGTAACACTAGACCCAAATTTGAACACTTACTATTTTTAATACTGATCTAACATATATTTTTTATTATTATTTTTCTTTTCATCACATCCCTTATCTAGAATACCAGTATTATCATTCCGCTCCTTTCTATTTATATCTTTTTCTAGATGAATATTAGAACATGGATGGTTGTTCAAATATAATTGATAGAAATAAACTTTTCATCAGTTATTTACAAAAAAAAAAACAAGGATATAATTTTTTAAACAGTATTTTTTGTATAAATTAAAATATTTATATCTCTTTTTTTAAAAAAAATCTCATTTAACTTTTTCATAAACTACAAACTTATAAACACGTTTTTCTATAGATAAAGAGCAAAACTGATGTTAATAATATTTAATACTATTATTCAAACTGACTTTCTAATAAAATGTGTTAGTAAAGTTAAAAATAATCAAATATCAATGAAACCAAAGTACCAAAATCAATTCTGACGTAGATTACACAATTACATACTCCATTGAAGGGAAAAAAAAAATTTAACACATGCACGAAATCTTGATAAAGACAAGTCGATAGAGCCAACAAGGAATTCCGACTATGCAAAAGACCTTTCTCCCCTCTTCGTGATCTGTTTTGGTTGAACAAGGATTGGATATCTGAATCCTGTGGCTGTGTCGATGCATGGAGGGAGAAATTGAAAGGTATCACTTTGTGATAACCATGTGTTGGATTATGTAAGCAAGCCAAGTCAATCCTTCATTATACATGTCGTAGAAATTGACGAGTACTCAAGATGGACACTTTGAAAACATTAGGGCTATGTTTGGATGAGGGTTTTTGGAGGGGAAGGGAGCGGAGGAGAGTGGAGGAAAGGACTTATAATTTCTAATTATCTTGTTTAGCCTTAATAGGACAAAGGAAATATTATTTTAGAAAGTAGTAGACACCAAGATGTAAAACTTTTTTTTAATTTTAAAAACTCCCAAACAAGATAATTAGAGATTATAAATTTTTCTCTCCCCTCCTTTCCCCTCCAAAAACCCCCATCCAAACATAACTTAGAGCATCTCCCATTGAATAACCCAATTTGGGTTCTTAATTCTTTTTTGTTGGCTTATATAGGATTTAGGAACATTAGACCACTTCCAAATTCCAATGTAAGAACCCAATTTGGTCACCACATGCCAAAACCCTAAAGATGTTCACATAAAATTTAAGAACATCAATTAGTTTTTAACGATAGACATAGAACTTAACCTGGGTTTTTAATTTTTTTTGGGTGAACCCCACAATTGATTTTAAAACCTTAACTTACTTTATTTTTTATATAGAAACTATTTTTTAATGTATAATTATCAGTTCTTATATAAGAATTAAGAAGTGTTATTGCATGTGGCACTCATTTTTTTTTCTATTTCTATTTCTCTCTAAATTGATTTTTTTTTTTGAAAAAAAATACTCTAGCAAATAGAGTAAAATTTCCAGGATACCCTTGCGTGACCGTTATCCACCTGTCTCTCTGTGATCTAAGCGAGTCAGGCTACAGAATGTAAATAAGGGTTTTAGCCAGGAGCAAGAGCTATCGCCTCGCAATCCCAAAGCCCTGAAACCCTAAATTCAGGTGATGGAACTTCAAACCCTTTGTTGCGCTCTTCCCTCTCAACCACTTGAATTATCCAAACATCGTGTGAGTAAACCTGAACCCATTCCTGTTCCTTCCCACTGTAATTCTTCTCCGGTATGTTGCAACTTCATTAATTTACTAACACATTAACGTTTATTCGCAGTCACAGTCGATTGGAACCCACGCTCCATTCAGATATCAGACACAGAAATTTGGGTTTGGAAACGCGTTGAAATGTACGGTTTTTGCCCCTCTCCTTGCATGGATACTGTGTTTGGTTGTTAAAATCAACACCTGAAAATATATGTTAAAAAAAAATCGAATTTGTTGTTTGCAGCATTTTGGGTCTCTATTTACATCACAACCATTCAACACAACTTAATTTTTTTTGATTTCAGGCTTAAAATGGGGGATTAAAGAACCTTCACTGTTGGGATTGAACAGATTCCAAAGGCCTATTGTACATGCTTCTGATTCCACTGTAAATGGTGCATTGGAAGCTCATCCTAACCAAAGTTCTAGCGTGCCTGTTAATGGGTATAATGGGGTGGAGCCATTTCGCGGTAAATCGGGTTCTGTTTCTTTCTATGGGTTGACATACCAGTCGGTAGAAGAAGGAAAATTGGAGTCTGCTCCCTTCAACGAAGAGGAGAGCTCTTACTTTTGGGTCTTAGCTCCTGTTGCATTCATGTCGGCTTTGATTCTGCCACAGTTCTTCATTAGCAATATAGTTCAGGCTTTCTTTGATGACGTGATTTTAATAGGTAATTGTAGAACTTTATGCTTTGCTCTTACTGCTTATGAATTTCGAGCCTTCTGTCTCGTGCTTGAAGTTGGATGATAGTCGCATGTCTCATGGAAAGTAAAACCGAGAAAAAATGTGTTTATATGCTGATGCCTTCCCTCTGTTGTTTTGTGACTGTTGTCTACACTATAGTACATCATTGTTAAGGTTTTTTGGCTTTTTGCTGATGTTAATACCATCATTAATTTTTATCTCAAAAACTATTAATAATAGATTATTTGATTAATTTTTATCAAAGCCTTAAATAAAATTTATTTCTTTCAAGTGATCAACATTCCTAGCTCTAATGCAAACCTTTGGTTCTGTACTGACACTATTTATCTTTCTAATATCTATCTATTTATCTATGTATTGAGAAGATGAGTTGTATTGGCATATATTGGAGAACCATATCTTCACTGAATCCTACCAATCCCAAACCAAACATCTTGGGGACGAAAAAGCTTAAAAACTTTGACACTTATGTGAGAATCATATCTTAGAGAAAAGCGCAAGAGATGCTTAAATATTGACGTTGTCATCTCTGTGGAATGATAGCCATGTCGTGGAATTATGAATGTCTCATGCTATTTCACTTCTTACCCTTGGTTTTGCTATATTTCTGGTCCTTCTTGGTGGTTTGGATGTAGGCTTCAGTAGAAGTAATTAGTTCACTACTGAATTCTCGCTAACATATATAGAGGATTGAAGCCTATGTTTCTTGTATAACTTTTAGTTATTTTGGCAAAATTATGTATTTCCATGGTGTTCTTTTGGACAAGTTTGGTGTATTCTGAATTTGGACAGGGAAATTGAAATTCGCTGTTAAAAAGAAGTCCAGATGTAATCATGCAAATTTCATAGTTTTGTTCGAGTAAGAACCTTATAAAATGTGGGGGAAGAAAGATATATTATACACATTTCTTTCACCCATAAAATGCAGATATTGTGAGTTCCTTCTCTTTCGAGGCACTGTTCTACATTGGACTTGCAACATTTTTGCATGTGGCTGATCGTGTCCAGAGGCCATATTTGCAGTACAGCTCGAAAAGATGGAGTCTCATCACTGGCCTCAAAGGATACCTATCCTCTGCTTTCCTCACAACGGGTTTGAAGGTTATTGCTCCTCTCCTCCTTTTGTTCGTGACCTGGTCCGTAGTTCGCCTGGCTGCAGTTGTCGCCATAACTCCTTTTTTACTTGGCTGTGTTGCTCAACTTGCATTTGAGAAATATTTGGACAAGCGCGGGTCATCTTGCTGGCCTCTAGTCCCAATTATATTTGAGGTTTGTCTATCTGTTTGTTTTTCATACTGATTCAAGATCTTAATGCTGCTTGACTCATGAGCCCACTGATGTGTGGGGAGTAACAGAAACTTGGCTTTTACAAGTAATTAGTTTTAGAAAAAGGATCTATAGACACCAAATTCCAATATACACCTTTGAGAGAGATATGAATAGAAGAGAGATAAGTGGTAAATGTGATAAGAAGAGGTAGATACAAATAGAATGAGGTGTTAGACTGGTGTTACAAATTAATGGGTGTTCAAATATCATTACTCTTAGTTTTATAACATTCTGAATTGATGATTTGCCAGGTATACAGATTGTATCAGCTTACAAAAGCTGCTCATTTTGCTGAGAAGTTGATGTTCGCTATGAGGGGGCTTCCTGTGACCCCTGAAATACTAGAACGAGGTGGAGCTTTGTTTGCAATGATGGTGACCTTCCAGATACTGGGGGTTGTGTGCCTTTGGTCATTGATGACGTTTCTTTTGAGGCTATTCCCTTCTAGGCCCGTAGCAGATAATTACTGAGTTTTTTTTGGTAATTGTCTATTTTTGTTGGTAATGAGATAATTACTGAGTTTTAGTAGTGTTGTATATATATTTGGATTGGATGGCATTAGTTAGACGAGCATTATTAGTTTATTAATTTTAATGCAGGCTTTTCATAACAATTTTTTTGTCGCTGTTGGCTATGTTTAGTTTTTTGTTCAAAGTACATCGTATGAATTCTAATAATTGAATTTGTGAGAAGCAATTGATATGTTCCGTTGATAAAACTGAGTTTTGGAGTCTTGAATCGGGAATCCAAACATAGCTGCAATCCTTTTCCATTTTAATTTCCTGAGCATAGTATCACTATCATCATTTACCAAGAAAATGTAATCTTTATAATGACCTGTTTGTTTACGGCCGAAAATAAAACCACGTGAGGCCAAAATGAATTGATAGATCAGTTCATTTTGGCCAGGGAAAAATTATTACAATATGGCGTTCAAATTTCTCTCCTAAATATATCATCGCTTGGAGGGATTACATTTACATTAAGATTCACATTATTGTTAGGGAAGGTTCTAGAAGCGCAAACAAGCTTTTCTGAACACTGATTCCAGTAATGTTGGTATTGGAGCAGAGTAACGTACTAGACAGAGCGAGAACCCTAGGCTTAGCCATTTGGCGGCCAAGCTTGGCAGTTTTCCCCCAGGTGCCGTGAGTTTTGACGACTTGGATGGACATGACGATCTTCTGCTTAGTTCCCTCAATTGCAGCCTCGCAAGCTCGCCGGAGTTCATTGTCATCGGCACTTGATTTTGCCATTTTCTTCGCTCTGATATCAAATTCAAGAGCCGATGAAAAGTTTTGGAGAAGAGAGAGAGGTTACGTACGCACACATTCACATATACATACACAAACGAGGACACGGGAACTCTATACTCTGCCTATTACTATTATTTTTAGCAAAACGGTTTCGGTTGGACCTTTCGCTTTGCTTCCGTCGTGACTCATGTCACTTCACCTTTTAAGATTTAATGGGACCATATGAATTTCATCAAATAATAAGGAGTGTGTTGGAAATTTGTTATAGCAAGTGTTATTAGCGCTCCTGATCCCTCCAACAATGTTGCACTCAACTTCTCGTCCATTTTTTTTTTGGCAAGACTTAGAAACAGTGCTATATACTTACAGTTCTTATTGTTAGCCAGTCACAATATCACACGTGGGTTACATTCTCCAAAGGCAATATGTAAATAACTGTTCCGTTCCTCCGTTAGTCGACGTTTCCCTTTCTTCCCTCAACTCCATTCTTTTCACAAGGTGTTCAACTGCCCCATTATTATTTCCTTCTCATTGGTTGAGATTGGCATTGGAACGAGGATTGAGGTGTGAGCCCAGAGGATAGTGCAAACTTCCGCCGCAGAGGCATTGTTCTAGGATGAAGTACTTGCTTGCTCACCATTGGCATGATTCAAAATCAGCAAAACTATGAAACAAAGCATGCTTTCTCAAATCCTGCAATGCCCAGAATAACACGAACCCATCACAAAATGTCAAAACCGAAAAAACATTGAAATTGAGGCTTGAAATTTATAGAATTTCAAAAATCCCTATTCTGGTAAAATAAGAAGCAATCGCCGCTAAAAAAATTGTTCCGATTTATTCTTTGTACCCTTGTGCTTCACTGGAACAGATGAATGCAACCAAGAAGAAGAAATGGGAAAAACAAAGACAAAGATTGAAAAAGAAATGGGGGAAGATGTGAAACAACAAACAAAAAAAATGATTTTATTTTTGTCGAGAGAGGACGAGGTGGTGCGGGTGAGGTTCGGGATATGCAAAAGGTACTCAAGTTGCAGCAAATAATGAGTTCTCAATTCTCATACAGCAAACTTTGCTTCAGTAACATCGGATTTTTTTACGTTTATTTTTCCCTACCCCAATCTTTCATTTTCTTTTCTGTTCTCTTTTCTCGTTCTTGCAGGTTATTTTGTTTTCCCTACAATTCTTTGATCAAATTGGAACAATAAATTGCCCATCTCCTTGGGTTATTGATGCATTAAACTGTTCTTGTATTCACCTTTCTTTTGACAAAAAGATTCTTGTACAGAACAAGAATCAAACGGGATGCATAGAAAGAGAAAAGATGAGTAGAGTTGAGGGGGAAGAGAGTTAACGTGGAGTCGTCGACTAACGGAGGAAAATGTAACCCACGTATAATTCGTTAACTAGCCAACAGGAAGAATTGCAGGTATAACACTGTTTTTGGTTTTGCCTTTTTTTTTTTATGAAAAAGTTTTCCTCCAACAATAAATAGAAAAAGGGGCTTAATTAGTCCCCTTTCTTCCAACAAAAAAAAAATAGAAAAGAAATATTTGAAAACAATAAATAAATAAACAATATGGTACTTTTATAATTAAAATTAAAAAAGAATAGAAAAAAGAAACTGTATGGATCCGTAATTTGTTATTTTCATCTTTTTTATATAAATATTTAAAAAACAATAAATGAATAAAATGGAAACAAAAATTGTATTTTTACAATCATCATTGAATAAAGGAAATGTTTCCTCATGCCAAATTTTTCCTAGGTACATTTTCGGTTGGCTAAAACACTGTCATTTCAAGTCAACTCTCCAGGCGTTATTCCTTTGTCCTTATGTCTCTGTATATTTTTAATAAGCCAGAGACTACCTCTGCCATGTTTGGTCTCCTTGAAGGTTCTTCCATTAAGCATGCTAGACTCAGTCTCACTAGCTCAAGACCAAATACTACTTTCCCCCCGCTATCTCCAGTACTGAGGCGAGGATCAATGAACAATCTGAATCTCTCTTCAACATCATCTTTACCATCAAGCATTACTTCTCTAATTCCATCTTGCACCATAGTACTAGAATCTTCTTTACCCGTGATCAATTCCAGCAGCACCACTCCAAAAGCGTAGACATCCAATTTGGAAGCCACATTCATTATTTCCCTCTCTGATTCCTCAGCAAGGGAAAAATTCGATATCTTGGCCCTTAGATCTCCGTTGAGTAGAATGTTGTCAGTGCTAATACCCTTGTGCACATAGCAAGGCTCTGTGAAGTTGTGAAGATAATCAAGCCCATTTGCAATGTCTAGAGCAATCTGGACCCTCTTTTCCCAACTCTGGTGCTCCTCTGTGGTGGACCCGCTTTTATTACCATTAAGCCATTCTCTTAATGACCCATTTTCCATGTATTCAAAAACAAGACAGAACAAACCATCATCATGGTTTTTACAGTAGCCTTTCAGCTTTATCAGGTTGAAATGGTTGATTTTTCCTAGCAAATTCACTTCCTTGGACGCATCTGATTTCATCTTTTTGATGGCCAAGATGTGATCTTTGTCATGATCACTACCAAATACCCCACGATAAACAGATCCTTTTATCCTATTCCCTGAACTGAAATTCTCAGTGGCTTCCTTAATTTCCTCAAACCTGTACACTCTGGAGAGATTGTCATCAATGCATGCTATCTCCCCACGGATGTCTTCTGAAGACACCGGGATAGTTTTATTACCTTTTGAACCTCGCTTGAAGATTAACCTTTCTGTTCTCTTTCTTCTGAGAAGAAACAGAACAGATAAAATGACACAGAGAACAAGTATGAAGAAGCTCCCTGTGGTGGCTGCTACAACAAGGAGGAGTTTTCTTCTTGTCTTACTCTTAAGAGGAGGTGAGGTTGCAGTGGTTGTTGGTTGATCATAATGAACTATTTTGGTCATTGAACTCGTGGGTTCACTTGGCAACGGAATCAGAACCGTTGTGAATGGAGAAAGGGTTTGATTTTCGGAGGAAAAACTATTGGCCTCAACTAAACTACCCGCAGAAACATTGAATCTTTCGGCAAGATAAGAAATGTTATCACCCCAATTCACAGGGTAAGTGAGTAAATACTTAGTGTTGGTGCCATTATTCGTTGCTTGGTGTTGGTGCCTCGTTGGACAAGCGCACCTGAGTGGCACGTGCAATTCCATGCCGGGTAACAAATCAAGAACCCCATATGGATTGGCACGCACGAGAGAATCACATGTAGACAACCCCTGATAAGTATTGTTTGCTACCGTGAAATACGTTGATTTTGGGGGCAGAACATATTTGGTTTCGGCTTGGTAGTAGTAGTAGTAGTAGTAATCCCAGCTCGACGGAGTACTACAGGAACAATTCACAGGGACAATTACCTCTTTGCCTGTGGGGAACACTGTGAGCAGTGTGGCGTTGTTGATTTTGGCAAGCTCTTGTGGGTTTGACGATGTGAGGTTGGAGATTGTTACTGTGGAGTTGTGAGGAGGTTGGGATTTGAAGATGAGGAAGGTGAGACAGGAGTTGTGGAGGCCGTTGCAGGTGTAGAGGAACGCTGGGGATGGCCCCATCGTGTCGTTGTTGTTGCAACTCATTATTGAATTTCCAGAGTAATTCTGCTGTGCCCTGCTGCCACTTGAAGATAGAGTTAGAAGAAAGCTAATTTGTGCGAAAAGAATGAGGAGAAACGAGGTATGATCCATATTGCGATGGAATAGTATAGCTAGATGGAAAAATGTCTTAGCATTTGAGTAGATGATAGTTTAAGATTTTTTAGTTTGAGACTTATTAGATCAGTTATTACTAATTACTAATTAATTATATAGCAGAATAAGCAATAACGCGTCGAATTTTAATTTGCTGACTAGTTCGCAGAACGCTTCACTAGAGAATTTATATATTACAGAAGAGACCAAATGTCTTTCAGTGTATTTTATTTTATAGGTGGATAATGTAATGTAACTTTGATTTATAGACTTGGTCGGATTTTCGGATTGATGATGTAAACTCGGAGGAATTAATGAATGACAATGAAGGAGGGGATGGAGTAGAATCTGTATGTTTTCTTACACACAAAATAAATATATAAATATGGCCACTTGAACGATGGCTCTCTGATATTGTCGAGAAAGTGGTGTCATTACATTTTTCTTCTCAAGGGAGATGTCAACTTGAATCAGCTTATTAATCCGGAATAATATTTTTACTGAAAGATTTGCATGACCTTGTTCCATGACAATTAAAAATAAAATTTATTTTTCATGTTTATAAATTCGTATGAAAATATGAAATAATATACGCATAAGTGTACTGTACATGTGCCTAACATTGTTTTATAATTAAGTTATACTATCTAATCTTTGAATACTTTAAATAACATACTATACCGTTAGATACGAAAAATATAGTTTAAAAACTAGATCCAATGACATACAGATACAGGTTATAGAATTTCAAATATAAGAGGAATATAAAAGCAAATTCCGCATATGCCATTTGTGCAGAGCCATCCAACCGATATTCTAAGCATACGACTTTTAAGCTGACTAAAGTCCATTGACAAAATGAATTAAAAAAAAAAGTGATTTTAGCAAAGGGGAATGAGGGATGGACCCCCATCTCATACCTATCACCTCATTAGGATGAGGTGTGAGATAAGTGATTAGTGTTTCATGTATCATTGCTCTTTAACAAATTAACAAGTGAAGTACCGTAATATAACTTTTTAGCGATGTGAAAACGATCAAACTAGTAAAAACAGTTAGGTAAAGAAGTCTTCAAATAAATCAACATGGCTTCCGGGTCCCCATAGCAAAATTAAAATAAAATAAATCAATGAATAATGAGAATGGCATAGCGTGACGTAATTCTTCATATATTTGTATGAATCCTTATTTACGAGTATGTTTTTTGTTTTTAAAAATTTAGGAAATCGATAATGAAAATATTTATTTATCTCTTTCATTTAATTCATAAAATGTTAGAAGAATAGATAAAATAAAAAATGATTTTTTTTTTACAATTATTAAGCAAAACATGCATTTTACTTAAAATGTATATAAGAAAACAAACCAATCACACTAGATTAAGGATTTGGATCCTCTAAAGTGAAAAACTCACTTTATAAAATAGAGTAAGTAATTTCAATCATTGATAAAAAAAAATCAACTATGGATATTATAATACATTCATGAATTTTTATACACCTATTGATTTATTTGTCAACAATTGAGATTACTTACTTAATTTACTCTCTAAAATATATTACTTACTTCAGAAGAGGGGGGGCTTCACTTTAAGAACTGAGTATCTTATGTCAAAAAGTGGAGTTGCAGAGGGGAGACATTAAAATTGAACAACCAATTCACCAACCTAGGTAGTTTGGGACATCATCCGCTGAAATTCATGAAAATCAAGAAACCCATTGCCATCAAGATCGAAGGCTCGAATCATGGCCGCACACTCGTCGTGAGATTTAACTTCCCCTAACAGTTGGCGCAACATGTGCTGCAACCCCTTGGGCGTTATGCATCCACGCCCAATCTCAACCTCAAACATCTCAAACGCACTCCTCAGAACACCCTCCAACTCACCCTTGTCGTCTTGCCTCATAAGCCTGTCGAAGTCCCCGAAGTCAAGTAACCCGTCACCGTCAGAGTCAAACTCGTTGACCACACTCTTCGCCACTTCATGGCTCACAGAGTCCCCTGTGGATGCAAAGTAATCCATTAGTTCCTTGCTTGAAATCTTGCCATCTTTGTCAACATCCAAGTGATCAAAAACTTGTTTGAGCTTGTCGTCCTCTTTTGCGATGTACCCGTTGGAGTTTGATGGCCTAGTCAGGGGCTCAATGAGATCAGTAGTATTAGTAGGTGGTGGTAATGATTTGGGTAGTGTGGAACGAGTACTTAAGCATGGAAAGCTTAACTTATTGAAGAATATCTTATTAGAGAATAACCATTTGGAGGACTTGGAAACAGTGGTGGAGGATGCCATGGGGAGGGTGCTCTGTGGCATCTTGGATTAATTATATTATATAGAAAAAGAATTAAGAGATCCCAACTCCTAAGTTAATGAATGCAACTTGAAAAAGGAGTACTTAGTTTGAACTCCAAATAGTATTGTACATTTGTACTAATTACAAGGAAATTGCATGGAAGACCGACCCATTTGTCTATAGACTTGACTTCTTTGTCATTAAGCAACTTCCTTGCCCTGTTTCTTTGCATTTTTCGGACAAGTGAAAATGTATGGACGGGAAAGTCAAATGAGTCATTATAACTTCCGATCCAGGATACCTTGCAAAGAGGGCATAAACTGGTTTTTACTTGGTCTCACTCAAATGTGAAATTTGTTTTTTTCTTTTTTTTTTATTTTGTGAAAATGAAGCAAGTGGGTTCGTAAATTACTGGATTGATGTAAAGAAAAAAAATTACGGAAATGTTTAAGTCGTAGGTCGGGATGGTAAAACTAAAATGTAAATCGTATATCATAATAACAAAAAATTATTTTAATATAAGTAATGGATTATATCTACAAATTCATCATTTTTGTATTTTTTTACCCAAAAATACAATTCATATCTTGTATCTATGGTATTTAATTTGTTTTTTAAATACCAGAGTTGCGATTTTAATATTTTTTTTTGGGTCAACAGTTGCTATTTTAATATAATTCATGGAAAATATAGGGTTTTTTTTTTGGGTAAACAAAAGTTTTGTTTTGTTTTTTTTGTCAAAGCATAAGTTTTTTTTGGTCAATTACACACACACTAATTGGGCTTTTGCGGATAGGCCCAAATCTGGCAGTCCCTCGTTCGCTATTGGGCTCGCTTGCAAATTTAACAACTACACTCCAGAATCAAACTAGTGAACGTTGACAAAAAAAACTTATGAATCATACTATGAATCTTAGAAAAAGAGTAATTGAGACAAGAATGAATAATCAACTGATCAGACAAGAATGAATAATAAACTGATACAAAAATATCCTACTTGATATCTTACTGGTACAACAATTCAAAAAAGATCAATAATAAATTTCTATAGAATTTCTAAAGTATTTGACGCCTATATGACACAGTTACTCCAGTGATTTAAAAGTTTGCATGCTTGCTTACTACTCGTCTAGAGCAGAACTGATACAGGCACAAGAAATATAATTAACTTAATTCGAAAGAACATTGTGTAAGCTTTAGAGCTAAGCTTTAGGGACTACAATATTCGCTCTGTGATCACAAATTACATGCTCTTGATATCTCTTCCAAGCATAAATCCACCCAAAAAGAAAAGGCGGAAAAAAGTTTCCGCGTTTTTTATCAGTAAAAACGCGGTTGATCTTTATTTAATTAAATTTGATATTCTTGATAAAAGAGTAATCCGGATTCGGGGTGTATACATAGACGTTGTATAACACGCGTATTAAGAATTAATCAAGAATCATCTAAATTCAAGAATTCTTTTGTGGACTACTTTGGCATTCATGGATTTTCTGCGCAAAGGACTTTACAGCTTTCAGAATATTCATTTCCCCTTTTTTTTTCTCCCATTTCTTTTAGTTTTAGTTTTAAAGCTCACTGTCCACTTTGCTCAAGTCCAGACTAAGGAAGTGGACGCATGCAACATGACTTTGTTCAAGTTTGTAATGATTAAAATATATTTTTGTTACCCGCATATTGTATTAATGTAACATCAAAATTTTGAAGTTATTATTCAAAGATCAATTTTATCAATTATATTTTAAATTGCTCATTTCATTTTAAGAAATTATAGGCATCTTGCAGGGATGTAAATCACTGAAATGAGTTCAAATAGTTTTCATTAATTTTTTATTTGCTTTCCCTCATTACAATGGCGAAAGAAAAAATAAGAATCCGAAAGCAAGAGACACCTTTTACAAAGTGGACGATAATGTTGTTTGTTCCGCTTTATTCCAAGGGTATTGCACATGCGAATTATTTGCAGCAAATTAAAGCTTGAAATGTCGTTGTAACGAATGGCACTCCCCTTGGTGCCATGGATATTTTGTAAAAGTGTCTCACGTTATAGAAAGCAAGATGCCAACAGGTAATTTTCTTCAAGATTAATATATAGACAGCATCATTTTGGAGAAAAATTTGTGTGTAATGCAAATGCATAACAGCACACTAAACAACCTTGAATCCATTTCGTCGCTAGAAAAACAAACAAGGTAGTACCAAGTGAATTTTTTGGTCGAGCTAGACAATGTTAAATCTGAATGCATAGCGTTTTTCTTTTCCATCCTTTTTTTTTGGGTCTATCTTTTCCATCCTTTACTCCTCCGTCTTTGTTGGATCAGGTTTGTCGGCCAACACCAGGCCATAATTTTGATATAAAAGTAAGTTATAGTATCCCGTGACCAAAAAATTTATAATAAAAAAAGAGTGTACCAGGTCTATGCTCAACTTTTGGGCTAGAGGTTGTCCCGAATTTATTTTAGGGAGCTGCTATCTGCACATACTACCCCTTCTAACTGCACATACATTAAATCTGAAAATACCTTTCTCTCCCTCGCATTTCTTCTTCGTTCTGCAACAGTTCTGCCGCAAGGACACAGAGATAGTTCCGCACGACTCCCACGCATCTTCTTCTGCATTCATCTTCTTCTCCCTCAACACCGCAACAATCTTCTTCATCTCCCCCAGTTCGCAAGCGCAAGGACTCTTTCTTCGTTCACAGTGGTGTTCTAAAGCACAAAGGACTCTTTCTTCCCACACACCTTCTCTCCTGTTGCCATGGAAGCCACAGTCACTCTAAAAATCAAAAAATGGATTTGAAACACTCAACTACTTCCTTCCCTGTTCTTTTGGGAGAACAAATAAATAAAATCTTCCATTTTTTTTCAAGCACAAATGTAAAGCTTGATGCCAACCAAACCCAAAAAAAAAAAACAGATCTGAACTTTGACAGAGAGAGCACGGGGATGGAAAAAAGAGTGAAAGAGAAAGAGAGAGAGAGTGGCAGAAGTGTGTTTTCTGAATTAAGTGTGCAGAATTATTATTTCTGCGGTAAAAAATATACACGCGGAACTAATAGTTTTGTAATGTATTTTTTCTTGTGAAAAATGCACTGCGGAACTATTAGTTCCGCGTATACATTTTTTAACGCGGAATTAATAGTTCTGCAGTGTATTTTTTCTTGTGAAAGATGTCTGCGGAACTATTAATTCCGCGTGTACATTTTTTAACGCGGAACTAATAGTTCCGCAGTGTATATTTCACAAAAAAAATACACGGCGGAACTAATAGTGTGTGTGCTAAAAATAACACCCACGGAAGTAATAGTTCCGTAAGTGTGCACTAAAAACAACACCCGCGGAAGTAATAATTCCGTGCACATATATCGGCACACATATCACAACACTTCCGCACATCTTCTTCTTCTTCTTCTTCTCCACTTCAGCACCAATTTGTACCGATTTCCAACACAAAAAACACAGACCACTTCTCCACTTCCGCCATTTTAATTTTCTCTTTTTCTCTACACATCACATCTCAAATCCCAAACTCCCTTCTTCTTCGATGCTCAGAAATTTGGAAACCGAAGTGACTCTTTCGAATTTGGTGCTGAGAGATATAATTTGAGAAATCAAACATGGTTTAATCCAACAATAAACTAATGTAAAGTAAAATAGCATATGCCCAATTCAATTAATTGCCTTTAATTTCCTCTTCTCTCTCTCTCTCTCTCACTCACGAATGCATTTCACCAAAGCATCAAAATTGAAAATGCATCACTTCATCTCCCCACCACCGTCGTCACCATCTCGTACCTGGCAACCAAAGCGACTCTTTCAAATTTTATAACCTTTGCCTCTCCCTCGCTCGGTATTCACTTCTCTCACTTTCTAATTATTCCTTTCTTCTCCCAAATCCCAAACTAGCTTCGGCAGAGGTATGCTGGGAAAAGGGACTTTTGGAGTTGGAGCTTTCGGGAGAGAGAATCCCGTGAAGCTGTGCTCGCGGAACTGTGCTGGTGTGCGCGGAACTGTGCTCGCGGAACTGCTTGTGTGCGCGGAACTGTGCTTATGTTGCGGAACTGTACTTGCGTGTGTTGGGGGTAGTGTAGGTATTTTAAAAAATAGGTATGTGTAGTTAGAATAAGATGTATGTGCCTTTAGAAATGCCCTTTATTTTATAGACCCTAGGCCTTCAACAACATATAACCCTCGCATAATACGGATTGAGTAAACAGTTATTTTGGTCCTTAAAAATAATTGGCAGTGTCACTTTGATCTTTGATAGATGTAAAATTCAAAAAAAGTCTTCAACTATCATCCGTTAGTCACTTTGGTCCTTAAAAGTGATTACTTATTGTCATTATGATCCCTAAAAAGTGATTACTTACTGCATTTTAGTCCTTGAAAGTGATTACTTTCCTTACGGCAGGGACCAAAGTGACTAATGGCTGACACCAGTTGAGGACCTTTTTTGAATTTCACATCTGTCAATGATCAAAGTGACACTACCTGACACTTTCAGAGATCAAAATAGCTTATTACTTGTAAAGTTTTTTTGAATCTCTCACTGGACGTGTGTTGTATACGTATGTATGTTTTGTGGGTGTATAAATTTGAAGTTTACTTAATCTCTCACTACACTTGATTCTTTTCGATATATTTGTGTGTATTGTCACTATTGTGTGTTACTTAATTTTAATCAATCGTAATTTTTTGAATTTCCCATATTAAAATATTCAGTAACTTTAAATTTGAAGTTTACAAATCTAAATTATTTTAACACTATATTACCAAATTAATTGACATAAGTAATAGTATATCTCAATTCACAATTTTTTAAATTTTCTTCATAATTTTAAAAGTCTTGTTTCTATATATTTTCTCTATTTTTCTCAATCTCTATTGATACACAATATTTCGTATTTAAAATTTACACAAGACTCTCAATTAATTAAAGTTGAATCGAGTGAACTCAACTAAAAAGATAAAACTCTCACAATACATTTTTTTTTATTCATAATTCTATCTCAAGATCTTAGTTAAGAAAAATTAAAATCCTCCACACTCGAATATGCGGGAATGGTTATGTATGTATATAAAATAAAATACAAGTCTCTCTTTCTCCTTGTGTATAATACATTAATACTACAATTTTATGTATATACGACGTGGAAATTCCTCTCAGTAAAGTGCCATGCAAAGTTGCAAACAGTCATAGTTTCGGTTTGGATGCAAAAGCTTTAACTTTTGACTTATAAAAAAATTAGTCTTATTTTGTTTCTTATTTTTTTTATATATACAAAAAAAAGAATGTTGTTAAATAACCATTAATAGATAGATATGTGTTTTTTGGGAAGTTACAAAATATAGCTTTTAAAAAATATAAAAAAACAAAAGTTAAATATCTTTTGTAAAAACTTATTAGTTAAAAAATATATATTAAAAATATTTATGAAAAAATTTATCCAAACTGGACTATCTACTTATGCCACGAATCGTTATTACAAACTTCCTTTGACAAGTATCTTGATCATATCCCAAGTTGCGTTGCTTCCTTCTTTTTTTTTTTGATAACAAGTTGCGTTGCTTCCTCACCGACAATGCCATTTTTTTTCAATTAAATATTAGGGCCATTCTATATAAAAAGTTAGTAATAATAATTGTTTGCGGTAAAACACGGGATTAAGGAATAAGAAATGGAAATAAAATGACTACAGAGTATGTTTGCACGTTGTCAATTGTCATTGTCAAGTAAACAATCATGATTTATATCGGTCATTAACCTTTGACCAATTTTATGGGAGTAACATGTATTCCTTTTGGACTGAAATATAAGAAAAAAATATATATATAAGAAAAAAAAGTATATATACTTAGACTATTACTCTTTCTAGACTGAAATATAAGAAAAAAAATACATGTGTCTGGACTATTAGACTGAAATATAAAAAAAAAATACATATACCTGGACTGAACTATTAGTCTAAGTATATGTATTTTTTTTTTATATTTCAGTATGAAAGAAGTACATGAAAAAATGGATTAAACATTTTTTAATTTCCTTAAATTAAGAAATACTTGTTTTTTTTTTACTCAAAGAAATACTTGTTATTAGTCTCTTATTTTTTAAATATTTTATTTTTAAAATGAGAGACTAAAAATTAATATTATCTCTTATGTCATTTTAATTAATTCAACAACTCATTTTACTAAACACTATAAATTCAATCAACCAATAACAAATCAGTTAATAAGCAGTTTCAAACTAACCTCAAACTATAAGTAAATACAGTGGAAAACAGAAGAAGAACAACAACAGTAGAAAAGAGGATATGAAGAAAGAACGAGACATGGTGTATCCAGAACCAGAACACTATTGCGTTCTCATTCATTATTAGAAACAAAAAGTGGTTCATGAATTCATCAAGCATCCAAAATTACGGATATATTTTGATATGCACAGTTTATTTGATTACACAATAATAATAACAGCACAATTAATTGTCATTGCAAAAATCATGAATCTCATCCTCGCCAACTTCTCACTTTGCGCTTCAAATCCGCGTGAATGTACAAGAAGGACAATCTCTTCTCTTCTCCCTCCTGTGTGCATTTGACTGTACCGTTGCCGCCAGAGAGAGCTTAAACTGTACATATATGTAATGTAATGTATGTATATGTATATGTAGTTATAGATGGATGGATCCCAAAATTTTCATTTCTTCATCATCAAGAATCGAGAGAAAAGGGAGTGCGTAATAGGTCATAGGGTGCCCAAAGCGCATCCAAAGGACAGGGCCTATTAGCATCTAATCGAGCCCATGGTTTACCTTTCCCACTCCAATGCAACAGGCTCACGGGCCCAGGGTGCAGATCCCTACAGAGCCCACGAAAGTTATCACCACCGAGACCGTGCTGGTTCCACCTATGATCCACAGGAGCAATATTCCCAGCAAAGACAAGCAAGAAAGGTGGAAGCGAACCAAGCTCATAGATCCTCATCCTCTTCTGAAGCTCCATCCACTCCTCAATCCTTATCGTGTACTCCCCTGCACGCCACCGCACCAGATCGATCACCATCACCCCCGTGTTGAAATAGCAGGGCTTCCTGTTTGCAAACGTGAGGGACAGAGAAGGGTTGGACCAGAACGTTGGGGTGAAATAGGAAGTGAAATTGGCGTTGCAGTATTCGGGTGCAGCGAGTACAGAGTGTTCCCCCAACGGTGTTGCCGCCAATTTGGTAATGTCGTCGACGAGGATGAGGTCTGAGTCGAGGTACACCACGCGCCGCACGCACATCGGCAAGAGGTTCGCCAGATAGCTGCGCGCGTAGTTGAGGGGGCAATCCAGTGCGGAGCGAATCGAGGTGGAGATCAGACCCGACACCGTGGACTCGTCGAAGGTGTAGACGTGGAACTTGAGGTAGGGGAATGATGATGAGATTGCGGCGCGTAGGAGTGACGCGCTGGAGGAAGTGGAGCACGCGAAGTGGAAGAATATGTTCTGAGGGCAGGAGGAGTGCTGGAGGATGGAGAGGATCGCCGCCATGGATCCGCGGATGTAGGTGGTGTCGAGGGTCATTGCCACGTGGACTGCCTCATCGGAGCATAGGTACCTGTCGCTTTCGCTGTCCTCCTCGTCGCTGTCGGAAGTGTCGGCAATGGAGGCGCAGTCAGGGGGGTTGTAGAATTCAGGGGCTTCTTTGAATCGATGGGTGATGGTATTAGTGGGGGCGGCGTATGCGGCATTACTGGGGGAAGATAGACAAGGGAGCAAGAAGATGAATAGGGTGAGAAACGATAGCAAGAATTCAGATTGAGATTGCATAATTTGTGTTTTCTGTTGTATGCAGTGTGAATACTGAATATTGTGTGTGTGGGTTTCCGCCTTTTTCCCTGTGTTGTGTTGTGTTGTGTTGGGTTAAGTGCGGTGGAAGTTTGAATTGATGGTACAGTGAGAAGAGAGATCTGTGGGGACGGTGGCTTATAGTTGGAGTTTGGGGTTTTCAAAAACACGCTTTGGCCGGGGATATTTAAAAAACTAGTTTGGAGTAATAAAAAAATAAATAAGAGAAGCTACGGTGGGGAAAAGAGAATAGAGAATAGAGTGGCTGGGTTGCTGCAGAGTGGGAGAAAGGCAAAGTCAAGAATATATGAAAGGGGGGGATCGAATTTGGTACAGTTCACATTACATTGGTCCTGTCCTGGGACTTGTCGCGGACGGTTTTCCTAGCGTTTTCAGGCTTGAGGATTGGGTCCCTCACCTTCCTCAATCCTCATTAACTTCTGGACCTCCTTCGTGCCTCAAATCTCAATTACTTCTGGATGGCAATTGGATTCATATCTATTGGACACCCGCAAAAATTACTCACAATAGAGAGGGTAATTCCTGCTCAATGGATATGGGCACTGATATGGGTAATTATCCGCAAAATGTGATGGAAACGGGTGCGGGTGCGGGTGCGGGTACAGGTACCTTAGTACCCAGACCCACACACATATATACGTATTTATTTATATTTATATATGTATATGTGTGTGTATTTATAAACTAATTCTTAATTTTAAAGTAACCCACAAAACACTATAGTCATAAGACACATTTCATTTCCTTTCGTATGAGATACATTTCTTTGACTCTTTGCTTTTTTTTACCGTGTCTTTCATCGTTATTGTGGACGACGACAAACTTGCTTCATTGTACCTCATTCACTTGCGCTATTATTGTTCTGCTTCCTTGATCTGCGATGACAAGCCTTCTTCACTGACACCATTATGTCTTGTTCCCGTGTCCTTCACTGGCAAATTCCTTACGCGTCCTTGAGATATAATATTATGTATTGCATTTGAAAAATTAATTTTTGAATTTTCTTAGTTAAAGTGCGGATAACGGGCACGGGTATGGGTACTTAGGTACCCAATGAATAAGGGTACAGGGATCAAAGTTGCTACCCACGCGGGCATGGGGCCGGGTACGGATATTTTTTAAATTTGTCGATATGGGGACGGGTACTATAGTACCCTACCCATTGCCATTCCTACTTCTGCTCCGTGTCACATTATATTGTATGAGCTATTAAGTGTCAAATGAATTAATCCAATTCCAACAACTAAGCAACACTAACAAATTATTAGCAATACATAGGATCCGTTTGGATTGACTTATACAAAGTTTATCTACTGACATAAATACTTATGACAGTGTTTGACAGAGCTTATAAAAACAATTTCTCACTATCTTATGAGCTATTTTGAACTTATTTTTATATGTTTTTCAGAATAATTTATCAAAACAGTTTATAATTTATATGAAATTAATTTTATCATATTTTTTCTTCGATTATAAAAATAGCTCATGAGTACTTACGTCATAAGTTATTTATATACACTGATCGATATATACTTTAACATACTCTATATCTCCCGTCAAATTAACAGAGTATGATATCGATATAATTTACAGGGTACATACCTTTGTAGCAGGTACCGTGAAGGGGCTAACTTTTCTGAATATATAAAATATAAATATAAATAAATAACATTACTGGTTATAGGTAGCTCTCATGTCCACTCTTTCTTCTATTATCCCTTTGATCAGTCCAGTAATGTCTCAGCCAATTTGCGTATATTTGGATCGATTTACCTTTTCAGTCTAATAAAAAAGGTAAGTCATGCATTCAGGTTGAAACAAAAATTCACAATTATTGTCTATGCATGACATAACCGGAAATAATTAATTGACATTATTAATTGTGATTCCGATTAATATTGTATCACCCATACCTTATATGACGTCCATCATTTAAGTAGTTACATTAAGTAGAATCAATTCATGCCGTTTAATTGTACTCAATTATTTTTTTCCCAATATTACGTGAGCGATTTATTGCTTGACCTTCCTTATATATAATGAAATTTGTTTTTTATTATATAATTAAATGAAGATAAAATTTCGTATTTTATTCGCGATTTGAAGAAAAGAAAAAGATCTCTAATTATAGCAATTTGAGATAGGAAGCACTCAAATTTATCATTAAATAGATTACAGACTATGATTAGAATGCCCTTCAGAATTAAGAAGGCCCTCTGCCCCACTAACTTGGACGAGAAATTAATCCATAATGGTATAAGAGACTACTTTATGCTAAAGTGACTGAGACAAAAGACCGGTAAAGAGTATCGGTGGAGGTGCTTCTTCGTATTCGCTGTGTTTCTTCATCGCAGCAAGCGTTGTTCTTACGGCTTTCTTTGAAATCGAATTCACATAAGCAACGTCCCACATAGAATGTTGTTGTTAATGGTTCATGGTCAAGTTACTTAACTTCTTTTTGTTTCTTTCTTCCGGTAAATGTTGACCTATCATACCCTCATCCGAAAGCTATGTCCCAGCAACCGAATCTTCCATAAGCACTCCCACAGAAGGATTATTATATTTATTAGTAATTAAAAACAAATTCACCCAAGAAGGATACATGTATGGCTTTTGTTGATGAGGGCACTGTTCAAGAGTCCTTCAGGAACCGGTAATTGGGGTGATATATGCTACAAAATTGTTGGAGATGCATTACACTAAATTTTGGCCTAATATAGAATGCTCAAAAGATAGCGGTTTTTCACACACAACCATATGATGAGATTTAGAGGGAAAATGATAAAATGGTAGTTCCATTCCAAAATCATTACAAAATGTTAAGCTTTTGACAGCGATTCCACATGAAATTATCACTACTAAAGTGTCCTAACCTCGGGTGGCAATTATTTTATATTTTTGTAGTAAAAAAATGAAAGAGTTTAATAATTACGCACTGTCAATGTAAAAATATTTTACATGTACAGTCAATCATATTCCATCATTGTGTAAATTTTTTTTACACCGCTAGTGCATATTAATTAATACGTGAAAATATAAAATTATGTGTGATAAAAGAGATGGAGTAAAAAATGAATGTAAAAATATCATCGTTCAAAAAGTTATTGCACGCGCTGTGTTAGGATATTGTACTCATTTGGTCATTTTATTTATGTTGAGACATTTTAGTCATAATAAATTATAGAATCATGCTAATTTACATATTTAATTATCATTTCGGCTTTATTTTTAAAAAATAAAAATGATAAATATATAAGTTAAGAGTAACTTTTATTATTAATTTAAGCTAAGTCACGTTTACAAATAGAAAAAGAATCAATAAGGTGTCACTAAAAAAATATACAATAATCTTTCTTAAAATAAAAGTGAAGGGGCCCTGGAAAAAGAAAGAAAGAAAGTGAAGCTAACACGTTTTTTTTCAAGCAAATTGACGTTTCAAGCAAATTGACATTTGATTAAACCATCGTCACTAATTCCTATGAGAAGCTAAGTGACATAGAACTTCAACATAAAAAAAACTAGATGATAAAACAAACAAATTAAAATACCTCACGGTTATTATATTATAATTATAATTATAAACAAATAAAAAAGAAGGTTTGTGTTTTGGGATAAGAATAATATTCAACAATTTTATTATAAATAAAAAATAAGGCTTCCAATTAGATGCGAAACAGAAACCGAGTTCAGAAACAGTGCATTTTATTTGTTTCTTTTTCAATTGTTCCCAAACGAAAACGAGTTTTTGTATCCAAAAAAAAAAAGGAAAACGAGTTTTGCTTGCTTTTGCCATATTTTATTAGTTTCTCAACAGATGGGAAGAACAGGTTAAAAAAATTAGGTTCAGCGGCGTATGGATCAGAAGCCCAGAATAAAAACGTGCATGAATCACATGGGCCTCAAAAACTCAAAAGTCAGTTCATGTCTCAACACGTAACCTATACGGTAGGCCACATCTTCCCTACCATGATGGACAATATCTCAATCATAAATGATTCATGGACATCCATGATCCATTATACATCTAGAGGTAGTAATATTAATATACGAATTGAATAGAGAAAAATAATAGATACGATAGATGAGTGACATGATAAAAAGAGAGATACAAAGAAACCACGTGATGACGAAGAGAAGGGAACAAAAGAACAAAATTCACAAAACATGCGCAGGGACGAGGGAAAAGCAGGGAAATTAACTTGCAACGAAAGACATTATTGGCTGCTCAAAATTTGTAATATTTGTCATCTCTTCTGTTTTATCAGTTCTCACACTCTTGTCGTGATATGTATATGCAGTCTCAGTTGCGTATTACATGAGCATAACGTAAGACAGGCGAAGGTGCAACACATTCAAGAGGTCGATCGACAAATTAAGACCAGAAGATGTTAGTGTCTTAGCACTACCCAGACAAACAAATTAATTAAGCAAGGCATGCATGTGCTATATATATATATATATATATATAATAATATACCCAAACAAAAAATAGTGGGTCAGCTCACAGAGACAGTCCACATGTAACAAATTATCTAAGGAAATTAAATGATCATCTTGTACTTCATTGGAGACATGAGAGAGCTGTGTAGAGTGATAGAACACTACAAGAAAATATTAATTTTGCGACATGTAGTTTACGGCGGTTCATTAAAAACTGTCCACGCTTAATCTTCCCGGCGGTTTAGACGGCAGTTTATAGCAACCGCCGACGCTTATCAAGCATTTTTTTTTTAAAAAAAAAGAGTAAAAAATGATTATCAGATAGAGCCAGAGGCGCATCCCCTTTTCTCTTCGAGCGAGCGTTTCAACTTTTCCCTTCACTCACCTGAGTTCCCGTTCAAAATTTCTCCCCGAAACTTGTTTGTGGTCATTGCGCCGTTCGTTGCCGTTCAAGAGCCAGATTGTGTCATTACGGTTTTTGGAATCCTATAGAGAGGGCTTAGGTAAGCTTTCCACTCTCTTGATTTCAAATTTCTCTCGAAACCATTCACGCATCCAATTCTGCGTTTCTGAACCATGCTTTTCGAATTGAAATTTGGAACCATGCTTTTTCCAATCGAAATTTTAGAATGCTTTGTTTGAACATTGCGGTTTTGATTTGTTTCTGTTGCTTTTGCAGGTTTAGTCGAAAACATGAGTTTTACTTCTTAATTTAAGTAATTTTATTAGTATATCTGGTGTGGTAGGAATTTTCTAGGGATTTTCCACATTTTCTTTGTTAAAAAACTTATCCTAAATCAATTTGGTTTGAAAACCTAATCTGTTGCTATTCTTTTCTTTTCTTCTCTTAGATGATAAAATACAGAAATGTGGTTACTCAGCTTGTGAGAAAGGCTGAAAGAGCTGGTTTAGAGGCAAATGCCCTTACTTTAAGATATATACTAATGGCTTGTTTGGTGTGTTTTTGTACAGATTTACATTGCCACCACACTTGACAGTGAAAATTTTATAAGGATTGGATCTTGGAAAGCTGGTTAAGGTGTGTGATTAGCTAGTATGAGATTTAGAATATAAATCTTCCCAGGATCCCACCATGAATCACTTCTGGACAGTGTAATTTAGGTCTCTAGTTCATTATTCTTGGTTGTGGAACTAAGTCTTGCCCATTATTTGTTTAGTTTATTTAATCACTTATTCTATCATAAAAATGAATGAGTCCATTCTCATGATAGAGTAAAGAAAACATTGGGTATCTCTGTATCCAGTTAACATGAATATGCGGCTAATCATTATGTACTACTAATTAGTTTATGTGTTATGGTTTAACTGTTAGACTTTTCCATTTTTTTCCTTTCTATTTGCTTGGCAAATCACTATGTTACAAATAATTCTAGATTTGTTTCTTTTCCACACCAGCTCAGGGGACTGCATATGTTGTTTTAGCTGGAATTGTAGCAGCCCTGAAGCTCATTAGTGGTACCTTGGCTGATCATACATTCCTCTTCCTTGGCGCTGGAGAAGTAAGACCATGATCTCCTTTCAGGCCATTATTGCAAGTGCATTTGCAAGAAAGGATTAGGACATGGTCATTGCATCTCCTTTACGTGTGCTGCAGGTATTTCAACTTGTTACCCTTCATATTATTTGCTTATCTATTCATGCTCTTAACTCACTTGACTTGAGTCATTTTGATTGTGCAGCTTGGCTTTATTCTAGGGCCAGCGTTTTTGTTCCTTCTTTTTAGTTTACTTTCATTTGCTTTTTGGGCTGCTACTGCTTTTTTTTTTTTTTGCGTAGCTCTCCTGACACACATAAATGATGTAATGCTATGCCGATATTCCAAAACACGGTCTTCTACTACTGGCTCTTTGAATGAAGACATTTCTAAAAATTTCAAGCCTCAGAATTTGGAATCGTATGAGAAACGTGTTCAAGATTTATCAAAAGTTGTTGAAGAATCTCAAAGGAATTCTGATCAAGTAAGTCTATGCTTCTAATTTTCAAGTTCATGTTTTCCCAGAAATTCTCAATTTCAAGTGAGTAGCTTAATCTATGATTGTTCAATGTATATAGTCCCAAGTATATTTTATGGTTTCTTTCAACTTATTTTGTAGAACGTGCTGGTGCTGAAGTAGTGGAATGTGCTTGTGTGATTGGAGTGCCTGAGATTAAGGTAATGACTAAGCTTTTGTAAGTTATGTTTGCTTTTCTAGCTAGTTAATTTCCGAAATTTTTATCTTGGTATGTTGTAAATATTTGGTGATTTCTATTATTCTATTTTGGTGTTCAATTTAAATGACAAATTAAGATGTGTTCCTTAGCCAGAGCTTTGAATGAAAGTTCCTAAATAAATTCAAGTTGAGCTTCATGTAACAGCACATCAGTTAAAGATGAACAAAGTACCTTTTTTTTATGAACAAAGTACGAACAATTCAAGTTGATCAACAAAGTACCTAATAAAGTTTTGAGGTAATCTTTAATTGACTATTTAAATTTTAGTAATTACATTGTTCATTTGGTTTTTTAATATAATTTATGTTTTTTATTTAATTTCAAGAGGTTGATTTAGAGTCATCGAGAGATGCAAGACGTTCGTACGCGTCTAGTCACATGCTTGAAAATCATACCATTTAGATAATTTTCATTTATATGAACTTGACGGTTTTTAGTTATATTTGAACATTATTCAAACAATTTTTGGATTTTTTTTCTAAGTTTGATTGTGTACATGCACACATTATGACTCATCACTAGATCAATGTATGAGTTTTAATCTTTTTTACTTGTATTGTTGTATTTCCTTTATTTATTGTAAGGTAAAAATTTAATTAATAACTTGCTATAGTAAATTTGTGCCAAAAAAAATGCTACAGTAAATACAAAATAATATTTGCTTGCGACACTAGATCAATGCCGTAGTTTTGCTTGCGACGGACAAATTTGCGATCTTTACATAACCGCCGCAAAATATTTTTAGTGGCGGTTTGACCGCCGCCACTTTTAATAAAAACCACCACAAAATCTAATTTTTGTTGTAGTGGAAAGAAAGAAAAAAAATAAGGGAAGAGAGACAACTCAATGGAATTGGCCTAGTAGAAATATGTTAGTCTATAAGTGGGAAGAATATGTATTAAGGATACTTATTAATTAGTGTGGGGTCTCTATATATATATATTCAAAATCCCTGTGAAAAAAAAATCCCTTGGAATAATTCATACTCATATTGCTTTGTTGACCTCGAAAAGGATTGCCTTAATTTGCTAAAATGATTATGCATGCGGACTTCATCCAAGAAAAAGGAAGAGAAAAAAATGAAAAATTAATATAATGGAAAAAAAATAGAAATGGGAAAAGAGGGAAATAAAGTGTGAGAATTTTCTTTTTTGATCAGAAAGTGTGAGAATATAATAACTCAATATATATCTAGTTAAATCCATCTTTAATTGAAAATAATAATTATACATTGATAGTATAAACATTATATCCAGATATTCAGTCCTATTTTAACACATTATATTTTACCTTTGCAAGTGTTTAATTATATATATAAGTGTGACAAACTGGTCAAATTAAATATGATAAATTGTGTAAAATATGTTTATCGTACATCAATGTATAATTATTAAATTCTTTGTTTGCACCTCTTTCATAAAAAAAACATTTTTTATTAGCTAACATTTTTGTCAGAGTTGCTTAAAATAATAGAAAAATGATTAATAGACACCCAAACTCTAATTGACACCTAGAGAGAGAGAAGAATAAAAGAGAGATAAGTGATAGATGTGATAGATAAATGATGTGATAGAAAGAGAGAGATAGAAATAAAAATAAGTGTTGGATGGGTGTTTAAAAAAAGTGGATGTCTATGTATAATAACCCAAAATAATAGTAGTATATATAAGAGTGTTACGTACTTAATCATATACCTTGCGCTTGAGAACTCAGTTATAGACTTCTTACAGCTGAAATCTCAGCCGCATCGCCCATATGTTACTTTTTATATTTAAATGGATAATTATATATTTGGACCAAAAAAATGGATAATTATATATGAATAGTGCCAAAATCTATCAATAATTTGAAAAGATTCAACATTATTTAGAACATATATAATTATTAATTAAGGAGATAACATGCTCTCTCGTCAATAACTAACCCAATTAATTAGTAACGGGGTCCTAAAACTTAAGTGATTTGATTTAGGGGTCTTGAAAAAATATAATTCTCCTCATTTAATTTTGTCGTGTAGTATATTTTTTTAGAATAATTCGAAATTCTTCTGCTCTTTATTTCTAATAATCATCCTAATTATTAAATTAGAAAAATATTAAATACTTATGTTTTAAAAATATTAAATGTATCCATCTTTTTATTAATGTTTACTTTATAAAATAATAGTAGAAAAAAATATTAAAAATATATTTAGGAAGATATAGCATTACTGTCATTTTTTACCCCTTTACTCCTCCAATTGGGTGTTTTGTTTGTTTAGCCTTTCTTTGCATTTGCATGAGTACTTTGTTTAGGCGTGATCAATAATCTTGTTTGGGGAAAGAGAAAGGTAAAATTTTCTGAGCATCGTTTTTATAATAATATAATACTCCAACGTTGGACTTTGATTTGAATTTCGCTCCATATTCGCTTTAAATTTCCTTCCATTTCCTCATCAATCCGAGGGTGACCAAAGAACCATTAGAAAATTAGAAACCGTAATAGGAACGCTTTGATTTTGAAGTTTGAACAGCTTTATGGGATCTCGCCTTGCATTTTTAATTATCATCATCATATATCCTTCTAGACGAGGAGATGTCATGAGATGACCCCAAGAAAATTCGAAGGCAATATATAACGTTAGTCATGACCAAAGAAATATCAAATGAGAAATATATAACTAAAGTCTTGGTGTACAAAACGCACACACAAATCTTGATCGAAGTTCAACTTTGGTGGTCCAAATCATAATCCCAACTCAATTTTCCTTTCCCAAATTGTTTCTTCCTCACAAAGCAGAACAACACAAAGCAGAGGATGCAAGAAATCATCAACACGAAGTCACAAACACATTTTATTACATCCTACGTAACGGAGGAGCTGAAGTATTGGCTACTAGATCACCCGTCGATTGTATCGTTCCGTTGGAGTCCCACCCAATCATGGGGCTCCACGTGGTGGTTCCTCATCTCAGCAATCTCCTTCTACATCGCCGCCGCAGTAACCCTCCACGTCATCCTCAAACTCTGCCGCCGCCGCCGTCCCGTCCCTTTGGGTCCCCTTCCGGCGGTTCACAGCCTCGCCATGTCCGTAATCTCCGTAACCATATTCATCGGCATGCTCTTCTCCGCCGAAGCTGAGGTTCGGGACACACGGTGGCTCTGGCAACGCACCCGAACCACACCGTTCGAGTGGTTGCTCTGTTTCCCACTCGGTATCCGTCCCTCTGGCCGTGTCTTCTTCTGGTCCTACGCCTTCTACCTCTCTCGCTACCTCCACATGTTGCGGACTTTCTTTGTCGTTTTGCGTCATCGGAAGTTGTCGTTTTTCAGGCTTTTCAACAACTCGATTTTCCTCGTCATGTCGTTCCTCTGGCTCGAGTTCTCACAGTCCCTTCTGGTTTTGGCCATATTGTTTTCCACGTCGGTTTGTTCCGTCGTGTATGGGTACCGTTTCTGGGTACAAATTGGGTTGCCCTGTAGAAAGCCGTTTCCTTTCTCAGGGAACGTTCACTTGGTTCTGTTGGGTTGCAACTTGGCGTGCCACGCTGGCGTGCTCTCGTTGCATTACAAGAGAGGAGGGTGTAACGGAATCGGCGCGTGGGTTTTTAACTCTGTGTTGCATGTTTTCATTCTTTTGCACTTCTTGAAGTCCTATGTGAAAACGCACCGGCAAGAAAAGAAGGTTACCGCCTCCACCGGTAATTGCTCTTCTTCCTCCAAAGGCGAGGACGACTCGGCTAAGTCTTCATCAAGACATGGTAATGCCAAGTCAACGTTGAGGTTTTTATCGTTTGAGGATTGAGGAGGGTTTTTTTTATCTTAGAATGCTGCCCCCTTTTTTTTTTTTTTTGTTTCTCTATCTCTGCCTTCCTCCTTTTAGTTTGATTGGGTCCACCTTTGGTTCTTGTCAAATGTAATTAATCTCTAAGGATACAACAGAGTTTGTAAAGTTTCGATTGATGACTTCCGGATTGAAACTGTGCTGCTAAAATAACAACAAATTATTCTAAAACGAACGATGGTTCTTCTAACTCTTATGTTTTCTAAAAGAAAAACTTCATGGTGCTTACAAATTTAGGAATGCAAAAAAGAACTAGTTCTTTCTTCTCATCTGACCATTTGAGAGGATCATCCAAGACATGATTCCTGATGTGAACAGATTCGGCTGTTTTTGAACTGCCTTTAATTAGTTGTTAATTAGTATCACACGTGTTCATAAATATTCAATCATTCTTGAATGGTAAAAATTGAATTTTAAAATAATCAAAAATTGAACAATTAAAAACCCAAAAACCGGATCGAAGCCTAAGAATTGATTTGATTTGAATCCAATCTGAACTTACATTTATATATAATTTCATTTACAAAACAGTCATATTATTTATACCTGTATAAGTATATATTTATGAAATTATTCATACTGATTTGTTCTTTTATAATTTTATTACCTAACTTATATTTTACCATTTTAATATATTTATCTGTATATCAAATTTAAATTAGTTTTGAATTTACTTTCATGTCTTATGTTCCCCTTTATTGATTATTATATCTAGCTTTATATTTTATAATAAAAAATAAGTTTTAATAAAAACATGAAAATCTCCTTTTAGTCTAAAAAACTGTATAAGGCTGTAACAATTGATTTCTAGAATAAGATATTTGATACTTAATTATAAGAAATAATATGAAAATATCAATCTCCTTTAATATGTGTAGGTTCTTGCCGGACAAAAGGAAGTTTTGTGTGGATGGAAATGTTGTTTACGTATTGGGTATGCAAAACTGAGAATATTATATCATGAAACATTAAAGTATTTTGAAAAAAATATCTCGGTTTGACTTTTTTTCTCGAATCTTATGGTTCTAGAAATAGTCAGGTTGATAAACAGGCTGCTAGCCCTAACCAACAGAAAAAAATTAAGAATAAAGATCGGTAGACACCCTTTGGGGTGTATATCACTAGAGAGAGATAGAATGAGATGAGAAAAAAGTGATAAAATAATGTGATATGTGATGTTAATAGAGAGAAATAGAGAGAAATGAGAGGTGTTGGATAGGTGGATGTATTTTTGAGGTGTATAAATATCATTGTTCAAAAATTAAAGAGGGGCTGCTATATATATCATTTCATGAAATGGTCAGCATATTTATTTTATATGACAGGATATTGATTTTGTATATGTTTATCTTTTCATCTCTTTACCTGATTGAATTTAATTTCATTGAAATTAAAGGTACCTTGAGACATCATTGCCAAAGTCATCCTTCGAGAAGGAGATGCTTCACATGACTCATCCAAAAAAAAATGGGCACACATTCACTCTTTTCTTTGCCGTCTCTTTCATTTTGCGTTTTAGCTGGTACCCCTATTGATACATGGTTTGATCACGTTAAAAAAACTATCAATCGTTGGAATTAATCGATAGAAAACTGTTAGAATAGGTAAAGCTGAGTTGATGAAATTAATTCTAGTGAGATTTATGGCATGTGGCACTCAAACACCGCCTTAGGTGTCATCTTGTTTTTTTGGCTATAAAATTCATGTTATTACAAACAGACACGTGAAGGATTAAATGGCACATGCTTCTCTCCGCCCACAAAACACTTCACTTTACAGGGGAAAGAAAACGTCAATTACTGTGTGTTTGAAAGCAAGGAGAACGGGAACGCCCAATTTTTCCCCGTCAATTGCGATCAAATCTTGAATATTTTTGTCTAATGCAAGTATATGGAAAATCATAATTTTTCAAAGTTATTATAGTTCAGGTGCCATTTACAGTACACAAGTGCATAAATTTGTGTACCAAAAATTGTTCCTTTTCCATTAATGGCAGCATAAAATTGTCAGCATTTTCCAACAAATTGATCGGTTAAACTTATTTAACGAGAATTAACCGACAACAATTGCTCAAACACAGCAAATGGAAAATTTAATACAAATCAATTTAACACCCGTAACATCTTAATCTGTCAACTAACATAACCAACGAAAATGGTAAACTCCAACCAAAACATATAAGTAAACTAAGCTAACATCCACATGACCTTAAGAATGTCAATCATTGGATTTTAATATTTGTTTTATAAAATAATAGCTATACACTAATTAAATTGCTACCCACTAAAATAATAGCTATACACTAATTAAATTGCTGAGTCAAGACCAAAACTACTAATCAAGCATAATCAACGTTGGAAATAATTGCAATCTTGAACAAGAAAGAAGTGTCCCAAATAAATTTATCTTTAAATACATTGTTTTAAATATGAAAATATATTTGGTAGAAATTTAATTTCACCTTAACTTTGGGTTTTGCTGGAATTATCCATTTTTAATTATTATCTTCTATGGACCCCATTTTGCAAAGAAGTTCAACTTCTTTAAAACCCGACCCATCAGGTAACCCACATCATATCCCGAATGTTCGATTTTTATATTAATATATCAATGGTCACAAATAAATTTGTGTAAAACACAAATCTATTACTTGTGTACCCTAAATGGCACCTATAGTTCACAAATTCTTCTGCTTAAGATTTTACATCAAACATTAAAGTTTTTAGAACATCTATCTATATAAACCAAAAAGAACATCTATCTTTTTTTTTTTTGGTCAAAAAAGAACATCTATCTATATGGCGCAGGTGTTATCCAACAACCTGCGAACGTTAGTAGAGTTCCTCAATGCTCAAAAGCCTCCATCTTCACTGGTCTCAGCATAAAATCTACAGTCTAGTTACTATATATCTTCAAAAACCATGTTATTCCTCCAACGCCAACGCCAACGCCGCTGTACTGAGACTCCGATTACCTTCATTCAACAAGTTGATGATCCAAGCTCCTGGGTTCGCATGAAAATAGATAGGGGCATTCCCTAACCAATATATCACTGATGATCCAAGTTCTTGTTCGATTAATAATAAGCCAACTATTGAGATAAAACAAATATCACTTCGAAAATCTTAAGAAAAGGAATTAAAAAAACGTTTTAAAAAGAACTTGGACCGGCCGAGAAACCAGATTCCGTATTATTTTCTCATCTTGATTGAATTTATTTTTCACAATCTCCGATAGTTTTAATTTTTAAAGGACTGCAGATTAACAGTGCGGATTAAAGAAACGCATAAACGGAGACAAGAAAATAAAATAAATGGCAAAATAAGAAAAATAAGAGAGCAAGCGATATATGGAGAAAAGAATGAAGCGAAATATTTTCCTTTAACCTTTTAAGGCCTTCGGCCGAAGCTTGACAACCATGTCAACTTCTTTTCTCTCTTTTTTTCCATTTTCTTCTTTCTCTTTCCCTAAATTCCCATTCCCAATTCTCTACAAAAGACTCTCCTCTTTGAAAGCCAAATCTGCAATCTCATCCATTTTTTCCTACACAATTTTGGATGAGAAAGCAACTCCCTAAATCTAAGGACGAAAAAAATAAGGGGGGAAAGTTAAAGCTGTCTATATCTTACAGATGCTCCTTTCAAGGAACTATTTCTCAAGGAAAAACTACTACGCAGACGATTAAACCATGACAATTTCATCTCACCAAAGCCAGTGCACTGACCCTCCCCCTCCCCCTCAGTGCTGAATAGGGTTTGGTCAGAGCAGTCGAGTGAAGCTCCACAAGCTACATTATAAGATTGGCATGCAGAATGGCAAACTCGAAGCCTGTTGTCTCCATCCTTATCACACTTTTGGATTGAGATCTGAAAATTTAAGTGCCAAGGTCTCAGACAAATAGGCAACATTACCAGCTATGTTTCTAATATCAATAAACAATGTTAGAAAGCATAAAAATTAGTCTCACGTTCCTCAGTTTCTACCATGGTAAGAAAGTTCATCACTTGTGTTTGATTGGCATGATGACACTTGAAAAGTCAATATTATCTCATAGCTAATGAAAAAACATCTAACCAAAAAAATTTCGCTTATACTATGGCTTTGTCATAAGAGTGTCACATGCAGCGCATAATGATGAGTGGACCAATTAGGAAAGGAAGGAAGAAAAACCAACATAAATTAGATTGCAAAACAAATTCAGGTTGAGCATGACTAGGAACAATAATATTACAAAAAAAAAAGCTAAAGAACAATTTTCATATGAAAAGATGACTTACCCAGCAGGCAAGCCGTTTAGCAGCCTCATCACAGTAGGTGCTGCCAAATATATTAAATAATTTCCTAGCACCCCCAGGGAATAATCGGTGGTAGTTGGGCATGACAACCACTTCTTCTAACTGCTGTAGTATACTAGGCTCGCTGGGTGCACAATGCTGTCCAGAAACATCATTTCCCAGCACATTTTTGCAAACTGAAAGACTAGATAGGAGCATGGAGCTGTTCTGGCAAGTGTAACCCGCATAGTCAGAGCAACGGAATTCACAAACTCCATTATCACAAACCCCACCGTGAACGCTGCATTGCTCGTCACACACAGCTGCATGTAGTATGAGGGACAATCAATAACCAAATTATGTTTCTGCAAGAACTAAATAAATGTTTTTCCTACTTATAAAATTGTTTAACAAGATTGACTCAATCTTTTTTCTTTTCTGGGTTTCTCAGGGTATCCCAACACCCTTTGGATGTGGGCCTAATCCCTTCAGGCATGGATAGATACAGTTTGCCCTCCAATGAGAGTGCAGTTCAATCACCACTACACGTACAACCCCTTATCGGTGACTAAATCTGTTTATATGATTATATGAATGTGATTGTGTTTCAAATAATTGGGTTGAGCCTAATTATCCTAAAGGAACCCCAACGAACAACATATTATCAAGTACTCCATTCATACTGGGTAATGTTTTTCAAAAGCTCATCCCAAACATATCCTATAACTTCAGAAGCAATGTTTTCATTAATCAAGCATGTGGTTGGTGCTATTAAATATTTTTTAATAAGGCAAGAACTTACACACTGAAAAATAAGAAAGTAAAATCAGAACCCACCCTCAACCCACAAAATAGAATGAAACAAAGAAAACAAAAAAAAAAGGTCAGATCTATAAAACGTAGATCTCTTTTTACAAAGAAATAATCTTGCAGCAAATATCGAGTATTGAATATTGGTGTGTACCAGTGGAACAGTCAATGCCAGTGTACCCAGTTTTACATTCACAAATCCCATCGGAAAGGCACATGCCATTGCCATTGCCATTGCCATTGCAATTGCTGGGGCAGGAACCTGGAAGAAGTTAAGAGAGATCATTTTTAGAAAAGGAAAAAGTGAAGACTACGCACTGCTGCCAAGCATAAGGTAACTTACAGCAGAAGCACAATGAATACATAAATTATAACACAAAAAGTGGGAAATTAGAGCTCACGTCTACTGCAATCATGGCCATGAAATCCAAGAAAGCAGTGGCATCTTCCATCGAGACAATCTCCATTGAAATTACATGAATTGGGACATTGACCAGACACAGATACTGGATCAGTGTTACAGAGCTCAAGATATGAAGGGCAGATTAATTCACCTATAGAAAATAATGATGAGTCAACTGTCTTCGTCAACTTACTGAGAAATTAACATCAATGTAAAAACAACTAAAAGTAGAAAAAGTAGCAGTATTATTAACCATTAAAGCCAGGGAACTGAATGGATCCACCAGCACGAGGACACACGTTCCAGACACCATCCACAGCAACCTGCAGGGAAAATATGAAGCTTCACTCATTTTTGTGATAAAGGGAGGGGTGAGCACACAATTCAAATACAAGCTTAAGAAAAAGGCAGTAGTGATTGCAGCCTGACCAAATCTAAATGCAGAAGTTGTCCTACTCAAATATGGTTGCCCAACTACATATATTATTATTTCTTCAAACCTAAATTATCTAATAATAATATCAATAGAGAGGTGGGAACAATAATAATGACATGCTCACATTAAAAAAATACAAGAAATTTTTTTATATAATATTATTTATCAAGTTTTAATGACGAAAAAGGCAATAAAAGCCAAGGGAAATCATATTTATGTTTTAAAACAATTTTATTCTCTGGAATTAATACAATGTACACATTTTAGGGAGCAAACATTGCATTAATTCCGGAGAGCAGGGTTGATGTGATGTGTGTGCATACTGCTCACAGATTAAAAATAGCGCAATCTCTGGAAATTCTCATTTTTGAAGCCCAGAGAATCAAGCAGTGCAAGAGTTCCTGGTCAAAAATCAAAATCCAATGAAGTAAAGCATTGTACTAAAGGGGGAACATTTCACTCATTGACGCTCCAAACCATACCTCTAAAGAGTTGTTTATACACCTGTGCTGATAACAACCATTTCCCTGGGTCATAGAACCACGTACGAATCCTGTGCGTACTAACGATGAGGCCATGCACCTGCATCCAAAAGGGGAAAATAGTTGGCAACTCTACTCCTCCATGTTGTTGATAAATAAAGGTAAAGCAGACTAGCGCATAAGTTTGCAGTCATAAATCTGACCTAGAGTTACTTCCTCTGACTTCACCTAACATTCTATCAGGTGCTCGTGCACTGTTAGTGTCTGTACATGATCCATCAGAGTATGCAACAAAATAAGTGCAATAATCAGCCAATGAGGATTGTCCACCTGCAACAACCAGTGAATACTGAAACTTCAGCCAAACCATCATTTTGTGCTCAAAAAATTTACAATTGCCACAATGAGTGGTGAAAAGAAAAATCTATGATGTGCAAAGGGACAATAAAAGCAGCAGCCACACATCAACTGGAATGCAATAGCCTAGAAGTTTTTACAATTTCTTGACTGTACAGCAGTTATATCAAAGAACCTGATCCGACATAATGTTACAGAGAAAAAGCATGAACAGATCATAAGTGGATTAGCATTGACTTACAGATTAGAAATGAAGACATGATTCTACATACCTTTATTAGCTTGTGGAAAATACCGTGCCCACTGAGGGAGGTCTCCACTATATGTTAAGATTGGGCAGTATCCCTCTGCCTCCCTGTTATATGTACAGCCAGAAAACTGTGTTGTGTTGCAATGATAAGCTCCCTTCCAAAGATCGCAAGGGGAGGTAACAAATTCAGTACCTTGGTTGCGGCCCCAATCAAGACGGTCTGCCATGCTATAGTTGGCTTTGTACCATCCACTATCTTCTAAGAGAGCTAATGTCATTTTTGAAACTACAGATCTAGTATCCACAGAACCAGTCATGATCTCATTCATCAGAAGCCTTTTCTCCCAGTGAGACCCTGCAAGTCATTTACAAAACTCAGATTATTCAGTGTCACATAGGAGCAACAGCTTCCATCGTTTTGTTTTGATTATATTAAGTACTTGTACAAGATTTTGATTTTAAACAAACCAATGATAAAGGCAAATCCTAATCTTACCAAGAACAAGGACGAAATTTTTAATATTTCGTTTTGCATATATATTCATACCATGAAACTCACATCATATGAGCAAATTTTCTTAAACAAGATAGAAGCAGCAGCCATTAAGGAATCAATAGTCTTACTACAAACAAGGACTGTATACTTGCACACCTTTAGCACTTACAAATTACAATAGTTATTCTTACAAACAAAAAGCTGGACACTATTTAAGCTATAATTTATTAGTTTATTAACAAGCAAAAAAATGAATGACATTTAAAGAAATTTAAAGAAATAATGAATGGCAAACCTGATGTGCCACGGCCTCCGCCATCTTCCAGCTCTAAACCAGTAAAATTTCCAGAGAACGCCTGCCAACACGTCACTCATTAGTCATTTGGTGGATGAATCTATTGACAAGCACCTTCAGTATGAAAACAGTAAACATGACATTGAAAGTACATGACACATATGTGTTCCCAAACAAATACCGCATAATGATATCGTGAATGCATGACAACACGGGGAAGCACCACACGGTTTACCATCCGTCCAAGCTTTTCATCCATTACTTGTTCGGTAACCTTCAGAAGAAACAAGTAATGATGAGATTATAAAATGTACCATTAAAATGCCTAACATGGAAAGGAAATATGAAAATGAAAAAAAAAACCCTTAAAATAAGTATTGAAATGAAAAAGTATATTTGTAGGGAAAAAAAATAGAGCAGACAGACAAATATGTTGCTCAGATGAGTGCCAGGAAACTCTGGTATCAGCGGTTCATTACTTTTCAACCTAAAATATTTTATATTCATTACAATTCCTCATATTTTTTAAAGACAAATCAAAGAAATTGTATAGAATCACCATTGATTTTACTCAACAATTAATATTTGTCTTCTCCAATACAAAATGAAATTTTACTCAACTTTCATGTATATCACACTTGATTTCTAAGGTAGTAATTATTATTATTATTATTATTATTATCATAATAAGAATATGGGAAAAATAATCACAATTCAGGAATTCTTATTAAATAAAATAAAATTGATCTTACAGCACAAAAGACAGCCTATACCTGATTACGCCGTCTTTTCCTTTCATCTCTAAAATGAGCAAAGGCATGTGGATCGAAACCAAGAACATGCATAACCTGAAAAAAGATCAAATATGATGAATAGTCCTACAAATTGCCTCCCATGCTTCCAATCTCATTTATATAGATAAAAATATCAAACAGACCTCATGTATCAGAGTAGCTGAAAGCAAAGTCTCTGCCTCAGCAGTCAAATGGCGAGGAGCAACATTCACATGTCCTGCATAATATAAAAATACTTTCAGTTCTGAAGCATCCCAAATGCAAGATAAAAATGATCATTGAAACCAACATATGTTTCTAGGATAATATACCAGCTATAGCACGGCCCCATTGATCCCGTTCACATGCCACTGCCCAGGCGAGTGTGTTTCCAGTTGTAGGTCTTGTAGTCACCAAAAGAACTAAGTCGGCATCAGAGACACCCTCTGGGGAAGATGAACAAAAAGATTATATCTTAAATTTATAAGTATAAATCTTACATTTAAGTCTTACAAGAACTACAATGCATGCACAAAATAAAATGTACCCTCAATATATCCACGAGGAAGCTGCACGCCTCCATCTTGTCCACATGCAGAATATCCACTTAACCGCAAGTTCCCCTTGACAGGCTCAACGGCCAATGCTCTCCTAAACCAGTCAGCTGTCTGACCTAATGCCTGCAATAAGTCTTCCAGGGTAAACATCTCTATCCAATCTTCATGTGAATGGCAATTTTAATATTATTATAGTTCTAACAACATGGCACTGCCCATTTCACAAAGAGATATAGTGAGCTGCACCAAGTAATTCTCTCACAGGAAAAAGATCATCATCCTAGTAAGTTAAATCAAATTAAAAGGAGAAAATACTTAACCTTACGAAGGCGATGTTTTTTGTCCTCTCCTGAGATATCTTCAGAAGTACAGTTATACCAACAATCACCAATAATTGGTGGATTACCATGAGGATTGCAAGAAGAAGAACCAGGAAGAGAAGTCATGGGAGGCTCTCCAAGCTGTTCATAGAAAAATAAAGATTTAATTTTAATAAAATAATTGAGAAATAGAATACTAATGTTATGGCTAGAAAATAAAGAAATATAATTATAAAGATTTCTTTTATTCATATTAAACACTCACTTTGACTATAGCACCAACTTCTCGACAATCTCTGTCAGGGGAGTGACCAACAGCATCATAATTTAGATATATCCTAATAGGTTCCTTCACATCCTTTTGAGGCCCTGATGATGTTGACACTTCAAGTAATGCCCTACCATTATGTTGAAGGGGCTTCAGGCCACCAGGCTCATAAATCTGTGGGGTGATAGAATAAACCTTGCGACCAGGTCGCTTTCTCTGTTCAAGAATCTGGTCATGTATGCAAGAATGTGAGGCAATGTTCTCTGTACTCCTTTCCAAGCCTCCCCAATGAAGTTGGTCTTCATGGGGCTTTGCAGTGTGGGCTTCCACCCATGCCAATATCAATATGATCTGCAACTAGGAGAAGAAGTTTAGTATGCATCCAACTTGAGCAACCCTAGTGTCTGTATTCACATATGCAATGTATCCAATAGGTCTTGAGAAACAAACCTTCTCAACCTCCACCACCCCCACCCCTCCCCAAAAAAAAACATGTAAACCAAACACCATTATTAAAAGACTTAGCTTGATAAGATGTAAAAATAGAAACATGAGAACCCTGCACCTATCTTTCCAAGAAGGTACAAAATCTTTTTTCATTTTCTGGGTCATACAAAATTTACTCTGATCTTATAGCTCATCAGAGTGCCACCACTAACATGAGCCAAATCTTAGATCAGCAGTATTTCAAAATTAATCATTTAAATTTAAAGGGACAGTGGATATTCTATAACAAATTAGCCGCCAAATAGGCTAGTTCAACAGCTTCCATTTAAATTTTCAGGCAAAAAAAAAAAAATAGAGAGTAAAACAAAATGCGCTGCAAACCAAAGAGAACAAAATCTTAAAAACGGAACTATTAAAATTATATGCGACCAAACCAGCACCTCCGAGATCAATAATTGCTCTCACAACGAAACCCTAACCTTCAAAGTTCTGTTTCGGGTCAGACATAAGAAAAATAGGTAATATATATCAACTTCAAATATTTACTGTCTTCATAATTTTCTTACTATCTTCAGTGACCAATTAAAGCCAAAGCAAAACTGAGCATATCGTTCATAGACAGAGTAAATTAAATTTGAACTAAAAGAAAATAAATAAACATGTAGGAAACTCCTGAACCAGCAGAATTTACCTCGAAAACCACTACGGCGAGTCGAAGTTTGCAATGGAATCTGGACAGCGTGCATGAAGTGCGCCGAACCATTAGCTCCATGAGAAGATGAACACTGAAACACCGACCGTGCCGATTCCATCAAATCGCCGGCGAACTTTCGATCGGCTTTAGAACGCACAAAAATCTTCGTCTCCGGTGCATTTTGGATACACAGCGAACAGGGAGAAAGAGAAAACCCTATCGTATAACACTGGTTGTGATATGAAAGGGATAAATAAGCAATGTTCCGAGACACAAGTGGAAAAGTGCGAGGACTCAGATTTTTCTGAGAAGAGAGTGGTTTTGTCGTGTAGAGTGATTCAGAGAGAGAGAGGGAATAGAGCTTTCAACTCGTATTGCGGCTTCGCAGATGCAATAGTTTCCTCCTTCTGATCTCTGGAACGGGGAAACAGAAGACACTGACAGTGAAGGGAAGAAGAGGGAGATGTGAGGGGAAAAAAATCGAATAGAGGGTGGAGTGGGTGGAGAACATCTTTTTTTAACCATTTTGGGTTTTTCCAATTATTTAATTGGAAAAACATAAAAAAAATGTACCATATATATTTGTGTGTTTTACTTCCTTTTTCGATCCCATGATCACTTTTGGTTCGGCCTTTTTCCAGAAAATGATATTTTTGTTAGAAGAAATACAGAAAAAATGTTATTTTAAAAACGCACCAAATTAAGCACCCACAACTTTATTATTGATTTTTTAAAAAAATAAAATAATGAACTTTCACAATTTTTCTTAGGAAACTTTTTTGCTCGGTGAATGAGAAATTAGTCTCTTAAATAAATACATCCTTCAAAAATTTATTCTTTTGTTATATTCTACAAATAATTACAGCTAGATTTTAATGTTTATGTAAAATAAAAAATATTATATAAATCAGACATTAATCAAGTATACCCACTTCAGATTATTTTAAGGCATGGAATCATGGAGGATGGATTTGTCACTTGGTACTGGTTCGCGACCGCAACTTGGATAATCGCAAACGTTGAATTCCCTCCACGGTGCTTTTCTTTATTTTTCTTGTTTGTCCTATCAAGTGTGTGCAGACTCGGCGTTTTTTGGTGAACTTTTTTTTTTAACCAGAGCTCATTAGTCATTATCTATTTATCAACTAATTTATTATATAGTACAGAAAAACTAATCTATTACGGTCTCCGTTCCAAATTTTTAATTGTTTAAGGTTTTGGTACATAGATTAAGAAATAATTAATTAAACAAATTTTAGACTAAAATGACCATATTTATTATTCATCATTTTCAACTATCCTAATTATTTCTCCACTCAAAACTTATTAATTATATTAAGGGTATAGTTGAAAAAAGGTGATAAATTATCTCTTGAAATCCTAAAATAACCAAAGTTTTGAGACAAAAATAAAAAGCTAAAACTACCAAAGATTTGGACCGGAGGGAGTATATAATAAATAAATCTTTTTAAATAACACTTTGTTATTTTTAGAAAAAATTTATTCCTAGCCAAAAATTGTTATATTTTATTACATTTGTCATATAGTAATTATTATTTCGCTCCCCTTTTTATTATAAACTCGTGCTCAGAGCACGGGTTTATATATGCTAGTTTATATATAAAAATAGTTATACTAATGAAACATTTTCTTTGTTGTAAAAAATGCAGTATAGCAAAAGCCATATTTTTTTTGAATTAATAGTAAAAGTTGTTGATCAAGGACATTTGTTTAAATTTGATGTGAGAATTTTCTAATTTGAATTTATAGGAATAAAGAGGACTGATTGATATTACTCATATTAAGTGTCAAATTTTTATATTTGTATTATTTAATAACTTTATATAGAATTAGAGATCAACAAATTCAATCATTAAATTATGTGATATTATATTTTATGGTATATTTTTATCGAATTTCAAATATTTTAGATAATTTATAGATATGTTATCTGATAAATACTTATTATTTTTATTATTTATATTTTAAATAACAACAATCCATTAAAAGTGAAGTAGCACAACGGGATATCAATTAATTTTTTTATATATTTAGTATTTACACAAAAATTTATACGAACTGTCAATTTACATTTTATGAATGATCAGATTGATTTCAATCCATCGGATTGACTTTTTTTTTTTATAGAAAGTTATCGCCCTGTTTAAATTGATCTCACCATAATATATAGGAAATATTTAACATTAAAAACATGACATGTTGGTGATGCCAGACTGTTTAGCGAACCCAGCAAAGCAGTGGGGCGGGGAAGTTCGGGGTCCACATTACAAAAAAAAGGACCTATGATCCATTTTAATTTTTAAAACACCTTGGCTCTATCTTTTGAGCGGCATAAATAAATTTTAGACTTAAATTTGTTTTTAATCTCTCATTTTTTAATAAAGTTTATTTTTAGTTTTTTATTCTTAAAATGTATTTTTTTAGTCTCTTATTTTTTAAAAATGATTTTTTTTAGTCCCTTGGGCTATATTTTAAATTCAAAAAATATCTTTTAAATTTATACTTTGACCCTCCCAAGTCTGATACTCACTTTAACCTATTTTTTCGTTCTCCTTCCCCTCCACTGATGCACCGCGACCCCCCAATCCCCTCTAGGAGTAATTCCAATGTCCTCTCTCGAAGCTACCATAAGATGCGGTCTCTCTCTCATTCTCCTCCCTATGCGATCGCGGTGGCCGCCTCCCTTCTCGCCATTGTGCGCAACCTCCCTTGGTCGCGCAGAGCTCCTCCCTTGGCCGTGCGGGGATGGGGGCGCGGTACATCAGTGGAGGGGGAGGAGAACGAAAAAAATGGATTAAAGCGAACATCAGACTTGGGAGGGGTCAAAATATAAATTTAAAAGATATTTTTCGAATTTAAAATATGGCCCGAGGGACTAAAATATACCATTTTTCAAAAATAAGAGACTAAAAAAATGCATTTTAAAAATGAATAACTAAAAACGGACCTCAATAAAAAACAAGGGACTAAAAAATAGATTTAGGCCCTCTTTGGATAACAAGCTTATTTACTGCTTATGGCATAAGCTGTATAAACTACTTTTATAATCGAAGAAAAATTATAGTGAAACTTATTTTATATAAGTCATAAGCTATTTTGATAAGCTATCCTGGATAGCTTATGAAAAATAAGCCCAGAATAACTTATGAATTGGTCATAAATTGTGTTCATAAGTTCTGCATAAGTCAATCCAAAGATGCCTTTAAGCCTAAATTTTATGATACCCGCCGCGTATGTCTCACTCACGATGGATATCGTCGCAACGCAACTTTGCATCTATATCCATCATTGATCATTGATATGTCGCGGATTTATGCTAAAATATTACCTAAAAATTATATTATCTATTATAAATTCATACTTTAAATTATCAAAAGAAAAATACAGTTTATAATTTATAATTTATTATGTTTCCTTTCACCTGAGTCACTTTTACACTTGTTATTTTAGTTAATTAACTCCCCTTTTGTTCTCTCCTGAATAGAAAAAATAGAAACCCCCCTAAATACTTCAAATCTAATTTATTTTTGTAAATAGTGATTTTCAATAAAATATTTAGTTTTTCAATTACAAAAATTACTCTTAAAATCTATAAATATGTGCTTATAAATAAATTACAACATCAAATTTTTTGAAAATTAATTAAATTAATAAAATATATATTTATGGACTAATTTCACTAGATATATATTTTTAAGTTAACAAATGATGAAAAAATATATCAATAAAATATTGATTACTTATGCAATAACGGCAAACCTTAATTTAATTTAGTTCAAATAACGGCAAACCTAATTTCGTGAGGGGGAAAAAAGCATTATTATTAAATCGTATCTGCGATCCTGTTCAGACAAACTTGATAGTTTGACCAAAGCATCGATGATGTTATTTTATCACACGTTGTCTTCAAACTTCTGCTGCTTTTAATCTTATTGCTTACAGTACAACATTAGGTGATGGCAGTTGGTCAAATGCCTTAGTTCTCATTATTAAGCTATTTATTATGCGAACAATTCAGAACCAAGAAACAGAGAAATTGGCAAATATTTGCGTTGAGGCGTTGGAATACTTACTCGACCTTGTAGACTATAATTGTTTTCAATCTCTCCTATTCGGAGAAGAGAGAAAGTTAGGTCATGATATCCTAGTATCACTCTCAGATATTTCATCTGGTGTGTCGATTATAAAATTGAAGGGTGGACCACAAATTAATTTTGGATATCCTAGGAGTCCTTTCATGCGATAAAAGAGATGCAACTTTTTGGCCTCTCTAGGCTATAATTAAGAAAATTACTCAACATTAATTAACCAAATTAATTTTGGCTTCAAACAATTGATCTTTGACCTGCGTGCGTAATTAAACTTTGTATTAGGCTACCTACCATTAAGGCACCAACCAACTATTTGGGTTTGATCGTGTGTTTTCAACTGCAACACTACCACCGTATTGGATTAGCGTGCTTTCATCTCGGGGAGGTTTGTGAGCAGAGAGCTAGGTTGCTTGCTAGTGGTTTCCAACACGGCACTAGGATCAGCTTTCATCTATTGTCCGAACTCACACTAGGTATATATGGAAGAGAGAGAATGAAAACAAAAAGGAAAGAAAGTGATTAGAGGGATATTTATAGTGAGTAATGTCATGAGGAAAAATAAGTGTGAAAGGGATAAAGGACAAAATAAATGTGAAAAAAATCATATTTCGAATACAAATTCAACATGGAGATGATAACAGATGATAGATATACTATACATATTGCACGCTGAATGCTGAAGCCTGGCTAATCAGTGATCTTTATATACATAAAGTAAGCTACATTTGAGGTTAATTTTTTTCGCCTAAAATAGGGGCAATTTGAGAAATATGTAATTGTGTTTCTTTTTTTTACATTAATTAATTGGAGATCATTGGTTTTTTATGTCATTAATTGAGGTAGTTGGGGTTATTTTTTTGTTATTAATTGCAGTGGCTAGTGAGGATTATTATTATTTATGTGACTTTAATGATTTTTAAGTTACTATATTATTAATGTGTTGCTTAAATAATTTAACTTATTTGTGTATTTATTTTACTTCAATTATAACAAAAATACATCAAATGTTATCTTTTTATTCTTTAATCATGTTTAATTTTTAAATAATTTATTTTTAAAATAATAAAGTCAAATCAATTATTAGATAAATCAATTATTTTACTCCTTTGTTATGTGCCTGTTTAATTTATCTATATACTCAATTTGAAAATAACCATGAATTGTGTTATCTATAGTCTATAGTATGTATAAATCTAATTTCGGATTGCTACAAACACACTAGCTAAACACAGTGAAAAATAACAATTAACCCAAAGCACGGGTATTTTGCTAGTTGTAATTAAACGACTGATGTATTATGTGTCTGAATATTATATATCTTTTATATTTTATATCATTTTAAGACATTACGACGAATAGTAAATATGAAGGCAACATTCAGAATATACATATATTCATGTATGTCTAGAGGCTATGGATCGGATCTTTAAGTTTCACGTCTGGGGTGAGAAATTTATCACGGGTGTGGTTAGCTCTGGTTTGGTGGCTCTTTGTCACAGTAGACTAGTAGCTAGGAAACAGATTGTGTCACATCATGGGTGTGAATTATTTCCACAAGTGGGATTCGCTAAATTTTGGAGGGGTTTTTTTCTGTTTTGCTAACATCAGGTAGAAGGGAATTGGGGGTGTTTATAGGTCTTTCAATTTTCTAGGTAGGATCTCGTATTTGCACAGTTATTTTGTTCGGTTATAATTGTATTCCTTTTGGGTTGATTTTAGCTTGGCATTTCTTGTGCTTTAGCTTAGCCTTCTCTTGTTATTAATAAATTTCTCTGATTATAAAAAGAATAGGAGAAAAAAGTTTATTTCTTTTCATTTCTTCTCCTACCAAATAGTATATTTGGTTTTGGATCCGTACACTCCCAATGCAGAAGGAATTATAGAAGTCCATTGAATTGAACACACACTCAAGTTGATGAAACACATAACATAACCAAACACGCGCTGAAGCATTGTCTTATTTTATACTACTTATTTAATCTTCTTTCACTTCCTTCCTAAAATCAATCAGAGCATGCAAGTTAACAAGAACACAGTAAAGAAAGAAATTAACATAACCATAAATTATTCATTTTGCCAATTTCTATGATATCGAAGAACATAAGAATGACAGAAACTATATCCAACAGAGATGCAGTGATTCCGCATTTAATAGACCATAGCAGCAAGTTCTGTAAGAGCAGAGGAGGAGGCAGAGGAGCAAGAGTTGCGGAAGCCTTTGGTCTTGTGCCATATTCAAAAGCGTATGTAAACTGCAACACAACAAATTAAAAAACTACAAGTAAATTCGTTTTTATATAAAAGAAACTACCAAGTAAAACAAATCTTATATTAACTAATGTAAAATACAGTAGTTGATCTAACTGCCAGAACTTTTTTATCGGTGTTTATGCAATCATTAAACAGTTCAAAGAACTATTTGGCTTCTCCACACTTTTTTATGAGTAGTTATTAGTTGTTGCTGTCTTTTGTAAAATTGTTGCCAGCATAGGAATTTTTTGGAAAAAAAAATTCCAAACTTAACTGTTTATACTTTGTAGTGTCCAGAGCGGTAACTTGCAGTTATGCTTTAGGACCTTGTTTATAAACCACCTAATTAAATCATGCCAGTATCTTTGGTTGTCGACCTAAGCAGATATTAATTAATTAATGTTACCGAAGGTTTACTCTTTTACCTGCATTGAAATTATAATCCTATTCCTTTTGTACAATGGACAAGTTGTAATACTCCTTACCATATTTAACTACTATGCTAATTAACAACCATGAAATATGAACATACATGGACAACCCGAGATGATCTACTAACTTAAAGTAATACTTATGGTCCAAATGAAAATGAAAGATTATTTACTCTGCCAGAATCAAATCCAATACTCGACGACCTATGGACCATCGAGATTTTCCAAAATAACACAATGGGCGTTGCAGCTAAGGGAAGCACTGTTTTACCCGAGGCCTGAGTTTTAACGTTCCAGCTTTAATTTAGTTTGACATTACAGCCTTTGATGAAATTAATCCAATAAGATAGACCCAACTAGCTGTAAGTTTCTGGGTGCCAGGGCACATATCGATGTGGATTGTGGGCCTAAGAGAGGGAGACCATGCCGTTGAGGGTTTGGCGGGGAGATAAGTGAAACATGATTACGGATTGTTCTATTATTAGAGATGAAACTCAGGTATTAGTCGAGCTAATTCTGTTAGATAGAAAGCATTAACCATCTTGTTTTGAGTAAAATTTGATATTTTTGTTGGTAAGTTCTAAATGGGGGAAGAGGCTTGAAATGATTTAATATGTAAAGATTTTGAGTATAAAATTTTAAAAAATAATTAGCGGAAAGTGATGGAAGGGGTGTAGCAATTGAAAAATTAAAAGATTTAATTTGCTGTAAATTTTTATTTAGACACTAAAATCATACCTTAGCTATAGTGGAGAGACTAAACTTACAATTACAATTATGTTTTTTAGACACCATAAAACATATAAGCAATCTGTTTTTTCTTGATAAAAGATAGAAAAGACATAAATAATGAAGAACTGCAGAAAAAAAATGTATTGTCAACAGATCTTTTAGGAATATTTTATTGAATCCATGGAGAAATAAGACAGAGTTGTGAAAAAGTGTGACTCTCCATCATATAACTAAATCCGTTGATAAGCATCATAAAAGATACTAGTTGAGCTACATTCTACCTCGGAATTTGTCAACATCATTATTTGTACAATTTTTGTTCGTTCAACATTACCCATAAAATACACACAAGAAGCCTGCTATGAAAGTACAGGTTACAAGTTCAAGCTTAGCATCGAAGAAAAGTGAAGGTTGTGCCGTCGTTGTGATCACCAAACCTAAATATAATTTAGGACCCTCAAATGGAAGAAAAGGAGGAAAAGAATGGCATGTGCATGTTTAACTTAGGTGAGCGATTCACATTCCTTTCAAAATAAGCAACAATGTACAATTGTCATATATGATGTCTTACAAGTCCTGCTTTCAGAAAATAGAGGGTAGGGTAGACTATTTTTTTCTATCAAAAAAAAGAAAAGAAAATAGAGGGTAGAGTGAAAATAAGTAAGTGGCCAGATTGGTCTGATTAGGATTTGACTTCGAAAATCAGTAATATATTTAAGAAATTTGGTATTGCTTGAATTGTCCCGGAAGTATGATAGAATATTTATTTGTCATATTCAAGCATTGGATACTCCTACCCTCGGTAATTTTTTCTTAAATGAGATATTATTATGTTTTTATTGTCAATTAAGATATTGATATGCATAGATGTCACAAAAAAAAGATATTACTATGTATAGGAGTATGTATTTTTGTTGGTCCAATGATATTAATATATGTATAACTGGCTGTCAAAAAAAAATAAAAAAATATATATGTATCACTGCTATATTTATCACTTGCGGTCACACAGAGCTTGGCCCATGTGTATAGTTTTTGACTTTTTGTGACTAGTGGGGTTCCTTATTTTATGTTTTTATCTTTTTTTTGGGTCGAGTTTATTTTTCTGTCTTTGGTTTTTTTTTGGTCAACGTCTTTGGATTGAATATAGTTACACACGGGTGCTAACTGCTCATGGGCGTACACTGGCCCAAATAAATAATTCACGTAAACTAGTCCGGCCCATAGAATAAGATATCATGTTCCACTATTCATTAAATGATACTGCACCAAAAATTTTCATACGATTAACATATCAAAATTAAATTATAATAATAAATCAATATATTAGATCAGGGGAATAAAGCTTTTTCACTCTGATTAGATTATTGTTTCCAAAAATATTCTATAGCATAACTACCCAATAAACAAGAAGAAAAATGGTATTTTGGTCATTATGGCGACAAATGATAGAATTGGATAATAGTCTAAAAATAAAGTATTAATTTATTTAAAATTTATTAACAAGTTACTAAAGAGCTTATATTATACTATTATTTTTTTGGTCAATATTATACTATATTATATTTTGTGTCGAATTTGTTGTCTTTTTTTTTTGTCCAAAGAATTGGTTATGTCGAATTGAGCACTCAACGTACCATGCTTACTCAAAGAGCTTAGAGCCCTGCTTCAAAAAAAAGAGCTTACAGCCCATGGGCCAGAGAATTTTGAGAGGCAAAACAATATGCAGTACTTCAGATCGGGCCAATGTTTGACCAAAAACACTATTGGGCCAATGTAACTGTACTCAGAAGCAAGCAACAAATCTACTGGGCTCTCGTTGAGCTATTATCAATTCTCTGTTTTTTCCCTTCCTGTCCTGCGGTCGCCTTCAACCTCCATCCTCCTCCATTTGCGACGTGGTCGCTGCTGAACTGAGTAGGGTGTTCCGTTTGCTGTGGTTGGAGACGCCACACTTAGCTTTGGTTTGGATGTGAGCCTTCCTCGTTTGGAGTGCGCCGTTGTCTCCTTCCAGCTTGTAGGCTCTGGCTGTAGTTGCTTGCGCTACCATCTGTGGAGGTTGTGTTGCTGGGTTGGTTGTCAGAGCTGCAGTCATTTGTCCTTCCAGTTTTGCTGGTGTTCTCTGTGTTGTTATGTTGGTTTGTTTGGACCACTGTTGTTTCTTATTGTTTTGAGTTTTTTATTTAGCCATCTGTTAGTTTTCTAATCTATTTTTAGGTATCTGTGGTTGTTTGTTTTTGTTGTTTTTTTTGCTTTTCTTTCTCCGATCCTGCGCCGCCTGCTGCTCGCTCGCCGCTGCTTCTCTGTCCCTGATGCTGGTGGGGGTCTGTTTTGGAGATATGTGGGTTCAAATGTGGAGGCTGAAGGCTTTGGATGCCCCAAATGGGCTATACCCAAACCACCTCAAGAAAAATCTTTCTTTTACATGTCTTTGTGTCCATGTTGGAGAGCTAGGTGTGTGTTCTGTTTGTGGTAGCTTTGCTGGGTTTTTAGTTGTTTAGTTTTCTGTTTAGTTTAAATTTCTGTTTAGTATCCTGGTTTTAGGTGTTCTGTTTTGTTCTTCGGTTTGGCTATGCTTACTTGTAGCTGTGTTCTGTTTTACAGCAGCGTATCATGGTAGACTCTGCATATGTTGTGTGTTTGTCCCTCCTGTTTGTAGATGCCGTATAACGGAGTTTATCCCCTTGACAAAAAAAAAAGGATTATCATGGATTTTTTTATGGGCCAAAAATATTCTTTTTTTAAAAGATAATGTAATATAGACCAAAAAAAAGATACGTAACAAGTCTTCAAACATTTCATTCTTACTAAAAAAACATTTCATTCTTTATTTATTACATATTTCTTATTAGTATTTAAATTCAATTTTAGTCAAGAAATTAATAGCACGAAATTCGATAAATTTATTTCCCCGATAATGCATTGGCACAATCTATAGTGCGAAGTTTGGAAAAGCATGTCATTAGACATGTATCTCATCCTACTAAGCAATCTTAGCCAAACATGATTTTTTTTTTAAAATATGTTCAAACGCAAATCGAAAGACGGTATAATAATACATTAATGATACACACACATCCATTACACACCCATGACACATCTCATTCTCTCATTTTACTTATTGGGATGGGGTGTTGGGGAGGTGTGTGAGTGTCTATGTATCACAACTCATAATAATATAGCAAACATTACAAAGTACTGTAGTGTTTTAACTTGCTAGAACAGATTATACTGTGACGAAATGGAAGAGAAAAAGTATGAGACGTGTGAGTGAAAGATAAAATTAAGTACTAAGCGTTAACAATAACATTCCCTTCTACGCGTAGGCCTGTTGAAGCACTCTCAGTGGTGTTATATATGCCAAATCAAAGTAACCGATGCCTTGGAGGTGGTGGAAACCGTGGGGTTTTGGGAGAATGGGGAGGACTTGGAGGTGGGGGAGAGAAGAAGTAGAACGCTGCCGGTGGCGGCGGCGGCGGAGGAGTCTTACGAGGCCTATGTTTTGGAGGAGGGTGCGGCGGATGCTGGTGGCACCCAGTGGCAGGTGGCGGTACACCCTGGTGTGGGTGTGGGGAATAATAAGAGGTCGGGGTGGGGTAGGAGTGGACAAGAGCACATGAATTGTAGAGTAACAAAGCCAAGAGAAATGCAATCCATATTTGAAAGCTACTCATGTTTTTTTTTTTCCCTTCACTTGTAATTTGTTACATACACCCACACACTCACACTCTGTAAGTGTTAAAACAGTTACGATCAATTAATGGAGGCAGATGGGTACTACTTATAGGGGGCAAGGGGTCAAAAGTGGTCACATAGTCTATTCAATTCCTCTCACAGTTTCACGCAACATATACATATATAATTAAATTGACATTAATATATATAAGGGGTTCGCTATTGTTTTGTTAAGAGTGGGGGAGGAAGTGAAACATCAACCATAATGAATGTCAAAGAAAGCACCAACCGACCACCAAACTTTTTTGGCGTGTCTCAACTCTTTCTCCATTTGTTGAATTTTCACCGGTGCGGAATTCAGTGCTCCCGCCGCTCCCTGTCCCCACTACCATACCACCCAGAAACCCTCTTTCTGCTCTCTCTCTAAACTTGCTTCAACAGCATTTATCCTCAAACAAATTTAAACCCATCTTTATCTAATTTTTCATAATCTTGCCACCAAGTTGTGCTTTACGTACTTGCTTCGCCGGTGCTTTTCATAATCTATATTTTTCATAACCTTGCTTCAACTCTTATTTGAAGACTTCATAACTAAAAACAAATAGATCATCGTAGTTATTCAATATCCATTTTTTTTGTTGATGTTTTGCGGGGGATCCAAATCCTTATTGGCTTATTTACACATCTCTGTATAGTATTAACTATTAAGAGACTTTTTTTTGAAAGACTATATTACTAGTATTTTTTTTGTCAACCGAGAAATTCATTAAAATGGACAAAGCCCAATGAGCAATACACAAGACCTAATATGCACAGTGACTAAAGTCAAACTTAATGCAGTATTCTTAAAAATACAACCATCAAAGCAAAGACATGTACCTGACACGTTTCTAAGTAGTTTTTTTTATATATATAGGTTATGTTTGGATAACAAGCTTATCTACTGCTTATGACATAAGCTGTATAAGCTATTTTTATAATCGAAGAAAAATTATAGTGAAACTTATTTTATATAAGTCATAAGCTGTTTTGATAAGCTATCATAGCTTATGAAAAATAAGCCCAAAACAGGTTATGAATCAGTCATAAGCTGTATTCATAAGCTCTGCATAAGCCAATCCAAACAACCCATAGTTATAATAGTGGTGCTATCTTACTTTTGAGAACGGGCCGGCCATCGGTCGTAATCCACAATTGCATCGATTAGATGCATTAATTAAGAGGAAAAAAATATTCATGATAACTGAAGTGTGATAGCTTGATAACTTTGCAACTGTTATTTGACTACTCTCGTTATGGGCGATGACCCTACCATAACCTAAGGGGGCAATGACCATTAACATTATCTAATACATAATGTCTATTCTCTTTCGATGTTACAAACTTGATACTATATAATTTAATTTAATTCAATGTTATAAGAAAAATAATTATGGTAATTTTTGTGTGATGGCAATCAAAAGTGAATTGGATAAATTCAAGCTGAATTTTTGGTTCCGTCGTTGTGTGTGGATCTCTGGAGTGAGTTCAAGGCTCTACGGTTCAAACAAGTTCATGGCTTACTGCCTTTGCATGTGTCAATGATGGGCCCCGTTTTGATCCGAAAATCCTCTGATTTTGACTCGCTTGGGAATGATGGGTGTGAGCGTGACCCAATCGGGGGTGGATATTTTTTTAAGGAGGAAAAGGGTGTAATTAGTAACAACTCCCCTGTACCACCACTCACCCTTACCGGCAACAAGGTTGAAACGGCTCCATGTTATGCTTCGAACAAGAATAGTGATTCTTTTACGTGTGTGAAAGCGCTGTTAAAAAAAAAAAGGGGATATAAAGCAAAGAAAAGAAGAGGAGGGGGGGGGGGGGGGATAAAAAAGGAAAAAAACTCAACTACTAAGTGCGCGTTTGGAAATATATGAAGAGAGAGCTCAAACAACGATCAAGCGGATAAGTCTTTGAACGGTCTTACTTAAGTTGATTAATAACCACTCCATTCACTTTAGGGTGGTGGTGGATTGGCAGTGGCACCAGTCAATTATTCATCCAAAAAGAATCAAAGTCGGGAGAAACTAAAATATATATATATATATATATATATACATTAAGGTCTCTGAAAACCCACTTCTCAGGTCAGCAATACATTGAATCAAGCTTAGGAAAGAAAGCCGTGGAGACTTTCCCTAACGATCCAGTTGCAAGGTCACATATATATCTACATAACTGGGTTGGCTACAAAAGAGTCAGAACCTCTATAAACTCGAACTACTAACCTAATACTATATCAGAGAGATACAATTCACGGATAATTATGTTACATAGTACGAAGGGAAGTGGATATTAGATACATTATCTCTGTTAGCATAGACATATTATAACTTAAAATGTCGCATCATTTCTCACTTCACGATCCCTTCTCATTTGCACACAGTCTTGAGCCTCTTTGCGGCTTGGACAAATCCCACGATTACCTGCAACTCGTCCATTTGCTTCGCAAGAAAGAAACACAATTTCAGACCTTAATCATAATAACAGCCAAAATACTTGTTCAAATACTACATCAAACTTCCGGAAGCTCTCGAGTGCAACACAGGCCCCACCATCCACATTTAAAAGCAATGCTTTACTATTTAAGCAGATTTTAATTTTAGTGGCATGCTTGCGCCAGTCAAATCACTTTTCCAGGAACTATATAATACGGAGAATCTGATAATTTACTAAATCAGTGTACTGTGTGGAAAAAGATTGAACGAAATATGCAGCTCGCCACTATAAAAACCTCATTTACGAACAGTAAAATATTTCAAAAGAACAATTTTAGTATAAGCACGATATTTATTAGACATAACTAATAAAAAAATTAAGATATATTAAAATAACAATAAAGAAAAGACGACAAAGATCTTACTGAAGTTATTTGTGTTATTATAATGAGCACATGCTCATACCAGAATTACTTTATTTCAATGATAACTAGGTAAACATAAAGAAATATGCAATCACCAATTTTTAAGGTACCTGGGACATGAAATGCCTCTGGACAACATCTACTAGCTGCTCTTTTGATGGGTTTGGGACGGCATCAACCTACAAATCCATTTTAGAAGTACAACGAACACACTCACATATACTGTCATAAGCATGTTTAATGGGAATTGTAACCAGACGATTAGTTTTAGGAATTTACAAGATTAAAATGTCGCCAATATCTCCACAATGCAGCCATTTCAAGTTTGCTCAAGTCAACCTTCTACAGAAAATATTTAAAAATAACGTTAATAATTAAAATAGCAAGGAATAAATTATATACTGCGTCAGTGGGCGGGGAAATAAATTATGAAAAAGAAGTAAAGATGATATACCGTGGACCCATGAGGCATAGAAACGGACCCCTTAGACTGTGAATCACCAGAGAAGGACCTACTCATGGTCTTGTGAGATGATCCCAATGATCTATACATTCTATGCCTCGATTTGTGGGACTTCTGTGTGTCGTCCGATGCTGAGAAATAAAAGATAGCACACAAATATTTTAAGAAAAAAAATCATAAATAGTAAATAGTGGTGGGGTCAATAAAAATTAAAGAAGTAAGACACTAGAACTTTTTAGAGAGTAAAAGCAAAAGGGAAAGACACAATGGATCCAATGTTACCAACCTCTATCACTTTGCAAACCCACGGACATGGAAGCCAAAACAACAATTAATTAACTAATAAAATATCACAGCATTCCGATGTATGCCTACCTTCGGTGCACACACAAGTAGGAATTACATAAAATAAAAATATATCACATTCCATGGAAAAAACAAAATGATAAACTTGTTTGTTAGTCATTATTGAGATGGTCTTAAGTTCTTTTTTTATCAAACTTGATGGTATTAAGATAAAACACAATACTAGTACCAGTCAGCATTAAGACAGTTCGAAGCTGTAAAGTGTGAACTCACCCATATCTGATCCATTCCATTGCATATTTTCAAATTCAAGGTCATCATCTTCCTCGTTACCGGTGGGTGCTTCAATCACACTAAGAGCATTCCTCTGTAGCTTCACTTCAATACCATTTGTAAGAACCTGCATTTGTTCATATTTAGAACATTTTTAAAATAATAGTCTAGCCTACAAAAATGCCAGCCTAGTTTCAAATAATATAAGTTCTTAACTAATATTCATAATTCAAATATCCGAAAAGAAAGCCCCCGAGACAAGCTTGATTTCAATGCGAATTGTTTGTGTAAGTAGTAAGAAGTACAATCAATCGGTACAGTATTCACAGACAAAAATGCGAGAGGGAGAATGGGAGGGGGAGAGTTTTTCAAAATTAAGCCTTTAAAACATCAGAGAATATTACAGATTCTGATTGAAGTAAAATAAATATTAGCTTCTTATTCACAGTTGGGATGAAAATGTGCCTATGCAATTCAATTCCAATAATAATTAATAGATAAGATAACATAAGCTTGATCTGAGCATTATCAGAACATGCATGCAACCTATCCCCAGAAAAAATTAAACTGCATGCGATGAACATGCAACAATCCCAAATAAAATCCCAGTCAGATTGAGAAAATCCACTACCTAAGATGATTTATTCAAAATAGGAAATAATGCCCAAAAGGGCATAAAATACTCAATTCAGAGCTCAAACCCCAAATGACCAATACCAACCCAAATCAAATATTATCTCCGTCGATGAATAAAACCAAACAAAAGACCCAATAAACAACTGATCTTTATAGAGAACCTCGTGAAACCCCAGATCCAGTAATGAAGTAAGACATGCAACGGATACCCACGAGTTGCAATTTTGCAATTCAAAATTGCAACTCAAAACATATATAAAGGAACAATTTCAATCAAATTGCAACAAGAAGGACCCAACATTTTCAGAATCCAAATTAAAAAAAATGAGCCTGAATGATTTGGATAAGAAATCGTACGGTAGGGTTTAAAACAGATATAAACCCCTTGGATTGGTTCAAAAAGTAAAATACCTTCAATCAACAGGGGCTTCACTGCTTCAGAGCAATTAAATTTGACCATGATTGAATGGGTGCCGAAATAAAAACAGAAATATATAAAATATAAAATAGTATAGCAAATTGACCGACACAAGACATTGGTTTGAATTCATAAGAATGCAAATAAACCAAACCACATTAGTAACCCAAAAATTAGAAGCGGGTAATTCAGAATAGAGAGACCCATTTTTGTTGTAGAGCAAATTGGTGGAGTAATTTACCAGCCAATGCCACCCGCCTAGTCCAACGGCTTTCTTAACCACGCCTTGGAGACCAACGAGCACCGATTTGGTACGGTTGTTTCCAGTTACAACCACCTTGGTGTGACGAGGGAGCACTGATAGCTCCTCCTCGCTGCTATCCCCACAGCTCTGCAACTGTGAGAAGCCACCATTGACGGAACTTTCCATTGCCTCAAGCATTTTTCCAATTTAATTAGCCGCCCAATTAGAAAACCTCGCAGATTAAATCAAATATCGAAATTGCATTCGTACGGAAGATCGTGCATTGCCGGTGATGAATGTGCAGGTTTCAGGAGCAGGGGAGATAGGATAGAGAAGAAATTTGGGAAATTCTGCAGAGAGAAAAACACAGATTGAGAGAGAGAGAGAGAGAGAAAATGAGTGTGAGAGTGACTGGTATCGTTTATTGGCGTGTTGGTATGAATCCCGACGAGACGAAATGTGCCAATGGATGACTGCCACGTCATACAGGGAGGGTGGGCTCTTTAATCATGCGCCCGGAGAGAGCTGGTCCTGGAAATGCATCTCTTTCTCCGTGTCTTAATAAAGAGTTATATGACATTCTCCGTTTATTTTTGTATCTATTTCTTTTATTAATATATTTTTGAAAAAATAAATAAAATAAATAGTATTCATGTGTTATATTTATATTATTTTAAAAAAATATATATAATAATAAAAAAAATAAAAACAAAAATAAATAGAAAGAGTCTCAACTCCTTAATAAAGAGAAAAATAGTGTATACTGTATGGTTGGTACTGGTAGTACTAAATATTCACGAAATTGAGTCAGTGTGTTTTGGATTTCAGTTTCAAATTGAATCAATTCACGAAATTGGATTGGTTTAATGTAATTTTTAGCTCTTTTGATCTAAAATTCAAATGCACTATGCGTGTGTTTGGAAAGCAAGGTTCCTAGCTGGCATCACAAGGGTATGTCATCGTGAAAGCTATCTCTACTCTAGTAGTTTTTATTATTCTATTGCGCGGTGATTGGAGTCCCTTGCACCTACATGCACTCCTCATCATCGGTATTAATTCAGGAATGTTTAGTCCGGGAATGGAATGTGCAATTACTTCATACTTTACGTGAAGACAATGGCTGCGCTGACTACCTCGCGAAGTTTTGAGGTTAGGGCCACGACAGACCACTTTCTGGTCATGGAGGAGCCACCGGCGGCCATGCGAGCTTCTCTACTACAGGATCGGTTACCCTAGGCAGTAGTTTTAGGGATTTTGATTTTGTTTTTCACTTTCCTTTTGTCTTCTACCATTCTCCTACCCAAAAAAAGGAGGTCAAACGCTATCTTTGTTGCTTTATTAAAAAAAAAAAACTTATACAATGGTGATAAAAAAATTCATCCTATATAGAATATTTGAGGTGGAGAATATTCCAATTTTGATAGATTTCCGATGCTCTGCTCACAATATTTTTTTTATGAATTGAACAAAGGAAAAAAAATGCTCACAATATATTTTTATCCAACAAGAAGTAATTTTGTAAAATAAAAATCTAGTTGTCGATGGAACAAATTTCAGTCCATAGATAATGCACCTGCTGAAGTACATAGTACTGCATGCCAATTATAATTACCACAGAAGGATAATTACTTACCAAATATACAATGCTTTGTCTGTTATTGACGTGAAGGGCTGTAGTTATATATTTACGGTCAGCTTTCAATTATAGAAAGTATCAGCTTGTGATCATTTGCAAATGTGTAATAAATTAAGTATGCACACACTGTTATAAAAAGAAGGAAGTATAATAGAAAGCAGATGGACTTCAAATTCAATCGTTCTTTCTGAATCAAACAAAGAAAAGAGAGGGGAAAGTGGGGCAGTGAGCATTCTGTATAAGGAGGTTTTTTTTATATTTATCTCTTGAATTAACTTCCTTCGAAAAAAATAAAGTGTGCTCATTTTCTTTTCATCACTTCTTTTTAATTATAATCAAGTGTAAGGAAAGATTGTATTAATGTTTTTTAAATTGTTTTCTGTGCTACTGTATTTATAATCAACGGTCAATTGAAAATTTAAAACTATATCAAAATGATTTTACTAATTTTTTTTCTTTTAATTTGATTTTTATACATCGTAAACTTTTTGATTAATTATTTACACGGCATTGTATGTAAAAAAGGCACAAAGAGAGAATTTTAGTTTTTTGATTTGTACCCACATTATTTTATAAGGAAAACTTTTTCTAAATTAATCTGTATTTAGTTAAGAGATAAATAAAATATAAAAATGAAATATAACCACAGATAATTTCGTTACCAAATATTAAACTTAGATACCGGCCGAGTTTATCCCTTATAAACTCGTTGTTAGAGAGCTGAGTTTAAAGATAAATATACGATTATTATTATTATTATTATTATTATTGTTGTTGTATGTAAAAATGGGAAGAGGAGGGCGAATCAGCAAAGAAGTACTAGTAACGTAGAAACAGAGGACGTAAACGGACACCGGAATTTCATCGAGGGCCCACCTTGAACAGAAGGGGCTGTACCTGCCGTCGGTGTTGTCCTATCCGATCCAACGCGGGAAATCCCAATTCACAAGCTCTCTCATCGCCTGTCCGTCCCTCACTGGCTCACTCATTTTTTTCACACTTTCAAAACAAAACAAATATTTTTTTCAAAAATTAAAAAGAACTAGATAATTGAATTTTATTTTATTAAATATAAATTATCCTGTCTCCTTTTTTTGGTTTTTTTTTCTCTCCCGCTTGCGCCCTATTTTCCCGCCACAAAGGAGCAACATGAGCCGTGGATCTAGGATAAATCCTGTGGCTAAAATCCAGCCATTGGATTTCGAGAGTGATAAAAATGGAATCTTAGCGGCAAGAGAAGAGAAACTCACAAGAAAAGCAGACATGTCCGCATAACGTGTGTCCTGTTACTTGGTATTCATAATCATCATAGTAGTAAAAGTTGAAAAGGGAGGGAACTTAACCTTTTTGGGTTATACCATTGGCATAAAGGATTCTACTAAGAATTTGGTAGGAAGGTACCTTCGTGTGTGTGTGTGTGTGTGTGTGACTCACTGTGTCTGTGTGGAGAACCATACCGCGGATCATGCGGATGATTTGCTTAATCATTTCATTCGTTGAAACTTTAAACGAAAGTTACGAAGAAATTACCACTTTTTTGCTTCAACCTCCACAGTCACGGTGAATGTGAATCGGCCTGGCCCAAACAATTTAAAAAAGTAATTTTATGTACAGCGGCCCAATCAATAAATCAGCTACCAACGGCCCAAAGGATAAACCTAAATCCCCAGGCCCAAACGAAACGCCTTTTTCACGATGAAAAGAGAAAGAAGGTAACTTATATATGCTCATAGATTTGAAAAGAAAAATAAAAAAATTATTCATCCTACTATGTGAATATTCGTACTATACTACTACGAAAAAAGAAACTAGATAATTCTCGTATAGGCGAGTATCTCACATATATAAGTTAATTTGGTCTTTATTGATATGATGCATCTTCATTGCCTCTTGAACTTTTCAAGAGGTTGAAACCTTATGAATTTTTGTTGAGGAATTGTCAGATAACTTATAATGTAAACGAACTGAATTTTCAATTAGATAATCGAGGAACGAGAAAATTATCAATAACTAAAATATTGTAAATATATAAGCATGCGATGCCTGGTACCATCCAATCTATGATAATTCTCTATTATTTGCAGATGATACACTGATACGAAATGGATCCTTGTCCCTGATTAGTGATTTAGACGGCATCCATCGTTGGCCATGTGAAACTCTTGTCATGAGATAAATGGATTTAAATAATGAGATAATGAATACTGTAGATTACAAAGATCTAACATCCAGGTCGTTGTAGTATAGTGGTAAGTATTCCCGCCTGTCACGCGGGTGACCCGGGTTCGATCCCCGGCAACGGCGCTCCTATATTATTTTTGTAACATATTATCTTATTTTTCCAGAAGTGTTTCGTTTGTCTATTTTTAACGGTTTCAGGGTGTCATGTTCTTCTTCTTGTTCCAAATTCACCCGTATTGTCCTCAATGGGTGGCAAGCAAACCCGTCTTATGTAATCACGATGTTAGTTTTTTTATTCTATATGCTGATAATTCAGCTCTTTTTTTTTTCCTGTCTCAATTCTGCTTTCAACTTATAGTGCTTAATTCATTTCAAAGGAACTCTCTGACTCAATATTCTTTGGGAAGAATGGAAGTCTGTCAGACATCACAGTCTTGGTTATTTCATACTAATTAATCAATTATTCTTCTTTTATCTTTTATCCCTGAAATTTATCCACCCAATTTTTCTTATTCACGGAGCTTTAGTATGGAGGGATGGATTATCCCGATCGGTTAGTTGCAATTGTGACGAAAGCATACTATGCCTGATGGCTGCCTGTATGGGGAAGACCTTATCTCGGACCTCGGTGCCTGTAGTTATTGAGTTGCATTAATTTCTTCGAATGAGACAACATAATTTATACACCCGCTTAGTGTGTTCTCTGTGGCGTCACTAGATGATGTTCCAGTCCCAGTCCTAGAAGATGATTTATTTTAACTAGTTTTATGCAATTGCTGATGCATATAACTGGTACACAAATTCCAAAAACCAATTTAGATGTAGTCGTAGTTTTACAAGTTTCACAGTATGCAAGAAGATCATAATAAACTCAAAGAATACACCTTATAAACTCAAAGACAAACTCACTTTTGAACATGTTTTCCCCCAATTTGTAAAATGTTTTGTAAACTTTGTAGTACTGTAGCTGCTCGTCATCCTTCTTAGGATTCCGTTATTGTGTCTCCAGTTGGTTCCCACCATTATCGCATTGGAGAATGAGGTGTGGGATGGGTGATTAGTGGTCCATGTATCATTGCTCTATGACATTATCCATGTTTCCTAGAGATAATAGTGTCATGTAATATCAATCAATGAATAATATTTAAAAGAAAGGAAAAAAAAATATAATAATACTAGATTATTAAACTGTGCGTAGATATTTACAAAATCAATCTAGATATAAATACAACATTATAAAACAATAAAATTCTTATATATATCCAGCGAATATTATTAATAGAAATGACAATATTTGACAATATGAAATAATTTCTCGAAACACATATAATTCCATTGGAATAATCTATTTGTGTGGTGGTTGGATTGGAATTCCACACGAGGGACTTTAACGAATCCGAGTATTTAGAGTTATGAAGGCGTGGCCAGAGCACTGACTGTGTTTTCGGGCTTGTGATTTTTGTCGACCATAGAGAGTATTTTCATTTTAAAATTCTATACATTTTGAATCAATGAGTCTAAAATACTCATAAAATTGTATGTATCATTTCTTTTACTAGATTTGTTATTACAAATACTACTAACTATCAAATGAAAAATGCTTGGGCCATTTTCATGATTATGCCTTGTTATCGTTTACATATTATCGTATCAAATGACCTTGGCTATAATCTTTTTTTTTTTCCGTGCAATGCATACGATATTGGTTGCTGGTTGGGGTAGATTGTGCCTCTACACGAATTATCATTTTTTCATCCCTTCGATCCTACTCTTGACCTCGTATGGAGACAACTATGTTCATTATATCATTTATGACTCATTTAGGAATAATCGATTCGTGTGGTGGTTGAAAAACCACACGAGGGGAACGATCAAATCCGGGTATTTAAAGTTATGAAGGTGTGGCCAGAGCATTGACTGTGTTTTCGAGCTCGTGCTTTCTACTCTAGTGGCTACGTGACATTGGGTCTATTGATGTCTAGAAATACTTTGTACAAATTAATTAGTTTGAAAAATCAGTAACTCGACTAAGTCATTTTAGTTGAAAATTTGGTCTAGTCATATTATCTTACTTAGTTTGGAAAAAATGGCAATGATCCACACAATGGATTTTCAATTTAAATAGTTACAGGGTATATAGAAATATATACAAGACTTGTTAAAAAGATTTAGACTTAATTGCACTATCAGTCCACTAGATATAGTGGTTTTGATTTTGGTCCGCTAAGTTTAGAGTAGTTCTCTAAATAGTAAATATCTCATATGTTACAATCAAGTCCCTATCAATGTACCATTTAATTTTTAATACTAAAAATCTACGTTACACACATAAAACTGAATAAACACTCATTGAACTCACCTTCATGCTAATTATGTATTTGGCCATGTGCTAAGCTTGCTCAGTGTGAACTCAGTTTGTCTTGAGAGACATTAAAAAAATTGTGTGATACAATAACAAAGTAACTGATCCGGGTATTATTATTTTTGGTCATGACTGATCTGGGTATTTGAAAAAATGTAATTGGCATACTTAAGACCTATCAGACCAAAATATAGAAGATTAAAAGTACAATTAAATTAATTAAATCATATATATGTGAGGCTAAGTAAAAGGGAAAAAACAAACAAACGAAATGGGACAAATGCCCTTGCGGTTTTGGTGGACATCAATCACATTCACATCATCATATTCATGCCTGTTGCCAAACGCCTTCACGCGGAACCCGGGTCGGGTCTCCCCCACGACACGTTGCAATCAGTAATATAGAACGTGACACCAGGTGCACCTATTCAATTTGTCCGTAACGGTGTAACTCCTCAGCCTTGTTGTGAAGCCTGAATGTTTGACCCAATAAAGTTTAAAGAGAAGCTGTAAAAAGAAAAAGGTCCCAAACCCAAACAAACAAAAGGCAAAGGCAAAAAAAGCGCTTCGGCATATTCCTCCATCGAAAACTGAAGCCGTTCACTTCTTGTTTGTTTGGATCTCCGCATTGGAATTGGATTTTAGTCCAAGACTAGACACCCGAGCCGAGCCGAGTCGACCCGACATGTGGGCCCCACCACCAACTAATAATTAGGTGATCAGAGGGCAGTCCACATGTTATGCGAGGCCTCCACCTCCACGCGGCAAATCCCACTCTGCGCCGTTAATCTATCAACAGTGCTGGTGATGGATGTCCACCGGAGATTCGGTGAGGGCTCACGCACTATATAATAACCGCAAAACAAGCTCTGATCTATTATTATTTCTTTTCTTTTTTTTTTCTCGGTTAAAAGGAGAGATTTTTCATTTGTAGTAGTAGAACACAAGTAGAAGAGAAGAGAACATCCATCTAGTGAAGAAGAAGAAGAAGAAAGAGGAAGCGCATTCCTCGTGAGGCCACTTACTCTGTCCGTTTGGGCCTGAATCAGCTGCGACGCACCCCTTCCCCGCAACTGTATCTAGAAGGTTCGTGTCGGAGCTGAGAGAATGACGACTTCGGACGGAGCGACGTCGGCGGCGACGACAAATCGGAGGAAGCCGTCGTGGAGGGAAAGAGAGAACAACAGGAGGAGAGAGAGGCGGAGGAGGGCGATAGCGGCGAAGATATACTCTGGGCTGAGGGCTCAGGGGAATTACAACTTGCCCAAACACTGTGATAACAACGAGGTCTTGAAGGCTCTCTGTGCCGAAGCTGGTTGGACCGTCGAAGATGACGGCACCACCTATCGCAAGGTACCTCTCTCTCTCTTCTTCCTTCCAATTTCGACTGTTCAATACTTCAATTCAATGTTCATGCAGATCTCTCGTTTTACTTTTTTTTTTCTTCTTAATTTATATATTTTGCATCTCAGTACATATATATTCACTGTTTGATTCAATTATTCTCATAATTGCCTCGGTTTTTGACTGGATCGAACTTGTTTGTTTCTAGTTCCGACGGCTTTTACTTGGACTGGGATATTTGCTTCCATCTTTTTCTAGTTTTTTAATTAGTGGAATGAATCTCAGAAATAGAATCTGTGCTTTCAAAATTCCTGATTAACTAGTTCATTTCTTATTGTATTAATTATTTATTCTGTTATGTCTCTTTTGTTTGAGAGAGATGAGAGAGGACAAGAGGGAGAAGAATCCGTTGTTGTTTAGTCCAATTTAAGATAGCAATTAAGCATCTTTGCTAATTGTACATGGTGTTGAACCGAAAACAACAAAATTGAACAAAATTACCATGTTAGTATTTTCTTAATTAATGATTATTTGAGAATAGGGAAGCTATCCAAGTATGCGACATTGGAATCAGGAAGGAAAATCTGTCCTTTGAAATGAAACGAAATGAAACTAACAATAGCAATTAATTAAGCATCTTTGCAAATTGTACCCAAAAAACAAAACTGAACAAAATTACCATGTTATACTAGTATTGTCTTAATTGATGATTATTTGTGAATAGGGATCGAGGGGAGGAACCCCAGGCGATGGAGCGGGTACATCCACTAGAAACACCCCATTTTCCTCGCAAAATCCAAGTCCTCTTTCGTCATCATTTCCAAGCCCAATCCCTTCCTATCAAGTTAGCCCTTCCTCCTCTTCCTTCCCAAGCCCTTCTCGTTTGGATGCAAACAACAACGCATCAAACCTCATCCCATACATCCGAAACGTGTTCCCGGGTTCTCTCCCTCCTTTAAGGATATCAAACAGCGCCCCTGTGACGCCACCCCTCTCCTCACCCACCTCCAGAAACCCCAAACCCATACCCACATGGGACTCAATTCTCAGGGCATCAGCATCATCATCATCATCCATGGCATCCTTCAATCATCACCCTTTCTTTGCTGCTGCTTCTGCCCCAGCTAGCCCTTCACACCGTCAACTCTATACCCCACCCACCATACCTGAGTGTGATGAGTCTGACACCTCAACTATTGAGTCTGGCCAGTGGTTGAACTTCCAAGCCTTTGCACCTTCTTCTGCTGCATCTCATGCTGTGCCAGTCTCTCCCACTATGAACTTTATTAAACCTCTAAACCAGCAGCAACACAGCCTGCCTCATGACAGGATCCAAGAGATGAGGATTTCAGAGCCGGAGTTTGGGATACAAGTGAAGCCTTGGGTTGGGGAAAGGATTCATGAAGTGGGATTGGATGATTTGGAGCTTACTCTTGGAAGTGGGACTGGGAAGACTCCTAGTTAGGCTGCTAGCTAAATTACTTCATGTGGGTAATGTAAGACTGAGAGTGAGACCCTTAAATTGTTCATTCAGGTTCAAACTCAACGTCACAGTTGCATTGTCTTTTAGCTCTCTTGGCGCCATCAGCTCGTCTGTAAGCAAGAGTTTTAATTGGATTGGGGGATGTATTAGATGCCATAAACATTTTATTATGTTGAAAATTATGTCCAAAACTCTCATTTATTTATTAACTTTTTTTAATACATCAACTTTCTTTCAATTTTTGTGGATTTTAAACATCTAAACAAATAGAGTAAGAACTGTTATTTGGTTATGATTTCCTCCCATTCACTTTGTTTTGTTCTACCCCCCCAAATTAAAATCCATAGATAAAGTATATCAATGACCTACGGCTACATGCTTACCCGTATTAACTAGACCAATTAATTTAAAATGTTCAGAAGGTTCTGTTTAGCAAAACAATGCAATGCAATCGGATCCTGTCTTTATTAATTGATTCCAGTCGGATTCAGACTGACAGAAGCACAAAGCCCAACTTCTAAATAGAATTTTAGATGGAATGATGACAGATAACCATAATCCGCCTCCTGGATTATGCAGTACTTTGATTAAAATATGTTAATTTTGAGGAAAATATATAGATTCAGCTTATGCCCTTTGTAAAATAGATATCTTTAATTCTAACTTTATCCTTTAATCCTTAAATTTCAACTATTCTTGAAGTTAACACACTACAGTGAACATATTTCAATTTTTCATCCTTATCATCTAGACTATTATTTTGTCTTTTTTTTTTTTAAATTATATTGTTTAAGGAATTGTTTACTCTTATAAGTGGATTTTAAGGTTTAATTGGATCGAAATTAAAGTTGAAAGGACCTATTTGTAAAAAAGTGGAACATCATAAAATAAAAGAATAAACAGTCATTTTGGTCGTTAGACGGTGTCACTTTAGTCCCTGAAAGATAGAAAATTATTAAAAGGTCTTCAACTCATGTTTTTCATTGGTCACTTTGGTTCCTGCCGTCAGGAATGTAATCTCTTTTAGGGACCAAAATGACAGTTAAGTAATCACTTTCAGGGACCAAAGTGACTAACGGCTGACAGTTGAGGACCTTTTAATAATTTCCTATCTGTCCAGGACCAAAGTGACATCGTCTAACACTCTCAGGGACTAAAGTGATTGTTTACTCTAAAATAAATAGTGGGGCATGGAAGCATTATCAATTGTACAGGATGCAGGATAAAGTAGGAAGTCTATTACAAAACAGATAAACAGACTAGACCAGCAACTTATCAGCAAGTATCCCAAAAGGAACATGCACCTTCACGTGGGAACATCAAAGAACAGGATTAGACCTGTTATTTTTCTGGTTAGGTTAGGTGGAATACAAACAGATTAAGAAAGAATGAACTTATATTATACAATAATAAGAAAAGTAAGACTATCGACCCCATGTATTGGAACATCATCTCCTCCTCCAATTAAACAATCTCCAGAGTTCAGTCATTGAATCTGTGTCAACTTCAAAGTTTCAGTTTGTACCATTTTCTCCTTAACCTCAGTTTTAAATTCGTTTTTGGTTGTCACATTGCATTCCTGGTACCTGAAGCATGTTAATAGGTGATCATTAACGAGTCCTGCTACTTGCATGAACGAATAAACCACTGTCGGTCCCACACATTGGAAACCTCTGCGCATCATGTCCTTGCTAATGAGTTCTGCTTTTGGAGTCTTCACAGGTACTTGACGCCCATACCGAAATTCATTTCTTATTGGTTTGTGGTTAACAAATCTCCAGCAGTAATTGCTGAATGAACCAAACTCCTGCTGGACCTGTAAAAGGATAAATGAATGGCCATGTGATTTTGGGATGCACTTAATGTTGACCGACCAAGTATTTTTTTTTTAAAAACTTTTTTTTTTCCTTTCTTCAAATCTCAACTCATACAGAAATTTTATCATATTCTTAAATCACAACATTAATTTTGAAGTTACCTTAAGCAATTGTTTAGCATTTTCCACAATGGCTCGGAGCTTTGGTTCTGATAACAATGGGTTGCCGTTTATTTTTGGTGTTATCAACTTCTTCTCAGTAAACTGTGCAATTGACGATGGGTCAAAATTTTCAAAATGCTTCCTATCACAGATTACCAAATAATGAGAGTCAAATAACATGTAAAGTTATATATCATGGTTTGAAAAATTAGTAGACCTATAGATAGTAGACATGCCTGAATATATCTCTCTGGTTAAGAATTGCTGGCCAACTGTGTTCTGCTAGTGCTTGTGAGAAGATCAGAAGCTCAAATAGCTTTCTATCATCATCAACTGGAACACCCCATTCCCCATCATGGAAAGCAATATAAAGAGGGTCTGTTAAGAATGAAATAGCATTTCTTGATGAGGCAATCCTATTAGTAGGGTAATGCGCACTGTAGTAAAATCTAAGTGACAGAATCCTTTGCCGAAAATGAAGTTCCCGGTCCCATATAAACTACAAAAAGAGTACTACTAAAAAATTGGAAATTTGGATTATCACAAAAAATAGATATACAAACACAAAACAAAAGCCAAAATGGCCTTTAAAATTAAAGAGATAAGAGGAAAACCAACTAGGCAAACGTTTATGATCACAAACAATAGTATCCTTCCTTCCTTTCAAAATACTAAATATTTCAAGAAAAAATTATTGTCTCATTTTATAAAACACAAATGCTTAGGATAGTGATCAATAAAACAAAAATTTAAAAATATTTAATGTAAAAGAATGCTATTAAAAAGTTTAACTTTTAAAATTAATAATGTTGTAATTTGTAATAAAAAATTTCTAAAACTTTACTACTTCCTGAACCACTTCCCTTTAAAATAAGTAGAAGAGTTTAATAGGGCATTTTTTTAAATAAAAAGATGCTGTTTTTCTATTTTTATCTTTATTAAGTGAAATAAAAAAAATACGTACAAGAGCAATTTAATGTAATTTCCTTAAAATTAAGAGCATTTAATAAATTAATAACTTTTTGGATTCTACCGGTACTATCAATAATCTTATTAAGAAGAGTGATCATTTATAATAAACACCCTAAAATTATATTTATTCATTCAATACCTCTTATTTTTATTTATATTTCTCTAATTATTATATCACATAATCCATTAATTTATTATTCTTCTTTCATCTCTTCCACCTCTCATGTGTCCACCAAACTTTTCTTAAACATTTTATAAAAAAATATTTTATTTTTTATTTTTAAATTGTCAGCCGTTTGCATTTACTTAATTTTTTTAATGTAGTAGTAAAGTGCAGGCACACTTACCAGAATTTGGTGTGATCCAATCACACCTCTTGGGCGGTGCTGAGGCCTTGGGAGGCGGAGACAAGGTCCCTCCATCGCCGGCATCTGGCACAACCCTCACCGCCTTAAACACGTTGCCGCGCTTCACCGTCCTCCTCCCACTACTTGCATTCGCAGAGTTGACCTTCTTGGCCGGTGAATTGCCGGAAGAGGAATCCGAGGAGCATGTGCTGTCCAAAGACACGTTACTTCGGATAACGGAGTCAGAGATTTCCGGCACTTGCTTTCTTGGGCCTTGTTGTGGATTCTTCGGGTTCTCCTTCTTGCGTTTCGGCTCCTCAGAAACCTTAACAACTCTGTTTCCGCCCGGTTTCAGAATGGCTCGCGGTTCGGTAGCCGGTTTAGCACTAGGCCGAAGCTTCGTCGCGACGGGCATTTTTGGTATTTACTTATTTTGAAATTGTTAGAATGCAACAAGGTTTACAGTGTTTGGTTTAGGCTCGGTTTGGTTTGGCTTGGGAAAATAATTATAAGTGGGAGAGTGGGAGAGAAGAATGAATGTCAAGAGAGTAGGGCGAAGGGTCACACTCACACTTGTTCGGTAACGTTAAGCATTGGGTGTGGTGTGGTCTGGCGTGTGTTTTGTTTGTTGTTTGCTTACCGTTAAGAAAAAGAATCCAAAGCCTCTCCCCACCAAAAGGGCCACGTAATGGTGTTCGGTAGTCGTTACCCAACGGCTAGGTGACTACGCACCCACCCCCCATTGCATTGACGAAGTCCATCCATCCATCCATTTTCTAGAATTATCGCTATAACATGGGCTGGGCCTATCCACCTATCTTTCTTTCTCGGAGTAGCAGCCCAAATTGTTTATCCCCTTACCTTTCTCTCGTTAGTCACACAGCCTTCACTTTAAATTTAAATAAATTTCAGACCAAAAAAAATAATTTAAATAAATAGTAACAATAACAATATCGATGTAAACATTTAATAATTAATAAATTAATAAATAAATAGCAATCACAATTGATTAAGGCCTGTTTGGATTGGCTTATGCAGAATTTATCTGGACTTATCTACTGACATAAGCACTTATCAGCGTGTTTGGCAGGACTTATGAAAACAACTTATGACTGGTTTATAAGCTATTTTAGGCTTATTTTTATAAGCTCTCCCATGATAGCTTATCGAAATAGCTTATAGCTTATATAAAATTAGTTTCACTATATTCTCTCTTCGATTATAAAATTAGCTTATATAAACACTTATATGATAAACGTTTATGTCATAAGTGATTAAATAAACTATTTACCCAAACAGACCCTTAGTAGTTCCTCGATGTTTGAAAATCATATTCACATGATTGGAGAGGAATCAAGTTCCTTAACATCTTTGGTAATAATTTTCTTATTTAACTAGCCATGGACCCATTTTATATGCTTGGTAACCGTGCAGATTGGGGGCGAGTTTTGTCTTTTCCTTGCCCTTTCCCAATCCCAACTTTTTTATTTCAATGGTAATAAAATAAATTAAAATATAAACAATACATATATTTTAATATTTTTATTCTGGAAATTCTTAAAAATAAATTTAATTTAATGAAAAGTTATTTTAACAATAATTTGTTCACATGTTAACTTTTTTCATTTGTTTTTGGTGTTTTGTTTTGAATTTCAAATTAAAGTAGCAAATATCCAATATATTCCACGAATATTTTTTTTGTTGAATATAAAAGTATTTTCAGTTCATAAAAAAAAACCAAGGTGAGACAAACCATCCACACTTGAATTTCAACTACAAAGAAAATCCTAATACACAAAGACTACAGCTTGAACTCAATTGCGTTGCATTTCCTGTAGATATATTTACTGTGCTGTAGATGTACATGTAAGAAAAAGTTGACTAATGTATTATGTGGTAAAAGAATAAAATAAAATATTTTGTATGCATACACAGAGTGGAGTCAGTCATCTATATTCTATTACAATGAAATTAGCTACAGCTATGTGAAGTAACACTTACATTTCCAATAAGAACAAGATCTTTCCCTTGCCAGAGAGACTGCGGAAGGCAGCTTCCCATAAGGTATCAATGAAAACTTTTTCTCAATACTGGTATTGACGGACATTAGAGTGCACCAAGCACGTTGAATTGAGTCCATGCCTCCTGCATTGCAAAATATAGACTTGTACTTCCGATTTTTGTAAAGCATGAATTAAATTGTCAAGGTATATTAATCATTTCCTACATTGCAATAGCTTCCTAAGAATTGACCACATGACACAAGTTTTGACACCATATCATTTGTTCACAATTATATTCCGCAGTGCACATGTGATGCAATAAATATTCATTAGCATATGGCTTCTGCGATACCATCGCTATTTATTCGGTGTATTATTGTGTCTTTTTCATGTGTGCATACCTCTTGAATCACACAGCAGCATATTTAATGCATTGAGCTTTATAATCCACTAGTTTCAAGCACAGATAAAGATATGAAATAAAATCATTGTGGGGGAGGAAACTGTGAACAAAATTAACTGTTGAGGTTGTTGGTTCCAACAAGTTGCTAAGGTCTATATGTATGTTGGCGCCTCATTTTGAGGACATACGATTTGATGGTTAACAATGGAATAGCAAGCATTATCATCTGTGCACTGCAAACTATTAAGCTCTATAACTTGGGTTACAAGCTAAGGAGTAACGAAGAAGAGTGCCAAAAATAGGAACATAAATCTAGATTGTCAATAGCTAAACACGTTCAGGATTATGTTTGTTGCTTGAGAACTTATTAAGATGTCATTAACTCGCTATGAAGCTTTTTATTCCTGATAGGACAATAAGCTTTGTGCTATTCTCTCACCAGCCGCAACTAGATTAGGCGCATGGGGGTTTATTGGATTAAAAACATCAAGCAAAAAGCTCATATCTGTACTTTCATAAATTCTTACCAAAAACATTACTTCAGTAAATTAAGAAAAAAATGTTAAGACATCGAATGTGTATGACCAATTTCAAGCAAGATTCTATATATTGCCCATGAAAGAGAGAGATTTATTGTAATTGTAATGCTAATAAGTTCCCACAAACATGTTACCTGTAAAATATCAAAAACTTTTTCTGCGATGTACTTTTGGTCTGAAGCAGCACCCTTTTGCTGCAACTTATCTGGATGCAGACAGAGTAAAGCTCTTTGATAAGATCTTTTCACCGCATTCCCTTCAATTATATCAACAAGAGGCACAGGCTTCCAGCCACACTCTGGCCAAAGTACCTTTATTCATGATGGATGCCATTTTAACATGATTACATACTAGACAGAAACATGGACCTCAAAAGCATTAACAGAAAATATGATTTTAAGGCATATCAAATTGCTTTATCCTTGTTGACGAGCAAGAAGAAGAAATGGAATTTTCAATTAAGTGGGATAAGAATAGCAAGAATTAAAGGACATTTTTATTTGTTTCTTACATATTGTAATGTTGATAGCAGCGAGCGTATGTTTCCTTCCTTCCCTTTAGACCATTGTTGTATCTTGTTGTCAATGACCTACATTGTATATAGAAATATTTGCTTAATAGCACTGTTCTTCTACAACGTTGAGGAAGACAAAGCATGTGTAGGCAAGTTACAAATTACTTGGATTTCTTGATTTTCTTGGTTTTGTAAGACCTCACCCTCATCTTGGGCTAATACTTGGATCTGCAAAATCCAATTCAGGAGCTTATCAACATAAGAAGCATAAAAGGAAAAAACTTAACACTTGGAACTTCTTTAATTTAACAATGAAATACCGTGAAATTCCCATGGAAGGACTCGCCTTTATCTACAAATAACAGCAAATGATGGTCAGGAATTGCTGCTTGCAAAATCAAGTTGTTCCATCACATAATTATTATTTTTTTATTAATGTTCCATCACATAATTTAATCATCACGTATTCAACCCAAATCATATATACATAGAGTTTAAAGTCGATCAATGATCAGTGAAAGTGTAAAACTTTTTTCAAGTGCCATGCCACATTAATATAGTGATTAAGGTTTTTTTACTTGCAATGAATAGTTTTTCAAATAGGTGACACCATATTATTTATTGATTGTGTAAAACTGTTTCCCTGGCAGTGTATCAAAATTAAATCCATCTGCACCTTGGATGTTGCCGTACAATAAAGAGAACTCTTTTAAAAGACTGGTTTAAAAGATAACCAAGAGAAACACAGTAACACACTATGGAAATAATTGATGACCACAGAAGAATTTTCAATAAAATATTCCACATGGAAATAAATGCTTGCCGATGCAGGCCATATATGTAATCTTTGTAAGTTTGTTATGTGCTTGTTACCATGCTACAAATAGAGAAGATTCCACCACTTCCCAAGTTAGTCCATTCTTAAGTCATGGAATATTGGGATTTAGATAACTAAGCAGTACCTGATGCTGAGATATCATCCTGCTGAGACAAACTACTAGCAGACATATCGGTGGTCTCTATGGCAGAGCCAGAGATCTCCTTCTTGGACTGTTCAGGATCACCTTCCACCTGGGAGAATTGAAAGAAATCTTAAACACCTTAACTAAACACTTGTGAAACTAGAATAACATGAGATTCCTCATTATATCGTATTCAAATAATCGACACCCTTTTCTTGATGTGAGTTTTCTCTTGTAGTCATCAACTTCAGCTGTGACAAGTGACAACACTTACATTATTCTTAGCAGTTAAAGCTTCTTTCTGCTTGTATGTAGAATCCTGAGGCCGAGATTTGGAGTGAACACTGGGTTTTGTTACGGCTTCTTGGTTGAAAACTCGAACAAATTCTTTCACCTTTCCTTTAACTTGGCCTTTCCCAATATTCTCGCCTGGGCCTAACGAACCCTGGAAAGTAGCTTTGCTATATCCCATATCTCTCGAGGAAACTGTCTTTTGATCTTGTTTCTTTGGGTTCAAGGTAACATCAAAAACAGAAGTCAACTTCTTTGAGCTTTTCATCATGTTCTCTTCTCTCTCCATTCTAGTAATCTCATCATAATCTGACATATGAAATCAAGGACAGTATCGCAGGGTGGTAAATTAGTATGTGTGTATACATATATATAGATATAGATACACACACAGAGAGGGAGGGAGAATAGAATGCTGAATATGGCTTTACCTTGTTTCTCATCGCTTTTACTGAACAGAGAATTCAATGATATGGACTCAAGTTTCTGGGTTTCCCTTGCTGCTTCAGTTTTTCCATGGAAGACTATCTCACTTGTAGAATGAGTACTTGATTCTGCTCTAGCGTCAAATGAGATAGGACTACCAGACACTTCTTTAGTAACAGTTCGAGGGCTGCTCAATGAATCTGATTGAGCTTTGGCAGAAACTATTTGTTCTACAGTCTGGTGTGAATCTGCCCTCTTTAGAGTGGTTGTGGAAGTAGTTGACACATCTTGTTTTCCATTTTTCGTCAAAGAAGAACTATTGTATGTTGAAGGACTATCATTTTGTGTGGTGATCTCACTGACCCCCCATTCCTTAGCGCTCGAGCATCTCTCAAGTTTAAGCTTATCTTTTGCCCTTAAGGTTCTCTCTGTCCTAATAGGCATCACCAACGGCACCCCTTTACTTGCCCATTTGTATATTGAGAAATGGAACTGACCATTACTGGTATTAGGCGAAACTTCACTAATAGATGTGTCCTGTTTCATATTGTTTCCTTTGTCTGCTTTATCAGATAGGGTCAAGTTTATAAATTCCTTTGATAGAAGACTTTGCCGGTAAGATGGTTTTAGATCATTTTTCAACTCCTTATGTTCCTCTGCCTGGGTTGAAAATCTAGATAGCTGAGAATCTGAGGACCCCAATCCATTTGAGGCAACAAAACTGTCGTTGACATCGAGTGGCTTCCTACTCCTAGTTGGGGAACCAAATGCTCGAAGGTCCACCCCTTTTGTCAATTTGGCAGGAAGGCTGATCAGTTGAGCACCAGTGGCAAATTGAAGATGAAAAATTCAGTGATGCATTGCTTTGATAGTCGAAAGAAATAGACTTAATTACACTTTTGATCTATTATCATTATGCATTTGATCGCTGGATCCATTGGTGTTAATTAGGTCCTTACTTATTACAATTGTTATAATTAAATCACTCTCTTCCAATTTTTAATGTTGTGACCAATGGTAACAATCTGGAATTGATTCAATTGAAACTTGGACACCAAAATTGCACAAGGTAGGTAAGAGGACCAAAAATACAATTGAAGTAAAAAAAAATAATACTACATAATAATATTGAATACATTATTAACCACGCATCAGAATAGATTCTTTTTGTAATTAAGATTAAGGATATATTTGTATCTTCAAAAAATAATTAAAAAAATACGTCTAAAAGATTTTTGTATTAATTAAATAATTAAAAACCTTTCAAAACTAATTATATCATAAAATTGCATTTTTTTAAATCTCTCTTTCCTTTCCCTTCTCTTCTCCCTCAATTGTCAAACCTCTCATCTCCCTTTCACTCCAAACTCGAGCAAATTCGAAAAGATTCTGTAATAATTAAATAATTAAAAAAACTTTCAAAATAAAATTATATCATGAAATTGCTTTTTTCTTTTTTTTTTTTCAATAAAATTGCTGTTTTCTAAAGCTGAAAAATGTGAAGAGAAAAGTTATTTGGGCAAGGTGAATAAAGAAAACCTGAGGGACGGAGGGAGAGAAGAGGCAAGGAGTTCAGGTCCGGCACGGGCAGGGCTCAACACCGTGGAAGCGAAAGGGTCAGCGTCGCGCTTCTTTGGGGTCGAACACACACTCGGAGAATCTTCCCCTCCAAAAATGTCGTCAAAGAAGTCATTGTTCTTGTTTGGGTAACGCCTCCTGTTTCCACTATCCTCCCCAAACACCGGTTTCTCCCGCTCCGGAGGCCACCGACACCAACCCGCTTCCCCTTCGGTTACCGATGACCGCCGTGGTGGGCCCCCAAACACGTCGTTAAAATCAACGTCCGAATTCCTCTGCGGCGTGCTCGGATTGTTATTGCTGTTATCGTCGTTATTATTATACCCTAACAGAATGCTATCTCGTTGAGAATAATGAAATCTCTCCATTCAACTGAACACAAACGACAAGTATTATATGAGCAATTCACAGTTCAAAAACTGGCGGGAAATTGAAGCGAAAGGCAGAGGCAGAGACAACAGAGAGGTTTGTGAGAAACGGCAATCAGGTCAGGGAGGGGAATCTTGAAAAGGAGAGGACAGAGTGGCACTTGTGTGAGGGGTGCAGCGAGATCTAACGGCAACTGCGAAACCACAAAATATATGAATGAATGTGAATGGATAGAGTGCGAAAAATTCAGAGGATAAATCAAAAGTAATGATACTGATAACTGACGCCCTCTGCTCCATGTTTTGATTTAGGCACAATTTTTTGTGACGAAAATTAAATCCGCTGTCTACACTATGGTTTGGTATGATGACTCTTATGAAGACACCACAGCCTCTCATTGCTATCTTCTTTCGTCTTATTCCAACATGCCAAACCCAAATAGAAGACAAATACAACTAAAAAAGAATATAATCAAAAACATTTTTGTAAATTCTCCACAAATTAATTAAAGAGTAATTTAATTGATTAAAGCCTTAAGATTTTCTGTTTTTTTTTTACCACTTATTAAGAGTCGTTTCTCCTTGTAGCTGTCATGTGATCCCAGATAGGACAAAGAAAGACCGGAAGATGGTGGTTGTAACACGCTGCAAGTGTTGAGAAAGAGATTTTACGAGTAACATTGGGTTTCAGTACCAGAATTCTTTTATGATATAACAGTAATAACAGTAACAAGCGCCAAACCGCTGCAACCGTTAATTAATGTCAATCTCCTTTTTCGAGTGTAAGTCACGTTTCCCTGCTCAATGCGGAAAGTGACGGAAACCCACAAGCAATCAAAGCAAACAACGAAGGAAACATCAAAATTTAAGATGGAAAATAAGTTTCAAACAAATTTTAGGCTATATATGTTTGGTTTAAGAAGGCCAATTCTACCTTGAGACGATGAGCGAGTTTATAGCAGCCATTAGATGTAGGATTAAAAGAATGAATGGTAGAGATAGAGTTGGTCTATCATACAACACACGCACTGGATTATTACACCTTTGATGCACTCCTCTGCGAAGAGCAAGACACCTTTGAAGAAGAAAAAGATTTTGATGCCGAGTGCGAGACCAATAACGAATAGAGCTGCCAAAATGGGCTTTTGGGCTAGTCCACATTGGGTTTAGACTTTATTGGGCTGGGCCAAAAAAACCCAAATTGAAAACGAGTTCAAATTTGTGTATTCGAATATTCTATTTGTTGGGTTTTTCGGGTCGGGGTCGGGCTTTAGCCTATATTTTTGGGCCAGCCCGCTTCGACCTCGGGCTTTATCGGGTTCTGACTTTGTCGGGCCGGACCAAAAAACTCAGATTAAAAATGGGCTCAAATTTATGTGTCTAAACCCTATATATTTTGGGCTTTTTCGACTCGACCCGCCAAACCTGACCCATTTTGCCAGCTCTAATAACAATGACCCATCTGAGAGAAAGTTGCAATCTTTGCCCTTGAATCTTCTGGACATTAATGACCTGTTGTTCTTGGAGCATGATGAGCTTGTCTCCTTAATCGCACTTTGGAGGGATACGTCATCGCCATCGCCGATGGAGGCCACCGGAGCCATAGATAACGCCGTTGCGACGAACGTCTCCGGCAGTTGGGAGGACATCGTCGGAGTTCGGACCCATCTGCAGAGAAAGAACAAAACGGTTCAATTCCAGACGGTGAGAGGGAGAGAGATGCGGGAATTATTCAGTGTATGTATCCCCATGATAAAGTGCCCTATATCCGCCATTCAATTTTGTGGACCCGATATCTAACGGCTTATATAAGTTGCTCAGAGAAGCGGCCTACAAATAAAGTGGGTGAAAATAAGAAGAAAAAAGTGGGAAATAAAATGATTTTTCAGCTGTTTAATAAGAGGAAAAAAAACAAGAGTTTAATTTCTACGTACAAATAGTGTAAAATTCTTTTACACATATATCTAATCATATCTTATTATATAAATATTTATGTAGATATTTTAGAAAATATTGTAAGTATTGTTACAAGATGGTATCATAGTAAGATATGATTAGATGTATGTGTAAAATAATTTTAGACTGTCAGTACATGCTAATTAAATTCAAAAAATAAATCATTTCTCTCATCTCATTGTGTAAAAAAAGTAAAAGAAAAGAAAATATAATATTTGTAAAATGACATAAATTTCCTTAACATTTTGTTTGGATTGAGAGAGAGAGAGAGAAAAAAAGAGATGAGAAAGCAAGTGAGAAAAGTTGAGAAAAAAGTGGATTAAACATATTGGTTGGCATGAGAGAAAAAAAGAGTTAATTCAATTAAAAAAATTAAAGTTTGTTTGGTTTTTTTGATCAATCGGAAAACAAAAGTTTGTTTGGTTTGAGATGTCATTTTGTATTTTCATTCCTTAATTTTACATTTAATTAGTTACAAAATTATTATATTATTTTTAATCTATTTTTTATTTTCAAATATTTGGATAAGAAATAGCAAAAACAAAAAAATAGTTATTTTTACTATTTTATGTGCAAATGTTTAAAAATAGGAAAAATATTGAAAATAATATGATAATTTTGTAATTAGTTAAAAGTAAAAACCTGAAATAGAAATAAGAAATGACAGCTCAAATCAAATAGGATTTCACATTTTATGGATTTTATTTCCTATCAAAATATTTAATTAATTTAGTTTTTTAATCTAATATAATTCAATTCAATTTAGTTATTTTTTATTTATTTATTTAAAATTAATTAATTTAGTTTTGATTTTGTTTATTATTTTAATTTTATTTATTTAATTATTTTTTAACCAAAATTCACCATCACCTTTTCAACTTAAATCCAATTATGAATTTCATATTTCAATCCCTTCTTCTTATTCTATGATAAGTACTCTCCAACTTAGTACACGTTTGATTTCACCACTCATAGTCGCCACATATTGGATTCCAAACATTTCTAGCTGAGAGAATTTGCTTAAGTTGAGAGTAGAGAAGTCGTTGAAATAAGCTTCCGCATAAATGAACCGAAATCATACCCGAATGAGGACAAAACATGCTGAAAAGACCCCGTGTTGGTGTGTGGGGATAGTCGTCGATCCGAAAAGCAGCCGGGATGTTACAAATGGAACCAGAGCCGGTCCTCTCCCAGTATGATATGGTTCGAGGACGAACCAAGCGAAAGCTGGTGGGCATGTGACACCCTGAGGCCGACGAGAGCGGGGAGTGATCGCTGGTGCAGAGAGACACAGACAAGGAGCGGCTCCTGGCAGGCTTCTAGGCGAAGGGGTACATGAATGAACCGAAATCATACCCGAATGAGAGGAATTATGAGACTGTGCAGGTATGGGATTGTACAGTTGAGGAAAACTTAATAGAATTGATTGGTACTACTCATACCAATAAGATGCATCTTCTTTTCGGTAACCTATCACTTAAGAACTCCACAGTTAAGCGTGTTTGACTTGGAGCAATTTCGTGATGGGTGACCTTCTGGGAAGTTTTCTAGAAAGCATGTGAGTGAGGACAAAGCTGGGAAGTTTCCTAGAAAGCATGTGAGTGAGGACAAAGTATGCTGAAAAGACCCGTGTTGGTGTGTGGGGATAGTCGTCGATTCGAAAAGCAGCCGAGATGTTACAAATGACTTTGTCACGACCCCCTCTTAGGCCATGACCGGCGCACAGGCTAACACTAACTCAACATACTCTTAGCCTGGCAAGCCTAACACACTTTAACATAAACATCACCAAAAGTAAAGAACTACCAAAAATTCGGCAAAGTCTCCTTTGAAATATGGACATCTCAAAATAATAGTACCTGTCAGTACCAAATATACCAATAGACCAGAATTCACCAACCAAAGTATCATCATTCTCATATACAATATTTCATAAGTTCTCAAAGTACTCAATATATACATATAAGACTTCATCTACAACTACTTACATACAATCCAGCAAAAAGAAAGTCTCTGTCCCTATAGCTGCATTATACTGAAGTCAACACAACCTTATTCACCACATCAAACTAGGGGCATACTAAAAGAAAGAACCCCTGAGAAGGTCTACAAACCTCATAAACTATCTACTCTGCTACCTGTAAATCTGTGGAAAAAGAAAATAAACGGAGTGAGTCATAAGGACTCAGTGAGAGCATAATAAACAAAGTGAACAAGGAGAAGTGAACATAGCACGCGTGCTTAATCCAATAAACATTTCAAACACAAAGTAAAAGAAGGATATGTAAAAATAATCTTGCAAAACCGGTCTTTAAATTCAAGATTTCAATCTTTAATAACTCAATCATGATATTAAAACGCTCCAACATTAGAAATAATAATTTCCTTAAAATTCATAATACTATTCCAAAGCAGGTTACACATAAAGAACTATATCAGTACCAAAAAAAGAGGAGTAATCTCAACCCACCATGTCATAAATCAACCATATCGTAACCCGAGGGCCTTGTCTCACCCGGAACCATAACATACTATGTGCACATAGGCCACATTATCTCTTCGTTGTGGCGAACGGTAATCATAGACCACATTATCTCTACGTTGTGGCAAACGGCACATTATCTCTACGTTGTGGCAAACGGTAATCATAGACCACATTATCTCTTCGTTGTGGCGAACGGTAATCACTTAAATTACTATGAGCACTTTAGCCCATGGGCCGTATTATCTCTTCGTTACGGCGAACGGAATTCTTAGGGACTATGAGCACTCAGCTCATAGGCTGCATTCTCTCTTCGTTGTAGCAAATGGCATCATAAGGACTATGAACACTCAGCTCATAGGCTGCATTCTCTCTTCGTTGCAGCAAACGATGTTCTTACATAGAAACCACAGTGGATAAACAACACATAACTTTAAATAATTCATTAAAATCAAACCAGACTGTCAAAGAGTAGCTCATCTCATTCTTTCAAACTTCAAAACAAGATCATCACAATTTTATTTCAAATCAATCCTTATTCACATAATCACCAATGTCGTCAACTCGAAAAATTAAAATAAATAACTTGAGCAATATCACAAGAAACAACATGAACATTTTTAGAACCATAGAATCTAAACCAATAGTTAGAGAAATAATTTATAGTGATATCATGTATCCTCAAAATGCTCATAAACATTAAAACCAATTTTTTTTCTCAAAATAGAAATAACATTTCAACTCATATTCGTATGAAATTTTATCTTTAAAGCAGTTCACTTCTACATATATAAAAATATAGCTATAGGAAAAATGCCACTAAGTAGATTAACTACTCACAACTATGAAGAACCAACGAAATCTCTTCTAGAGCCTTCAGGATGAGCTACCGAAGTATTTTCCAACGAATCTGAGCAACAATAAATAGATAGAAAAGGGATTAGGGACAAAACCCCAATTAGAGAACTTAGGTTTTAGAGGAACCCATGAAAATCTAATATTGAGCTCTTTCACTACTATATACCAACACCCACAACTCAAAACATTCCTCAAAGTAAATTTCTATACTCATTGAGGTGAATTTTAGAATGGGACAACTAAAAAATGCCCCATGAATGGGAAAGTTCTTTTTTACTTGCAACCGTGGGTTTTTTTGTTATTGAGCAATTAGACTTCCACCCCAGTATTTGTTAAAAACATAAAGTGGTCCAACATCTATTTTTGTCATTAGACTCATTACCACGCCTTTTTGTTCCATTATACTATAACTGAAACGCGAATTAAATGTCACCTATTATGTATCCCTAAGTCCGACAAAGCAATTGGTTAAGGATTTAATTAGAATTCACAGTCGTGTAATTTTTTTTTACATATATATATCAAATCATATTTTATTATATAGATATTTGTGGAAATATTTTAGAAAGTAATGCTATCATGTGATACTATAATGAGATATAATTAGATGTTTGTATAAAAAAATTTACACTATTAGTGCATAATAATTAAATTTATTGTGTAATCGGATGTGTTAAATGTGTCATTATGCCAAATTATATGACAAAAAAAATGTGCCAGAGTCATGGTTCAACATGCCGGATCTGCTCATCATTTGAGTGTGTCTTTGAATTAAAGTTGGTAAAAGTAAGTTTGGAGCAAACTCAGTTTACAAATTAAGTTTGGTTAAAAATAAGTTTACTCTAATGTGATTTGTGTTTGGATACTTTTGTCTCAAAAATATGTTAGGCAATGAATTTTGTTTGGATGATATTGATCAAAAGCACTTTTAAATATGTAATTATTGCTTATTAATGATCTAAACAGAAAAGTAAAAATGAGAAGTAACCCTATTGTCTATTTTACTTCAAACTAGGTTTGGGGCCAAACTAAGTTTTGAAACTAAGAACCAAACATCATAAAACTGATGCAAACTGAGTTTGACAATCCAAAAGTACTTTTAGGGAGGCCAAATTGCAATCCAAACATGCTCTGAGACGTTTGAAGCTAGCTTCGTTGCTTTGGCGGAGTCCTGTATTAGAGCATTCACAATAGAGCATCTTATTTTGAGGTGCTTAAGTTAAGTGGATCTCACAAGTATACATCACTATTTTTTATTTTTTTTTGAACTTAAACATCTTATAAGCATTCTATCTTTCCAACCCAACATCTCCAAAAAAAATTCTTAAAAGGATTCACCAATAACCTCACATCGTTACATTTCACCAATAATAACTTTCAATTTTTTAATTTGATTTTTTTATTTATAAAGCAAAACATGACTCATCATGTGCTTAAAGAAAGTTTTCCGATTGATCAAAAAAATGTGCTTAAAGAAAGAGTGCTTAACTAAGTACCCATACTTAATAAGTATCTCAAGAGAAATATACTCCAATGCAAAAATCTTAATAAATATCGATGCTTATCTGGTGAAATACTTAATAATATCCTTGTTGGAAATGCCTTTAGTTTGTTCACCGTCATCAACAAGCATAGGAGAAAAAATAAGCATAGGAGAAAAAATGTAAGACGCCATGGAAGGTTTATTTTTGTTCGATTTGTAAAATGAAATCGTAAGTTTTATTTTTGCATTAGTTTTATTTTTTTTAAGCAAATTTTTTCATTAGTTTAAACACCACTTATTTACATTCTACTTTGCTCGATTAATACGTACTAGTTTTTTTTTTGACTAAAAATACGTACTAGTTTTAAAAATATGTAATTAGTATATTTTGATTACAACGGTGGTTATTTTTTACGAAAGTTTTCTTTTATTGCACTACAAAAATCTATGGAATTACTGTGCAACCTTTCATAAAAAAATCTGAAACTTAATCTATGGAATTACTTAAGCACCTGCTTTTATTGCACTAAACGACAAATGGTTTTTGTGGTTCAATATCTAATTTTTCAAATCCACAGGGATTATTTTTGCAAATATTTATAATTCATTAAAATACCTAACGAATAGGTTCTTGGTAACTCATCCTAGCCATTGAATAAAATATTATGTTGGCCGGATTATATCTATGACTAATACTTCCTTTTCCATTCATGGGACGTTTTTGGCTTTCCCATTGTAAACGGCACCTACTCATGGGTTGTAAATTTTACCTCAAAGAGTTCCAAAGAAACAGTTTCTAAAAATGGGTATTGCCCCCTTTTACCCAAAAACACCAACCCTTCACCTTCACTTCTCATGATTGCATACAACTAAGATGAGATTGCAAGAAAATGGTGGAAAAATAGTAAAAGATGATGTAGAGTTGTTGCTTTCTCCTATCTTCTTCCTCTCGACACCCCACCCTCTCCTCTTTCATTCTTTGTTTTCTCTCCTTTCCCCTATTTCTCTCTGTTTTCCCGTGTGTGTGTTTTTTCGGTGGTGGTGTGTGTTTTATGTGTTGGGGGGGGGGGGTGTTTATTATTTTATTTTTTCTTTTTTTTTCCATTTATCTAAGCGGGGCGTTTCAGGCCCAACACACTCCGTCAATAAAAAAAATAACACACTTATTCAATCATTTTAAAAAACCATTAACATTGTATAATGTATATTTTGAGTATGAGGTAAAGGAATAGATAAAGTTGGAATCTCGGGTTTTTTTTTATCAAACGGAAAATAATTGGAATCTCGGTGCTAATTTGAGAGGATCAATATCATTATTTTCAAATATTAATAATATTTTTTTTGATAAGAATTAATAATATTTTTATGTCACATGTTATGATTTGCGAATATTGTCCATGGTTACGTGCATGCAATATGTAAATTCTGAAACCAACATCTGTTTGAAATTGAAATGAAGGTGACCTGAAAAGGCTGAAACCGACAATATTTCTTTTTATAGACTTCCAGTATTGCAAAGCAAAATTATAATTTTTTAATGTTGTGAGTGATGTTTAGATACACTTTAGTACACATCTACAAATTAACACTCTGATTTAGTTGAAGACAAGCCATTACCTTCAACATTAAGATGAAAAAACATTCCTTATAATAATAATAATAATAATAATTCACACAATTGAGATTCAGAACGACACGAAACGTACGTGTCAACATTTTTTGGGGGAAAAAAAGTAAAAAATAATCAAAGTGGCATCGCTATGGTATTTGATAAACAACAATGATACATGTACATTTATTTTTTTTTAACACCTATCCAACACCTATTTTTGTTTTTATCTCTCTCTTTCTATCATATCATTTATCTAACACATCTATCATTTATCTCTCTTTTATTTCTTTCTCTCTCTGAGTGTTAAATAGGTATTGGGTGTCTATGAATCATTTTTCTTTGCCAAATTGATAAAAGCCGAGGGGAAGAGTGCGTAAAGCATGACCTGTACTGGTTGCTGTTAGCATTGGTCTTCTATATTGGAATTACCTTGTCTACTCTGAAACGAAACGCGATCACTTGTCTCCTCTCCGGCAACCCGTAGCAGTCAAAATAACCTCCACCGACTCCGATATGGACAACTCCGGTTAGTCCTTCTTCCACTCTCTTCTCACACTTACTTACGTCCATCGCGTCTTTTCTTCCCTCAATTTACCGTTACTCGGTTTTACAAATGTTTTTTATGTTTAGAATTTCAATCCTAACAATAAGAGTTTACTGGTTTCACATGCTGTGAGTTCTCGGAAACTCTCGTCTCCCAAGCTTCAATTTGGGTGTAATCATATGGATTCGGCGTTTTGTGTGCCGTGCTTAAAATTGACGCGGCTCTTTTTCGCTTTCGTTTTTCCTGCTGGATTAAAATTTTTTTATCGTGTTATCGCTCTAGAGATCGTACCGATCTATGGCGGTTACTGGTTATGGCTGCTGTGTACAATGAGGTTTGAAAGGGCTTATGCATGACAATCGACAATTCGACATGATCCATGAGCTTACTTGAAATTTAAGTGTGTAGTTGTATTTGAAATTACCGTGTTCTGAAAACAACTTGAACTTAATTTTGAGATGTGAGTGAGGGGGAGGGGCTGTGTATATGAATGCTGTGGGGTTTAATGGCTCTGATATCCTTAAAAGTTTGTTTATATGCAACCTTGTTTTTGTCTTTCCCTTTTTCGTTTTCTTCAATTCTTTAATTTCGATCTGGATAGGATGCAAGTAGAAGCTTGCAAAAGCTTAGCGAGTTATGCATTATTTATCTCATGCCAATTAGCTAGTTGCTCTACTCCCTCTAGTTAAACGAGATAATTACAAAAATAAAGTTTAAAAGGAAGACATATTTAAAATTATGCATCACATTTTTACTTTCTTTTGAGGAATGGATCCGGCGGAATTATAGGAGACTGTTCTTTTTGGGAAAAAAAATTGCAGATAGTATATTGATATTGAAAGGACTCTGTACTAAGGTGTTTCAATTTAATTGCTTCATCATATGTTGATACATCTGGCAGGAAATCCTCAAGATGTGGTTGTGCCACCAGTTGAAGGTGTTGCTGGAGGTGGTACAGCTTATGGGTGGAATGATGGTGGCACACAGGGTTTGGATCATCTCAAGGGATCAATTGACCCTACAGAAATTCCAACTAGGGACTTAGTGCATGTATGGTGCATGCCAAACACGGCAAACGTTGGACCTCAAGATTTGCCTAGACATTTGGAGCCTGTTAGTATTTTTATCTTTTGTTATGCGTATATTCCTACTCATCTGTAGGTACTCTTGTGGCGTATTATTTAAAATTTGTACTACAGAACAGAATATATATAAGCATCACAATTTATTTTGTGTGATAATTACTTGTAAATTGACTATATTCACACATTAGATGCTTAACTATACTTGATGCAAGTTTCGGCAGCTATGCCTGCTACAAAAATCACAATTATTTTATATATATATGGTTTTCTTAATACATGAGTTTGGTACTCCAATTTTTAATTGTACTAAGTTAAGGATATGGGTGGAATATTGCTCAATAGATGATGCACGTATGACTTTCACTTTTGGAACTTTTCAGTTCTCTACCTTAAATTTGAGGCTGGAGTTTATGCATGAAGAAGTTGTAGAATAGTATTGGACTGAAGAAATTATAAAATTCTAAAGCATTTTCTATTTAGCTTCTGACACTAGAGTTTTTACTTGTAGATAAACCTATTGGCAGCTAGAAATGAGAGGGAGAGTGTGCAAATAGCTATCAGGCCAAAGGTTTCATGGGGTGGTTCTGGTGTTGCTGGGACTGTGCAGGTTCAGTGCAGTGACCTATGCTCCCCTTCTGGAGACAGGTTGGGTTTTTTTTATATTGTATGGAACAAATGTATGATTTACTTTGATTTATGCTGACATCAGCATTGGCAGACTGATTGTTGGGCAGTCACTACAGTTGCGGCGGGTGGTTCCCATTTTAGGTGTACCTGATGCTCTTGTTCCCCTTGATCTTCCAGTTAGTCAAATAAACCTATTTCCAGGGTACTTGTCTGATTAATATTTATTTGCTGAGTTTTTCTTCCAGTGCTCTGAGCACAAGATGTTGGATGATTTACTACTTTTCACTCTGTTTTTTGGCATTATTTTGCTTGTTCAGGGAAACTACTGCTCTTTGGATCTCCATTGATGTTCCAAGTGCTAAACCTCCAGGACAATATGAAGGAGAGATTATCATTACTGCTATAAAAGCAAATGCGGAGTGAGCCTTTTTCTTTTAATAATTTTGTTGTTTCCGATTTTTTTTTTCTGCAAATTTTAATTCACAACCCTTCTTTGTCAACTTCAACCATTGTACAGATCTCCTATCCAAAGTTTAAGCAAGGTTGAGAAACATCAGCTGTATAGAGAGCTTAAGGAATGCGTTGACACTGTTGAGCCCATTGATGGAAAACCGTTAGATGAAGTGGTGGGTTTTGTTTCCAACAGTTTGTCATTCTGATAATCATTTTAACCTTGATATTATCATGGGCTTTTCATGTAAGCATGTATTTTTTAGGTTGAAAGGGTGAAATCTGCAAGTACATCTTTAAGAAGGATTCTTCTGTCTCCATCATTTTCTGAGTTCTTTTCAGATAATGGGTCAGTAGATGTAATGGATGAGGATGCCATTTCAAGTCTCTCTCTACGGGTGAAGTTAAATATCACTGTTTGGGAATTTGTACTTCCCGAAACTCCTTCTCTCCCTGCTGTATTTGGTGTATCCTCTACCCATATTAAATGTCAGACTAGCAAACCTATTTTATTTTCTTTTATTTATTATTTTTCATAACACTTTATTGTCTAAGTTGGGCTATTATATTAGATGCTAAAAACTTCTGCTTACTAGTTAATTAATACAAAGTACAAACAAACTCTGGGAATAAATATGATACTGCCACTGATTGTTTAACTTGTACTGCTTATTTTTGCATTTTCCATTCACTATGCACTTTAGGTCTATATTTTCGTGAAATAAGGGAAGTTTATTTGTTGCACACTTTGTTGTGTCCTTTACTCTACACTAGATATCTGATACTGTAATTGAGGATCGCTTTGGTGTTCAACCTGGGACAGAAGAGTGGTATGAGGCATTGGATCAGCATTTCAAATGGCTTCTTCAATATAGAATCAGCCCCTATTTTTGCAAATGGGCTGATGGTATGCGTGTTTTGACATACACATGTCCCTGGCCAGGTATATTTCTGAGGCAATAAATTTGACAGAAACAATCGCAGAAGAAGAAACAATAGCATTGCTGAATATTTCCCTCTTGCCACTGCAGCGGATCATCCAAAATCAGATGAATATTTTTCGGACCCACGGTTGGCAGCATATGCTGTGCCATACAGACAAGTAGTCTCCGGGTATACAGTCAGTTGTCCCTGTTCCCTTCTGTCAGGTATATTTGCAATGAAAACTGATGAGATTCAATCCACCTGTTGATGTGCCACAGTAGTGATGCGGCGAAGGATTACTTGCAGAAACAAGTTGAGATATTGAGAACCAAGAATCACTGGAGAAAAGCTTACTTTTACTTGTGGGATGAGGTATAAACATGTGTGCTACCATTTACAATATAATAAAATGCCCCAGGATGACGTCTTAGTTTAGTTATCTCCCTTTATCCTAACTTTGGATTGGATAATGCTATTAAGAAAATAAAATCAGCCAAGTGACTTTTGCAGTAATCATTGGTTAATTGTTTTTGTTGTTTTCCTGTTTAATTAAAAAATTTAGTAGCTTCATTATATTTTGATTTTCCTAGGTGATATAACTATTCCTCTAGTGAGATATTCGCACAACAAAATCATGTGAAAATTGTGTCTATCTCTCTCTTCCTAAATATTAAATAAGTGAGCCCTTATCAAAATTTATAAATATTTAGGAAAAAAACAGATAAACACAAAATTTTCACATGAGAGGATCTGTTACCACAACTATGTACTTGGTCCAGTTTACTATGATCCTGATACGCTAATTCGCTTTCATATTTTTTCAGCCACTGAATTTGGAACAATATGATTCTGTTCGCAGTATGGCCAGTGAGATTCATGCTTATGCTCCAGATGCTCGTATTTTAACTACATATTATTGTGGTATGTGTTATCTATCTTAAATTATTCTAACCTAACCTTTACTATGTGTGTAAAATACATGATAATTTCTCCCTTTTGATGTCATTTAAGTTGTTTCTCATATTGGTAATGGCTTTGGCTTATTTGGCATATGCACTTTTTGGAATGACTGCAAATATATCACATGGTTATGACAGCTGGCTGTAATTATATTCTAAATTAGTTGATTGGATAGCTTAAACTGGTGTCGACCATTCATAATTACTGTTATTTGATCAAAGAATATTTTTGTTGGGGATGTGACTGCAGTTTCTTTCTGCTAAATTTTTCCCATCTTTGATTCTTTAAATTACTACTATGTGAATAATAGTTTTGCCAGGGATATTTATGCAGTTTCTTTCTGCTAAATTTTCCCATCTTTGATTTTGTTTAAATTACCATATTTTCTCATTTTTAACAAATTAAACCTTATAATAAGATTTTGGGTAGAATGGTAAACATTGTTTACTGACAGATCCTTGGGATTTAATTTTTTACCTGTACTAAATCTTCTTGGTAGGTAAAGTCCGACTTCAGATTGTATCCGACAGTAATGCATCCAAGTTATTCTTGGCAATATAAAGCATCCATCACATGTACCAGGGGAAAAAAAGCAAAAATCTGCATCTGCGTTTGTGTTATATGATACCCAATCACAAATTGGCTTCATTGATTATTGCTTTTGTTGTATGTTTCTGATTGTGGGAGATGCTTCTTCAATTAATTCATATATCATTTGATGACTCCATCAAATCAAAATTTATCTCAGCTTTCTCCACCTAGTACTTTCATTTCAACTTCTGTAGTTGATTCTTCATTTTTCTGAATGTATCTTATTGCATGATTCTTGTTTTATGTAGGGCCAAATGATGCACCTCTTGCACCTACTCCATTTGAGGCTTTTGTAAAGGTTCCAAGTTTCCTACGTCCTCATAATCAAATTTATTGTACAAGGTACTGCTCTATATTGACTGCATCCCTATCAAGAGTTTGGTACATTTTATTTTATCATGCAACTTCCAGCCATTTACTGTTTGCTTGGCCGTAAGTGTTTCATTATATTTTTTGGGGATTTCTTGTCATGATTTAATTATTAGGTTTATTTTTTTAATTCTTTGTGGGTTACAGTTTAAGGTCTTCTTGCAATTTAAACTAGGTACATTTGTGATCTAAACTTAGTATTGATATCAATTACAAGTCTCAGAATCTCAATTTATTATCCTTTTTCTCCTCACTTCCCCTTTCTAAAATCTGTGGTGATGCAGTTTCTAGCTGTGGCTGGATGTTCCGGAAATCTACTTGTGTAGTGAGACTTCAGTTATGGTGAAACAATTTTTTGAAACGTCAATTTATATGATCTGTTTGGTGAAGCAATTTTCAGAATTGGTGATATTCCATTTTTTCCCTTCCGCCAAAAGCAGCTAGATACTGTATCTTGCTCATTTTTTGTTGAAGAAAGTTATCATCTAAATTGGTTCAGTTGTTTGGGTGAGAGGTTTTGTGCTTCCCAGTTCGTAGAGGACCAAAAGCGCCCCTTCTCCAACTTCCTTGACCACATCTATATTCTTAAAGCTTTTGTGCTGTGGTTCACTTTCATACCCATAAGTTGTCCTTCAGTAAAAAGTGCAACTTGAACCTCGGTTAGGTTACTGAACTGGTGTTATTATGGATATCATGATGGCCTTATTTCTTAAGTCTTATTTTTTGTGCCTGTGGAAGAAACAAATTTTACAATGGTGAAAATAAAAGAGGGAATGAAGAAATTCAAAAGTCATCTTTCATTAAGCATGCTAAGAAATTGAATTTTTCTTTACAGTGAATGGGTCCTGGGCAATCGAGAGGACTTGGTCAAGGATATTATTGCTGAATTACAACCAGAGAATGATGAGGTAATATTATAATTTCATTTTTTTTCCTTGGTTCTGTTATTTGGTTTGTGCCCTAAATTTCTGCTGAGTTGGTTGATTTTTCCCCCTCATCAACACTGATTGAACAAAATCACTTAAAACATATAGTAAGATCTCTTGTAGGCTATATGAGTTTTCTATTTCTTGAACTAAGCATGCAGTGGATTTCTTATGATAATGGCTTTAGTCTGCCTGTTTGCAAAGAGGTACACCCAATATTACAATATTTCCTCTGCCCCCTCCTCCCCAAAATGAAAAAAAACTGCAAACTGGTTCGTGCAAGATAATATCCCATATCACGGAACTTCTGCATATTGGCTTATTTAAGGAATTCATTGTGCTTTATTATGCATTATTGGATATGAAAGTCTCGATACCTCCCACATGCACACCGATGTCTGTGCACAATGTATCTAGCATTCTTCTCCCATGTCAATGATGATGTGCAAATTAAATATTTGTGGAAGATGTCAGGTGCCTAACAAAGCCTGGGAGGATTTGAAATTTTTAGTGAGTTTGAACTCCCATTTTCTTTGATTCTCAACAGCCAACATTATAACATTGCAATTCTAACTCCTTGCAAAAACATTTTTGGGGCTAAAGACGTTGGTTGATATTCACAAACAGTGGGTTAAAATCTATTATCAATTTAAGTGGGTACTAATGCCAAAGTGATTGGTCTGTTGCACTGTGAATATTTATTCAATAATTCTGTTTAAATAATATTTGAGAGATGAATGCAAGAATTCCACGTTTGTTGGTTCTAAGCAGAGTGCAAAAATCCTAGACCAGAGGAATAACTAATGCATAGTAGCATGCGTATTACTATTGTGCTGGTGCATATAGTCTTATTTGCTCACTAGAGGCAGGTGGTTTTGTTATAGGAATGGTGGACGTATGTCTGTATGGGACCATCAGATCCTCATCCAAATTGGCATCTTGGAATGCGAGGCACTCAACACCGGGCTGTCATGTGGCGTGTGTGGAAAGAGGGTGGCACAGGATTTTTGTACTGGGGTGCCAACTGCTATGAGAAGGCAACTGTAGCCAGTGCAGAGGTGATTGTCTAGCTTGTTTATGTTTATCTCACGTTGGTAAAGAATGGAGTTAGAACATGTTATACTGTATTGTTATTTTCCCACAATCTATATTTTTGTGGAGACAGATAAAATTCAGGCACGGCCTTCCCCCTGGAGATGGAGTTCTATACTACCCTGGTGAGGTGTTCTCAACTGATCAACCAGTGGCTTCTCTTAGACTAGAGCGCATGCTTCATGGCTTGCAGGTAGAGTATTTATTTTTCCCTCATAATTTTGCAAATTTCTCAACAATGATGTATTTTGATGAAATACTTGTGTTGATACAATTTACATGGTTTGCCCATATATGTTCCTTGCAACATGATGGTCTATTTTCATGGCATGAGTTGGCATAAGTTGTAAGTAGTTTTTCTTTTACATTCTGATCTTAGATTCCTTGTTTGCCTTTGTTTAGGACATCGAATATCTGAGACTTTATGCTTCAAGATATGGTAGGGACGAAGGTATTGCGCTTTTGGAGAGAACAGGAGTGTATTTTGGTCCTGAGCGTTACACGCATGAGCACATGCCAATTGATGCAATGAGGGGACAGATATTCAATTCCTGCCGTTCATGAATTTCTTGTTACTGATACTGCATGGTTCGAGTGGTTCACATGGCGACTGCTGAAAAATTCAGGCTTCAGTGTCTAGCTTTAAAAGATGAGCCAATCGTCATCTCATCGAGAGATACATATGTTGAGCTGCGCAATTTGAACTGTGTAGATACGGAATGTGACTGTGATATACATTTGGAGCGAAGCTAGATGAGAGATCCGTTGTTCGTTGCGGAAATGTGTCAATCAACCGCACATCATATCAAAATGATCGATAGCAGTACAGATAGACTGACTGACAGTTAGGCCTACGTAAAGCATCGTATACTTTCACATATTTACTGCCTTAGCTTGCATGATACACGTGAAAAGTTGGAAGGATATATATATTTAGGGTATCGGGTAAACAATTTAATTAAGTATTTATCATATAAGTGCTAATAATAAGTTGTTTCTATAAATCAAAGAGAGAATGAAATTAAGGGTGTGTTTGGATAAATAGCTAAAGCATTTATTTAATAAATGACTATCCTATAAGTGTTTAACGTTATTTCTATAGTCGAAGAAAAAATGTGGTAAATTTAAATAAATTCTTTCAAATGCTCCCTTGAAAATGAGCTAAAATAGATCAAGTTTGTAAAATGTGGGTTCATTTATTGTTAATCTATTGTAGTTTTGAATGCATTAATATGACATTATGGTTAGTTGCAAGAAAGGGGATTAAGAAAAGGGCTTTTCCATGAGAGTATAAGACCCAGTTTGGATAAGTTTCTCCATAAGTACTTCTAGCATGTGTTTTTTAACTAATAATTTCTCATAGAAGTTGAAATCAATTTTTGCTCTTCATATTTTTCAATAGTTATCTTTTTTAATTTCTCCAAAAGTACCTATTTATCTATTAATGACTATTTAACATTTCTTCTTTTGCATATATGAGAAAAATAAAAAATAAAATAAGACTAACTTCTTCATAAGTCAAAAGTTAGAGTTTTTGTATCCAAACAGGATTGATTTCCTTTGTATAACATCTTTAATTAGGGTGGAACGACCTGCATTGTAGCGATTGTAAAAGGTTGACAAAAGAAACATTCATAAGAGGCTTGGTCCAAAAGAATGTTAGTGACTGGATACGGCAACAGGCTTCTTGCTCCCAACCCTGTGTCTCCGAACTCAGTTTTAAATCCATCTCCATTTCAGAAGTACCCAATTTCGTCCGTTTAGGGGGTTGGGGAAATACAACTCGCTCTTGCTTTTGTTTCTCAATTGAGGTGGGAAAACTCGCCCTCGCATGTTGTCCAATTTTTTTGTCTTCGGGTAAATTATATCTTAAGAAAATAGGAAAGTAAGAATCAAACATTTTTTACTTGAGAAAGTAAGAAATTTTATAGATATTATAGTATGTATTGTAATTAATAAACTACATTACTGATAATGGAATTATGGGATGAATATACAATTAGTAGTTTAATAACCAAATAATACACAATTAATTTAGTAGCCATCATGATTTTTGAAGGAGAGCCATCATGATGAAAATGGGCCTTCGTATCAAACGAGGAAACGGTTGAAAAGCAGGATAAAAATAATCAAATTTGAAATGATTACTCGTGGACATTTTTTTCATTTTTCCTTTTGACATTATGCAAATTGCAACGAAGCGTAGGGTCACAAAACTCACAACACCTTACAGGCTACAGCTGTGTTTTCCTCGTCCCATCAAACCCATATGGCAATGTATGTCAACTTCACGGCTTATATTTCCACATTTACACAAGTAGTTAAATCCAAACAAGAGCACAGCCATGTGTTTGTGATAATTTGAAAAGTAATTTTTTGAAAGGATTTTAAAAAGATGATAATTTATGTTTAGAATAAATATGATCAAGGATGCTCTTAAGTGTATAAAAATTGAGATGACTTTTTTTTATGATAAAATTGAGATGACTTTAATTGTAACTAAACAATAAAAATTATATAAATGAGAGAAAATATACAATAAATATATTTACCGTTGTACATGCTCTAACAATTGTACGGCATGAACTTATTATGAAGATATGAACGTTGGTTTATAAAATGTAATGATAAGAGCACCATGAACTCATAACCTCAACCCTTAATTTGTTAAATAATAGATAGATAAATGACTTACAATTATATGTGCATCATAGACCCAAAGTTCTAAGAATCCATGCTAAGGAAGGAGCACCTCAACTAGTGTGTGTTTGGATTGGCATTTTCAAACTAGACTAGAAGGCCCTTCCCCTTTATCATCACCATCATGGCACCCTATGAAAGAAAATGAATTTACCTTTGCAATTTGCATATCCTATATTCTTATTTGTACTCAATATTTATTATTACACAATTCATACTTCATTTTGAATGAAAACATATTTTCAATTTGATGCACATTTTTTGTTTTCCAAATAAAAATTATTGTGTCATTATAATATTGAAAAATAACAAAGTCTTTACGTGCACAGCAGGTGGCCCATCCTGGCATAACAAAATATTCATCTTTAAGGGGAATTAGTCTGACAATGATACACGTAGATATATCCTGTTTAAGAACAATAAAAGTTTACTTTACACAAAAAAGGACAACCCCTTTTTAAGTAAGAAAACCATCACATAAAATATTGGTTTTGTTCTATAATATAGCGGTACTGGCAAATGTCCATTTGTTCTAATAAATTGGCTGATCTACTATCTTACAAATTATTAGAATAGTTTCTAAATATAAAATATTTTAAACATGGCAAGATCTGTGTCACATAATCGAAGTGCTCCAAACATTTTACCACTTATTAATCATCACGCGACTATAGTTCGAGGGCATGAACATGACTGAATGGAATTCACAATCGTCTGGTATGAAACCCTAATCAGCGATAGGTGTGAAAGCCAGAAAGAAAAAACCAATCTGACAATGAGCTGATCCATTAATGATTTGCGAAATTGCTGTGATTTTCATATAAGGTCAGATGGTCCCTCCGTGGAAGTCTGTTTCTTTGGGAGCTTTAAATTATAATTTTTTTTACATAAAAATCCACACTCTTTCACCTGAGAAATAATATGTATTATATTTTATTTTATTTAATATAATTAACATTCTTGTCTATATCTACGTCAAAAAAAAAAAACTTCTTGTGCACATCTTTTTTATTTTTTTGATTTCTAATATTACTAATATATAGTTTTAAACTTGTATAATCAACTGTGTGATGATAAAAAATAAAATAAAGTTTTTTGAAAAAATTTCAAAGTCAATCAAATGACTATGTAAAATTTTATTTTATTTTTTAAAAAAATTATAATAAAATATTCAATAATAAATACTAATGACATGAAAAGTTGTAAAAGAAGTAAAACAAGGGTTTCAAAGTTGACTGAATAAATGGTTCGAAGTTATTGACCATAACCCATTTATGTTATATAAAATAAAGTATTATATATTTATATTTCAAGGAGGAAAATATAAATTTTGATATAAAAAAGAGAAAAGTATAATTTAGATTTTTCTAAAAAGAAGGTAAGTTATCCAAAAAAATCAAGTTAAATAAATTTAATTAAAATTAATCCGTTTAAACTTTTATCTTATTTGAAAACCCAGGCCAAAACAACACTGACCTGCCCTGTTTTACTACATATACTACAAAGAACCTTTTCAAAAGGTACGCAAAAATTAGGCAGAGAGAATTAAAATAGTTACTCACTCCATAGTCGATCCGTTTAACAAACTACTAGACTACTAGTGCGCGACACGACAAGCACCGCTAGATGAAGTTGTTACCGACAATGACAAAGGTCCCTCAACCCGGTTATTGAAACACGTAGACGCTAGGATTCGCTTTATTTGCCACGGGAAATAGGGGTGAGCACGGGTCCGAGTCATCCATAAATCCAAATCGGTTCAAATCGAACCAATTTGTTTTTTTTTTGGATTTTTGGTGATTATCGAGTCCAATCCGGACCAATCCGATAAAACCCGCTTTGGTTTGGTTTGGTTCACATATTCCACTTTCTGAACCCGTGAATCCGAACCGGTGAGGTGGCATATGTTAATAAAATATTATTATTATTTTTCCTAACCCTAGCCTTATTACTTATGCTGCTGAGTGAGAGTGAGAGTTTCAAATTCTGAATACTGGACTTCAGGCAGTAGCGCAACGGACCCCTTCTCCCTTCATCTTCCTCCGCCACAAGCCACCCAATCAACAGCAGCTCCACCGTGCTGTTGGTCATCAGCTCGTCGAAGGCTTGAAGGCTTGCTTCACTGTTCTCCCTCGTGCATTGCCTCTTCCCCTTCGTCTCTACAAGAAGTCGCCGCCGCACCAGAAGCAGCCTTCCAACATCTCCACCGCGAGCGTCGACAGCAATCGTGCGTTCCTCGACAACCACCGCGAGTTTGACAACAATCGCGTTCTCGACAGCCTTTGCGAGTTCGATAGCAACTGTACGCTCCTGGACGGCCACCGCACATGGATCTCTCTCCCCCCACTATCCTGGCGGCACTCCCCTCACCCCCCTCCTCTGTTGTTAGTGCGTGTATGTTTGTTTAGGTTAGGGTTTCAGACCCTTTTGCCCCTTTTGTTTTTTGTCAAGAACCCTTTTGGCTAAGTTTAATTTATTTTTGTTAGTGTTTTTGTTGGGCTCAAGCCTCTTTAGGATTTTTTTCATTTTTTCTTTTCTACTTTCAGTTGTTTTTTTTAAAATCTATTAAACCCGATTGGCCTGGACCGAACCAACCCATTCTTAATCGGGTTGGTTCGGTTCAGATTTGACTAAAAAAATTGCATAAATCCGATCCAACCCGTACTCATCTGATCGGTTTGGATAACGGATTTAGGCAAATCCGATCCAAACCGGCCCGTGCTCACCCCTAACGGGAAACCACAGCAATATAAAATTGCTATTAAGCATAGGGGATGTTCAAAATCGAACCGATCCAAAAATTAACCACAATTCGATCTAAAAAAATCGAAGTTTTTGGATTTTTGGTTTGCAGAACCGAGCTTCTCGGATTTCGGATCTCTTCACTAAAATCGAATCAAATCGCAACTTATACAAAAAATCAAGCAATTTTTCATATTTTATTTTATATATTAAAAGTGATGAAATTCTAGTACAAGACTAGTGTGTTAAATGAACATCACCACCATGATATTGACTTATAACTTTGTAATAATGGAAATAAATATGAACAATTTTTTTTCAAATTGTGGCCAAGTACTTAAATATTAGATAGATTATATTTATGCATTAAAATGAATAGTAAACGGTGAACATATTGTCATAGACGAAAAAATTTAACAAACGACATAAGTTATATGTAATTATTTACCTTAAAAAAATTACAACCGCAAAAAACCAAAAATCGGTCCAGTTTAAACCGCATTACTTTGGATCAGATCGGATATCTTTAAGAAAGCAAACTGAACCGAACCGCATGTTCTTTTAAACTTTAAATCGGATAGCTTTTTACCTCAAAACCGAACCGAGCCGCGAACATCCACAATGAATTGAAAGCTGAAAATATATTAATTAAAATAATCATAACAAATATAAAAATTTAAGTTAAATGTTTTATTTTTTTTTGCACGAAATTACTTTGCCATACATGTTAATTAATGGATAACAGTGAAAAACATAAAGCATTCATCAATTTATAAAAAAAAAAACAGAGAATGACGTTATTAGAATTGTTTACAAAACGAGTTGGAATGGGTTTGACCAACTCTAATTTTTAATCGGAGTGATTCTTGAGACTCAAACTTGATCATCATTTGGACCAAAAAAAAACTTGATCATCATAAACAAACAAAAAACTCAATAATATAAGGTTTAATTAATGTCAGATTTATTTAGAATGGAATTTCGTTAATTTGAAATATGAGCTAAACAAAATCATTATAATAATGGTTGAAAAATAAACAATTCATCTAATTAATAAATATATCATATATTATATATTAGAACTTATTTGGATATATGTGATATTTTTATACTTGTTTATTTTTGTGACATTATTAAAAAGGGAATAATGTATCATTCTACGAGTTTACATGTAAACTGTAGAGTGTATTTTAGAAATAAATAGAGATTGAAATTAAAAATCCTAACTAAAAGGATAACATGAGATTGTGACTTTAATCCTATAAAATTATAAGTAATAGATATTGTTTTGTCAAAAAAAAAAGTAATAGATATTGTTATATACTATACAGGTATCAAAAGCATTTAGGTGGAATTAAGAAAAAATTTATTTTAGTAAAAGGTGCTTTGAAAAGTTTTTTTTTTGTGCCGAGAAATCTTCTCAACAAATTAGAAGTAACCCATGTTTGAAAAATGTTTTCATGAATTTTAAAGCACCGACAAACAGTTTTTCAGACACGTACTAATACATAAAGCGAGTTTCATTTTAACCTCAATATTATTTTGCTTACAAAAGAGTATTAGATCCTAAACAATAGGAAACAATTTAGGATTTTCATTTTTCTTTCACCTATGCATTAATTTATATTCAGTTGAAAAATAAATAAAGCTTAATCATCGATTGTTTTATTATCTGGGATAGAACTTGGTATTAGTCGGACTCATTCTTTTAAATAGAAAACATTGACCACATAACCTCGTAGTTGCTTTAAGTGAATCCATAATCATGTTTTTACCAACTCTTGTTTCGGGGATTAAAAAATAAATTAACTTTGACTGAAATTTATGTTCAAATAAAAAATAAGATTAGTTCAATTTTTTTTTACTGAAAGATAAGTCAATTGTTAAAAAAATTAATTACACAAATTTTATTAAATTTACCAGTCATTAAATATACACATGTAATACTTATTATTATTTCCTATTACTAATTAAAATTATTAAAATATTTCTCACTAAATTCATGAACTTTTCTCTTGTTCCATAGGAGTATGTACCTATTTAGATTGACTTATACATAGCTTATTTGAGTTTATTTATTTATATAAGCTCTTATCAGTGTATTTGGTAGAGTTTATGAAAACAACTTATGACTGGTTCATAGGTTATTTTGGGCTTATTTTCATAAATTACGCAGGATAGCTTATCAAAATAGCTTTCAGTTTATATGAAATCGGTTTCACCATATTATTTCTTCGATTGTAAAATAATTTATATAAAAACACTTATCATATAAATATTTATGTCATAAGTATTTAAATAAGTTGTTTTTCAAAGAGACCCCAAATTCAAAAAGAAATACTCCATAGTAAGTCAACAGTAACGCCTTCACTCTTCTTGGTAACTCAACCATGGTTAACTTGCGCCGCTTTTGCCCAGTAACCAGTTAGTAATTTTCGGATACATATGAATACCACACTCATTTCATTTGCAAAAAATTGAAATAATTACTCTCTCCCTCTCCCTCTCCCTCTCTTACAGAGGACTGTTGAAATAATCACTCTTCAGTCTTCACTCCGCCGCCGCCGCCTTACAGGACCATCGTACAACACCGGCGGAGAACGTTGAATCGCCGTCTCATTGGGAACAGTAACAACTCTCTTCGTTCTATCGACAAACCCAAAACATTTTCCCCAAAAACCAGTGTTCTCACAATACAAAAGGGGAAAGTTGGAAAATAATAATTAATTCCGCAGGCTCACTCACAGTTGACCGGTGATCCTCGTGCTCTGCCTCATTGAAATAGGTAAGTTGAGCTTTCACTCAGTTTCCATTCCAAGTAGAAGAAGAATCTGAGATAGATAGTTTTTTATGATATAATAATAATCAATCATAACCAGTTCATTGAATTGATTGAAGCAGCCATGACGGAACCTCAGAATCCTTCACCAATGCCACCGCCACCACCGCCGAAAAAGAAGCGAAGCCTACCTGGAATGCCAGGTAACACATACACGCACACGCACCTTTTCAATTTATCCATATGATTATAAATTAATTAATAAATATATCTACAGTCTATGCTTAGGTTGCTTTTATCATTACTTTTCAAGGTTGAGTTTATGAATATTGAATGGGTTTCACTTTTCACCTTCTCAGATCCGGATGCTGAGGTGATTGCTCTGTCACCGGAGACTCTGTTGGCGACGAACCGTTTCGTGTGCGAGATCTGCAACAAGGGATTCCAGCGAGACCAGAACCTGCAGCTTCACCGGCGGGGACACAACCTGCCGTGGAAGCTTCGGCAGAGAGCGAGCAAGGAAATTATCCGCAAGAAGGTGTACGTGTGCCCTGAGCCTTCCTGCGTCCACCACGATCCGTCTAGGGCGCTGGGCGACCTCACCGGTGTCAAGAAGCACTTCTGCAGAAAACACGGCGAGAAGAAGTGGAAATGCGAGCGTTGCTCCAAAAAATACGCCGTAAAGTCCGATTGGAAAGCACACATGAAGACTTGCGGAACCAGAGAGTATAAATGCAACTGTGGCTCCTTGTTCTCTAGGTTTCCCCTCACATAAATGCTTCTTTATTCTTTACTTTTCTTTTCTATTTTCTAATTTAATGTTCCTAATAGGTAATACTATATATCTTATATATTTTTTGGTGATGAATTGAAAAGGAGGGATAGCTTTATCACGCACAGAGCTTTCTGCGATGTGTTGGCGGAAGAGAAAATAGCACTATCTGTTAGCAACGTTGTTGAGGCTTCTTCGCCGCCGACGCCTCCACTTACTCCGTCTACATCTGTGGTGTCTCCTACTTTGTCCATTCAGAGCTCAGGTAAAGGAAGTACTACTTTGTTTCCTATTTGGATTTGGATTTGGATTTGGATTTTCACTTCCGTTTCGTCGCTCAAAGCCGCGTGAATTTTTTTGGAATCGTTGCCGTCAACATTCAAGTTGCAAGATATTTTAATTTTGTAAAATAAAAAAAAAAAAGATAGTTTATTTTAGTGGGTTTTGGACGGATGACGCGGACATGATTTGAACTTGACGGATGCGTTTTTTTGTCTCGTAGCGATGCATCTTTTTTTGACTTTTTTTATATTTTTTTTCTCCGCCGTTGTGTACTAACAAAAAAAAGATACTAGTAATAATAGGAGGACCTTCTGGCCTGCGAGTAAGGAGAGAAGGAGGAGACTAATTAAAGCTGTACTGTATCCGTGTGTGTTGGGTTAGCTCATTTTTAACATTGTTTCTGGACGAGGAGCGACTGAGCCAAAATATGAGATATACTATATAATTATTAAAGGAGAGAATAACAGGAAAGGTCACCATAATTGCTTTCCTTTTTGCTCTAGGCATTCAATTCCAAGCGGCCTTTTCCCCTTAATGCTGTGATAATATATTTGTAAAAATAAAGGCCTCTTTCTTTTTCTTTTAGTATTCACTGTCTGATTCAGGTCAAATTATCTGCTTTGTTACTTTTTAAATTAAATTCTTATTCTGCGTTCTATGGCATCGGCTTTTGTTTACCCTCGTTTTTTTCTTCCATTGGAATCAGATATTCCGGAAAACCCAACGAGGCTGTCACCACCGCCATCTTCGAACGCAACGTGCTCAGTGAACACCGCCACAACCGTCGCCACTTCCAGTTCTGTTTTCACAAGTGTGTTGGCATCCTCAACCGTGGCTCCTTCCCAATCATTCACCAATCTCATGTCACCCCTGGCTCGCTCGGATTGCCCCGCAGTCACAGAACCCACAACCCTCTCACTCTCCTCACCACTCTATCTCTCCAACAACAATGACCCACCCCACCTATTCCCGGATCAGCATGACCCTCCTCATCACTACATTGCATCACCACAGCCACCTGCATTATCCGCCACTGCATTACTCCAAAAGGCAGCTCAAATGGGAGCATCCAATAGTGCATCCTTGCTTCGGGGTTTAGGCTTAACAACATCATCTTCCTGTGGGAGAGATCATAACAACAGTGTTAGCACCACATCAATGCAATGGAACGGGCATGGCCATGTAAAGCAAGAGAATATTGAGCCGGTGGCAGATAACCTTGGGCTTGGACTTCACTGTGGGAATGGGGGAGTCGTGGATGTGATGATGGGCTCAACGGGCCAGCCCATGACCCGTGATCTTCTTGGTCTAAGCATGAGTGGAGGAGCTGATCTTTCTGCTTTGGCTTTGCTCACGTCTTTTGGAGGGAACTTCGATTCATCCGGCCATGGTGGAGGAGTTCGCCCTTAATCCTTATAAGAAAATTGGGGACTGCTGAGTTGTGTCAGCTACAAAAACAAAGCTCAACGAGCCAGCCTTTCCAGTGGCCCACACTCCCCGCAGTTTTTGTGACGGGTAAATCAGCCAACTCATCTCTTGTTCTATATTATTCAGTTCGCTAGTGCGATAATGATGATAGGATAAAGTTAAAGTCACATTGTAAAACTAAAAAGTAGTTTTTCCCCCTCAATATTTACATGTATAAATTTCTTCTCGCTGTCTTTTCTGTAATAAGTGCGCTGTTAATTACTACCAAATTGTAGATATGGCTCCTTTTTTTGGATGCTTTTATTTCTGGTACTTTTCTTATTTATTATTTTATCGTGGCCAGGCCAACCTATCTTGTGTTACTTTATGCCGCATCATTTTCATTGTCTATCGATGATAAATATCATAGGATTGTCGGGGTTGAAATTCATGTTAGATCTATTAAATTATGTGGGTATCATTTCTTTTATAGTGAGTCTTCAATCATGTGGGTATCACGGATTAAACCACCACAAGTCGCTTGACCAACATAACACTTAACATTGCCCGTCCTCGGGTTTTATATGATTTTTGTTTCTCCTCATGAGAGTAGCTTTGTGGAAAAAAATTTGTGTTGTGATCACCAAGCCTTTTTTTTTGTCGTTTGATCACCAAGCCTTAGACAATTTATTTTTGAATGTTGAAGTGTACGTTTGAATTTCTATTTGGACAACCCAATTACATTATAAAGTGCCTCAAGCTCAAGATATTCGATTTATGCGCATTCATCTTTATGTTAATTTAGCCTAACAATGTTAGAAATCCAAATGAGTAAATAAAGTCTTACATTGGTTAAAAATTGTTTTAAGTGAAGAGAACATAAATATAAAAGAATTGTGATATTTAGACACCCACATAATTTCAACACTAATTCAACACCTTTATCTCTTTCTATCTCTCTCTATTTATCACATCACTTATCTATCACTCATTTCTCTTTTATATCTATCTTTCTCTAAGTGTATAATAGCATTTAGGTGTCAAAGCATCATTTTTCAATATAATAGCATTGCCCTAAAGATTTAAGTCAAGATGTGTCGGCCCTAAAGTTTTAACTTTTAAGTCAAGATGTGTCGGTCCATTATTCTAGTCTCATCGCGCATCAAACAACCCATCATTTCCTAGGTAGATAGACAAATTTCATCTCACAAAGAAAAATTGTGATTTTTGACCAAAAAGAAAAAAGAAAAATTGTGTTTTACAATTAAAAAATTATTTTCTTAGGTTAAAAAAAACTTAAATCATTCTTCATTGAAAAATAAAATTATTTACATCACTCAATATTGAAACTAGTTTAAAAGATTATATTAATTAAACATTTTGTTTAATGAGTTAAATTTGTTTTCGCAAAGTAAACACTTTACAACGGGACAATAAAATTTAAACTTGTGACCTTGTGAAAACTACACAAACTCCTTACCACTGGCGCAATGCATATGGAGATAATAAAAACACATGAAGACCAGAATTTCCCATCATACATCAAACTCTTGCCTCCGTCTTAATTGGCTTCTTCGCTAACTTAAATGCATCGAATACTGATTCCTTTTGTTGAACTGTGGCATTCTGGACACAACTCTCTGCATGAAGTGAGGACCTCTTTAATATCTCCAAAAGTGATACATTTGACTTTTGACCTTCGGAATTCGAGGTGGCATATTTGTTCTGTGTATTTCTTTGGAACTTGGCAGAAGCAGCTTTCGGTGGTTGGCTTTCCCTTTGAATCTGCGAGTTACATCCGAACAATAACGAATTAACGGCATTGGTTAATCGACAAAGAAACCAGTAAAGTAGTGTCAACTGTCAAAATATAAATGACGTAGCCGATATTGCATATTTGCAATTACGAAGGGGGGGTCGATTGAACTAGCATGTTTAATTGTTTATTACCATCATTATGGTATACTGTGCTAGCTTTCTAATTTCTGATAGTCATTACCGTATCTGAAGAATCCTCTGGCATCGACACTGAAGTCCTGCTGTTGCTGTCATCTCGCTCAAATATAAATGAACGGACCTTGTTTGATCCGTGCTTTTGAGCAGAGGGCATAAAATGATTTGAAGCCCGACCAACAAAAGATGACTGCAATATTTACAAAATGATAACTTAGAAATATCACCTTAAATATAGATTATCACATTTGTATTACTGATAAAAATGCTGTCCTATGATTTAAGTATATTCTTAAACTATCAGAAAAACATCTAGACAGAGACTTATGCGGCAATTATTTAACAACTTTACTGGGAAAAGGAGCATTTCATCAAGTAAAACAGCTTCCTTTGTTCCACACCTAGTAGTTCAAACTAACCCACCTTTGATGATACATTTACGTTTTGTCCAATGCGCGGCATTTCAAATATGGCTGCAGCATAAATTAATGGCAGAAACCGTTAGGATTCTCATAATCTAGCAGCCTGATTGATGTAATATTGCATAGGTTTTGCTAACTGCAAAATTTCGTGAAGTACTGAAATTAATAGATCTTACAAGGAGTTCTTCCTTTTCTCTTGGTATCAGGCACAATATTTAATTTCTTTATGAGACTGAAAACTTCCCTGCTACTTTCATCTTCAGCTGGCGAATAGAATTCAGCTTTCTCTTCCTGTTGCACATGAAAATATTTAAAAACAGCCAAAATTAATTTTCATTTCATTTCAAGAGCACCTTAGTACGTGGAAATGTAATGATGGAAATGCAATAAACTTTTGTTAAAAAAAAAAGTGACAGTAATATATTTACTGAAGTGGCTGAGAAGTGAGAACTCACAGCTCTATAAAGAAGACACTGCTTAGCTAGCCTCTCCTCAGTTTCCTCGTCATCAGATGATACATATACATCATCTTTATCAGTAAACATCTGTGGGATCATCTGCTTCACCTTTTTTAGATTGATTTTCACATCTTCGGATGGAGCAATGTAGTCTTCAACTTCATCATCAGATTCAGCTTCAGCATCAGTTCCTTTGCTTTCCTCATCTTCCTCTTCAATTGATGTTGATTCTTTTAATTTTGAACCACAATTAAGTTTCTGGAGTAGATTATCCATTCCAACTGTATCCTGTTGCTCAAGCCATTGCTGGTGGAGTTGGTCACGTTTTTCTCTATCAATTGGCTTCTCTTCAAATTGAGTTGCTATCATATCATTAAGCTCCTCAATATCATCATCGTCATCACCTTCTTCTTCATTGCCTTGGAAACGCTGTAGGTCATTATCGCTGTCATCTTCCTCTTCCGCTTCTTCATCAACAAAAGCCTTAACTGGGTCACCGCTAGGACCTAAAGTCGAATCAACTGATGCATGTAAATGTGGTTCTATGTTCTCCTTGTCATTGTCCTCATCATCAGAAGAGCTGGAGAAAAGAAGCAGTTCATTTTTAACTTTCAGAACATGGGGAGGCAAAAATAACCAGTCCTACACTATGGCAAAATTAGAAGGTCATAATTTGTCAAGAAGATACATAGGTCATCATTACTAATCAATTAGTTGCTGTCACATCATCACGAGTTTTACAACATAAAAATACCATACTATTTAACTTATTTCTAAATTGTATTTAACCCAGAGTAACAACAACATATAGTTAAGCTCATCCAAAGTAAGAATGCTAGATTCATACCAACATTAGCAACAATGTCACAAGTGGTGACAATAATTAATGAAGTAATGAAAATGGGATTTTATGTGATAAACAGTAAGTCGCACTAAATCTGAAGAAAACAAGGGAAGAAACTTTTAAACACTTACACATCATCATCAAGAGGAGCAGAATCGAGTTTCAAGTTCATTGCAAGCATAGATGGGGCAAACACTTCTTCGGAAGGGTTATTAAGCTTCTCATTTTCAGCCTCATCTTTAGCATCACTTATTTGGGAATCAGAGAAGAGTTCCTAGAAATTAAAGACAAACAAGCGCTCAGTAAACAAAATCTACAGTTAAAGGAAAGCATCTTAATTTAAGATGGATTCTTAATTAATAAATAGCTGACAGAAATACCTGAGTATCACCAATAGGAGCTCGAAATGCATGTACAGATTCTGAACCCACAGCCTGAAACTCAATGGAGACAATGATTTAGATAGTAAAATAATGGCATCTCAACATGATGAAAACCGACATCCCCCCATAAGAAACTAAGAAACAAATGGATTTTTTTAGGCGAATACATCACATTGTCTCAATTTACAGGCTATCATCACATTCCTCAATCAATATATAAAATCAGTGATTGCAGATACAAATACCGCTCTCCACGCTCATACCCAAAACCAATGCATCAGAATCAGATTTTCTACTATTTTGGGCTGAAGATATACCAAATGGCATTGCATAACAAACTGGAATATATTTCCAAATAAAACAGATTCCTTGACTAACCATGGGAGAAGGAATGCTTTCACGGCTTGAATTATCCACAGCATCGTTAGATCCACCAATATGTGATGTACTTAAATTGTTCTCGGCGACTGCAGGGCATGTAGCCGCTGTTTCTTCCAGTTTGGCTTTTTTGATCTCATTAGTCATCTCCTCACTTGGGCATTGTTGCTCAGAACCATCATTCACCGGGAAGTCATCATTATCATCAAAAGCAGCATTAGCTCTGAAACCAAACCCAATTCATGAGCATGTTGCCTAAGGTGAAAACCCAAATAAAGCGTGTAAAAACAAAATGCAGATGCAAATCCACCTACTTCTTTAAGATCTCTAATTTTCTCTGACGAATCTTATCTAGTATCGACGAAATGGGCTTCTGAACAAGAGGAATCGGTTTAAACGCCGCATCTCTAGTTTCTAGTCAAAGCAAGGTGAACAATGTAAATTATTAGAAACTCAAAAAAAAAACAGAATAACCGAAAATATTCATTCATACCTCGAAGAAGTCTCTGTGACTCAGCTCGAAGTTGTTTGAGATTTTCCCGTCTTTCCTGTTAAATCAAGTAACCTAAAATTAGTAAAATCAAGAACAAAATGTATAAGCATGAATGAATTATTGTAAATTGAAAAACGTATATGTACCTTCTCGGCTTTTCTTTTATTGGAGATAGCTTCTTTAAGTTTCTTCTCGCCGCCATCGCCGTCGTCGATTCTCTTCTTTTTCTTCTTCTTCTTAGTCTCTTGGTTCTCCGAATGGTCATCAATACTACGTCGTTTTCTCTCTAATTCGTCAGTCTTGTTCAGATCCCTAACTTCTTCCCCCTCCTCCGTAACCTTTCCGTCAAGTTCATCGCCCAGAGAATCAAACTCCAAAACCCTCTTCGCACCACCCAAACCCTCTTCCTCGACGGTGACATTATCATCGCCCAAACTTTCGATTTCAGGGCCAGATACTCCGTTTGACAAGTTCAAATGTGCGTCGTTTAAGGATTCAGGGGAATTGGCAGGGGGCGTAGAAGGGCGAGGATTTTCGTGAGCCCTAGTTGCTTTCTTCAAACGCTTCAGCTTACGTTCGTGGATGGGAGGAGAAGGCAACAGTTCAAAATCGTCGTCGCTCTCCATTGTCTGATTTTCTGATCTGAACGACAATCTATTGTTGGTGTGGCTTTGGAAACAAACGCCTCTACCGTCGTGGAATTAAAACGGATCAGTCCATGATTCTGACCTAAAGAAATGGCGCTAAATGCCTTTGAAATTTCCATGAGCGCGCCATGGGAAATTGCTTCTACTGGCCACTTACAATCTTTTTTTTATTAATTGGCCAATTAAAATCTGAAAACTTATGTAAACAAAAAATTTTTTTAAAAAATCTATAACTAAACACCGTTTTATTTATTAAAAATAAAATTAAATAAAAAAATAAGTTTTTAACTCAAAAAGTTTCTTTTCTTTTTTTATACAATAACTTGAAAAGTTTCAATAAAAAAAATAAATAAAACTTATAAACAAACACTATTAGATTAATCAAAAATAAAATAGCAATTAAAATAAAAAAAAGACTTATATTTTTTGACCCTATAAATAAAAAAGAAAAAGCTAAGGTGTTCTTGTTTTAGTCCCCGAAACAAAATGACAAATCCTTTTGGTCTTTATAATTTTTTTTTTCATTTTAGTCTCTAAAGTGAGTTGACCGATGATGTGGCTCACTAAAGTCCACCTTAGCTTGAACACATCAGCTACCATGTCATATTTTTTTTACACGTTAGTTGACACCTCACCTTTTCTCCGCATCTTTTATTCGTATCTCTTTCAAGGTATCTTTTGGTTTTGGGATGTCCATAAATTATTTTTCAATTTTTTAATGTAATTGAAATTTGAATGATAACGATTTTTTCTCTTTTCTTATACTTTTATCACGTCACCTATCTATCACATTATCAAGTCTATTACTTATTTCTCTTCTATTCATATCTCTTTCAAGATGTCTACTAGCTTAGTTTGGGATGTCCATAAATCATGTTTCAATTTTTGAAGAGTTAACTGTCATTTTAGCCCATGAAATTGTAAAGCAGTCTCACTTAGGTCCTTGAAACTAACGAAAAGACAATTTAGTCCCTAAAATTGTAAAACGTCGGTCAAGTTAGTCCCTAAAATTGTAAAACGACGAACTAACTTGACCCTCGTTTTACAATTTTAGGGACTAATTTGACCGATGTTTTACAATTTCAGGGGTTAAATTGTATTTTCGTTAGTTTCAGGGACCTAAGTGAAACCGTATTATAATTTTAAGGGCTAAAATGACAGTTAACTCATTTTTGAACGTGATTGAAATTTGAAAGATAATAAATTAATTAAAGTCAGTATAATTATTAAGGTAGATATAAAAAACATAAAAAAAAAAAAAGGGAAGCTCTTAGAGGGAACACTGTGGAGAAAATATTATAAAATTTTATAGTAATAGATAGATAGTTAGATAGATAAATAGATAGAGAGAGAGAGAGATAAAGGCTTTTTATAAATAATAATAATAATAATAGTTAAATATAAATTTTTAACTTTTTTCCCTTCCTAAGGCCGTGGTTTGATTCTCGAATTTCATATGTTCATGTTATTGACATTTGGGTTTGATAAAAAAATGACTTCAAAAAAAAGTCAACTTTCTTTTTATACAAGTAAAAAAATATTGACTTGTATTTTTTAACCTCTTAAATATGCAATTCCTAAAAAAAAAACCTCTTAAATATGCAATAGAAAAATTACAGGGTTTTCTGATATCAATCGATGAATAGATACAACCTTCAAAAAATTTCAAAAAGTTCTCAAACTACTTTTAAAAAAATAACATGAAATTTTATGATAATGGACCACGTTGTTTTTATAATAATAAAATAAATGAACCACATTGTGTAACAAATCTCTTATAGAATAAGAACTGATCGCAACTGAAATTCAAATTTTAAGATAGAGTAAAACAAATTAAAATTGAAATTCAAAATTTGAGACAGAGCAACTAACACGATCGGGAAAAAACGAAATTGAAACAAATTCCATCATATTGGACCGTTTCTGAGTATTTCGTTTGGATTTTTCTTAGGAAAAAAAAAATGCACAAATCATGTAGCAGGGGATGATATTTTTTTGTTGCGTATAAATACATGTAAGTACTAGAGTGATAGGTCTAAAAATTCAACTCTGCCTCTTTGTCTCTTTATCTTATTTGTCACATGCATCTCTCTCACCTCTTCTCTTTAATTCATCTCATTGTGATCTCTATCTACAGAGACTCTTTCTTGTCTCTTTGGAGTTACCAATTACCATGCGGTGATGGAACCCTTCTGCGTCCTCCATAAAAAATCCCCAAACACACAGTTTTTAAAACTTAAAACTGATATGGAATCTCAATAACAAGCTTGATTTGTTTTTTCCTTTTGAGTTTTAATCATATCTTATGTGTGAGATACAGACTTGTGTGTGCGTGTGTGTGCAGTATACTGGTGTTCTTTTTATTTCTTACGCATAAAAAACATGTAAGACAGTCTTTGTTTACTTGGTTTGTTTTAGACTTTAGAGTTACTCTGTTACTGGTCTAAAAATCCAAACTCTGTTTTTTGTCTATACATATTTATTTTACATCTTTTTTTTTTTATTAAAATTTAATTTACATCTCTCTGTCTCTTTATATTCAATGTCATATCTCTCTCACCTCGTCTTTCTTATATATCTCATTGTCTGTATCTACAGAGACTCTTTCATGCCTCCACACCACCAAAGAAAAGTGATGAAAGAGTGTCTTTTCACACTATTTTTTTTTTATTTCTTCTCTTCTTTTTCCGATATGAAAACTTCAAAGATAAGACTAATTAAAGAGAATGATCAGTTCTAGGCAGTGTAGTGTGAGACTGCAGATTATTTTAATTAAAGCACCAAATTAAAGAAGTATGATATATGCAAATCTTGATATATGTTTTTGGTAATGTACAAAACAGATAAGAAAGGGATGTATAAGAACTCGACCCCAGCAATATCAGCTGCAAGAAGGATTGATAATTCCGCAGGAGGGGTGTCAAAGATCTTGAAAGCATGGTCTTGCGTTTGATGAGAGATTAGATCACTGATGTCTTGCACCATTCTTGCATATCTGTGTTGGGGGGACACAGGACCTGTGATGATGAGGTTGATAGCAAGCATGGAGTCAGTGTAACAAATGACATCCGTGTAACCTCTTTCCCTCATCCTGTTTAAGCCATGGAGAATGGCTAACAACTCAACATGCAAGTTATCAGAGATTCCTATAAATCCTCCGAACCCAGTAATCCACGCTCCTTCTGCAATATATTTCTGATCAATCCTCCAAAACCTGCACGTCCTGGATTACCCAAGCTGCTCCCATCTACGTTCAGGATCATTACGCGATGGGTGCCAGCTAATCCAACGCTCCACCCTTGCATCCTTGGCATGCTTATCATGAAAACAAGCCATTACAGTGGCAACGATAGTGCGGATATGGACGAAATGATCAGTTGGTGCGTGCATACTGATTCTTTCATCTCAGAAATACTACTAGTTATAATTTCTAGCTAATTTCCAAGACCACCACAAAGCCGGGTTTGATTCTTGAATTTCACTCGTGCATGTTCGTGGACGTTTTAGCCTTTGGTTTGATGAAAATTGGGTTAGATATATTTTGTAAAATTAGTCAAAATTCGGCTTGGTCTCTATAAAAATTTTAAACATTTTTAGTCCTAAAAATTACAAAAACAAATGCATGCTTATTTTTTTAGGACTAAAAATCTATAAAAATTTTATATAGGCCAAAATCAAATTTGGCCAATTTTATGAGGACTAAAAATATATTTAATCCATAAAAATTTTGCTTCTATATTTTTGCCTCTTAATTATGCAATAGAAAATTTACATAGAGTTTTCCTATATCAAATATGAATAGGTAAAAACTACAAACAAATTTAAAAAGTTCTCAAACTATTTTTCAAAAAATAATGTGAAATTTTATTTAAAAAAGAAAGATTCTAATAAAGTAGTGTTTATTTTCGGGTTTCATTCATTTTTGTTGTTCTTATAAACTTTTAAGTTACATATTTTTTTATTTTATTTTTATAAATAAAATAGTATTTGATTATAGGTTAATTTTATCCATAGTTTTTCTATGAATATAAAAAATTACAATGGATTTGAAAAATATTTTATTTATTTTTCATCTATTTATCTAATTTGGAGTTGTATTATTAATTTGTTGATGCTCCAACCTATAGAATATACTATACATACAAATAATTAGTCCTAGAAATTACAAAAAATGCATTCTTTAGCATATTATTTTTTTTTAAAAATGTGTCGATGGACATTATATTATTTTTTAAAATGAAACTAAAAAAATACAACATGTTTGAGCATATCATTCTTTGAGATGATAAGATTTTAAAAAAATCAAATTAGCATATTCCTTTCATAAAACTAGTGGTTTACTCTAACTTTGAGATGGTAAGAATATTTATTTTTGAAATAAAATTTCACATTATTTTATAGAGGCTAGATATATATGGGTAATGATACATTGACACCCATACACCCATATCACACCCCAGTTCAATGTGTAAAATGAAAAAATGAGATGTGTGGTGGGTGTGGGATGGACGTTTGTGTAACATTTTTGGATATATATTTATCTCAATTGTTATCAAACCCGAAGGGCAAAAACACGAACGTACGTGTAATTGGAGAATAAAACCCGGCTTTGTGGTACGGTACGTCTTGGGAAAGGTAGAAATTATAAAAAGTACTTCTCAGATGAAAGAATCAGTATGCACGCACCAACTGATTTCGTCCATATCCATTCTCGCAATTATACTATGAGATAATGGCTTGTTTTGATCATTAGCATGTCAAGGACGCAAGGATGGAGCGTTGGATTAGCTGGCACCCATCGCGTGAGAACAAAATGATGCTGAATGTAGACGGGAGCAGCTTGGGTCCAGGACGTGCAGGTTTTGGAGGATTGATCAGAAATATATTGCAGAAGGAGCGTGGATTACTGGGTTCGGAGGTTTTATTATAGGGATCTCTGATAACTTGCATGCTGAGTTGTTAGCCATTCTCGATCCATGGCTTAAACAGGATGAGGGAAAGAGGATACAGAGATGTCATTTGTTACACTGACTCCATGCTTGCTATCAACCTCATCATCACAGGTCCTGTGTCTCTACACAGATATGCAAGAATAGTGCAAGACATCAGAGCTCTCATCAAAATTGGGAGGTCAAGCTGCTCCATACTCCGAGAGAAGGTAACCGACTCCTTGGCGAAATTAGGCGTCATGCAAGATGATGCTTTCAAGATCTTTGACACCCCTCCTGCGGAATTATCCATCCTTCTTGCAGCCGATGTCGCTGGGGTGGAGTTCTTGAGGATGTAGTGTAGTCTTTTTATTTTGTTTGTTACTCTTTCTTTTGTTTTACCCCTTTCTTATCTGTTATTTGACATTACCAAAAAATTAACAAAATATCAAGATTTGCATATATCATACTTCTTTGGTGCTTTAAATAAAATAATTTGCGGTCTCACACTACACTGCCTAAGAACTCATTCTCTTAATTAGTCTTATCATATTGGAAGTTTTGATCATATTGAAAAAAGAAGAGAAGAATAAAAAAGACATTTTTTGTCAGTTTCCTGTGAAAAGATACACTCTTTCACTTTCTTTGGAGGCGTTGAGGCATGAAAGAGTGTCTGTAGATAGGGACAATAAGATAAAAGAGAAGAGGTGACTCAGGTGAGAGAGATCGATGTGACAAAGAATCGAAGACAGAAACAAAGAGACAGAGTTGAATTTTTAGACCAGTAATAACTCCCAATACAAACCATGTAAGGAAAGATTGTTTCACATGTTTTTATAATTAACAAAAATAAGAAAGAACATCGTCCCCTGCTACATGATCATTTATGCGTTTTTTTTTTTCTAAGAAAAATCCAAACGAAATATTCAGAAACGGTCCGGTACACACTACATACACGCACAAGTCTGTATCTTACACATGACACAAGAAATATTGATCAAAAGGAAAAACGAATCAAGCTAATTATTGAGATTCTGTATCAGTTTTAACGCCTGTTTGTGTTTGGAGATTTTTGATGGACGACGTACGAGGATTCCAAACGAACATCTGTTGCCAGATCTCCATGAAAGCTCTCACAATCACCGCATGGTAACTCCGAGAATTCAAAGCCAGAAAACACTGCAAGAGCTGCTCTAAGTCCTCTGCCTCAGACATCTCCATCTCCGCTATCATCTCCACCATCGATTTCTTGAAGTCTTCGTACGGATCCTTCGACTTCCTCACCACCGCAAAGCTCTCTTTCACCTTCCCCTGATCCACGCTGCTCCATCTCACGACACATTAACCGTCGTTTCTGCTCCTTTTCGATTCTCTTGCTGCTGCAGAGTACTGTGAAACCTCACTCCCTTAACCTTCTTCAAACTACTTATCTTCTTTTCGCTAATTAAATCTGCTTTGTTCTCCGTTTTATTGTGGACATTCTCATCGTGACAAAGCTCATCGGAGAAACTTGTCAAGCAAGAAATCAAGGTTTCGCTTTCTTCTTCGTTGATGCTATCAACTAGAAAGTCACTCCTTCTTGACGGAATGCTTGAGGTACTTTTTCGGCCTTTTGGTAATTTCACCGTCTTCTCCTTATCGCTCCTTATTGAGGACACCTTGCATTGGTCGTTGATGCTATCAGATTTGTGGTGTGCTTTGGGGTTAACGGGAGAAAGGCGGTAAATGGCGGGAACTGGGTTTCCTGGGAAAGAGGAAAGGTCTTTTGAGCGACACAATTGAAATTGAAATTGAAACGAAGGGATCGTAAATTTCATCTTGGAGCGTTTAGCCATGCTAGCTAGCTGCTAATAATTAGTGTGGGAAGGGGAACTATGAAGTATGATGATAAGAAAATGGGCAAGGGTTGGGGATATTTATAAAGGGAAAAATAATGAAAATGGAAGAAATTAAGGCCGGCATGTAAGGACTAATGACAAAAAAAAAAAAGTGTAGGACCCAATTCTGACTGAATCCGAGTCAATGTGTGTGTGTGGTTTGTACCTGAAGGGGGTCCTTCTATTCTGGCCTTGAAATTCCTTCTTCTTCGGAAATGGCTGTGAGTTAGGTGGTCCAGTTACAAGATGAAGACGACACGCACATAATTGCAAGAACGACCCCACGTTTGCAGAAGTAAAGGAATAGGCATTTAATTTGTGGACTTTCTCCACAACAAATGAATATGTTATGCGAAAGGTGTTTGTAAGGAGTACTCCGAACACTAACAGCCAGTCAATTTGAATTTTTAAATGAATTAAAGGCTTAATTAATCAAGTTTTCTGTTGTGTTCATTTATTGCTTTCTAGTTTTCAGTTTGTCCATTAAGTACTTTTTAATTCATCATGGAGTATTTGGTAAATACACTAATGTTTGATCACTCCTATGCAAAGCTTGAATTGAAAGCTATTGACTCCAGTACTCATGATCGGATGCATAATTATGATTCGTGTATTTACCAAATGAGTTGGGATGTTCTCCATTTGCTTTTCTCTCCATTTCCTTTATTATTATGCTTTTGGGGGAATAAATGTAATAAATGATACTCTCCACTATTTATGTATCACATTTATATCATTTATTTCCCCCAAAAGTATAGTAATAGAGGAAATAGCTAGAAAAACAAATAAAGAGGATCCCAACTCTTACCAAACCACACTGTATCATTGATCAGTGTTGGGAAGGCATATATTAGGGAGTCATGGATTAATTAGGGTACTGGGAACTTGTCTAATTGTTCAGGTAGTTATCTATAAAATCAAATTAATACTTGAGAAAATCAAATATACTATTATGTAGTAGTAGCAATTTTTGTAGTCCCGTCCGGTCATCGGTGACTCCTTTTTAAGTTTTAACGATGTAATGAGGACTGCCAAGCTGCAACACAAACAGTTATGCACAATTGCACATTGAGTAGGTTAAATCCACTGCCCAATATTACGCGCGCGGAAGGTAACAAGCTAATAGCTCTTTATCTTTACTTGTCTTCGGCGCACACTGTTTTAATATTTAATTTAGAGATTAAAAAATATCTCTCTGATTGAAATTAAGAGGAAAAACAAGGTGTGTCCAGCAGTTCGTTGACTAGTTCAACACAACATATCCCCCCAACCGCAAAAGAATGAATCTGTCCCTATCCTATCACTTTTCAACCCTTAATTTTTTTGATAAAAATAAAAATCAATTACACTTCGATTCACTGGGGATTGCCTCATATTTTGGCATCAGAGATAGGAAAAAGTTATGTGGATACCAGTGTATACCATTAGAGTGAGATAGAGAGAGATGAGAGAAAAGTAATAAAATGGTGAAATATGTGATGTGATAGTTAGAGAGAGATAAAGAGAAATCAGAGGTGTTAGATGGGTGAATATATTTGTGGGGTGTACATATATCGTAACTCTAAGAGATATCCCAGGGATGTACAATGGGACAAAGTTCATATAAGACCTAGCAACCAAATAGAGGTCGGGTGTATCATAGGTGGACAAATAGACAAGGATTTCCAAACAAAAAGAAAAAGAGTAAAACAATATTTTGGTCCCTCATTTTGTAACTCGCTCAGAAACTGGTCCCCTACTTTAAGAAATAGGCAAATAAGTCCCCCAATTTGAAAATCGTCGATCACGTTAGTCCCCACATCAGTCTGGATTGGTTAACAGTAACAGAATTGGTGATGTGGCATGTTAAGTGCCATGGTGGCACACACGTGTAATCCCACTAAGCACCCAGGGACCAATTTGACAGAAAAATTGGAAAACTTAAAAAACAAATCTCCTTGTCCAAAACCATATCCCCTTCATCTTCCCACCGTCCCTATTTTCCAGCATACCTCTGCAACTTCGAATCATTCCAGCAAATCTGCGCCCTCCCTTGAATCCTGACGCTCAAATTCTGAACTCTAATGCAAATAGCTGACATTTCGAAAAGCAAGTACATCTATAATCACAAAAAATTTCTAAATAAAAATGAAGCCGTCATATGTTGTTCCAAATTAAAAAGAAAAAAAAGACCTAATGACATGAGACAAGACGCAACTCCCCTTCTATTTTTTTCTTCATAAAGGGGCAACTCCCCTTCTATAATAATAATAATAATAATAGTTAAACAAGTGTATGAAGTTTATCTTGGGTTTCTTATTGCAGTGTAAATGTTGAGTCCAAAGGCATCGGTTTTGATTGCGTTGAGGCATTATTTAAAGTGGAGTGGGGTGGAGATTTGGTATATCTCAGGTGGTGGTGCAATAATGCTACTTAATTGGAGCATACTTGAGTTGAATATATTTGTTTTTGTTGAAGCCTGGATTAACCGGGGTGGTTTGGAGTGGTTTTCAGGATTGGAACAGTTTATGTGCTGGGTGGGTTACTTTTGCTCAATGTGTTAGGCGACCAAGATCACATAGGGAAGGATAGTCATTCATTAATTGGTCTTTATTCGTGTGTTACTTGTAAACTATTGCAGCTGCAAACAAGAAGGGTTGGGGTTTGTTGGAAAACGGGGAGGGTCGAAAGATGAAGGGGGAAATGGTTGAGTTTCGTTTTTTAACTTTTTCAATTTTTCTGTCAAATTGGTCACTGGCTGCTTAGTGGGATTACACGTGTGTGCCACATCACCAACTTTGTTACTGTTAACCAACCCAGACTGACGTAGGGACTAATGTGACTGACGATTTTCAAATTAGGGAACTTATTTGCCTATTTCTTAAAGTGGGGGGACCAGTTTTTGAGCGAGTTACAAAATGGGAGACCAAAATGCCGTTTTACTCAAAAGAAAAAATATCCTTTGCCACACACCTCTCAGGCCCCACATTGCGTTTGAGCGGCTCAGCCTATGCTTTGGAAATTTTGTTTAAAAAATGAGAAACTTAAAAAAAAGTTATGAAGTCATAAAAAAAATTCTTATAGAAATTAATTATTTAATGTCAGATAAAAATTTTATTATGTATTTAAATCAATTTATTTTAACAATAGTATTTTAGCTTTTGATTAATTAATCTCTTCCTAAACACCCACTAAACATTTCCAAACAAGCACTGATTAATTGGAAAGCATATATAATGAGTAATAAGAAACGTTGGTAACTATTGTTTTGTGCATGCTATAAATTAATTTCCCTAAAAGAAAAGAAAGAAAGAAAAAATGGAAAAGAGAGGAAACGTATATAATGCCGGTTAAACTAAAGGCAGCTCGCACCTACACCTACGCGCAAGGAGCACCTAGGAAAGGAAAAAACGCAATAGGGGTTGGTCCTGTGTTTTGTTTCCCCTCTCACTGGGGGACACAATTCCATTCCATAGACACATAACAAAACATTTGGTCCTCTGAAGCAAATTAAGTCACAAAAAGCCTGTTGAGGCCCCAGAGGGGTACTAACCCAGAAAGAGGAAGGACTCCGTCTTTCTCCAAAGGATTCCTTCCCTTCTTTCTTTATTTTTTTTTAAAAAAAAATATTTTTCATGTTCATTATAATTTGTATCAAGAGTCTCCAATTCTCCGACCAATAGCCATGATGAGGAAACTGTGTCCTAATTTTGACAAGGCAGATGGGTTGGAGACGGTTCTTGAGGTGCCAATTCTTGAGGAGATGTTGACCAGTTTGGGCACCAATGGGTTCAATCGGTGGCAGAACCTTCGAACTCTCATGAATGCTCCTCATGCTGACAAGTCATCAACACCCGCTAACAATGAGTTCACCGCATTGCTCAAGCTCGTGGGTGCTCCCCTTATTCCTCTCCAGGTTCAATCCGACAATACCTTGACTCGCCCCCTTAAATATTGTTCCATCGTACGTTACCATTCTCGTCCCTTTTATTTAATTCCCTTCTTCTTTATGGAGAAATACATATACTTCAGGCTCAATTAAACGTTGAGGCGTTAATGCACCACCGAAATTTCAACATTCTTTCTGGTCTTTTCACCTTTCCTTTGCACCTGGAAGTACTAGTAGTAATACATAAATTTAAAAAGCTATAACTAATATCTTTATTTATACTAGAGGGAGCCAGGCACGAACATAATTATATATAATTATATGATAATTGTAGTTATGGAGTAGTTATTTTTAAATTTAAATTTAATATTTCAATGAAAAGGGTAATTTGTGAATGTAAATTATGACACCAAAAGAGTTAGTTATTTTAGGATGTTTTCTTTATTAATAGGTATAGATTAAAATTATTTTCAATATTTTATTTGTGTGTTCAAGTTATTATCTTTCTGAAATTATTTCTTATTAATTAATCAAGTAAAAACATGATATAATTTGATAAAATAATAATTAAAACTTAATATTACTATAAATTTAAAAAATGACAGATAAGTTAAAATATATTTTTTTCTTCAAAAAATCAATTAAAAAGGAACGGAATATGTATTTAATTAGCTGATAAAAAAGTATTTAATCGATTTACAACATGCATCAATTAAACCTTTGGTTTTCTTTAATTAGTCATGCTGCTTATGAACATGGCTTTCTTCTTTCTTCTTCTTATTGAATAAATAACGATATATAGTTTTCATAATTAAAATTGAAATGGGCAGAGAGATTCGACTGCGAAATACATAGTACAGCAGTACGTGGCGGCCACGGGAGGACTAGCTGCATTGAATGCACTGGAAAGTATGTATGCAGTGGGAGAAGTCACAACAAATTGGTCGGAGATGCATCAGGGCGATGATGATAGCGTTCATTCAAGAGGCAGAGCCGAAGCAGGGGGCTTCGTGCTTTGGCAAAAGAACCCAGATTTATGGTGCGTGGAATTGGTTGTTTCAGGTTTCAAGATCACTGCGGGTAGTAACGGCAAGGTATCCTGGAACCAGTCTTCTTCTCACCCTTTTCATGCAAACAAAGGCCCTCCTAGACCCCTTCGCCGCTTCTTCCAGGTAAACACAAGTAATATATATGCATATACATTATAACTAATAACTTAGTTTATCTAATTGATACTCGAACATCATGACTAAATATGTTTTTAAGTATTGCTAAATAGGAAAATGTTTATTTTTTTATGCATACTTAGTATGGACTACATGCATATTTTGGAAAATGATGGGTCAAAATGAGACGTTTTAAAATTGATGATAAAAAATGAAGATTTTCTTATTTATGAATATCTCAAGAAAAATGACTCTAATCTATGTTTGGCCAAGGGATAAATAAAATTTGACTCCGGTGAATTGTTCTACCACCAAGAATTGAATTCAGTACCAATCAAGTCTCTTCCTTTGATTGAAATCCATTAACCACTTATGCGCAGTCTCCTGTGGTCAAACATTTTCCTGTTTAAGGGAATAAATTGATATTAACATATTTAATTAATCATCCAATTGTTTTTGACTTGCTTAACTTTGTTGTTGGCCTTTTATTATTATTTAATTATTATCAGGGGCTGGATCCAAGGTGTACGGCTAACTTGTTCCTAGATGCCGAATGTGTAGGAGAGAACACCATCGACAACGAAGTGTGTTTCATGCTAAGGTTACAAACGGAACAACACATCCTGCAAGCACAGAGCACATCTAATACTGAAATCATAATGCACACGATATTGGGGTACTTCAGCCAACGCACGGGGCTACTTGTGAAATTCGAGGACACCAAGTTGGTGAGGATGAAGCCGGTGAAAGGAAAAGACTGTGTTTTTTGGAAAACAAGCATAGAGTCTATGATTGATCCAGTCCCTACAAATATGTTATGTTTTGGATTCAGTTTTCACAAATATGTTACATTTTGGATACAGTTCCTACAAATATGTTACGTTTTGAATCCAGAGAGAGGGGAGTGATGCTGACGTGTTAGCTGACACCAGAAAGGCCACATCAGCATTTTTGTCACGTAAGAGTGGTGACAAGTACTGAAATGTGCCACATAAGCGGTCAACTCACTCCAGGGACTAAAATAAAAAAAAAAGAGGGGCGAAAACGGTTTGACTTATTTTATAGAGACCTAACTCAAAAACTCACTATATTATAGGACCAAAAACATATTTAAACCATTTTAAATATCATTAAAAAAAATGAAGGATTATAAAGTCAATGTCGAATCAATGTGCTCTTGTCTTACACATTGTACGGTAGAAAAACATACTTCGTTGGACAAGAAGGAAAACTAAGGAATGATGAGAAAATAATATAAAAATAAAGATTATATAAAGGAAAAATAAAAAGACGAGTATTATTGGGGAAAAAAAAGATAGAAAAGGAGAATAATAAAAAATTAAATAAAAAGTGAAGACAGAAATGGATTAGAAATCATAAACTAAATAATTTGATACCAAATAATAATAGTAACTAGAACGGGACCCGTGCGATGCCCAGGTGTTTTTTATATATCTTTCAAATAAATATTATCTTAATTTTAAGATTTTTAACATCATATTTTGACCATAGTAAGTTTATTTAGTTTACAAAAGTGGTATTTTATATATAGTAGGTTGGATTTTAGACGTATGTCTAATTTTTGCAAGACTTGTGCATAAAATTTATTTTATTTAACGGTAATATGATAGATGGGCTATTAGGTTATTGCCTTGAAGGAAATACCTTTGTAAAAGAGCATAATATGATTAGCAGTTTAGTGCCCAGTATTGAAAATTACATCAATCAATGAGAAAAATAGGTATCAAATTGAGGACAAAGAAATTGATCACTTATTAATTTGCATCATTCGTTTACATATACTCTCATGAATAAATATTTTATGGGATACTACATTAACATTTAAATTCCTATGAAAAAATTTATATTTTATTATAATTTTAGTACTTTTTAGAAACCACTATTAAAATAATTTTAATACAAATATGTTTATATACATTTCTTACAAATTTAAAAATTATACACCATCTGCAATGCATGGGTTGGGTTGCAACTTGCTTTAGAGTCCAAAAGATGAACAGTATAGAGAAATTGTCCCTTTTTTTCAACTAAAAAAATTATTTTAAAACAAATCACATGGACTTATAACAAATATTCTTATTTCTCATTCATTCTTCTCTTCCCAAATAATTGACCAATAGATAGAATATGTTAAAATTTTGAAGTGAATAATGTAGAAGAAACATTAACCCTTGTTTTTGTGACCAATTTAAACAAACTCATTATTGATTTCTCATATTTTCAACTTACTTTCACTCTTTATCAATATATTAATAGTTCTCAAAGCATATATTGATCATAGATAAAAAAATTATAAGACAGTAAATGTAGAATAAGGTTAATCCAATAATTCAATAGTAGCTTACCATAATTTTAATCATAAATTTCACATGAGCCTTATTATAACATGTCTCTCCCATATGTTATAGCTAGTCTGCCAACTTATTCCCACAATCTATAAAGAATAGACAAATTCAGCCAATCACTATAAAATAGCTTGAACTCCAAATACATTATAATTTTAGAAGCAAACAATTAAAAATAAAATTATTTTACCTGATCGAAGAAATTGTATACACCACAAATTTTGTAGGTGTTCTGCGAACAAACCTAATAGAAAAAATATTTATAGAGCAAACCAAAAAATATAGAAAAAATCAACCTTAAGAATATGTTGGTGACCCTAAAAAATAACAAACATCGGACTGATTAAATAAAATTTAAATAAAAATAATTTAAAAATAGGCCATAATAATTTTTTACTTGAATTAAGAAATTGTATCATTTTATAGGTGATATGTGAGCAACGTAACAAAACAAAGGTGTTATGTAAACAACCAAATAAAAAAAACAATTAGAAATGAAACCCAGAAACAAAATAGAAAGAAGAGAAAACCAACCTTAAAAATATGTTGGTGACCTTGAAATATAAAAACATTGAACTGGTTGAATAAAATTTATATACAAATAATTTAAAAAAAACCATAATAATTTGTTCCTGAATGTAGAAATTGTATCATTTTACAGGTGTTGTATGAGCAATGTAACAAAAGGTGTTGTGTGAGCAATATAACCAAACAAAAAATAATAAAAGATCAAACCCATAAACTCTCCAAAAAAAAAGAACAAATCATCACGTTATATAGATAAAAAGACAATAACTCATTCCTAAAATCAGTATGGCTTTAGGAATTTGAGAGAATATTTATACCAATCTTGTTCTGACTTTTGAACATCCCCACACTCATTCAACTATCCGTATCATCTTGCATACAAAAATGATTACTTACAGATTTAAGATTTGATTCAAATGGACGTTTCAACTTTAAAATTATAATAACAGAACTATTAGAAAAATAGAAAATAGAGATATTAGTATATATCTTTCTTATAATCCAACAATATGACTATTTTTTTTAATCCCAGCAATATATGAGATCTAATGGTCAAAAACGACATGGTTGCCCTCATGCGTTACAATTGTTGCCATATTGTATTATTAATGTTATTTAATATTATTTTATTATTATTATAGATAAAACCAATAAAAGCTAAAAAAACTATGGTAATTTACTTTTTTGCGCTTGACTTAGATAAAAATACTCAAACTACCCCAGCGAACACTCTTTTAGATAGATAGATAGATATAGATAAAGATAAATAGATCGATTGATAGATAAATAGATAGATAATTGTTATATTATTATTTAATAATCTTTATTTTTAAATAATATCATTTGGCAAAAGAACTAAGAAATTGTAAAACAAACATAAATTACAAAAATATTTAATTTCCACTAAATAGAAAATGTAGAACAATAAATACAGTATTACAAAAAAATTAAATTATTACACTATTTTCAAGTTTCAAATATCAAATTATAATTGTTATATTATTATTTAGTTATTTTCAATTTTAAATAATATTATTTGACAAAAGAATTAAAAAAATTATAAAACAAAAATAAATTACAACATTATTTAATTCCCACTATATAGAAAATTTATAGCAATAAATACAATAGTAAAAATAAATTAAAAAATTTAAAAAATAAACCACAATATTCTTTTATATCCCTTTACCAAATTACCCCTATTCCACATAAAATATGAGATTAATACCCCAAACTATAGTAATTTACTTCTTTGCCCCTGAGTTAGATAAAAATACCCAAGCTACCCCAACGAACACTCTGATAGATAGATAGATAGATAGATAGATAGATAGATAGATAGATAGATAGATAGATAGATAAATCGATTGTTAGATAGATAATTGTTATATTATTACTTAATAATCTTCATTTTTAAATAATGTCATTTCACAAAAGAGCTAAGAAATTGTAAAACAAAAATAAATTAAAAAATATTTAATTCTCACTACATAGAAAATTTAGAACAATAAATACAATATTACAAAAAATTAAATTATTACACTATTTCCAAGATTCAAATATCAAATTATAATTGTTATATTATTACTTAGTTATTTTCAATTTTAAATAATATTATTTGAGAAAAGAATTAAAAAATTATAAAACAAAAATAAATTACATTATTTAATTCTCACTATATAGAAAATTTTGAGCAATAAATACAATAGTACAAATAAATTAAAAAATTTAAAAAATAAAATATCAAAATTGCCCTCACATCATTCTTTTATATCCCTTTACCAAATTACCCTTATTCTACATAAAATATGACATTAATATCCCAATAATCTTCTTTTTTATATATATAGATAGTGAAACGATATATACTAAATAAGTATTAAGGTGCATTCATGATTAATATAAAATAGTAATAAGATTTAATTACCCTTTTGTTCTTTCTATTTTAGACTAAAATGTCTCTCAAGTTTTTGTTTTTTTTTGAGCTATTTATTTTTCCAGTGGTCGCGACAGCGACCCCAGTTAATGATTATATTCATTGATTTTATTTTTAGGTGTTTATCCATCCAAATATAGGGAACTTTCCAGTGATTTTATCTGTGTGAACTCTCCCCATCTGATCTGTGTGAACTCTCCCGTTCATTGTTAACGTTTCTCTTTGAGATTACATACTCGCACAGTTACTAAGAGAATAATTAAGTTTTTACCTTTTCATGATCAGCATGTGCAGAGCATCAAGAGATCAAGAAAAATTAAGCAAGCAAAGAGTAGCATGGACAGTACAATCGGAAGTAAGCAATAACAAGAATCCTTCCTTCTGCTGACGGACGGGTCTCAGCAGAGCGAACCAGATCATTTTTGAAGATCGTGCATTCCAAAATAGTCCCTTTCCCACCCAAATGAATAAATATCTCTATAGGTTTCAGGATTGAATTTAAACTACTTGCCCAAGTTTTATCATTGTACTATTGTAGGCCTGATACCGAGTGTATGTTTATATTAATATTAATGCATTGCGATTTGCCATACATATTAATGGAAAAACCCCTCTACATTAACATATTCACCCGTTAGAGCCTGAGGAGAGGCCGATGAGACAGGTCCTGCACTGGAATTACTGGAAAAATGACCTGGAGATACTTGGTAGGTCAGACTATTTTTCAATCACATGATGACATTTTAATTGGAAATATGCCAAAAAGATGCCCATTCTTTTTTTTTTTGGTCAAGATAAAGATGCCCATTCTAAGATCAGGTACTTGCAGTCTGCAGATGATTTTCGACGGATAATCAAACGAAAAGTCAGCCAATATGTAATCAATAACAAGAATTGAAACCTTCCATCTTACTTGGTTAACTTAATTTTCACAGGAAAAGTATCCAGTCTGTTAAATTTTAAAAATAAATAACAGTAATTCAACTGATTTGCTTAAAAGTTTTCCCAGATTCAAACCCCCACCCCTCCACAATCCATTATTTTATGCAATTGTAGCTCCAATCGCTACTTCAGAAATCTAAAGGTGTAAAGTTAATATCAAATATTAATTGAAATCACGAAATATTATTTGCTACACCAACTCAGTCCAAAAATCAATTAGCTTCCTAACAAAAAAGTGAAAAAGGATGAAACGAAAAGCAAATTAGTTGAATTAAATTAAGGCTGACTTAGATTAAAATGACAAAATTGCTTGAGCATATCCAATTGATGCTGCTACGGTTGCTGTGTTAAAAAAAGCAAACAAAAATCCTAAAAGGAAAATTCATTTACAAAGTACGGGCAAAACATATTTACATGTTCCGCAACCGCTTGTGTCAATAATATTAGTCTTCTACTGTCTGGATCTCACCCATCATAATCCTGTTACTCACGACTTGGAATCCCAAAACTGAAGCGCTAACCTTTTTCCCTTTCTTACCCTTCTTTCCACCTTTTGAGGAGGATCCTTCAGTCTGTCCCAGATCCTGTAAATCTGTGTTTCCAGATATCATGCCTCCAGCAACTTTCCGATCATTCTTCCTCTGAAAAGCTATTTCCAAAACTTCGGACGGCAGTAACTCCATGTAATTGAGGAATTTATCAATGAATTCATGATCAGGGTCATATGATCCAAGGTTTTCTATCAGAAACATCTCTGCTTCGGATCTAGACTGCTTCAAGCAAAATTCAAGGAAACTTGTATCTGCCACCGCAAAAATTATAGTTAAAATGACATCAGAAAGAAATTCATATCCAGTTAAGTATTTAACTGTCCTTTAGGGGGCAACAGCATTTGGCAAAAAATATTTGTCAGGTAACGTTATTACAGCAACCTAAATCTGGATAAATCCATCAAACCATAGAGTGGAAAACAAATCCGAAATGGTAAGTACCTTTCGTCCCAATAAGCCTAACACATTCATTCTCACACCAAACTCTGAAGTCCATGGCTTCTGCAAATTTCAAACAGAAAAAATAGCTCACTATCTTTTGACTATCATCAATGATCCAATCCAACATCCAACATAATAGATATACGTAAAGGGCTAAATTAGACAGAACTGCCAGGAAAGTGAAATTAACACACTGTTGAAATAAAAATGAGCAATATATCTTTACCAGAATTCTTAGTCATAGCATCTTTTTTCAATTTCAGCAATGACGGAGAAGAGGCGGGTGATGATGATAGCGATCTCTCAATAGGTTTGCTACTCCCTGATGTTTGTCGACTTAATGGTCCAGGTGAATTACCTTTCATGGGAACATTTTTGGAACCCCAACTCCCCTGGCTTGCAAGCTGAGGGAAACCAGACCTACTTACAAAGACCACAAAATAAGATAATAAATATGTCACATCTAAATACAACAATGCTCTTGTATATAGAGACAATGTCCAAGGCAGCCTAGGAATAAAAAGTGTTCTTAGATTGTTTGACCCAAGTCTTTTAATCAGCCTTAATGTCCTATAGTACTACTAAAGTTCTGAGGTCACTTTACAAGGTATGCTGTTATCATATTGTTATGAAGACTGAACTTTAGTTGCGCAGTTACAAAAGCATTTCCTTTCCAAGACCTCTTATTATGTACTATGCTAGTTGGTTGTTATAGAACAAAATCTGAGTGCCAAAATATACATGTACAATTAACAGATGCCAAAATACTAAACAATTTCAGTACAGTAGCATCATAGAAAATAATATTAATCAAGCCTATATACTAAAGAGTTGCAACCATAGTGTAGCATGCATACAGAAAACAGTAATGGCACTACAAAGAGACAGAAGTCTTACTGCTTAGTTTCTGGCTTAGATTGCTCAATTGGACCCCAGAACAAGTCATCCTCCCCTCTGTGTTTTGACTGACACGCTTGGGAGTTTATCTGGCTAGAAGGTGCAGCTTTCGATGGAGATGAAGCTGAAATTGTCCATGAAGAACCACTATTCCGAGCAGCTGGGGCAGGCTGGGATTTCTGAGGGGTGGGCAATTGGTTTGGGGGAACTGCAGAAGACGACTTTTTCTCCTGCTCCTTTTGAATGTCCCTCAATGACTTTGGTTTAGCAACCTTACCAGAATCAATAGTCCATGCTGGAGAAGGAGATGGGCTTGTTGGCTCTCCTTTCCAAAGAACAAAATCTCCTAGAGAGGGCCCTGAAGGGATAGTTGGAAGTTGTTCTTTCTCCTGTTGCAAAGAGCGGGAGCTTTTTCCCTTTTCAATGGGACTTGAACTTATGGGTGCTTCACTAGAAGCAACTGGCATTGAGACCTTGGACCCTGAACCCTTCGATTTTGTAGATTTTTTCCGGCTTCTTTTAGTGTCTTTAGCTTCAATGAAGTTTCCATCATCTATTGGTTCTGAATCAACAACTATATATTGTGAGGACGATATACAGTCAGCAACCTTGCCATCTCTCTCACTAGATTTTTTTACATCTTCTGTCAATAGATCATGTAATGGGCTTTTCTTGCTCTTGCTATTCTGAGAAGTTTTGGGTTTGACCAGATATTCAGTATTGCCTGCTTCTTTGTGACTTTCACTATGCATCTTTGTAGAGTCTGGATTGGCCACAACTCCAACCCACGGAGGTGTCAAACTCGAGGAATTGACAGAAGCAGCAACCTCGGCTACAGGCATCTCTGTTTGTGCCTTTTTTTGTTCTTCCTGTTGAATTTCTAATAAAGACTTTGCCTTGAAACCAGGAGCAGGTTTCCAAGCTCTTCCTGTAGGTAATTCAGTATTCTGCGTCACAATAGAACTAACTGCCTTCGAGTCACTCTCAGCAACTGTTTCAGCTACGCTTCTAAGAATATTAGTAGGGAGGCCACTAACTTCTTGATGATCAACTGCCTCTGTGATAGCAGTTCCAGATAGATTGTCCTTACCGCCTGTTTGTTTGAGATATGTTTCATAAGCTGCTTCACCCTTGTTGACTTCCTTCAAATTGATTTCACTATGATTTGGCTTTTCATATTCTGAATTTTTTGACTGCTGCAAATTTGCATTTTTTAGCAATCCCTTTGCTTGATCAGAAGACTGGGATTTGGAAGACTTTTGCTTCTTAGATTTCTTCTCAGTAGCCTTTTTGGGTTCATGTGCTTCAACATTTCTCACATCCGCCGGAGAGGACTCAACATTTGAGCTGACTCTTCCACCTTGCTTCTCTTCAATGCTATCTGATTTATTCTCCACATCCTTACCCAGGTGACTGGCTAGTTGTAACTCAATCTCACAAGATCCAGCTGAAGACACAGCAAGAACGGGTTCAACATACTGTACAGGTTGAGGATGCTCACCAGACTCAGAACCATCAGCCCTACAATTGTTGTCTGGCATCTGTTCCACAGATTTAGTGGTACAGTCAGAAACAGAAAGAGGTTTCTGTGCAATGTCAGGTTCCTCTTTGGTTCTGTTCTGCTTATGCAATAAGGAATTTTCAATAGAAGCTGATGCAGGCAATGTTTGCTTCTGGTGCTTTTCATTAATTTGCTCAGGAAGAGTAGGATCCCAACTTTTCTGATGACTAATATTCCCAAACAATTGCTGAGGCAGCAGCACAGAAGATTCACTGCTTACATTATAGCTAGTATCCTGGCTTGCTTGCGGAGGTAAACTTAATGACTTGGTACTAAGCTCATCATGCGCACTGGGAACTGGTGTCTGAGAGCTCATGGGAAAAATCTCTTGAGGTGGCTGGAGTTGAGAAGGATCCACATGCAAATTACCCATTGGTATTCCACCACCCTGCAACTGTCCATGAGATAAATCACCAAAGCGCTGGTGAGACTGACGCTCCTGCAACACATGAGAAAGCAGTTGCTGTTGTTGGCGCATTAACAGCTGTTGCTCCTCCTGCTGCTGTTGCTGCTTCAGGAATAGGAGTTTATCTAACAAAGGCATCTGCTGAGCAGGAGCAGTTGCCTGAGAATGCAACTGCAGTAAGTATTGCTGTTGCAACATATTCACTATCTGGGGATCTTGGGTTAAACCGGAAGAAAGTAACTTCTCTGCTGTCAAAATACTAGGTGGGTTATCTGCAGTTTGAGCTATCACGTTATTTAAAGGCAATTGGTTTGGTGCTTGCAACCTTTGTTGTTGAATTCCAAATGGTATAAAATTGTGATCACGATGCAAGTCAATCTTATTCTGAAGGGGATTCAGCCCACCTTGTAAGGGATAATTTGTCCATCCAGCAACACCATTATTTAAGCCTGTGGGTGCCCTGTCGGATAATCCTTGGATGATTGAGATCAACTCAGAATTTTGGGATGGAAGCTGTCGAGAATTGTCACTCAATGAAGATAAGAGTTTTGAATGTTGTGATGGATCTGGAACAATGTCTGCTTTTGGCGGAAGGGATGCTGCATCTATCCCCGGCCAATATGGATAAGGATTTGGTAAGGACCTCTGTCGTTCAAGTGCCATCCTCTTGGCCAGCAAGTAAGGGTTGTTTCCACCATCCACTCCGGATGGGCCCAAGTTATCAGAATTATTTCCAATAAACCCTTGTAAACCTAAAAAGTACACACAATTATTAGAATAAAATCAGACCATTTAAAACATAACCATCACAATATACAAAAGGTATTATGTAGAGAAATGATAATACATGGCAATACATTTATATTCAAATTACAACATAAAGGTAGCAGTATTGACCTTCTGATAATGTCAGGCTTTCAAGTGGGGGACTGCTCTTGCTACCAGACATGAGTGACTCCAAAAACCTATTTTCAGCTTCTGTAGCAGAACTCTGTCTATGCATAGAATCATGTCTCAACATCTCAACCTCACTCAAACCAGTATGAATATTCCCGAAGGCACTGGAACTTTGCCCGCCAGGTGCCTCTGTGGTGTCAAGTTTTGTTGCAGAAAACCCAGGTGGCGGTCGGGCTTTAGCTCGTAAATGGGGCATGGCATCACCAAGTTGCACCCATGGCGAGTCAGATGCTGCACTTTCCAGACGAACTGGTAAATCAATACCAAAATATCCAGCCTCAAACCATCCAATAATATCAATTCCTTTGAAGGGGCCCTGAACTCGACCCTGGGGATCTTTATAAAAAAGGGATAACTCCTCTGGAGAAGTCTGTGAAACTTTCCTGGTTTCACGTTCACTGTCCAAAAAGCCAGTTAGTTGCCTCTTAACAATGGAATCTTCACTAGATTGCCACTTAGCTACATCTCTGGTGTCAGATACATAGTTCAAATTATTCTCCCACTGAGTATGTGGATCTTTTGGTTGGTGTGACCAGCTCATATCCGAGCTTCTTGGCCTGACATCACTAGGCACATCTCTGCTACCATGCATGAGAGTGCTTGCATGTTCACCCAGTGGTGTGGCATGCCAAGCAGTACCGGGATGAACAGAATTATTTTCTTCTTGGGTAGATTCTCTATTACTAGGTACCTCATCAGCCATTTTGTAAGAACCTCTGTCTTCACCCCTTTCTGTAAAGAGGAAGTATTAAAAAAATCTTCAGAGCCAGACACACGAAAATCCATCTTCACAGTTGTTAAATGTGGCATGGTATAGCACATTTAAGTAGGGGAGAAAATTATTCCAGTTTCACTTATGAAAGTTGAACCAAATAAGATGAGATATACAATATAGTAAATCTTAGCAGAGGCAAAAAAGGGGGAGCAAGAACCACTAATAACATAGGAGAGCAAGTTCAAACATGCATGTGCAAAGATACTCATCAGACCCATTAATATTAAAACAAATTCTAGGTTCCAAACAATTTATACTACAGTGATATAAAAATCACCTTCAAAATCCTGGTAGAGACAAAACTTACATTGTAATGTGTCGTAAACTAAGGTAATAAAATTTACAATTCACAGAGTCTTATTTAGTTTACACTTTCCATTAGTAATACTTTCATTTTTTAAACAGTTAGAGGATGCCTTAAGATCCTGTATGTTTTCCATATTAGTTAGAGAGCTATAACTGTGTGTTTGCTTTGGAATAGCTTTCTCAGAAATTCACATAACCAATTTCAAGTGGTCAGAACCTCCCCACTAAAGCAATCCAGTTCTAACTGGAGCTAACCTGCATCTACACCAATCTTTAAGCTTATATTCTTAATGTACCTTGTAGAGGTGCATTTCCAAGCTTCATTCGTCTTGAATGTGTAAATTCTGTTGAGTTCCGTCCATCTTTTTGCACCTGAGGCGCACTGCTACTAATTATTTCCCCTTTGTCAATACCCTTTAAGACAGACTGTTCCAACAGAAAAACAATCTAATAAACCACCAGAAATGACAGTGGCATCCAGAAATAATATGCAGTAACATCAATTACCAGTTCCTCGGAATTTGGTGCACAAAGAACTAGAGGCTCCAATGGTTCATCTTGTGTAAGAGAAGGTACCTGCACAAAATCATCCACTACTTTCCTATCTGTATGCACATCAGTCACTCTGTACACATCAAGCATATTAGTCCTACTATATCTAAAGGGATGAGCTTCACCAAGCTCGCTTTCAACTTTTTCCAATACAGTTCCAGGGTATTGAGAATGCATATACGTGCTATTTATAGGGCTCCCACCAGAGCCAAGCCGAGCACGTCTGAGATTAATGACTGGAGGCGTATCCTCCCTGCGGACCCGCCCAGAAGAAAATGTAGGCACTTGTTTGTTGGGTGTCACATTCTGGTAATGGGAAGGCTCTACCCTTCCACGGCTTTGCGAGGAGTTAGGTCTCCATGGCCGATAATGATCCCCTTCCTTTTCATCCTTACCAGTATTCGAAATGTGAGACAAATCTTTGTCCAGGTGCAGATCGCCATTTTTATCAAAGTCATTCCATTTTTCACCAAGAACTTCTGACTCCTTATCACCAGGACCCCAGCGTGTGTTCCACTTGCTCTCACGCCGCTGATCAAAGTTCATTTCTCTATTACCCGAATCATTCCATCTATCAGATGTGCCACGTCGTGTGTCTCCAAAGTGCCTTGTGGATGAATCTTCTGTCCATCGATCCACTCTCCGAGCATCACCTAAGTCCTTGTCTCCATCCCTCCAACGATCCTTGCGTATGGAGGACTTAGTGTCTCTCTCTTCATCGCGCCAACGGTCACGACGCCCACTTTCAGAGTCAAGCATGGATGGCCTAAAGACATCCTTTCTCTTATGGCCATCATGCACATCATTTCCATTTCCAGGTGTCTTAACAGTCTCTGAGTGATTGCCATATGATGGAGTTGAGATCACATGGTTTTCCTGAGTCATAATGGGAAAAAAATAGGCAGGCTTTGAAGCAATTATAAATTATTTCTGGATTGATATTACAAAAGTACACAGACAAAAAAAAAATCCAAAAGTAGTAAGTACTCATTACACACCATAGTTCCTGTTCCAGGTTTACTCTCCCCTGGCTTCGGCAGAAGCCACTGTGGTGAAAGTGGAATAGGATTGTCAGAGCCTTGGAAATCTGCACATATGTGATAAAAAGATTCAGTTATTAAAAGTGAATTGAATTTTTAACCAATCTCAAAAAAATTCCAATGCGGAATCTAGGAGCAGTAAAACTATTAAGGTAGATTTCACTGCAGACAGGTCAGCATATAAGATACAGGAAAAGCTAATATATCCTCGGTAGGTAAAGAGTTAAACAACAATTTTCTGTTCCCAAAAGAAGAAGAAAAAAAAAGTTATTGCCATTTTGCATAAGCAATTAACTGTTCTTCCATCTGTTGTTTTTTTCAAATTTCAATTGAAAAGTAAATAGTAAAAAGCCCACACAGACTAGGAAAGAAATAATGAGAAGCATGAGAAGATCAATAAATTAAAAAAATTGTGCATTGACGGTCTCTTGGAATAACAAGCTAATAGAATATTAGAATCATTGCATGAAAAGTCAACCCTATAGAGGACAGCAGAGGTAAAGATCCACAAGAGTGGCAAATAAACAACACATTGAATCTAAAATTGAAGTCAGTGATTAGTCTAGCCAGTGTACAACCCAAATCTTAGACCGAGTGCTGATATTGTCCAAAGGTCTGCAGAGCTCTAATTTATGTTGTAATACCAAAGAAATCCAGATCAAATTTCATTCAAACAGAAAGGCAGTGTACCATCAGTTATTTCAGCAGAATGGGCCAACTGTATGTTTCAGTGGATCAGACCAAATCAAACGGAACCATGCCCGTGAACCAAAAAGTGGTAGATAAACGTGGTAATAAATAAACAAATCCATTAAAAATTTCTTACAGTAATTCAAACATGACTAAACTAAGTTTCCCAGGGTACAGCCAAAAAACTAACAGTCGTAAAAAAGCCTTCATTTCAAAAAGCAGTGATGTTTAATACAGTGTGAAGATCTAAATTTCTAGTCCTCAAGTTGACAAAGAAATCCAAAGAAGTGAACAATAAAATCACTGACAGAAGTGAGTAAAAAAACTTTAAAATTTAATAAGAAAAAAAAATGAGTCGATGCGGACCAATTCGTCAATGTTATCCCCCGAATTCAAAATCAAGACCTAAAAAATAATCAAATGGGCTTGGGAACGATAAACGGTTTCGTAAAGGAAAACAGCGGAGAGATGAAGCAAAGTGCCAAAACCCTTAACTCGAATAGAGAAATGAAGTGGTTAGCAATTAGCATAGCGAAAACAAACAAGCAAGAAAAATGAATAGCGAAAGTGAATGGAAAAGACGCTAGGGTTTAGGGGTGGGAGAAGCGAAGAAAAGTGAGAGAATCGGGAATTAGAGAATAGAGAGAGATGGATAGAAAGGAACCTTTGGAGTTGGGGATCGGGAATGGAGGAGCAGCGGAGATGTGGAGGTGAGCAGCGGAGGTACGGTCAGCCATGGTTGATCGGCAAAAGAGAGCAAAGAGCGAGGGGTCTTCTTCTGTTCTGTTTGCTAGATTGTTTCGAAACGGGTGCGGGTGAGGGAAACCGAACGCCAAACGGGTGAATATAGGTTAACTGCTGAAAGTCTCGATTGGATTAAATGATGGGGTCCACGTTTCAACGCTTACCCCTTCTTTTTTTTTTGTCAAAATAAACAAGTTCATAAAAAGGAAAACCCTCCGCCATACGATATCTACATCAAGAAAAATAATATATGTAGAGTTACAAGAAATACATCAATCTTAACTAAGACATGCTTACCCTCTATTTAAAAGCACTCCTTTGGTGTTTCCTGTTGGAGCTCAAAATAGTATAACTCGTGTCATGTGTGAGTTCTAGGTTTTAAAGTCACTTCACTGTGTGTGTGAACTATTTAGACGACAATCTAAACATCTAAACATGCTATGGGATGTTAGAATGTTGATTCCAAGTATGATTGGGGTTTCGAAAGAGATTATTGATACTTTAAGCAAGATTATTTTTCTCTTCTTAATTTAATGTTAGAAGCCTACATAGTACACATGTATTAATTTGACATTGAATGAGGTTACCTTAACACTGATAGAGTATCAAATACGCTCGTATATAAGAAATTGTAAACATGTGTTGCATCACGTATGTTGTTTGACTTGTTTTGATAAATTTGTTGGCAATATACATTAGTTTGACTCGGTGACAAATCAGTATCACATGTTTCGAGTAGATTCTTGTGCTGAAAAAATGGATGACCCAACAAGTAAGGTTCTTGGTGCCAACATTGTTAATGAGTGATAAACATAAGAGATTTGTTTTTTGACGGTGATAAACATAAGAGATTAGTTTCTTAAAAAAAAGAGTTACGAGACTAAGGGCCTGTTTGTTTACTGTTTTCTAAAACAGTTTTCTGTTTTTAAAAACAAAAAATTAAAAAAACTTGTTTGACGAGAGTGTTTTGCGATAATTGATTTTAAAAACAAGTACTTTTTTTAGTTTTTAAAACAAAAAAATGAGAACAGCTTAAAGCTGTTTCTGTTTTTAGTTTTTGATTTTTTGTTTTGAAAAGGACAGAGACACGGAGAATAAGCTATTTTCATTAATGACAAACTTGTAATTATCAAAGATTTCTATCGCTCAAATATTGCTCAAGACATTTTCCTCGGTTTTCTTCTTTATTTTTAAGTTGATCATTTTGTTACATGCTCATGGATTTTGTGGCTTGACACGTAGCTTTACCATTTGGCATGCAGTAAGCCAGTAACAGTCAATTGTTCATTGGTAGTCTTGACATGTACAGCACACACACACACACACATATATTGCTTTATTCTATTCTCCACTCTTTTGCTTCAAAAAAAAAAAACTTCTCCACTCTTTGATTAGCGATAATCTTTATGTCTTCAGGCTAATTATACTCTTGGCACATACATAAATAAATTGTATAAGTACGTAATAGTCTTTTTTTTAAGAATAAATCTACATGTGTGTAGTTATAAATAAATTCTCAAATAAAAACATTTAAATAAATTTTATTTATACTGTTTCATTTTATTTAATAAAAATATTTAAAAAATATGACAGCATATAGACATACGTACCATTTCAAAACATATATAAGCTCTTTAATTTGATACAAAAAATACAAACAAACTTAATTAAAGGAAAAATTGTCTACGAAAAATACAAACAAATTAACTGATTTTCTTGTGTTTATTTTTAAACAATTTATTTACAACAGGATTGTAGTATGATTGACTTTATTCTCACTACTATAATACTTATTTAGATAGAAATATATCCAATTTCTCTTCTTTGATTTTAAAGAATCATGAAAAGAATTAAAATGCAATCAAATAGGTTTTTTGTTTTTATGTTTTCGAAACATGTTCTTAAAACAAATTTATCAACCAAGTTTTTTTGTTTTCTCATCTCTAAAATTATTTTCAAGTTAATGTTCACCAAACAGATTTTTTTTTAATTTTGTTTTGAAAATCAGTTCTTCAAAATTATTTTACAAAATAGGTTTTAAAAACAAAAAAACAAAACAGAATCAAACAGACCCTCAATTTAAAAATTAAGAGACCACAAGAGTAATTTAATCCGCAATTTATTTATTTGTAACATAAATATTTATATTTATATTTATGGAATGTTTCTAAGCTATTTTCAAGTTATATTAATAAAATGTTTCAAATAGTTCACGAATAAGTTTTTAAATAAATTCATTATAATAACTTATTAAATAAGTATTTAATTAATTATTTTGTTTATAAAACGTCCATCGCTAGATTATTTTTCTAAGCTGTCGAGTTGAATAAATCCACTTAAAATGGCAAAATTATCTTTAAAAATATGTTTCTATAAGGGTGTTGATAGGTATAAAACAAAATCTAAACCAAATTAGATTATTTTTATTTGACTCTTGTAAAATATTTTCACAAATTCGAATCAAACCAATCCAGTTAGTTTAGTTTGGATCAACAAATTAAAGGAAAAACAAATTATTGATTTTGTGAAACTTTTATGCTCATGTTCATTTTTCAGAGAGAAAGAACACAGATCTTAAACTAAAAGAGAGAAAATATAATTTAAATTTCTTTCAAGATAAATATTATTATTTACCCGTAAAATAATAGGTTTCGAAACCTTAAAGTCTTAAACTTCCAAACCCTATCAGAAATTCCTCTTACAGAGAACTTGAACGTAGTACCATCAGGTCTTAGGATTATTGTAGGTTTATTTTAGCTTTTTAAAGTGGGTCAAAATTACGATCAATATAACTTGCATAAAATGATAGAGCCAAGAAATCTTTGTGTGATGTATTTCATTCTAAAAAAAAAGGCAAAATAGCACCCGAAGTCTCTTAAATTATTTTATTTTTCAAGTTAGTCCCTTATATTCATTTTTAAACAATAAGATCTCTTATGTTTATTTATTTTTTTAATTTGGTCATTTTTTTCATTTGTTGATGATGTGTCAGTTTCTGATTGGTCTCGATTTACTGTACACCATCACCTCAGACCAATCAGTAATTGACACGTCATCAAAAGGACCAAATTGGAAAAAAAAATAAACATAAAAGACCTTATTGTTTAAAAATAAAGATAAAGACCAACTTAAAAAAATAAAATAACTTAAGGGTCTTCAAGTATAATTTTGCAAAAAAATAAAATCTGTGTGATATGAATGACATAGACATGTTCACCATGAACCCAAAATACCTCTGAATATCTACAAAACCAAGCTGCGTTTACAAGAACACGGAGGATAAGCTCCAAACGATGATCCAAAAAAAAATGCTCCAAACAAAATATAGAATCCAAAACGGTGTTCACTTTTTCAGCAGAAAACGACAAAAGAAAAGGACAACCAAGTTTACACGCTAAACCAGGGAAAAAAACGAAGTGAGTATATTGAAACATGTCAGCTGACATGCTGCTTATATAGCATATATAAGATTCACCAGATGATATTCTTCTTGATTCCACATCAAAATAACAACCAGTAGAAAGGTATTTATATTTTCGGTAAACAAGTTGGCAGATCCGCTGGGACATCTGAACTTGCCTGCCACGTCAAAATAAAAGCTTTGCTATTAATTTCTACCGGCAAACTATATATAGATTAGTAACAGGTGATTTCAGTAATCTTCTACCATTATGCATAAAGACCGTGATACCATTCTCTCACAGTTGCTATTGTTATTAACCAGAAAATTCCATAATAATAGATACTTCAAATGTAGAAATATGGCACTGGGGTTAGTTAGTCTCTAATATGTCTAAGATAATAAGTACCAGCCTTTTTCACGAATAATATTAAATATTTTTTCTTTCTTTAAGCATTGTAAGGGATTTCCATACCTCAAGATATCTTGTCAACATTGTTGTAGTACTGAAATTAAAGCCCTGAACTGGTTCTCCTTTGGTACGAGATGCATTAAGTTGTTTTCTGACTTGAGTAGCCAGTGACTGTATTATCATTAAATATGATCAGCGACCCAAGTAAATAAAAGAGGAAAGAAAACTAAAGAGTTGGAAGTCTGTTTCAGATAGTAATACGATGGAGTCAAAAGATACCTTCCCCAGCTCTACTCCCCACTGATCAAAAGAATTGATTCCCCAAATGAAGCCCTCTACAGCAATTCTGTGTTCATAGATTGCCAACAACTGAGGAACATAAGAGAATGGAGGAAATTAGGACCAATACAGTAATTTGCATAGAGCCTCATAGCAGGAAAACATACACTAACGCTGGTGAATGGTCGCCTCATGAAAATCAAAGACTGACAAATGAGTCTCTCATATCATGAGAAAGGGATGTGACCAACTTATTAGGTAGAATAAACAGTTCAAGCATGGAAGATATACATATGGCATATTTATACTCTATCAAGAACTATAAACACAAGAAAAAAATAATGAAAACTATTTCTCACACAGATATCTTTTGCTCGCAGTTATTCTGCTACCATAGTAATCATGACCTAGTGGACTTCATACCTGCCCAATATTGTAAGCATTCAATGATGGAAGCAGAAGGCTGAGAGAAGGTCGATTTCCACTGAATGTCTGTAGATTTTTTATTTGGAAAAAAAATAGAAATGAAGAATGGTAAGGACTACAGATTCAACTATTAACTCAGCAAGTTGCATTTAAGAAGGGAAATCACCTTGTGGGGAATAAGATGTGGGGAAACATTCTCCTTTTGCAGCTGGGCTGCTGTCTACAAGAAATTGATGGATGGTCATATCCTCATGATAAATCAAGAAGATAATACTAGTGTAAAATCTAGTCCCCGACTGGGAAAAAAATAGCTATTACTTTAAGTTCTGTGATGTACAATCCTGTATCATAGTTACACTCAATTTGGAAGGAATATCATATTTTATGTGAATTACAATAAAGATAATAATGTCGACACAGACTTCATTACTTTAGACTTAGTCACTTTTATCTGATATATATTATATAATTTAGAAGAAATGAGCAAGAACAACTGTACCTTCCCATATGCAAGGGCATCAGGCTGTGCAAAATAGTTGGACATTAGTTCATCATGGTTACTCACCACTTCACCTGATTATCAAGTGCATTGCTTGAATAGTATCAGAAGTTGACTTCCAAGCAAGCCAACTACCATGATGAAACTTGATAATGCTAATTCATAGTCATTACCTCTCAGAAAGACAGGTTGCTGACTTTTCACAACTCCAATAAAATCACAAGGAATCACACGACCCTAAAAGTAAGGAGATACAAATATCAATAGCATATTTCGTAAAATTGGATAATATTCATAAGTAAAAAATATTAAATCGGCAATAGAGGCAACAAGAAGAAAATAAGATTCTAATTGCTAGAACCTATACTAAACACTAACTGTTTGAGGCACAATGTTAATTAATATGCTTCCCCCACCCTCTTTCTCCTTTCCCACATGGCAACAAAGAGCAGAATATTCAGATCAGCTATGAAAAATATTAATGAATGTAGGAGCTCTTGGCCTGTTAAATCACATAAGTTTTGGAAGCACTATAAAGACACGTCTCAATTGAAAAACTAATGTAGAGAGAATGTGCATGTTTTTTTAACCAAAATTAACTGTCAGCAGCACAATAGTAACATATGCTTTTAAGTTTCTAATTTTAACATTGATGCATTCGCCAAACAAGTAGCATTTCCATGTCAAAATTTTCACAGAAGTTTATCAAACCTTTCAAGTTCAAATACCCAATTGTAGAGTATGTGTATATCACCTGATGTATGAGCTGATAAAAGCTATGCTGCCCATTAGTTCCTGGTTCACCAAAATCAATTTCGCCAGCCTCAAATGGTAGTGGAACACCATCAATTGAAACACCTTTGCCATTACTCTCCATGCTAACCTAATGTAAAAACATAGAAATACAATATTATCAGAAGAAAAATAAATGGAATTAAAATAAAATTCAAGCGCAATGCTGCAACAAACTTGCCTGTTGAATGTGTGGGGCAAACTTCTCCAGAGCTTGACTATAAGGTAAGATGGCCTGGAAGAGTACCAAAAGTTTCATTTTTTGAACAAAACCGGTTAAGAACAAATAAACCTATTGAATATTTCTGAAGATAACAGGAAAAATAAGCACTCACTCTGGCAGGATATCCAAGAAATGAAACATTCCATATGCTCAACAAACCCAGAAGCACCTGAAGTACTCATAAAATGTTGTTGAGAATCTCATTATGTGTTTGACAAAAGTACAAAACATCTTAAATACAAGCGAACCTAAGGTTCTTTGAGCCAAGGTATTTGATAAAAACAGTAAGCCAAATTCCTACCCACACCTTCCACTTCTTCCTTTTTCCCCTTCTAAACAAAGGAATGTATTAGGAGAGAAGGAAAACCCAAAGCTAGGGAATTGGCAATCTACCTAACATCAAAAGAAACACGGGGGTAAAGAGGAGTGGGGAAAAACAGCTGAACGGAGCTCCCCATTCCCTCTTTAAATTGACAAAAATTAATATTATCTTTGATTAAAATTCAAGACATTAATAAAAAAATAATTAAGGTGTTAATGTACTACATGGGGAGACCCATATAAAACATTCAAACCCAAAAGCCGGTGTGGAGTATCACAAACACTAGAAAAATATATGTTTGAATGTGTGGATATACACATGTACAAGAAAACTCAAGTACAAAAGGTTAGCAAAGGGGCACTTACAGGAATGTTCCCTTCAAATGGCTGTGAATGGAAATGCTGATCAATGCTGGAAGCCCCCTTTAAGAACCTTTGCAGGACAAAAAACCATCATAAAGAAAATATAGAAACATCATGTATCATGTATAAATAACTAAATATGCGTCTTAGTGTCTTACAAAAGGGAGATTCAAAACTACTATGAATTTTACAACGAGGCAGTAAATATTTGAAATCTGAATACATATAAATGAGGACCTAACAATACTTTATCTCATTCTAAAATGGTAATGAGAAGCATAAAATCAGAAGAACTCTTATCTACATCCATCACTTAATCTATGAACTTGATTATTTCCTTTAAGGAGGAAGGTGAAGGATAATAGAGCCTGTCAAACCTGCAAATCTTATAGGTGTGTAGCGTGCAATAGACAAGAAGGGCATAAAAAAGAGTCAAACCACAATAAATTATACTATTTCTAGGAACATCTCCTCTAGAAGAAACAATGATGAAAGGCATACTTCTCTATTACTGAGAAACCATATTGTAGAGATAATGGCAACACTCCAACAGCACTGCAAACTGCAAGCCACATTTCAGGTCATAAACAAATAGGTCGGAGACTTCAAATGGACATGGACTATTAAGGGATGGGAAGGGGGGAGATAAAGAAATATTACTCACCACTATACCGACCACCGACCCAGTCCCAAAATGCAAAAGCATTGTTAGGATCAATACCAAACTTTTCCACAAGCTGTATCATAAATTAAAGAAGACTGAAAATTAGTTAAAGGTTCAACCATAATTATAAATAAAGAATGCATCTTTCATGACCTTTATCTCTTATTTAAGGAAAAAATGCATAAAAACGCAAAAACAATTTGGAAAATATTTCAATAGTGCATGTGACTGCCAACATGTATATTTAAGATTTTAAAAAGCAAGAAAGGTATATGTATCAAGACAAACGGTAATGATCAATTGAAAACAGAAATGATTCATGAGCAACAAAAAAAATATGCATTGAAAAAAGCTTAGTCAGCTAATGCCAAAAAAAAAAAATGGTACTACCGTGAGATTTGTGCTGACAGCCACCATATGCTTTGCAACTGCAGAGGGCCTGGAAGTAATTGTATCATGAGACATCTTCAATTTATTATTTATTATCAAAGTACATTTTGAATATTGTCTACCTCCTATTCTTTGGATAAACTGTGAATATTTCTAGAAGGTGGGGGATGGGGATGGGGTGTATATTCCAAGAAGTCAAGAAGTATATGTTCCGGCTTCTGTTGAACAAGCTTCCACATAAAAAGGAAGAAAACTGCAGAGCCCCCACCCAATGCCTACACCACTATCCTTGAACAACCACTCTTAATATTACACTTACCCAAGAGCAGATGAAATCCATTCTCTAAGAGTTCGAGCATTCAGCATAGTTTCCGCTGTTGTAAAAGTCTTTGAAACAACCACAACTGCAATCATTACAAACAACAACAATAAGACATGCAAGTTAAGCCTCAATATCTATGTAACTATTATGTGTATATATATAATATAATTTACCAAGCGTTGTTTCAGGATTTAATCCTGTGATATTTCTAGCAACATCTATTGGATCAACATTTGCAAGACTGCAGAAAGATTCAAACAGAGGATGAGATTGATTTTATGGAAATGGTACAACTTTCTTTAGGATATGTAGTTACAGTCAGATAGATCCAGAAAAGCAAATATCATATAGTATTATAGTTGCAGTAAACTAAACCTTGCAATTACACTCAGGGAACTTCACTAACATTAGATACTTACAAGCGCAGCTGACGACCCCTTGCAGATTCAACAGCTTCTGGGTCTGCAAGACGACATAAATACTTTTTCAATACTTTTACTGGCCGTAAACTAAGAACAACAAAACACTACATACATACATGTGTATGGGTGCGAACATTTATTCTTATGTGTCAGCACAAATAAAAAGACAATAAAAAATAATGGGGGATTTGCTGTTGAAGAGATTGGCAACACCAACCAACCTGTTTGAAGTGCAGTGTGTACAAAAAGCGGACCTAAGAAGCTACCACCAATACCAATTGCAACAACGTCCTTCAAAGCCTTTCCTGTAGCTCCAACCTTAAAAAAAAGGCTTAGTAGTTAATACCCTCTAGCTCAAGTGTTCAACAAACATCCATCCACATCCACATAGAATACAGCCACACAGGAATAGCAGATTACCCAAGATCCATTGCGGACCCGCTCAGAGAAATCCTTGATCTTGTCAAGAACATTCCAAACTTCAGGAACAACATTTTTCCCATCACTCTGTATATCGGCATCCCTTGAAGCACGAAGGGCAACATGAAGCACTGACCTATTCTCCGTGCTGTTTATCTGAAAGTGAATCCAACACCATCCAAAAATGATAACAACATCATAACATTCAGCAACCGGATCTGCAGTGCTGCAATACAATTTGCTAAATGAATAACAAGGCTCACTAAAAAATAACACCACTCACGTGTTCCCCGCTGTACATGCGGTTTATCTTTTCCTTGAGGGATGCAGCCTACATAACATTAACACCAGAAGCAATCATTAGAAATTGAGAATTGCTGGCTTCTTTATTTTGAGAAAATGTTTTCATTTTAATTTTAATTTTTAATATTTTGAGAAACTATTTTTACTTTTAATTAATTACAAAACTCTCGTATTGTTTTCGATCAATATCTTTTTTATTTTTATGTGTTTTCTGATTGATGGTGAAATCCGGGGAGAATGTGAAACTACCAACCTCCGCCAAATTGAAGAGCTTTTGGATTGTTTCAGGAGTGGCCTGCTGCCTTGAATAGTCGAGCAGAATGCCATCGAAGTCACTGCATAGCAAAGCATGCAAAATCTCATCACTTTGCAGAAGGGAATCAAAATGTTCCTGTTTTTGGCGTTTTTGAAACTAACATCTTGGAAAGCAAGTATCAAAGTGTAATATCGCTTACACCAGCATCGACTGGCACCTCCCATCGTCGCTCAATAGATCGCGTAGATGGGTCTTCTTGATGTCCTCCACATGGGCCTGCTCAGAGTCAAAACGCGTCGCGTTTAATTAATAGTAATCCACCGTTAATGATTAATGATAAGAAGAAGGATCAATCCCGTTCCGTTACCTTCAACTCCGTCCATGGCTGGGTATCGGAGATAAGAGTGGACGAAGCCATTTCCAGAGAGCTTTGTGTGAGCAAAGAGTTACTTTGTGCGTTGGATGTAAGTCGGAGTTTGCCAGTTTTCGTATCTTTTGTTTCTTTTTTTTTTTTTTTAAATGACAAATTGTGTCTGTGATGTGAAAAGTGAAATTTCCCGTAAGAAGAGGGCGGCTGCTAGGGTGAGTGACACGAGACATTACCTTGAGCAACCGGTAGACACCGTTTGATGTATCAATAAAAAAAATTAAATTTAATTGCACTTTTAGTCCCTTAAATATTATATTTGTGTAATTTTAGTCTCTTAAGTTTTAATTGTGAAAATTGAATCCCTCGTGTTTATTATTTGTACAATTTTGGTCCCTCCGTTCAATTGCTATCTATTTTTAACAGAATGAGCTTATGTGGCGGACAGAAGTTTGACTTGGCAGTGATATGGCATTTCAGACACACACGACGTGGCAGTAGAGTGAGAGACAAAGTAAAAAGGTTATTATCCAGTGTGTGTCTCCCCATGATAGACCCGCTTGCTCACGGTGAACGACCTCACATGGTCGCTCACCCTAGAAGAAGCCATAAGGAAGAGTTCAATTTCAATCTTTTGTAATAATTAAATCTCATTTGATGAATGACAAAAAAATCCTTAATATATTGTTTAATTTTAATTTCTCAATTATGTTTTTACTTAATATATTGTTTATTTACTTACCTCTCGGTCAGCAGAACACATATTAGTTTAGCGGCTCTTTTTCCCTACAATAAGGTGGGTGAAAAAAAAACAAATTACTTAATATATTGTTTAATTTTAATTGTTCAATTATGTTTTTAATAAATAAATAATTTAAGTGATCAGCTCAAGACTCTTATATCCTTGTTAAATGCATATGATTGATAGCTAAAAAAATGCCTATGATTGATTGTATTAGAATATGTGGATGGAAGTGAAAGAGGTTATTTTCAATGAATTTCATTTGAACATAAACAGAAAACTAATGAACTATTAATTAGTAATTAACAAACCAAAATTTCCCCCATTTATAACTAGGTCCTTCTGTTAGACTCACATCTAGTTTCTAGTGGAAAATGTTAATGTGGCCCAAAATTTTGAATATAAATTCTTTTATTTTTAATATAATTCAAATTTTAAATGTTATTTATTCCCTAATATTAATATATCAATTTCAAGACTCAGCTAATTATCCACCAATATCTATATTTTAAATTTAAATTAAACTCCTGATACAAACTATTTATTTTTAACATTCATAATACTAAATTTAAGTCTAAATTTATATATTTCTTTAATGATTTTAAATATTTGATTTCTTAAATATTTGTCTTTTAATTAATTTCTATTTTTTGTAAAATACTGTGCAATGCAAAGGTAAGCATAAATTTTAAACTTGTCATGTACGAATGCACCCGTTCGCTAGGTGGAAGGAATCATTTTTTCTAAATCCCTTTTTAAACTTTTTCCCTTTCTCTTCAAATGCTAGCTGTATCTGTGTGCGTTTTTTCGTAATTGCATTTAACTATAGAATGCTTTGAGAATTTTCAGTCGTTCCTCTTGAGTCTCTTCAGTCTTCAGTTAGCTGTGAATTGTAGTCTTCTTAGTTGGATGGTTTTCGTTTCCATACACGAGCACGCAATTAGATGAAGCCCAGGTCACATTTTTCTCCCCTGCAGGTTAATTTTACGTCTGGTTTCCCTTTATTTAATTATTTATTTTTTAATTTTTCCTAGAACTACAACATTGGTGATCTATGACTATGATAGTATTTGTTAGCACAGCCAAGTATAATGTGAAATGAGATTTTATTCCTTTTCTTCGCCTTGCATGGATTTGATGTAGTGCGGAGAAAAAGGCCCTTCCTGCTCCTTTCTGATTTTGCAATTGATGATCCATTTTCTGATTATTTTATGTGTCTTTGTATTTGTTTATTTCATTAATTAATTAACTAGTTAAGTTATTGAGTGTCACTTTCAGTTTCAGTGAAAGAATTGGTTGTACCAAACAGAAGCAAAGCTTTCTGTCCAATTAGCTAGGGTGTACTGTAATTTTGGCTCGCCATGTTTAACCGCCGTAGCAATTCGCAGCATGATCAAGAAACCAATGAGCTTCATACTGAATCGAAGGTAATCAATGAGTTGCTTTTGCTTGGCTTGGTAGTGTAATTGTATGCTGAATGTTAAAATTGTGTACTGGGCAGATTAAAGAGCTTAGGGATGCAATCGGGCCATTATCTGGACGCAGCTTGAAGTACTGCACTGATGCTTGTTTGGGGAGATATCTGGAAGCACGCAACTGGAATGTGGACAAGTCCAAGAAGATGTTGGAGGACACACTCAGGTGGAGATCAGCATATAAGCCTGAGGATATCCGTTGGGTAAGCCCTGCTTGGTTCTTCCTCTATTTGGTGTGTGAGTATGGAATGGTCTGAAATGCTACGAGGTAATGTCATTTTTCTCAGGATGAGGTTGCCATGGAAGGGGAGATTGGGAAATTGTACAGGGCAAGTTTTCATGACCGACAAGGAAGGACAGTTCTTATATTGAGGCCCGGAATGTAGGTGCCATGGTTTGGACATATTTATTTTTAAACTTTAATTTCGTGAAAATCATTCAATGGCAATGCAAATTAAGTACAAAATAGTATACTTTGTGCACTAAAAGTGATTGTTGGTCTGATGTTTTCAAGTAGAGTTTGTAAATCAAATCTAGATTTTTCTTATTCTGTATCATTAGATGTGGTAGATGTGTACCGCATCTGCCATATTGATAGTTCACATAGTTATGCTTTTGGGGGAATAAATGTAATAAATAGTACTCTCCACTATTTATGTATCACATTTATATCATTTATTTCCCCCAAAAGTATAGTAATAGAAGAAATGAAAAAAAAAAACAAATAGAGAGGATCCCAACTCTTACCAAACCACACTGTATCATTGATCAGTGTTGGGAAGGCAAATATTAGGGAGTCATGGATTAATTAGGGAACTGGGAACTTGTCTAATCGGTCTGGTAGTTATCCATAAAATCAAATTAATACTTGAGAAAATCAAATATACTATTATGTAGTAGTAGCAATTTTTGTAGTCCCGTCCAGTCATCGGTGACTCCCTTTTAAGTTTTAACGATGTAACAAGGACTGTCAAGCTGCAACACAGACAGTTATGCACAATTGCACATTGAGTAGGTTAAATCCACTGCCCAATATTACGCACGCGGAAGGTAACAAGCTAATAGCTCTTTATCTTTACTTGTCTTCGGTGCACACTGTTTTAATAGTTAATTTAGAGATTAAAAAATATCTCTCTGATTGAAATTAAGAGGAAAAACAAGGTGTGTCCAGCAGTTCGTTGACTAGTTCAACACAACATATCCCCCAACTGCAAAAGAATGAATCTGTCCCTATCCTATCACTTTTCAACCCTTAATTTTTTTCGATAAAAATAAAAATCAATTACACTTCGATTCACTGGGGATTGCCTCATATTTTGGCATCAGAGATAGGAAAAAGTTATGTGGATACCGGTGTATACCATTAGAGTGAGATAGAGAGAGATGAGAGAAAAGTAGTAAAATGGTAAAGTATGTGATGTGATAGTTAGAAAGAGATAAAGAGAAATCAGAGGTGTTAGATGGGTGAATATATTTGTAGGGTGTACATATATCGTAACTCTAAGAGATATCCCAGGGATGTACAATGGGACAAAGTTCATATAAGACCTAGCAACCAAATAGAGGTCGGGTGTATCATAGGTGGACAAATAGACAAGGATTTCCAAACAAAAAGAAAAAGAGTAAAACAATATTTTGGTCCCTCATTTTGTAACTCGTTCAGAAACTGGTCCCCCACTTTAAGAAATAGGCAAATAAGTCTCCTAATTTGAAAATCGTCGATCACGTTAGTCCCCACGTCAGTTTGGATTGGTTAACAGTAACAGAGTTAGTGATGTGGCACGTTAAGTGCCATGGTGGCACACATGTGTAATCCCACTAAGCACCTAGGGATCAATTTGACAGAAAAATTGGAAAAGTTAAAAAACGAATCTCCTTGTCCAAAACCATATCCCCTTCATCTTCCCACCGTCCCTATTTTCCAGCATACCTCTGCAACTCCGAATCATTCCAGCAAATCTGCGCCCTCCCTTGAATCCTAACGCTCAAATTTTGAACTCTAATGCAAATAGCTGACATTTCGAAAAGCAAGTACATCTATAATCACAAGAAATTTCTAAATAAAAATGAAGCCGCCATATGTTGTTCCAAATTAAAAAGAAAAAAAAAAAGACCTAATGACATGAGACAAAACGCAACTCCCCTTCTATTTTTTTCTTCATAAAGGGGCAACTACCCTTCTATAATAATAATAATAATAATAATAATAATAATAATAATAATAATAATAATAGTTAAACAAGTGTATGAAGTTTATCTTGGGTTTCTTATTGCAGTGTAAATGTTGAGTCCAAAGGCATCAGTTTTGATTGCGTTGAGGCATTATTTAAAGTGGAGTGGGGTGGAGATTTGGTATATCTCAGGTGGTGGTGCAATAATGCTACTTAATTGGAGCATACTTGAGCTGAATATATTTGTTTTTGTTGAAGCCTAGATTAACCGGGGTGGTTTGGAGTGGTTTTCAGGATTGGAACAGTTTATGTGCTGGGTGGGTTACTTTTGCTCAATGTGTTAGGCGACCAAGATCACATAGGGAAGGATAGTCATTCATTAATTGGTCTTTATTCGTGTGTTACTTGTAAACTATTGCAGCTGCAAACAAGAAGGGTTGGGGTTTGTTGGAAAACAGGGAGGGTCGAAAGATGAAGGGGGAAATGGTTGAGTTTTGTTTTTTAACTTTTTCAATTTTTCTGTCAAATTGGTCCCTGGCTGCTTAGTGGGATTACACGTGTGTGCCACATCACCAACTTTGTTACTGTTAACCAACCCAGACTGACGTGGGGACTAATGTGACTGACGATTTTCAAATTAGGAAACTTATTTGCCTATTTCTTAAAGTGGTGGGACCAGTTTTTGAGCGAGTTACAAAATAGGAGACCAAAATGCCGTTTTACTCAAAAGAAAAAATATCCTTTGCCACACACCTCTCAGGCCCCACATTGCGTTTGAGCGGCTCAGCCTATGCTTTGGAAATTTTGTTTAAAAAATGAGAAACTTAAAAAAAAGTTATGAAGTCATAAAAAAAATTCTTATAGAAATTAATTATTTAATGTCAGATAAAAATTTTATTATGTATTTAAATCAATTTATTTTAACAATAGTATTTTAGCTTTTGATTAATTAATCTCTTCCTAAACACCCACTAAACATTTCCAAACAAGCACTGATTCATTGGAAAGCATATATAATGAGTAATGAGAAACGTTGGTAACTATTGTTTTGTGCATGCTATAAATTAATTTCCCTAAAAGAAAAGAAAGAAAGAAAAAATGGAAAAGAGAGGAAACGTATATAATGCCGGTTAAACTAAAGGCAACTCGCACCTACACCTACGCGCAAGGAGCACCTAGGAAAGGAAAAAACGCAATAGGGGCTGGTCTTGTGTTTTGCTTCCCCTCTCACTAGGGGACACAATTCCATTCCATAGACACATAACAAAACATTTGGTCCTCTGAAGCAAATTAAGTCACCCAAAGCCTGTTGAGGCCCCAGAGGGGTACTAACCCAGAAAGAGGAAGGACTCCATCTTTCTCCAAAGGACTCCTTCCCTTCTTTCTTGATTTTCTTTTTTCTTTTTTTTAAAAAAAAAATATTTTTCATGTTCATTATAATTTGTGTCAAGAGTCTCCAATTCTCCGGCCAATAGCCATGATGAGGAAACTGTGTCCTAATTTTGACAAGGCAGATGGGTTGGAGACGGTTCTTGAGGTGCCAATTCCTGAGGAGATGTTGACCAGTTTGGGCACCAATGGGTTCAATCGGTGGCAGAACCTCCGAACTCTCATGAATGCTCCTCATGTTGACAAGTCATCAACACCCGCTAACAATGAATTCACCGCATTGCTCAAGCTCGTGGGTGCTCCCCTTATTCCTCTCCAGGTTCAATCCGACAATACCTTGACTCGCCCCCTTAAATATTGTTCCATCGTACGTAACCATTCTCGTCCCTTTTATTTAATTCCCTTCTTCTTTATGGAGAAATACATATACTTCAGGCTCAATTAAACGTTGAGGCGTTAATGCACCACCGAAATTTCAACATTCTTTCTGGTCTTTTCACCTTTCCTTTGCACCTGGAAGTACTAGTAGTAATACATAAATTTAAAAAGCTATAACTAATATCTTTATTTATACTAGAGGGAGCCGGGCACGAACATAATTATATATAATTATATGATAATTGTAGTTATGGAGTAGTTATTTTTAAATTTAAATTTAATATTTCAATGAAAAGGGTAATTTGTGAATGTAAATTATGACACCAAAAGAGTTAGTTATTTTAGGATGTTTTCTTTATTAATAGGTATAGATTAAAATTATTTTCAATATTTTATTTGTGTGTTTAAGTTATTATCTTTCTGAAATTATTTCTTATTAATTAATCAAGTAAAAACATGATATAATTTGATAAAATAATAATTAAAACTTAATATTACTATAAATTTAAAAAATGACAGATACGTTAAAATATATTTTTTTCTTCAAAAAATCAATTAAAAAGGAACGGAATATGTATTTAATTAGCTGATAAAAAAGTATTTAATCGATTTACAACATGCATCAATTAAACCTTTGGTTTTCTTTAATTAGTCATGCTGCTTATGAACATGGCTTTCTTCTTTCTTCTTCTTATTGAATAAATAACGATATATAGTTTTCATAATTAAAATTGAAATGGGCAGAGAGATTCGACTGCGAAATACATAGTACAGCAGTACGTGGCGGCCACGGGAGGACTAGCTGCATTGAATGCACTGGAAAGTATGTATGCAGTGGGAGAAGTCACAACAAATTGGTCGGAGATGCGTCAGGGCGATGATGATAGCGTTCATTCAAGAGGCAGAGCCGAAGCAGGGGGCTTCGTGCTTTGGCAAAAGAACCCAGATTTATGGTGCGTGGAATTGGTTGTTTCTGGTTTCAAGATCACTGCGGGTAGTAACGGCAAGGTATCCTGGAACCAGTCTTCTTCTCACCCTTTTCATGCAAACAAAGGCCCTCCTAGACCCCTTCGCCGCTTCTTCCAGGTAAACACTAGTAATATATATGCATATACATTATAACTAATAACTTAGTTTATCTAATTGATACTCGAACATCATGACTAAATATGTTTTTAAGTATTGCTAAATAGGAAAATGTTTACTTTTTTTATGCATACTTAGTATGGACTACATGCATATTTTGGAAAATGATGGATAAAAATGAAACGTTTTAAAATTGATGATAAAAAATGAAGATTTTTTTATTTATGGTTTTCACACAATATTTTAAGAAAAATGACTCTAATCTATGTTTGGCCAAGGGATAAGTAAAATTTGACTCTGGTGAATTGTTCTACCACCAAGAATTGAATTCAGTACCAATTAAGTATCTTCCTTTGATTGAAATCCATTAACCACTTATGCCCCGGTCTCCCGTGGTCAAACATTTTCCTGTTCAAGGGAATAAATTGATATTAACATATTTAATTAATCATCCAATTGTTTTTGACTTGCTTAACTTTGTTGTTGGCCTTTTATTATTATTTAATTATTATCAGGGGCTGGATCCAAGGTGTACGGCTAACTTGTTCCTAGATGCCGAATGTGTAGGAGAGAACACCATCGACAACGAAGTGTGTTTCATGCTAAGGTTACAAACGGAACAACACATCCTGCAAGCACAGAGCACATCTAATACTGAAATCATAATGCACACGATATTGGGGTACTTCAGCCAACGCACGGGGCTACTTGTGAAATTCGAGGACACCAAGTTGGTGAGGATGAAGCCGGTGAAAGGAAAAGACTCTGTTTTTTGGGAAACAAGCATAGAGTCTACGATTGGAGACTATAGATGTATCGATGGCATTAACATAGCACACAGTGGGAAGACGGTTGCCACGCTTTATAGGTATGGCGCGGCGCAGAATCACAAGCGGATGATTGAGGAAATATGGAAAATTGAAGAGGTTGATTTCAACATTTTTGGGTTGTCCATGGATTGCTTTCTGCCTCCCTCTGATCTTGAAAGAGAACATGATGGTGCAGAGCATGCCGTGGGAATGAGTTAGGATTTTGCTCCACTGTCTCTCAACTCCTTCAACTATAGGAAGTGTAAATAGAACAGAGACTTAGACAAGTATAGGTGAATGAAAAGTTTTGTACTTTGTTGTCCTATACTTGGAAGGTCCGTGATTCATTTTTTTAAAACAGGGGATTGATGGTTGACATAAAACGCAATTCATTTGAAAACCAAAAAAGAAAAAAAAAAGTGATGCTACCATGGGGAGATGAGAGAGAGAATGAAAAACAAAAAATTCTTGGATATCCCGCGTGTCATTAGACACCCAAAGTGAGATAGGAAATAAAAGACACAAAAGTGATAGTATGATAAATAAGTGATGTGATAATATAGATAAAAAAAGAAATAGCTGTTAGATGAATGTTAGAAGTAGATAAATGTTTAAATATCATTGGTGAATTTGTATAAAAAATATCATTGTTGAATGAAAAATATAATGGGTTGTTTGATGAAAACACAAGTGAGATAGAGAGAAGTGCATAATGAGTGTAACTAATTTTTGTTAAGAAAAGAGCTGATAAAATGGATTTGAAAAAGAAGAAGAAAAAAAATTATGAGCTCAAACATTAAATTGATACAATCAAATAAATTATTATGAGATAATTTATTAGAAAGTCGCGGTACAATATGATATAAATTGTCCGTATTTTTTAAAATCATAATTCATATAAATGATTGTTGTTAGTTTTATTTTATAAACATTATTCTTTAGTGGTCATCAAATTCTTTAGTTCTTAGTTATCAATTATAAATTGCTGATTATATAAATATGAACACTTTTCACGCCATATAACTACTATATGATAAATACTTATTTTTAAATAGTGCACGTAAATATTATAAATTTATAACTTATTGCTATACAATCAACATAAAATATAATTTACATTGTACTGTAAATAAGAATAGATAATTTATAAAATCTATAACTATATATAAAGGGAATATCCCACTTTTAACTACTTTCTTTGGTGTCCTATTTTCTATTCTATTATTCTCTTTATATAACTGAATTTTTAAAATTTAAATTTGAACTCATTCATATTTTATCAAAGTTATATGTCACTACCATGCCTGTTTTCTCACTAGTATATATAGCATTATATATAATATAATATAATATAATTTGTACATGTACGAATATCACAAGTTAGTATGTAGGGGGTTGGCAAAGATAATTTCCCAAAACATGTCTTTATCTAAAAAAAATCAAAAGATAATTTCCCGAAACATATAGTTAGACATAATTTTATGATGGAGTGATAGAATGATTTGGTGATTTGAAAGAAAAATATAGGGGATTGAAGTGATAAGAAGGTAACGAGTTCAAATTCCCCAACTAACATAAAATAATATTTGTCTATAAAAAAAAAAGACATAATTTTATGATAATATTTTTTATTTTAAAAAAATTATATTGAAGTGTTAAATAATTAGTTTATAAAAATATTTAACAATAATCAGAGTGGCGCAGCGGAAGCGTGGTGGGCCCATAACCCACAGGTCCCTGGATCGAAACCAGGCTCTGATAAAAACAGGGTAGCTTCCCACACTTTCTCCAATTTTTATTTCACCATTTTTTTTATAAAACACATGTTTGAATGGTATAAGTAATAAGTAATTACCAACTCAGAACTTAATCAAAATATGGAACTATGTATATGTATCTAAAACATTTTTACATAAGCATAAAATATTATTATAGATTTGTTAAAAAAGCCAATGAAATGTATGTTACATCGATCACAAAGCTCACAATCTTAAATAGGGTTAAATATGTTTTGAGTCCCTGTAATATAGCGGGTTTTTGAGTTAGGTCCCTATAAAATAAGTCAAACTGTTTTCGTCATTTTTTTTATTTTAGACCTTGAAGTGGGTTGACCGCTTATGTAGCACATTTCAATCCTTGTCATCACTCCTACGTGGCAAAAATACTGATGTGACATTTCTGATGTCAGCTGACACGTCAGCATCACTCCCCTCTCTCTGGATCCAAAACGTAACATATTTATAAGTACTGTATCCAAAATGTAACATATTTATAGGGACTGAATCCAAAACATTCATATATTTATAAGAACTGGATCTAACCACGTTTTATCTTCTTCTTCTTCTTCAACCACGTTTCCCCATTTGGGATGCCTTTCAAGTGTCTTTTGGACATAAAACAATCGAAATTTTAGTCAATGGAGAGTGCTGAACAATGGATGCATGGACTGAGAGGAATGAACTACATCCTTCATTAAATGATCATGCTTGCATGCTGAACATTATTTTGACAACATCGATGACATGGGAAGCATATTAGTAGTACTAATTTTAACATCTAAGAACTGGGATTGATTGATCCAGCTGCATTTGAGAAAAGCCTTTGGGAATTTGAAATTAAAATTAAAATAAATTAACAGCTGTATTTCTCTGCGATTTGTTGTTGTTATTGTATGGAGGAGGAGGGTGGAGGATGGAGGAGGGGGTTGCTGTTGTTGGTGGTGGTGGAGGTGAAAAAATGGGGGAAAACGTGGTTGAAGAAGAAGAAGAAGATAAAACGTGGTTGGATCCCGTCCTTATAAATATATGAATGTTTTGGATCCAGTCTTTACAAATATGTTATGTTTTGGATCCAGTCCCCACAAATATGTTACGTTTTGGATACAGTCCCTACAAATATGTTACGTTTTGAATCCAGAGAGAGGGGAGTGATGCTGACGTGTTAGCTGACATCAGAAAGGCCACATTAGCATTTTTGCCACGTAGGAGTGGTAACAAGGACTGGAATGTGCCACATAAGCGGTCAACTCACTCCAGGGACTAAAATAAAAAAAAGGGCTGACTTATTTTATAGGGACCTAACTCAAAAACTCGCTATATTACAAGACCAAAAATATATTTAATCCATTTTAAATATCATCAAAATCAATGAAGGATTATAAAGTCAATGTCGAATCAATGAGCTCTTGTCTTACACATTGTACGGTAGAAAAACACACTTCGTTGGACAAGAAGGAAAACTAAGGAATGATGAGAAAATAATATAAAAATAAAGATTATATAAAGGAAAAATAAAAAGACGAGTATTATTGGGGAAAAAAAGATAGAAAAGGAGAATAATAAAAAATTAAATAAAAAGTGAAGACAGAAATGGATTAGAAATCATAAACTAAATAATTTGATACCAAATAATAATAGTAATAGTGAAACGATAAATACTAAATAAGTATTAAGGTGCATTCATGATTAATATAAAATAGTAATAAAATTTAATTACCCTTTTGTTCTTTCTATTTTAGACTAAAATGTCTCTCAAGTTTTTGTTTTTTTTTTTGAGCTATTTATTTTTCCGGTGGTCGCGACAGCGACCCCAGTTAATGATTATATTCATTGATTTTATTTTTAGGTGTTTATCCATCCAAATAACAGTTTATAATACATTTTTGTATATCATTCCTGAAAGAGTGTCAAGTATTTATTTACCAAATAGACTCAATAATCCTGCTTAAATCTTAGCAAATCCTCCACTTGAATTCCCACAAATTATGTTTATTATATATCATTGTTCTTTAAAACTATATATGTGGTGGTTTATTCATTAATTACTTTTTGTAAGTCAAATGTCAAAGGTTGGTGGGTATGAACATTTCAGAATAAAAATGATAAAAAACACAACTTTGGCAGGGTATTATTTTCATGGAATGAAACTTTACTTTTTTTATTTCTTGGTCAACCACATGAAATAAGGCTTAACCGAGCATCAACTTGTAACATTTATAATCCACGGCTAGTTAGTTACCACAATATAATAGTACATATATAGTCAAATCGGGAAGAGCTAGCATATGAAGCCACTCCATGTCTAGTTTGCGAGTTCCCACCAACCTGCACTTGAAATGCCAAGTGCCAACCCCACCCACTAGGCCACTAACCAGTAATTTCCACTACGACTCTATTACTATAATTTGGACTTCGGAGTGCCTTACTTGTCTCCTTGTTCCTGTGAATTCCCTTTCCAAAAACCATGACAAAGAGAGAAAGCAGCGATGCTGGCAAGAGGCACCACTACAAATTGTGGGTCTTGGCTGCGATTGTCGTCGTGGCTCTTTGGTCTATGCTCACTGGCTCTGTCAACCTCAAATGGTCCGCAGGCAACCTTATTAATCAATTCTCAGATGGCTTGGATTATATGAATCTTGAGGATCTCGATGTGCTGGTAACCCACAAGACACAATTTTACCTTAATTTGTGTGTAGTTATACTTATAGTAGTGGTGTGGTGGTCTTCTGCACAAATTACAAGCTGAGATTGCGTGTTTTTTTTTTTTTTGTTGAGAAAATAGGAAGTGGAGGAGAGAGAGAAGGTTGTGAGGCACATGTGGGATGTGTACACTCACCGCAACTCCATTGGATTACCTAAGTTTTGGTCGGAAGCTTTTGAAGCTGCTTACGAGCACTTGGTCAGCGATGTTCCAGCCGTCCGAGACGCTGCCGTTTCAGAAATTGCCAAGATGTCACTGTACTCTCACGTTTTACACCAACTTCCTCTTCAACTTCAATCGCAATCGGTAAGCTAGCATAGCATCTTCCTTTGTTTCATTATTATATATGAAAAATAAAAATAAAAGTATGCCCTGTTTTTTAGCTGTAATAAAGTAGAGCAACTTTTCAAAGCATCGCCACACATAACAGAGAATATGTCAGCTAGATGTCGAACTGGTTCAGCTATATCCCACGTTGTTGTGACTTGTGAGAGGATTCCTTTAAACTGGTTTTGTTCAGTTGGGTTTATATCATTCAAGAGTATACAGCCAATTAGATGCTTCCCAAGTTTATTCCCCTTACAGTTTAGAATGAATGCTCTCAAACAATATCACTATCTCTCTTCACCTGGCATGAAATGATGAAAGTGATTTTATCTGTGTGAACTCTCCCCATCTGATCTGTGTGAACTCTCCCGTTCATTGTTAACGTTTCTCTTTGAGATTACATACTCGCACAGTTACTAAGAGAATAATTAAGTTTTTACCTTTTCATGATCAGCATGTGCAGAGCATCAAGAGATCAAGAAAAATTAAGCAAGCAAAGAGTAGCATGGACAGTACAATCGGAAGTAAGCAATAACAAGAATCCTTCCTTCTGCTGACGGACGGGTCTCAGCAGAGCGAACCAGATCATTTTTGAAGATCGTGCATTCCAAAATAGTCCCTTTCCCACCCAAATGAATAAATATCTCTATAGGTTTCAGGATTGAATTTAAACTACTTGCCCAAGTTTTATCATTGTACTATTGTAGGCCTGATACCGAGTGTATGTTTATATTAATATTAATGCATTGCGATTTGCCATACATATTAATGGAAAAACCCCTCTACATTAACATATTCACCCGTTAGAGCCTGAGGAGAGGCCGATGAGACAGGTCCTGCACTGGAATTACTGGAAAAATGACCTAGAGATACTTGGTAGGTCAGACTATTTTTCAATCACATGATGACATTTTAATTGGAAATATGCCAAAAAGATGCCCATTCTTTTTTTTTTGGTCAAGAAAAAGATGCCCATTCTAAATTTTTTTTTGGTTAACTTAATTTTCACAGGAAAAGTATCCAGTCTGTTAAATTTTAAAAATAAATAACAGTAATTCAACTGATTTGCTTAAAAGTTTTCCCAGATTCAAACCCCCACCCCTCCACAATCCATTATTTTATGCAATTGTAGCTCCAATCGCTACTTCAGAAATCTAAAGGTGTAAAGTTAATATCAAATATTAATTGAAATCACGAAATATTATTTGCTACACCAACTCAGTCCAAAAATCAATTAGCTTCCTAACAAAAAAGTGAAAAAGGATGAAACGAAAAGCAAATTAGTTGAATTAAATTCAGGCTGACTTAGATTAAAATGACAAAATTGCTTGAGCATATCCAATTGATGCTGCTACGGTTGCTGTGTTAAAAAAAGCAAACAAAAATCCTAAAAGGAAAATTCATTTACAAAGTACGGGCAAAACATATTTACATGTTCCGCAACCGCTTGTGTCAATAATATTAGTCTTCTACTGTCTGGATCTCACCCATCATAATCCTGTTACTCACGACTTGGAATCCCAAAACTGAAGCGCTAACCTTTTTCCCTTTCTTACCCTTCTTTCCACCTTTTGAGGAGGATCCTTCAGTCTGTCCCAGATCCTGTAAATCTGTGTTTCCAGATATCATGCCTCCAGCAACTTTCCGATCATTCTTCCTCTGAAAAGCTATTTCCAAAACTTCGGACGGCAGTAACTCCATGTAATTGAGGAATTTATCAATGAATTCATGATCAGGGTCATATGATCCAAGGTTTTCTATCAGAAACATCTCTGCTTCGGATCTAGACTGCTTCAAGCAAAATTCAAGGAAACTTGTATCTGCCACCGCAAAAATTATAGTTAAAATGACATCAGAAAGAAATTCATATCCAGTTAAGTATTTAACTGTCCTTTAGGGGGCAACAGCATTTGGCAAAAAATATTTGTCAGGTAACGTTATTACAGCAACCTAAATCTGGATAAATCCATCAAACCATAGAGTGGAAAACAAATCCGAAATGGTAAGTACCTTTCGTCCCAATAAGCCTAACACATTCATTCTCACACCAAACTCTGAAGTCCATGGCTTCTGCAAATTTCAAACAGAAAAAATAGCTCACTATCTTTAGACTATCATCAATGATCCAATCCAACATCCAACATAATAGATATAAGTAAAGGGCTAAATTAGACAGAACTGCCAGGAAAGTGAAATTAAGACACTGTTGAAATAAAAATGAGCAATATATCTTTACCAGAATTCTTAGTCATAGCATCTTTTTTCAATTTCAGCAACGACTGAGAAGAGGCGGGTGATGATGATAGCGATCTCTCAATAGGTTTGCTACTCTCTGATTTTTGTCGACTTAATGGTCCAGGTGAATTACCTTTCATGGGAACATTTTTGGAACCCCAACTCCCCTGGCTTGCAAGCTGAGGGAAACCAGACCTACTTACAAAGACCACAAAATAAGATATTAAATATGTCACATCTAAATACAACAATGCTCTTGTATATAGAGACAATGTCCAAGGCAGCCTAGGAATAAAAAGTGTTCCTAGATGTTTGACCCAAGTCTTTTAATCAGCCTTAATGTCCTATAGTACTACTAAAGTTCTGAGGTCACTTTCCAAGGTATGCTGTTATCATATTGTTATGAAGACTGAACTTTAGTTGCGCAGTTACAAAAGCATTTCCTTTCCAAGACCTCTTATTATGTACTATGCTAGTTGGTTGTTATAGAACAAAATCTGAGTGCCAAAATATACATGTACAATTAACAGATGCCAAAATACTAAACAAATCATAGAAAATAATATTAATCAAGCCTATATACTAAAGAGTTGCAACCATAGTGTAGCATGCATACAGAAAACAGTAATGGCACTACAAAGAGACAGAAGTCTTACTGCTTATTTTCTGGCTTAGATTGCTCAATTGGACCCCAGAACAAGTCATCCTCCCCTCTGTGTTTTGATTGACACGCTTGGGAGTTTATCTGGCTAGAAGGTGCAGCTTTCGATGGAGATGAAGCTGAAATTGTCCATGAAGAACCACTATTCCGAGCAGCTGGGGCAGGCTGGGATTTCTGAGGGGTGGGCAATTGGTTTGGGGGAACTGCAGAAGACGACTTTTTCTCCTGCTCCTTTTGAATGTCCCTCAATGACTTTGGTTTAGCAACCTTACCAGAATCAATAGTCCATGCTGGAGAAGGAGATGGGCTTGTTGGCTCTCCTTTCCAAAGAACAAAATCTCCTAGAGAGGGCCCTGAAGGGATAGTTGGAAGTTGTTCTTTCTCCTGTTGAAAAGAGCGGGAGCTTTTTCCCTTTTCAATGGGACTTGAACTTATGGGTGCTTCACTAGAAGCAACTGGCATTGAGACCTTGGACCCTGAACCCTTCGATTTTGTAGATTTTTTCCGGCTTCTTTTAGTGTCTTTAGCTTCAATGAAGTTTCCATCATCTATTGGTTCTGAATCAACAACTATATATTGTGAGGACGATATACAGTCAGCAACCTTGCCATCTCTCTCACTAGATTTTTTTACATCTTCTGTCAATAGATCATGTAATGGGCTTTTCTTGCTCTTGCTATTCTGAGAAGTTTTGGGTTTGACCAGATATTCAGTATTGCCTGCTTCTTTGTGACTTTCACTATGCACCTTTGTAGAGTCTGGATTGGCCACAACTCCAACCCACGGAGGTGTCAAACTCGAGGAATTGACAGAAGCAGCAACCTCGGCTACAGGCATCTCTGTTTGTGCCTTTTTTTGTTCTTCCTGTTGAATTTCTAATAAAGACTTTGCCTTGAAACCAGGAGCAGGTTTCCAAGCTCTTCCTGTAGGTAATTCAGTATTCTGCGTCACAATAGAACTAACTGCCTTCGAGTCACTCTCAGCAACTGTTTCAGCTACGCTTCTAAGAATATTAGTAGGGAGGCCACTAACTTCTTGATGATCAACTGCCTCTGTGATAGCAGTTCCAGATAGATTGTCCTTACCGCCTGTTTGTTTGAGATATGTTTCATAAGCTGCTTCACCCTTGTTGACTTCCTTCAAATTGATTTCACTATGATTTGGCTTTTCATATTCTGAATTTTTTGACTGCTGCAAATTTGCATTTTTTAGCAATCCCTTTGCTTGATCAGAAGACTGGGATTTGGAAGACTTTTGCTTCTTAGATTTCTTCTCAGTAGCCTTTTTGGGTTCATGTGCTTCAACATTTCTCACATCCGCCGGAGAGGACTCAACATTTGAGCTGACTCTTCCACCTTGCTTCTCTTCAATGCTATCTGATTTATTCTCCACATCCTTACCCAGGTGACTGGCTAGTTGTAACTCAATCTCAGAAGATCCAGCTGATGACACAGCAAGAACGGGTTCAACATACTGTACAGGTTGAGGATGCTCACCAGACGCAGAAATAGCACTTGCAAGAGAACCATCAGCCCTACAATTGTTGTCTGGCATCTGTTCCCCAGATTTAGTGGTACAGTCAGAAACAGAAAGAGGTTTCTGTGCAATGTCAGGTTCCTCTTTGGTTCTGTTCTGCTCATGCAATAAGGAATTTTCAATAGAAGCTGATGCAGGCAATGTTTGCTTCTGGTGCTTTTCATTAATTTGCTCAGGAAGAGTAGGATCCCAACTTTTCTGATGACTAATATTCCCAAACAATTGCTGAGGCAGCAGCACAGAAGATTCACTGCTTACATTATAGCTAGTATCCTGGCTTGCTTGCGGAGGTAAACTTAATGACTTGGTACTAAGCTCATCATGCGCACTGGGAACTGGTGTCTGAGAGCTCATGGGAAAAATCTCTTGAGGTGGCTGGAGTTGAGAAGGATCCACATGCAAATTACCCATTGGTATTCCACCACCCTGCAACTGTCCATGAGATAAATCACCAAAGCGCTGGTGAGACTGACGATCCTGCAACACATGAGAAAGCAGTTGCTGTTGTTGGCGCATTAACAGCTGTTGCTCCTCCTGCTGCTGTTGCTGCTTCAGGAATAGGAGTTTATCTAACAAAGGCATCTGCTGCGCAGGAGCAGTTGCCTGAGAACGCAACTGCAGTAAGTATTGCTGTTGCAACATATTCACTATCTGGGGATCTTGGGTTAAACCGGAAGAAAGTAACTTCTCTGCTGTCAAAATACTAGGTGGGTTATCTGCAGTTTGAGCTATCACGTTATTTAAAGGCAATTGGTTTGGTGCTTGCAACCTTTGTTGTTGAATTCCAAATGGTATAAAATTCTGATCACGATGCAAGTCAATCTTATTCTGAAGGGGATTCAGCCCACCTTGTAAGGGATAATTTGTCCATCCAGCAACACCATTATTTAAGCCTGTGGGTGCCCTGTCGGATAATCCTTGGATGATTGAGATCAACTCAGAATTTTGGGATGGAAGCTGTCGAGAATTGTCACTCAATGAAGATAAGAGTTTTGAATGTTGTGATGGATCTGGAACAATGTCTGCTTTTGGAGGAAGGGATGCTGCATCTATCCCCGGCCAATATGGATAAGGATTTGGTAAGGACCTCTGTCGTTCAAGTGCCATCCTCTTGGCCAGCAAGTAAGGGTTGTTTCCACCATCCACTCCGGATGGGCCCAAGTTATCAGAATTATTTCCAATAAACCCTTGTAAACCTAAAAAGTACATACAATTATTAGAATAAAATCAGACCATTTAAAACATAACCATCACAATATACAAAAGGTATTATGTAGAGAAATGATAATACATGGCAATACATTTATATTCAAATTACAACATAAAGGTAGCAGTATTGACCTTCTGATAATGTCAGGCCTTCAAGTGGGGGACTGCTCTTGCTACCAGACATGAGTGACTCCAAAAACCTATTTTCAGTTTCTGTAGCAGAACTCTGTCTATGCATAGAATCATTTCTCAACATCTCAACCTCACTCAAACCAGTATGAATATTCCCGAAGGCACTGGAACTTTGCCCGCCAGGTGCCTCTGTGGTGTCACGTTTTGTTGCAGAAAACCCAGGTGGTGGTCGGGCTTTAGCTCGTAAATGGGGCATGGCATCACCAAGTTGCACCCATGGCGAGTCAGATGCTGCACTTTCCAGACGAACTGGTAAATCAATACCAAAATATCCAGCCTCAAACCATCCAATAATATCAATTCCTTTGAAGGGGCCCTGAACTCGACCCTGGGGATCTTTATAAAAAAGGGATAACTCCTCTGGAGAAGTCTGTGAAACTTTCCTGGTTTCACGTTCACTGTCCAAAAAGCCAGTTAGTTGCCTCTTAACAATGGAATCTTCACTAGATTGCCACTTAGCTACATCTCTGGTGTCAGATACATAGTTCAAATTATTCTCCCACTGAGTATGTGGATCTTTTGGTTGGTGTGACCAGCTCATATCCGAGCTTCTTGGCCTGACATCACTAGGCACATCTCTGCTACCATGCATAAGAGTGCTTGCATGTTCACCCAGTGGTGTGGCACGCCAAGCAGTACCGGGATGAACAGAATTATTTTCTTCTTGGGTAGATTCTCTATTACTAGGTACCTCATCAGCCATTTTGTAAGAACCTCTGTCTTCACCCCTATCTGTAAAGAGGAAGTATTTAAAAAATCTACAGAGCCAGACACACGAAAATCCATCTTCACAGTTGTTAAATGTGGCATGGTATAGCACATTTAAGTAGGGGAGAAAATTATTCCAGTTTCGCTTATGAAAGTTGAACCAAATAAGATGAGATATACAATATAGTAAATCTTAGCAGAGGCAAAAAAGGGGGAGCAAGAACCACTAATAACATAGAAGAGCAAGTTCAAACATGCATGTGCAATGATACTCATCAGACCCATTAATATTAAAACAAATTCTAGGTTCCAAACAATTTATACTACAGTGATATAAAAATCACATTCAAAATCCAGGTAGAGACAAAACTTACATTGTAATGTGTCGTATACTGAGGTAATAAAATTTACAATTCACAGAGTCTTATTTAGTTTCCACTTTCCATTAGCAATACTTTCATTTTTTAAACAGTTAGAGGATGCCTTAAGATGATGTATGTTTTCCATATTAGTTAGAGAGCTATAACTGTGTGTTTGCTTTTCTTTGGAAGAGCTTTCTCAGAAATTCACATAACCAATTTCAAGTGGTCAGAACCTCCCCACTAAAGCAATCCAGTTCTAACTGGAGCTAACCTGCATCTACACCAATCTTTAAGCTTACATTCTTAATGTACCTTGTAGAGGTGCATTTCCAAGCTTCATTCGTCTTGAATGTGTAAATTCTGTTGAGTTCCGTCCATCTTTTTGCACCTGAGGCGCACTGCTACTAATTATTTCCCCTTTGTCAATACCCTTTAAGACAGACTGTTCCAACAGAAAAACAATCTAATAAACCACCAGAAATGACAGTGGCATCCAGAAATAATATGCAGTAACATCAATTACCAGTTCCTCGGAATTTGGTGCACAAAGAACTAGAGGCTCCAATGGTTCATCTTGTGTAAGAGAAGGTACCTGCACAAAATCATCCACTACTTTCCTATCCGTATGCACATCAGTCACTCTGTACACATCAAGCATATTAGTCCTACTATATCTAAAGGGACGAGCTTCTCCAAGCTCGCTTTCAACTTTTTCCAATACAGTTCCAGGGTATTGAGAATGCATATACGTGCTATTTATAGGGCTCCCACCAGAGCCAAGCCGAGCACGTCCGAGATTAATGACTGGAGGCGTATCCTCCCTGCGGACCCGCCCAGAAGAAAATGTAGGCACTTGTTTGTTGGGTGTCACATTCTGGTAATGGGAAGGCTCTACCCTTCCACGGCTTTGCGAGGAGTTAGGTCTCCATGGCCGATAATGATCCCCTTCCTTTTCATCCTTACCAGTATTCGAAATGTGAGACAAATCTTTGTCCAGGTGCAGATCGCCATTTTTATCAAAGTCATTCCATTTTTCACCAAGAACTTCTGACTCCTTATCACCAGGACCCCAGCGTGTGTTCCACTTGCTCTCACGCCGCTGATCAAAGTTCATTTCTCTATTACCCGAATCATTCCATCTATCAGATGTGCCACGTCGTGTGTCTCCAAAGTGCCTTGTGGATGAATCTTCTGTCCATCGATCCACTCTCCGAGCATCACCTAAGTCCTTGTCTCCATCCCTCCAACGATCCTTGCGTATGGAGGACTTAGTGTCTCTCTCTTCATCGCGCCAACGGTCACGACGCCCACTTTCAGAGTCAAGCATGGATGGCCTAAAGACATCCTTTCTCTTATGGCCATCATGCACATCATTTCCATTTCCAGGTGTCTTAACAGTCTCTGAGTGATTGCCATATGATGGAGTTGAGATCACATGGTTTTCCTGAGTCATAATGGGAAAAAAATAGGCAGGCTTTGAAGCAATTATAAATTATTTCTGGATTGATATTACAAAAGTACACAGACAAAAAAAAAAATCCAAAAGTAGTAAGTACTCATTACACACCATAGTTCCTGTTCCAGGTTTACTCTCCCCTGGCTTCGGCAGAAGCCACTGTGGTGAAAGTGGAATAGGATTGTCAGAGCCTTGGAAATCTGCACATATGTGATAAAAAGCTTCAGTTATTAAAAGTGAATTGAATTTTTAACCAATCTCAAAAAAATTCCAATGCGGAATCTAGGACCAGTAAAACTATTGAGGTAGATTTCACTGCAGACAGGTCAGCATATAAGATACAGGAAAAGCTAATATATCCTCGGTAGGTAAAGAGTTAAACAACAATTTTCTGTTCCCAAAAGAAGAAGAAAAAAAAAAGTTATTGCCATTTTGCATAAGCAATTAACTGTTCTTCCATCTGTTGTTTTTTTCAAATTTCAATTGAAAAGTAAATAGTAAAAAGCCCACACAGACTAGGAAAGAAATAATGAGAAGCATGAGAAGATCAATAAATTAAAAAAATTGTGCATTGACGAATCATTGCATGAAAAGAAGTCAACCCTATAGAGGACAGCAGAGATAAAGATCCACAAGAGTGGCAAATAAACAACACATTGAATCTAAAATTGAAGTCAGTGATTAGTCTAGCCAGTGTACAACCCAAATCTTAGACCGAGTGCTAATATTGTCCAACGGTCTGCAGAGCTCTAATTTATGTTGTAATACCAAAGAAATCCAGATCAAATTTCATTCAATCAGAAAGGCAGTGTACCATCAGTTATTTCAGCAGAATGGGCCAACTGTATGTTTCAGTGGATCAGACCAAATCAAACGGAACCATGCCCGTGAACCAAAAAGTGGTAGATAAACGTGGTAATAAATAAACAAATCCATTAAAAATTTCTTACAGTTATTCAAACATGACGAAACTAAGTTTCCCAGGGTACAGCCAAAAAACTAACAGGCGTAGAAAAGCCTTCATTTCAAAAAGCAGTGATGTTTAATACAGTGTGAAGATCTAAATTTCTAGTCCTCAAGTTGACAAAGAAATCCAAACAAGTGAACAATAAAATCACTGACAGAAGTGAGTAAAAAAACTTTAAAATTTAATTAGAAAAAAAAATGAGTCGATGCGGACCAATTCGTCAATGTTATCCCCCGAATTCAAAATCAAGACCTAAAAAATAATCAAATGGGCTTGGGAACGATAAACGGTTTCGTAAAGGAAAACAGCGGAGAGATGAAGCAAAGTGCCAAAACCCTTAACTCGAATAGAGAAATGAAGTGGTTAGCAATTAGCATAGCGAAAACAAACAAGCAAGAAAAATGAATAGCGAAAGTGAATGGAAAAGACGCTAGGGTTTAGGGGTGGGAGAAGCGAAGAAAAGTGAGAGAATCGGGAATTAGAGAATAGAGAGAGATGGATAGAAAGGAACCTTTGGAGTTGGGGATCGGGAAGGGAGGAGCAGCGGAGATGTGGAGGTGAGCAGCGGAGGTACGGTCAGCCATGGTTGATCGGCAAAAGAGAGCAAAGAGCGAGGAGTCTTCTTCTGTTCTGTTCGCTAGATTGTTTCGAAACGGGTGCGGGTGAGGGAAACCGAACGCCAAACGGGTGAACATAGGTTAACTGCTCAAAGTCTCGATTGGATTAAATGATGGGGTCCACGTTTCAACGCTTACCCCTCCTTTTTTTCTTTGTCAAAATAAACAACTTCGTAAAAAAGAAAACCCTCAGCCACACGATATCTACAGCAAGAAAAATAACATACGTAGAGTTACAAGAAATACATCAATCCTAACCAAGACATGCTTACCCTCCATTTAAAAGCACTCCTTTGGTGTTTCCTGTTGGAGCTCAAAATAGTATAACTCATGTCATGTGTGAGTTCTAGGTTTTAAAGTCACTTCACTATGTGTGTGAACTATTTAGACGACAATCTAAACATCTAAACATGCTATGGGATGTTAGAATGTTGATTCCAAGTTTGATTGGGGTTTCGAAAGAGATTATTGATACTTTAGGCAAGATTATTTTTCTCTTCTTAATTTAATGTTAGAAGTCTACATAGTACACGTGTATTGATTTGATATTGAATAAGGTTACCTTAGCACTGATAGAGTGTCAAATACGCTCGTATATAAGAAATTGTAAACATGTGTTGCATCATGTATGTTATTTGGCTTGTTTTGAGAAATTTGTTGGCAATACACATTAGTTTGACTCGGTAACAAATCAGTATCACATGTATCACGTAGATTCTTGTGCTAAAAAAATGGATGACACAAGAAGTAAGGTTCTTGGTGCCAACATTGTTAATGAGTGATAAACATAAGAGATTTGTTTTTTGATGGTGATCAACATAAGAGATTAGTTTCTTAAAAAAAAAGGAGTTATGAGACTAAATTTAAAAATTAAGAGACCACAAGAGTAATTTAATCCACAATTTATTTATTTGTAACATAAATATTTATATTTATATTTATGGAATGTTTCTAAGCTATTTTCAAATTATATTAATAAAATGTTTCAAATAGTTCACGGTTTAAATAAATTCATTATAATAACTATTTGGAAAATATTTCAATAGTGCATGTGACTGCCAACATGTATATTTAAGATTTTAAAAAGCAAGAAAGGTATATGTATCAAGACAAACGGTAATGATCAATTGAAAATAGAAATGACTCATGAGCAACAAAAAAAATATGCATTGAAAAAAGCTTAGTCGGCTAATGCCAAAAAAAAAAATGGTACTACCGTGAGATTTGTGCTGACAGCCACCATATGCTTTGCAACTGCAGAGGGCCTGGAAGTAATTGTATCATGAGACATCTTCAATTTATTATTTATTATCAAAGTACATTTTGAATATTGTCTACCTCCTATTCTTTGGATAAACTGTGAATATATCTAGAAGGTGGGGGATGGGGATGGGGATGGGGATGGGGTGTATATTCCAAGAAGTCAAGAAGTATATGTTCCGGCTTCTGTTGAACAAGCTTCCACATAAAAAGGAATAAAACTGCAGAGCCCCCACCCAATGCCTACACCACTATCCTTGAACAACCACTCTTAATATTACACTTACCCAAGAGCAGATGAAATCCATTCTCTAAGAGTTCGAGCATTCAGCATAGTTTCCGCTGTTGTAAAAGTCTTTGAAACAACCACAACTGCAATCATTACAAACAACAACAATAAGACATGCAAGTTAAGCCTCAATATCTAGGTAACTATTATGTGTATATATATAATATAATTTACCAAGCGTTGTTTCAAGATTTAATCCTGTGATATTTCTGGCAACATCTATTGGATCAACATTTGCAAGACTGCAGAAAGATTCAAACAGAGGATGAGATTGATTTTATGGAAATGGTACAACTTTCTTTAGGATATGTAGTTACAGTCAGATAGATTCAGAAAAGCAAATATCATATAGTATTATAGTTGCAGTAAACTAAACCTTGCAATTACACTCAGGGAACTTCACTAACATTAGATACTTACAAGCGCAGCTGACGACCCCTTGCAGATTCAACAGCTTCTGGGTCTGCAAGAGAAAAAGGCCCTTCGCCTTGCATGGATTTGATGTAGTGCGGAGAAAAAGGCCCTTCCCGCTCCTTTCTGATTTTGCAATTGATGATCCATTTTCTGATTATTTTATGTGTCTTTGTATTTGTTTATTTCATTAATTAATTAACTAGTTAAGTTATTGAGTGTCACTTTCAGTGAAAGAATTGGTTGTACCAAACAGAAGCAAAGCTTTCTGTCCAATTAGCTAGGGTGTACTGTAATTTTGGCTCGCCATGTTTAACCGCCGTAGCAATTCGCAGCATGATCAAGAAACCAATGAGCTTCATACTGAATCGAAGGTAATCAATGAGTTGCTTTTGCTTGGCTTGGTAGTGTAATTGTATGCTGAATGTTAAAATTGTGTACTGGGCAGATTAAAGAGCTCAGGGATGCAATTGGGCCATTATCTGGACGCAGCTTGAAGTACTGCACTGATGCTTGTTTGGGGAGATATCTGGAAGCACGCAACTGGAATGTGGACAAGTCCAAGAAGATGTTGGAGGACACACTCAGGTGGAGATCAGCATATAAGCCTGAGGATATCTGCTGGGTAAGCCCTGCTTGGTTCTTCCTCTATTTGGTGTGTGAGTATGAAATGGTCTGAAATACTATGAGGTAATGTCATTTTTCTCAGGATGAGGTTGCCATGGAAGGGGAGACTGGGAAATTGTACAGGGCAAGTTTTCATGACCGACAAGGAAGGACAGTTCTTATATTGAGGCCCGGAATGTAGGTGCCATGGTTTGGACATATTTATTTTTAAACTTTAATTTCGTGAAAATCATTCAATGGCAATGCAAATTAAGTACAAAATAGTATACTTTGTGCACTAAAAGTGATTGTTGGTCTGATGTTTTCAAGTAGAGTTTGTAAATCAAATCTAGATTTTTCTTATTCTGTATCATTAGATGTGGTAGATGTGTACCGCATCTGCCATATTGATAGTTCACATAGTTATGATGGTACACTATACAACACATTCAATGGTTAGATAGAACAGGAGACATGTGAAGAATTTCTACCGATCTTGTAGCATGTCTACCCATTGAATTGAATGTCATAATTTTTGTTGAGCTTGATGGTTATTGAAATTGAAAACTTTGTGTGCTGGTGGTGGCTATCACAGAACACATCTTCAATAGAGAATCAGACACGGCATCTGGTGTATCTTCTCGAAAATGCCATGCTTAACCTTGCATAGGGTCAAGAACAAATGTCATGGTTGATAGACTTCACGGGGTGGTCATTCAGAAATAGTGTGCCTGTTAAATCAGCCAAAGAGACCATCAACATCCTACAAAACCACTACCCTGAGAGGCTCGCCGTAGCATTTCTTTACAACCCCCCTTGGGTTTTTGAAGCTTTTTGGAAGGTTTGCAATCGTTGCTAGCATTTGATAAATTTTTCTTGCCTCAATGGCCACTAAAGTTATTGTGGTTGATAAATTATCAGCATAATTAGGAAAAAAGGAAAATATTGTTTTGTACAATTTTTTTCTGTAAAAGTTGCACGAACAAATATGATTAGCTTATCTAATCTATGTCTATGTATATACAAATAGGGTTTGCAATTACTTTTAGAGTTTGATAACTATGCACTAATAATAACAATTTAAACAGGTTTTACAAAGATGTGTAATCATATTTCACTTTCTTGCCACATCATATTTCTGGGTGTTTATAGGTGTGATAAGACGGTGAAATATGATTGAACGTTTATGGATTCTCTCTTTTACTCGCATTATTAACAATTTCTTCATATTAAATAAATAAATAGCATTGTCGAGGGAGGCATGGCCTGTACACCAACCATCCTTATCCTATTTGAGTACTTAGATGTTACTGTTTCTATTTCTTTTTACGCAGATAGTCAAGTATTTCTTGGATAACAAGACATTTCAGAAGGTGAAGTTCGTCTACCCCAAAAACAAAGATAGCATGGAGCTCATGAAGTCTTATTTCGACGAGGAAAATCTTCCCACAGAATTAGGTGGAAAAGGCATATTAAACTATAACCATGAGGAGTTCTCCAAATTAATGGTTCAAGATGATTTGAAATCAGCTGCCTTTTGGGGATCTGATGACAAGCTCTTGAGCTATGTTGATAATGGGCATTCTGGAGCAGAGGTGACTCCAAAACCAGTTTGCCATGAACCGGCGGCGACCTGAGGTATGAGGCCTCCGCATGTTAGCTTAGTGAAGAAATGAATACTAATCATTGTAGCAACATTAATTACAGTGAAGTTTGTCAACTTTGTTAGAATATATAAATGTTTGTTAACTAAACAAAGAGAACAATGACGTTTACAACAAATAGTTGCTTCTTCTTTTTTTTTTTGGTCAGACAGATAGTTGCTTTCAAAAATATAATAACAGGAGAACACCTATACCAACCCTTGCATAGATGCCAAGCCCAATTCCAACACCAACTCTTACCCCAGCATTATAACAGGATAGTTCTCCATCTTCCCCATCTATATGCCCCATTTTCTGCCGACACATGTTATTGTAATCTTCTTCGTGTTCTTTTTTTTTTGATAGGTAAATATTAGTAATTATTCTTTCTGGTCCTTTTTATAAGAAACAAAAAAGTCAATTTTCATGGTTTTTTTTATAAGGACCGGAGATAGTAGTATGTTATGTTTGTGGAAGATTTGAACTCATGACCTCCTTATCACTCCAACCCTTATGTTCCTCCCCCCAACCACCAAACCACCTTTGAAGCTTCTATAATCAGCTACCACAATGGAAAGCGGAATAATGAAACAGTTAACAGCAAATTTTGCAAAAGCCAAGTTTCAGCAACCTGCCATTTTCATAAAATGAGAAGTTACCTGATAGGGACTCTATAGTTAAGAAGGTGTATTTTAGGAAGAAAAGAGGATAAGTGATATGGGAGTTGGGAGTGGTAACTGAATAACAGACTTAACAGAAGTAAGTGTGGGTAGCAGGGCAAAAGAATGTATATAAGAGAGCATATAAAGGCTTAGAGGTAGGCGAGAATTATAGATTGAGAGATTTGGAGTTCACATTGAGCACGGAACGTTTTGCCTGTCAAATAAGGGTCTCTTTAATTTGGAAAAAGGTAAAACTTTCCCAGCAATGGGAAAATGACATTTTACCTACTGCCGCAAGTTTTCCTATTTTATGGTTTTTTATGTTTTTCTCCCCAATAGACATTACTAATTACATGAGACAGTTTTATAAATACAAAAAGTGTAAATACAATTGTATACATGTTTTTAAAATTCAGTAATATGACAAGTTTATAAAAATAGTCCTAAAAAAGTAAATAAATAAATAATATATATTATCATCACATATGCATAAAAAGTTATATAGGTTTGTGCCTAGTCACGTGACAGCCCTGCGTTTTGACCATTGCTTGTATATGTTTTAAGGCAAAATAAAGGGTCCATTGTGAGAGCCTTGGTGGACCTCTACGTAGTCTCACTCACTTTGAACCACCATGCGTCGAGGAACATCCACGAAGACTTACTTCGTTTTTCAGGAAAAAAAAATCTGGTGTATGCAACTTTAGAAGAGTGCAAGAGTGGTGCTGGCTCTGGCTCTTCGACGAAGGACCAAAAGTCCAATTTAAATACTGGGTTTGTGGAACACCCATAGAATATAATAGCAACATGAATATCATTACGTATTGAAAAATCACATGTTCGCGTATACTTCTACCCTATTACATATATACATACTATTTTAATTATCAGATTAATCCTTTAAAATAAAGCATATACATATAAAACCTTTAAAATAATTGTATACATAACAAATATGGATTTTTATACGTATTCGTATCAAGTACAATATAAAATATGGTATTTTATAAAAGAAAAATAACATAATTATATTTTTCTTCAGATTCCTTTTTACAAATAATGGAAACTATATTTAAAAAGGTCTGTTCAGGTAACCGATCGATGATCTCCACCGTCCATTCAAAAGTCAATAGAATCAACGTCAAGCACACCACTTTTCCTATTGCTAGAAAAGTTTATTCTTTTCCCAAATTAAAGGGACCGTAGAATAAAAAAGATTTTCTTCTGTTTTCCGGTCCCTTTGTAAACCCAAATAGAATTCAGACTAAAAGCATTTCCCTTTCTATCATAAGTCATGACCCATATATCAGGCACAAATCAAGCCCATTCGTCTCCAACCTCACCTACAGATGTACCAGTTCAAGCTTATTCAAACTTTTACCTGCAAATTAAGTTCAACAGATATAACTCTCTCCTTTCAGAAAAAAAATAAACAGATACATCTTTCTTGCACTCAGCTATTTCATATTTTGGAATGGCATTCAACGGGAATTTCATATTATGTTTCTTCCAGAAGTTGAGCTGCAATGTCTTAGTTAAGATTCCGGGTGCTCTTGAGAAGCAACCAACAATAAAAACCTCAATTTCCCGAGAAGTTAATTCAGAGACACTGAGACAGCAATATGTTTTCCTTTGATAAAGTCACTGTGAATTGTGATCTCTGTTTCACAATTCATGCTCCAGTGCTTTGCGTTACCTCTTGATTCCCCATGGAAACCGATGCTGTTGTATCGAGTCAAATTTATGCTATCAGTATAATTCACAAAGGCGGCTTCATCAGATTTCTATCTACACAATCTCTTCCGGGATTATTGAAGACGAAAGTTGCTGATTTTGGAGGTTTGTGGGGCCGGGATCAAGTAGCAATTTAGAAACTTTTTTAAATGATGGTAACCGATTAAATATCTACAAAATAATGATATTAAATCGTTATTATCAATTTATCCGTAATGGTCCACTCTCAAGAGTTAATATTTTTTCTACTTTTTGACTGGGAATATTTTTCTACTTATGGTGATTAAAATCATATTTAATTATAAAATCTTTTATAAAATTACAAAAAAAAAATTATTTTGAATTTTAAAATGACAGATAAATGATAATAATTTTTTCTAACAGAATACGTACTATATAATACAATAATAACGTGGTTACGACAAACATGCAGGAATGATTGTCGTTACAATAATATTTTGCAATGTTAGCTGAAGTTGTAAACATGATACCGATTTTGCGCAAGTTAACCTAGTTTAATGCAAAATAAAATTCAAATTAGATGTGACCAGCTTTATTGAGCTAGCCTGACCTATTTAAATATATTACTCAGACTAATTATCTGATTGATACACTGATCGAATGACTAGTGTGGTCCAAGTTTAATAATTATGCATGAAATCAAATACGAAACTTCATCTTAATGTTATGGAAAAAAAGGTACATACCCCACTCATGAATTATTATAGGTTCAAAAGCAAACAGTTTCTTTTTTTTGGTGAAGAAAGCAAACATAGATTAGCTTCATTAATAAAATTATTTGTTATATATATATATATATGTTAGACCGCAATCTAAAACAAATCACACGTACGTGTTTTATGTAATCATGTTGTCCTCCGTGCCATTCAAGTGGGCAGAAAAAAAATACATTCTTTCCTTAGAATATCCTAATAAACTGATATGCAAAACCCACAATTGTCGCCCACAGGATCAATTAAAAATGGGGGGTTTTATGGTCCCGTTGATAAAATAACGGTTTTGGAATCGTTGTTTTATTAACTAATGATAAACAAAAATTTTGTCACATTAAATTATTATTTTTAGGGACTATAATTTTTTATATTATATTGTAGTTCTTAATCTTTTTATTTCACATATTTGTCCGTATAGAAAAGACCTATATCTGTAGGTGAAAGTTCTGTTTTTCCTCTCCTGTTTTAGTTTTACGATTGGTGATCCTCCATGCCTGATATTCTATTCTTTATGGACTCCAATCAACCACCGACGAAGTTTGCCCTCTCCACCACCGATCTGGTCTCCGATGACGACTGCTCCATCGCCGCAGACTCATGGTCCATTAAGACTGAGTACGACAGTACTCTCGACAACGACCAACACCAAATTGATTAAATTGAGGCATGAAAGGAATACGCATGGGAGAGATAGGAGATACCTTGAGTTTTGTCGTGTTTCGAGAGAGAGGTGAGTTTCGTGATAGAGAATACGAGAATCCGTCAGTTTACCCGTAATTTTAAAATGAAATTTGAAATAAAAATATATCTAAAATTTAGAGACTAAATTGCAAAATATTTTTACCAATAAAATCGAAATCGTTGTTTTTATAAGTGGACCATAGAAATTGCCATTAAAAATAGGGCAGAAGCAATAGCAAGATACCAAAAACAAAAAATATTGCGGTCACACGCATGAAATGGATCTCTCATCTCAAAGGACTACATGTTAAATTTTTATATCTATCCATCAATATTTAATTTGTGGGATTGTATGGAAATCTATTGATATCAATAAAGAGAGAAGTAGACACAAATTTCAACAAGAGGAAATTTAGTATTGAAATAATTCTAAACACATGGTTATCTTAAAAACACACACATGACATATTGACGGCATTCATATCCCCACAATCCGAAGGCAACAAACGTAGTATTTGTCTTCATAATAATATATGTTCCGTATTACAATAGTTAGTTTTTTTTTTTTTTTAGCTTAACACAGTGATTAATGACCATGGAAATGGATTGTGAGAGTTTACAGAAAGAAGAGAATGAACGGTCAAAAATGAGAATGGAAAAAGGGACAGAGAGACGCAGAAGAAGAGGGTACAGCCTACAGGACAGGACCCCAACAATTAAAGCTGAGGACGCGAAACCCGGGAAGAGACACAAGTGGTCAGACTGAAACACTGAGAGAGTGAGTAGTACATTACACCAAACCTGGCTGGCTACCTTGCCCCTCCTAACAAGCCTACATCCCATTTTCACGTCACCCTTTGGTCCACCCTTCCTAACCATGGTGACTCTCTCTGCCACCACTACTTTTCCCACTTCCATCCATGGTCAAAGAGCAAGGATTTTTTTCTTTTATTTTTAATTAATTTATAGACTTGACTCGTATAAAATATAAATTTTTTTATAATAAAAATAATAAAAAATTTTATAAATAAAATAATATTATTTAAAAATAAAAAAATATAGAAATAATACGTGTCATGACATAAAAAGTGACACATGTTACAATATAGTAAATTGGGGTTAATTTTCTTATATAGATATAGATTTTAACCATGCTCTCACGTGTCTCTTCAGGCTAACTAGCTGCTACTCATGACTTTTTTTTACTGCAAGTGTAAGGGAGGTAAAAAAAAAAGTAAAACCAGTAGGATATGATATGCATATTATTTATGGGAATAAATAAATAAATAGGGATACATTTGAATTGATTTATACAGAGTGAAAACAACTTATAACTTATATGAAAATAGATTAACTGACTCATAAATTATTGTAGATTAACCATAGAGTTGGACAAAAGTGATTAATGTGTTCCATTTAAGGGAACAAATTTGGCTAGGACTCGTGTTCGATATTCCGATGAAGAAACAATCATTGGTTAGACTTTACTTACCTCTCAGCTGAATACAAACTAATTGAGATGCTCTTTTCCCCTTAAATACTACGAGTATAAACCAAAAATAATAAATTATTGTAGATTTATTTTCATAAATTCTTTAAAATAATTTATCAAAATAGTTTATAACTTATATCAAATCAGTTTAAATATTTTTTCTTTTAATAATAAAAATAAACTCTTAAATAATCGCTTAAATAAGCTCAAATAGTGGAGAAAGGATTCGAATGGCTTTTGGTGTTTCAAGAATTGTTTATTATATTCGTAGCCGACTGAAGAACCGTAGTTATTAATTTTTTATTCCACTATATAGTTGAGAAGGGTGTTTGCTTTGATAATAGTTTCCAGAATCTGGATTCTGGTCAAAGATATCGTTCTACTTGTTGCTTTTTACATATTGAGGTAGAGAAAAAGAGGGTTTTTTTATTTTATTTTTATTTTTTTGCATTCGAAAGAAGAAGGAATGAATCATCGGCTTATAGCATCAGAAGGGTTTTTCTTGCGAATCAACAGAAGAGGGCTAAGGGATTAAAGATTTGGTTTTTATCATCCCATGGTATTATTATCGATCACTGAAAATTGATGATCTAGAAAAATAGAAATATTGGGTCATTGATTTTTATTGATAGAGATAAGGTATTTATGGGGAAGAAGAAGCGACAAAAAACGAAGGAACTTTCTGTAGCTATAGCTGAAGCTGCATCCAAAGGAGGTGACACAGGGCAACAACAAGAAACCACCCAACCTCAAGCTCCTCGAAAAAGAGGTAGGCCTCGCAAGGTTGTTGTGGAAACCGAAAGCGAAGAGAAGAAAAAAGTTGTAGAAGAACCAAAAGACCAACCACCAGCTTCCACGGTAGAAGAACAACATGGATCAGCATCAGCATCTGCATGCACAGGGATTTTTACAAAGGAAGAGGGAGTACTGTTTGAGGATATTCAACTCCCAAAAGAGGAGCCATCGAGAAGCAGGGCTAGAAGGAAAAGCAAACCCAGAAAAAGCACTTAAAAATGATTACCCTTTTCTTTTCCTCTCTTCTCCTTTTTTATGATTTATTCCCTTTTTAATCTCCAGAGCAAAGAAACAGAAGAAAACAAATTTCTTGGGGATCCTGGGTTTGTCATCTTTTTTATGGATTGACATTAGATATTAGAAGCCTTATTATTGGAATTGGGAACACACAAGCATCAAGGACTTTCTCTTCATGTTCTTAGTTTATCTAATTGCTTGCTGTGCTAATTAAGTGCTATATACGGTCCTCGAATTCAATTGATCGCTTCTTTCCTTTTTCTAGGTGTAGTTGAGGTTGATTTTATTGTTTCATTCGCATGCAGAAAGTTTAGATATTTAGACCTTGTGGGCTTTATTGCTTTATTTATTGCTTAAACTAGGTGTGTATATTGCGATTGTGAATGAATATGATATGATATGATAGCGATACTGGGTATTTCCTAATCTCCCAGAGCTCGCTTTTTATCTTTTCTTCTACACTCTCACTATACTATTGTATATGATCAGTTTGCTGAACAAATATAATAACTCAATATATGAATTTACTTCGTTTCATCGTTATCTCTGAAAATATTGCTTTATTAATTGTTTCTTTCTTTATCCCCTCCCCGCAGTCCTTAGCTGTAGATTATCTGCAGACTTTGTTTGTATTATATTGTGATGGGAATTTGTTTTTGGTTTCCTGCGAGTTCATTCGTTAAAAAGAATGAGAGAAATATGCAACAAGGAATAGGAATATGAATCTAAAAGTAGCTAGACTGTGATAATACAATAACATAAACATAAACACATCAGCTTAGGCTGAAAGCGCTTAATGTGAAGGCTACACTCTACAGAGTTGAGGCTTTAAGGGGGACGATAGTTGCTTGAGAGAGTGTGTGAAGTGTGAACTGAGAGTGTTGCAGCTGGCACAAGTGGTGCTGAAGAAGCTCACACTTTCACTTTGCTATCAGGTCACACTCTGTGTAATGTAATTACAATAACAGGCTTTTTTTATTACTATGGCACTTTTTTTTTAATTATTTTTTAAATTAGTATTTTTTTTATTTTATTTCTCAAACTAGCACTCTTTTCAATTAATTATTTATTTTTATTGGTTATCAATTAATTAAATATTAAATATTGATTTAAAATTATAATTAAATTGTTAATTGTTAATTAATTAAATATTTAATTGTTAAATATTAATTAACCCGATTTGTTAACTAATTAATAATATAATTATAGAAAATAGCTCACATTGATTTAAAATTTAAAAATATAAATATAAAAGTTATACAAATAGAAATGATACAAAAGTGAATTAAATACAAATGATAAAGAAAATTTAGCGTTGCTATCGGCTCCAAAACGCTAAGGGAACTTTTACTTGTTATGTCCTTCATTTCGACACAATCCACATCTCTTAGGATGACGACTCCATTTCGTTTGATCCATTTCGGTACGAATTCTTGTAGACTACGGACGACCATTTGGATCTCTCTGCATATTGCTGGATTGTGGCACAACTTAATTCCATTGTATTCTGACCCATATGAACAGTGAGACACCAATTTGAACTCTTCGCGACATTAATGTCTTTGTCTTTTGTGACAAAAAAAAAATAGAAGGGGTGCTCCGATCAGTGTGAGGAGACAGACACATTGATATCTTTGTCTTTTGTGATAGAAAAGAAGTGAAGGAGGGTGCTCCAATTAGTGTGTGGAGACAAAGACATTAATGTCTTGACTTTTAAACTAACAATTAATATTGTATTTATATTTTTAAATTTTAAATCAATGTGTGCTATTTTTCTATAATTATATTATTAATTAGTTAACAAATTGAGTTAATAAATATAAACAATTAAATACTTAATTAATTAACAATTAATAATTTAATTATAATTTTAAACCAATATTTAATATTTAATTAATTGATAACTAATAAAAATAAATATTTAATTAAAAAAAGTGCTAATTTGAGAAATAAAATAAAATAGATGCTAGTTTGAGAAATAATTAAAAAAAAAAGTGCTATAGTAGTGAAAAAGCCACAATAACAAAAAGACGCAGATGTGAAAACAGTAAGTTGTGGGGGGAGCACGTGAGAGGCACGTGCCAGTGGAGATGGTGTGGATGGTGCGGGACTGCGGGATGGGTTGGGACTTGGGAGGAATAGGATGGGGACTCCATGCCTACTTTCAACTGAAAGGACATCAACACAACAAATTAATTTTAGATAAAAATGAGTTGAATAATAAATTTAAAAATAAAAATTATGTTTAGAGATAGAAATTACAAATCTTGGTTTAAAAGTTAGAATATATTTTAGAGCAAAATTGATTTTATTTAAGAATACTTAAATATGTTAAAATTAAAATATTTATATCTCTGGTCGGAAAAGTAAATCCAAATATGCACAACCAGTTTTCCCTTTTATCTGTTATCAGTTATCATTGATTCACTCCTTTATACCCATGTTAACTTGTTAAGACATGAACCATACATGCAAATAGTTGAAATAAAGGAGTCAAAACACCACTCTATTGCTACAATCAGTTGGAAAAAAAAAAGAGTCACGCGAGGCTAAGAAAAACAAAAGTTGAAATACGCATGGCCATCCATTAGAAACAATGAGAAGATTCCTGGTTAAAGGCAATTGTGTTCTAACCATTTCACTTGCTTTTATTGTTAATTGTAGCAAGAATAATATACATTTGTTGTGGTCTTGATTGTTTGTCGTGTTTAATTTGTCGAGTTTCATGCCTTGTCTTAATTAGGTCAAGTCTGTAACTTCTCTTCCCGTGTAGCAGTGTCTTTTGCCAGACAAAAAGTTTGGATACACATAACCACCATATACTTTCATACATAAATGGTTAGTATTAAAAATTATTTAATTATTATATGACTATTTAAAAAAGTCACATAATTTATGTTTTGACTATTTAAGATTCACTCTTCTAACTCATGATAATAAAAATCTCTCACTAAATAAGCTCACGCACACTCACATAGGCTATTTCTATCCCTAGTCACAGGGCCAAGAATATTGTGCTATATGTTCTTCCGAGGGGGTTTGTTATGTGATTTTGTTTTCTGGTCCTGAATTTTTTTGTCGTTCTTTTTTTTTTGTATGAATTGTATATAACAAGAATAAAGATGAAAATAACACTTCTGATAAAAAATAAACATTGTAAATATTAAATCACAAAAAGTCAAAAACTGTAGTCATGGTGTTTGGGGTCTTTTGGTATTTTGATGCAAAAAGCAAGGATTTCTTGCATTGTACTTCTTTAAATTTTATAAAAAAAATACAATCTTAAAAGAAACAGCATGCTTAAGATCATAAAAATGCATAATTAATATAGAAGAATTTGAATCAAAAATTTTAAAGAAAATTTTAAAGAAAAAATAAACATATGATATATTTGTCATTCTTAAGAGCAAATCAATTATGAGAGAATAAAATATAATGTCTACCAACAACTAAAGGAGTTTCCTATCCACTACCAGCACCATTACATGTAGGAGAAGAAAACAAAAATATTGGCCAAATATATTAACGGTCATTGGATACAAAGATATAGACAAATCCACGAGGGGCATGAAAAAAATAGATGAATAGAGGAAAAGTTAACTAGTGTTGAGTTTTCAAATAAATTTAGAGTCAATTTAGATAATTTTTTTATAAATATTTATAATGAGCTTTTTAATAAATAGCTTCTCACATAAAACTTTTATACTTTGATTTTTCTTTAAATAAAAATATATCTCATTTAACCTTTTATAAACACCTACACATTTACGAGTGACCATTTAACAACTTTATATTTTCCATGAACTCATACTCAGAGACATGTACGAAAAAAATAAGAATATTAACTTTTCTATAAATTAGAAGATGAACTTTTAAAGCCTAACGAGACCTAATTACAATTGTAATATTCTATGTACTACGTAGGTATTTTCAAGTTCAGGCAAAATTTTAAGGTCTTTTTAAACAAAAAAACAAAACAACTGTCAGATTTGGTACAATACAAATACACAACCCTCTTTAGGATATCATGTAACATGAGTATTTATTATTTAACATTCAAATATATAAAGGTAACATTCAGTAGACTTTGGAACGAGATGGAACACAACGAGTTCCTTTCTACATTTAGTGTATTTAAAAACAGAACAAAACTAGATTTGGGATTTTGTGTTTTTTTGAACGAAGATTTGGGATTAAAAAGTGATATATTTTACTCACTGAAAAGTGTGAAACTCAATAGAACACAATTGTTCCATTTTGTTCTATACACCAAACGCTACCATAGTGCTCCTTTCTGCACATTAACATAATGTCATTCAGGGGATCTTTTACAAGAAACTATATACTGCTCAGCCTTTTCAACACAAACCTATGTTATTCTCATAATTCTTACTGAATGAATTATTGATTCCTGAGTGAGTCGCTTTCAGAGATTTGATCAATTGTGGTAGGTGAGCCCGTTGCAGAAGTGGCTGTAGAAATCGAATTAGTTGGTGTGTGTCCTTGAACTGCTAAATTAGATGGCTGCAACAGATTTGTATCAGTAGCCTTCTCCTTAGAAGCATTCATGTTAATTTTTATCCTGCATTTGGCCAGGGCTTGATCAAGTTAATATGCTTCATACTACAAGCTAACGATGATCCATTACTGCCAAACTACATTAAACTAAATACCAAGAAGAGAGACACTTTGTCGCCTTACAACAAAGTGATTTAATAAAACTGGTGGGCTTCATATGACAATTAAGAGGGAACAATTTTAAACTTACTTGTTGTGGATATTGACATATTCATCAGTTTCATCAAGTATCTCCTCCTGAAATGCACACAGGTTTGATGAAAATAGATCAGCAATCAGCAATCAGCAATCAGCAAACAGCAAACAGCAAACAAGGCAATGGTAGCATGCATGCAACCTGTAGTTGCATTCATAACGATCGTAATATATGAAGCTAAAAGCACTAGTAACAAAAGAACCCATTCGAGAAATTTGAAACACCTACAAGAAATAGGAAAGTAATCCTGCAGAAGTCAAATCAAGTAGTTTTTTCTTCAATACGCTATAAAAATAGCACTTTATCATCCATGTTTTTATGCACATATGACAGGAACATTGGAGGGGGAGTTATGTGCAATTGCAGCTATAACAAACGGTGAATATAGGGGCATAAAAACAAAAGACAGTTTTCATTATTGTATCAGTGACAGCCAGAGTTGCATCATCAGTATTTAAAAGAAGTGTATCAAAACATATACGCAGGACTAAATAAGGTGGAAGCCCAAATTAATGGTTCTAACTTGAATGGATTAAAGCATCTAACCTGAAGAAGCTCTTCGATTACATCCTCCATCGTAATAACACCAACAACCATTTCATTGGGTGGAAACACAGGCAGAGGAGCATTGTCAACGTCCAGGATGCAATATGAACAACCTCTGTGTCGCTTTTTAAAAGCAGGAGTTGCTGGTGGACTTTTTTTCACCTGTGGACCACCATCAGTCTTACTAACAGCAGTCAAAGTATCGTGTGACTCCAACATAGCACCTATATTTATGGCAACAGTCACCTCAAAAAGATAATCACCAAGAGTTTAACTAAGTAGATCAACCACACAAATGTTCATGTGACCAAAGAATGCAATCAAGACATGTCTTAAAGATACAGAAAGAAAACCACAAACGTGTGAAATAAAAATCACGTGATGCTGAAAATGTCCATCATAAAACAAAACACAGATTTGAATACAACTGACAACTTCTAGGTACAAAAAACTTCATAACCAATCAGCAAGGTCAGCTAACAGGAGGAATGATGACCCCCTCAAGGGAACTAAAGAACAATTTAGCATATCCCACTTTCTGAGCTTAACAAATTCCTAGCCACATGATATTTCAAAAACATGCTCTCAACAACATTAAGTTTATTCTACTTTTATTTAAAAATCTACCTTTATCCATAGGTGCGCTCTTTCCTTTGTTCTTACAGCTGTCCTTAAACTCAAGTTGTTCCCCATCTTTAATTTTTTTGGATGCTTCTTTTTTATCATTTAGATCCCTATATACAACTGCAATATGACTGTGACCCTTCTGAAATTCATTCAGTATATCATACAAAGGCATATTCTCTGAAACACTGCAGAATGGAGAGGAAATCATGACTAACTTGAGATTGCGACTATAACAGCATATCAACAACAAATCCAACTTTCATCTCGTGTATGAAAAAGAATTTACCGAGGAATTTTTCTCATGATCATTTTTCTTAGAGGAACTGCAGCTTTTGAATCAACCCTAAAGAGATTTTTAACCTGCATGTATATAAGTGAACAAACCATTATAGTAAATTGATGCCATGAACAAATGAGTAATCTATGACAAGAGGGAAGGGGGAAGAAGGGTTAAATAATTATATGATAGTTCAATGTAGCCAAAGACACCAAAGCACCAAAGAAGATAAATAAATATGAAACTTGACAACATAATTTTCACCCCTATATCAAGTCGTGTCGAACATGATTACAAGAATCATGACCAAATATTCCAAGGTTATTACAAGATTCATGTTAGAAGACTAATAATGGACATTATCATTGGTATCCGTTCACAAATCTCCAAAAGGAAGAAAAATTACCAGAACAAGTCCAATAATATTTGTTTGCTCCCCTGCATAAACTGGAACTCTACTATGACCCATTGTCATTATTGCATTCAGGGTCTCCCTTCAGTGCAGACACAAAGAATACAGTTAAAACAACAGAAGTCATAAACACAGTGGAGAGAATGACAAAGAATTCACAAACCCACAAATTTAGAGTTGCATCCAGATCAAGGGAAAATGCCTTTGATATGGGAGTCATGGCATCTTTTGCAGTCTTTTCAGTCAATTCAAGCGCACCGGTTATGATGGTTGTCTCGTCATGCGTTAAATCTCCTCCTTTCCCAGCCTAGACAGGAATTGGAACTCAGGTGACATAATATTATAAACCCACATCAAAAAACTACCCCAAGTGACCAAGTGCATGTTAAAGCATTGAAATGAATAGAAAGGCAACTGTTTCACTAATAATTCCTCTCAAACTAGGAATTTGGGAGCATATACCTCGTTCCCATGAAAATTCACAAAAGTCTTGAGCTCTGCCCTCTTTAAAAGAGCAGCATGTCCTTTCCCCAACATCCAATCAAGAACCTGGAAATATCACAACCTTCACCAGATACATATACATATATTTTCACAAGATCATAGTAACCGTACCATATATATGTATATTCACACAAGTTTAAGCACACCTTGCTGATGGGGTAGGAGATGGGGTAGAAAACAATAAGAAGGAGACGAACAAGTGGGGCGAGCGTTGCTCCAACCGTCAACCCATATCGAGTGCAAATTGCTTGAGGCAATATCTGCAGCGGAAAGAAGGAACCTTGTTACAAAACAAGAAAGTACCAATTGATGGTGAATTTTGTAATTGTTTCCTCAGCATCAGTGGATTTAGTTACCTCTCCAAATACGAGGATGAGGGTGACCGAAAGCAAGACAGCCGCATAAGGAGGCACAATAGCATCAAGAAAAATAGGAAGAGTCTGAACAAAAAAAAAGAAAAGGGAAAGGGTTAGATTGAGATTAAAATAAAAATAAGTTAATTGAAGGCCAATAGTAATAATACCTCCATGGCTAAGGAGTTTCCAATTAAAAGCGTGCAGAGCAAAAGATGCTGGTTCTTAACCACCGGGAATATTTTGGCTGCCAAATTAACAAAACAGGATGATGATGAGTTATTTAATGTTGTATGGGAATTGAGGAGCCGGAGGGGTGAGAGAGTGATAGTGATAGGGTGTGGTAGAGACCAGCATGGATGCGATCTCGAGGACGACCAGACTTGATGAGAACCTCGAGGTCGACGAGGCCCAGAGACATGAGCCCGAGGGTGAGTCCGGCCATGAGACCCGCGAAGCACACCAAACCGGTGATCACCACCAAGTACAACCAGAACTTGGTTTCACAGCACACCACATCTGCCGCCATCTCTCTCTCTCTCTCTCTCTCTCTCTAATTCTCAGCTGTGCTGTGACTGACTATGAGAGAGAGAGTGCGGCTTTTCAATTCATTACCATTTGGATGATGCTACCGTTTTCTTACTCACTTCACAGCAAGTCAATCACAATTGTCCATGTCCCACGCATAATAAATAAATATAAAAAATAAAAATAGTACTTATTAAATTAAAAAAGCCTATTATTTTTTTTTCTATTTACCTAATTTAAAAGATTCCTTTTAAATTTTGCCCCTAATATATTTTTCTTGTCCAATTGCCAAGCTGACTCGTCACTTTTCTTCCGCCCACTTCCTCTGTATAATAACACTAACCAAAACACTAAAATTATTTAATCTAATGATGATAGTGTACACGTCAGTGTCAACGACCACTTTAGTCTTTAAGAATATTAGACGGCGTCACTCTGATTCTTGATAAATATAAAATTTAAAAAAAGTCTTCAATTTGTATCAATTGTTAGTTATTTTAGTTCTTGTTATCAAAATAAAATAATAGTAAGTAATCATTTTTTAGGATTAAAATGATAGTAAATAATTATTTTCAGGGACCAAAGTGATTAATGGCCGACAGTTAAAGACTTTTTTTAATTTTGTATCTATTAAGGACCAAAGTGACCGCTTGACATTTTCAGAGACCAAAATTACTGTTTACTCCTACATAATATTATTGTTGCCGAATACGGAATGCCGGATGGTTAGAGTTGTACTCACTCTGTTTTAAAATTATAGTAGTTTAAGGTTAATGCATATAGATTAAGAAATATTTAATAGAAATAAAATATTGTTGTGTATAGACTAAAATACTCTCATTTAATAAAAAAATATTTATGATAAATTATCTATAAATTTTTATACTATTAATATTAACTACTTTTACTATTAATTATTAAATAAAGGTATATGTAGAAAAAATAATTAATGACACTTTAAAATTACAAAACTATAATAATTTTAAAACAAAAATAAATAACTAAAATAACTATAATTTTGAGACGAAAGGAGTAACTTGTGAACATCAATGCTCCTCAGAGGAAAAAAAATTGTAAGCATCAATTACCGTCACTGGTCACTAGAGTCACTGCTGTTTTGGGGCTATTGCTCATCCCACGTGTAAAACACATTATTAATTCATTTTGTTATGGACAAATATGTAATTGACTAAATGAGAAAAAAAATACAAGAAGAAAGAATCATGTATATTGTTAATGAAGAGTATTAGAACCAGAAATTAGTTTCCCTCGCTTGATTGCTATTTTCTTTTTTCTTTGTTTTTGTAATTTCTTTTTACTATCAAAAAAAGAAGAAGAGTATTAGCAACAACTTCATTTAATTTTTAAAATTAGAATAATTTAAAAATAATTTATTTACAAGACAATCAAGTTATTTTTTTATAAAATAGGTTAATTGTGAAAATATGTTAAAATGTGCTGAAAAACATGTTATTAGTATTTCTTTTATTTCCTATCCAAAAAAATTTAATATTTCTTTTATTGATAATTCATTTTTTCGTATACTTTTTTCAATATTATGTTAATTTCATTAAACATGTAATAATGATCAAAAAAATATGTAAATGATAAAAAAATGTTAATTTCATTAAACAAAATATGAGCCCATATTATGCAACAGGACTGATCAATAAGAATCTACATTTTTTTTTGTTTCATTAACTTTTTTTGGTAAATTTTATTTCACGAACTTTATATTATAAAAATAAAAATATACGATTAATGTTCCGAAAGATGGATTCGATTCCCGCAGAGTTAGAAAATGTATTGGTCAGTCTTTACTTGATTCTCAGGTGAGTAGAGATTAATCTTTCATTAAAAGCATTATGACACTTCATGGGTAACTTGTAATGTTCCTAAATAAAAAAAAATGTTCCGTAAGATGGGATAATTTTCTCCCACAAAGTGGGACCGTTGGATCAATTCTTCTTGGCTTTCTGAGTCATCTTGCCTGTATTAGATATTTGGAATTATATGATAGGCCGGTTATGCGTATCTGTTTGTGCACTTGTATTTTAACGAAGTTAAAAAAGCCAATTGATTTTGGTATAGATTCATCATAGATTCGATTGACGACAAAAACTAGATAGTTTTGGGTAAAAAAAATATGGAATGATTTTTGGGCTGCTTCTATGGTGCACAAGGGCTTGTGGTTTGTGCACCATGCACAAGCTTATTAATAGCTATCAGATCTTATAAAAAAATTTAAATGGTGAGATGAGATCTAGGATGTACATTCCCAAAAAAAAAACACTGGAGTGCATATAATTGCCCCTCATTGGATCATTTCCTCACTCTCCTGCTTCCACCACCACCTTCCTCCGTCTACCTCCGCCCCCTCTCCTTCTCCTCCCGCCACAGAACGCCATCCTCGGCCTCACAATCTGCAACCCCGAGCTCTACAATCCCCACACAGTGAGGCCACGCACCAAGAGGAAGAAATGGCGATAGATCTGGTCCAAAACGCGCTAAACCCTGCTCGTCCTCTTCATCCTCTTCGTCTCCGTCGCCTATGTCGTTTAGTCAAGCTCGTCTCCACCTCACGTGCCTGCCACGATGCCCCATTCTCCACCGACACCACTCTCTCCTCATCCAAATCAACAATTCCTGTCTTCATCAATGCCACCGCCTCCCCGCTCAACGCCACCACCGTTCTCCTCCATCGCTCTTCCCGAGAGACCCACGACGACGGAGGCCAGACGGAGCTCCGGTACTCTGCACACAGCTAATAAGATTCCCCCAACATGGAATAAACACAACAAGTAGAAATTACGATAAATTGCAACAATCCCTCCAAAAAAGGATGATTTAACATTTCGAGAAGGATGGAAAACCATCCATGAAGGTATGAAGTAAGCAGTAGATATCCTCACAATTTCACATGTCTTGGATTTTTCTATTCGCTCAAATGCACTACATTACATTCATAGACATAATTTGACGACACCGGGATCTTGTTGTAATAGCTCTCTCAAATTGTTTTCCACCTCCGCCATAGCAACATAATCTCAATCTTCCTCGTCTACCTTTGCCTCGCTGGAGATGATGGCGGTGATGGAGGAAGAAGGGTGGTGATGGTTGTGATGGTGGTTCGGGGAGGGATTAGTGGTGGAAGCAGAGAGTGGGGGGAGGGATCCAGTGAGGGCAATTATGTGTACTCTAGTATTTTTTTTTTTGGAATGTAGATCCTAGTTCTCATCTAACCATTCAATTTTTTTTATAAGATCTAATGGCTATTAGTAAACTTGTGCATGGTGCACAAACCAGAAGCCCTTGTGCACCCTAGAAGAAGCCATGATTTTTGTACAAACACAGTGTGTATTAAATATAATTGGTTAAAAAAAAGATAATATTAAATAATTTAACACAAAATTTAATATTTTTATTATTATTTTAATAAATTTTAAAATTTCAATTAATTGAGTTTGTAAATATTGTGTTCACATAAGAATTATTTATAACTACAAGACTTGTTTTACTATACTTTTAATTAAGCTTAAATATATTTTTAGATCATGTAGATATATATATTTTTTATTTTAGTCTTAGTAAAAAAATGTTTGTGACCCATGAATTTGTTTTTTGTTTTTTTGCTTTTAGTCCTCATTATTTTATTTTAGTCTCTATAATATTTGATTCATGTTAAACTAATCCTTATAATATATATGTACATAATATTGTTTTTACAATCAACGTTTTAAAAACTTGACAAAAAATAAACTGGTAATAACTGCAAGTCATTATTCAATTTGTTCAACTAACCAAATAATGTTTTAATTAGATTGATTTTTTTTTTTTAAAGAAGAAGAAAAGATCAGAAACATAACTAATCTTAAACTGCTTCATTCTGCTTTTAATTATAAAACGTAATAGTAAGTAATACCTACCTAACAATCTTCTTTCGTTGTAAAGAATGCAAAGCCAACCACGGTGGCTTATAATTAGAGTAATGATACTCATACACTCCAAAAATCAATCCACCCATTCAATACCTCTCATTTTTCTCTATATCTCTTTAACTATCACATCACATATCACATCATTTTATCACTTTTCTCTCACTTCACTCTATCTCTCTTTAGTGGTATACACCTCAAGGGGTGTCTACCCATCTTTATTCTTTTATGCACTGGACTTGGACTTGATCGTTGTTGTGATCCAAGTTGAGGCACCCACATCTAGGAATAGTAGTAATTTGTAGTGGGAACCACATAATGTCACTTTTGCACTTGAATAAGGACAGCCAGGACAGGGAAAGACTCGGGGTATGCAATTGTGGTAGTCGTGGACTGCATTCTTACCTTGCCTTTCATTAAGGCCAATAAACTGGATACGATGTAGGCATCCCTCAAGCGTTGGTTCTGTGTGGTTCTCTTTCCTTATCCCAAACCGAAACCTTTTAAACTCCCCCTCTCTCTCTCTCTATATATATAAGTAACAACATGCATTATCTTCTCCACAAGCCTCTTAATCTTAATCCCCAATTTTGTGTAACTCATGTCTGATCAAATAAATGGCTTGCCTGAGGACCAAGCATGGCCAGAGCTAAAGCTTCCAGACTTGTTGCATAATGAGACTGTTCGACAAGTCCATGCAACCATTGAGAAAGAATGGGATTTCCTTCAAAGGTCAGCTTGCCAAACGGCTGCGGGAAGGGCTATGTGGAAGCATGTGATCCATGATCCTCTGGCTGCTTTGCTTGCAGGGGAGACTTACCTGAGAAGCCTCCATGAAAAGATGAAGAAGGACCGTCTCAGCAATGCACGTGAAACTTCTGGGGTGATTCTTGCGGTTCGAACCCTTTGGTTTGATTCTAGACTGGAAGATGTTCTCAATTCCCCCAATGGCAGAGAATCACAGGTTGTTCTACTTGGTGCAGGTCTGTTGGCACATGTTTTTAATTTTGTCTAAACTACTTTTCACATACACACACTAAATAGTAATATTGCTAAATGCTAATTGATCAGCTAGCTGAGCTAAGTAGCAATTTTCTCTTGAGCGAATCAGCCTAGTAGTTACTCAGAATATGTAAATTACGTAAGCTAAATGTGGCTGCATTCAGTTGCCTTGGAAAACAGCAGTAATAAACCAGAAAATTGAGGACTTTTGGGGTAAATTACGCCTTCAAAACACAAAAAGTGAACATGAAACTAGATTTTTACTCAAACCCTTTAGTCATTGCATATCTTTTCTATTATTTTAATGGTTTAAATATAAATTTGGTCCCTCTAAAAATTTGAGTTTTGATTTTAGTCCCTAAAATAAAAATCAACGGTTTTTAGTCCTTTTAAATTCAAAATTTTTGAATTTAGTTTCTCCTTTGCGTTGACCTGTGTCATGTCACCCTAAAACACCTACGTGTCACATTACCCTGGCCACGTCATTTGACACGTCTCCACCACCACATGACTTGCTTGCATGTTTATTTATAGGAACTAAAATCAAAACATATAATTTTTACGGGGATTAACTTAATAACTTAATATGATTAAAGGACCACCACTCATCACCACCACCACCCTCTCCTTCTACCCCCTCCTCCATCACCACCACCACCCCTCTCTCTCCTCCACTACCACCCACCTCCACCACCACCCCTATTTCGGCGACATAGTGATCCCCCTCATGGTTCCCTAGTGCTCTACTATACCAACCAAGTGATATTCATACCTCTCTTCATTTATACACCTGTTTGAACGGAACTGGGAGTGAATTACATGCCAGTGGACCAATACAAATATATAAAAACACAACAATTAAACATCTATCGTAAAAACTGAATTTAGAACTCCAAAATGTCTGCAATGAATTGAAATTATTTCCAAATTATTTCCCACCCCGAGGGAACCCCCGCCCTCCACTTCATCCCTAGCCAATGCCACCCACAAACACCAACACCAACCCCCACGAACAAGATCCCCTCTGTACAAGATTTCATCTTTTCCAAAAATTGAAAGCGGAGCAACATTGAAGGTGAACTACGCATGGTATACTTCTTGGTGAAAGAAAATTGCTTGTGGTTCAAAAAGATTTCTTCGAAAAACTCAATATTCAAAACCCAAAATTGTGTGTGGCCGGAGAAGGGGGGTGTAATTGGAGAATGGATTATTGGGGAAGGGGGTTGATAGGAATCGATTATTGGGGAGAAGGGGATGGAGGAGGTGGGTGATAGTGGAGGAGAGAGGAGGAGGGAAAAGGAGGAGAGGGTGAGGGTGGGGGTGGGGGGGTGGTGGTGGTGGTGGAGGAGGGGGGAGAAGGAGGGAGTGGTGGTGGAGGAGAGTCCCTGTAAAAATTATATATTTTGATTTTAGTCCTTATAAATAAATGACGTGTCAGCTGACGTGGCCATGGAAATGTGCCACGTAGGCGTTTTAAGGTGACATCAGAATGCCATGTCAGTGGTCAACTCAAAATAGAGACTACATTCAAAACACGATTTTTTAGAGGGACTAAAAACCGTTAATTTTTATTTTAGGGATTAAAATCAAAACTCAAATTTTTAGAGGGACCAAATTCATATTTAAACCTATTTTAATTTAGTCTATTCTTAGTCAATGTGTGATAGATACTCGGCCAATGAACCATCAATTGTGATAACCTTTTACCACTCGCACTTGAATTTCCAACAGCCAGTCTAACCAACAGCTAAGCATCATCAATGGCATGATATCTATTTTTTTGTGGGGTGGGTGGAGAAAGTGAAGAAGCTTCACTACCCATCCCGAAGGGACTATAGTCATCCGAGCTAATCTATATTCGTAATTTTCCTATACACTATACACTAATTATATATGGGAATGAACTTGCAAATTTTAATGCAGGAATGGACACAAGAGCATATCGTTTGAGTTGCTTGAAGGACAGCCATGTCTTTGAGGTTGACTTTCCAGAAGTCTTGGAGGTGAAAACTACTATTTTGCAAGCGGCCAAGGGATCCACATGTGACTCCCAGCAAATCATGTCGAAAGCCAAATCCTTAACCAGAGTGGCAGCTGACATAAGAGAAAGTGACTGGATGGAAAAGCTTCAAATCGCAGGTTTCTTGCCACAAAAGAGCACGGTTTGGATTCTAGAAGGCATCCTCTACTACCTCACCCAATCCCACGCCATGCAAGTGCTGAGGGTATTAGCTAACAATTGCATCCTAACCCACACGGTCCTCTTAGCAGACTTCATGAATAAGTCATCAACCACGCTATCCAATTCAGCATTCCAATTTTACAGTGATTGGCCAGACCATCTTTTGCCATCTATTGGCTTCACTAATGTAAAACTTTCACAAATTGGAGACCCAGATGCCCATTTCGGCCTCTTGAACGATCCGTTGAATCTCTTTAACAGGCTCCGCAGCTTGCCTAGGTCATTGCAAACCAATCCAGACGACGGAACGCCATGCTGTCGCTTGTACTTGGTGGAAGCTTCTGGTTCACCCGATCAAAGTGCCGAACATAAAGGGTCAATCACTCAGTCCTGATACGTACATCCTTGTCTCCAATTCACATCTACTCATAGTCTTGTCCAGATGTGTTGAGGATAGCACATGGATGTATGTTGGATGGCCCATGTAATGTCCCTCGTGCAATTGCTACACTATTGGCAAAAATGCTAGAGGGGCCAAATAGCTATAAATAGCATGACCTAAAATTAAATAGCTTATGACTTACCATTTATTGTGTTATGATTTATTTTATCATTTTATTAACAATATTTTATTTTATTTTATTACACATTTTTATTAAAATACAAACTTTTTTTTAACTTAATATAAGATACAAACTTGTATAATAAAGGATAAAATAAGACATGATAGTAAATTTAATAATAACTTAAAATTGGTATATTTATAAATACATTGACCTAATAAAGTAACTTAGATAATGACGTTATAAAAAACTAAATTAACCAATAGTTTCATAGATATATACTTGAACAAATATAATTTTCATTGGTGACAGCAGAAAATTGCCGCTCATACCAAAAGATTCCCCTGATGAATAAGTGAAAGTATTGGCAAACATATAATGCCAAACGAGAGTTCAGTTAGTGAGGTGGCTCGGGTGAAGGTAAGACTGAGATTCAGGTCTATTTGTTAATCAAAATTTTATACTAACGATGCTTGATAGCACAATTTTGTTGTTAAAGTTTAAGACTATAGATACTGTCAAGTTCCAACCTTTCCTGTTATGATAGTATTTAGCAAAAAGGTAAAGATAAGAAATCAGAGGAAAGTTGACATAATAAAACCTGTACTTAAGTGATAAAGACAGAAGCACGTACTTAAATGACGTTTTAAAAATCAACCTTCCACTTTGAAAAGTACAACAGTCTATTTACAGTCAGATTTCAAGGCAATCCCTGATTCCCTGCTCAAATTTGTCAAGAGAAGATATTGTATCCGATACAGCATCTGCTATCTTTCTTCTGAAGGTAAAAAAGAGTGATTTCAGAGGCAAGTCATTGATTTGATAATCTAGGCAATTAGCACCAGAATAATAAATGAGCATCAACCAGCAATAACTTAGAAGATGAAAAACTTCGGTTCCTAACAATTCAGTCAGGGAGAAACGAAAGGACAAGAAGACAGGTAATTAAATCAAGAGGAAAATAAAATAAAAATATAAATCCATATCTATGTTTAGACTTAAGTCGGGAAAAACACAAAAATGGTCTCTATAACTAAAAAAGGGATGCGGTGCTTTTATAAATGAATCCATATCTATAAATCTTTCAAAACACTCGTAAACAAGCAGTTCAAGGGGAGGCAGCAAAAGGCATATCGGAAAGAGCATGAAGCCACCCATCATTATGAAAATCAAGACACTGTAAACTTCAGATGAAGCCCTTGCCCTTTCATTCAAAATACAATAACATGTCACTAATGTTGTTGAAAACAGATAAACAAATCTTGAGAAAGATTCACTTATAAATCCAACCTACTGACGATTCCAGAAGTTTAACTGCTGCTTTTCAGAAATTTAGCATTTTTCAAATGCACTTTATTGGTCCCCCTCGTTTTTGTACATTAAGGCAATAATCAAGTTAAAGTCCATTAGTTGTTGCACAACCTCAGGTAATTCTTGTTAATCAAGAAATTTGTGTCAAATGAAGTTAGGCATAATATGAAATATAATAATTATAACAAAGTAATATGAAGATTATCCATTGATAGTGTTTGGGGGTGGATTAAACTAGGATCAGTATTTTCCAGATGATTGCATAAAGAATTTTCTTTTAAAAAATAATAAAGTCTTCTCCCATTCAAAGAGATACCTATCGGACGCAAGTATAATGTTGGTTTCACTTGCCAGCCCACTGATAGAGGTGAAAGATCTGCATGATAAGAAGCAATGTGCGAAACAAGCATTTACCATCAAATGTTGTCAAATTAGGTAATCGACAAGCACTTTTGCATCAAAGGAATATTAAAATGGAGGAAAAAGGCAAGAGAGTGCAGATAATGCTTTAGGTGTCGTAACACATGAAGTTAGCAGGTAAGAAATTTAAAGGGGGAGAAACAAAAAAGAATAATTCTAAATCTTCTTACCTATTATTCCTACAAATCCTCCTACTTACTAAATTGAGTAAGAAATAAATGCTTTTTATGTTTTCAATGTTTACTTTTTTATTTAATATTTACTTTATAAAGTAGGAGGAGGATATGTATGAGGATAATTAGGAAGATAAAGCATTGCTCAAAAAAAAAAGTAGCAGACAGCATCGAATCTACAGGATAGAATAGAAACAACGGTATTTACTGTTGACTGTCAAGGTCTAACTCTTCTAGAAGCTTAAGGAATAGGTGAAGGCTCGTGGATAGCTTCATTACATTTTACCATGTCCTCTTACACGTAAGTCATCTGAGCCTTAACCGTACACAATGCAAAGGCCACCGCTACCATATACTATAATTCAATTTTATTTAAAGGAAAGGGAGCAACAAGGATTGAACACTTAGCCACTTGGTCTTAAAGGCTCTGACACCATGTCAAGGATTAACTCTCCTAAAAGCCTAAGCTAATAGCTAAAAGCTCATTAATGGCTTTATTATATTTCTATCAGTTACCATGACAAAAGGAAAACCCTTGAATAATATTCAGAAGAATCAGTACTTAATAAGAACTTCATCTCCATTTAAAAATAGCAAACCTTTTATAGGCATGATGAAACTAGACTGGCAAGTAAACAATTTTCTACAACTTTTGTAGTCTACATATTATCCTCATAGGAACATAACCTTACCATAATTACCACACATTTATCTAAATAATAAAATAATAACTAAATCATATCTCTAAAACTAATTACTGTCAAAACTTCAAGATACTGATCAAAACCAAAATATAATTACATTTGACCTGCCTTTGTCCTGCATCGTGTTGGTAAAAAGAATTAAGTTAGGCAGAGAATAAGTAGTCATTAAGAGTTTATGACATAGAAAGAAACAAAAGCTAATGTGCTAGGTATGAGATTCTGTCCACATGAAGAATTAGATGCTGGAAACAAAATATACCAGATATATATCGCACTTCAAATTGTTTATTTCATTACAAAGATATGCCAATAGAGCAGCATGGATACCAAGACTTGAGCAGAAATACAATAATATAGCACAATGGAACAGCATCAATTCTTTTTGGGATAAGCCAGTTTCTTTATATATAAACTAAAAAATTAAACTATTCAATCAATCATTTGCTCTGTACATGCGAAGTATATATACAGTATTATCAGGTAGTGCGGATACTTGGAAGTTGGAAGTTGGAACCATAGGGACTCAAAAAATGAAATATTCAGTGTAAAGAAAGGATTTGAGGGACACTACATGATGCAGCAGGCTACAGCATATAGATGCTGGAAAGTGGATACCTTATAAGATTATCTAGCAAAGCCTCAGCTTTCAACTTTACAGGATCCTTATTTCCAAGCAAAGAGGCTGCATTCTTCACAATCAACCGAAATGTGCACACCTGTACATAGAAAAAAAAAAGACAGCAAAGGCGAATTACGTCTCTGTCTGAGATTTTCTTCGCACGTGCGCTAACACGCTTTTTAGGAAAAGAGAGATGAAGAGGAATAAAGCATCCACCAACAGATAACAATGATGTTACAAGAAATATCGCGTGTTTAACATGAAACCTTGCCAGTCACCATTTGATACCCCCAAAGATCCACTTAATCCAATAATGATAACAATAGTACTAATAATAACGGAGGAGTCGTCGGTATTTTGAACTTGCAAGCATTTGATAATAATTGATTGATACACAATAACCGACGTCGTTTTCTAATTTTTCCTATTTTGTCATCCGAACCCTAATTAGCGAAACAAGCGAGACATTCAAATTTACGTGTGGTAGTTAGTAGATGGCGAACACGAACCTCTACTCCTGTGTTGGCTTGGAAAGCGACGAAAGAATTTCTGTCCTGAGGGACGCAATCCCTGGCAGCAGATCTGAATAGCTGCTGAAATTTCTGCAAATCCTCTTCAGTATACTCAGCGTCGGTTTCCGCTGCCAAAAAAAAGGAACCGAATCAAAACCTAATAGTAGTTTAGGAATAGGACGCAATGTGCGCGTGAACGCAGAGAGAAAAGGAAAAGCCGTACTGAGCGAGAGATATGCAGAACGAAGGGTTTCACGAGAGGCATCAACGGGAGCCAATAGGAACTTGGAGGATTTCTTCTTTTGCTCTCTTAGCCAGTCCTTTGGTCCTGCTGCGCATTAGTTTCAGGAGTTAGGGTTAATCCAGAAACAGCAAGTGAAGTAAACCAATACCATAGTTGGGGAAATAGGAGAAGAGTGGTGCGTACAGATGCCAATGTCAATGGCGGAGGCAGGTGCAGGGAGGGAGAGGAAGGAAAGCAGAGCTAAATCTCTGCGAGACAGAATCAGAAAAGGGGAAGGGGAAACGTTGCGTTTTGGTGGGATTGAAGAGCGCGCGGTGATGGTGGATAAGGAGATCCCCGAGAGAGAGTTAAGAGGAGAAACTGTAGCTGGCAATGGCATTGTAACCATTGTTAATGCTTTGCTTTACGCTCACCTACCTTACATTTCGCGCTTCGTTCGGGTGGTTGTTATTTCGGGTCGGATTGTTTCTTCTTTCCTCCTCTCTCTTTTTCTCTTCTTTTGATAATATTCTTCTTTCCTCCTCTTTTTTTTTTCTTTTCTGAAGCACTTCTCTCTGTTTCTATTTACATTTTTCCTGTATAGAGAGATCAAAAGATAAGTCTTACTTACACAAAGAAATCAAAGGCAAAATTAATTGACTAGTTTTTATGAGTGAAATTATGTTGATGATTAGTTGAACCGGGTCATTATTTTGACGATAACGAATACACTTTAAGAATAAAAAGAAATAGATAAAAAAAGAAATAAAAAGAAAAAGATCAAAAAAAAGAAAGAAAGAAAAAGAAAAAAAAAAAGAAATACAATGGGCAATGGCTAATGTAGTAAAAAAACAAAGAAACAAAGAAATGTAAAATGAGCAAAAACAAAATTGGGATCCAAAATAAAAATAATTTTAGTCTAGTCCGCATCACATCACATGCACATGGGATAAAACTTGTGTGCTAAAGGGACAGAGAAAACTAGATAGAAAGAAAATGAAGGATGAGGGAAAAAAAAAAGGAATTGGCATCATCTGATTCGGATTCTGATCTGCGTATTTTTGTTTTGACTGTGACTATTAACATTAAGTATTAGCAACCAAAAAAATTGTGACCGGGCGCTACTTATCCGCGCCACAACCAGAAATCAGCAGAAAAAACGAAAAGGCGAGCACAAGCACCTGTAGGCCCCGTCCGTTTCCTCCACGTGGCACAGCATCCTCATCTCAATTCACGAAACCACCACCATCCGTACCTTGTTCATTTTACTCCCACCAACAACGTCTCGCATTGCCGAATCCATTCACAACTCCAAGCCCCTGTTTTCTTCTGTTTCCGCTGAGCCTTATATTAGTACATTTTTACATTTACATTACATTTGTTATTACTTTGGTGAAAGGAAAAAGGAATAATAGAGAATATTAGGGGAAAAACGGTGGGAACGAATAGGTGCTCTACACTACTATATTAAGGGAGTAAGGAAAGGGGAATTAATTCCTTCCCCAACATGAATTGATTATTAAATCGAAGATCCAATTTCAGGATAGGAATAATCCATTTTTTCCAAGCTATGCTATCCCACGTTCCAATTCCAGTTAGGCAAAAAAGCGGTAAAAGCTGGTGAAGTTGCATTTCCAAGCTGTAATTGCATTTGCGTTTGCGCCTCAGACGCTAACTCTGCACCTGCATTGCCAGCATCTGATTCCCTCTCCACCACCAGCATCATTCATCAGTATCACCATCACCATCACCATGTCCACGCCTATTTAATCACTGCACGATGCGAATTCCCAGAAAGCCCCTCCCATTCTCTCTCTCTCACTTCTCTCCCCAACTCATAGCACCTCTTTTGTCTTCTCGGCTTTGCTTTGTCTCTGGAATCTGCGCTAAACCCCCTCGCTCCCTCGCCAACACCGCACCACCAGGTTCGTTTTTTTTTTTTGGTCTCTTCTGATGCTCTCGCTTGAACCCGATTTCTTGTGCTCTAAGGTTTATGAATTCTCTTGTGATGTTAGCCATGCATTTTGTTCAGTCTTCTTTTGTTTTGTTGAGGAGGTAGCAATAGTGTGAGGTTCGTGATATGGATTGGTGGGGAGTTTTTGAATACTAGGAACTTAGAGGATTGCTCTTCTTAATTCAGAAATTGAATTTTTTGGTGTTTCTTGGAGCCTAGCTTGGGGGATTCCTATTCCTAGTGTTGGAAACATAGTCCCATGCATTGTGAGCGATATTTCTTTGGCAACCAAGGCATGATGTCAAAATTCTCTTTGGAGGAAGGGGTTGTTGTAGCTATGAGCTATCCTTGCTCTTGTTCCTTGTTTTTCAAGTTTTTTTTTTTTTTTTGCAGCTTTCTTTCAACTCATTTTCTCCTAAAATTTATTCCCTATGAATTAAATGGTGAGAGTAATTTAGGTTAGAAAGATTGAACTAGTCTCAAGTATCTGTATGAATGTGTTTGTCTGCGGGGTTACGTGTAGCAGTTTTATTGCAATGAAAGCCCTTATGTTGCCTTGTTGGTCTGAATACCTATAGTTTAATTGATTATAATGCCTTTTTTCGGGGGAGGCCGCGCGATGAGTTCATTATTACATTTTGTGGTCGTTTTGTGTGCCAAAGTGATTCCTAATTGCTACCATTGTATAATTCATTGTCGTGATTGAATCTATCAGGAGCTAACCAGTTGCATGCTCAATTTTCAATGGATGAGGACCATGACGCTGGTATTTGTGGCCCAGGATCAGTGGATTTGCCTGGCAGTGATAGTGGCAAACAGCCATGTGTATGGTCATCAGCTCCTAAACATGGATGTAGAACTGATATAGGCAAACAGATTTTTTGTAACCGACCACTGAATATGAAGAACATTGTTGCTGTGGGATTTGACATGGATTATACTCTGGCACAATACAAGCCTGAAACTTTTGAATCTCTTGCTTATCAAGGCACAGTTAAAAAGCTGGTTTACGATTTGGGATATCCTCATGAGGTCTGTCCCATCAGTCTTATAGCACTTTTACCATGTTTGTTTAATTTGTCTCCTTTTTCATGCAGTGATTATGATGGAGGTGCTGGTGTGGTGTGATATACATTTTTTTTTTATAGATTTACTAACTTCCTCTTGGTTCACTTTGTTAAAGGATTTTATTTGCAGGTATAATCTATCTTACATTCTTTTGTATTTTGGCTAAATTTTTTTATCTCTTCTGCAGTTGCTAGATTGGTCTTTTAACTGGAAGTACATGGTCAGGGGCTTGGTTCTCGACAAAAAAAGAGGAAATATCTTGAAGGTTAAAGCTGGACAAAATGTTTTCTTTCCATCACTTTCTCTGTTTGCATGAGAAACTTTTTGTTTTGCACTCTCTCTGTTTGACTGTTGGATTGCTGGCTGTATGTATTTAGATGGATCGTCACAAGTATGTGAAAGTAGCCTATCATGGATTTAAAGAGTTGTCAAAAGAAGATAAAGTTGGGACCTATGGAAATACTTTAGTACGTGATTCTTTTGATGAGCCAGACTATGCTCTAATTGATACACTCTTTTCTCTCGCGGAAGCCTACTTGTTTGCTCAACTGGTTGATTTTAAGGATTGTAATCCTGGAAAGATTCGAGAGGGCGTTGAGTGAGTCTTATTCTTGCTTGCACGATTTTCATTTTGAGAATTTTAGTTTGCTTTTTTTTTTTCAACATCAAATTATCAACTAAATACTACTAGGACTTAAGCAATCATTGTTTTTATTCTTTTAAATGGGAGGCAATCTTCGTTAGTTCTTTGAAAGGAATTTAGTATGTTATCATTTATTAATGTATATTACCTTCCGGAAGATTTGGCTTCTTCATGGGTATGAACATGCCAAGAACTCTATCATAAATGTTGACTTAAGTTGCTTGCTACTAGGGCTTTAAAAGGTTAATGTAGTCTGGTGTTAATCCTGTCTGTACATTGTTGCTACATGAATAGTAGGCAGGTGAAATAAATGCATAGTGCTATAGTTAATATCAGGCCATTAATTTTTTTTTTTATAGTTGGTTGTAAAAGTAAAATGAATGCGCATTCTATATATTTATATAGAAACCATCAAACAGCTGGTAAATAACTACACGTGAACACTTCACACATACACACGCAAAACCTTTATTATGGCATCGTTTGATCCATATAACCAACCCCACTCACTGGGAAAGACTTTGGTTGTTGTTGTTTATATATTCTTTACTTATTGTCCTTCTAGTTATGCTCGTATGTATAAAGATGTTCGAGCTGCAGTTGATTTGTGCCACCGTGATGGGACATTGAAGCAAATGGTTGCTAAAGATCCAAGAAGGTATGCATATAAAATTCCTACCCTATCAAAGTGAGAAATGAGCAAACAATTATTATGCTAGCAATGAGATACCAGAATCTAGTGTAATAGCTTTTTGTTTGTGAAAATTGTGTTCTTAAATTTCATATATCATCTATGAATTCTTTATGGAATTATTCTGACTAGGTCAACTTTCTTTTAAACTTTATCTACAGGTATATTAACGAAGACACCTCGATAGTGCCCATGCTTGAAATGCTCAGAGAATCTGGACGTGCAACATTTTTAGTTACTAATAGGTAGTTATGAATTTTCTATGCAACCATAGGAATAAAAAGATATCAGTTAGTAGTCAGAGTACCTTGGGGTTATTACCGAATGATGGAACAATCGAATGCGTGTTTAAAAGACATTTTAACACATTTAAAAAAAATAATAATCAAACATATAGTGTTAAGCAGGAAATTGTAACATATATGATACTTAATGTTCAAAAGTAGTAGAGTACAGTGAGTTGGTTTGTTTTGCAAGATTTATCAGGATTTAAAAGTATTGAAATTTGCAAGGAATTGATTTGACAGAAAATATTGCAATGGGTGATCTCAAAAAACACTAGTTGGTTTCCTTATCTACAGACATTTAAACTAGGATTTTTCATACTTTCATATGTCATTTGCAGTTTATGGGACTATACAAACATTGTCATGAATTTCCTCTGTGGATCCAGTATGGTTGGTGGCAGTAACAATTTCGACTGGCTTCAACACTTTGACGTTGTTATCACTGGCAGGTCATGTTCTTATCTCGGAAGCTACTCCCAGTTACTTGTTTTGTTTGGCTTCATTATTCTGCCTTTGGTGAATTTTACCCTGTATTATTAAATTCTGGCCCTTGGATTCCTATGATGCTCAAATTATGTTACCACTTACAAGGAACTAAGGGGCTTTCCAAATGTTTAGTCCTCGTGTTCAGTGAATTGCATTTGCAATTTGTTTGTGCCAGACTACATGTCTCCTCCCATTTGATGACACATCATGTATGATGTATCACGCATTTTGTTAACCTGATAATTTATAAGAAACATCCAAGCAGTGTGTTTTTAATCTATAAGGTTAACTTTTGGGTTTCTGACAGCATGCTATAATATTGTAATTTATAGATTTCCTTGCTAACCTGTTCCAGTCCACTATCCTACAGTGCAAAGCCTGGATTTTTTCATGAGGAAAATCGTGCCAACCTATTTGAGGTTGTGCCTGAGACTGGAATGCTACTCAATACAGATAATGGTTCTCCTATGCCTCAGGTAGCACAAAATAGCACACCATTTTATTCATTCCTTTATATATTGTATAAAGATTTTTGTCATTATTTTTTGAAAAAAATTGAAAGGTGGGTAACATCTCAGCAAGGTTATTCACAGAAGCAAAGAACCATGCTTGTCAAGTTTTCCAGGTACAATCTTCATCTTACGCAAAATGAAAATCATTTTGTTTCAGATTATGCATAACGATTTGAAGTTAATGTTATCTTAATAATCAGTCTGTATCCAATAGATGTTTGATAGCTCAGCATCTCAGTATTTATGTAATGATTATGAACATTTGTTGTAGGGAGGCAATGTTGCTCATCTGCATAAACTGCTTTCCATTGAATCAAGTTCACAGGTAGTTGTTTATTTAGGAATGAGATTACTTGAGGATTGTTGCTACGCTGAAGCTTCCTGTAAAAATCTGAATGCTTTATTTGTAGGTTCTGTATGTTGGAGATCACATTTATGGAGATATACTACGCAGCAAAAAGGTTCTTGGTATATCATATTAATCCTTACAACTATTCTCTCAAATATATTTTGCATTCTAAGTCTATCTACTTGTAAATTTGACGAACCTATGGTATCTTTAATGAGCCCAATTGATGCTTGTTTATGCGTAGAAACTCAAATATTAACTCCTCCTTTCAAAACTTTTGTATATTTGTGGATTTTCTCCTTTAAGCAACTTAAAATTGATTATGATGCAATGTGCTCAACGAGCAGGATGGAGGACAATGCTTGTAGTCCCAGAGCTTGAAAAGGAGGTTAAACTCCTCTGTGAATCAAGGGATACCCGAAAGGTGCTTATTAACTTTATTATTTAGCGTTATTTTTTTATGCCAACACTTAGCTTTATAAAAAATAAAAAAGAAAAGAATGAAAGATTTAATTCATGCATAAAAGGGTTTATTTATCTGATATTTTTTAATGAGGTGCGCTTTTACATTTTTTTTATTCTCCTTCTCAATAAACACCTGACAAGCTAATTTGCATTTAGTAAGATTTTTACATGAGTATTCTTGTGCAGGAACATCAATTCTTGAGGAGTGAGCGTGATCGCATTGAGGATGAAATACATCATTTGAAGTGGTCTCTTGAGTTAGTATTATTTCGAACCTCTCATATAAGTCCTGCCTTATTACCTGTATGCGGTTTTATAGAGTACTGCACTATTTTTCAGATTCAAGAACCCAGATGTTGATGCCAAGCAGAAGTTATCTTCAGAACTTGATAAATTGGAGGTTTGGTCTTTAGTTCCATTCCCAAGTCATGCATGGAAGTCCAATTTCAGATATTTAATATGCGGCTATTTTTTTTTTCGCAGCTTGAAAGAGAGAGAGTGCGATTAAGTCATCAAGAAGCGCAAAGAAAATTACATCAAAGGGTAGAAAGTTCACCTGTAGCCTTTTTCATTATCTTTTGTTTTCTTTCTACTAGGCTGCTACAGTTACAGTATATCCAGTGCAAATTGCATAAGAGATGTTGATCGGTTGTAATAAATAATTGCAGTTTCACGAACCATGGGGACAACTTATGAAAACTGGTTTTCAGAATTCTCGCTTTGCTCATCAGGTATAATGTGATTCCTTTGGTAAATTAGGAGTAGATGCTCCATTCTCAAACCTGTGTATGACAGGAACTTGTACCTGCAGTTATATCTTTCTAATTGGAGTGGCTGCTAGGGCGATTTACTAGTGTTATGCAAATAGCATACAAAACTATACCTTAGAATGTCAGACCAATGCATAAAACAAAAATGTTGGCAAACCTAGATAGGGCAAAAAAATCTTATACCCGTGGATACCTGCCCCATCCCACCCTGCTTTTGACGAGGGAAACTCGATTTAAGCAGGGTTTGTGCGAGGTTGGGTTTTTCCTGATTCGGCTTCGTCGATGATTAATCTCTGTGGGGGAACCTGGCTGGCCACCTTTAGTGGGGTCTCCTCTCCCAATCACATTTTTTCTCCCCACAAGGCTCGAACCCGAGACCTTGCTTAAGGGATCCGAGCTCAGTTCCACTCTGACCAACGTGGTGTTGGTGTTTCAGAAATGTGATTTTGATTCTTTAGTTTCTTACTTTCTTATGGTATTAAATGTCCATTTTATGTATTATAAGAGATAGAGTGTACTTGAATTGAACATGGGGGCATAAAACTCATCTTCTATCTCCGACGGGGAGATTTTCTAAAACCTATGCATCTTAATATAGCAATCTCAAGAAAAAACCTTAAAAATTATGAATGCTTTTTCTTCCTACGTCATAGTATCAATTTATCTCACTAAATGGTAATTCTTATAATGAACTTGCGTGATATGCATGATGCAGGTTGAGAGATTTGCCTGCCTTTATACTAGCCATGTATCTAACCTGGCCTTGTACTCTCCAGACAAGTATTACAGACCCAGTGAAGATTTTATGCAGCATGAATTTGACATTCTAGCTTGTGAGCCAAGGGAAATGTAAGTTTAGGAATTTGGGGCAACATTCCTTTGGGTTTGGAAAGCTGAATTCTGATCTGCCATGTGTTCCCGGTTCCCGTTCCCCTTCTCTGTTTATATGATATTTTAAACGTCTGCTACGAGGGGGAAAAATATACTAGATCTTTTTTTAGCGTGTTGTATAGTTTCGTCCAGCACTAATGTAAAGGGTGCTAATACTCAGTAGCAATTACAGAAATTGAGTTTCTTCATTTAATATATTTGCAGATGATCAGTTAGTATGCATTGTAAGTGTAAATGAGTTTTCAGTGATGTTCACCAATCTTTGACACGTCATTGTTTTTTATTATTATTATTATTCTGTAATTAAAATAATGATAAATATGTTATGATACCAGTGGAGGAAATGGGAGAATTGCATGAAAAGGATAACGAAGGCACAGGAGGCAAGCCATATCAGATTATCAGCAAAGAGACGGGGGGCCTAAAGTTAGTTACAGGAAATGGACAAGAAGAGCAGGATCCTGAGTTTGTGGGTATAAGAAGAAGCTCACATATGAAGGCTCCCAACTCTAAATGGAAGGGAAGTGAGAATTACATATGTATTAGAACGTAGAGGGTGGGTGGGTGCGGAATGTATGTCGAACTGATGTTTTGTTCCTATTCTTCTTCTATAGTTCTACTGAGAGTGTACCTTTCTCCCTCCATATTCTTCCTTGTTGAGAGATGTTATATTCCCTATAACAATTCCTCTTATCTACCAAATAAAGTAAGGATGCGATATTTAGTCGATCTGATCTGAGTGTTGTTAATGTCCTTGCTGCATATTTTCATCCTTTACTACAAAATAATGCGTCAGTAATGTATTAGTGACTATATCGTTGCATTTTACCTTTGAAAAATATATCATTTGAAGATTTAGTTTAAACTAGGTCATGTCAGCATCTGCTGTTAATTATTGAATTTTTTTTTCTAAACCATGGAATCCTTCAGGCGCATACGGAGTGGATTCGAACACAAGACCATTAGTTAAATTGAGAGAGGCTTGTGTTATCTCATTTAAGCCTCACGTAGTTGTTAATTATTGAATGGGAATATAATGGATATCAAGTTTGCTTAATTTAAAAAATTTAAAAATATGTGGACTCAATTTCAATAATTAAAGCTAAATAGCAAATTAATTAAAGTAAGAGGATTAAAAATGCAATAAAACCTTAAAAAATTAAGAAAATAAGGTATTTCCCTTGGGCAACAAACGAATGAGGATGTAAAATCCCCTCCCTTTGTTACATTCCTCTATCTCCAAATTATTAAATCCAAACGTACTGAGACGTTCCACGTTATCAGAAGGAACAAAGACGAAGTATATTTGCCTTCATGCCATGGCTTGTCAATTGTCATCCAATGTACAGGAATATATAACAAAAATGACATGGAATAAAATAGGTGCTAGAATGATATTCTCTTTGGTCTCAAATATAAGAAAAAAAGTATATATATCTGGACCATATGTATTCCCTCTGGTCTCAAATATAAAAAAAAAATTACATGTATTTAGACTATATGATCCAAATACATGTACTTTTTTTTTTATATTTGAGACCAGAGGGAGTAGATAGGATTTATCTCATCTTGTGTAATTGAATCTTTCATCTCATCGACGGATCTCTCGTGTCAAGCTATCAGCTCAAACCAGTATACAACAGCCTGGCAGAATTTGACCCCACCATTTTGCTGATACTGATAGATACCTGATGTGTACGAATTATATGTGATCTGAAGTTAGAAAAAGATTGTTAGATCCGTTTTAGCAAAAAGAAAGAAGAAAAAACTGAATGGCGAAATCTATTTGTTTAATTTAACCAAAATTGAAAATAACCCAGGAGGCATATTCTGTTCCTACCACCATGTAAAGACATTCTATCTGCAATTTCTCAATAAAATTCCTACCACCATGATAATCATGAGGTATAAAGATATCTGAAAGTTTCTCTGACTCATTCAGAATATTTTCTTGGGAGCACTTAGTATGGACCACCGTCCATGTTCACCATCATGGTGAAGTGCTCTTTTGACCTATTATTGCCTGTTTATCCAGTTTTTGAGTTATTATAATTTTATGCCCAAAATTTGTGGGAATAATATTTGTACACAATCAGTAATAGCCCAAAAGTTTTGAAAATTACCTTTGTTCTCAATCATTTTTCCCCCAAATCTTTTAATATTCTCTGTAATATATTCTTTTAAAAAAATTAACATTAACTTAAACAAATATTAATTATTAATCACGTATTAAAAAACACAGTCAATGGCAAAGATAATGCTGGAAGAACAATCCAGTGATTTTTATTATCTCCAATATTCCAGATTCCTTTTGCTCATTGTCTGCAGCAACTCAAATTGCTCCCAAAAATTTTCAAGCAAGCCAAAGGATGCCCCTTTGATGTTTCAGTCAAGCCAAGAAATCATACATCTTTCCCTCTCTTAACCCAGAATATAGCGAAAATAGGGAGAAGAAGATTGAACATGATTTCTTTTTCCAATCCAAAATAACAGAAAAAAAAAAATGAAAACCCTAAAGAAAAAAATCCCCAAAATTCCACCCTCCATTTGCAGAAGAAGGAGTCGAAGGAGAGTAAGGTGAATCTGCTTGGATCTGCACGTCCCGGTACCCACGTTCTCTTTCCATTGCCGTCGTGGAGGTCTCGGCGCTTGCCCCTCCCTCAGTCGCATGCGCACGGTGCTCCCCCAACTGCGACGGGTCGTGCGGGTCTTCTTGGTTGCAGACACCGCCATGCACGTGGCCTTCGCCAGGCCGTGCGCCGTTGAGCTCCCCACACGGTCTTCTGGGCAAGGCTGGTGTTGTTGGTTCTGGGCACTCCCGTTGGGATAATGCAGGGGAGGAGGGAGGGAGTGGGGGGCGGCAGGTATGAAAGGGGGGGGGGGAGAATTTGTTGGGTTTTAGGGATTTGGGGTTGTTGGATTTTGGGGATTTGGTGATATTGGGTTTAGATCTGGTTGTGTGTGGTGGGGGCTATGCAGAAGAAGAAGTGGTGGTGCGGTTTTGATGGGTGGTGGGAGAGAGGAAGAAGAAGAAAAAAAGAAGGCTCAGGATCCGATCTAGTACTTCGTTCGTTTAGGGTTTAAAAATTATTAATCATTTAGAAAATCTAAAACACACATTTAACTTATAATGTTGGGGTTCATTTCATATTTGAAAACAATTTTGGCTTGTTCTTGATTATGTTAAGTGTCCAGCGAATATTTTTAATACAACACATTATCAACCCTTTCTGCAATAACGTAAAATTGTATGGAAAACAAACACCCCAGGTAACAGGTAAGAGATCCTGTCCGTTCAGATTTTATATTAATATATTAATGGCTAAAAGTGGCACTTCACCACCATGGTGAATAAGGATGGTGGTCCATACTAAGTGCTCCCTATTTTCTTTGTCGGAGATGGTTACATTTGGTTCCGGACCTTTTGAGTTTTTTTTTTTTGGAATCAAAATATTTTAACCATTTATTTGATTCATAAATAAAATTTATTAGACAAATAAAATATGAATTGATTTTATTAGTTCGGCTGTATTCAAACTAGCTAGTCAGATGACCATATGCATGCGATACATTGGCAACATAAATTTTTAAAATTTGACATATAAAATATTATGTCAGATCATTTTCATCACAAAATAACAAAATTATTAAGGAAACAAATAGTATTTTTATCTCTTGCAGTATGGTATGTTCACAAAATTTTTATCTCTCCTTTTTCCTTCTCCGATTTAAAATATGGGTTAAAGTCAGCCTCTTTTTTTATCCCATCATATTGCATTTTATTTCATCTGCTTACATTTTCATCCCCTTTTCCATTAATAGTTAACCATTAGGTAGGAAGGAAGATAAAAAAAAAAACGACCACTTCCAACTTCCAAACATGAAAATTGATTTTTAAAAATTGTCAAATTAAATCAAACTCAGCTTGGCACTAATTTTTTACGTTTTCAAACTCAACATCAGAGAATTGATGGGTCAACATGAAATTTTTCTTTAGGGTCTTTAACTTTATGGCTTCTATTGTTGATCAATAATATTCCTCCAAAAACTTTGCGATTGCTCAAAGTAGTGATTGAAACTTGTTTAGAGTAGTAGAGTGGGCGTATAACACCTATAATAAGACCACGGGCGTCATTCAGAATAGACGTGTTCAACTTGTGAGGAATTAGGAAAGGGACCTCACCAAGAAAATAGAGCACTATAGTTTGGGAGAGAACAACTGATACCCCGGTGATTGGTTAATTATGTTCATAGTGGAAAGTAAGTAAAGCATATATAGATGATAAAGATTCCAAATTTGTACAAACTGATATACCTCTCAGGATATATCCTCCTCCTATATATGCTAATGCCCAAGTTGAAGGGTCTGTTTCAGCAAATGATAAGTAAAGGAAAGGCATATTGAAATGTAAAATATACATATATATATGGATTCAAGATAGCAGACAACAGTCTCTTACAAGAGACATATTTAAAAGCACTATCTTGCATCAGTTGCATGTTATAGTTCTCACTTATTATAAGGGAACTGAGATAATGCACCGTGTTTAGTATAAAAAAAAATAAAGGAGGTAATTCATGAATGTCACTGTGGAAATTTCTTATTTCTAATCGTATACTATTTTTTCAGTGCTAATTCTTTCAGTATATATAGCTTACTAGCACTCTAGGAGCAGAAAACAGGTGAAACGAAATGTTTAGTCAAGTTTGACTAAATACATTAATTTTCTTCCTTTTTTTTTTTCTTCTAATTTGCTGTTTCTTTACTGAGCAATTTTAGAGAGTGAGTCCCTTTGACTGATTTCAAAGAATCTATAGGTTTTGGAATCTAATTAGCATGAAGGCCAATTCGTGGTCCTGGTTACAAATCAACAAGGTGGCCCCAATGCCAACTTGAATTGGTGGTAGTGGTGGTGGAGTGATATCATAAAGCTTCTGAAATAGAAAGGAATTAGGCTCTTGAGAGATAAAATTCGGCTCAGGGAATGCATGGATGATAAGGATTCTTAATATATCAGCATCACACCTATGGATCAAAATCAAATAATAAAGTAGCTAGGAATGTTTCTTGGGGGAGTTCTTTTTCTGTTTTGTTATTTTGAACAAAGTCAATATTGAGCACTGTTGGTGCAGGAGGGGATGAAATTCAGTAACCAAATTAATTTATATAAGTGATCATCATGATGCTATTATGTGGGTTATGTATCCTTGTCGGAGAAGCGAGAAAGTAGACATAAAGATTCTATTCCATGCCACATAACTTTTTCCCCCTGTCCCGTTCAATAAATGTGAATGAAATGAACCATTTATTACAGGAGGCACTTTCGGTTGCCCATCTTGAAAGATATCACTATTAGGCTCGAGATTATTACATAATGTAAATGTAAAACAGATGTAAAGCGTTCTATATGTCTGTCAAATCTCTGAGGTTCACTTTGCAATGCCTAACCCGCTAGCTTTTATTATTAGTAATTTTTTTTGTTAGGACAAGATTAACTTCAAGATGACGGCAACATACAACTAGCTATTTTTTTATTTTTTGCTCCAATTCATAAAGAAATTAAATAGCCACGCTGCATGTTGGCCTCTCATTGTGGTTCAAAAATGTTCATTAGACACACCATTTGGTTCAAAGAAGGCAACAACTGCACTAAAAGCCTTATTTATTGCCGCTAAACACTCTGCTGATATATCTGGAATTGTATAAATTAAAAACCATATATTACTAAGCCTAATACGGACCAATAGATATATATATATATATATATACATATATGTGTGTGTGTAGGATGATATGGCAGCCATCACAGCTTAAAATTTGATTTGATTGGAATTTCACTTCATTAGGAAGGACTGGAGTAAGAACTTGCAAAGCATTTAGCCAAGAGCTGGAGCGTTTTTGAGACGTTCGAGTGATCTCTACTTCAGTGTTAAGTTTGTTTTTTCTTTTATTTGTTAACTCGAATAATACTTATACACGTATCTCAAGAACTTTGCAGCTTGACCCTTAACCACAAAGCACAGATACAGAGACGAGGAAACAAACGGCTCAAAAGATTAAAAGCACTTTTGTGCATTTTTCTGTCTGATCCATACACAGCTCGATGGCACTCTTAGCGTGAAAAAATTTCTACATGGAAGCAAGGAAGCAAGGTACCTACGCACGTGAACGTTTCGGGTGTACAGCTGCTGGTGTTGGCCTAACCAGCTGGACCTACCATGTCCTATTTACCGTGCAAGTTCAGATCTCCATACCCATACCATACCTAGCTACCATCAGAAATTAATCAGTATGCAACAACACAAGAAACATATCATGCACTAACCTTGAATGCAAATGGAAAAAGTTTCTTAGATACCCCTATGCTCTCCTACACCTGGAGAGAGATAGAGATAGATGAGAGATAAGTGATAAATATGACAGATGAGTGATGTGACAAGTAGAAAGTGATAGAAAAAAATAGAGATATTGGATGGGTGTTAAAATTTATTAGGTGTTTATAAATTATAGATCAATGCAAATAGCAAACAGTCACACACCTAGTCAAGTATATATGTCAAGTGGTAACTAAACTATACTGCATAAGTTTACTACTTGACATTTTTCTGATTAATTTGGAAATCTTAAAAAAAAAAGAATTCAATAGAATGAATGTTACACTGTCAAGTGTCAATTCCCTATATGAAACTCACTTGATCATACAAATATTTCTTTAGGGGGATTAGGAGGTCTTTTTTTCTTCTTTAAATGTATTTTTGTCACTTGTCATGAGCTGGTGCTCGTTTGTATTCGTCTCAACTTGGTATCCGGATCTTATGTTGCACTGTAGCCTTTGCAGCAAATATCTCAAACTTTGTATTAATCTAACGGTAGAGAATATAATTAATACTTTCGACCGTTGAGTTAATTCAACGGTTGCAGAGACTACACTGCAGCATAGGATCTCGGCTCCTCAACTTGTTAGATTAATTCCGTGATTTGCGGCTATTCGTGCGGGTAACGGGGTGTGGTGACGGAACCGGTGGCATGAACACAAGTGAAATCCCATGAGGACATCCTACGTTTAATGTAATTAAACTGTCTTCTTCTGTCAAATTCTTTAGCCAAAAATGCCACTAATATTCAGTAAACGGGAGACATGCATGTGATGTGACAAGGAATTTACAAGAACTTGTGAATTTTACAGGAGGCAGTGACTTTCTCGATTAAGGGAAAGTCGGCGTGAGGTTTGCTTGCATTTCTTAGACCTTAATCAAGCCTTAATTAAACCACTATCAACCTAAAACTAGAAAGTTTAAAAAGGAAAACCACGCTTGTATCTAGGAATTTAAGGAATTGTCCCACGGTTTTGTTCGGAAAGCAACGGCTATTGTAGCATGAGCAACAACAAGTACACAACTCACGCACTTTGCACCTTTTAACCTCAGGTTCTTCACTAGTATATAAAGGGTAGCAATGACACTCTCCTTAACCTCCTCATAGACACAGCTCTGTTACTTACAAGTTATAACATATATACAGTGTTGTTAGCTACAATGGCCTCAAACTCGGGTTGGACAGCGAAGCAGAACAAGAGATTTGAGAATGCGTTGGCAATATTCAACAAGGACACTCCAGATCGGTGGCAGAACCTGGCTAGGGCCGTGGGAGGGAAGACGGTGGAAGAAGTGAAAAGGCATTATGAGAAGCTGGTTGAAGATGTGAAGCAGATCGAGGAAGGCCATGTTCCCCTCCCCAATTACAGAAATGTTCCAACTGTTGGAGGCAGAGGCTACACCTACACGGATGAAGAAAAAAGGTTCACACTTCAATTCAATTCAATTTAACAATCTAGACTCGTTAAGTAGCTAAGATTTTATACTGAAAACAGTTTTCTGTGCTATTAACAGGTACTTCTTATTTAGTTCATGTTTAATTTTTAACATATTGGTCCTGTGCATTATTGCATATCGTTGCTGCTTGCGGTCCTTTCCCCTCATGTTTATTCGTACATGCGGAAATATATGCTTATCAATAAAGACTATATTTTCTTATTTGATTTCTTATTAATATTTTTGGCCTCCTTCTGATTGTATTTATCATGATTATAATGCAGGATGAAGTCTCTGAGTCTCCAGTGAAGCGTGATTTACCAATGATATGCAGGATTTTGTTTACCTAAAATATTTGATTTGCCTTTTTTATTTTCTATATACCAGTATCCATTGTGTCAAAGTTGACATGTGTATACCTTGAATAAATTTCTGTAAAATGCAAATTTAGTCATTGCAATGCTGAATTAAAAATTCTCTGTAAGTAGATAAAGTCCACAAAATTTTATATAATTTTAAAACTATTTAATATTTCATTGCATCACTTTATTGTAATGCATACTATGTAATCTAATATAAAATATAAATAAATAAATATTATTAAATTATATACCTATTAATATTTAAATTATATGAGATCTTGTATACTTGTGTTTGGATGGAATAATTAGGGGTGGCCCTGAGGGTGGGCAAGAGGGGTGACCGCCCAGGCCCCATTTTTTAAAGGGCACCAAATTTTTTTTTACTACTTATATATATTGGGAGTAGGATAACACATATATATGAGGAGATTTTGGAATTTTGTTTATTATTGAAAGACTTAAATTATTCTATAATTAAGACTTGAAATTATGGTCTTGTCTGAATACAAAAACTTCAACTTTTAACGTACGGAGAAGTTAGTCTTACTTTGCACTTTTATTCTTCTCATTTATGCTAAAGATGAAAAGTTGTTAAATGACCATTAATAGATAGATAGATAGTTATGGAGAAGTTAAAAAAAATAGCTTTTGAGAAATGTGAAGAACAAAAGTTAATTTCAACTTTCATGATCTTAATTGTGAAATTCTATTTAAATAATTAAAAGTCATTAAAGAGATTTTAATACTTGAATCAAAATCAATCTTTATGATATCGAGTTTTTTAAAGACATCTAATTGTTTACCTAATGTATGTACAACTCATAGAATAATATTAATTATCACTGTTATTGTTGTATCTGCTAAAAAAAGTTTTTCTAAATTGAAATTGTTAAAATTTTATTTGCGACTACTATGTTACAAAGTAGATTAAATAGTTTTGCTTTGATTTTTTTAAAAATAATTTTTTAAAGAACCGTGATTATGAACAAATATTATTAATGATTTCACAAAAAATTGCAAAAAGTTGATAAAACATCATTTTATCGGTTCGCATAAGGCATCAAAAATCTCAGGGCCGGCCCTAGGAATAATAATTAAAGGAATTCCAAGCCATTCAAATTGAGTTTTCATGGGAAACCATCTGGAATTGCTTTCACATACATAGTCATGACTTGTTCATGTTTGCTATTGGCTTGGAGCATTTTCTCGTTGGAAAATGATATCTCTAGTATTCAACTATGAGAAAATGGTCCAAATGTAGCTATTAATCAGTGTAGTTAAAACCGAATAGAACTGGCTAGTCGTACTGGTTGAATCGGGAACCGAACCCCAGTCCGAGCCGGCACACCCTAAGAACCAGCTTGTGTAAAAATCGGTCAAAATTGGAAAAATCGGCTAAAAATCAGTCCAACCTGTTTAATGATTTATTTTTTTCAAAAAATAAAAAATTTAAAATTTTTTATTTAAAAAAAATAGATATCACTTTCTTCAATTATTTGTAATTTTAAATATTTTATGTTATGAATTATGATATTTAGTAGTAAAGTTTAACTTTTTTTTATAAAGTTACGACTTTTATGTTAATTTTTGCTCAATATTGTATAGGATTTAGGGTTTAAAATAATATTATATATTATATTTATGATTAAAATAATATTATTTAATTATATTTCGGTTCAACCAGTTAAACCCCGGTCGAACCTCTGAACCTTAAACCTCTACCCTCATCGATTGAATGACTAGTCCAGTTCTGACTACCTTACTATTAATTGCTGATATAATCATTAGATTTAGTATATATCGACAATTATAGCTAAGAACAATGTTATTAATACATTTTATTATCAATGATTTTATGCGAGTGTTTAATAAAAAATTAAATCTTCTCTTTTTCGGTGAATTAATGATAAAAAAATATGTTAAAGAATATATTTCTGACATTTCCTATTTCTTTTTTTTTTCTTGGACTAATAACATTTTTTATTATTATTTTCCAGTATTACTGAAAAATTTATTATTGGATTGGGCTAGCGAGCGAGAGGCCTCGTACCCCAACCTCGTCCAATGCCTCGTTGGGCTTCTAAAATTTGGGCCCACATTGTACAAGTTCACGTGCAGCACGCAATACTAGGTGGCGTGAGAGGAAGAAAAGAGAAACCACACAACACCACACCACCAAGATCGACGAAGACGAAGACCACCAACCAAGAGCAAAGGAATTGAGGATGAACAAAAACCGTATACCCCAGTTTGGTTAAAGCAGTGCGAGTTTGATTGATTTGCAGTGCCTTACAATCATTACATCACATATCACATTATCGTTTCCTTTATAGACTCATTCTCCCAAATCCCAATCCTATCCTTATATACACTCTAGAATGTTCGATCGATGAGTCACGGTTTCAATTAGATAGCGCCGCCGCTAACCCTGCCCGTTTCCCTCTACCACCCATCCTATCCCTGACTCTGACAACAATTGAATCTCTCACATATGGGCGAGCAGACGCAAACTCAAACTCAAACTCAAGCCCAATCCCTAACCCACACCCAGATTGAACCTCAGCCTCAGCCACAGCCCCAAGCGGCTTCCTCCAATACCTCCTCCGTTGTCGCCGTCGCCGGCGCTATTGTCCCCGTAGAGTCCGAACTGAGCAATGCTCCTCCGCCAACCAATTCCCCGGCTTCGAAAATCCCCCTCCGTCCCCGGAAGATCCGGAAGGTCTCTCCGGACCCAACCACCTCCGAATCTCAAACGGAAACCCCGAAACCCGTTGCCTCCACCGGTGGCAAGGCCTGCGGACGGAACAACAAGAATGTTAACCAGCAACGAGCCCTAGTGGTTCCGAGAATTGTGGCGAGGTCACTGTCGTGCGAGGGCGAGGTTGAGATCGCACTGCGTTACCTCCGCAACGCAGACCCACTCCTCTCCCCTCTCATCGACATTCACCAACCCCCTACCTTCGATAACTTCCACACCCCTTTCCTTGCCCTGACTCGTAGCATCTTGTACCAGCAACTCGCCTATAAAGCCGGAACCTCCATCTATACCCGCTTCATCGCGCTCTGCGGTGGTGAGGCCGGTGTTGTTCCTGAAAGCGTTCTCGCCCTGAATCCCCAGCAGCTCCGCCAGATTGGGGTTTCGGGGCGAAAGGCTAGTTATCTCCATGATTTGGCAAGGAAATACCAGAATGGGATACTATCTGATTCTGCCATTGTGAATATGGATGACAAATCGCTTTTCACCATGCTCACCATGGTCAATGGCATTGGCTCTTGGTCTGTCCATATGTTCATGATCTTCTCACTCCACAGACCTGATGTTCTTCCGATTAATGATCTCGGCATTCGCAAAGGGGTTCAGCTTCTCTACAATCTGGAAGACTTGCCCCGGCCCTCTCAGATGGACCAGTTGTGTGAGAAGTGGAGGCCTTATCGCTCGGTTGCTTCCTGGTACATGTGGAGGTTTGTTGAGGCCAAGGGAACTCCTTCGAGTGCTGTGGCTGTTGCCACTGGTGCCAGCTTGCAGCAGCACCAACAGGAGCAGCATCAACAGCAGCAGCAGCAGCAGCAGCACCCTCAACAACCACAGCTTCTGGATCCCATAAATAGCATGTTTAATCTCGGGTAAGGTGTATGTTTGTTTTGTTGCTTGCTTCCCTGCAGTCCATAAACTTTAGGTTTTTATGTATTGATTCCAAGGTTTTAAAAAAGGGTCCGAAACCGAAATTGCGCCCGCGACATAAAGGTTTTGGTAGTCTCCGAAACCTCGTCGCAACCACAATTGTGGCCGCATCAGGCGCATTTATTGGCAATTTTCCGCAATATCAAGGATCGCGACAAAACCGCGACCGTGACCGCAATTTAAAACCTTGGTATTGAATATCTACACTTGTGTGCATTTGTTCATATAGCATCGAAGGCTTGTTTGCTGAAGATTGCCTATGTCCCAGGCTCACAGCTAATAGCTATATGCATTAGTGATCAAATATTTCATAATTGCTTGAGAGCTTTCAGGTGTTTGTCATCCTTTTAGGTAATTCAGGCACTCTAAAGAAGTTGTGGAAACATGGAAAAATGACCTGCAACTGAAATTAGTGAATGTAGTTTTTGTGAATATTCACAATTGCATTTTTTAAAATTCTCTCTAGATGTGTTTCATTTAATTAATTTAATTAATTGGGGAAGACTTCCATTTTGTTATCTTTATTGCACTTCTTGTTTAGTAGTTACTCTGGTCAAGATATCCACTTTCATCTTTCGGATGCATTTTGTATTCTTTTTTTCTTTGATTAGATAAGGACTTCATACCTAATGGCTGAATATCATGATTTTCATGTTTTATTATTGTTGAATTTTCATCTAGTCAGTGGGTTGCTAGACAGTGTAAATCCTTAAGAACTTTTTTGGTGCTCCTTTTTCTCTTTTTGCAAGTGAATTGAATAGACAAGGGAATATCTTCAGCCCTTCTATCTGTTCATTGGCACAAGGAAGCATGATATATGGTCTTTAACTGCTTTATATGGTTGATGGAAATTATTGTTTCAAAACTTTTGAGTCAATGCCTTTGCCCTTTGGGCTGGTGGAACCTTTATTAATGACTCGATGGATGCCTGACTGCTTGAGTTCACTTCTGTCTATTAAAACACAAGGAAACTGTTTCAACAAAAAAGAACTGATGTGCAATACCTGATAGTGATAGCAGTGATGTCATATGAACCATAGCTATCTTTGTCCAATAAGGAATAAATTTAGTGCCTTGGTGATCTGACAAGAAGATACGTCCCATGTGATTAAAATACACACCTGTTTTGATTCTCTTGTTGGCTAGTTTTTTATGCACGGTTTCATATATCTTTTGATCTTGTGATCAAATAATAATGTCAAAATTAGAAATAATTTTTTTATGCCTTTGATTTGAGGGGAAAAACCTTGGGCATCTCTTGATCTGTGTGGAGTATTGGCTGTATTATATGTTGCAAAAAAACACTTGCTGGCATTCTCTTGCATTACTTGTATGTGGATTTAAAGAAGTGGGGAAGCGAAGATTCATATAGAAAAGCATGCTACAACATGTACTATAGGAAGTGAAGGAGCAAAGAATCATTAAAGGCATACTATCACATTTAAAAATTGAGGTAGAGCTACTGATACTTGAATTTGTGATACTATGAATAAAATTTGATTAACTAAATATGGAGTAGTGAATACATGGTTTGTGATGTTGGGACTGAAAGAAGTGCTATCGAAACCAAGCTATCTTCTCATTGACGAGGAGTTCATTGCTGCTATATTCATCTTGTAGGGTATGAGTTAACACTCACCGTTAAGCACAATTACTGAATTACATGATTATGCATAATATATTCATGCCAGGAAGCTTCTAGGCTGAAATGTACAATACTGTTGGATAATATGCATGGAATGAAGATATGAGGATTTTTATTTATCAATTAAATTTAAATTCTAATTTTTTTTTAATTAGGCTTCAAGTTGAATTTAAGCCAAGACTGGTTCATATGATTGCCTGAATTGAAATGATTTTTTTTTTGTTAAGAGAGATTAGAGAAGGCAGTGAAAAACAATTGTGGTTGCAAGTTGGAAGGAATTGATGCATAACAGATGCACGAGCCATTTTGTTCAATTGTTTTTCCATTGCATGATTAATGGTTTGGTGATGTGTAAATTGTTCTGTAGAACGCATGAATTGAAGCTACTTGTTAGCTGTGCAAATTATACTGTAGAACGGCCTGAGTGTTTTTTACGGTACCTAGGGTGATGTGCAAGTGTCAAGAGGAACTAAGCAGGTCATATTTAGATATCTCATCTTTATTTAGCTTTATTGGTCAGTGTAACTACTTGTTTGCTTTTCTGTCTGTTAATAATATTCTAGTTTGGTAGTCTGGTGATTGGATTAATCTTGCGTGTATTTAATTGAGAGAAACTGTTTCTCCAATGTGGTTGATTGTCTGAAGCTAAACCTTAAAACCATATGAGAGATTCTTTTGTCAGTAATATATATATCTTTAGAATCCTTGTCATGACATTATGAAGACAAAATGAGTTAAATTATATTGAGTTTTTTCTTCTGTTTGTTGCTTTGATATAATCTCCTATATGGGCTTGAATTTTATAATTTTTGGAGTATACTTATTTGTGTTATGTTTTGTCTGTTTGTCTTGGATTATTATGCTTTATGGTGTTGTTCATGTTTTATCCAATCCGATATCCAATGTTTGTGATTCGATGGTGCCAACTGCTAAATATTTCCTTACAATTTTATCCATGTATGTTTTTATAATTAATTATATGCAAAGTTCAGTTACTCTGAAGGAGAAGTTCAAGGTATAAAAATACATGTCTTTCACTTTGGTTCCCTTCCTGTGTTCTCGATCTTCTTTAAGGTTTGTAATTAATTATATTTTCTAACATAATATTGTAATTATCATGCATATCTCTCATCTTTCTGTCACATGATATAGGGCCGCCTGTGCTTGGGGACAATGATCGCTCACGAAATGGAGAAAGTTGTGCTTCGCTGGCAGTCGATTACACTTGAAGTTGCAGAGCCACGACATTACGTGTACTTAATGATAGATCTTAGTAGTGAAGCTTAGACATTGCATTGAAGGACTAGTGTATGATTGCCTTGTATTTAATAAAACCAGTGCAAGATTAATAAGTACTAGCCCTTGATTTTGTCTTGTTAATCAGCAATTTTTAATGGTCGGAGGCCAACTTCAAGTGGTCAAGTCGTCTTCTTTTGGTAGGAAAAGACTGATAAGACGGCGGTGCTTCGCTGCCCTTTGCCGCTTGGTAATGTGGTTTGGTTTGGACTTTGAACCTTGTAAGTTGTAACTAATGTATGAGTCCTTTTTTCACGTCCCGCTGGCGTATAGGCCCTTCGCGTCAATTAGATAGAAATAGAGGGAAAAACATCTCAGGTAAGCATTTATTCAATAAGTACTTATTATATAAGTTATTTTTATAATTGAAGATTTATGAAGGGAAACTATGAATAAATTCTGTATAAACTATTTTGGAGAGTTTATAAGAATAAGTTAAAAATAATTTATAAACTTGTCATAAGCTATTTTTCTAAGGTTTTTCAGGTACTTGCACAAGTGTTAATGTTGTTATTAATGTCATAAAATAAGATGTTTCAAACACACTGTTCATGTCAAAGTGAGCATAGGGCAATTCGCATCTCCTACGGATCTGTCATGTTTATATGTTGACCAGTGCTCGATGGTATGATAAGTATGATATTTGTGGCAACGAAGGAATGCTTACAGAGGAGAAAGTTGGAATTTAAATGTGGCAGTGCTTAACTAAACACGGGAAGATGTGGATAAAAATGTAATTAGCTACATAGTTTTGGTATCACTGAGCAATCTCCTTGTAGGTTTCGATTTTAGTTAATTTGAGTAATGCCGTTCGTATCCTATGTTTTTTTATTGCTAACTTTATACCATTTCATATATATCTCTCATATAACTTGATGATAATACCATTATTGTTGTTATAGTGGAAGCATATTTGATCCTCGGGAAAGAGCATATGTTGAAGTTGAGCCATTGTAAACGCAGAAATGAAGCATGTTCTCGTGATTGGACAACTTATTATTTTATCAAGACAAAGCCAGATCACGTTACAGTGTTATCCACAGCAAGACGGCGAGGGATTAAGGAGACGGACAATCCCCCCTTTTAATACTATTTTCAGTCTTTTTTATAAGAAACATAGTATAAAATCATTAAGTTAAAGAAATGTATTAAAATTGGTTAATTATAATTAATGATGCTATAATTTTTCAAAATTATTCTTTTTGAGATTGGTGACTTTTGATATTATTTTTGTGGGTCTCATAATAAATAAGAGTAAAATTAAAAATAAGTAATTAATATTGGTAAAAACAAGACATTGTTTCTTATATATAAGATCGGATGGAGTATTATAAAAAATGAAATTAAAGATTAATGGCAGGACGGTGATGTTATGTGAGGAAGAAACACCGGAAATCTTACAACAAGAAGGCGACGATTTTCGGCATTACGGCTAAATAAAGGCCCAGTGGGATATTCTCATGGAATGTTCCTTTATTCCTCCATCTAGTTTTTGTAATCATCACTTTGTGTTTATCTCTATCCTAAACAATTTAACCATATATATACGGTACTGAAAAGGCAATTAATTTTCGCAAGCAAGCAACAACAGGGGAGAAACAAAAAAAAAAACAAAATGCAACAATACGAGTACGAGAATTACAACCCGTCGTTTCCCGACCAACCCGTGGTTGACCAATACCTCCCAGTATGGGCCAGGCTACCAGCCTTCCGGGCCAAGCCAGCCTTCATTTGGGCTGAAGATGACTTGGTGGACCCCTCCACCTTCACTCCCCACCACCACCTCACCTACGAACACCTCAACGCCTCCGTCGATGCCATCTCCACTCAACTCCTCCTTCCTCCACTACAAAGAGGTGACACCATCCTGGTTCTGTGCTCTCCAGGGCTCGACCTTGTGGAGGTCATTTTCGGGTGCCAAAGAGCTGGTCTCTTGAGCGTCCCTCTTGTTCCTCCTCACCCTTCTTTTGCCCACGAAAACCACCACCACCACCTTGTAAGGGTCATCTCACAGACCAAGCCCAAAGCCGCCATCGCTCACCCCAGTTACATATCAAGCATTCAACACTACATCTCTTCCTCTCATAACAATAAGAAACTCTCTCACATGTTACAAACCCTCCACTGGATCTCCACACAAGATCTCAAACACGGTAATAACGTTAACTCCGACCAACATTCCCTGTCATCCTCGTACAGTGGTCGGAAAGCAGACGAGGTTTATTTGGTTCAGTACACGTCTGGTGCAACTGGGATTCCAAAACCGGTTCTCGTAACAACCGGATCAGCTGCTCACAACGTTAGGACAGCAAGGAAAGCCTACGATCTTCACCCAAACAGCACCATCGTTTCGTGGCTGCCACAGTACCACGATTGTGGCCTCATGTTTCTGTTGCTGACAATTGTGTCTGGCGCCACGTGTGTCCTCACCTCCCCAACCGCCTTCATCAAACGCCCCAGGCTCTGGCTCGAGTTGATGTCGGAATTCAATGCCACGTGTACCCCTGTTCCGTCCTTCGCATTGCCCCTGGTGGTCAAGCGTGGGGGGGTCCACAGAGGAACACTGCCCGTAAACCTATCGACTCTGAGGAACCTCATAATCATCAACGAACCCATCTACAGAGACTCCGTTGAAGAATTTGTTCATACCTTTTCTCCATTTGGGTTAAACCCTTCCTCTGTTTCACCTTCTTACGGGTTAGCAGAGAATTGTACCTTTGTTTCCACAGCGTGGAGGTGCGACACCGACACATTTTCTAGCTTCCCAGATTTTCCAACCCACAACAAGCTTTTACCAGTTGCAAGGCTCAGTACCCGACAACAGAGTCGAAGAAACTCGAATGTTGAGGAACAGGAAGACGTGGAAATCATGGTTGTGAACGAAGAAACATTAGAGCCAGTTGAGGATGGTGTTGAGGGAGAGATTTGGGTTTCGTCGGCGAGCAATGCCTCTGGGTACCTGGGACACCCTTCTTTAACAAGGGAAGTGTTTCATGCGAGGCTGAGAAACACTGTTCGAAGGTGCTTTCTTCGAACCGGAGACAGAGGCGTGGTAAAAGGAGAACACAGGTATCTGTTTGTTACCGGTCGCTGTCATGACGTCATCAAGCTACAAAATGGTCAAAACGACATTCATCCCCATTACATTGAAACTGCGGCTTATAACAACAGTTGCCCAAAGTTACTGAGAGGAGGTTGCATTGCAGCTTTTAAAGTTTCAGCAACAATGGACGTTGTTGCGGTTGTGGCAGAGATGCAGAGAATTACCAAAAGAGACATGGATGTGGGTGTTTTGAGGAGTGTTTGTCAGGGGATTAAAGAAGCTGTTTGGAAGAAAGAGAGGGTGGAGATTGGATGGGTGGTTTTGGTTAAGAGTGAGTGTGTTCCGAAAACAACTTCTGGGAAATTGCAGAGATGGAAGGCTAAGGAGAAGCTTCTTGCGGGGAAAATGGTAGTTGTGATGGAGATGCGGTTTGGAAAAGATCATGTCATTGGGAAAACACAAGAGGTGAGAGAATTGGTGGCTGTGGATGAGAACCATCGCGTAAATGGTTCGCTATTAGGTGCAGAAACTCGTAGCTCATTGATCTCACATCTATGATCGAGCACACACGAGTGTAGCACCTCAGAAGTATTGACTATTGATTCTCTCCGCAGATTTTATTTTTACTTGCATGTGTTTTCTCATTCCTGCTCTTTTTAGTAAGTTTTTGTAAAATATATGAATGAATTCAACAAATTGACATGTTTTTATGGTAACGACATCGTCAATTTTATATTTGGCTTTAATATTAATTTAGTCCCTATAATATCACTGGTTTTGAATTTAGTCCCTATAAAAATAGTCAAACTTTTTTTGTCCTTCTTTTATTTTATTTTTTGATTTTAGTCCCTGGAGTGAGTTGACCGCTTACGTGGCAAAAACTGCTGATATGGCCTTGCTGACGTGGCTTGTATAAATGGCACATTACCTGATACATCCCTATAAACATATTACATTTTGAATTTAGTCCCTCTAAAAAAAACATTTTGAATATAGTCCCTTAAAATTTATATTTTGATTTTAGTCATTCTCTTTCCCCTTTCCCTTCCCCACCCTTCTCTCTCCTCGGGCCACCACCACTACAACCTCCTCCTCCTCCTCCATCCTTCATCCTCCACCCTCCTCCTCCATACAACAACAACAACACCTCTCTCTCCCCTTTCCCTTCCCCACCTTCCCCCTCACTTCCAATGTCCCCCCCCCCCCTCATTCACCTCACTCTCGCCCCCCCACCTTCTCTCTCCATTCGCCTCACTCCCGTCCCCCCACACCTTCCCCCTCACTTCCACAGCCACTGGTCGAAAAATATCTTTCATTTCTGACATTCCTCACTATCAATAACATGGATAAAACAGATCAAAATCGAAAATAGATCCCCAATTTCGAAATCGAAAACATATCCCCATTTCGTTGTTGTTGCTGCTCTACGATTTTCGTTGTTGATGTTCTTGTTGTTGTTGTTGATGATGTTGTTGTATCTGCAGATCTTCATTGTTGTTGTTGTATCTGCAGATTTTTATTGTTGTTGTTGTTTCCATTTGGTGGTGAGGGTGGAGAAGGAGGTGGTGGACGTGGGGGTGGTGGAGGTAGGGGTGGGGGTGGTGGTGGAGGAGGGAGGAGAAGCAGGTGGGGGTGGTGGAAGAGGGGTGATGGAGGTGGGGATGGGGGTGGTGGTGGTGGAGAAGGGGGAGAAGGAGGTGGAGGTGGTGGAGAAGAAGATGGACTAAATTCAAAACGCATATTTTTTACGGGGACTAAATTCAAAACACGTATTTTTTATAAGGACTAAATTCAAAACACATGTTTTTTATAGGGACTAAATTCAAAACCTAATATTTGTATAAGTATGTGTCAGGTGACGTGTAAGCCACGCTGGTGCCACGTAGGAATTTTATAGGGACCTCCTAGTGCCACATCAGCGGTCAACGCTAGTGAGAGACTAAATTTAAAAAAAAAAAAAACGAGGACTAAATTCAAAAAAATAAATAAAACAAGGACGAAAAAAATTTAACCTTTTTTATAGGGACCTAAATCAAAAATCCCCTATATTACAGGGACCAAATTAATATTAAAGCCTTTATATTTTTATTGGGAAATATTTCATGGACCTCAGCTACACCCATGACACACCTCTCACCTTATTGAAATGAGGTGTGAGAGGAGTAATGGGGTGTCTATCTATCATCACCCATAAATCATTAAAATCTTAAAACTGGACGCCCTCCTTAATGATTTTCGTCTCCGGTTCTCTTCCCATATGTACCATGCTCTATGTTATTATGCCGCTAAGAATGCATCCTCATGTCATGCACCCATCTATAATTCATACTTATGACGATAATGATGATGAAGAGCACTGAACCTTCGAGAAAGAATATGATGAAAGGCTTCCTAGCCTGGTGAAAGAAAAACGATGTTTTTTTTGGTCAACAAACGATGTTTATATTATCAAAAAAATATTTACAACTTTCACGGTTGAGATTAATATCTTCTAATGGCCCAATATAGCATGAAAACCATATTGATCAGGTATACTTAAAATAGTATGAAGGAGTTATTTTTTTAACCATGATAGTTAGACACCCATATAATTTCAATATCCATCTAATATTTTTATCTTTTTCTATCTCTCTCTACTTATCACATCATTTATCTATCACATCTATCACTCAACTCTCTTTTATACCTATCTCTCTCTAGGTATATAATAGCATTTAAGTGTCCAAGTATTATTTTTCTTATTTTTTTGGTAAAGGTCAGGGGTTGATTTGAGGTTCAAGTGCGAGAAAGGTGAAGAGTGAAGAGAGAGAAAAAGAGAAGTGTTTGGGTAGTATGAATGAGTTATGCTTTGTGGTCTGAAAATACAATATTTTAACTAAGCAATTTCAGGGTTTTTTTTTCAAGAAGCAATTTCAATTTAATGTGAGTAGGCAGAGAAGCATAGCAGATATGCGGTGGGAGCCGAAGTCACCATTCTGCCATCTTCGCCGCACACACCATTTAGGTCTCCTACATATACTACTAGCATGCAATGCAATACGGGAATGAGGGATGGACCCCCATCCCACATCTATTACCTTATTGGGATGAGGTGTGGAATGGGTGATTGGTGGTCAGTGTATCACTGCTCAATGCAGTCCACCATTGGGCCTTTTGAACCCCGAGGCTTTTGTAGCACAGAATTGTAGACCCAAAGAAAGTGACGAGCCAGCAGGTATTTCTATGAGTGGATCGAAAACCCGAACCAGGAAATACTCTGTTATTTATTATAGTGGATCGAAAATATTCATGCTCAAAATTAACTATGAATATTCTGTGATTTTTTTTGGGGTCAAATTCTGTGATTTATTATAGTGGATCAAAATTAACCCGAACCAGGCCTTGGGACTGTCGTTTGGGCTTGTACCCTTTGGAATATATATATCTTCTTCGACCAAAAAAAAAAGAAGAAAATATCCATGTACCACGTGTCTTGAAATTTTTGTAAATTTTAATATACTTGTTAGTAATATTAAAGTCCTTTGTTCTATGACTGTTTCATCTTGAAATTAAATATATCTAACTCATGCCAATATCTCCGCACCTAATTACTTTTCCTTTAATAAAATCAATATGATTTTCTAACACCAATTTATTTCTCACACTCATCTAATACCTATTTCTCTTCTTATCACATTATTTTTTCTTTTATTTCTATCTCTCTCAGAGTGTATACCAACAAATGGCTTTTCAAGCATCATTTTTAATTTGTATTAATCCAACAATAAACTCAGTAAAAGCAAGTATTATTTATTTCACGTCGGCATGTAATGAAGACAGCAATTTGGCACTTTTGTTAAGGAGGGGGGAAATGAAAGGTGTAATTACATACTCAGCTCAAATGTGAACGCGGATGTCCCCCCCCCCCCCCCCCCCCCCCTCCATATTATGGTTAATAACATAGAATTAGAGTGTGGATGCATGCGTGGTTATTATGGTTAGTCTTGTTCGGAATCGTCTGCGTCACTGTCAGTATCTGCTGGTGCCCCATCGGCATCGGGTGCCTCTGAGGGTGCCCATCCAACTTGATCCTCGTCATCATCATCGATTGGTCCCCCCTCAGGTGCCTCAATTGGTCCCTCTTCAGGTTCCTCTGTGGGTGCATTTGTTGGTGCCCATACCCGATCGTCATCGTCATCGTCGTCGTCGTCTTGAGGTGCCTCCGCGGGTGCATCAGTGGGCGCAGATTCAGGCGTTTCTGTGGGTGCATTTGCTGTTGGTGCATCTGTGGGTACGGATTCGGTGGGTGCATTTGTTGCTGGTGCAGACTCGGTGGGTGCTTCCGCGGGCGCATTTGTTTTTGGTGCCCCTGCAGGAGACACAGAAGCTTCTGGAGAACTGCTTGCGTCATCTGCAGGTAAATCTTCTGGTGCTCCAACTGGTGAATCTGTTGATGCTGGGGGCGAACTTCCAGTTCCATTGCTCGTATTGCTGTTTGTCACACCAACAACAAATAACCACACACAGTTGAGAGGTAGGAAATATGGGGAAAAGTTCTTCTTCATCTCTTTTTTTTTGTCAATTTCTTCCGTTACTACAGTTTTGGACGTCCACGCATAGCAGAGAATATCATTTATTTTCCCAAAACCATGATAATGGTAGAAATAAAAAGAAAAAATCGAAATGATCTTTTTCCAGAAATGTGCATTCTCATTTCTTTTTGTCAATGAACAGTGATGTATTGATAATATTATTATTAATCCAATGAGCTATGATTTATAAACACGTAATAAATTTTAACACTCATCCAACACTTCTATTTTTTTTTCTATCTCTCTCTACTTATCACATCACATCACTCATCTATCATATCTATCACTTATTTTTCATCTATCTCTATCTCTCTCCAGGGGTAGGAGAGCATAGGGGCGTCTAAGAAACTTTTTCCTAATCCAATACCTCTCTTCTCTTTCTATAACTCTTTTTATCATATTATATCACCTATTACATATATCACATATATGAATTCTTTTTCTTTTCTCTGGTTGGGTGTCTAGAAAAGAACATTTTCCTTGTTTGATATACCAAACTTCTCATGAATTAATTGTTGCCATGCATTCTCTCTTTTAATATTCAGCTTCATACAAAATTAACATTGCTAAACTCTATATTAATTTATCTGATCAATTGATAAATTTAAAACTTATATAAACTGGAGCCTAATTAAGGTAAGTTGCACAGAAACTAAACTTTAACTTCAACCTGTACATGATCAGCCTTTGAAATTGAAATGTAACCAACAAGAGTAAAGACGTTGGAATTTGATGAATCTTGAAGACAGAAAAAGAATGGGGTTTCATAATATTCTTACTTGTCTGCCTCTACCAAATCGGCCAAAGATGAACCTCCAGCATCGCCTCCTGCTGCAGCAGCATCGCCAGCTCCTTCATCACCACCGAGATAATCGCTTAAACCAGTTTGGCCAGAAGTAACGGTATTAGCAGCGTCTAAAGCCTTCTTTGCCTCGTCCAGAGCACCGGTGAATCCTCCCTGCCCTACCAGATCCTGCCAACCATCCTGACCCAATACTGAACGCAACGGCAGAGCCAACACAAATGAAAATACCACAACAAATGATATCTTTACCATTTTCCCCTTATTCCTTTCTCCCTGCCTGGGAATCAATAATTAATTAAAAAATAAATAAAAATTGCAGAAACGCCTTGACAAATATAAATTACTCTAAAAAACCAAGGGTGGCAATGAAGTGCATCTTTGTGTTATTACAATTTCGTCTTTTATATGTAGCTCAACAAACCGTTATTCTTGGTGTTATTGGGTTGGCAAATTGGGTGCTTATAGCTGGGGTTCAAACATTTGTGGCTAATTGCCCGCCTCTCACGTACTCATTGGTTATCTTTGGAAAATTAAATTGTGTCTCTGTTTTTACTTTCTAACGGTGGGATTTTAGTTTGTTAACAACAGATCAGCGTCTACGCTGGTCTTGCTAAATTCCTTTTGCAAACCCTTCATTTTCGGCTTAATCAGTTTATATATAGCCATCCATTAGTTAGTTGGTGGTGGCTTCTCCTCTGTTTCGTACCAGAAAATATTATTTTTAGTGCAGAGTTGATCTAAATTATTAAGCTGCACACAATTTCTAATACTATCTCGCAAATTAAAGTTACATTATACTATGACATGATAATATTTCTTACAGATTACAATTGGGGGAATATAACGGGAAAAGAAATAAATACACGGCACATTAACATAAATTAATTGCAAACAAGGCGCGGTTATGTGTACTATTGCATACTACTGAGGCAGAAATTAACAGAAAGTAGCATGGTGACTCCACAGCTCTAATATATATAGTCGTTGCTTCACCGGAGATTTAGATTCCTCATTCTCCTGCCAAAGAATAAGAATAAACAGGGCAAATTCAGCCTTATAAGAAAAACTGATTGAGTGATTAAATAAAGTGGACAACTGCATGTGCCAGAAAACTTAACTAGACACAGTGATGTCGATGCGTGATCCAATGATGGATTGAATTTCATGTGATCATTTCGGTGGTCATTATCCAAACCATTAGATCATGTGCATGTGATGAGTTGATGATGGATTGAGTTTCACGTGGACCCTATTTATTTATAAATTTGTAAATAATAAAAGACTCGGAGTGGTGTTTCCCATTTTTGTTTTGAAACAAAATGTGGTTTTGGTTGGGGATTAGAATTTATAAATTATTTTATAATTATTAAGTTTAAAAATATAAATTGTACTAATGTTCCCTCATCCTGAAAAATTATAAAAAAGACAATGATAAAGCCAAAAAAAATATTAATGTCTTCTTATAGTTTTAATTATAAATTGAAAGAAAATTAAAACATGCAAAGTAGTATGATGAAACTGGCAATTTACGTACAAGACTCTTCCAAAATTAGAAGGTATAGGAATAGGAACAAGATCATTTCAATGCATCCATACCGAGCCTTTTGCACTTGCACTAGAGGTGGGGAACAGAGAGTAAAGGATTAATTGGAACTTAGAACATCATAGATAGAGATTTTGAAGATTTCTCCGTATTTTCATTTATTTCTAAATCAGGGTAAATAAATATAGAACATTTAATTTCTTCTCTGTATTGTCATGAGCCTTAATTTATGGAACTTAACCTACGTTATATTATATATACTGCATGGATTTCAACATGGCATATATAGAAACATAAAGAAAAATGTTATTGGACACCTCGTGTGTTAAAATACACCTATGTGATATAGAGAGATACAAAAATAGATGAAGAGAGATGAATTATAGATGTGAAAAATGATTGATGTAATATGAAGAAAGAGATAGAAAAAACATTGGATAAGTGTTGGAAAGGTAGTGTTCAAAAATCAGGATTCAAACATAAATGAACACTGCAAGCATTGAAATCATGTAATTGATAGATTGCAGTACCTTTGCTGATCGCCAATTTGTATTCCGTGGATGGCAGAACCTCTGTAGCTGGGTAGTGGGATTTGATCACGCTCTATTCGAATGACATCCTCCTTCAGGATCTCGTAGTGCCTCTTCACCTCTTCCACTGATTTTCCACCAACGGCGTTGGCCACGTGTTCCCACCGGTTCGGGTCGTCCGGCCCATGTACCGCAAGTGCATCCTCAAAACGCTGGTTCTCTTCTCGTGTCCAACCCATGCTATACTATATCTAATTGAATATGTAAGAGAACACGCGCAAGTAAAGTAACTAACACACAAAGAAAAGAAATACGAAAAAGTACAATATTGTGATCGATAGGAGTAGAGAAACACAAAAAAGATAGTGACTTGAGCTGCCTATGTAGCTAGCTTGCTCAATCTAGCCAGGGACGTTGGCTTAAGGACAAAGAAATGTTCTAGTTCTCTAGTTCCTTAAATAAGGGAGAGTCAAGTGGGGTTGTTGTGCAAGTTGGCCAATACATTTTTTACAAATTCAGGGGATCATGTGTAGGGAGGGGGTATACTACGAGTCTTTGGTCCATCTCATGTTGCGTATTGTATTGTATTATCCGCATTCATAGCTAGTAGAATTTCTTCAGATTTTCACAGCCCCATGTGGAGGTGGGGGATAAGATACCAATTCCCATGTTGCTATAGCTGCCTATTGATGGAATGGATGTATATTCGCTAACAATATAAGCCTCCACCCCCAATACAGAAAAAGCAGGGTAAAAGATATTATGCGTCCTTTCTAGCTAGCCAGATAACTACAGAATATTTATCCTGTCACTTATTTTAAAACTTGAAGAAAATATACTAACTTTTTTCTTTCTTTCTATTTCTCCATCATGACATCATTAATCAATCTATTCTATTTTTAACATATGAAATCGACAACTATGTCCACTGCGCGCAGTGCCTCAAAGCGGGACAAAACGTTTAGTGCAGTAAAAAATTGGAGTTGAAATTTGTGTCATAATTCTGTGCATTTAACTTATTGGATTATTTTAATTTAATTCTTTACCCACCGATTGCTTGTTCGATCAAGCTACGTGCCTGCAGAGACGGAGCCTGCTCTGGTTGAAGTGAAGCCATAACTCAGATTTATAATTGTTGCTGTTTTCCAGTTCCAGAGCACGTGCTACTTTCTGACATTTTCTTGCTACAGCGTTCGCCATGTGTTCTTAATACTTCTTGCACCCGATTCTGGAGTGGTTTTTGCATTTTCGGTTCATACCTCAGCTTGAGCGTTTCGGTTTTTTCTTTTTTATGTATCTATCTAGCATGCAAAACAATTGGCAGGTTAAAATATATTAATATTAATTTATTGACAGAACATTTTATTTTGGGTAAAATCACGAGGGCCCTGCACTCTTCAGAAAGCCAATTGAGACACTAGCGAGGAAAATGAAACAAATGGAAATTAATGTAATTAAATAAAAATTTGTAGACAGTTTTTTTTTATTAGTAGGAAAATAACAAGAAGAGAAAACAAAAGAACAAGCACTACACTCTCGGCCTAACTAAACCCGTTGCATCCGCAAGAAAAACCAGGTTTAGGGGAGGAGGGCAAGAGTCCCAGACGAACAAGTTTGTATCAACATTAGCTACATGTTTTGCTAGCCAATCATCACACTCGTTACCTTCTCTGTAATTTGTAGATAGTTTTAAAAGAAAGTATTAAAAAATTAATCTAAATGAATTGTTCTTGCACTTCACACTTCATAATTTATTACTTTTTTAATTCAAATTGAATAACAAAATACCCCATCAGATGCTATACTATATCTTTATCTACCAACTGAGATTGACGTGAGTGGTTAAAGTCTCTCGTCCCTTAACCAAAGTCTCGGGTTTGAACTATCTCCGTCGTGTAGGCGGTAAGAATAAAAAAAAATACTATACCTTTATCTGATGGGGTATTTTGTTATTCAATTTGAATTAAAATAATAATACATTATGATATAAGTATTCTTCTTATCTAGATAATATACTCATATTTAAAGAGTGGTATCCGGCAACATGTTACTAAGACTGTGATAGTGAAGAATAATCTGAACAATTTACATGAAATCAAATATGAGTTGAAATTTCATCCTTAATTACAACTTTACAAGAGCACTTCTATTCGGTGTGAACAATAACCCGAAAAAGTAACGAAGAGAAGTAGAGAATATAAACGGTGTGGTTAGTAAGAGAAAGGATAAAAAAAATTGACCAACTATTAGAATTCAATCTGATAGATTTTGTACATATTTTGTGCGCAATTTTGTCGTACCAATTAATATTTCTCTAATTACAAATGCTCATAGAATCTGTTCGATGCCTATGTCTCTTGTCCGGAGGAGACAGAAATAAAAAAAGAATTCACAATACTCACTGATCAGTGGCTCCTGCAGTTTGGGAATTCTTCCTCATGCTTAAAATGAAAGAGATTGCCTTCTGTTTCTGCCACTAAATGGACCCCGGTGAAGGATAATGACATATTCATGCCAAAAATATGTTTGATTTCATAGCATCAAGAATGGTGGAACTTAGCTTGGTGAACCCCTTAAGTTCACCACCATGGGGAAGGTGCCTTTATACCCATTGATATATTAATATAAATATTCAATGGATAGGATTTGTTATTGGCAACTGGTGCTATAGGTTTTTTAGAAAGGTAAACATAAATGCAAAAAGGTCCCTAAAGTGTGTTGCAATAACAAAAGAAAAAGGCATTAATTATAATCATGAATTTCCCAGACTCCGAACAAATATGAAAAAAACCAGAGCTATTGTTCTAAAAAAATAGATATGAATTGTTATAACATTAATATATTTATATAATATAGTAACAATATATATATATACTATTTGTTAAGTCATCAAAAAAAAGATGGAAATTATAAAAAAACTGTATATGTATTTGTTAAATAAGTTTATCACATTTCCAAATGAAGGAATCGTAAACGAGGCACAAGAATTAACAACTTAAAGGTGTATTGGTTATTGTTTTTAGGTCTAACCGTCTAATTAATGAAACAAAAATTGTTTATTTATGAATTTATATTTCTATTGATAAAAATGATGTGTTAGATTAAATAGATATACAAAATATCCACACATTGAGTTTTTTGGTAGGAGGATCAATGTTCGATCTCACAAAACACACTCTTAGAGAGGGATAAAGAGTTTTAAGTCTCAAAGTTTTTTTTAATATTATTTCATTTTATTTAATTAATAAAAATAGTTAAAAATAATAATAAGATTAAAAATAAATTAATTTTTAAATTTTTTATTAAAAATTAATATTTTAATTTGAAAAGGATAAATAATATTAAATAAATTAGTGATAACTATTTTTAAATAAATAATAAATATAAAAAATTTATTAACATCAATTTTTTAATTATGTCATTTTATATTTATCAGCTGGTTCAACAACTAATTTTTTCAAATACTTTAAATTTAATCAACTAATTTTTCAACTATCAGCTATCTCATAAGATATAAACTAGTTTATCAACTATTTTTACTAAACAAAGACATAAATGTAAAATCCATTTCTTTTTTTTCCCTCGTATATTTTCATACTTTAAAAATGTAAAAGCCCAAAAAATTTAACCTATCTTTTGAGACTGTCCAAAGGTCCAAACCATCTTTTAACTTTTAATTTTTGAATAAAAATAAAATTAAAAAATAAAACAGAGAAAGAATCTTTGAATCCCTATATTTCCTATTCCCCCGCGGTCTCTCCGTATCTCTGGTATAAAACATAGTTAGCAACTTCAATTTCAGTGTTGTGCACAGAAGCTGAGATAGTGAGAATGGCGGTGGCAATGGGACAGGCTAGGTCACTAGGGTTGCATGAGGGTCGCTGGCCGAACAACATGGCCGCCGCGTGCGCAGCAGCAGAGGCATGCGCAACGGAGGTTGTTGCGGAAGACAACGCCAATGGCTTTTTTCTTGTTGAAATGTTGTTTTGTTCAAAAAACTTTTTAAATTCTAATTTTGGTGATTTGAGCTGTTTTCTGGTACTAAAACTTACAAAACAATGCTTGAGAGACTGCTTTTTGGATTTTGGAATTTTTTTTTCTCAGTTTAAGGGTTGCTATTTTAGTGTTCCAAGCTTCAGGTTTGAGAAATGTGAGAGACAAAGAGAGATGGTGTGAGACTGAGTCACAGAGCACGTAAGAATTAGAGAGTGTATTTTGATATTTTGGGGAAAGTTTCAGATTGCCACAATGCAGATTTGAAAGAGTTTTGGGGAAAATTTGATAAGTCACAAAAAATATTTTTACAAGTTTTGGGGACCAAAATGATAATAAACAAGAAACAGACAAAATAGGCAATAGTAGGTAAAAATGTATCTTCCCCATAGTGGTGAACTCAAGGGGTTCACCAAGTTAAGTTCCACCATCAAGAATCGAGATCTTTTAGACAAATCTAGTTTCAGAATCTTTATCATTCAAATTGAAGAGAAAAAAAATGAAGATACTTTTGAATACTATTTACACAGGTAGCGTCTAATTATGTTTTAAATTTATACACGGCACTATATGTTAACGACCGATTTAATTTACTGATTAGCATAGCATACATTTATGCCTCCTTTTATTATTATTCAATTCTTTTAATCTAAGACCTCTTCATTCAAGTTATTTTCGCTGCTCGTATTTGAAAAAAATTAAAATTAAATTAAATTATCATGAATTTCTGATTAATAGAATTCTGAATAAATCCCAATTCTCAAAGGGATTAAAATTCAGTGAATTATATATACTTTTTAAGATTGAAGATATATACGTTTTAATCGTAACTTGTACTTCTGATATGTAAAATAGGTAACTAACGAAGATAAAATTGTGAATTTAAATTATTAAAAATACAATAATTGGAATGAATTACTCAATCCATATAACATATATAAAAATAATTTAAAATTTATATCAAATTTTATTTTATTACAGGTTCAGTGTCTTTTCTGGGTTTTTTTGGGTCAAAATAAACACAACTACACTTTCTCTTTTTGGGTCAAAACAACTACACTTTCTTGTCCACCTTTTTTTTTTGGTTGAACACTTTCTTGTCCACTTGAGACATGATACCAGGATTGTGGTTCTTTTGGGAATTGGTAAATACACCTATCACTATTTGTCATTCACCTCACTTGTTACTATTTAAAAAATTTAATACCAAAATACCTTTTTATATTACTGGAAATTTAAATTTTTGGTAGTTATAAAATTCAATTTGAAAATTCCAAATATTTTATAACTACCAAAAATTTGAATAATTTTCAGTAGTATAAAAATTCAATTTTATAACTACCAAAAATTCCAATTATTTTATACTGAAAATTAGAATTTCTGGTATAACTACCGGAAATTCTAATTTCTGGAAAAATATAAAAATTTACCGGAAATAATTTCTGGTAGTTATAAAATTTAATTTTTTTAGAAATTGAAATTTTCGGTAGTTATAATAAATTTTTATAACTATCGGCAATTCGAATTCCTGGAAATTTTGACTCTCACGGAAAAGATTATTTTTGTATTTTTACGTTAGCGTAACGTTTTAAATGGGGTGTATAGCAAATACACGGTGTGTATTTACCAATTCCCTTCTTTTTTGGTCCAATACCGGGTTTCTGGTTTCAATTCAAACACATCCATCACTATATTCATCACGGGCCTGACGGTTTATAGACTATCTTCGGTTTGGCCCAATCGTACCACAAAGTCCTAAACTTGACCTTAAAAAAAGGCCTGAAGTTAGTTTTCAACTAAGAGCATCTCCATTGCAGCACTCCAATTTTGGGTACTTAAATGGATTCTATTTGTCCACATCACTTATTTTTATTTTTTTAATCCAAGTACTTAATAGGTACTCAACTCCTCCAACCCAGCAACTTCAGAAAAATTCTTAAATAGACCCCACTAATAACCAAATATCACTCATTTTTATTTATAAAATACAATTAGACCCACGAAATAGTACAGAACAGTGCAAGGTGCTTGCACAAGAACTCATTCTCATTAGGTACCCACCGTGTCAGAGCTCTATCGCTGGAATGCAAAGTACTTAACAGGAAACGAGGTAAAGAAGCTCCCGCTGCGGATGCTCTAAGATAACAATTAATTACTGGTTTGACCAAAAAAAAGATTACAATTACTGACCAAGAAAAAACCAAGATAATAATGGAAAGAGGATTATGCAAAATTTATTCCATGTGGTTATACTAACAAATTCAACGAATCATAAAAAAAAAACTAACAAATTCAACATTTTTGTATTTTTTAAGATTGAAGATAAATAAAATTTAAAGAGACTAATTAAAGAAGTCATATTTTCAAGTATTAAAAATATAGTTAAACCTATATAAGAAGAACACTTTATTCATCCGGTCACGGTGGTCACTAGAAGAAGTAAACAAATACAATCAAATTAAACTTATTATGGAATATGAAGGTGTTTTCTGTATTGGTACATGAATTTAGTATCATCAAATCCGCCCCGGTGCTTGAATGCTTTTGCTATAGCCTAATAATATTCTCCTCTGATGTAGTCACCGAGTCGCGTCAATTCTCCACCTTGCTGCTCCATCACTGCTCGCACCACATCTACAATGGAAATCATGCCAACTATTCTCCCATCTATAACTGGAACATGCCTGATGCCATTCTCTGCAAGCCAAACTGTCAGACTTCTTTCATATAACTATTTGATTACTTAAACATTAATATGGCAAAAGATTTATGTGAAAGAGTAGTTACCAATCATAAGTCTCATTGCTTGAAGAATGTTGGTGTCAGAGGTCACAGTTATCAGATTGTTCTGTTTACAGCTAACCTCATCAGTCATTACTCACCATGAAAATATTCAATTGGGTTAAATTAATATAATGGAAATGACTAAATAAGAGGGAGCATAAAACAACCTCATTAGTCATTATTTGACCAACTTGTGTGTATAAAGGAGATCTTCCTTGTGCAACTATTTTCTTCAAGCAATCTGCCAGCTCATGCATGCAGCCAACAGAGATTCAGTTTAGCTTGCTGTGTCCAATTAGAGTAGTGAATTTTCTATCTTACCTTGGGGGTGGGGGTTATTTAGGATATGTTTTGGTTTTTAGCTACAAACTTACGTTTGAGTCTAAAAATACGTTTGCACAAAAGGAACACTATAGTTACTTTGAGTTTAATCATACTTTTACCATTTTTTAATTGAAAACCAATCATGCACCTAAAAGATATTGGAACCACCTACCTCTTTCTGTGACAATGCCTGCTATGTGTTGGCCCTCTGGTTTCAGTACCACCAATGATCCAATATTATTTTCAGCCATCTAAAACCTTATATGGTGTTTGTTTAGAAATCTTATCAAGGTTAATATCATCAACGAAAGGTTTAAAACAAATTGAACCATCTTACATTCTTCATTGCATTAATGACAGCATCATCAACTCTGCACCAAAGCCAGGAACCGACTTTTTCTTCCCCCTTTGTCATTAGTACCTCAGAAACTGTAACATTCTCCAACCCTTTCTGCTGCATGGGTGGAGAGGATCTGATGCATCCAGAACCTGATGCCTTGTTTGGGTTAAAGATTCCGTTCCCATGGAATTGTTGAAATATTGCAGGCCTTGTAGGGTTGTGGTGTCGCAGTAACCGGTAGATTCCTAGCATTTGTTCTGTTCAATCAAAACTAAAATCAGTGCTGGCTAATGCATTTCTTCCTAGCATTTGGTTTTCACTGGGAGGATTAATGATTTAATTTTGATCAATAAAAAACTTAAACAGTATTTTCATTTCATATAAATTATAGATCTTAGGTAAGAAATTAAATAATAAAAGATTCGGGTTCTACGTATGTACCCTGATGTTGCTGCGAGGAATACTTAGAAATGATTGGTAGTTGGTTCTGCTTTACCAGCGGCAAAGGTATATGGAACTATCTTGCCTTTGGTTTTTCATATTGCCTCAAGAATAGCTTGCATCAACCGTTTTCTTGGACTGTATCTTTTCTCTGAATTCTTTTCTTGAGGGAGAATATGAAGAAAGGAACTTTTATGGTTGCTTTACACATGGAATTGCCAAACCTTTTGGATTATGTTCTGGCATTCATTTGCAGAACAATACCCTTATGAATGATTGTTTATTTAAAGTTTAGTACATTAATTTTCAACATGTTGGATGAATGACTAAACCATGACCTCTGTAGGCTTCCAAGAGGCAAAGTATATGCTGGGAATTTCTTTCTTGATAGGTAAAAGAACATTTCTTTCCTCCGCAACAAGATATAAGAATGATTGGCAAACATAAATCTAAAGAAAGCACAAAAGAAGAAATTTCCAAGGGAATCAGTGTGAAAATGCTCAGGGATAAATAAGAATTGGTGAGTCAACCCAAAAGTCCATGAAAGTCCTATTATGCTTCCAAGGTATAAATTCTTAGTTCTGTATATATAGACTATAGACAACCGGTGCAATTAATCGGTTCATCAAGTATATCCTGTAATTTAGACTCATTCTGTTGTTGTTGTGACACCATCCATCATCAATGCCACAAAAAAGGCAGCAATTTCGTTTTAGAATCCCTTGGATATCAGGTCCTTCCACTGGATCTCAGTCTCATCCAAAACATGGTTCAAGTAGCACACACCCCAATCAACGTCCACCATTTCGGCCTCCCGGAATAGCACATGCCCCACCACCACAGCCTCTTCCTACTACCCAAGTTCAGGGAACCCCAATTTCTGAACCTCAACAGTTGTCAACATCTCATGATCCACCACAATCACCAGCATCTTCAGTGATCCTTGAGTCCCCACTGTCTTCTCCCTCAGAATCCCCTCCACGACGAATCCAAACCCAAGATCCCTCACCCTCTCGATCCCCATCTCTCAAAGTGCCACCAGAACAAAACCCTGCTGCTGAAGAAAGCACTCGGACACATACAAAGGCAAAGATGAAGTTGCCGTTGAAGCCTACCCAGAATCCCCATCGGTCTAAACTTAAAGCAAAGGAGAAAGTGGTGGTGGTGGACCAACAACCCATTGGAGTAGGAAATGAGGTAAAGCGTGGAGGAGCATCAATTAGAAATAAACAAAAAGCTGAGCTTCATCAAACAACAGCATCCGGGTCAGGAGTGCACAAGAAGAGTAAAGAAACTCAAGAGAGAACGATGATGTTTGCAATTGCCACGTCAAACCCTAGCGGGAAAGACATCAAATTAACAGACCCAGTAATCAACAATGTAGCAACCATATCCAACGAGGAAAAGCCGCCCCCAATAATGCAACAAGAAGGTATCAAGAACGATGTTTCAAATCTTGTTAACAAACTTGCCACCGTGAACCCAATGACACAGCCCATGGATGACAAAACAGTTAGTGTGGTAACTCTGGCCGGTGACAACAAAGGAGCAACAATGCACGTGGCAAATTCCAACCCTCAATCGACTAGAAAAAAGGGTTCAATTCAAATACACCGAGCCTACAGGACCAATCAAGAAGAGAGCACCGAGGAAGAAGAAAAATCGCGGGGTACTTCAGCGGAGAAAGATGAAGCGGGGAAGGCGTACGTTAACAGTAACATACAGAGTGCAAATAATTCAATCATGTTGCACGGTTCAATTAATGGAAGAGACCCTGGCGTTCGTGTGATTCTTCCCCAACAACAGCATGAGCACGAAGATAAACCGCGTTTGGATCAAAACCGTAATAAGGCGCCTGAAGCAAACAATACCACTAGCCGAGCAGAGAGGTTAACTTACCAACCCATGGTTCGAAGACGATGCCTGAGAGGGCTTTTCTTGGAACCAAGTGATTCCGATCCTGATAAACCTCGTCGTCATGGCTGCAAATTCACTTGCGGAGAGGTTAGAAAGGATAAGGATACCGACATTCTTTAACAAACAGTCACAACTACACTTTCTTGTCCACTTGACACATGATACCAGGATTTTGATATTCCAATGTTAATTACAACATCCATATTTCATTAGCATCCATATTCCGATCCTGACATACTGTTTGTTAATTTTATTGTTTACATTTCATTCTTTTACAATAAGTTTATCTTGCAACTGTCTCTAATCTACAACACAACAACTTATGAAGTTAATTTCATGATAAAAAAAAAAAAATTCATCGGCAGAACTGTTGAAGTTCTTTTCAATAAGAAAACACAATGGAAGCCATTAATTGTTTACAGAAGCATCTTTCAAATTATCAAGAATATTATGATATGAACAAGAATGTTTCTGAATGAAAACTTTGGATTGAATTGCATTGATAGAGAAAAGAAGATACAAGGCTTTTATATATCAGAACACAGAAAAGAGAATAAAACAGAAAACCAACAACTAACAGAAAACTAATACTTTTGTTTCAAAGAAAAACAGAAAACTAATACTCTAATTATTAACCATCCTAACAGATCATGTAACTAACAACCGATACAGAATAACCAATTCTGTTTTGAAGATTTTGTCCTGCCAAAGCAGGGGATGTGTATTATAATCTTCACCAGATAGTTCATAGGATGGATTGGTAAGGAGGGTCTTGGAACAACCAAATGTTAATTTTTCATTTTCCTTAGTATCCTCATATCTTTCAGTAAACTATTCTTTGTAAATATGGAGCAAAGACATTTTAATAAGTGGTTTTTCAAAACTCAAACAATTTACGGGTCATAAGAAGGCTAGTTAGTTTACTAATGAGACCAATTTTTATAAATAAATAAATATATAAAATATTCAGTATATGAAATATTTTTATTTTATTTTTTGAACCACCCTTGATATTGTTTGTTTAGCAAGTCCCCGGAGTAAATAATCTTGAGATTTCAAAAGAAATGGGAGGCGGCGATTGGAAGACAGAACCACAAGACACGTCAGCTGACTCGGCTGGATTTTATTTGTTCGAGGGTGGATGAAAAATAAAAAGTCAAACTAAAACTAACTGCTAAGTGTTACTCCTAACAGCCGAATGTTTTAGAAACGAAAAACCGCGGGAGGTATCGTTCGTTCGTTGCCTTGTTTTCTAAAGTCTGTGGGCCGCCTAAACCTGAAACCTTAAAATATTCATTTAATTATTTATTCATGCCCAAAAACCGCAGGATCTTCGTCTTTATCGCATTATCATCAGCATTATAGGTCAGCACCCGAGACATTTGAATTGAATGAATGTGACACATCCTTGTCTTTTCAGCCCAATGAAAAATTGGCAAGAGATAAGAACAAAGTAGAGAAGCTAACAGTACAGGAGCATCGTCACTACTACTACACCAGCACTTACTTATATATATATATATATATGACTATCTTTAAGATTGAGAAACCGGTTATCTCTATCGATAAAGAGTGTGTGGATTGGTTACTACTTAAACAAGTTTTTGTTAAGCAATTCAGCAACAATGGGTTCTCTCATGGCAGGATGGGACTCTCACACCTTAGATCCTAAATCAGGTACGGATAATTGGTATTAATAATTAGCTAGTGTCTTTTATGCATTATTATGTTTTGCTTCACCGTTTGGTCGAGTTGGTAAAATTAAAAATACTTGTGATGATTTCTGATGGGGGAAAAGCTTTTTACTGTTTCAGCGTCACTTGAAAGGAATCGATCGCTCACCAATGAAGAAATTAATGCTTTCTGGAGATCAAAGAAGGAGACAGAGGACGATCACCTCAGAGCTATTTCCAATTTATCAAAGACTATTCAGGTTAGTTTGACTTTTAGATCATTGTCTTTTCTAAGAATCTCTTTTGTTTTTTTTTTCTTTTCTTTTGTGTGTGTTTGTATAGGTGTTCAGATTTTCTTTTTCAAGCTAATAATGTATTTCGATGTTTATATTTATGATGGATACTGGACAGGCCAGCAAATACGAGGACTTGGAGAATTTTCACAAGTCAAGTATACCCTTGGCACGGATAAAGGAGTCCTTAGGCATGGATATTGATGACACAAGTTTGGAGCAACTTATCAAGAAAAATTGCTGGTAAATTGAATTACGGATCATAGTTGCACAATTAGCTAACTAGCTAAGTACATAAATTTTTTATATATTTTGAATTTGGTTGGATGAGTGCAGGTGGACAAAGAGTAACTCGGCATTTCTAAATGAACCTCCGGTGATAGAAGCTGCTTCCAACAAGTATGCATCACAGTTTCACGTAGCCAACTTGGGATCATCAAAAATTAACCCCGGAGATGGAATTAGTGCTTGATGCGACGAGTATGTCTCATTTCACCACGAATATTGTTGGCGTCTATATATATGGCCCCAGTTGTATTTTACCAGTTATTTGAGTGGAAAAGTGTTGTTACTTCTTCCAAAATTGAAGTGTATAAAATAAAATTTGTAGTTATTTTTAAATAATTTTTACATAAATTTTGTTCATGTATTATCATATATTTTCTTAAACATTCATTAATTCATGATAATTCATTTGTACTTCCTTATTGGATTTGTGTTACAGGGGCTTTACTATCTCTTCATCAAAGTTGACTAAATTTAAGGGTGTCAGCATGTCATAGTGATGGTCATATCCTTGTATAGGCATTGATATATTGCATTTTGGCAAAGGGAATTTCTGCGTTAACCTAAGATTTTATCAGTTTCTAAGTCATCGAAGCTCTCTCTCGTTTTCTTTTCCGCGATTATGTTTTGTATTCATTTGACGCCTAATAAAAGGGTAGAACTTCAGTAAATTGGGTAGCGCTGAAGTGGTAAGTAGATAATTCGTTGAAATTGTTCATATTACCAAATTGGATAGTGTAAGTAGAGATGTTTGTTCTTAGAATGCCTTAAATGAAATACAAGCTCAAAATTATAAAATATGGAGAACTATGAAATAACACACAAATGGATAAAGGGAAAGCAAATCAAAGTTAGAGCTAATCAAAGAATGGGAAGTATGTCACCAAAAAAAAAAAGAATGGGAAGTATCTTTTTATTTTGGCTAAATGCGAGTAATTTTAAGAAGCATTTAAGAGGATAATAATTGGCCGTTATGGCAGAAAGAAAGGGAAAATTCTAACATAAATCATTCAACCAAGTAATGAAAGTAGTAGGTGGATTTTACCATGGACAAACAATTAGTTTTGTGCATGTGCACAAATGCACTCCACTACCATTGATCAATGTACTTTTAAATTGGATGGCCAAGATTTGGGAAGGGCTACCTGTTGTTCAGGTAATGTACTATTTGGTTAAAAGTTTGTTGATTGATCCCTACACTTTCGTTGTAATTATCACAGAACCCTATATTTTAGTAAAATTATATTTTTGGCCCAAATCTTTCCATTTTATTTAAATTGACCATTAAATTGCTAAAATGAGGAAATGGTCCAAAAAGTGCTAATAGAAAATTATTGAAACAAAAAAATAAATGAAACCTGTAAGCAAATACCGTTTTGGTGATCGAAAATAAAATCAAAACATAAATAAAATCTAAAAAAAGGTTTTTCTATCAAGTCAAAATATTAATATACAAAATATCTATGTATTAATTGCATATTAGCACTTTTTGGACCATTTCCTCATTTTAGCAATTTAATGGTCAATTTAAATAAAATGGAAAGATTAGGGCCAAAAATATAATTTTACTAAAATATAGGGTTCTGTGATAATTACAACAAAGTGTAGGGATCAATCAGCAAACTTTTAACCAAATAGTACATTACTTGAACAACAGGAAGCCCTTCCCAAATCTTGGCCATCCAATTTAAAAGTACATTGATCAATGGTAGTGGAGTGTATTTGTACACATGCACAAAACTAATTGTTTGTCCATGGTAAAATCCACCATGAAAGTATTAGGCAAGCTAGCCTTCAATATGGAGAAGATGCACCTCGAATGTTCAATGGTTAGCAATTGCATTGATAATATGGCAATGGTGTGCTATGGAAGCAAGGTGGATTTTACAATGCACAAGCAATTAGTTTTGTGCATGTGCACAAATGCACTCCAAAACCATTGATTAGTGTACTTTTAAATTCGATGGCTAAGATTTAAGAAGGGCTACCTGTTGTTCAAGTAATTTAGAATTTTGTCAAAAGTTTGCTGATTGGTTTCTATGGTTCGTTGTAATCATCACAGAACCCTATATTTTTGAACAATTACATTTTTGGCCCAAGTCTTTCATTTTATGTAAATTGACCATTAAATTGTTGAAATGATGGAAATTGTCCTGAAATGATAATCAGTAAATATAAGACATTGATATTTTGTATATTAAGATTTTGAGTTGATAGAAAAACTTTTTGGCTTAAATATACTCAAAGTCCTTCCAAATTTTGCTATTTTGATTTTAGTCCCTGTAAATATGAGTTAAAGTTTTTTGGTCCTATAAATATATTTTTTATGATTTTAGTCATTTTAGTGATTTAGGGCTGAGGTAGCATAAACACATTACCTCATTAATCAGACGTGTCATATTCTAGAGCCACATCACATGTCATTTTAAATTTAGAAGTACTTGCCACGTCATTTTTTTCTTCCCTCCATCTCCACCACCACCACCACCCACCAATTAGAAAACATCCCCCACCCCCACCACCTCCTTCCCCCTCCCCCTCCCTCTCCCTCTCCCTCTCCCTCTCCCTCCCCCTCCTCCTCCTCCTCCTTCCTCCTCTCATGGTAACCACAAAACTGTCATATAAATTATTTGGATAAAATTAACAAAACTTTTTCTTTTTGTTATTTTTTGTTTATAATAAACTTTTGCAGGAGTTAGAAAAGATGATTTTTTTTCTTTTGATAAAATCAGCTAAAAGGGAGGAATAAAAAAACTAGAAAGGTACCTGTGCTATGCATGAGATTTTCAAAGTAGTAGAATCTATATAAATTTCAATTAATTATAAAGAATGTGTTAAAAAGAATGTGTCAAAAAGTGCATTGTTATTATTTCTTTTATTTCTTGATAAATAACTATATTAAAAATATATAATTAGTTTAATAGGTAAAAATATTTATTTTAGTATTTTTAGTGCTATAGATTAATTATATAATAAGTCAAAACAATCCATTATTTAACAAAAACTGATACAACGAATGATCTCTAAACGTGATTCTATAATTACAACCAATGTTATTAAACTCAGATTAATCATTGACTTAGTCATACTACTGAATCAGTGGATCACTATAGCATTTAGTGAGGAGATTTAACGGCTCCGTCTACGGTGCGCGAGGTGTTTAGGCCACGCACCGTACGGAAGTAGAAGTTTGTATTTAGGAACCGTTAGATGTAGGATTAAAAATATCAAACTGTAGATTGAGAAGGGTCTATGATGGGGACACATGCACTAGAATATTAGACCTTTTCCTTTCTCTCTCACTCCACCATCCAACACCGCCCCCCACTCCCACCAACCACCATCCGCCACCATGTCGAACACCGCAGGCCGAGCGACAGGGTGGAAGAAGCCCGATGGCGCCTAAACCGTCTCTGTCTCCCCCTCTACTCCGCCTTCTCTCTCCCCCACCCTCATTCGTCCAACCCCCTTTGCCTCGTTGTTGGAATCCACCACTCCTCTGACTGCCTCTGTTCCTCAGAATACAAAGCAGCAAGAACCAGAGCAGCAATAGAGGAAGCTCTTCACTGTGATGTTCAAGGTAGAAGTTTCCATTGTGTCTCTGTTCACCACCACGTTCTCATATTGTTATTAGTTTCTCATATTCCTACTCCCACCACCACGTTTTAATTTTTCATAGCTTCCAAAATCACTACCCTTCTTTTGTCTTAATAACCATTACCCTTGCCCGCCTCCATTTTCTGACACTTCCCACATTATCATTATTATTCAGATCTACTTCTTCCTCTTCTTCTTATTTTTACAGCACTCCTCAATAATAGGAGTAATAATAAGACCATCACACCACCACCACCACCACCAGGAGGACGAGATCGTGCAGTCCATGGCATCGCTGCGATCTCACACCTCCTCCAAACCAATAACACCCACACTCATGCCGTAAACCACTGTTTCGTCTGCAGGCAATGCAAGACCAGACCACAAAGGTGCATCGAAGCCCCCCCCAACAGCCGCACCGGAGCCCCTCGCACATCTACCTCGATCCCCTACTGCACCAAGTTGTACAAGCCACATGAGATGAGACCAGCCATTGCAATAGGAGTCTCTGGTCTTCCACATTTCCAGATTTGATAAGGGGGGAGGGACCCAAATAACAAAAGATGAAAGCTTGGGTCGATTTCTGATGTGAGGTCAAAAGTAAAATAAGGAAACTATGGGGTATACAATGGCATTAAAGCTAACATAAAGGGGAATATTGAAATTATCTAAAGACAGGTAAAACTGTCTACTGCCAGTTTGGACTGTGTTTGTGCACATGCACAAAACTAATTGCTTGTGCATTGTAAAATCCACCATGGAAGCAATATCTAAGTCAGGCCCTAAATATCGATTTGGTATAAAACTGAGATAACCCAAAGGCGAATTTCATAGAGTAAAATCCTCCTCTCTTTTTTTCTTTCGATAACAAGTAAAATCCTTCTTCTTCCTCAGAACACTACTCCCAAATCCAAATCCAGAAAAGCCCAAGTATAATTGATAATTGGGCTTTGAAGTTTTAATTATCAAAGTCTTAAAAAATAAGCAAAATTATATCTTTTGTAATTTAACTTTATTTATTTTTTTAATTTGATCTTTTATATTTTTTATGAAACAAAATAGTCATTTATGTTTTAAAAGCAAGTTTAAATAGTCCTTTTATAACATAACTAAGTGTGTATATAGGCTAAAATAGACTAACAAAATGATCGAATAGATCAAAATAAATTAGAATTAGACTATGTGGACAAAAATAGAGGCAATATGCATGTCTGTGATAGTAAAAAAGTAACCAAAAAAAAACTTAAGGGATCAATTTAAAGCAAAAAAAGTTATGGAACCAAATTAAAATTAACAATTAAGTTAAGGATCAAATGATTAATTTTGCCAAAAAAATACTTAAAATTACATAGAAAATGAAGCTAGGTCGATAATAGAAAAAGAGAAAAAAAACAAACGGATGAAGGGAGAGAGACACAAACAAGAGAAAGAAGTGGGGGAGCTTACAGATAGAGATAGAGTGCGTGTTTGGTAACACGATGTGAGCACTCAAACGTGATTTTCCTTTGCTACTAAGGTGTTTGGATTCTTGCAGTAACAACAATTCTAATGTCCAGAATTAATTCTACCAGAAGCTAGAATTTATAATTTTTGCGTTGGATTGAAAGTTTTACACTAATTTTTATCTCAAACTTATTTTTAGAGTAAAAACATCTAAACATAAATCACTTTACTTTAAACTCAAATTTAACCAAAATCAATTTTACAAAATCAATTGATTCAATTCAGTCAAAAATCAATTGTCGTCAACATAAAACCGAAGACACATTATCTTTAAAATAACGTTTCCATTTTTAGCAGTGCTAATAGTACAAGAGAACTCAGTATGCGAAACCAAAACATGATGTTGATCTGGACGAGGGATACTATGCGAGTACATGGCAACATCTTTGCTGTCATTCTTTGGGCGATTTGGTGTGCAAGGAATAGATGGGTGTTTGAGAATAAAAGGATAGAGCCAAGAGCTACTGGTTTTCTCATAGCAGCCTTGACTGAGGACATCACAAGGGCGTATGGGATGGACACTCAATTAACGACAATGCAGAGACCACCTCGTGAGGTTAGGTGGCTGGGGGTGCCTAATGACTATATGGTGGCTTTGAATGTTGATGGAAGTGCCATGGGTGACCCTCTTTCAGCTGGGTTTGGGGGGCCTGTTGAGAGACTTTAGTGGTTCGTTCCTCTTTGGGTTCTACGATAATGTTGGGAGAACATCCGTTCTTCATGCTGAGATCATGGGAGTGTTGCATGGGTTGTGTTTGTGTTGGGAGCGAGGTTTCAAGAGCATCATGTGCTACTCTAATTCTCTCTTGGCTGTAAACCTCATTCATGATGGGGTACCTCCTTTTCATCCCTTAGCGAATGAGATTTTACGCGTAAGGAAGTACTTAGAGCTCCCTTGAACTTGCTCTATTGCTCACACCTTGAGGGAGGGAAACCAATGTGCTGATCAATTGGCTAAGCTTGGTGCTAACTCTTCGGTGGATCCTTTGGTGCTGCAACAACCTCCTGCTTCTTTAGGATCGTTGTTGCTCGCGGATGCTCTAGGGGTCTCCTTCCCTAGGCCTTAGTTGGTTTTCTGGTTGTTTTTGTTTTTTTCTTAACCTTTGTAACCAAAAAAAAAAACATGCTGATGTTTTATTTTATTTATTTTGAAAAATGCCAAATGGTGCGAAAGTTGATTCGTACAATGAGTACGAATGACATGGCATCTTATTTGGATCTTTGTTACTCCTTTATCGTTTTGAATCAGCCCGTGTCTTGCGGGGGACAATGAACCAGCCACTGTACCCCGCTTGCACAAAGCACCCTCCCTCCCTACCACCAGTCTTTCTCCCAACCCCCCTCAACTCATAAGAAGAAGACATCTCCTTAATTTTCCACCTCCATCCTCAACGCCAATACACGTGACTTGTGAGTGTAGAAAAGAATCTTCCTTCTATTTTTTAAGCCAAAAGTAAAAACGGTTTGTTTCAATTAAACTAAACTATTTTTGTTGATCATATAGAGCCCGTTTATTACATATGATAGGATAAAAATATATAGGATATTGATATAATAAATATTTATCCTATCATATGTTTGATACTTTGATGTATATCAGATAACAAATTTGATAGTATTATTATATCATTATTATATTTGAGATAGACCAAATAATAGTATAATATAAATCATGTAAAATGACAAAAATATATATAATGTAAAAAGATGTAATTTTTAAAAAAAATTGTTTTTAATATTTTAAATTAAATTGCTTTTTTAAAATTTAATTTGAAATATTTTAATATTTATTATATTTTAAATTATATTTTCATTTTTTTATTAATTTCTTAAAATTAATTTTATTATTTTTTGAACTTTTAATAATTTAAATAAATTTTTGAATTTTAAAAATATAAGTATTAGTTTTAAAATTTTAAATATTCTTATTTTAATATTCTTAAAATTCTTATTTATATCTTTATTTTAAATATTCTTATTTAAGAGACGAGGGTGAATATGAGAAAAATACGAAATCCTATTCTATTGATTTCTAATTTAGCCTTTTCCTCGAGATAAAAATTTAAGGCTTTAATATGTTTTTGGTCCCTCTAAATATTGACATTTTGAATTTAGTCCCTCTAAAAAAAGTCAAAGTTTTTTGTTCCCTCAAAAAATCAATTTTTTGATTTAGGTCCCTCTTTTGCGTTGACCGCTGACATGGCACACTGAGGTCCCTGTAAAAATGCTAACATGACTTACATGCATTGCCACGTCAGAGGGATTAAAATCAAAACTTCATATTTAAAAGGACTAAAATCAAAACTTAATATATTTAGAAGGACCATGTGACATCAATCAGATCACCACCACAACCACCACTCTCTCTCTCTCTCCCCACAGCCCCCCCAACCGCCACCACCCTCTCTCTCTCTCTCTCTCAGCCCCCACCCCCACCCCCAACCCCCCCCCCCCCCCACCACCACAAGGAGAGGTTGTGCAGCAGAAACCATGGTGTCTCTCTCAACGAGCCCCTATCACACGTACAACATCCATAATGTCAGCAAAATAGTACTTTGCAAACGCAATCTAAAACAAAACTAACAAGAACCAATCATCTCATTCTCAACCTCTGAGCAAATATCCAGAGAACGATAAGGAAGAAAATATACAGAGAACAGATAAACTATTGAGAGAGAGAGAGTATGTGGGTGGTGGTGGTGGTGGTGGTGAGAGAGAGAGAGAGAGAGAAAACGGGAGAGAGAGAGAGAGTGCGGCGGTGGTGGTTGGTGGTGGTGGGAGGGGGTTGTGGGGAGAGAGAGAGTGGTGGTGGTGGTCTGATTGATGTCACATGGTCCTTCTAAATATATTAAGTTTTGATTTTAGTCCCTCTAAATAACTATGAATGACGTGTCAGCTGACGTGGCAATGCATGTAAGCCACGTCAGATGCATGAAAGCCATGTCAGCATTTTTACAGGGACCTCAGTGTGCCATGTCAACGGTCAACGCAAAAGAGGGACCTAAATCAAAAAATTGATTTCTTGAGGGACCAAAAAACTTTGACTTTTTTTAGAGGGACTAAATTCAAAATACTGATATTTAGAGGGACCAAAAACATGTTAAAACCAAAATTTAACTAGAAAACAGAATTGGATAGTGATACTATACTACTAGCTCACCCAAACGGGACCTTATAACATTTGCGTTAAAAAAAGATATCTAGAAACTGTCCAGATACATTGAACGTACAAAGCATTTTCCTTTTCACCAAAAAAAAGGCATTTTCTTTACAAATTACAACCATGTTCTAGAATGTTGCCAAAAACATAGCGCTCCAATTTATTTTATCACCAAACTGGTCAAAATAATATTTAAATATGTTTTTAGTCCCTCAAGTTTGAAAAATTATTGTTTTTAGTTTTTTAAATTTAAAATATGTGTTTTTTGTCTCTCATTTTTAAAAATGTGTCACTTTTAGTCCCTAGGGTCATATTTTAAATTTAAAAAATATTTTGTAAATTTAGGAAGGATCAAAATATAAATTTAAAAAATTCTTAGAAGTTAGTGAGAATCAAGATTTAAGTGGGGTCAAAATATAAATTTTAAAAATATTTTTTAAATTAAAAAATAGCCTCATAAACTAAAAGTGACACATTTTTAAAAATAATAGACCAAAAACACACATTTTAAATTTAAGAGACTAAAAGCGATAATTTCTCAAACTTGAAGGATTAAAAACATATTTAAGCCTATTTAATATTAATAACTTTAAAAATTATAGCTTCAAATAAAAAATTTCTAATTTATTTTTTCACAAAAACTTTTTGGGTAGCTTTAAGCCTTTAACGTAAGTTTTTATGGTAAATGTTAAAAATAAAAAAAATATGAAATAAATATTTAACCTTTAATAATTTCAAAATCATTTAATTTATTTGAAATAAAAATGAAAATAATGAATATTTTTTATCTATAATATATATTTGTAAACCCTTATTTTTATAAATGTCGTCTAAAGAGCGTTTCTAAGTCTATGTAGCGTTCTAAAAATGCAATTATGTTGAAGGATCTCTCCTTGATTTTAAATTTTTTAAAAACAAAACAAAATAGCCTAAATGCATAGGTGAGATGACAAGTCTTATCCAACATAAATTTTTAAAATGAGATTATATAGTAGATAGTTATTAATTTTGCTTCTCTCTCTCTCGTTCACATGCATTTCCTCTCAAGTCTCAAACAATATGGATCCTTTTGCAACAGAAACTGAACCTGAGGCATCAACATTTTTCCTCTTCTTCTTCTTTTTTAATATAAAGAAACATCATTCTTCTTTACCCGAGCACTACTCCCAATTCCAGAAAATACAAATATAATTGACGGGGAATTTTCCAGAGAGATATAGAAAAGCTTTAAAATTAAATCACGTTTCTATTTTTCAAACCAAAAGTGAAAACGGTTTGTTTGAATTAAACTAAACTATTTTTGTTGATCTTAAGAATTTAATAGAAATATAACAACTTTAAATATCACGTAATAGAATTTTATTATCTATAAAGACTAATTTAACTCAAAAAAATTAGTCCTCACACACGCAAAAAATACCCTGACTTAAATAAAAAAAAGAATTTTATCGCGTGCACTTACAATAAAAGATATTTTATTTTCCTTCTGATGAAAAAAAATAAAAGATATTTTGAAACTGTCTACATACATTGAACTTACAAAGCATTTCCTCACAACCATGTTCTAGAATGTCGCTAAAAACATAGCACTCCAATTTTTTAAACTTTTGGGGTAGCATTAAGGTAAATATTTAGGGTAAATGTTAAAAAATTAAAAATAAAATATAAACAAAAGTTACATATGTAATCTTTTTATAAATTGAAAATTATTTAATTTATTCTTTGTCAAAAAAAAATTATTTAATTTATTTGAAATAAAAATGAAAATAATGAATATTATTTTTAATCGTTAATATTTTATTGCTTTTCTTTTCCGCAGTACCCAAAAATAAAATAATTATTTACGTGTCCTACGGGAGTTTTTTTTTTTTTGGCAAAATGTCCTACGGGAGTTAACATTACCAAAACCCATATTTATTAAGACCGAAATTAGCTGTAGCCTTTAGGTATCTGGTCGAAGAGCCCTTCACCAACCCCACTTTAGAAAGGGAGAGTCAGGACATGAGTGCTATGGACCATCACCAACTCCTTTGCTTTGAAATCAAGATTCCCTGTGAATTAGGATGATCAACCACTAGAGAAGCTATGCATCATTATCTAACGAGTTTAGTAATAATCATTGTCACACTCACACCAAACCCAAACGGAACAAATAATTTAATCACATATGAAAGTGTCTATTTGTTTTAGCTTCTCAGCCTTGCAAAAGAAAATTCACCAAAAGGAGTTAAGGGAAGCTTTCATTAAAAATATATTGGGAGGTGTGATTTTGTGACTATTTGTCACCATTCCATATTGAGAAAAAAAAACAAATAGGAGTTTTTTTTTATGGTAAATAGTAAATACTAACAAGTATTTTAAGGATTTTGTCAAAAAAAAGTATTTTTAGGATATTGTTTAATAAATAAAAAATAATTTTTGTATTAAAACGTGAGCATGTTTGGGGGAGTGTTTGAGCTCTATAAAAATGAATTTGTAAAAAATATTTAAATTTATTTTGTTTCCAAATATCGATTTGATTATATCAGTGATAAAAAAATAGTTTTTATTTTAAAATAAAAAATTTATACTAAATTTTATATCAAAATTGCTTTTAGAATCAAAATATCCAAATAAAAATTACTTCAATTAAAACTCAACTTTAGTCAAATTAATTATATAAAATTAATTTCATTCAAAATCACATCTAATAAATGTCGCTTAAACACAAACTAAACTTTAGAAATTATTATTGCGTTAAATGTTATATTTTTAGTAAATATTTTATAGTTTTTGATTCATTAACTAACTAGTACTTTCGGGTTCTGGTCAACAAGACCTTTGTTTACAGTACTTTAAAAATAATTGACATTAAAATAATTAAATTTAGAAAAAATGATATTAGAAAAATTAAATTATGTTAGAAGTCATGTTTAGAGTGAGTTGCAAAGGCAATGGTTGTTTAATTAGCAAGTAAAATTATCTTTCTTTGAGGGAAATAAAATTATTTAAATAGTAATTAAAATTATTTTTAGAATACAATTAAGAAAATGTTTTTTAAATAATTCTTAACATACATATTCTTTCTTTTTGTAGTATTAAATTAAATATAATTGTTTTCAGAAGCTAACTAGTTTGGCAACTGAAGGGTGTTGTCGTAATTTAAAATAGAGGACACTTGCTTGCTGATAAATGAAGGGATTGGAGAGGGCAAGGCAGAGAAGTGTGAAACTCCAAAGCGGTTTTGGAAAGAAAGAATCGAGTGAGAGTGAGAGTGAGGAGTGAGCATTGTACTCGCGTCGATGGCGGAGAAAAGCAAGATTTTGATAATCGGAGGCACGGGTTACATCGGCAAACATATAGTGGAAGCAAGCGCAAAAGCTGGACACCCCACTTTTGCATTGGTAAGGGAATCCACCCTCTCTAACCCAGCCAAGGCTAATCTCCTCGACAAATTCAAGACTCTGGGCGTTAATTTGGTCCCTGTAAGCTATCATATTAATTCTCCTTTTATTTTATTAATTCTGTTAATATTTCTCTATAATATAAATCTAGATGATGAATTTAATTTGAGTTCAGTTCAGATAATCTGAGTATATATGAAATGGCAATTAATGGCAGGGGGATCTGTACGATCATGAGAACTTGGTGAAAGTGATAAAGCAGGTGGACGTGGTGATATCCACGGTGGGTCACTTGCAGCTTGCCGATCAGGTCAAGATCATCGCTGCAATTAAGGAGGCTGGTAACGTTAAGGTTGACCTCTTCATTCTCTGCAATTCTGATCAACACCAACCTTTGATATGTTTCAGTGCCTTTACCTTTCTTTTTTTCAAAGGAATAAAAAACGAAATAATTCTTCACCCATTAAATTAAAGAAAAGGGAAATCACCCTGGAAGGGTGGAATAGAAAATTGGAAGTCTGCAGACAGCACGCAGACGTGGAATAGTGCCATAGTGGGAGTGGGAGACCCCACCACTTGGACTTTAGGACATCTTTAGATACAAAAATCATTATTGGACATATTTGATTAAAAAATCCACATTTTAGTCCAGAACTAGAATTGGTATCGACGTATTTGATACTTTCATGTTACCAAAAAAAAAAAAGACCTATTTGATACTTTGAGAATTAGTAGTATAGATTTTGCAATTCAAAACCAACACACTTTTGGGTTGAAAAAAAATATCGGTAAATGTATACTGATAAAAAATAAAAAATACTATCATTATTTAATTAATACTAGTAATATTTATATATTCATGTTAATAATTACATATTTAGAAGTGATTTTTATTAACACTATCTAAATAAAATTTATTATCTTGTGATCCTATTTTATATAAATTATTCTAAACAATGAACACACTTTCAGCTAAAATCAATTTTATAAACTCTAATACTCCACTGGCTTTAAAAAAAATCCATCGAGTTTGGTCGATTCCTCATCATTGCGACTACTCCCATTTAAATTTGTGGAACGGGACAATTTTTGGTTACAACTATCAATTTTTATATGTATGCATTGCTAATGGGATATTTTATTAACATTATATTAGTACGGTAGTTTTCCCCACGTGATCTAATGTCATCCTTTGAATAAAATTTTGGGTTGAAAAGAAATCCTTAATTTTTTTCTCTGATATATGAAATCCTTAATTTCATTGTTTACGCTTAATTTATTGTTACTAATGCCATCCTCTCTAACTCTTTCAAGTTTCAACCCGTTTCCTGTAATAACAATTAAAAGGAACTATTAATTACATTAAAAACTCTTGAGCTGGGAAGCATTTTAACTTAGGAATACTATGTTGTGATTGTCCTTGTCCCCAGAGGTTTTTCCCTTCGGAATTTGGGAACGATGTTGATCGCGTCCATGCGGTAGAGCCAGCAAAATCCGCATTTGCCATCAAAGTCCAAATTCGACGCACTGTTGAAGCCGAAGGCATACCCTATACATACGTCTCTAGCAACTGCTTCGCTGGCTATTTTCTGCCCACATTAGCACAGCCAGGAGCCACAGCTCCACCCCCACCTAGAGACAAAGTCATTATCTTGGGCGATGGAAATCCCAAAGGTAACATTATCATTATGATTATGATTATGATCTACCTACACTAATCATGCCATTTATTTTAATTTTCTCTCGGGGGTGGATCTAGTGTTCTTTGTAAATTGACCTTATGTGAATTTTGGACTTGAATATGAGATGATTGAAAGAGTAAGTATATGTGCCTCGCTGTAAATAATTTACATATTTTAATTCCTCTTGATTGAATGCGTGCAGCGGTCTTCAACAAGGAAGATGATATTGCAACCTACACCATTAGAGCTGTGGATGACCCAAGGACATTGAACAAGATTCTCTACCTCAGGCCCCCTCACAACATTTACTCATTCAATAAGCTTGTCGCCTTGTGGGAGAAAAAGATTGGCAAGACCCTCGAAAAAACTTATGTTCCAGAGGAGAAGCTTCTCAAGGACATTCAAGGTCTGTACAAATTATATATACTTAGTTCACAGTAAATGCAAATTAAATTACGCCTTTTTCTGATATATATACACTCTTTTTTCTTGCAGAGGCACCTCTTCCAATCAATGTGGTGTTGGCAATCAATCACTCGGTGTTCGTCAAGGGTGACCACACCAACTTTGAGATTGAGTCTTCCTTTGGGGTTGAGGCTTCCGAGTTATACCCAGATGTCAAATACACCACCGTGGATGAATTCCTTGATCAGTTCGTTTGAAAATTCCAGAAACAAATAGAAGGGTGCACGTCATCATGCTCTTGTGCTTGGATAGTAATTCAATAAATATATGAGTTGTTGCTTTGGTCAGTTTCGTGTTTGCTGCGGGAACTTCTCCTATTTGTTGCTTCTTATTTGCTATGTATACCAGTTAATGTTTAGCACCCCAAATAATAAAAGAAAGAAAAAAAAAAAAAAACTTGTCTTCTGTCAAAAGGGATCGCCTTCTGGTGTCATGTGAGTCTTTTACGCTGTAGAACTTATTACGACTCGACTGATTGAGAATGATAAAGGTTTGAGAGTTGCGGTGGTAACTTAATCTCGGCCTCTGCTTTCTATCTTTTTGCATTTTACCATCTTCCTTTGTCAAATCGGAGAAGGGGAAAAAAGTTGTTAACTGAAAAAATTTGGACAAATTAATGGAGTTGAGGGAGTGATTGAAATTTAGCACTACCTACCAATATTTTCATAGGTTAAAAGAAAATACACTGACACGATTACAATTTGCATTTTCAATTCACAAAAATACAGCAGTACTTTTAGATCCATGGCCGGCGAGCATTCAAGATTTCAAGTGCAATTCAACATAATTTTTGTTAATTTTTTTTGCTGCATTTAATTGTCCAAGGGATCACACTGGCTTAAATAGTTTACTGTCACTTCATTAGTGGTTTTGAGTAAATAGTTACTCTGCTCCTTGAAAGATACTGAGCTCGTCATCTTATTAGTTAGTCTCTTAAAACGTTACTCCATCGATCAAATTAGTATGAGTATTAGTTAACTTTGATAGACATTCAATTACGTGTGGCACTTGAAGTGCCACATAATATGTACACGTAGCCTCAAGACTTTCCCTCCTATCCACACGACATTGTTTCCTTTGAATATTTGATTTCACTTGGAATGGTGCTGCTCTTTTCAGCCACGGCGAGTTTTCCTATTGCTGGGATGAGGATCATCTCTTTGGCACTATTTTTTCTGACTGGTCACCGGTCAAAAATAATATTTTGGAAAAGGTTGGGCCAAAATTAATATTTTAAAAAGTCTTGAGGTAAATCTTTTAAATATCAAAAACCATTAGCAACAGAGAGTAATAATGGGTTAAAAAAGATTCTTCACGGTGGTGACTTTTAACCAGTTAAAAGAAGCTGGACCAAAAAAAAAAAAACCAGTTAAAAGAAGTCACCACTCACCATCCTTATCTAGACGTCACCCCTTGTTGCTCCAAAGATTTAGAAAGAAAATCAGGGAGAGATAGAAGTGCAGTGGTCGCGTCGATGGGTGAGAAAAGCAAGATCTTGATAATCGGAGGCACGGGCTATATCGGTAAACATATAGTGAAAGCAAGCGCAAAAGCTGGACATCCAACTTATGCATTGATCAGGGAATCCACCCTCTCTGACCCAGCCAAGGCTAATCTCCTCCACAATTTCAAGACTCTGGGTGTTAATTTGGTCCCTGTAAGAAATTACCTTATTATTATAGATCATGAACTCGAGTTCAATTCACATAAATACGTGTTTATATAATTAGAGTGTTATTAATTAATTATTATTACGGATTGAAATGACAATGGGCAGGGGGATCTCTGCGATTATGAGAACTTGGTGAAAGTTATCAAGCAGGTGGATGTCGTCATATCTGCGGTGAGTCACTCACAGGCTACCGATCAGGTCAACATCATCGCTGCCATTAAAGAGGCTGGTAATGTTAAGGTTGCCCCTCTTCGCTTTTTCAATTCGAAAGCACCAACCTTTGACTTGTTTTAGATTTTTTTTTTCTCTATCCCGAAATGGTTATTCATTAATTTAGATACTTGGTATTATATTATAAAATAAAATAAAATTCTTATACACTAATGAATAACTTTTTATTAGATTTTTATATTTTTACGGTTGTTTAATATTTTTATATTATTTAAAAGTTTTAAATTACTATTTTTTTCCAAATTAATTCATATTTTTAATATAATTATTATTTTTACATTATAGTTAATTTATTAATTAATATTTTTTACATTAATTTACGGCTGTCCTTTTCATCTATTGTTTATATTTTTTCCAAAAGACAAAAGAATATTATAGATTAGAGAAAGGCCAAACTATAGCACAAGAGTACTGTAAGAGGAACATAATACCAAAGGCCATCAGCGAAATATTAAAAGAGTACCAAAGTTAAGTTACAAGGCAAGAAACAGAATAGCTGTGCTGCATAATTTATCTGCAATCTATTGTTTATTTTTATTTAAGCTTAATTGATTTTCGTAAGGTTTTGCTCACTCCTTCGATCCTTTTCTGTATTAAACTCGAGTAAATTGATAAGCATTCTGTGTGGTGCCCCCAGAGATTTTTTCCTTCGGAATTTGGGAACGACGTAGATCGTGTCCATGCTGTGGAGCCAGCAAAATCTGTATTCGCCGTAAAAGCCCAAATTCGGCGAACGATTGAAGCCGAAGGCATTCCCTACACATACGTCTCCACTAACTCCTTTGCTGGCTATTTTCTACCAACATTTGTGCAACCAGGAGCCACAGGCCCACCTCCCCCGAAAGACAAAGTCACTATCTTGGGCGATGGAAACACCAAAGGTAAAACTACACTACCTACCGTCAAAGCCCAATGTTATTTAGTGCAAGCAATTAATTGGTGTTATTTGTCACTTTTCTCTTGAATACGTGCAGCAATTTTCAACAAGGAAGAGGACATTGGAACCTACACTGTTAGAGCTGTGGATGACCCAAGGACATTGAACAAGGTTCTCTACCTCAGGCCCCCTAAGAATATTTACTCATTCAATGAGGTTGTCGCCTTGTGGGAGAAGAAGATTGGCAAGACCCTCCAAAAAGTTTATGTTCCAGAAGAGAAGCTTCTCAAGGACATTCAAGGTCTCTATAACAAACATCCTCACTCACTCCCTATAAATGTTGTGTACTACATTTCAAAATTTGAACCTGATTAATTAGAGTTTCCTTTTTTCTTGCAGAGACACCTTCTCCAAACAATGTGGGATTAGCAATCTGCCACTCGGTGTTTGTGAAGGGTGACCACACCAACTTTGAGATTGAGCCTTCTTTTGGGGTTGAGGCTTCCGCTTTATACCCGGATGTCAACTACACCACCGTGGAACAATATCTTGATCAGTTCGTTTGAGAATTAATCCTTAACGTTTATCTGCACAATCTTATTTTGTGTTGTTTCTTCTCCTTTTAACTCTCTTGCTAGCTAGGCCTAGACGGAGCCCAAGGGGACAGGAGGAGGAACGTATAAATAAGAGTATACTTGGACAAATAGATTTGGGGCAAATGGAGATCATGCCCGTGAATAATTAAATTTATAAGTGTACGTGATGTGTGCAAGTGCAACCCAAATTGTGCACATGACCGAACTCTGTCATTGATATGTACCGGGCAGGTTTTGTTTGGTACCTTTTAAGGAAAATGTTAATGATGACTGTTGTGTTTCAAATTATCAAGATTCAAGAATCATAACACGGATGCTTAACAAGAAAGTGAAAGCGTCACCATTGGACACGCAAGCTTAAGTATTATTACATTTCTGTTATAAAAAAAATATTATTACCACGAGGAGTTGCTGGGGAAGGAAGAATCGATTCTGCAAGCTAAGTATGTGCTATATTGTGTTGAAGTAGAAAACATTTGAGTTGGCAACTGGATAATTATATTTTTTTTAATGATTACACATCATTAATCCGTGCAAGAACAGTAGCTGCAGAATTTGTTGATGACCGATGAAACTCTTTCTGCAATTCTTTGTTTTAATAAAGAAAAAGAAAGACTATCATGCTATACTGTGTTATTCACGACATGAGAAGATGGTATTCCATCATGCTATACTATTACATCCTGTTGCACAACTACATACACAGAAATACCACAGCACCTACGGAATTCGCAATGGGATTACTCTGCTTGTTCATTGATTCTTTCTCTTTTGACTTACAATAGAAGAAATATATTGGACTAAACAATCAACCCACCCAAGCCAACCGATTTATATAATTAAATTCAAGAGTTCAGACCCATGCTATAGACATTATATAGATGACATATTTACAATATCTAATTAATGAATTGATTCTATATAGTCTCACCACCAGTTTGATTTTAGTGTTGTTCCACCAGGACAGGACATAGCAGTCTGAGATCCAAAGCCAGTGAGCATTGTCTCACACTCTCACCTAGTCAAGTACTTGTTGTATATGTGACATTTGTTTGATTGACTTGGACGTGTGATTTGGAAGAGGAGAGCGTAAGCCCATGATTGGTGCTATTGCTTATAAGAGTATGGTTATGATGCGAGTGTGGCAATGGTGCTGGTGCTGGTGCTGATGTTAGTTCCTCTTCAACCATCGACTTGGCTGGTGGTGGTGGTGTCCTTATGACATAATTCTGTGTGTGGCCGATCATTCTTCTGACCCTCATTGACTCAGTTATATTGTTTCCTGCAAAGATTGATTAATTGAAGAGAACGGGAACGAAGAAAAGTCAATTTATTGAGGACTGAGGAGAATTAATTAGCAGTTCCTTAAGTTGAAGATGTTTACCATTGAATTTGAAATCGAGGTCGGCATTTGAATTCTCTGACAAGAGAATGAGTGTTGGTGTGATTATTGTGAGGAAAGCCCAGAAGACGAATGTTGGAATTAGAGTTCTTGCAGTCATCTGTTGGGAAAGCTAGCTACAAACAATCTCGTGCACCTCCTGAGTAACACGTTCACACGACACAAGACTTTTTGGTTGTGATTGTGAGGGACACGCAGAGAAAGAGGAGAGGATAGGCGTGGAATACGATGCTTTCTTTAGGCTTCAAGAGATTAGTTGGCCATGTTTAAACATAATAATTGCTAATCAAGATAAATGAATAATGGAGAGACTGCTACTCAATTTGATTGTTTTTTTATTATTATATACACTAAGGTCTAGTTTTAACAACTAAACAATTGATTTGGTTTCTCGGTTGTTAGATGGTTGTTATATCCACTGATCTGGCTGGCCGTATATTCTAATAAGTCTGAATAGGTAATGTCTCAGTATAATTTGGCACTGATTCTAGTATTCTACCAATGCCGATCTGTGATAATGCTTTATAATCCCACCTCCTCTTATTGATGTTTACTTTCCAACTCCTGAATTATGCTGCAAAATTTTAATAATAATCTCCAAATTTCATTTGCGAAGAAATGGTATGAAGTACTGTTTATGCACACGCTCTTGGTTGCGATTATAAGCATTTCGTGCTACATGAGCTCTTACTTTATTATTGGAACTCCCCTCTCAGTTCCAATCAAGACCGTTAGAAGGTTCCTATAAATCTTTAGACAAAACAATAGACTGACTGGGTCAAAAACAAGCTAAACTAAAAAAAGTGTCTATATGATGATGATTTGCTTCCTATATATATATATATATATATATACACGTGTGTGTGTGTATATTGTTTTATCTTTTTTGGTCAACTTGTTGTATATTGTGAAAATATCTTTTTTTTTTGGTAAAATGAAAACATCTTTTTTGGTCATGATATATTGTCCTTCAGTGTTGATAGCAGGCCAGCCCAGTTAATATCGGGCCGGCCCATTATGAAAGGCCTTTTTGTTTGTTTTACCGGAAACTCCAATTTACCCTCGTCGACTACTCCCTCTGAGTCTCAGAAAGTGTTGGGAGTTGATTGATTGAGGAAATGGGAACCCTTGGAAGGGCGATATACAGCGTTGGGTTCTTGATTCGAGAAACTGGACAGGCCATTGATCGCCTTGGCTCCCGCCTTCAGGGCGGTTACTACTTCCAAGAGCAGCGTGAGTCTCTCTCTCTCCTAATTTCTCTGTTCTCCCTTTTTGATTGCCCCATTTTGTGGAAAATGACACACGTCTTTGCTCTCTTAGAATTTCATTTTGAAATGCTCAGTATATTTTATATTTTAATATTATAATGTTTCAGGAAACACAAAATCATGTCTTCAATTTCAAATGCGGTTTAGTATGATTATTAGTTAGCGCCAGTACTTTCGGTGTCTCCTCGATAATTCGAAGGGAAAAAGTATAAATATAATCAGAAGCTGCTCGGGCAAATCATTGTGATGCCCTGTTTTGTACAAAAACACATTAAAATCCATGGTGAATGTTCATGATTGGACGGTTCTATTATTCTTTTCCACTCTAATTTGTACAGTCGGCAACCACAATGCTCAGATTTAAGAGGCAGTAAACAAATAATTCCTGTTGTATTTGGAATGATGGCCTTGGTTGAAGCATTGCTAATATGAAATGATATGTCACTAGCAATGTATGCATTATTTTTTGTAGATTATCTTGCTGAGTCTTCTTAGTGTTTGTAATTAATTTCATTGTTCTTGATTATTAGTGTTACGAGTAGAGCACAATTTAGCTTGCAAAAAATGGGATCAATGTACTGTGTTTACTCTTTTGCCATTCTGCCATTTGAGTAATCTTCTTCCTTTTTGTGTTTAGTGTCTAGGCATCGAACTCTGATGAACATATTTGATAAGGCTCCTGTTGTTGATAAGGATGTATTTGTTGCACCAAGTGCATCTGTCATTGGAGATGTGCAAGTAGGAAAAGGGTCATCAATTTGGTATGGATGTGTCTTGAGAGGTAAGGTAGCTCACTTGATCAATTAGATATGACACCATTTGAATTTTGAATGATTTGATGCTTCTGCAGCTAATGTGATCTGTTTATGGGACAATCTGTAATGCTTTATTTCTATTTGGGTTACACTTATTGTACAACAAAGACAACAAAGCTATGCAACTCCTATAAAGTGTCTTTCTTCTATTTTGTAACACAGTTTACATGGGAAGTTGCATGCCCCTGATCTTCTAATGTAAATAAAATGTGAAATTTTTGCTAAGTCTCTGTGTTCTTAATAATTATATATGCGGTAATCATGCTTGAACTGGACTTTATGAATAGGTGATGTTAACAGCATCAGAGTTGGAAGGGGAACTAACATACAGGATAACTCCCTGGTGCATGTTGCTAAGTCAAATTTAAGTGGGAAGGTGTTGCCGACAATTATTGGGGATAATGTTACCGTAGGTGGGTAATAATTTTGCCATCATCAAGAATGGTGCTACATTCTTCTACCAATAATGGGATTTTCAAATTTATGTTACATTTTTCGCTGAGCAGGTCATAGTGCTGTTATCCATGGTTGTACTCTTGAGGATGAGGCTTTTGTTGGTATGGGTGCAATTCTGCTTGATGGTGTCGTTGTTGAGAAAAATGCCATGGTTGCTGCTGGAGCCCTTGTGAGACAGAATACAAGGATTCCAACTGGCGAGGTATGTCTATGGGTTATAATGTCTGGTTACCCATTAAATTAATTAGAAATAGGGTCGTGTTCGTCTTAGTCTGCTTTTGGGAATAATTTTTATTATTGAGTTAATATACTATACTGCCTGTCTGGCGAGGTATGTCTATTGAGTTAATATACTATACTGCCTGTCTAGGGCTAGGAGGTTTAATTATATTCTGTTTTTATTTTATGTAATTTTTAATATAATATTTTTAGGGATTTATATTATTTTGATTTAGGTAATTTTAGGATAAATATTGTAGCATTAAAGTCGTTCAATATTATATCCATTAGGAATATTCTGAGTTATTTTTTGTTAGTTTTTTTATTTTTTATTTTTAAAAGTTATCCAGCAATCTTATGATATGTTGGTATCCAAGAGGTTTCTGAAACATAAAGCCCTTATTATTTTTTTCTTCAAACTTCAACCTCACCTATTCTGTCTCATAGCTGCTGTCTTGCTATCTTTTCCTGTGTCACCAGTTCCACCATCATTGCCATGGCACCTACAACCACAACAAAAAATTTCTGCTGTGGGGTGTATAACTTTGGTTCTAAACACCTAGAAAACATGATATGACACAGACACGGAGATACGATAAATTTTAAATAAAGTGCTATTTCTCATCTAATTATTGTGGTATTCTCATCTATATTCTATACAGAAATATAAAAGTTCAAAAAATGAAGGCAAAAAAATTGTGAAATGCATTTAGGAGTATCTGAAGTGTATGGCATGGATACTTGTCCAACACGCGGGTACAACTACTATTTTTAAATGTCTTTGCTTCCTTGGTAAACCCTCACCCTTCTTAACTAGACCCAAATCCAGAATCCTATATCACTGGTCTTAACTGTTACTTATTACTAATTACTAATAACATGATTATCGCATTGCCTCTTGGTTTAGCAGTGCCTCTTGAACTGCATGTGTTTATATACCTGCTTATGAGTTATGGGTTTTATAATAAGACTCAAACTAATTTGTAATTTTTCTCTTGGAAAAAGTCAAATACCTCATATAAGGCTTCTGAGTTTCAAACAACAACAGCAATAACAACTAGGTCTTATCCCGTTGGATGTGGACTTCTGAGTTTCAAACATTATCTGAAAATTACCACCATGTATTGTCAATGACATAGAAAGCCTTTAATGCCCTCAGGTGTGGAATTTAGGACATGGATGTCCTAATTGCAAGACTGAAGATGTGATGGAAAGGATGCCTTAATTTTGATTTTAGTTTTTGCCTGGGCTAGATAGTTAAGTTTGAATGTTTGTTAGGCTGCTCTGCTTGAATGCTAGCTATATGTATCATTCATGATCTGTGAACACAAACTTGCATATTTTGCAGGTTTGGGCAGGCAATCCAGCAAAGTTCCTGAGAAAGCTCACGGATGAAGAGTTAGCTTTTATCTCCCAGTCGGCCACCAATTATACTAACCTTGCACAAGTCCATGCAGCCGAAAATTCAAAGTCCTTTGATGAAATTGAGTTTGAAAAGGTGCTGCGTAAGAAGTATGCACGTAAAGATGAGGAGTACGACTCTATGCTGGGGGTTGTTCGTGAGATCCCACCAGAGCTTATTCTTCCTGATAATGTCCTACCTAATAAAGCAGACAAAGCTCTTAAAAAATGAGGTCTTTTTAAAAGCAGTGTCTTCGATTCCAATCTTGAAATGAAATCAAGGGATATTTTTTTTTCTCTTCAAATTCACGGAAGAGGGATTGTTTTTGTTCCCAATAATGCCAGACATTTTCTAGGCTAGAATCATGGCTCCTTTGGAGTTCCAGGAAGCAATTGTTCCATAATATTTCAAACTCTGCTGCTCTCTACTTTGGAAAAGGTAAGTGCCTGTGCCTGGTAGGATCGTGTATGCCTATCTTTAGTGTTTGATGTATTCTATGCAAGTGATTTCACTTTTTACTTTCTCTGTCTTTACGTTCAAAATGACATTGACACATAAGTTATCGATGAGATTATTTAATGAGGAGAGAACATTGGCTCCTGTGTTTTCCTCTTCATTGTGGATACATGCATCCTCTTATTTGAACGTAAGCTTCTCGGTCGTTTGGTTTTTAACAACCTGCCATTCTATTTCTTTTCTAGTAAATTTGAGAATTACGGTTAGGATAATGATTCTTTCATAGAGGGTACCATATGAAATTAATGATGGATGTATTTTAGAAGATAAAATATAAAGTTATAACTATAATTATTAATTAAAATGTAAAATTTAATATTATCTTAAATATATGTATATATAGTAAATATAGTAAATTTAAAATTATCAAAGTTTTCTTTAATATTTTTCACCAATGATTATTAGTGCTTATTTTTCTATCCAAGATTCAATTATCGGTTCAGAATGACAAAAAAAATTCAAGATGATTAAAATGCATGTAGAGTCTATATTACGCCGCGTAGAGTCTAAAGAATCGGTTCCTCGTGGAGAATCCCTATTTTGCGACATAGATTAGAGGACGCAATCACAAGCCCATAAACCGAGAATAAGAATATTATAATAAGTAAATTATTCCACTAAAACAAATGAAATCATTACTGACCATTCTTAGTGCTCGATTGATTCCATTCCCATGTCAAAACTATTGTCCCTTATCTGGGTGAATTTATCGGAAATGCTTGTTGGTTTGAATGTAAGACGGTGGCAAGGAATTTAACTATTGCAAAGCTTTTGAAAGAGGAATTATTGTTTAATGGCACGTAATAATCATTATAAAAGGTGTAGTATGAAATTTTATTATCAATAACTACTCTTCATTTTTTTTTAGTTTGGTTTTTTATTATCATTAATTAATTACTCTTCATTTACCTTGGCATATATGTTTAATAATTATATCATGATATCATGATTTATACTCACGCCTAATCATATTTTTTCTATTTATCTGTATTATAATGAAATATAATATTTAATTATTATTAAAATTCACAATTGGAAAATAAATATTATAATAATATTAAGAATTGAGAAGTAGTAGTTTCAATAATGCAAGGAATTTGTTCCGATTTGTATGGAATGGAGGTCAAGGGGAAAAAGACAAGGGGGTAAGGTGTAGTCGAGCGCCTTTAAGGCGCAAATAACGGGAGGGTTTGCGGCGTGTTCGCCGTTCACGCACTCACTCACTCACTCACTCGCAGAGGATCGACCGAATCTGCTTCTTCTGGTGAGAGTGAGGCTGAGAAGCAGCAAGTGATGGGAGCCGAAAGCTTCTGTAAGAAGCAAAACGAGCAAGTGGAAGTGGAAGTGGCGGAAGCAGAAGCAGAAGCTCCCTTCATTTTGGGTCTCCAGCCCTCTGCCCTCGTTGACAACGTGGCCCACGCTGATTGGTCCTTGCTCGATCAAATCCCCGGCGAACGCGGTGGCTCCATCCCCGTCTGTATTCTAACCCAATTATAATTATAATAATTATAATTATTATGCCTTGCTTTGTTGTTACTCTCTTCAATCAATCAATATCTGTCCCTTTGTGTAGGTTGCAATTGAAGAGCTTGAATGTATACTAAAGGAGGTTATTGAATCTAAATCTAAATATGAATCCCGTGACGCTGATTCTCATTCTCCCATGAAGACTATGGCTGGTGGCAGTGTTGCCAACACAATTAGGGGTCTGAGTAGTGGTTTTGGGATTTCGAGTGGGATAATTGGGGCGTCTGGGGATGATGAGCAGGGCCAGCTTTTCGTCGATAACATGACCTTCAATGGTGTCGACCTCTCCAGGCTCCGCAAGAAGAAAGGACACACTGCACAGGTTTGGTTTCCTCACACTCACATAATCATTGATTCATTGTAACAAATGACTTGTACAAAAATATACGAAAAAGAAAAAACTTATTTTTTAACAAAACTTGGCTTTTCTACCAGTGTGTTTGTTTGGTCGATGCCTTGGGTAACCGTACAATGCGACCCTGTCTCTCAAATGCTGCCAAGGTTCAGGTACGTCAATCACTCTAATTTCTCTCAACCACCTGCTGTTGATGCTTAATGCTTTGTGGTTAGGTTGTCGTTTTAATTTTGTTAAGTTTCCCTTTTTGATGTATACTCTTGTTTTTTTTTTTGTCGTTAGGCAGAAGAATTGGTGAAAGAGGATTTCAAGGGCTCCAAGGTTCACTTCTTGATCAATTAAAATATTTTGGAAATACTAGCGTTAATTATTATCTTGTCCTATATATTTGAATGTTGTTGTTCGTTCTTATTTTATCCATTTTTCATGTTTATTCCACTATAATGTGCCATGAAATGAAAATGAAGGTGCATTTGACTTGTATCCTGTCTCTGCTAACATACTAAAAACTTACTCTTCGATCTGTCCATCCATCTAGGTCTACCACTTCTAATAATATATCATCTAAGGGTTCTCTGTGAACTTAGTTGTTGATATATTTACATTTCAGTGGTTGGTGTTGAGATATGCAATACTCAATCTGGAAGTTATTCAAGCAGCCATTGTTTTGGCCAAACAGGAAGGCCTTCTTGTTTCCTTGGATTTGGCAAGTTTTGAGGTATACTTATACCACTACTCGGAATTTCCCCTCCCCAAAAGTTCTTTTACAAAGGTTTGATGAAAAGAAAATTCAAACTCCTTTCTAATTGGTTTTTCTCCCGCTTGAGCTTGGGAAGTTCGTAATAAGAGTTTTCATTTCTAATATTTCAACTCAACAAAGATTGTCTTGATAAAAGCAAACTCTGATAAAGAGATACTAAATCAGTATCATCATTAGTTAGTCCATACTAATAATTACTGAACATGCTAAAAGAGATCATATTGCCTTCTATAAAATCTCAAATATGAATGGATGAGAGTGCACACGATGCCTACCAATATAAATATAGATATTAAATACAAATATCCAAATTTCATTTTTAAGAAGTCCTTAGCATAATTATTTTTGTATTTCTCACTCGCGATATCTTTATTTTGGCAAGATGGTCAGGAACTTTAAACTGCCACTTCTGAAGTTACTGGAATCTGGGAACATAGACCTCTGCTTTGCCAACGAGGATGAGGCAACTGAACTTTTAAGGTGACTGTCACTAGGATTCAACCCAGTTTTGTATCTAGATTTCATTTATTGAAGATAGAATTTGTTTTCATTTTCCATGTTATTGACTGTCTTATTTTCATTTAATATGTATTCTCTATTTTTCTTTTGAATAATTGATATCAATTGACTTTAACATGGATTTTAGGGGCGGACAGGATGCTGATCCAATAGCTGCCGTAGAATTTCTTTCCAAATACTGCCAATGGGCGGTGGTAACATTGGGCTCTAATGGATGCCTTGCTAAACATGGGAAGGAGGTGTGTAAATTTTTTGCTGTCATTCTATTTTTTGCTAAACATGTGAAGAGGGTGGGGTGGGAGGTAGAAGAAGGGTGTATCCGAAATCTTTCTGCATTTTGTCTGATCTTTCATTGAACATTCCTTATCATCCCTATCAGCAAAGATTGACCAACAGTAGGAGCATGGGACTAGTTTTTTTGCTGGAAATTGTATGCTGTTAACATGATGAATGCAGTTTTAAGCACGTTGTGGTCTAAAACCATTAGGGAAAAGTTCAGTAGTTTTTACTTTCTTGTCACTTAGTCCTCATATCAACTCGCATTCTAGCATTTAGGTGCTGAAAGGATTGACTGGTCACATGTAACTATCATAAACTAAGCTCTTTACATGTCAGATGATACATGTCCCGGCCATAGGGGAAGCAAAGGCAACTGATGCTACAGGAGCAGGGGACCTTTTTGCAAGTGGGTTTTTGTATGGAGTGGTCAAGGGTTTGTCACTAGAAGAATGCTGCAAAGTAGGCGCATGCAGTGGTGGATCTGTCATCCTCTCTCTTGGCGGTGAGGTCACATTAGAGAATTGGCAATGGATGTACAAGCAGATGCAGATAAAGGGTCTTCCCACGCCTGATGCCATGGTACATGCAAAATGAATAGTGGCAACTCCCCCCCCCCCCCCCTCTCCCTCCCTCTTGCTTCTTTCTTCCTTCATTTTTACTCATTTTTGCTTTTGCTTTTTTCTTTCAATTATAGTTTTATTATTCATATCTTACTATCCATTCAAATGATCGCCATAAATACAATTTATGGCCGATTTGACTAATGCATGTAAGGCAAGGTATTTTCATGGAAACACAAGTTGATCCGAGTCTTTAATGTACTTGAGCTTGAGGCAAGTATGAACTGACATTCCTAGTTTAATATTAACAACAAAGTCATGGTTTACTTCAAATTTTATGTCTACATATTTGAACTGCTGAACATGCGTCAAATGTATCATAGATGAGGCTACTCGCTTAAATGCTTTTTCGTATGCTATCATGATACTTTCATACGAGGTTACTTTGTGAATATTGGGTAAGAGGGTGAACTGAAACTGAGAAGAGCGAACCATTGTCACCGACTGGCAAAATATGAACCTTGACGGGTGGATGTTGTTTCACTGCTTCCATGGCATATTTCACCTGGATCGCCCTACCTCCCCGGCCCCGCCGGGCCTTCTCGTTGCCCTGTCCATGTACTGCTCTCAACTCTCCCTCCTTGACTAATGCTGGTATGTAGTTCATCTCATCAGATAAAACACTTAAGCGAAAACAAACAAAAAAAAAACAATGAAACGTGTACACAGGTATGTAACTCTGTTTTATGAACTTTTAACTCGGAAAAAAAAAAGGAAAATAAATTCCTTTTGTTCCCTTCTTTCGTTAGGTCAGAATAATATGAAAATTCAAATATGATATTCTCTTATCTATATATTCAATATGAATTTTTATTTTTTAAGGAGAAATTCTTAATTTCTTTTTTTAATACGTCACCTAACCTCTTGTATTGGGCTTCTTATTTTTCATTATATTTTTATACTACTTTATCTTAATTACCATTATCAAAATTTTGTTGGGCCAACTGTCTATAACTCAAATGTCTTCTATATCTTAAAATTTTGACAAAATTCAATGACAAATAATTGTCTTGATTAATACAATTTATCTTCATAATTTTCTTCACAATTTAAAATATTTCGTTTCCATAATTTATACATATCTTTTATAATTTTAAATATTTTCACTTATGTAATTTTATATTATTATTTAATTTCGAAAATGTGCACTAGATATATACTTGCACTTTGAAATAATCTCGTATGGATATATTAACATCTTTATCATCTACTCAAATATCTTGAATATCTGAAAAATCAATATCTAAAATTGTAAAAAAAAAAAAACCGTCAAAAACTCCTAGTATTTTCCTTTTATTTAAATTTCTTGGAAAATTGATCCTTCTCTTGAAATTTGTACTTGAGACTCGTCACATCACATGCCTCAAAATCAAAATGAAATACGCTGTGATAGCGTATAATAGGAAAAGGAAACTTGATGCTAGCATTTTCATATGATTCAGCTGTTCTTCAGTGGCTACTAATAATACAAACGCAACTCAAATTCCAACTTCATAATTTAGATCGAACATGCTGCCGAAAGCCCGAAACCAACTATTGCAAGGGCACACCGATATGGCTAAAACCAAGATCATGATTTAATCAACTACTTGCCGAGTACATGAAGCATAATGGCATTCTGTGCATGCATTCGATTCTCAGCTTGCGGGAAGACTATTGAATATGGAGCTTCAACAACTTCGTCAGTCACCTCCACCCCTCTTTCCGCTGGTAAGCAATGCATGAAAAATGCCTTTGAACCAGCCACATCCATAAGACTTTGGTCCACCTGCAAAGGGCAGGATGTCATGTAAACACTAATTAAACAACTCAAGCATGTCACAGACTCGCAGCATTTAATAATTGATGAAAATGATAAAGTAAGAGGAAAGGGGGAGGGAGGGCATGACATCCAATGATCCAATTTTTCACAGGCTTGAACAATCAGCTCGACCCTAACTATTTATGAAAACTTATTTCTAACCTTGGATAATAGTGGGAACTACCTTGAAAATAAAAGCGGTGTTCCATGCGGCTCATTCTAAAATCTAAGTATGTGCAAGTCGATAGTTATTATCCCTAAATAGAGAGTCTATTCCCATATAGTCTCTGAACAGCTAGTTAAATAATTTTAGTATCAGTATTATCTTACTATTCATCAATTCAGAACAAGCTATTTCCTTTTTCTTTGTTACAATTGGAGATGCAAGCACTTGGTTATGGGAAGAGGAAAGGTGGCCTGGTAGAGGATCGAACCTCTGATATGAACGCCGAAGTCTTAATGACTTCAGCCTGTGCCTATTAAGTCAAATGCTACCCCAGGCTACTTCCTATTCTACTTGCGAGTGCATACAAAAGTTAAATCTTTTCAACTACAATTCAAACATAGCAGCTATGTCACAAGAACATAAATTTTTTTTTTTTACTGTACCTATAATTGCTGGACCAACCCCACCCACCCCACGTGTACTGTCTAAGCTAAATCCCAGATGGCTTAACCAAAACAATGTCAACCTACAAACTTACCAAAATATGTCTTCCTTTTTTACCCAAAACATTATCTTTTAGGACTAATATTTTATCAAGTACCTGAAATCCTTTAAACACTTCACGGCGATATGCAGCTTCTTCCTTTTGCCCCATGCTGGCCCAGACATCCGAATACACAACATCCGCTCCCCTAACAGCTTCTTTGGGATCATTGGTTATCTCAATCTTGCTGATTCCCGCCTTCCTTGCCTTCTCAACTGTTTTTGCATCCGGTTCAAAACCTTTTGGACACGCACAAACGAAGTGAAAAGGAATTACAGATGCCATCAATAACCATGAGTGAACAATATTATTTCCATCTCCAACGTACACGACCTGACATGTGTATTGCAGAAAATTGTCAGATAACTATTCTCTTACCAATGCCACCAGGAATTAGAAGGAAGCAAACTCTTCAAGACAAGCAACATAAACTAACCTTGGTACCTTCAAACCGACCAATGTGCTCAATCATAGTAAGGGCATCAGCCATTATCTGGCAGGGATGATTGTAGTCTGTCAAGCCATTGATGACTGGCACAATTGCATACTTTGCAAGATCAAGTATGTCCTGCAAAAAAAAAATTAAAAAAAAACGTAACCCATTTATTGATGACAGAAAGATTAATGACATCTATAGAATTGTTATGCTAAGCCCACTAAAATTGTAAGAGACTGCTAATAATCAAAATATTCCTGATAGATACTGTTAAGTCATCTCATCTCAAGGTCTCATGTCGGCATTACATGTAATCCAACAGTACATATCAGAAATAATAAAGCCAGATATCATTCTTCAGTTAGCACCGAAAAGTATCATGATTGCATATTCACTTATTTGCTCTTTCAAGTTATGCACGGTCCACCAAGAAATTCTTATCTACAAGCAATGACAATAATCCCAGCAGCTATTTACGATCAAACTTTATGCATGCTTCTTTCTTTTGCAATTCTATGCATGCATAACAAATCCAATAGGATTCATGACATCCTAAGACCACTGGATTTATTACTCTGTCCCCAAAGTCAGCATAGACTCCTCAATAAACCATGCATCAAATCAATCTAATAGCAGCTATAAAACTAAGCAACTCAAACTGACTAACAATCAGCAGCAGCATACCTGATGAGCAAAAACACGAGCCATGATGATGTCATTATAGCGAGACAGAACACGAGCAACATCGCGAGTCTCCTCTCGCTTGCCCATTTGGATGTCATCGGGTCCTAAATAAACAGCATGGCCACCCAACAGTGTAAAGCCAGTCTCAAACGAAACCCTCGTTCTCATGGACGGCTTAGCAAATATCATCGACATTGTCTTCCCTTCAAAAGGTCGAAATGTCCTGTCCCCTGATTTTAGCAGCGCCTTCACCTCAATGGCTCGATCTAACATCTTCAGAATAGTGTCCTTATCGAAATCATCAATGTGAAGAAAATCTTTCATCCCAACTTTCGCTGTAGTTGACAGCAAAATAAAAACAAAAAAGAATCAAAGTCAGTTAGTTCTTCAAACCTCAAAACAGCTAGTTAAATCTGGAATGCTCCTTAACTAACTAACTAACCAACGAACTTGTACGGTGTTCAAATTTAACACCAGAAAAGAACAGTGCATGCATATAATATAGCGTTTCTTAAACCCTAATTGGATGAAATTAGAATCGGATTTCGGAATTGGATTTATCGAGCTTGAAGAGTGAATAGAAAAGGCGAAGAGCGGGGTTACCAGTGACGGGAGATTCGGCGGAAACAGCGGGAGAGGCGAGGCATGATATTCTGAGTCGAGAAGAAATAGAAATGGGAGAGAGAGAAGGAGAGGAATGGCGGCGATTGGGATTGTGAGGAGAGAGAAAGGATCCAACGGTGCAGTAACAGTGACCAGAGATCACACCCATTTCTTCACCCTACACTCACCGGCGACACTTGCTGCTGCTTGTTCTTTCTTTTCAGTAGTTCACTTTCTCGCTAATACTCCGCAGGAGAATAAAGTTTTCTCTTGCGTTTTTTTTTTTTGGCAAATTTCCTTTTTACCCACCCTACGGCTCAGCCATTTGCTTGTGGTAAAAATAAAAAGAGAAGTTTATCAAAAAAAAAATTAAAAGAGAAAAACACAAATTTAAATTTATCTTTCTTATTTTTTTTGTTATGAATAGAAAGAGAATTTTTAAATATTATTGAAATATCTACTCTATTACAAATTTACAATAACATTGAAGTAAATGTAATAAAAAAGTTTTATTTGTTTTTGTTTTAATCAAGACATATAGAAGTATTCGTCAAAAAAATAAAAAAGACATATAGAAGTAAATGTTTTATTCGATATGATGTGTCAGGTTTTATAAATGTTTATGAACAGATGTGTATATACATAATTTTCACACAATTTTGTTATATCAAATCTCAACCTACGAATAAATCATTAAATAAAAATTTGGTACTCTGAAGAAAATTAGGGTTTGAAATTGGAATCAAATCATTAAATAGAAAGGAATCAAATAATATTTGATTATATTTTGGATCACCAAACTTGAATTTTTTTTCCTTATATTTGAGTCCTAAAATAGTATTGCATAACCATAGCATTACACAATCAACTAAAAGATTGGTTATTTGTTTGATTTGTTAAAATAAAAGCATGGACCACACAAAATGCTTGTTTTGCGTTTGGTTTTAAAATTAGTCATGTTATTGAGTAAAATAAAATAAAAATGGCTTAATTTTTTTTATTTAATAAACTGTGACATAGCTTTTTGCTTGACAGGCATGTAATGAACTTATAGATGTTATATCTCTTTTTTTTCAATTTTGTTTTAAAAGAGTGTTTTTTGTTTTATATTTTATAATTTTAAGATCATATCAACTAAATATTTTTTTGTCTATTATACCTTTATTTTTAATTTATCAATTAATATAAAAAATGAAAATTGTGAAGATAGCTTCGATGGGATTGGGCTTAGGCATAGGGATTCTGGTTGATTTTGTTGCTACGCAGCTAGGATCCTATTGGGCCGGACCTGGGGTCCCCAGCATCTGTCCACTATTAATTAGTAGGCTTTTTCTATTGACACATACATTGGTTTCTAACTACACATACACTCAAATTTAAATACCAAAAATGCCCTCATCGCGTATGTTATTTTTTTTCGTTGTATCGTAATTTTGCGAAACTATTAGTTCCGTGTTACAAATAACATACGCGGAACTATTAGTTCCGCAGGTGTTATTTGTACCACATACACATACAAATAACACCTGCAGAACTATTAGTTCCGCATGCGTTATTTGTAGCGCGGAACTAATAGTTCCGCAGATGTTATTTGTAGCACATGCACATACAAATAATGCCTGCGGAACTATTAGTTCCGTGATAAAAATAACACATGCGGAACTAATAGTTCCGCAGGCATTATTTGTATGTGCATGTGCTACAAATAACACCTGCGGAACTATTAGTTCCGCGCTACAAATAACACATGCGGAACTAATAGTTCCGCAGATGTTATTTGTATGTTGACCCAGTGCGAAAGCCGATTTTAACAAAAGACCACATTTTTTCACATGGAAACAGGCTTCTGAGCAAAACGCAAGACTTTGCCCTGCGCGTCGTGTGATTTTGGCCAAATTCGATCGTTTAAGGGGTCAAAATGACAATTTTGTTATTTTTTTCATTATTTCGTTACCTCGCGGAACTATTAGCTCCGCACTGCAAATAATGTCTGCGGAACTATTAGTTCCGCGTGTGTTATTTGTAGCACATGCACATACGAATAACACACGCGGAACTAATAGTTCCGCAGGCATTATTTGCAGTGCGGAACTAATAGTTCCGCGAGGTAAAGAAACAACGAAAAAAAATAACAGATGCGATGAGGACATTTTACCTCTTATGTATGTGTAGAATGAAATGTATGTATGTGTTAATAGAAATTGCCTAATTAGTATCATGAGTGTCGGCATAGTTGACCCAATGCTATATTTTGCATAAACCCTCTGTTGATCATGTGCTTTCTCTAACCCTCACAAATCTCGTTAGTTACTGAGTTTTAAGACTCCAAATAAGTGAAGCCTTTCCACAAAATCCAGGCAGGTGACAAGCATTGGAGTGGATTTGACTATTTGAGGAAGGGTAAAAACATTTTTGTACTCCACCATTAACCTAAAGGGCTAGTCCTTCTTAATGGTCTGTGTGTCCCTCTTGTAGAACTTTCAATCCTCTCTTAGATTTGACTTTAAAAATTGTGGAGGTTAGGGTGACCGTGCACTGTGATAATTTCATGGTAAATCTATAGCTAATATGTAGTTTAATCTTTTAGTTACAAGTTTTTTGATAATTACAAATTATTTAATTATAGATTAAGATTAACTGATCAACTATGGATTTATTACATATATTTGTTCTGGAATATCGTGGTGCACCACACGTGAATTGCTAATCCATCATTCCATCCTTCCCTCCAACCATAAAAACAACACCAAGAAAGGAAGAAGAAAAAAAGATAAAAACTATAGTAGGTCTATTTGTTTTTATTCGAACTAGATGGTTTATCCGTTCTTCCTCTTAGTTCATATTTTGTAGAGTTTGTATACACTTTCGTGGCACAAGGCACCACATTAATAATCTTTTTAAATGGTCGTCCTTTTTACTTCAATATTTATTTAAAAAGAGCTTGACGTATGTCCAATAACTGTATTTTTCCTGTAATTCTCAAGAGAAAATTTGCAAAGAGAGAGAAAGAGAGAGGGGGGACAGTACATTTTCCACCGAAAGTATGCCCACTTAACTGGAGACACCAGATCGGGGAAAACCTTTGTGGGGCTGTGAAGCCTCTTGCCATATCTATCATTTAAAAAAAAAAAATAATAACAACAATAAAACACAACCACAATAAACCAAGGAGTCTTAGCTTAGTGGTGGAACACTAGGACCCTTGGAGAGATCAACCTGTTGGTAGCAGGATCGATTCCACCCGGGGGTAAAACCATGTCTTGGCTAGTCCAAACCTCTGTGCACGAGTGCAGATTAATCTTTCGTTGAAAGCGTTGGGACACTGCGTGAGATCGGAGTGATCTCCCCTCGAACCAAAAAAACACATCCACAATAAAACTAAGGAAATTGTTAGTAATATATTTTTTATATTTATTAAAACTCATATAGATCCCACCATATATTTGTCTCATTAAATGAGGAATAGACCTATATGATTTATATTCATAAAAAAAGAGCGCTATATGATTTATTGATATCTATATAAATTTCAACAAATAACAAAATTATTGAAAAAGTGTTGTTAAAGAGTATATTGTTAGTATTCTTTAAAAAACTTATTTAAAATATATTATTATTTTAAGGGTAAATTATATTCCTCTACCATAAGAGATATTTAATCATCAATGTTTTTAATTTTCATAAATCTCGTAGTTTTAAAGATAAAATTGTGTTTTTTTTATAAACAATGGCTAAAAAATAAAGGAAAAGGAAAAACAGAAGCAATCTCGGAGTTGGTCTTATATTGCACCTTTGAATCTTACCTTTGTCTGCATTCGAGGTCAGTGGGGGATTAGGTTAAACAGGGACGTCGTACCCCCGTAATCAACGCCTCAAATTCAAATTGAGTAAACTGAAATTTTCATCCTAGAAATTGTAACACGTTATCAAGTTAGTTCTTGAAATTAATGAAACTACAAAAAAGTCCTTGAATTTGAGTTCCGTCCGTCACTTTAGTCCCGGATGTTAGTTCGGTTAATTAACTTTGTCTAAGTGGCTGATGTGGCACGTTAACTGCCACGTAACCTGCCACGTGTCATCCTAGTCAGCGTGAAAGTTTCTTTTTTCCCATTTTTCTCCTTTCTCTCTCCTCCTCACTTTTCCCGTTTGCTCTCAGTTCCCCCTTCTCACGCTTTGTCTTCCCCCTCCCCCTTTCACGCCCTCTGCCTCTTCTTCCCCCTCTCCCTTCTCTTCCCTCGCTTCCTCATTCTCTGCTCCTGCCGGCAACACATCTAATTCTATCTCCATTTTCAGTTTTTCCCCAAAAATTCAAATCTCCAACGGGTAAAACCCGGTGTCAGAGTTTCTGTCAATTTTTACAAAATGTGAATTTTACAAGATAACAGACAATAGCTTCAGTTGTTATGTTGATCTAGTGAGGGTTGAAGTCCGTGCAACACTTGACGGAGTTGGCCTTTTCTTCTTGGTAAGCTTATTTCTCTTACCAAACCAACAACAAGCATGGGATTTTCTCTTGTAAGCATCCAGAGTGGATAGAAGATCCAGTAAAATTGCTTGCTTTCTGCCTTGCCTGGTTATGCCTATAAACCCAAAATAAAGATTATGATTTGGCTAGATATTTTACATCCCCACCACATACTTTTTTATTTTTCCGACCTCTTCCCCTACAAATTTCTAGTTATTATCCATGAAAATTTGTGAAAAAATCACACGATTACAGTGGTTTGGTTGTTAGACTTTCTCCCCCTCCCCCTTCTTCTTCCCCCTCTCTTTTCCCTCACTAATCAATTTTCCAATGATGAGAAATTAACTAAAAGCTAGGAACATTTCTTTTCCGGACAAAATTTGAGTTTAATTTTATCATATCCTTGTAATCAAGTTCTTGAATTATATATAAAACTATAATGTACAGGAATAGTTTTTAAAAACTCAACAACACATTTTTGAATGAAAAGGAGAGACATATATATACCCTGAATACATTGTAAAAAGGGTTTCAAAGAAACGAGAAGCAACGGGAGCGCTAGAGAGTCAAACCGTCGCCGGAGTATCGAAATAAAAGTCACACTACAATCCAACTCCCACGGCCTCTAAGCACAATTCATTCATGCTGATGGAGGGCGTGAAAGAGGGAGGGGGAAGACAGAGGGTGAGAAGGGGGGGCTGGGAGCAACGGGGAGAGTGAGGAGGAGAGAGAAAGGATAAAAATGGAGAAAGAGAAACTTTCACGCTGACTAGGATGACACATGGCAGGTTACGTGGCAGTTAACGTGCCACATCAGCCGCTTAGACAGAGTTAATTAACAGAGTTAATGTCAAGGACTAAAGTGACAGATGGAACTCAAATTTAGGGACTTTTTTTTGTAGTTTCCTTAATTTCAGGAACAAACTTGATAGCGTGTTACAATTTCAGGGACAAAAATGACGGTTTACTCAATTCAAATTACTTCAAAAAAACAAACGTTGATGCGATGACATCATATTACATATTTTTAGTTTTATTTTTAGAGAAAGAGGAATGTAATTATATTATTTGATAAAAAAAACTGACAAAAAAATTGTGATAAAATGTATAATAAATAGTTATGATTTTACACTTTATTTTTTGAAATATAATTTAGTTTTTTTTTTGGGTAACTTGAGAAAATTAAATATAATTTAGTTTAAAAGAGTTTAAAAAACAAAAGCAAGACAAAGATTAGAATATCATGATAAAGTTGTCAAAAAGATATCATGATAAAAACTAAAAGGATAATAAAAAGAGAGAGAAAATAAAGTAAAATTTAGTAAAAAATTTACACATAATCTATTTTTTAAAAATCAATTTCTATATATCAATTTTTTAACATTTAAAAAAAATTATATTGAGATGTTAAAAAATAAAATAGTAATAGTCTTACACTCCTACAAGTCCATGTGAAATGAAAATGGTGAAGAGATAGGAGAAATGTTTATCATGCACAAGACTCCAACTCGATATCTTATTTAAGAGATTTGAGCCTTATTTTCACTTGGGTTAACACAATTCAAATCAATGGTTCGAATTGTGTTTTTATGTATATATTTTATGTGATTTTCTTTTTTATTAATTATAGTCTTAATCTAAACCATTAATTGATTAAATATTTTCATTTTGTGTGTACACTTAATAAAGTACTACCTCTATCTCTAATTATAAGAGATTTTTTACAAGTTTGTTTGTCCTTTTTTATAAGAGACTTTTGAAAATGTGTCATGCATTAATTAATTTTTACCCAAACTATCCTTATTTATTGGAAGAAATAGGTAGTAATACATTATTAAAGACAATTTTAGAAATACAGTTTAAATTATTGACATATTTAATGCTATTAACCATATTAACTAACTTTTTTGATAAAAAAAATTGGATAAAAACTTCTTATAATTAGAGACGGAGGTAGTAGTTAGTTTGACCCGGAGGTAGATGTGTGTATCTAAAATCTACGGATGATGGGTTTCAACCGTACAGTGCACTTTTGTCTGAAAAACCAAATTGCATAATTGCAACATTAAAGGAAAAAAAAAAGAGAAAAAAAAATGGAGAAAATCACTTCTTCTCACGGATAGCACGGAGGATGGATAGGGCAAATAATTTTACCCACCACACACCTTTTTCCACGCCCATGCTAATGGTGCATCTGACCTTAATAAAAGGGGGTCCATGCTCCATATGGTGGGCCCCGCGTGCACGTTCCACTGTGATAGTGACTCCTGAGGTTGTGCTTCGTTCTACTTCGCTCCGCTTCTAGTACCACTACTGTTATTTGCTATATTCACCAGTCCAGGCCCAGTGGCCCACCCTCTCTCTCTTCTTCACCCCTCTCTTCTCTTGTTTTAACTACCTCGCCGGCAACCCTCCAGTGTTACCTTTTCTCTCGCATTTATTCCATCACCATGGAGAAAATATTATAATTATAATAATAACAACATTATTATAGTATCTCTTTTCTCTTTTTTCTTTTTAAATAGAGCTTCCTATATATCAAACACATACACTCACTTAACCCCATAAACACGGACAGAATCTTTATTTGCTTCAACACAATCTGAAAGAGAGACATCCCACGGGGCATTATTAAGATTTAATAAGAGCAAGGCAGGGAGAAAAAAAAAGGAAGAGAGAATAGAAGAGACAGAACAGAATGGTACTCAAGCATCGTTTCTTTCTGGTTTTCTTAGTTCTCTATGTGACAGCACTAGAGAAGGAGATCGTACACCACGTAGGAGCAGATGAAGGTGTGTTTGTGAAGACAAGAGGAGTGCAGCTTATGCTGAATGGGAGCCCCTACTACGCCAATGGCTTTAATGCCTATTGGCTAATGTATGTTGCCTCTGATCCATCTCAGAGAAACAAGGTCTCTTCAACGTTTCAAGAGGCTGCAAACCATGGACTCAACATAGCCAGGACTTGGGCTTTCAGTGATGGTGGATATAAACCACTCCAATACTCTCCTGGATCCTACAATGACGAAATGTTCCAGGTTAATTAATTACTCTTCAATCTCCATCTCCATTTTTTTCAATCATGTTGAACTTATTACCCCCCCCCCCCCTCCCTTTTCAAAAAAAAAAGGAATTGTTTTTTTGACCCCAGTTGTACACTTGTAATAGATAGTAGTGGTTGTTATTATTTCCCATTTTTATTTACTCTGTCTTATTGGATTAAAAATAAAAGGGGTTGGACTTCGTAATAGCTGAAGCCAGAAGATATGGGATCAAGCTGGTTTTGAGTTTGGTGAATAACTATGAGAACTTAGGTGGAAAGAAACAATATGTGGAGTGGGCAAGGAGTCAGGGCCAGTCCCTAAATTCCGAAGACGATTTCTTCACAAATCCTGTGGTTAAGGGATTCTACAAAAACCACATCAAGGTAAACACTTATTCTCTCTTTATTTTTGTTTTTCCTATTGCCATAATTACAATGTATGTTCAATAGGATAGGACGGTTGAGGATCTTGACATAAATTTATATACATTTTATAATAATTTTTTATCAAGGAAAAAGAAGATAAGTATTATAAAATATGAGGCTTCTTACATTCCATTGAAATTGTTATTATATAATGTAGAAGAGTGAAAGCAGAGGGAAGAATCAAGAAAATTAGTGAAGGACAAATTCTCTCATTAAACGACAAATCGCTTTTCCAAATATCATGCTTCTAACCACTTTAATGTCGTTAAACTTGCTCTGAGCTTAATGAATTCCCACTTAATATTTCGATCAAAATGCTGTTCCCACCTAATAGGTGTCACGCGTGACACCAGTAGAGTTTTAAAACAACATTACAGATCTAATAATGGAGTTTTCATTTGTGTTACTATAGAGTGTACTTACAAGACGTAACAGTCTCACTGGAGTTGCTTACAAAGACGACCCGACTATAATGGCTTGGGAGCTTATGAATGAGATTAGATGCCCCTCAGATCAATCAGGAAAATCGGTTCAGGTAAACCATCTTCGGCTCGTTACTGTGTGTGTGCGTGAGACAGAGATCTGAATCTTGTTATTATTTTTGTCATCAATACTCACCATATATGTTTTGGTAAATAGAAAAATAAAAATGTAAATACAACTTGTTTTTACTTTGGAATCATATACATTTCGCTACACATAACTTTTTTTCATTTTCACTTTACTTTTCGATTTTCACCTTTTCTTTTCTACTTCAACTCATGCAGTTTGGAGTTTTACACTATTAAATAGTTGTTTGATTTACAATTGGAAACAGATAGAACTTCTTCATTTTATCTGCTCCATTTCAATCAATTGTAAGGACTTTTAGGTTCATATTCAAATACTCTTTCTATTCAGGTTAGGTCTGCATAACCTATGAAATAACAGAGTAAGGAAAGCATAATTCGTCTTAAAGCCAAATTAATATTTGGTGTGCTTCTGGTACATTAATTGCATATAGACAGAGTTAACTATTTTGCTACTCTAACTTTTATACATCGGTTGCAACTACAAAGCAAATATACCTTAAATTGCATTTAAAGACGGAAGGCATAGGAGTACTCCTATATATTTTGCAAAAACTAACTACATTTCATATGATTTTTTTTTCAAGAGGGAAAGCGTAGGATTATTAAGAATGAGTGGTTGGATTTAAGAGGTTAAATGCATTCACTTTTTATTTTTTATTTTCTTTATAAAAAATTATTACAGAGATATTTAAGAGGATATAATGTTACTTTTAAGTAATTAGAATCATGCTTATTGAAAAATGGACGATGACAATAGACAAGACTTCGATTTTAAAAACAAAATCAGATAATTTTATTTTATACTAAACATTGGAAGAGGTAAAAAATTGGAGTTCTTTTTCCCTTTTGATGACAGGGTTGGATTACTGAGATGGCATCTTACTTGAAATCAATCGATGGAAACCACTTGCTTGAAGCTGGTTTGGAAGGTTTCTACGGGCAGTCAAAGCCAGAGTCTAACCCTAACTTCCAAGTAGGGACAGATTTCATCGCAAACAACCAAATCCCCGGCATTGATTTCGCAACACTACACTCCTACCCGGATCAATGGTTTGAATTCTTATTTCAATTCTTGTTTTTTTTTCCCTATAAAATCAGAAGGATAAGATTTAAATCAGCTAAATGTGCGGGGTGCATTTTAAAAAGTAAAACATAAAAAAAAATAGTTTTTTATGGGAAAAAATAAAGTTAATTAAATCTAATTCATAATTTTTTTTATCAAATCTAATTCATAATTTGTTGTTCATGTACCAGTACTTTGTCAAAACGTCAATTATCCCTTTCACTTTTTTTTTGGTCGAAAGTCAATTATCCCTTTCATGGTTTAATTTTGATGCATTTCTAGTATAAAATACTAAAATAGTTTTATAAGAATAATATGATAGTGTCATTTTTTAAACAAGATTAAGTCACTCTCAAGATAGAAATTTTAATGTAAATAAGTACATGAAGGAAATCTGAAAGGAAATAATTTTAAAATATAAGCATCTTAATATGTTAAATGAAACTTTTACATGAAAAGAATAATGTAATTAATAAGTTATGAGTTTTTAAAAATGAAGAAAGTGCTATATAACGTTAAAATTACGTGTTATTATAAAGACAAAAAGATGATCAGTAGGACAAAAAGATCATAGCTACTAGAGCTGTCAAAACGAGCCAATTCGGCCCACACGAGCTGGCTTGGCTCGAGCTGGCAGATAAATGAGCTGAGTTGAGCTGGTTCAAATTTTTTAAGGGCCAGAAAATGATCAGCTCGGCTCGGCTCTCCCCGAACTCGCGGGTTACTCGAGCTGGCTCGCGGGCTGAATCAATAAAAAAATATTAAAAATGATTAAAAAATATTTAAAAATGATTAAAAAAATTAAAAAACTAAAAAAAACTAAAAAAATATTTAAAATGATTAATTTTTAATTTTTTTTTTATTTTTTAGTATGGCTCGCGAGCCAGCTCAGCTCGTGACGAACTGACTCTCTTCAGCTCGCGGGTTAAATGAACTGAGCCAAAAAGACCCAAAGTTAAACGAGCCAGCTATTTAGTAATTCTTTTAGCCCACGAGCCGAGTTAAACCGAGCCAAACTGGCTCGCAAGTCACAGCTCATTTTGACAGCTCTAATAGCTACTCTGCATTACAATTGATCCTGACTTCACTGGAAACAAGAGAATAGAGGGGAATATTCAGAGATTTCACCAATTCCATGCCCCTCACTCACGTCACACTCACACTCTCTAATCTATTATACCCCATATTCCTCATACAATTCTTTTTTTTTTGGTCAAAGGTCTTTTTACTCAGTTGCTTCTCCTTGGGCCTTGGCTCCTTGAGTGTTGGGTTGGCTGCCAAGTGTCCATTTCCGTTACCCAACTCAGATGCTGTTTGACCAAAAAAAAAACTCAGATGCTGTATTTTCTCTGTATCTACCCGAATGCCTAACATACATTAAAACTTTTTTTTTTGGTCAAACATTAAAACTTTGTTTAAACAATCCCATGCTCATGCTATTGTTAGCTAGGTATTTCCATTAGTGCAACATAGACTGCTAATGTTGATTATTACCATTGCTATTATTTATGACAAAGCTGAATTGGTTCGTTTACTTTCCATGAGCAGGCTATCGAGTTCAGGTTATGAAGACCAAATCTCTTTCTTAGGTAGGTGGCTCAATGAGCACATCCAAGATGCACAGAACACCCTTCGCAAGCCACTTCTATTTGCGGAGTTTGGCATTTCCACTAAAAACTTGGGTGGTGCTAACTCAACACCGAGGGACCAGTTTTTCAACACGGTGTATTTAGCCATATACTCATCGGCTAGTGGTGGCGGGGCTGCCGTTGGTGGCTTATTTTGGCAACTTCTTGCAGAAGGAATGGATTCTTTCCGTGACGGTTATGAGGTGGTCTTGGGTGAGAGCCCCTCAACGGCTACCTTGATTGCTCAACAGTCTCAAAAACTAAACAGAATCCGCAAGATGTACGCCAGGCTCAGAAACATTGAGAAATGGAACAAAGCAAGGGAAATTAGAAGTTCACAACGGCATGCTTCTGATGGCGGAAACTGAGGGCAGAAATCAGAATGGTCTATTTAATTTCCGTTACAGTTTCACAAGTCAAAGTGTCCCATCTACAAATGCTATATATATAATCTTATAGGTATAATTGATGATTCTCATCAGCATATAACGGCTGATAGAAATAAGGAATAGCTTTTATTTATTCAGAAACTGATAAGTTTTTTATATGGAAAGCAACGTGTTATTACAAGCAAGCATTTCAACTACGTGTGTCAGTGTCTGCGAGTATAACTATTGGAGTACTTAAGATTGCTGTGCCTAAACTCTAGAAAGGCCCATTGGATAATTTGGAGTGCTTCAGATAACTGTTCCATCTTTAATTGTTGCATTCTTCAGTATAATCGTGATGCCCGACCTAATGTAGAATCCTTCCTTGGTTCTGTCTGCTTCTTGAACACCCTGAGAAGTCAGCATGTTTAAATCAGCGGAAAAGTCTAGATAATAAAATACCAATAGTCAAAATCTTTATCTTAAGCCGCAGATTCTGAAAGCAAGATCTTGTTAAACTGCACTTACTTCGGCATTTGCAATTATCACATTTCTTCCGATCTTGGCATTCTTGTCGATTATACAATTCCTTAAAGAAAAACATTCCCAGAATGAAATTAGCAGAAATAAGAAATGGAGGGCACCATTTAATTTTTATGACATGTACATTGGTAAGAATGGCTTAGCTTGGACTGTTACGTGTTCTTCTGGAATCCAGATATGGGGGAATTCTTTATGAATCTAAGTAGTTTTTTATGTGACATAATGGTACCTGATTTTGGTATTTTCTCCAACACCAATAGGAACCTTTCCTTCTGCCAGCAGAGATGCAATTTCAGACTCGGTTTGATAGTAATCAGAACCCATCATCATGGTATCCTGGATAGCAAAATCCATTAGGGCTCATATGAGGCCAACTGGAGATACTCTTCCTATAAGTTGTTTCAGAGTTAAACAAGCACCCTGATCTGTTATGTCCTCCCATGCCAGACTCTACTCTACTGTCTTTTAGAAACAGTTAAAATTAATTCCTATAAATTGGCAAAAGAAATAGGAAGAGTGATAACTGAGAGAGGTGAAGTTTTAATGTATTCAACCCCTGAGAAAAAAATTTGGAGGTCATGGATAAATTTGTGAATGATGCAATTTTCCCCCTTTCCCCACCAGTTTTAGGCGGTACAGACTCGTCACCCCCCATCACCAAAAATACCAAAAAAGTGACAACTACAAAAAAGTACAAATGTGTACCTGAAGCTCCACACCAGACTCTAAACGTGATCGCACTCCAACAATAGAATGCTGAACACTACACTCCCTCAAGAAGCAACCATGAGAAATAATTGCGTCCACAATCTATTGAAACAAATCCATAATTCTTAAGAGTAATATCAACTACAGAAATCAATCAAGCAGTCATATCCAGCACAAATTCCATTGTAAAAGCTGGCTGTCATACCTTGCATTTATCTACTTTAGTGGGTGGTAGGAATCTTGGGGAAGTGTAGAAAGGTGTATTTGGATCATAGAATTCAAATTTTGGAGGCTGCATGTAATGGCACAATTGATCAGTAAATTTACTACATTTTTTCCTTATGAATGAAAACTTACTCCATACACTTTTTCTCAGTGGCATTATCAAGTGGGAGATTATCAGCAAAAACTTGGGTACTATACAATTAAGGCCAGTAAAGTGTGAAAGGTTCCCTAGTTCTGCAGCAATATGTGATACTTTTCCTCATCTGTGCAGATTTTCATTTGTTTTAAAATTGAAATATGACCAACTTTCATTTCTGGAGTTTATAAATATAATTACCCACCCACTGGTTTGTAGTTGAACTTCTAACCATGCAAACATTGGCTGAATCCTGAACTTTAGAAACATGAACCAAAATCAAAAGAAGTTACAGGATAGTTAAACAAACTTGTTCTGTTAGGGCCAGATTTGCATCAAAGAAGGACTTTATGGTTCCAATATCTTCCCAGTAGTCATTGAACAAATATGCCTGAGAATGCAAATAGAAACAGAAACATGAAGTTAGTTACTGGTAAACCTAAAGAAATTATTTTTATTAGCATTCAAAGATTGTAAAGAAGAACAGCAATACGAATATTCCCTTTCACCTGGACATTGTGCTCTCCCACAGCAGATGGGATAATTTCAGATCCAAAGTCATTGCACACAGAATTGTTCCATCTTAATAGATGCAGCAGGGTATCAATTCGAAACACGTAGACACCCATGGATGCAATGTAAGGATGTTTCTTTGCTTCTTCTGGAGATAACCCTAGGAGCGTGGTATCAACATGCTGCAGTTACTGGCGATGCATTAGCTAGAAAACAACTAGATTAAACGTACTTGCAATTATTCAGGTAAAAGGGATATAGGAAAGTCTAATACACCATTGCCTTCAGATCTGATCCCTTAGGTTTTTCTGCAAACTGTATAATCCGTCCCATTTTATCAATTTTCAACAGCCCATAGTCTGATGCACGGCTACATGACAGTTAAAATTTTGATCAACTCCAAATGCAATTCAATATATAACTTAAAAATTGATATTATTGTTAGTGAAAGTTTTGCCTCTAGCAAACAAGGTGGTGTGCCTTCACTGTAAAGGTTCACGCAGACATATACCTGTCATCCATGGGCACACATGAAACTGTGATATCAGCATTGGTGTCAATATGTTTCTGCAACAACAGTCCCCATCAAAATCACCATTAGTTTTATATAAAAACCAAAAACAGGGTAGTGGTTGTAATCTCAGATGAGAAATTATATCAATTTTACCTTTACAAAGTCCATATAGTTCATTCGGTAAAGATGATCGCCAGAAAGTATCAGTATATGCTCAACATTCTTCTTGTTCTTGGCATCCTGCATGATGATAATCCAGACACATTGTATATACTCAAGACCAAACCAATATTTTCAGCAAATTTGCAACACCACAAGATTTTAATGTTTACCTCAAAAACCCATATAAATTGCCTCACAGCATCAGCTGTCCCTTGGAACCATTTGTTCCCTGCTTCTCCAGGTGTTTGAGTGGCAGCCAACACCTGTGTGTAGTGTAATGTAATTATAATTCAATGTTACAATATTTCCTAGAAGACAATAATGAAATCTCACTTCCTTTTAAATGATTACCAATCACCAATAATAATATACAAGTAACTAACTCACCTCCACAAAACTGTCTGTACTAAAAGCCATGCCACCATTTCCAAAATTGTAGGAGCGGGACAGGTGGCGGTTGAGGGAGAAAGAGTTGAACTGCGTCAAGATGAATATGTTATTGATGCCGCTGTTGATGCAATTGCTCATAGGGATATCTATGAGCCTGTAACACCCTCCTATTGGAACCTGCGAGTTTAACTAAAATAAGAAACTCTGCATAATCCATATGCAATTACTTTTTTTTTTTAACAGCATATGTTAATAATCAGTATATTATGTTAATATGTTAATAGAAAGATTCGAACTCATAACCTCTTATCACTCTAACTCCAATGTATGCAATTACCGTTCACTAGTAAGTAACCAACACATTCGAAAGTCGAAACAAAGAGAAAAATGATACACTACATACCGCAGGCTTGGCTCTTCTGCTAGTAAGAGGAAATAGGCGAGTTCCAGCACCTCCACCCAATATGATGGAAGCAACCCTTCTCGGGTCTATTCTGGGAACCTCAAAAGAGGGTGCCTCCTGGAATGCCTGAAATAAAAAAAAACCCAAGACCAGAACACTCACCGTGAATTTTTCTTTCTTTCTTTCATTATTATGTTTATATTATATGTGTTGCATTAAGAAATTTACCATGTACTCTTCGTTGTTGATGCCTGAAGTGTGAACGGCGTGTACAACTCCAGTTCTGGGCTGCTTGAAGTTTCTGAGATTCATGTGGGTTTGTGAAGTCTTGCATGATTGAATACTCCAAAATCTCGTGCTTGGACTTAGACTTCCCCTTGTAGTCTCACCCCAGAAATCAGTGCTGTTTCTGGTTCTCCCAACTACTCCTTCACTGTGTTTGACTATATTGGCATTGAGAGCTGCACAAGTTGAATCCATTTTTTTTGCTGGATCAACCACCAAATCAGAAAACCTTTTTTCAATTTTGGGTGTAGTAATTTTCTGGTCAATTGAACTAGGACTAGTGGTGAGTCTTTTCGGTTTCCAATACTGGGTAAAAAGAAACGTGATGATCCTAGCAATAGGGGTGGTGTAGTGGTACTGTGGAGAGGGGAGAATGCATTGAATTTCTATGACGAGGCGAGAATTGGCGACTCACGAGAAGCCTGCTGCTGAGTCTCTCTATCACTGAGTCAGCAGCGGCTACAAATTTCTATGACTGAGTCGGTAACACTAACACTGACCCTTCTTCCCATTATATGACGTGTTTGTTTGTTGAGGAGGGATCTCTTTACTTCTGCAGTAATTTTGGTTAGAATTATTTTGCTTAATAAGTCATTATAGATATTAAATTTTATCAATTTAATTATTAAATTAAAAATTTTTATTGAGTAGATCAAGTCTGTAAATTTTCATAAAATTTGAATAATATTTGATACTTTATCCATTAGTACTTATATTTTAAAATAAATATTATACGTTAAACCAAACTTAGTAGATAAAGTATCAAATACTATTTAAATTTTATGAAAATTTATAGACCTGATTTACTTGATAAAAACTTTTAATTTAACGATTGAATTGATAAAATTTAATATTTATAATAAATTATTAAACAAAATAACTCTAACTAAAATTACCTCGAGAATAAACAGATACCTCCTCTTGTTTGTTTGTTTGTTTTTATTTTTTTCCATTTCGTTTCTCTTGGTGCCTAACTAATTATTGCCAGTGGACTCGGCGTCTCTGCATGATTGATTTCCAATACTAGTTGTTAAACTAGGTGCTCTTTTTATTGTTTAAAAAATGTAGTATATCGACAATACAAAAATAATAAATGCTAATCAGTGTCCTGAATAAGGGCTAAAAAATAAAATAAAAAAATTATTAGAATTTGGAATAAATATCTACTAAGGGATAAATTTGGAATAAATTTTTTTTTAGCTGAAATCAATAAAATTTAATGTAATTAACCAACTTTCTTAATTAACGTGATTCAATTTTTTTTTTATATTCGAATCCGGAGGAAGTATCACTTTTTTAGTTGTATTAAAATGATTTTCACATTAAAAATTTAAAAATATAAAACATGATCTACTTTCCATCTCTACATTTTTAACACAAGACCCTTTTTAGTTGTATTAAAAGAATCCTTTTCATTTATCTGATTTCTTTTAACAATACAAAATTCATTCACGGTCACGGCACTTTAAATGACGATTCACGTGTTAAAGACCTACAAGTCGTTCCATTGCCCGACAACAAGCAACCGTTCAATAAGTAATAAGACAAATTTGATGCACAGAAAAATAAAATTGAGATTCTCTCTATTTTGGTTTCTATTTTTTTATTATTATATTTTTAGAGAAATAAATAGAATAAATAACACCCATGTATCATATTTATGTCATTTATTTTCTCTAAAAGTATAATAATTGAATAGATAAAGCAAACAATAAATGGAAAGGATCCTATCTCACGAAAAATATGGATTGCAATTCTTTCCTTATCATAGGATCGTCTTATTTATTTCATAGGATCGTCTTATTGAAGGGGAATTTTTTTCCATAAACTCATCACAATATATTATTAAATTTAATTTTGCTGTATTTTGAACAAATTTGATATTGGTATATGTATGAATCTGTTTCTTTTTTAAGTAAGAAATATTTTGGAAAACAAAATGTGAAAATAATTGATTAAAAATAATGTTGATATTTAATAATTACATTTTTTTAATAGTATCTGTGTATGCACCATATTATAATTTCAATTTTTATTTTCTAATTAAGGCCATAATTTTATAGTTCATTTTTGAAAATACGACCATTATTTTAAGGTAACCAAATCTATGCTAATGTATCAACGTTCGTTGGTTCGACTGGCAACTGCAGTTGGTCTTTATCTCAAAGTCTCGTGTTTGAGCCTTGGGATTGATAAAAAAATGGCGGTGGGAGGGCTAATGTATTCATCAACAACAACAACAACAATTTAATAAGTTTAATTATGTCAACAGTTACAAAAATAATACATTTATTAAATAATACTACATTCGGTTCCATATATAAGAGAATTTAATGTTATTTTCTTAGTCCAAATTATAAGAAACATAAATTCATTTTAAATACATCAATTGTATAAAATTCCCTTTATACCTATTGGAGAAAAAATAATATGTTTGGGAATTAGGAGTGATCTAATGTCATTAAACGTATAAGCCACAATTTTAATAATTTACTGTGAGGGGTAGTCTTGGAATAAAGTTTATATTAATTACAACTAACTCATTTAACTATTTTTTATTAGTCTTCATGAATTAAGTATTTATCTCTTATATATGAGACCGAAAGTAGTATGTTAACAAATGACTCAATATAACACTCCTACAAATATAAAACTTTTTTGTTTACAGAAAAATCAAAAAAATATTAAAACTAGTATGTGTGTAAACTGTGAAGCAACAAATGTTTAGTGAAAAAATGCATGCTGTATTGATCATTCAAGAAATTAAGAAATTTTAGAAGCGGACATTATGTGCGGCCAGGGATAAACGGGAGAGACATGTTTTTGTTTTTGTGCATGCTGTGTGTCATATTCCATGTGACGGGGAGATCTTTAAGGAGGTGATGGCATTAGTTATTAATTGCTTTTATTACTATGCGATTCGGCAGCTTTTTCGGTCTTTGAATGCGATAATGACGCACGGAATATACAGAGCGTCCTACTCCTTTCCTCCCCAGCCAATAATATAGTAGTACTAATACTAATAATAAACGAACGGTTGGTGCTTCTCAAAGTTTGGAACCATAAATGATTTTTTTTTTGGTCAACTCCATAAATGATGAACTAGAAGCATCCCATAGCGTATGCAGTCTGGCCGGGTATGGACTTTCAATGGGCTTGGCCATCTCTCTCAACAGGCCCGGATCAGCCTCTATAGGATCTCACTGGGACCCAAAAGCCCAAGTTATTCGCAGGAGTTTGGACTTGGGAGTCACTCCATTTTCTTTGGCAATTTCTATCTACACATACATATTTTTCTATCAACACATACATGCTGCGGAACTATTAGTTTCGCAGGTGTATTTTTTTTCGGACACACACATACCGCGGAACTATTAATTCCGCGGGTTGTAATTCACCACGGAACTAATAGTTTCGTGCGTTGTAATTCAATTCGGACACACAAATAACGAATAAAAAATGCTTGCGGAACTAATAGTTCCGCAGTGAATTACAACCCGCGGAACTAATAGTTCCGCGGTATATGTGTATCCGAAAAAAAATACATTTGCAGAACTAATAGTTCTGCAGCATGTATGTGTTGATAGAAAATCATGTATGTGTAGATAGAAATTGTCTTTTCTTTTCTCCCTGCTAAACCAAACAAAGCCAGTTGACCAAAAAAAAAAACCAAACAAAGCCAGTAGGCACTGTTAACAATAAAATAATAATAAAATAAAAGAAAACGAAAAACCCCAATTGCTAAAACCCTAGAAACTAGAAAGAGAGAGGGAGTGGAAACACAGAGGGAGAAGAGGAAAGATGAGACCTTTGGACGAGAAGGAGACGAGCGCAGTGTTCGAGAAGCTGTTCAAATTCGTGGGCAACAACCTCAAGAACATCGTCGAGAACCCCTCACACGAGGGACCCGATTCGAACCCGGGTCGCTACTGCTTCCGCCTCCACAAGAACAAGATCTTCTACACCAGCGAGTCCCTCGTGAAGCGAGCCACCAACATCGCCCGACCCAACCTCGTTTCCCTCGGCACCTGCATCGGCAAATACACCCACGGCGGAAACTTCCACCTCACCGTTCAAGCCCTCAACTTGCTCGCCGCAAATGCCAAGCACAAGGTGTGGCTCAAACCCCAGTCTGAGATGTCCTTTTTGTACGGAAACCACGTCTTGAAGAGTGCACTGGGTAGGATCACTGAAAACATTGCTCCCGGTGATGGGGTTGTGGTGTTTTCCATGGCTGATGTGCCTTTGGGTTTTGGGGTCGCTGCTAAGTCAACACAGGATTGCAGGAAGTTGGACCCCAATGGTATCGTCGTGCTGCACCAGGGGGATATAGGAGAGTACTTGAGGATGGAGGATGAGCTTTGAGGGTTTTTGAAATTTGACAAGTGTGTAATTGTTGTATGGGATATCTTCGTGTTTATGTAAGTGGGTCTTTGTTTTTTTTTAAGATTGATTCTCAATCATCTTGGAATCTCATGAAATTTTGTAAGGTATTGCAGTGACTATGGTTTATGGTTATATCTCCCACCCCTTCAATTACATTATTTACTATAAGGTTATCTTACTTTCTATATGATATGATTTTTGTATATGCTCTTTTTGCCCCCTGAGATTGCTTTCGATTATCAGATTCCTCTTTGGTGCCTTGATTGTGACTGGGAATCAGTGTAATGTTATGGGTTGAGGAATAATTATTTCTGAGAATAATGATTTGTGAAGGAATCAGTTCAATGTCTACTTTGTTTATATTTGCTTATTTGCTTATAGGTCAGTCTGTTATTCTTTGGGAATTGGTAAATATATCCCAGTTTTTTGCCATACACCCCACATTTATTCAGGAAATTACTATTATACCCTCATTGTATGGGTTTTTTTTTTTTTTGATTTCGATTCTTTTCCAGAAACTGGCCATACACCCCCAGTTTCCGGAATACAGATTTGCATTCCGGAAACTGGAGTTTCCGGAATACAAATTGTATGGAAACTGGAGTTTGCAAATTTGCTTGCATTCCGGAAACTGGATTTTCCTGGAGTTTCCGGAATGTAAATTTTTCCTGGAGTTTCCGGAATGCAAAAATACATTCCGGAAACTGGATTTTCCTGGAATTTCCGGAATGTAAATTTTTCTAGAGTTTCCGGAATACAAATTTACATTCCGGAAACTGGAGTTTCTGGAATGTAAATTTTTCCTGGAGTTTTCGGAATGCAAAAATGCATTCTGGAAACTCAGTTTCCGGTAACAACGCGAAATTGAAAAAAAAATTAAACAAATCAATGAGGGTATAATGGTATTTTCTTTTTTAAATATGGGGTGTATGTCCAAAAAAATTGGTGTATTTACCAATTCCCTATTCTTTTTCCTTTTTTATTTGAAGGAGGGCCCAAGGTCCGGAAGAGAAACAGATCGATAGTCCTACAATGGGACTGGTTACGAAAAGAATACACGAAAATGTTCTCCTCATGTTCAAGTCTTGTAAATGAAAAAATAGGCAGAGTGAGGTTGGTTCGACTCAAATTAGATCTATATCTGCCAAAAAAAAAAACGGTGTGGAATTGATGTTAGTACTTTTTTAATTTCTAATAGAATCCGAGTAAGGCAACTTACCTTAGTTTAACTGGTATATAGTTGGCTGTGATTTAGTCCCAACTCCCATCAAAGAGTTATATTCATTTCTCCAATTTTAGCCCTGCTCGCCTCACTGTAGTCCTTGCTATCATATCTTCACTTTCATTTCATGTTAATATGTTATCTTTGGCTATTATATAAAAATTCAGTAACATGGAACTAAGGCTTCTGATGGCTGATGCCATGCTAGAACCAAATGAACTCAGCTTCTAAAGTTTGTCATTTCTTCTATGTTCTCATTCTTTTTTAAAAATCAATTTCTGTGTTCTTATTTGTGTTTAAAAACTAAGAGATGAGATAATCACATCAAGATCACGAATAAGGGGCCTTACAGATGTCAAACGAGCTGTTGTCAGCTCTGTTGAAAGTTATCCAGAATAACCCTGTTATGTACAATTTCTCCTGTAAGGACTTCATCAGGATTAAGTTTGGATTTCTGAACAGGTTAGTTTCTGTTGTAACTTGTAAGAAGTTTATCTCTTTATTGTTATATTTAATTTAATAAAAGAAAAATTTCTTTATCCTTTGTGGCAATGACATTCTTCATTTTCCCTTACCTGCAAAGTTATATCTACATATACAGGAGTGGAGGTAATATAGTGCCTACTGTGAAACTTCTAAAAGTGAAAACTGACCTAATCATTGTAAGTATTCTATATTATGATGGTACAGAAATAATACATGCATTTATGTAAATAGTTTAATTGAGAACGTATTTAATAAACGCTTAACTTTGCTGCCTATAAGATCCTACACGGCTCGAAGGGATTAGACCCTGTACGTGTGCGGGGATACCCTGCTCTAGACAAAAACGCTTATTGATAAGTTTATTTGAAGAAGCATCAAAATCAAGTGCATTGGCACTCACCAAAAAACAAATCAAGTGCATTGGATGGCCAAGAATAGTATCTGTTACTTGTGGAGCTGGTTACACAATGGCACGTTCTGAGTCTGGCAGGGATGTATGTAGCAGGGGATGGTCTTGTCTCCATCTTGACTATTTTTTTGGCTTGTGTGTTTTGTCACAAGTCTCATCTTGCAAGGTTTGTGTTCTGATGTAGTATTAGATTCAACTTCTTGAGTAATGGCTAGTTTAATTACCTAATTAGTTAATATGACTTTATCGGTGGTATATATAAAAATGTTAGTTCATTATGTCTTGAAGTAGTTGGGTAATTGACTTGAATAGCAAGTTTGATTTGGGGCTTAATGATTTGTGCCTGTGAAGGTTGAACAGTAAGTTTGATTTGGGTATTAGTATGAAACTGGACATTTTATGTCATTGTATGAAAATTCATCACAGATAATGATATATTAACTGCTGGGAGTATCATGTTTGATTGTTTTCAATCACCCAGATATTTCTGAATCTTTTTTGTTCGCATCGAAAGGAGTTACCACGGAAATGATTTCTATAATGGTAAAATGAGAAGTTATGCTCGACAAAGTTAAAAAATAATTTCTATGTCCATGGAAATGTAAAATTCTCACATTTTATTATGGGAATAGAAACTAAAAAAATATGAGTAAACTAGATTTCTGGAAATCAATATTATCCAATAATGTTTTTTTATAACTTGTATGAAACATGGAGATATATATTCTCAAAATCACTTTTCCATGAATAATTTTGTATACCTTATAAACATACTCCAAAAAAAATCCAAAAGAAGTCCATATGTCACGTACTATATAATGTTTCTTTATGAGTTGCAATATGTGGCCTATGAGAATTCGATCAACACTTTTGTGTCGTCCCAAATTAATTTCATGAATGAATTTTTCATGGGTTTCATGCATCTCCGTGACCGTGAGTGGTTGGTTGGTTGTGGACACAACGTCACTGAGGTCGTTCAATCCAATCCATGAACCTTCTCTTTTTGTTCTTTCACAGTTCCGCTTCTTTCGGGGGAATTCATGCAAACCTGGCTTTTCAAACTGGATAATCTCGCATTCCTGGCGAATAATTGACTACTCTTTTTTACTTTTAGCCTTTTGGGTTCTCCTTTTCATGACTTCAATAATTGGCTACTCTTTTTCTCTACGGCTGGATTAATGGATTTAGTTGCGAGTTTCTTCATTCTTCGGAAGTCTTCTCTTTTTTTGCTTTCTCATCAATTCAATCGCTTTTAGTTAAGTTAAAGATGTTAATAAGAAGATGAAAAGGTTAAAGGAAGCCTATGCATATGGTATTTCAAAGATTTAAACAACTTATAATCTTTGTTATTGCTAAGAAGAAATCAACATTCTTGGTCTAAGTGGTAAAGAATTTGATTCTTCTTTCAAAAAATTGGTGGGATTTGTTTTTAAAGATCTGAAGTTGTAGTTTTGCAATTGAAAATTTGAAATTGGAAGGGGAAAAATATATTTTAAAATATTTTTTTAATTTCAAAATGTAACCATAAAAAGTATAAGTGACATATTTCTAAAAATAGAGGAACGAAAAGAGATTTTTTTTTTTAAGGATCAAAAGCAAATGTTTCTCTCTTTACATAGACTCAAGATATATTTAACTCCTTAATTAATTATTTTTTTCTTAAATAAAGAAATTGGGCTAATATTTTGCTTGGACACAATAACCTCATGTTATTGGGTTGGGATCCTCTCCATTTGTTTTTCTCTTCATTTCTTCTATTACTATATTTTTGGAGGAAATAAATGATATAAATGTGATACATAAATAGTAGAAAGTACCATTTATTGCATTTATTCTCCCAAAAGCATAATAATAAAAAAAATGGAGAGAAAAACAAATAGAGAGGATCTTAACTCCGTGTCATTGGCACAAATTCAAACCTGGGACCACTTGTTAAAGTGGCAGAGATTAGTGTCATTTCATCCAAATTTTTGGAGTGGTAAAATATATAATTATTTTAATAATTTAATTTCTATATTGATAATGTAAAAAATATGTTATGATGATATTTGTACAAATATTTTAAGAAGTAATGTTATGAATTGATCCCATTGTAAGATATGATTGGATTTAATTTCTATGCATTGACAATAGGGGTGGCAAAGTGGGCTGGACCAGCCCGCCAGCATGCATTTTTTTGGCGGGGCGGGGGTGTTATTTTGGGCCCATATAGCCGACGGGGCGGGCCAGCCCGTGCAGCATGCCATTTTTCAAAAAAAATTTAAATCATTTTTTTTTCTGATTTTTTTAATTTTTTTTTTGGGCGGGCTAAGGCGGGTCAGCCCGCTTTTGCCCCGCCAACCCACCTTTTTCCTTTTTTTTTTTTTTAATTTTTTTGGGTTTTAGGCGGGCCAGCTCGCCAACCCACCGGCGGGCACGGGCCAGGGCGCATTTTAGAGTCTCGTTTTCAAAAACGTGTCGGGGCGGGGCATGCCAGCCCATTTTGCCATACGTAATTGACAATATAAAAGTTTTATATAGACATCAAGTCATATCCCTCCACGTAGATATTTGTGCTAATATTTTAAGAAGCAACTTATAATATTACAAAATGTGGTGAAATAAGACGAAAAGATATTTAACTCTTTTTTTTTGGTCGAAAGATATTTAACTCTTTAATTAATTGATTTTTTTCTTAAAAAAAAACTGGGCTAATATTTTGCCGGAGACGACAATAACCTCGTGCCATTGTCTATCCCATTTTTTCTATATAAAGGAGTCGTAATCTACTCTTGTTGCACGATGCACTTTTGCAGTTTGCTTGCTCCCTCTCATAGCATTATAAATAGAGAACAACACTTTTCCATTCCTTGGGGCTAATTCATCGTTGTTCAATTCAATGGCTTCCTTGCAGCAACACCAAAACATCGAGTACGAGAAAGCCAATGCCATGAGAACCTTCCAAAGGAAGCAAATGCTTGAAAACATGTTCCTCTTGTTCAACTTCTGTGCTGCTCTGTTCCTCTTCTGGCGCTCCTCTTGGTTCCCCATCACCCTCCAACCACTCTCCCATGTCTACAACACCGTCTTGATCCTTCTCTTCAACAACTCCTTCCACGCCTTCCTCCTCCTCAATGTCATCATATTCTTCCTCTACGTACTCTCCACCAATACCGCCGCCGCCGCCAGCTCCGGCGACGCCTACGACGAATGTTGTCTCCCAATAACAACGTCGACGGAGGCTGTGAACGATTCGGCGGACTCCTCGCCGGTGTCCGTCGTCTGCGATTCAGAAGTTGGAGAGTCGTCGACGTCGTCGTCCCCGGTTTTTGAGGAAACCGTTACGGCGGTTACAGAGACCACGACGACGACGTGTTGCACGACCGTGACAGAGGAAGGGGAGAAGAAGTGTTACCGGAGAGTCAAGTCGGAGAGTTTTGAGCGGCGGCGTGTTGCGGCGGCTCCACGGCGAGAGTTGAGTCGATTCAGCACGGGTCTGAATCTGAACAACAACAGGGGAATGCAGAGGCGCATGTGTTGTGTGGAAGAGTTGAGTAAAGAGGAATTCAATCGCACCGTTGAGGATTTCATTGCCAAGCAGAAGAGGATGCTGTTGGAGGAGCAAATAGGATCCCAGAAAACAGAGTATTTGGCTCTCGCTCAGTGAAAATAATAATAATAATAATAATATTAGAAAATAGAAATTAGGGAATTATTAGGTGAGGATAATCCATTTTTCGTGTACTAATGTACAGTAATTGTAATTGATTCCCGGTTTTGAGGGGTTTTAATGGAATACTATCTTTTTCACTCACTGTAATTGTTCGTTTCTACTGTCTTTCACTGTTTTGTTCTGTTCGTGTTGATTTGATTCGATGCCGTGGAAGTTAGTTACCGTGGGATTGGCGCCAAATACAATGTCAAATTGGAAGAGCCTCCAAATGCGAGATTAATTAGGTTGTGGTATCGAATTGATTTCCCATAAATGCGGCACGATACCCGTTATTGATTTACAATGTCCTGTACTGTGGTTAACTGTAGAAATGAAAGTTTTGTGATTATGGAACATTCTGTTTGTCGGTTATTTTTCTTTTGTTATCTTCTGTGTGTGTGTGTTTTGAGTTTTCTCATGAGTGAAGACTATTATTCCTCCAAGGCCAACTAGTAACACAATTTTCAAGGAGGTACTATGGTCTGGCTAAATAATGTGGTTTAAATTGATAAACAACTTCCCCCCCCCCCCCCCCCCCCCCTGATTAATGCACAGTATTAGTGGGATGAAAGGATCAGGATTTTGAGATACCATGCGATGAATTTTGATTACACAATATTAATACTAAGGATCTTCCTTATTAACCATTTATTTTATTCTTATACCATAATTCAAGTTCTATAATAAAGGAAAGATTTTGCAGTCCATTGATATAGCGGGAAACGAGCACATATCATGAGTGAAGATTCTGCATTGTTTATGCCTTTTTTAAAGAGGGACTGATGTAATACATTCTCACCGTCCTTTTATGGTACATAATATTTAGTTTTACTTGATTGATGCAAGGACGTTCATATTTCCACAATCCGATCAAGCAAGATCATGACTCAGATTTATAACGATTTATAACAATTTCATAAGGGTCTAATCGTATGACTGAAAAAATCAATTTTGCTAATTGTCACACTTCATTAGTTTTTCACTCGGTGAATTAAGTAAACTTTGGAGAAATTGTCGTCCCTCTCACCTTCTTTTCAGCTATTCAGCAATTGAGAAAATGTGTTGTGTAGCTATCATTGGTTTATCCACAATAAATAAATTGGCAGGGTTCTTTAATTTCTGATATTTCTTCACATTGATCGTCAGGGTTCGACGGGGAAAAAGAGCTATGATAGATGAACACTCACACACCCACACCACACCTCACCCTAATGAGTAAAATGAGGGAATGAGATGTGTGGTGGGTGTATCATAGATGTTTGTGTAACGTTAATGGGGAAAAAAGACATGATTTTTTTTCTTTTAAAGTTCGGACTTATGACCGAAGGCATGTAGTCGTGTAGAAAAGTATGTCATACACGGAATTAAAATGTCTTTTCATTAGTTTCCGATTCTCATACTTGCACTGTGCTTCGAGGGGTCCATTTAAAGGCAAAAGAGAATAAACACGAACACAAACACAAACAGGATACATAAAGAGAAGTCTATGCGATGGTGGTTGGAATTGGAATAACAAATAATGCAATATTAATTGTTAGGTTATAGAGATTCTTTATAACGAAGTAGTAGCTCGCTATTATCCACTCGCGTTGCGAAGCAGCAAAGTACTAATAATACAACAAAAGAAGAAAAATAATAATTACAAGGTTCTGCTTGTTTATTACTACCACCCAACATATATATTTTCTCTTGGATTGTCTGTCCGCGGGGAAGCAACCTTCTATGCTTCTAAAATTGCATCATACCAAAAATCCATAAGCCATAAAATAAACATCTTTAAATTATTTTGATTGGCGAGCCCTTCCAACCGTACTACCATACTTTAAAATTTGGCCCCTATACTGAAAATGAAACTCCATCTTTGTCCACTCTGTGTCAGATCATCATATGAGGACCGATTTGAAAACTGTTTTTCTCAAGTAAATTCATGTTTGAAAGGAACGTTATTTTACAGGGCTAAAAGTTCAACCTTTCTTAACTATTTTATGAATGAAAATAAACATAATTTTAGTTATTTCAACCAATAATAACAGATTGTCTTTTTCCAAAACTAACTTTACCATATAGGTTAGAATGAATTTATTATAAAACGACCAGTAACTAACATTATAATATAAGTCCCCGCTGAACTTCTTCAGACATTACAGCTGATGCGCTTTCTTGTGTTACAGGTTCTGTTTTATCGTATCCTTTTTTTTTTAATTTCAGATGGAGCAGAACCTTGTCACCTGACTCATCCAATTGCTTGTTATTATTAATCTCACTTATATAAAAAAAAACAACTTTTAAATTATATATATTATTATGTGGGGAAAAAGTGAAATTAAACTAATCCGAAAAGGATTCAAAATCTAAAAGCATCTTTTTTTTCTCCTCCCATTTTCTGGTTCAGTTACAAACCAGACATATTATTCTTCTTGTTTCTGTGCACGATTGAATAATCATCACCCTACCCCACTCCACTCACTGGTTTGGTCTTGTGACTCTTGTCGTCTCCCTCTGCTGCTGACTAGTTGTCATCATATACTTGAATTGTATATTCAAATTGGGCTTCATTTTCTGGCTTTGTTTTTTCCAGGTGGGCCTATGCTGCCCATTTTTTTAGTGGGTAGAAACACCATCTGAGAACGCTTTTCTGTACCAAACCATGCGCAACTGCTCCATCCACTTTCAGAATGTCCTGTATATATACAAGGGATTAATTATGTTGACAAAAAAAAAAGGGATTAATTCTTCTCCACCAACCTGCTAATTTTCACTATTTCTCTTTTTTTTTTTCTTTCCCAGTATATATGAGAACTCCATAACTAGGAATTGATTAGATTTAAGAAGACTTCCACACGCTGATACACTAGGCAGGTAAAAGAGCTATAAGGGTCAACATTCTAACCTATATATAGAATGGCTTCTTGAGTATATAATATCCAATTGCAACAAATTAACATTGTTTTTCTGAAATATAAACAACTGCCGACTCTAGAGATGCTTTGCTTTGTGCTTTTCAAGTATCCATTTGCTCAAATGATTTATGTTGTCTGCTTCTAATGTTGTTCTGTTTTGGATTAAACAATCTTTAGGTTAATTTGTTTGAAATAAATTCCAGAGTCGTGCACTGTTCAAGACCACTGCAAAAGACATTGGCATGGTGCTAGAAGTGAAGTAGATATATGGTAACTTCATTAAAGAGTTTACTTGGATGATTTTAGTATATCTAAAGAAGGGTGGTCCACGAAATTTGCTTGGCAATATATGTATATTTCTATTAACATGGTTGTTATTTGTTAATCATTTCTGTCCATTTTTGACATCCAATCCAATTATTTGTACCGTAAGTATACCAAAATCATAAAAGTAATATAAATGTGAGAAAAAGTATATATATCGTCTTCAGGAATTGTGAATGCCAACTACCAACTTGCTATATTTCATACTATTTAAACCATCAAACTTACGTTAAAGGAAGCTCTGATTACAATTTATACAAACATACAGGCAATTCTCTAAATCCCTGCTTACATTTCATATTTGAAAAAGAGAAATGGGTCTAAATAGGCATCTTTGTCGTTTGTCGTGTGACCAGGAGTGCTGCATTTGTCTATAAATGGTTTTACTCCTTTGGATTGCTTTGGCAACTGGCTGCTAGCCTTAGCCTAACATGAGACACGTTGTTTAATTTTCCCCCATCTCTTCAACTTTAAATGAAAACTAATATAAAAAAAGAAGAAAACAAAAATTAGTTTAGAAACCATAAAGCTTGAAATTTCCAATCATATATATTGCAGTTGGTGTTGCCATTGTTAATTTTTCTCTGTTTTTTTTTTTACAGCAAGAAATTTGGAACAGGGGATGTTTCCCCCAATTCGCATGGAAGACTATCGATTTCAGCGATGATTTGTACAACGTGACATATATAAAGAGTAAATATATATGATTTTATAATGAGGGGATAAACAATTAAATATATCCATTTATATTTATACAAGCGAAATATCATTAACAATAGATAACTGGTCATTGCAATATTACAGGACTTGTGAGTTAGCCAAAACTTGTTACTCGAAACTAAGAATGGCCAACCCTGAATCTGCAGGTAAATCTTCACATAGTTTTGTGTGCATCCTCCTTCATAGATATTAAACGTACCGGGCACCCACTCTTAAGTTTTGTAAAAAGCGCTGATTTTTTAATACTTGAGTCAGAATCAATCACCTTCCACCTGAACACATGCATTACAATCATTACACCGCAGATCATAGATGTGAACAAATTTAAAGTTGTGTGAAAGTTTTAGACTCGTTAGAAAACAAAACAGCAAATACCATGGCCGTAGAATATTTGACAGTCATGGTTTAAAAGTGTGAAATTTAATCTTTTCACTACAATTGTTGATATCGGTTTTAAATTAGTAGATTTATTAAAGAATTGAATTTGTTCTCATCCATGGTTTATTACCTAAATCCTTATTAATTGTTTACTATATTTCTGTAATGAATTTTTTTTACCTACAATTATATGTTGCTTTAACAATACAAACCATTATATTATCATTTGTGAATTTTTAGATTTTGCCTACATCAAGTACAAGGATGTCATATTTAGGCATCTTATCACTGAAGTTTAGATTGAAGATCAAGAAAGAAGGTTTTTTTTTTTTTGTCTACAGTTCGTAGGTCAGCAAATGAAGAATTTTTTAGAAAGAATTGGAAGCTCATTTTGTGCAAGGATCATAAGCCTTGAGTGACATCAATTTCTTTTTCTTGCTTTTTGTTCAACTGCTATTTTGATTTAGACAAGAGAAAGAAGTTTGTTTGTATTTTTTTTTTTGCTGACTTTTACTTATATTCCTAAAAAAAAAGAACATCTTTATATTATAATTATCCTGCTAATTTACTTACTTGAGATATTTTGACTGTCTCAAGTTTTTGTTCATTTTGTTAATTGTTAATTACATACAATAGCTTATATGATGACTATTTTTTAAAGACAAATAAAATAATATTGATAAAAATCTATGACATAACACAAAGAGTATTATATCATAATCATAAATATTGTACAAAGATATAAATAATTTTATTATGATGCTATTTGACAAATTTTCTCAACGTAGCCCCAATATAAGACATGACTACTATATCTACCTTGATTGAGACCATAAAGGACAAATAACTTCATGTAGAAAAGCTAATGACACATAAATATAGGCTTTTGAATACAGAGTGTTTCACAACCGTGAAAAAATCACATCTCCAGTGTGAAAGCGTCAGACCCATCCATGAAAATGCAGGCTTCTCATGTCAGACCCATTCACAGCTGTGAAAATATTCACACCCTGGGTGAAAAAGCGTCATGCCCATTCCTCGAAAAATCGGACTTCTCAAAACAGAGCCAATCACTCCTGTGAAAAATTCCACACCCATATTGTGAAAACTTCAAAACCAATATACGAAAACAGACTTTTCATCCTAAGCCTTTCACACGTGTAAAATTTCACAACCCCCTCTACAGAAATAAGCCATGAAAAGGGATATGCAAAAACATTATAATAGGAAAAGAGATCCCAACTATAAATTAATATACCATATATCAAGATCTTACGTCTTAACTTTGTATTCAGTTTTCATTACCATGATCATTTCTATATTTACAAACTAAATAGAGGGTACTATGAAATATCTTTACAATTTTATTATTATTTTTTCATTTATTTACACAGTTCTTTATTTAACCCGTGCATTGCACGGGTCTGGACACTAGTACTTATACAAGCGAAATATCATTAACAATAGATAACTAGTAATTGCAATATTACAGGTCTCGTGAGTTAGCCAAAACGTGTTACTCGAAACTAAGAATGGCCAACCCTGAATCTGCAGGTAAATCTTCACATAGTTTAGTGTGCATCCTCCTTCATAGATATTAAACGGACGGGGCACCCACTCTTAAGTTTTGTAAAAAGCGCTGATTTTTTAATACTTGAGTCAGAATCAATCACCTTCCACCTGAACACATGCATTACAACCATTTATTAGTAGATGTTACTAACTGGCTTAATTCTAAGTTAGCAGAACCACACACACAGTCACATAATCAACATTTTGACCAAAATTAAATTAATGTGATCAATGATGGAAAATACCCACTTGTAACTTGTGATGAGACGGTGAAGAAACACCAACATCATGGCTTTAGCCATGTGCTTCCCAAGACATGTCCTTCCTCCCATCCCAAAAGCCAAGAAGCTATTTGGTTTTGACTCGGTCTGTAATTTATTGGATTATGATTTGTGAATATTGAAATCTCACAGTTTAGCCTCTGTTTTCTTTATACCATTTATAATGTTACATACACGATGCATCATATGTTGGATAGACTTACAGGAAATCTTGAAGGATTGAACACATCCGGATCACTGTGCAAAGTTGGATCATGATGTATTGATCTAGCATCGATATTAATGTTCCACCCTTTCTTGATCTTAAATCCTATACAAGTATCCATTAAGTAATTATAATTATATCATGATGTTTTCCCTCTCAATTTACACATAGAGTTATGTATATTATAATATGATATATAAACCTTGAATTTCACAGTCCTCGAGTGCTACTCTGGGCAACCACTGTACTACGGATGCCATCCTTAACGTTTCTTTTACAACCTGTTTGTGAGCATTTAATTTGTTATCAGATCCAACGATTAATTTAAGACAAATTAACAAGTTATCCAAGACAAACAACACCGTTCCTCACTAGTAAATTTGATGAAGCAGCAGAACATTGCATTGCATACAATACAAGTACAACAGATAATACACACCTTGGAAGCATATGGCATCTCATTAAGAGCCTCTAGTGTAAGATACGAACTTCCTCTACCTTGTTTCTTAATCTGAAGTTGCTCCTTCTATTTAATCAGCAAACCACAGCATTTTAAATACCAAGAAAAAGTGTTGAAAGAACAAGGTAAATAACAAAACCAAACAGAAAAATTCACTGACCCTAAGCTCATTAAGAACCTTCTGATTCTCATCCACAAATTTGATCATCCATGTCATTGCTATTGCTATCGTGTCCTGTCCTGCAATTTTGAACTTGATAGATAAAATAACAAAAGCTGGCTTACATCATATTCGGGGGTGGTGGGGGGGGGGGGGTGTGGGTTCGATAGTACTAATTCTTACCTGCAATCATCATAGTTAAGATGTTATCTGTGATCTGTCTATCTGTTAGCCTTGGTACTTCATCCTTGTTTAATTTATCGTCATCTTCTGCTAAAAGTTGTTGAAGAAAATCTACACGGCTAGTTGCAATTCCACCTCTTCTTTCACTGATATTCTTCTCCAATATGTCCATAAGTCTTTTTCGAGCCTGTATTATCACTTGTAAGTTCAAATTACCAATTAACTGAGTGAAACAGAAAAACTTATCACTACTTATTGGGAGGAAAAAATCTTCAAATTCCAAAAACCTTCCTCCCTCCTTTCTGAGCAATTATATTTTAGGTTCATGCATTAGCTTAATCAATTTGGGTATAAGTGGATATTATAATAAATGTCATTGAAAGTAAATTATTTATGGACTTTGCTGCATTTGTTGTTAATTTCATGCTTTTTTTTGTCAAGTTGTTAATTTCATAATGTTTTTGCTTTTTTTTTTTGGTCAAAATAATTTTTTTTGCTTCAATTGAAAAAAACCGGGTAACAAGCCTGACAGTGATGGCCTGACGACCGGCCTGTCATACACGTTTTGGGCCTTGTGTGTTTTTGTTGTTGATAACCAAAAAGCCTCCAAATCTATTTTCTATATAAGAAAATTGAAAAAAACCGGGTAACAAGCCTGACAGTGATGGCCTGACGACCGGCCTGTCATACACGTTTTGGGCCTTGTGTGTTTTTGTTGCTGATAACCAAAAAGCCTCCAAATCTATTTTCTATATAAGAAATTAACTCTTATCTTTCAGATTATAACACGTGTCATATCTTATATTGTGACACGTGTCATCTCCTTAATTTCTCTTATTTTTAAATTAAAGACTCGTATTTTAATAATTACGGGTCGAGTCCATATACTAGTATATTTTGAAAACTTGGAATGGGACGAAGCCCAGCTTATTCGTTTCCCGTTGTAGGTAAAATGGCTTCTAAGTTCTAACATTATTGTTGAGGGCACAGACAAACAAGATTGTAGTGGGCAATCACAAATCCATAATCAGCATATGCCATAAAAAGTGACAACGTACATGTTTCATATAATAAAAATCAAGGCTAATTAAATCAGGCAATGGGCCGGACATGATGATTTGTATAATTACCTGAAGGCCCTTGTAGAATCTGGTCCAGGGTAACCTCATGGGTAATGCAAGCATTGCTTCACACACATTGGCAACCTCCTTTTGCATCACCACTAGTTGTTCATGGCCACTCTCAATGCCCATTAGCATCTTGCACATCGCCTTACATGCCAGCTGCATTACAATAAACATTATCCCTGTGCATTTGAATTCACTTAAAAAACGATATTTCTTTTTTTGAAAATTTAATTAATCTAAAAACTAAGGGTACTGTATACTAGGTATAATCACATTCACAAACGTAACTCCGGATTATCTCTACTATTATTTGCAAAAATAAAAAGAAAGTTTTTAAAGTCATTTTTTAAATAATAAATATTGCATTGGTTTATACCTTGAGTGCTTCATCTTGTATGACCACAACGGATCCACAGGTCCAGCTACTCGTGGCTTCAAGAACGAGTGCATCGAAGAGTTTAACAAAGGAGGACAAAGAATCAGTTGAGAAGAGTCTGAAGAGACGGCCGCGAATGAGTTTGTGATGCTGCTCAGCTGCACACAGCAAGCTATCGGGACCTACGAGCTCCGCGATTGACTTCATGTACTTCTTTGAGAATTTCCCTCCCTCGTTGCTTAGAACCGCTTTTGCTGACTCCGTGCTCGATATGAAAACGTGGGTTTCCCCGAACAACTTGGTCTTGAAGCAATTCCCATATCTGACACACCCAAGTCCTCTCTGTTATTACTATTCGCAACTAATTAACTAGAGTTTTTCATCGAGCACCAGCGGGTCAATCATTTCTCACTTTTTAACTCCTAATTTCCACGTGGATTATCTATGATCAAATTTTAAAATTGGTATTTATGTTCAGAATCTTCATAAGTCTGTATAAATTAATTATAAAAAGAGTAATAATATATGAGCACGAATTCAGATTCTCTACTGGAGTGCAGCCTCTGCAGTAGAGATCAATTAATCCAATAGTCGAGATCTCTACTGCAGAGGTTATACGACAGCAGAAGATCTTGGTCGATTTAAATGTCCATCAATTTCCAACACCCATCTAACATTTCTCTTCTTATCTTATTATCCATTTATCAAATTTATCACTTATTTCTCTTCTATTCCTATCTCTTTCAGGATATCTATTGGTATTTGAGTATCTATAATTATAATTTTTGATATGTAAAAGGAAAAAAAAATAATTGCAAGGCTGCATGATATAGTTTAGTGAACAGTCCACAATATGGCAAACGCTCAAAGACCCCATCTAGTTCACTTGTGTGTTTTTTTTTTTGGTCCATGTCACTTGTGTTTTGAAGATGCAATTGTGACTAGCCATGGGAACATAAAGGTCCAACTCCAAGGGTCATCGTTCAGTAAAGGACAAATTAAACCAGCAAGAGACTCATGACAAAAACAAAGAGAAATAAATAATAACGCCTTTGGTTAGAATGGGATTTGTTACCGGAGGCGGCGAACTCGGACAAATTCATAGACCCCTTTGCTGCTGTTGATGGCAGCCATGAAGTGCAGTGTCTCTCCTATGAAGGGTAGTCCTCGATTTCCCGGAGGAATGCCAATAGTACTGGACTTGTTATTTTTGCACCAAAGTGCCCACGCTTTTTGACACGACAAAAACACCAACAACAAGAGACCAACATAATAACAAATGTAAGGATTCTCCTTTACCAATTGGGAAAGCATTTTGGTTAATTTGAGGAATGAAGTAATGTTAGTGCTAGATATATATATATACTAAAATAGATTGGCTATATACCTCAATGTTCACGTGAGTCATGAGATATGGCCGACAGGCACTAGAGTAGATTTTGAAACTAAGATATGAGTTTCCACTTTGGAATTGAAGTGGGACAATGCGTAAGCTAGCCCTTCTCAAGATTGATTAAGGAGAGATATTTAAGAACATGTCCAATCATGCTTGGTATAATTAATCAGCTACCCACCGCCAATCATACATTGTTAACGATCAAGTTCAGTTCAGGTAGTCATGGTCATGATAAGTGATGTCATTGCCATTGTTGACGGTCTAAGGCAACTGGTCTAGAACTATCACCGGCTTTCTTTTATTATTGGTGGACGCCATCAACTATTTATATTGATTGATATTTATATATAGGTTATAACAGTGTTGTGTTGTTCATGTTTTGTTGTGTAATGTAATGATCTGTTTCTTTGTCCTCTGCTTTATTGGAGGACGCATGGCTTTTATTTGGTTGTTGGTGGGCGCCTGATTGATTTCTTGAGCAACTAGCTAGTGATCTTGTTTATGGGAATAAATTCAGGTTCAATCATCACCACTCACGCGTGACGCCCAAAATCCATATTAAAATGCAACCTTCACACGTATCCAAGTATTAGTCGCTACATTGAAGAAACTGATCAAATGAAAGTTGAGGATGAAAATGAAACTTCGAAACAAATGTTATGTAGACACGGCAAAATAAAACTTGGAAACATAGTTGATCAAGAGACTTAGAAACATTACTTTTTTCGCAAGCTTTATTAAGCTATAAAAATCAAGCAGAGTGCACAGGAAAAGAAACTGAAACTGAAATCTTATTTCTGGAAATGAAAATGTGTTCTGAATTACAAAGCATACCTCTCTTGTGTATTTATATATAGAGATAGAGATAGGCTAAGGGTGAAACTGAAAAACAACCGAAAGCCAAATTACATAACAGAAAGGTAAACTAACTTACCATATAAGTAACTAATGACAGTTGACAGGAACTAATTTCTATCCTAATAAACTGTTATTAATTTTTCTGTTGGTAATAAGCTTCATGACCATCCGCCATGATGGGGCCCTTTTTTTTTTTTTTTTAACATCCAGATCCCACATGCGACTAAAATCCTTTGGGAACTGACCATAGCAGCGGGATAAAAAAATAAGTAAGATGGTAACATATGTTGTAGAATTTAAATACATAAACCTTACTTTTATATATTATAGTGTGTGTGTGTGTGTGAATATTATATTACATATTACGAATTAAATCAGATTCCATTAAAAAAATATTAAGAATAACACACAATTTCACTACTAAAAAATGGAGAAGCCGTTGCAACATTTGTGGTTGATCAAATATTATATTACATATTACGAATTAAATCATATTCTATTAAAAAAATGTTAAGAATAACGCACAATTTCACTACTGAAAAATGGAGAAGCGGTTGCAACGTTCGTGGTTGATCAAATATTATATTATATATTAGGGGGAGCCAGGCACGAACGCCTCGCAAAGTGCCTGACATATAGGTCTCTCTTCTTTTATTTTTTAGATATTGTTGTATAATTAGATTAGATGATAGAGTAATTTTTTTTTATAAAAGATAATAAAGTAGTTGTGATTATGGAGTAATTATTGATATATTGTGGATAGTTATAAAAAGGGCAAAATTGGAATAGAAAAAGGTTCTACCAAAAGTTGGTATTGTCATTATATATAGTTATAGATTACGAATTAAATCATATTCCATTAAAAAATGTTAAAAATAACATAATTTCACTGCTGGAAAATGGAGAAGCGGTTGCAACGTACGTGGTTGATTAAATATTATATTATACATTACGCGAATTAAATCAGATTCCATTAAAAAAATGTTAAGAATAAGACACAATTTCACTACTGAAAAATGGAGAAGCGGTTACAACATACATGGTCGATCAAATAATGGAAATTGGCAATCAGGAGATAGTAAGTAAAAAATCATACTATCAAGTGCAACATAATCACGTACCTTGCTACTAAATGTCATACTTTAGCTACTAAATGTCTCTTGCTGGATGATTGTCTAGACCTTTATCATGTACCTCCTTGTGTTGGGGAGATTCTCTTTAATGAAATGGCATAAGCTTTCTTGTTTCAAAAGTGCAACATAATCACATGAAGAAGCATAAAGTGAATGAAAAAAAACAAAATTGCTAAAAATTACGAGAAAAAACATGCATGAAAATAAGCCAAGAGAGAAACATAAATGTGGTGGAATGCTATAGAGCATGTTTGATTTGTAAATGCAAATTATGTGTTTGGATCTAAAATTATTTTTCTCTCAAAGGAACTTTATAATTACTTTAAGTTTAAATATGTATTTGCAATTTTCAAATGAAAACCCAACATTCACGTAGTTAATTGATTTTTACCTTGTTTTCCAACAATTCCTGCATTTTTGTACTACTTTTTTTCCCTATTTTATTTGGTCCAACTTTTCCCCCCTGTTAGTGCCTCTGTGGAAAAAAATTAAGATGTAAAAAATCAAGTTATGTTTATTTAGGCCTGGTTGGCAGATTTTGGGGCATGCTGAACGGTCCAGGTTATTACCTGAGGTATTTTCCAAGCTTGATCGGGTTGCTCTTTTAGGACCGTAGTGAAAAATTGGAGCGTAAACCACATCTCAATTAAGGATAAAAAAAGACTTAAATATGGTTTTGGTCTTTTATTTTTTTACTCATGTTCATTTTTTTTCATCTCTTATATTTTAAAAATATTATTTTAGTCTTTAATATTTTAAAAATATATCACAATTAGTCCCTCACATTAATATTTTAGTCTTTAATATTTTGAAAATATGTCACAATTAGTCTCTTATAGTGAGAGACTAATTGTGACATATTTTCAAAACTCTTGAAATATGAGGGACGAAAAACCAATATAAGTAAAAAATGAGGGACCAAAAATATATTTAAGTAAAAAAAAACCACATCTCAATTCACAATGCAAAAGATGAAGGATCTCAACGATAATTACTCGAATTGGATACAGTATAATAGAATAGCAGCCGCCAGCCACACCAGGGTTTCTTCGACTCTATCTTAGTTTCTTAGCATCTCCAATGCAAACAACTATAATTAAGAACCATATTTGGGTTCTTAATCCCTTTTTTGTGGGCCCAAAGTGGCCACATAAATTTTAAAAATCATCACTTATTTTTACTCTAATGCAAGAACCATACTTTGGTTCTTAAAGCATCTCCAATGCAAACTATCATAACAACCATATTTGGATTCTTAACTTACATTTTGTGGGCTCAAAATTGCCACATAAATTTTAAAAACAATCACTTAATTTTACTCCAATGCAAAAACTATATTTTGGTTCTTAACTTATTTTGAGTGGGTCCCATAATAAATACCACATATGTATATTTATTTTTATTTTTATTTCAACTTAAAATACTAACTCATATATTTTTAGTTTTGAAATAGTAAATACACAAAAAAAATATTATATCCTTCATTGGGCCTTGATTTCTAAATTCCTAAATTAAATTAAATTAAATTAAATTTAAAACTTTTTAAAAAACCTAAAAGACCAAAACCATACTCATCACAACGGTCCATTTCTAATTAATTCAAAAAAAGGTACAAAATAATTTAACTCTATAGATTGAATTAAATTAAATAAAAAAAAGTTGACAAGCCCAATTCTATAAATTGATTCAAACGGCCCAATTTTACAAATTAGATGAACTAATTCAATTATCCAATTAAAGAAAATCGAAACTTGAAAGACTCTAGAACCATCTCTGGGGAAACACTTCGCTTGTTCAGTCACACAATCAACCCCTCACTTTCCCTCTTCTCTCTCAACCCCATTCCCACTTCCCCTCTCAGTTCTCAATCTCCCATTCTCCATTCTCCATTCTCTCGCCCCTTCCCCTCTTAGCCCCCTCTGTCTGACTGTCTCAGCTCTCCCCTCCCCCATTCTCTTGCCCCCTCCTTCCCCCCTCAACACCCAACCTTGGTCTTTCGTCCTCCTTCATAAAGTTGTGAGTTTATTTTTTCATGGAGTTTGATCGCCCCCCACCCAGATCTTACCCCTTTTCAACGAGTTCTGGTTAGCAGCAAAGGTGCGGTCTCCCGTGGTGGAGGCCTCTGGTTCAGCACAACAGCCCCCAACTCGGGCCATGCAGTGATTGTCTCTGTCTCTCACTGATTTTTGTTTTGGGATTTTTAGATCTAGGATTTTTTATTGTTGTAATTATTTTTTTTATATTTTATTTTGTGTTTTTTGGGTTTCAGTTTGTAGTTTGATACTGCTGTGATTAATTTTTGACTGGGTTTGATTTATGTGGGGTTCTCTTTCTCCTTCTTACTCTCTCCTCTTGCAGTTATTCTTCCCACCATTTCCAGTTAAGCTTGCCATTTGCTTTATGCAGAGAAAAAATATTTTTTCAATGCATAAAAACGTTCTTGACAAGTTCTCGCTGAGGAACGATTCTACACCGTGTCCGCCTCGTGACACAACTCCAACACAAGGAAAAATTAAAAACCGTTCTTGTGAGTTCTTAAATTTTTAAGAACCCGCGTTGGAGATGGTCTTAACTTATTTTGAATGATCCTTATACAATGGACACCACATATTTATATTTTTATTTATTTATATTTTGATTATATATATATATATATTCCAAAAAATACTCGTATATTTTTTAATTTAAAATAAAAAATTGTAATGGCTCTCAGGCTCTCACTCACGCTAAAAAATTCTAGAGGCTTCTATTTTTTGTTAAAAAAAGTGGATTTGAAAACGATTGTTCTTGGTTTGGATGTGTGGAAATAGAATGAATTCTACGATCAAGCAATAACAAAAATGCGAGTAGAACGAACAATGGAACAATGTGAAATTGCAGTAAACTAAAACTCAGAACAAACGCTAAACGAATCGCAATAACAGAGAATCAAATGAAACGTAAAGGGTTTTAGGGAGAAGAGATTGAACATCGAATTTACGTGGTTCAGTCAGTGTAGCCTACATCTACGGGAGAGAGCAACCAAACGTTCTTCACTATGATCAATGAGATACAAGTACAACTCACTTAACCTTTTAGTATTTCGTTCTCTGTGGTTCCTATGTGTTCATGCAAGAACATTACCCTTGAGACCCACCTTGCTAATCACTCATGAATCGTCTCTCAATCCCAATTGATCCGCAGAAGTGTTTTCCCAATACATGAAACCCTAGCAGAGTTCACAACTCATCCACTTCGTGTTTCAAACCCTCAAAGCAAGTGAATAACCCACTCCTTGCAAAACTGGCTTCAGAATAGCCTTATAACCGTTTTATGTTTCGAGCTGTTCGCTCAGAAACTTCTATTTTGCTGCTGAACTTCAGGCTGAGTGAGCCAGATTGGCTTAAGCAAAATTGAGACAGGAAACCACCCAGGCAAATTCGCTTAAGCGAGCCAGATTGGCTTAAGCGAAATTGAGGCAGAAAAGTCACCGCAGAGGTCTGCACATCTTGCGCTTGAGAGAATTCTTCGAGCTGAGCAAATTCTTTGATGGGAAAAACTGATTTTGAGTCACCAACTTACAATTGTAATCCTTTGTATAAAAAAAAAACTGATTGTAATCCAATTTTATTTTGTCTCAATCCAGGCCCGTGTCCTTCTTTCCCTCGTGTCATTTCTTTTTGTGTCCCATCTCTTCTTTGAAATATGTTTTGCTCCTTCTCATGTGTTAAGAAGTTGTCTGTTTTCTTTCTCCTTTCTTTGAAAATCGTTTTTGTTCTCTTGTTCCTTGCCCCAACTCTTTCTCCACCTCCCTCCACCCATGGTTGCAGAGAGTTGGCGTCCCCCAACAAAAATCTGACACATCCAAGTCACCCATCCCATTCCTCCTGGTTTTGGCTGTGGCCATGGTCTGAAATAAGAACCGTTCTTATGCTGTTCTTAAATTTAAAATAGCACGATGGAGATGGTCTTAGAGCATCTCCATCCCAAGAACTATTTTTTGGTTCTAAATTCACTTTTTGTGGGCCCATAATTGCCACATAAATTTTAAAAACTATCACTCATTTTCACTCCAATCCAAGAATCATGTTTTGGTTCTTAACTTATTTTAAATAGATCTCATAATAGACACCTCATATTTATACTTTTATTAATTTTTATTTTCACTTAAAATATTAACTCATATTTTTTATTTTTGAAATAATAAATACAAAAAAAATTATAAATATTAAAAATTTTACAATTTTTTTATTAATAACAAAAACGAGTATAATTTTTTTACATTTTTACAAGTCTTTTACAATTTTACAATGGGCACAAAGACCTGCCCATTTCTTTCCTTTTTTTTGTCCAAACCATTTCCTCCCTTATTTATCAAGGAGAGCACTTCACAGTAGCCACTCACATTCTTCGGTAAAAAAAAGTCACTCACTTTCTCCAGAATGTTCTAATAGTGACCATTTCCCTTCTTCTCATCAATCGCACACCACCACCCTCCACCTCACTCTGCCTGCAAATCGCACACCACACCCTCCGCCTCACTCTCCTCTCAAATCGCACACCACCCTCTGCCTTTCTCGAACGCGACTCCTCAACGACTCCACCTTCCTCCTTCGTCGGCCTTCCTCCACTTTCGGCCACCTTCCTCCTTCCTCGGCCCTCCACCTTCCTCCACGCCCACCTTCCTGCACATGCACCTTCCTCCACCTTGTCCACCTTGAGTCCCCAACTCCTCTTCCATCCTCCATCCCCCTTCCCCATCTGATGTTTTGCTTCACAGATTTGGGGTTTAAAACACAGTAAGTGTAATATCCCGGCTGTTTTTTGGATCGACGACTGTCCCCACACACCAACACGGGTCTTTTCAGCATGCTTTGTCCTCACTCACATGCTTTCTAGGAAACTTCCCAGAAGGTCACCCCATCACGAAATTGCTCCAAGTCAAACACGCTTAACTGTGGAGTTCTTACGTGATAGGCTACCGAAAAAAAGATGCACCTTGTTGGTATGAGTAGTACTAATCAATTCTATTAAGCTTTCCTCAACTGTACAGTCTCATACCTGCATAGTCTCAGAATTTCTCTCATTCGGGTATGATTTCGGTTCATTCATGTACCCCTTCGCCTAGAAGCCTGCAGGAGCCGCTCCTTGTCCGTGCCTCTCTGCACTGGCGATCACTCCCCGCCCTCGTCGGCCTCAGGGTGTCACAGCAAGCCCATGGGTTGCGTAGTGGCTTGGATCAGAGGTTCTCATTTTTCTAATTTAAGGATTTTGAGTGGTTTCTGGTTTGGGATTTCTAGATCTTTGATTTTTTTGTGATTTTTTTCTGTATTTTATTTTGTGAATTTGGGGTTTCAATTTGTAGTTTATACTATTGTGTTGCATTTTGACCTGATTACTTGAGCAGTTTTTCATCTCCTTCTCCTTCTTGCTATTATTCTTCCCTCCACATTCTGCTTATTTCAGATGTTGGTTACAACAAAAAATTATTTTTTTAAGTTTAAGAACGCGTTCTTATAGAAAAACGGTTCTCCACGCTGTCTGCCAGGTCAATGAACTCCAACTCTAAACTTTATAAGAACAGGTTCTTAAAGTTAAGAACCCAATTTAAGAACCGCGATGGAGATGGTCTTAGGTATTTTGATTGATTTTGAGTGTCCTGTAATTGTTTGATGAAATGCTTCAGCGATCATCATTCTCTCTCTTTTTTCAGGTAAAAGTTATTGGATGGAGGTGGTTTTAAGGGAAAAGGAGGCAGCTGAGAGGGTTTGAAGAGGCAAAGGAGCTGCTAATCTTGTTCTCGCCTACATTGGATCATCCCCTCCATTTGTACGTTCTTCCTCTTCCTCAATTTCTCTCTTCTTAAATCACATTCGTTTTCGTAGCTCAATGCTCTGTGTGTGTGTGTGTTGCAGATTGGGAAAGTGATGCGTATCCGTAAGTCTCCAAGGAATGGCACACAGGCTTTGACTAGGACGAGGAGCCCTTCTTCTTTGACTCCGCACGATCAACTCCTCTAGAAAGATGTTGATGAACTCATTTCATCTCCAAACAATGAAATTGCAAGCCAACTAATTCCCTGTAAAGTTCAGAAATGGTCAACCATTTAATTATTAACTGGTATCTTGTTTATAGAAAAAATTCATAGAATAATTTAGAAAATTACTTCAGGTTGAGAAGAAAGCATTTGGCTGATATCATCTAAAGCAGTTAAATCAACAGATCCCGGAGTAAATCCAAAGTCACAACATCAACATCTTGAGATTCATTTCTAGTAACATTCCCAGAGAATTGAGTCATTAAATTCTGCATATATACAAAACAATCAAAATGACTACACTACCATTTATAAACATTTCCAACTCCTAACTCAATTCAATCAATATATCAACCAAGTTTGGCAGATCAACCATGGACTAAGGAAGAGATATTTCCCTGCAAAATTAGGACGACTTAAAGAATCAAAATTTATATGTATGCTAGACTGACAATGATTGAATCAATCATGGAATAATGAAGTTACGATTTTTTAACCTCTTCAGTCTCAATGAACTTTTGTATAATATCATTGCAGATGATGTTCCTGATAATCAATCCACTATTGCTGATGGCAATTCTCAGGATTCAACTCATGCCATTGCTGAAATAACTCTTGTGAAGAGGCGTTACGTAGGTGTTGAAAATGTGTAGGATGGTGCAAGTTGCAAGATGTTGAAGACAAATATTAAAGTTGAAAAAGCACGAGACTTGGCTGTTGCTGTTTTGTTTCTTAATGGCAGTTGTTTTTAGTTTGTTTTCATGCACTTTGGATGATGTTCCGGACATTTTGGTTGTGTTTTCTTTCGAACAATATGTTAGTAGTTTAATTAAGGATTTGGGAGTTTGTTTGGTTTAATTGCATTGAGTTTAACTGGTTATATTCATGTGCAGTATATATATATTAGAACTGTCTCAACCTTTGTGCAACAAGTTATTTTTTACAGGCATGTTTTCGCAGGTATAACAAGCACTACCAGTTTCTTGAAGTCAAACGTATCAGTTGATGGGTCTGTATCGTTCAAAACAATAGCATTAGGAAATTTTGAAGTTTCATTGTAATTGTAATTTTATTGACATTTTAGAATGTAGAAAATCCATATCCCAAATAGTGGACCTTCTGATAAGAATAAGCTTAATAAACCCCTAACCACTGGCGGAAGTTGCATATACAGATCAATAGTAATGCTGTTGAATAAAAAATAATATAATATAACAGTACAAAAAGGTTGAGTTATGTGGCTTTGCTAATAGGCATAGCTACCAATACGGCAATACCCATTGCTTGTCGGCATGAGTATGACCTTTATTTTGAATTTTGCCATCCTTGATATAGGGAAGAAATAAAAAATAGTTTGACGTTTACCTTTTTCAAAAAAATCTTACTTGGCTTTTACAGATAATCCATGTTTTTTTTGGGTCCAAACAGATAGCCTATGTTCAGCGCACTGAAATTGCACCATTGTTTCGTGGGTTTAAAGCCCATAAACATTAGAAAAATTCATCAACTGCTGTTTGTTTTTTAATTTATAGTTTCGATTTAACTTGAGTCAAGTTAGGTGGACTCATATATAAAGAAGCAAAGTTCTTTCGGCGTTTATTTTTTTCATCCACGAGACTCCGAGATCTTGTTTAAGAAAAATCACTTTGTCACTTGGACCAACAGACATTGGTCGACAATCGCTGTTTATTACTAACATATTAGTTTGAATTAAATTAAATGTGACCAAATCACATTGACATATTTTTAATTATAAAAGTTACATTTACTCCATGCATTTTTAGGTACAATGCAAACTATTTTGTTCTACTGTGAAGACAAATTTTATTAGCAATGCAATGCAATGCAAGAATTTGAAATCTTACTAGAAAGTAGAAACTCGTGACCAAAGGCCACACTAGCAGGTACTCAAACGATAATTAACAAAACACTTAGAAGCCCATTAAATCACTTCTGTTTACTGCCTGCCTTTTGTATTCCGGCCTCAGGTATTTGCTCCCAAGTTCAGAGCCCATTGGTTCAAATATCACGGTCTCAACTAGGATAGGATTTGACCAACAAAAACAAATTAACTAGGGTTGAACGAGGAATCAGTGAACCATTGTCTTGTTCCATTTTGGTTATTTTAAAACATTGGTGTCATATTTGACCAAAAAAAAACATTGGTATCATATGGATGGGGCTTAAAATACTGCCACTCCAAATTTAAAGAGGTGCCTAACCTTTAAAAAAAAAAAAGAGGGAGCCCACTCAGCTACACTCAAGTGGATAAAAAGATATCATGCTCTCGTATGGTATAACCCGTCAATCTATATAATTTTTATTCAACTATCATTCTGATGTGTGAAATTATTTCAAGAAGAAAAGCCATTCCAGGGGACCGGACATTGAACTCTCTTTAGCATTAGAACAGGAACAGTACTGAATACTTTATGAAGAGAAATATCATAAGAAAGACACCGAAAAATATTTCTCATAAGTGGACTTGTGATTACCCTTGAAGGCCTGGTTGTGTTGGGTAGTACACATTTCTGAAGCCTAATCTTCTTGCCATTGCAGCAGTTGTTTTACCAATGCATGCAATAGAATTGCTCCAGTCGGAATCTGAAAGAAGATTTTTCCAGGCACTGTCGCAACAAAATAAATGAACTAGGCAAATTGTCTTGAGAAAAAAAAAACTGAACTGGGTAAATACTAAATAATATAGAACTTCCTAAGTAAATGTCCTACCTATTTCTAAAGTACACTAAAAAGATAAAGCAAGTTTTTCATGATTCTTACAATAGCAAGAGTCATTAGGACGCTTAACTAACAAAGGTACAAAAACAGCATGCCAGTTAGTTGGTATGGAACAGTTAATAGGACTTCATCAAGTAAGTTCAATACATAACTCATGCCTACATAGAGTTGAAGTATTGAATCCAAAAGATAAAAATCAGTAACTTCTGTAATTTGTGTAATTAGAACTGTTACCGAATACCACTCATCTATCCAAAAGTCAATAACATTGCCAAGTCTTTCAAGATCCTGTTCTGTCAAATTAATTCCAGCTACCAGACGTTTCATACAAAGAAATGTCTTAATTTCTTCATCCACAGTGTTTTTATCCTTACTGCATCATATCCATTTTTATGATATATCTTAGTAATGGGATGAAGAAATGAAGTTACTTCATGCAAGGTGAAAATTTAAATCTTTATGAAAGATGGATAGCTAACTACTTGTTAGTTAGCCTTGTGACTAATTAATGTCTTGTGTGTTCCAATGGGATAGCCTCTTAGTCACAATGCTAATTGCTAGGACTAGTGGAGTAGATAGACTTATTTATTTAAATGCTTTCACAACAGGGAGCAAATTCTGCACTGACAAAACTGACATCCAGACTAACTTTTTGAAGGTGGGCCGAAACCAGGGTGCAAATGAACTCCAAAATGTGGATAGAGGCCAAGAATCAAGTCACTCTACACGCAACCATGAGAAGGGAAAAGGATCTAATAAGGCCCTGTTTGGATAATAAGCTTATCTACTGCTTATGGCATAAGCTATATAAGCAACTTTTATAATCGAAGAAAAATTATAGTGAAACTTATTTTATATAAGCCATAAGCTGTTTTGATAAGTTATCAAGTGTAGCTTATGAAAAATAAGCCCAAAACAGCTTATGAATCAGTCATAAACTGTGTTCATAAGCTCTGCATAAGTCAATCCAAACAGGCCCTAAGTCTCGAGGATCTAATACCAATTCTGTGCCGAACCCGGAAAAGGGCAGAGGCCTAGATGACTCCCAGTCACACCAGACTTCAGATAAAGGATCTGCAAAGGTTAATCAAGTTAAAATTCAGACAAGCTGAGAAAATCAGATAGCCAGCCAAGCTACCACTCAGATGGATGGAATCAACAGCCAAAACACTTGGAAAGAGGAAGGTCAGAAGGCCATCACCATCAGTCTTATAATGTGGATAAAGGTCGATGATTGATTACAACACCAGACTATTTTTGTTACAAAAAACTAAATCCAGATGATCCGGGGCCATTGAAATCAGGATTTTTTTTTTATCTTGTCCAAGTGGGGCATTGTTTATGTCTTCAACAATGTCTTTTTATGGTTTGTGAAATGCAGTGAGAAGAATCCTTCTTTGCTAAGGTTGGCACACACAAGAACCTTTTATTCAAATGAGAGCAACATAGTTCAACCATCCTCATGACATAAGCTGAACTGTTTTGTAACATTAACATGCTGGTTTTTTACTGACTCGGTGAACAGCATGATGATTTTGCAATTACATTATCGTATTTGTAACTGCAATAACGTTAAGTTGTTTGGCATAAGCTGGCAAAGCATTATTAGGCAAATAAACTTGGTCCATATATGTTCTTTTGTTCTGACAAATTTTTGACTAAGTACTCTCGTGGTGTCTTCATATAATCAGACCAGCTTTAGAGAATCTCTTAATCTGAGAATTCCAGATAGAATTTAAAGCTCCATCACTCACCAAAAAACCAAAAAAAGAAATGCCCATGAAGCTTACAAGCAGTCAAACATATACCTTTTTAGTGATAACAAGTAGAGAATTATAAAGGAGAAATTTATGAGTGGCCCAATTTTGTGAATTGGTGCTTTATTTGAAGCATTGGATAGATCATAGATGTGTAAAATGCAATATGAATAATATAGTGGTGGTAATGGACACAAATATGGACAACATAAACTCATATTAAAAAAACTACTTGAGAAGAGTCAACAATGCAAGAACTAACAAGTGGCATGAAGCTGTAATTTTTTTATGTAAAAAGAAAAAGAAAAGAGATCGAGCTATGCATATAATATAATAATGTTAACAATGTTACCGGTGCCTGTTGGTCAAGAAGTTTTGATTCCCTTTAAGAAAAAGTCTTCTCCACTCTCTACGCCTAGAAAATTGTTAACAATATGGTAAACATATGGACGAAATTTGTAAATGAGAAATATGAATATGAAGAAGGTGGATTCCAAAAATTTGAGAATAGTATAATATATACTATAATCAGTACTCTTCTAAACAAATAATATAACTAATTAATTAAGGAAAGGGTGAGGCTGCAGCAATAAGAAAATCAATCAATGTAAAGAATATTCATGAACTTGTAAGCTGCAAAATTGTGATAAGCAACGGCAACATTTAATTAAGCATTAGCCGGCTGGGTTTGACTTGAAGGAAACTCCTTGAAGGAAGTGAGCTCTATGTAGTTCTCCCATAACCTCGTATACACGCCGGCTCCGGCGAAACCTTCGTTGGTGGCGAGGATGAGGTGGTATTTGTAGCCACCGACGACCTGGTAGTCACAACTGATGACCTTCTCCAACTTGAGGTTGGCACCAGATCGCTTGTTGTACTCGGCAACGGCGAAATCCGCGACCATATTCGCTTCGTTGACGTCCTTGACGGGACTAAAGGAACCCGGGCCACACCCCAAAAGGCGAGCACGGGTTTTCTCCAGCTCGAGGAGGGTAGCAGATTTGTGGTACTCGGCGACGGCGTAATTCGCGATCACTTTCACGCGGGGGGCGTTGATGATGTTCCCGACGCCGACGGGATTCCAGGAACCCCCAAAAAGGGGTCTCGCTTTCATCAAAGTGCTGTTCCAATTCTTCATCATGAGAGACATGCTATGCTGCTTCGTGAGTGAATTATGCTTCGTGAAGTATTTATAGGGATGGGGTTCTTCATTGATGAGCCGGATCGTGGTGAATGGGCCTGTCCCATAGAAACGAGCCCTAAACCCTGTCATAAATAATAGCCGAACTTGAGGTATTTTCCAAGCTTAATCGGGCTGCTCTTTAGGACAATAGGACCGTAGTGAAAAATAGAAACGAAAAAAAAAACACACACACGAGAGTTTGAGAACCACATCGCTGATCACAATTCACAAAGTAAATGATGAAGGATATCAGCGGCAATAACTGGAACTGGATACAGTAGAATAGAATAGCAGCCGCCAGACACACCAGGGTTTCTTCGACTCTATCTCAGCGATCACCATTTTCTCTCTCTCTCTTTTTCAGGTAAAAGTTGTTGGATGGAGGTGGTTTTAAGGGAGAAGGAGGCAGATGAGTGGGTTTACAGAGGCGAAGGAGCTGCTAATCTTGTTCTCGCCTACGCCGGATCATCCCCTGCATTTGTGCGTTCTTCTTCTTCCTCAATTTTCTCTCTTCTTAAATCGCATTGTTTTCAAAGCTCAATGCTGTGTGTGTGTGTGTTGTGTGTGTTGCAGATTGGGAAAGTGATGCGCATCCGTAAGTCTCCAAGGAATGGCACACAGGCTGTGAGTAAGACGAGGAGCCCTTCTTCTTTGACTGCTCACGAACGCCTCCTCTGGAAAGATGTGGATGAACTCATTTCATCTCCAAACAAGGAAATTGCAAGCCAGCTATTTGTCTCCCACGTCATGAAGCCATTGCTTGGTTCCAAATTTGTTGATGCTGGGGTACGTGTTGTGTTGTCAATGACCCATCTCCAAACAATGTCTCTGTTTTAGCTGATTTTGTTATTGATAAATATATGTATTTAGAGGATTTTAATAGTTCATGAATTAATGGTCAATCATCCATGCACAAGGTTTTACTATATAGTGGTTGTGATCTCTAACTCTCACCTACCCTGTGGTACTCTGTTAGATGCATGTCCTGGTGTCAAGGGGATTTCTTGAATCGATTGAAAAGAATGTTATTTGTCAACGTCCTGCTTGGAGAGCTGATACTGCACAGGTCGACAAGCATTGTGATTCTGTGCTCCTCATGTCGGATCATTCACTCTACACTCATGGTATTGAGATGTCTTTCTCTGGACTTGCTTCTAATCTGGTTTAGGTTCAGGTGTTAATTTTCACACAACACAGGGTTTTACACACCGATTCCTGGAAACTCTACATTCATTACAAGAGCGACTGAACCCTTAAAAGGGTTTCTTCTTCAGTTCAAATAATATTTTCCCCCTTCTGCATGTAGAATTGTTGAATATATTGTTGCTATTGTCCTTATTTTACTTCCTTTCAGTTAACATTTTATGGTACCTTGTCGAGAAATCATCCATCTGGAGAAGTGGGAGAAGTTAGAATTTAATCTTACCTACAGTCTACATTGAATGACTGGATTATTTTAATTCCATTTAGTCAGAATCAAAATATGCACGATAGGTGCTTGCAGGATTTGCAAACTTCTAGTGAGAGAAAGTAATGTAGGGAGGCAAAATTACTTTAGGGTGGAATGCAACATGCTATTAATAAGTATTCTATTAAGCTTCTTAATCTGATTCCAACAAGAAAACCCTAATATATACCCCCTTTTCATTTTGGATGTTGTCCCTTCTAATATTCTAACATATCTACTAATCACGTGATTTAAATTTTCTAACTCCACAACACATCTGAAAAACATTTGAAAGTTCTGTTCCGAGCTGCCTGTTTCATTTCAGGTAATCTAGGATCGAGCCCCTGCATATCTGTTGAGATAAAGGTAACCTCTCCATAATGTCATATCTTTGGTAGCTCATGTTTCTTTTTTATCCAATCAGACAATATCCTAGTTTAAGCTTTAAAATTTTAAATTGAATATCAAACTTGCTCCCCCTTACCCTTTCTTTTGCTTGGCTGTAACATTCTTAAGTATTATTTTGAACAAGTAGCCCAAATGTGGATTTCTTCCTCTTTCAAGATTCATATCTGAAGAAACTGCTATCAAAAAGAGGATAACTCGCTTTGAAATGCACCAAGCCCTGAAATTGCATCAAGGAGAGGTACTCGCATCCACAAAATTTAACTTTTGATGACGGTCCAGTTGCTGCATAGTGCATACTTCTTCCTGTTGTCATATCATGTAGTCTCAGAATTTAACCCTTTTTTCTGTTCACGGAGGTTATTACACTTCAATGATTTGAGATATGGATTTTTCCAATATCTTTGTAGATATCACTGCTAAGTGAATACAATCCACTTGATCTGTTCTCTGGATCCAAGGAAAGAATTCATAAAGCTATCAAGGATCTCTTTACTACACCTCAAAACAATTTTCGTGTATTTATGAATGGCTCACTCATATTTGGTGGACTGGGAGGTGGTGCAGAAGATACAAATATTTGTATTGCAAAAGCATTTGAAGATGCACTTAAGTTTGTCATTAAAGCCGATGATCGTTTATGTACAGAGAACCTCCTCACTCTTATTGTTGAGGCTGTGCATAAATCAGGAATCCTTGATCGGCTCCTGAGGGTTCAGGAGCTTGATAGTGTTGACATAGAAGGAGCCATCCATGCATATTACGATATTACTCATCAACAGTGCATGGTATGTAGGGAGTTGAGTGAAGAGCAAGTGGAAAGATATACCCCTTTGCATTCTGCTTCATTGGATGAAAGCTTGAGAATTGTGAAGGACTATCTGATAGCAGCAACTGCAAAAGACTGCAGCCTGATGATGGGTTTTAGAACAAGGGAAGAGGGGGATTCTGGCTCTGTATACAATAATGTATATCTTGAGTCAACTAAGCAAACCTTCGATTTCAAGGTAGGGCAGGCCTTTACATTTTTAATTCTTTCTTTAAATTTTTTGCAAAGGTAGATGGTGCATAGCATGGTTAATTTGGTTCAGCTTCTGCTGGTAGATTTAGACTGTGTTTGCGAATGATGTTGATTTTCAAAAGTTGCTGTTGAAAAAGCTACTGTGAAAGATCATTCAAAGTTTTGTTTGATGAAAATGATATAAAGTCTTTTGTGAGTTGCACTTCGATAAAAGAAATGGATAAAGTTAACCACTTCACTTTTATAACTATTCTAACTAACTACTCTTTGGGCCCTATCAAATGGATGAAGTTAGAATTTAAGAGAATCCCCTAGGGTGCTCATCAAAAGCACTAGATGAAGCACCCTTAGGTTATTATTATCATTATTGTTATTATTTTTGCACACTCCCCTCTCCCATTTCCTTTCATGTGTTTCAACTTGTCAAAAAGTTTTTCGTTACTCGTGATTTCATGGATATCCCAATTTAAACGAGTCTGAATTATTGCCTCCTTTTGCTATGAATATAGAAGTACTCCATTGCCTTTCTTTCTTAATTCTTAATGATTCTATTCTCTTTATCTATAAAACAAAATAACAGATCTAATGCTACATTTTTTATCTTAGTTTAACTGCAATTTTATCTGTATTAGGTGTATTTCATCGACCTGGATTTGAAGCGAATGAGTAAAATGGAAGAATATTATGAATTAGATAAGAAGATAGTGAGCTGCTACAGAGAAATGATCAAAATTGATCAAGGAAGAAATGAAGTCACAAACTTGCATGCATCTTAAATTGTATATCGAGATTTAATAAACTCTGGTTATAGATGACACTGGAGGAAGATGGCATTCGTAAGTATGAGAAATTTGATCCACACTTTTCTATTATTCTACTGTTGCCTCCCGAGTCATACGATGGTATTCTGTAGCAATTGTTTGTAGAAGCTTATGTATGCTATTAATTCTGATAAATTCTCGCACCATTATTATTTCTTAAATGTCTATATCCATGTGGCATACTGCAACCCATTTTCATTTGATCCATTACGAAATATTTGAGCAACACACACACACACACACACATACCAGTCAATAGCATTGAATTTATAAACACATCTGCCCCATGCTACAAAAAGTGGAGTTGAAATCCACCCCCACCCCTAAAAAAAAATCAGCTATAGGTGAAAATGATATACTAATTACTATAATGCTGTCCATCTTGAGCACATATGGCACATTTATTGATGAAACTGGAATTTGATTTGTCTTTTCTGTTTAGAGATGAATACTTAAGACAGTTACATCATGAAATGAAACACTTGTTAGTTGTAACTGAACTTATGCTTGGTTTCCACCTTCTTCACTTGGGAGATACAGGGGTCAACTCGTAAATTTTAATTTGTAAACAATTTGACCTGTATCCTTATTTAGGCTCTAAATGGTAGGATGGGCACTAATTCACATGAGTTAATGTTTAATCAGAGTTATCTTGATGCAATTGTTAGATATCCATAACAGCATCCTATCCTTCGATTTTGGAAACGTAGTGTAACATTTGTTTTCTAAACATACATGTTAATTGTCATCCATCATATAGCCTTTATGTGCCAGAGGCTTCATGGTTTGCTTGTTCAATTTCTGTTACAGGATCTAGTTGCATTGGTAAACAAATTGTACATCACATAAATATGTAGTTCTTTGTAACACTTAATTTGGTCCTCAAATTCTCTAAGGCAGTATGTGTGGAAGCTCATGGAGACCTTTCACTCATGAAAAGGTTGCTTTTAGGTCAGGTACATGCAGAATAGAAAACAGTTTCTTGATGTTTTGAAGCTTTAGTTTTGAAGTAATTTGGCATTGCCAGCATAAGCAAGAAACAAAACAAGGCTTATAATTTTATTTTATTTTTGTTCTGTTGGAATTTCTAGATTTGCCAATTAATTAGACAATAATGTATATAGTAAACTAATAGATTTCAAGTGCTTTTACATATTAAAATAACATGTTTTTAAATTCTTTCAATTTTCATGTTTGAGAAAAGAAGCTACATTATTAATGATGCCAGTTACCTTCTTTGTTGAATTAGTACAGCTAAATCAACTGTTAATAAGACTCAGAGTATCTTATTTAGCTTTCCAAACTCATGGTTATAGTTGTCTGCTAACTTCTCAGTGTAATGCAGTCAGCAGTACTGAGAATTTGGCAAAGCAAGGCATATTTTAGACCGTGACTTCAGCTCAGATCTGGTTTTTCCTTTGGTCAGCCTAGTTTGGCTGTGGCCTGACTGATGATCTGCCTGCACCATGCAATGAGCTCTCGAGCTGTTACGAGGTTTTTCCTTTCTCTCTCTCTCTCTCCCCAAAGGCATTTACTAGGAATTTTTTATTGTCACAAGTTCAAGTAGTACAGAAGGGACATGTGTTGGTTGAAGTTGCAAAAGTAGGTCATGCTTGCACCATCATGCTGGCACATTCCAATCAAAGCTGATCCGATGATCTAAGTGACAGTTCCATACCCTATTTTGAGCAGGATAATTAATTTTTTATTTCACGGCTTCATTTTCTTTCTTTACAAATTACAAATTTGTAGTGTAGTCCTTGATGGAAAATCAATACTCCCTCCGGACTCAATTATAAGCAAAAATACTTAACTTCACACAAATTAAGAAAGTTAGTTAAATTCATTTAATTTTATTGATTTCATATGAAAAATGAACTATATAACTAAACTACCCTTAATCTTATTTATTGTAGATGTCCCCCAAAAAGGATTCTTGGAAAATAAAAGTTGAATTAATGTATGAGTATATTTGGCATAATAACATTAAATAGGGTAATAAATAGGGCCAGTTAGTTAAAATTTGCTTATATTTAGGTCCACTAAATAGAGGCATTTTTTTTTGCTTATATTTAGATCCAGAGGAAGTATATCATAAACCATGGACATAGTCATCTCTTCCTCATCCTCACTTGAGGTTAACAAATATTCAAATTGCAGCAGTCAGCACTCAGTACTGCAAACCTTGTTGATATAAGAAGTTTTTACTTAATATTGCTTGGTTTAGGAAGATGCTAGAGCTCAAATAATTTTAGGGTACTCGTTTCCAGAATGAGTTGGCTTGCTGTTGAGTATCTCACCTGCTTCATCCCAGTCTCTTAAATTTATGTATTTTGTTTTTGGCTGAGTAAATGGTATGTATTTTGGTAATTTTTTTGGTGAATAGCATTGGGCGCCTTTAGCATTGATCTGATTATCATATGTAGAGGCCGTAATTTCGTTTCTCTTCAAGTTGTGATTAGCAAACTCTGGAGGTTTTGTTTACTGAACAAGAATCTAGGTTGAATTGGATAATTATTCAATATAGGGTATCGGTGTTGAGTCTTGTTTTCGGAAATGTTTAGTTTCTGCATTTAGTTCCCTTGGGAGGAGGACATAGGTGTCGGACATTATCTGACTTGAATTTATTACTAGTTGTCTAGTTGCCTGCTAGCACTGTCACTCCATTTAGTTTTCAGCCAAACATCTAATTGGAACATGGTGAACAAGGGAGAATAGATGAGATCTTAGACACAATAATTTAGCATAGGAAATCTCGATTCTTGTTTCTGCAGGTGCTTGTTTTCTGGCATTGTAACTATATATCTACATATCATGTCAAATTTTTCATATTCTGGATTCGTGCACACTACGTCCACGTTGTAACACTCTTCTATTATGTGAGAAATATTATGATTTCACTTATTAAGTCATTCTAGCCTTACACTGACATGCTTCAGTACTATTTGTGTTCGTTCATTTTGATATTCCGCTTTTGGATGGGAAGTATTTACATATCTCGATGCACTTGTGTATTGCAGAAACTCTGGTGTCAGTAACACTGCACGCTGTTCAAGATGCAGGCAAAAGATGATGAAATTAATAGCTATTTGTAAAGGAATTCCTTTAATGTTCCAGATTCAAGGGGACAGTGTGTGGTGAAACTGATGCAGTGAAGGTCATCAGGGTGAGAAAATTCAGAAAATCAGCAGAAATTGAGTAGAGAGGCTCCAAAGGAAAAGATGAAGGATGAGAGAAAAGATGCTATTCCTCATACTTCATGTCAGAGATGCGATGTATGCTATGCTATTACTGAAATGTCTGTTATATTATTGTTATTAACTCTGATCGGCGTGCCACTGCCATATGTACCATTATCAATCTCTGTCAAGCAAAATAATGTATATGTTCTGTGATATTTATTTTATTTTATTTATTCTAACCATTTCATTAGTCCATGGCTATGCTGTCAAATGCTTCCGGATTTTGTTTCTCTTTTTTTTTTTTCATTCTTGAGAAGAATATTACATTTGATAGACGAGAGAATCTGGACATTTGTAGCCTCAGCCTTCTAGTGATATCTCTGATTCTCCAGTTTGGTCTATGACACAAGTGCCGGCCGTTCTAATCTGCCTCTACATCCGCAGGAATTTAGAATCTTAATGTTATTTATCGTCAACATAAGGTAACTCAAATTTGAACTTGTTGAAGTACAAGTGCAACTAAAAATTGTGGGAGATGCAATAGGTGATGTAATGGGAAAGGAACAGAGAAAGAAATATAAAATGAGAATAGATATAAAAGAAAATGTAAGAAAAAAAGTATGTGAGTATACGGAGTCATCTTCATCTCCACTTGCGGAGAAAAGACTTCTGTTATTGTTACACAAGTGTGTGGGTCTAAGTGTCCAACATTATTCCAATACCCAAACACAACGAAAACCTATGAAGAAGTCTTTAGGTCCCTTCTCAAGTATGTTATTGACAACATCATACTTGGGAAAAGACACACATAACCAATATTTACTGTAATTTTATGCATAATTACACACGTCAATTGATTCTCCTCACAGAGAGAGAAAGGGAGAGGGAGAGAGAGCCCCACCATGAGACCGAACAACTCCGTCATGTACAGTATCTCTTCCGTTTCACCAGCAGCAAACCTTTCTCTGCTTTACAAACAGATTGAACACACTTTTAAGAGTTCCCATGCAGGATGGTAACTAGCATATCATTGTTATTGTTATTTTTAATAAACCAAACAAGATGCATTAATGCCCTGGCTTGCCTTGAATTTGCTTCTTTCCTGACTGTCTATGTATGCCAAAAGTTCTTCTTGCCTTATCAAAGCCTCGTACAAAGCCTGTTTAGAAAGTGGAAAACGCTAGTTAATAAATAGACACCAATTTGATCCAAAAAAAAAAAATAGACACCAAAAAATTATTGAACAAAATGCAGTTATACCTTCTTTGTAGCAATCAGCTCTGCTTCCAATGCATCCACGCGATAAACTGCAGCATTCAGCAGCTCCTCTTTCTCACGTGGCATCACATTAAGCTTTGACTGCAGCATGTCAACTTTTTCTTCAAGCTCACCAAGGCGTTTTAAGGTAGATGTGGGTGGGTTTGTCTTTGTGGATCCGGGAGCAGGTTCCTCCTTGTTTACTGAATCAACATTCGTGATAGGTATATTTTGTGCAGATTCAGATTTAGAGTCACGTATTCCCTTCGTGACACGATATGCAATTGAACGAGCAAAAGTATAAAGGGCAAAAAAGACACCCGCTGTAACTGTCATGGTTACCATGAGGACATTTTCTGCATCCATGCCATAAAGATTCCATAAGGACTGCTATCAACAAGATCTTTGACATCCAAGAAGGTTTTATTGGATGCAAGGTACCTAATATCCCGAACCTATAGTATAAACTATATAGCTCAATTTGTTCAATTTATCTAGACTAATTTATAAATTTATTCATCTTTTTACTGTAAAGAAAACTTCATTTTTATTATGCAAGACTTTGAATATTTTCAAAACAAAAAATCTAAGATAGGTAAGTTAGTAAGTAGATATTCAATGAATTCAAATATGTGGAAAAGAAAACGTACAATTCTTTTAAAGCACAAATGGAATTATAAGCTTTCAATTCCTTTACTTGTGTAGAAATGGCAAATATTTTGATTGTGTCACTGTTGGTTAAGTGAAAAGTGTTTGCAAAGGGGAAAAAATTGTTTACCTCCACCCCGGTAGGCTAATAATAATGGCATATCAAAATCAACCATCTAACCTTTTGAGCCAAATGATTTTTGAGGTGTTGCTTGCTTCTCCTTCGATCCCACATCAACAGTCTTGTCAACCATGGGCACATGTTCAGAGAAATCACCAGCATGACCAGCCTTATCAGCCAATCTTGCCTGGATTAACATAAAAACAGTTATATTCATTCATTGCAACAATTTTGTTTTCCTGCAACCTGGAGATCAATGTCATGGTCACTTACTTCTTCTTGGACAGGAGTCAATATAGGGTTGATACAATTCCCACTTGCTTTGGGAGAGGTGATATCTTCAACTTCAGATCCTGATTCTCCTGTAGATGTATCGCTACTTCTTATCTGTTCTCTCAGAAAGCAAAATTCAAAGGAAGATAAGATATATATATATATATATATGATAGTTATTACAAGATCTGAAAGTTCTCATCATACAGTGTCTAAGATGGCACTGGAAATTGTACCATTGGATAAGATGTTTTATCACATTCAATCACCCTCCCCTCATCGTTGGAAACTGATAATACTTGTTTAGAACATTGCACTTTACCACTAATAACCATCTGCATTCACACAACTATTCTAGTTGAGTCCCAAGTAAGATGCAAAGCAGAACCGAAAACCAAGTTAAGTTTTAGTGAGAGAGTCTAATGATTACATAATAAGTAGCAAACCTTTAAAAAGTGTGGGTCTTGCCATGGCCCTTTATCAGACCTCATACAACCACCCTGATCTACACAAGTGCAACTACCACCTAGAAATTCTGGCAGCTCACTGAGAATTAACTTATAGTTAATCAGAATTTCCAAATAATGATACAAGTTGATTGAGAAAAAACTCCATTAACAGAACTAAATGTAGAGTTTACCTCGCATCAATAATCTCAAGTAATTTACTCTGAAACTTGTTTCCAAGAACCTGATGCAACATTGAAGTATCAATTAATCATATACTTATAGATTTATCTCTGAAAACTACAGAAGGTAAACTACCCCAATGGAATCCTATAAAAATCTAACACATAAACAATAACTCAAATAGTTTACACATACATGAATCTTTGAAGCAGTTTTGGGATCAAGAAATGTTTTCACCGTGTTCCAGACAAGCTTGAAACCAGGACCAGCATTGATGATAAACATTTGGAAGAGTGTCTGCACGGGATCATTTACAGATCATAACTTAAACACTACAAACATTAAGAAAATTGAGAAGCAAAAAATGTGATGATTAAATCAACATACTTCAGGATAGTAATCACCATCAATCTTCTGCAGCCGGGTGATGAGTTCCCTTGCAGACTTGGTTAGGTTTTTGAAACCCTAAAAAGAAAAAGGAAGCATAGTAAATATAAACTTTTTGTCTGTTAAAATGGTCTCTGAGAAACTTTCCATGGACACTTAGACAACATACCAGGCCTTGAACATCCAAAATTGTTGTACTTGAATCTATGTGTCTCCTTGCAGCTATAGAGCAAGCTGGAAACTTGACAGCAAATGCTTTCTCAAAACCCTGCACATGGTATCTCAAGTATCTTTCCATGGTAGTTACTTGCATAAGCTTATTGGGATCAACTCTCCCTAGTATCTCAATGTAAACAGGCCGTCCCTCCTTATCTACACCATGATACCCATGTGGATAGTACTTCAGCACTTCTGGCAACTCCTTGAAATCAAAATCCTATGGAGTGGAAACCACAGTATATAGTATGAACACCAGATTTCAAGAGAAAGAATTCAATGTTCAGACTGTCAAATTAAACATGATTCACTTAAGAAGGAAACCAAATAAAAGACTGGGTATATTGTTGAATCAGATTGCTCACCTCTATAATTGTATCTGTACCATAGTCTTTCCTCCATTGGATCATGTTGGCCCACATGTGCTTTGCTTTCTCAGTATCAAACTTCCTTGCTTTCAAGAATCTACAATAAATTTGTTAAATTCAGTTTTAAGCTATACAATAAGGTGAACTAGCCATATCCACCTACTTGTCAATCTCCAATGTAAGAGTGTCAACAATGAATATGCAAAGAGACCATGTGGATAATAAATATCCTTCTTTCATGGATATGCTTGAACATAACTAGTAAGGAATAAGGGTTTGTAACCTCAACAACATATGATAGTCATCATGTATTGGAGGAAGCAAGTTATCTGACATGAGTACATGTCGAAATGCATCCACTGCTTGAAGCTCTTCGACTTCTCGAACATCCTCAATGGAGAGGGAAATGCCTCGACTGACACTTTTTCCGCTTCTTTTCTTCTTAAGAGAGTGCCTGAATTTGCTGGAAGCATTTATTGCTTTCTTTTTTAGGCTGCCAATTTTCTTCCACCTATCATCCTCTGAGTTCTCTCTTCTTTCATCGTGGCCTAATCAATAAAATTTTCAAAATGGTCATCCATTGTGAAGAACATGCAGGAAATGAGGATTACTTCAATTGAAAAAAAAAAAAGAACTGATTTCTTGCAATCAAGAAGGTACCATTCGAATATTCAACTAAACTCAGCTCAATCAAAGTAAACCTTACATAAAAAAAGAATGAATCTTGATGCAAATCTTTAACCAAGAACAACAACAACAACAGCCGCCAAACCTTATCCTACTAAGTGGAATCAACTTCACTGTGAAGAACATGCAGTAAGTGAAGGTTACTTCAATTGAAAAAGAAAAGAACTGATTTCTTGCAATCAAGAAAGTATCATTCAGTCATTCAACTAAACTCGGCTCAATCAGATTAAACCTTATTAAAAAAAGAATGAATCTTGATGCAAATCTTTAACCAAGAAATACAAAAACAACAACCAAGTCTTATGCTACTAGGTGGAGTTGGCTACATGTATCAAACGACGTTTTAATGTTCTATTATGAATCATGTTTATAGCCAAACAATTGGCCAAATCTTTAACCAAGAAATGAAGAAAACATTTAAATGACAATAATAAGCAATCCCAATAAATAAAGGAATTAAGCATGGGAAAGAAAAACAAGAAGCCAGAAAGAGAAAGGGGAGGGGTTACTCACAAAGGTGACCGGACATGTCAAGAATGGTAAAAGAAAATTCAAGTGGCAGGCCAATTCCTGGGTAGTGAAACAGGAAGCAGAGGCATAAACAATTTTAATTTTTTTTCAAACCCTTTATATTATATTTTGGGTGAAGGATACATCATACATGGGTTGGGTCTCAATCCTTCACGGAGTCTGCTTGTACATGTAGGCTGTCTGAAGCAGACAAAGAAGGCGTCGGCAGAAGACAAAATTAATGCAAAGGGGCAAAGCTGAGGTTGATGATAAAACCATAGAGTGTAATATGTAACGTTGAATAGTAGATAATGTTCTAAAGATTCGCGAATATAAATATAAATATAATATGCTTCACCTCACACTTCAAAATAAATAAGCCATAAATAAATAATATGTTTGCGTATGCATTATTTTTGACCTCGTTGTCACTTGCCACCTTCGGGGTATGTGGGCCCACTATTTATCAGTTGACGTCGGCCTTGGCGGGAATTTACCTCCCTCTTCCACGTCTTATGTTCCGTCCATTTTTTAAATAATAAATAAATAAATTTTTTTTTTGGTGAGTGTAGAGGGGCAAAGCCCCAATTAAATTAAATAAATATATAAATCATCGTTCAATGTTTATATTATTCTTTTTCTTATCAAAGTATCTTATGTATTATACCAATATTTATATGAAACATAAAAATTAAACCAAGTTTTTTTTTATTTTTTTAAAAAATAACAAAAGATAAATTAAAATATAAAGTAATAATGTTTTAAGTTTTTAATAAAAAAAGTTAAAAAAAATAACAATTAATACAAATTATCTTAATGTTGATTTATTAATATTTTTAGTATAATGTCAACTATTCCTCCTAGAATTCTTATGAACCGATGTGAAAAATTAAAAATATCACATCTCAGTTCCAATTAATGACCTGCGTGTCATAGAAACAATTCTTCATTGCTTCCAAAATTATCCAGAAGCAAGAAGAATGACTTCACTTGCTTAGCATCCTTCAATGGATTCTGCGGTTCATATTTTTTGAATTATTGCTGTTGTTATTATTGCTATAAAACAAAACAATTTCAATTGTTGAGATTGTCTAAGTTTCTATCACGGTAGTAAAAATAACAATATTTAGTACCCCACAGATATTCTTCGCTCCAAGATTCTATCTTCTATATCCTCCACTTCCTCCTAGCTACAATGGGGGGCTATTCTTTTTTTTTTTTTGTCAAGATGAAATTCATAGATCGGGTAAACCCAGCCAAACGGCATCTACAACTGAGAAAGGCAAACAAATTGGCCAATGTAAACAACATAAGCAGAGTCGCAAACACATAGATCAATACAAACCAAGACACGCTGTCGTTGACAAGAACAAACACAACCAATGCTAAATAAGCAGAACTCCTAAAAAAACCAAACAACATAAAAAAGCACAAATCTAACAAGCCCTTAAACTACAAACCCAGTAGCCCAACTCTAACCAAAAAACCCTTCATCTTCCCCACCAAGCCTCACAGTTACCTTGAACGTTGTTTCTTTGAAACACCATGCCTAACCCGCTGTCTCAAAAGCTGGGACATGGGAGATGACAGGGCAAGACTCAACACAAACTGAACCATGGTCAGAAAACTAGATCTGCATCACAATCTCAGATTGCATCAAACACTTTAAACAGAAAAACCAGTAATCATTATCATTAAGCTACAAAGACAAGGCCTCATCAGATCAGAAAACTAAAAGATGACATATTTAAAAAAAACAAAACAACAAGAACCAACAGTGGTCCAAACAACCAACACAGCAACAAAAACTCCAGCAGATCTGGAACGACGAACAACTGCAGCTCCGGCAACCAACCCAGCAACGCAACCTCTGTAGATGGCAGCGCATGCAACTACAGCCAGAGCCTCCAAGCTGGAAGGAGACGACGGCGCACTCCAAACGAGAAAGGATCACGTCCAAACCATAGCTGAGTGTGGCACCTCCAACCACAACAAACGGAACACCCTACTCAGTTCAGCAGCGACAGCGGCACAGCTGGAGGAGGATGGAGGTTGAAAGCGACCACATAACAGGGAAAGAAAAAAAAAAGAAAAAGAAAAATGGGGGAAAGGGGGGGGGGGGCCGCACGCGCGACGGAAGATCACCGGCGCTGCAACCCATTGGGGGGCTACCTTAGGACACCCTCTAAAGATTCTTTCGCCAGGTCCACACCACAAGAGGGTTGGCCTTAAAACAACTCACCAAGAAGAAAATAACGAGTCTAAATTTTATAATATCTAAAGTGAACATTCAAGCAAATTCGTTATGTAATGGAACAAGATTGCAGGTAAATAATTTAGGGAAAAATATCATAACAGCAACAGTTCTTATTGGAAAGAATTGTGGGGACAGGATTTTGATTCCAAGGATGGATTTGGTACCTTTTGATTCTAGATTTCCATTCAAGTTTCAAAGGAGACAATTTCCATTGTGTTTATGTTTTGGAATGACAATTAACAAGAGTCAAGGATAATCCCTAGCAAGGGTTGGATTGTATCTTCCCCGGCCCGTTTTTACACATGATCAGCTCTATGTTGCTATCTCTAGAGTTAAATCAAAAAAAAAAATTGAAAATCTTGATTTTGGATGAAGAAAGAATGGTATGCAGAACTACAACATACAATAAAGTGTTTGGAAACATATAATAGTTTCACATCCTCATTTATATTATTCATTTTGTTAGTTAATATGCAAAACTTGATGATATTTTGAAATTTTAAAGTAGAAGTGCCTTTACTTCTTTTTTTGTGTAACATTGTAAAACAGTTGTAATATATTTTTTCTGATGGTTTTATTTGGTTGTGTTCATTGCGGTTACTTCATCAAGCTGTCCAATGAGCATTGTGATGAACTTAATTTCTCACTGTTAATGTATTTTTTCAGCACCCAGTTCGTTAAAGCTCATTTAAAAATTTAAAAATATATAACAAACAGATTAAATCACAACTGTGCGAAAAAAATGTAATCTGGGTGTGAATGTATGAGTGTCAAATACTTATTCCAGCAGAGAACTTCATGGTTGTGGAAACTTTCACACCAATGGTTTAAAACTGTCAGGTATTCTTTCGTTTTTGAACCAGAATAGTTCACACCAATGAGATATTTCACACCATCTGTGTGAGGATCATGTATTCTTTCGTTTTTGGACCAGAATAGTTCACACCAATGAGATATTTCACACCATCGGTGTGAAAGCGTCAGGATCATGTATTCTTTCGTTTTTGGACCAGAATAGTTCACACCAATGAGATATTTCACACCATCCATGTGAAAGCGTCAGGATCATGTATTCTTTCGTTTTTGAACCAGAATAGTTCACACCAATGAGATATTTCACACCATCCGTGTGAAAGCGTCAGGATCATGTATTCAGTGTAAATTGTTTCGCTCAACATGTATTCTCTTTTTGACTTTAATAATTGTAGATTAATTTAAAATTAAAATTTATATAAAAAAATATTTGTGAAATATAATAATTTAGACCCTTTTTTTTAAATAGGCTATATTTAGTCTTTTTTACTTATTTTATTAAGTTAAATGTTGATGTGATTAATGGTCTAAAACTAAGCACATGCCGCCTGTTTTAATTATGTAAATTACATTATATGTGTATTGGACAACTCCGATCTATTTAGATTTTTTTTTTCTGTAACCCCGCATTGATTTTTTATTTTTTTTACCAAAGCAATTAGTAATTTTTCTTTCTTATTGAAAAATACAACATATTAATTACTTTGGTAAAAAAAGCAACAAAGTTACTAAATAATTTACCATTGACTTTAGTTACTATGCACCGACAATGTAGATATTTTTCTACACTATCAATGTAAATATTTACATTAATATGTGAACATTTATTTGTTAAGATTTAAGCTACATTCAAAATAATGACACCATCATTCTTATTCAATATATCTTTTAATAAATTATTAATTTTTAATGTTTAATTATTCAATTTTGTTGAATTACAAAATGAGCTTCCTCGCCCATTCATTGCACGGGCAAGACATACTAGTCTTTTTACATGCGTAGGCGTGGCAGTCCAACCTGGTGGGGTAGTTAAGTATATTAATTATAATTAAGGACCAATTAATCATTCCAAAAAAAGTTCTTTACATGCAGGCCTTCTAACATCAATATCAATAACAAGAAGCAACACCCAGAAAAAAAAATCCATTTTCAATTATTTGAATTTCTATTTCAATTTTTTAAACTATAAGAATGTTACCTTGAAAACAATAACTCTTTTCTATATAAAAAAACTATAGGAACAAAGTGAAAAGTAAAAATAGAAAATGTAATAAAAAAAACCAAATAGGCCATAAATAATTTATTTGAACAACATTTTATTCAACCATCCCAGATATTTTTTCCAAACATGCAACGACACAACCATCAGCAACAGCTGCGTCCAATAAATGAACCAGAATACATATCAACAGCTCATGAGGATTGAAACAAGTAGTGGAAAAACAGAATAAAGTTCTCGTGATGCATTATATTAATGTTTAGATATATACATATACACAACACAAGTATTCACAAACATATTAAGCGTATACATATACATAAGCAGAAGAAGCGAAATATATGACAACTATCTGCTCTACCAATTCCCATCGACATTCTAATGCTGGATTGTATATACAATTTAGAGTGTCCAGGATCTGCAGCAGAACAAAAGTCACCAGCTTAATATAAAACTCTCAAGAGGAGAAAAAAGAGACCGGAAAAGGGTTGAGTTGGAGTAAAATGAATCAGCTAGAAATTTCTTATGACAGAGCCTCAAACATTGTCAATTTGTCATATGAAAGAAGCTGAATACCTGTTATTCGTCTTTTTTCCTGCCCTGAGTTGGTTAAGTTTGTCCCTCCACAGAGCTGGAGTTGCATCAGAAACGTGAAACGGAAAAGTAGTAAATTAGAAGTACAATCTATACTGTAGTCCATAGGAAATGTAATCTTGCAAAATTACATCCCAATTCAATGCATGTACCAAGGAAAAACCACTTAACTACACAATTGAAATGGATTTACATAACATGTTAAGCTTCAAAAAGACAGGAAAATAAGGATAAAAATGAAGCCTATAAACACCTAGAAGCATATCTGCTGATGACTGGTTATAATAATTTAAGTGACCTACTGACCTTATATATCACTGATTTCATATACCTGTTAATGCTAGGGCATGTGCATTCATTTCATTTCAAGTAATGATACTAAATAAATTCTATAAAAGTGATGAAAGTGGAAAAACTACAAGTTGACTGTTTCAACAGGTAAGGGTGAACATCAAACTAGTGCTGTAGACTAGATTCAAAATCAATAGTGATTAGCAAGCGCTATCATCATACATGACATCCAAAGAACTTTTGTCATACATCAATCATCATGGATAATACAAAGGGAAAAAAAGCTTCCAAAACTGATAAAACAAATTAAGTTAAAAAAATAATAAGAAAGAAAATAATTACCAGCGTCTTGATAGCGCTCTTCTACAACAGCTTGTAACATGTTGTGCAAAAGATTGAACTCCTTGGTTTCAGCACAAGGCTTACCGCTTGGTCTGCAACTATGTCACTTTTAGTTAATACTTGTCTTTCAAGATGGAAAAAGTGCTAGTAAGGAGACAAATTCCAAATAAAAATAAAAAAATGTCCAGAACAGATATTATGCTATGCATACTACACACAAGTCATATTGCCTTAAAATGTATCTTCAAGAACCTACCGATCCAGTTCAGTAAATAATGGGCCATCTGAACCAGGGGACTGTGTTGACAGTTTGCCTGATTCAATTACTCTCATTCCATCACTGTATGCCAAATACTTGTTGACTTGTATAGGCACCTACAACGTTGGTGGACCAGTTAAATCTCTGATAAGCAAGTTTAGTTTAACTAATTTAACTTCTAATATTTAGAACTTGATCCAAAACATTCAGGTTCCTAATCATTTCCAAAAGCCCAAAACTTTTCAACAGTGAATCCAAGGCATATGAAACTTGGCTGAACAATTATGCTTTTTCCAAAAATAAAAAATGTTGAATATTATTTTTCCTAGAAGCACCTGGTTTTTCTAACATCAACCGAGGCACAAGTCAACAACCACCAAGCAAAGCAATAGGAGAATGTGGCACTAATATGCTACAAGTGTTAATTTATTAATATGATTATATTCACATAAATTACCTTGCATCTAACAGCAATGTTGATAGCATCCGAAGGTCGAAGGTCAAAGCTCATACATTCTGCCTCATTTCCAACCTATACCAATTCATACTGTCATACAACACTTCGAGGTATTCATTTTTTCTGTTCTTTCTTTTTTTTGGGGGGGTGGGGGGGTGGAGAGAGTGAGGAGGAGAAAAGGAAGAGTGCGAAGATAGTAAGTGCCTTGGAAAGATATAGCTGAGCAAAATATGCCTCCTGAACTCTCTTAGTAATTCTGACAGCTCTGACCTGCATTTTCAGGAAATTATATCATTTGATTATTAATTAATATAAATTATTAGAGTATGAAGGAAAGATCACATTACAATTCAAGATTAGGAGTGTATAATAGCAGAGAGATAAAAATAATCATACCTCGTAACCCATCTTGTCAATCATCTCCTTCACTACTTGATATAAAGTAGGCCTAGCCTGATAAAGCAACCAAATGGTTAGTATCTACTATCTATGAAGATATGTTACAAAGGAACAGAATCATTCTGGATCCAAAAATTTGACTACTGATATATTTAGGAAGAACAAGGAAAAAGAAATATCTGGACAAATTGTGAGGGCAATGTAATGGAATTTAATTGACAAAAGAGGACATACTATTTGAACACTGCGTACTGCTGCCATTAATAAGACACTTGGCATCTCCACTGCAAATAAAGATGATCCACAAATTTACAAATGGGAGAGATATATATAACCAAAAAGCAAACAATACATAAATGTGATATAGGATCCAAAATGCAAACTTGTATGATACAGTTACAATACATAAAGGGGAGTGAGAGACATACAAACAATTATGGGGAGAAGTAGACCAGTCCCATCCTCCATCTTCAACACAATTGCGGGATGTGGTGCATAATCTGGAAGAAGTCCTCCATGAGGGTTGTTATGGGTGCATCGTATGTGTCTACCATCCCTCATTTTGATCATGAAACCATCTGATCCACTCTTCACCTCAACTATACAACAAAAAAAAAATCACAGCACAAATCTATTTTCATATGCATGCGCCACATAGTTACATTGATCACACCAATTACTAACTAACTCTAGCAGCATAATCCATAAAATAGAATTTTTAGTAGCTAAAAGCTAAACTAAACATACCGGCTTCGACAATACTAGAGTTAACATAATCTTCATCATTTTCATTAAAATTCTCAGCCATGCTTCCGCTACCATTTGAGGATGAGTTGAAGCTGCAATGCACGGTCTTGCACCTTCGCATATTTGTATGGCAAGAAAGGACACTGGCCTTAGCTTTGCTAACACTGAGACCCCACAATTCAGTTCTAATACACCCAGCGTTCATTGGTCCAATCATGGACATGGGGACACTGCACGATCCTGTTACTTTAGCAAGAACAGCAGGGGAAACAACTGGTCCTTTCAGAGAACTACCCATTTTATCCATTATAATATATATTCCCAAAAACCTACAACAAAATTGACCCTTTTCAAATTAGTGGCTACACCAATGTTTGGGTCACAGAATATGGATTGATTCAAAACCAAAATCGAACCTCGGAGAATCCAGTCACCGATCTCGTTATTTTGGTTGTGATTTCAGACACGGGCTATTGTTTGGTGCATAGCGATGGATCATGTAGAAATTGAAAGGGGAAAATTGGGATCTTGTTGAAAATAAGAGAAGGAAGGGAATTAACGGTGAATGGGAAAGAGGATAAGAGATTCTTGTTTGGCAAGTAGGGAGGGTGACAAAGATATTTAATTCCAATCAAGTCGCAACCGATCTCCCACCGCACGCATCAAAATCATCATCGGATCATTGGATAATAATAAAATGGAATCACTCTTTTACCCCTCTCCTTTCCTTTTAGTTTTTCTACTAGATGGATGACCATGACCACACCAACCTCTTAATTTTTTTCTTTTATATTAATCTTTTGGTTAACTTTATTTGATCCCACTCTTTGACAAAAAGTACAATTACCCAGATTTCTTTTGAAAAATGTTTTTTTACACCTCATATGGCAAGATACATCTCGATAGAGCTAGGAATGGAAAAAAATGATTAATATAATAAGAAATGAGAAATAAAAAAATGCTAAATGGATAATAAAAAATAAAAATAAATGAGTGTTAAGAAATAAGAATTATTGTTTTTTTTTCTTTTCTCGTCTTTTTTCTACACTCTTGTCATAACCCGGCTTGAATCGGTACTCTTCTAAAGTTTTTAAGATGAGAAATTATGCAAGTATAAAGAAAATATCACATTGCAATAAAGTTTCAATATATATATTTAGGATAAAAGACAATAGAGCACACCATTGATATCCAATCAACAAAATATCTTAATAAGGACCACACTATTGCTTAAATTACCTAATCACCACGATAATCACAAAGAGACAAAGCTATTTGGCATAATACGTAAGGGCTTTTACGTCTTTTCATATATAAAAGCCTCGGCCAGCCTGATAAATATGACGTAGCAGCACGATGATACAACATTGCCGGCGCCTGACTAGATCAAGATTGCCGTATGAATGCCACGTCACGAGCACATGTCCTACGATTTTGGATAAGGTTTTTATTACTTCCCAAAGTCTAAAACATAGCATGGAAAAGGAGAATGACTCAAGTGAGAAGGCAACATTTTAAAAATATTTGTTAAAATGAGAAGACAAGGCAAGAATAAGAATTCGCATTACAAATATGGATGCACTTTTTTTTAAAATATTTTGGTGATTTTCTATACTAATATCCAATAATATATCATCCTATATCAAGAAAATATTATATCATCGTACTAATAGATACATTTAACTAAATAAAAAGTTAAAAAAGATTAAAACATTTTAATGACTCATCAATAGAAAGGTTGTCTGATCTTGTTCCAGCCGCTGCTTGAAAATGGCTGCAACAAATATATGTTAAATGATAATAAAGTCACAAATATTAAAGTGGCACAGTTCCTATAAACATTTTCCAGAAAAAGGCGAGATAATTTATGATGTTGGTTTCACGCTTTTTTTTTTGGTCCAAATGTTGGTTTTTTGAAAGATTGTGATGCTTCAAATTACTTTTTTTGGTCCAATAGTATAGATAAGTTCTTTTTTTATTAGTCTATTGATTGTGAAAGGCCAAAGCCCAAAACCAACTGGGACAACCCAAAAAATACAACAGGGACAAACCCAATAAGTTCTTTTTTTAGTCAAAATATCCAATAAGTTCTAACAAATCCTTCTTAGCTGTATTAAAACGGGCTCATTAATATTGAGGCCCGTCATGACTATGAAGATTTGATCCAGCAAGAAAAACCTCACGATCTAGTGTTGACCAAAAAAAAAAATTAACCTTTAGACCCAACCGGCCAAAGTCAAGCTTAAGCATTGTCTCAAAGTATATACATTACAAATCAAAGACAAACACTTGACATAAATACCTAAACTACAACAAAGCAGAACAACAACGAACTACACAACCAAAATGCCCTTGGGGCTTTGGGCTTTGCCCATTTGCAATGAATGCTGCTTTGACCAAAAAAAAACCTTTAGACCAAAAAAAAAAGTGTTTCATTTAACCTTTTGTGTTTGACCCAAAAAAAAACTTTTGTAGATTTTAATTAATCTTTGCAATTAACACCACAACCTGCTGATAATTTTGGATAACCCCACAAGACATAATTACAGTTGCCTTTTCATCTAAAATATTTTCAGTGCGGTAGCACTCTCCTCGAACTTAATAGAAAACACTGAAGATTCCGTTCTGTGTATTAAAAAAATATATATGATCATAATGTCACATCCTATTATACTAACTAATAAGTACGAGTAAAGTCTTGCGTGAATATAGCGTTAAACCTCTGCATGCTTATGCACGATATACACTTGCCTGCACAAGAAAAAACATTAATCAAAGTTGATAAATGGGTCTGGAAAATTATATGATGTTATTTTGATACACCGCTAATTAATGTCTTAAGAAATTTACTTTTATCTGATGATGTGGGTGTTTAGTACACCATTAAATGAATTCAATACGTCACATGACTTTTTAGATAATTATTAGGTGATTGCTATGGTACCTAAGAGTATCTCCATTGGAGTATCTATTTTTGGGTACTTAAGTGGGTCCTATTTATATACATCACTCATTTTTATTTTTTTTAATTCAAGTACCCAATAGGTACTCAATCCCTCCAACTCAGCAACTCTAAAAAATTTACTAAATGGGTTCCATCAATAACTCTACATCTAATTATAACCCACAAAAACACATAGGACCCACAATGAGAGAGGAGAGAGAGGGTGCTTGTATAAGCACCCCTCCCCATTAAGTACCCAAAATTATTCTCCCCCATTTGGGGTACCTAATAGGTACCCATTAAGTGCCCATAGGTACCCACCAATGGTGATGCTCTAACATAATTTATGGGTACCAGTACCTTACCTCTAATATTCTTCCATGTATACTCCTTTAGGCATGTCACTTAGGTCTTATGTAATCATTTCTATTTTTATCTATTTGCAAATATATCCCTTTATAAAACAAACAATTAAAAAACCCTAATCCCCAAATTAGATAAACACCCATTGGATCCCTCCCCCTACCCCCCCCCCCCCCGCACAAAAAAAAAACAGCAAGCCCCCCTAATCCTCCCCCTTCATCCCCATGTTGGGGAATGAAGCAACCATGTGGACTTAAAAAGCTTGAAATTGGAATACTCGCAGAAATTTTTTTCGGTCTTTTGTTTTGGAGTATCAAGGTACAGGGGGTACAATTACATAATTGATTGGTTTTATAAAGGAATTTCTAAGGAATGGAGGGATAGAAGGGCTTAGGTTTGGAGAGTTAGAAAGAGGAGCCAGTTATATATGCAATTGTGGAATTAGGAAGCTATATATTAGTTCATCCCCCACGTAACACGTTGGTGTCCTTGAAGTTGAAATTGAAAACGCTGGAAAAAACGAGAGAGATAGTGTACGTCCAATCGAATAAGAGGTGAGAAGAGAAGAGAGAATGGTCTTCGATCAGATCTATGCTTTGGAGTCGAAAAAAAAGAAAGAGAGAGCAACAAAACATTTGTTAATTAAGTAGTTCTTGGGGGCATAAACAAAAATAATAAAAATATAATTTAACAACACTTAAATATTTATTTTTTCCACATGTCATATCTCTGTTGAACCAACTCATCTTGGTACCTAAACCCCTAAAACTTGCTCGGTACCATAGAATTAGCCTAATTATTATCATTAAATTAATAATATATCTCTAATATATAAGATTTTATGCTTGTCTGCTGTAAAATTAGCTCTTCAATTAAAAAAGGACTCATAATTATTTATGAGAAAACTTATAAAATAAATTCTATATAATAATCCCATGCTTTATTTTTACACGCATTTTATTAACATTAGCCTTTAATTTTATCGTTAATGGTTGAGAATTTTTTTCTCTCTCAAGTAAGAGTTTATTCTAAAAAGGCTAAACCGGTAAAAAAACAACTATGCATCAAAAGTAAACTCAAAATCATAATGGGCAAAAAGTACGCACAAATTAAAAATTAATGGTACAAGATGTTTTAATGGATCAAACTTGGCCCTCTTTGACTCTTTTGAAGAAAGACCAAGTTTGGTCCATTAAACACGGATAGAATGGGACTTTGCTTTTTTTTTAACTCCTAATAACAGATCGACATGGGCCTAGAATTTAGACCGGCCCAGGATACCGCATTTCCATTTCTCTTTTCCCCGATATCGATCATGCTTAACTCTGATCATTTGAATGATTTTATTTGATTGTAATTAAAATATAAGGTACTCTAGCTAGTAATTAATTAAGTGGGTGCACCAAAGTTAGGCCGTTGCCACACCTCACTGCCGCCATCACCTGCTATGTATGACATGCACGACAATGGCACCAGACAGAGCCCTCGGCTTCTAAGATCTTGCTTTGGTTCTCCATTTGCGTCTCCAATACCTGTGGCTGATCCCTGATAATAATAATAATAATATATTATGAATATGATCAATCATTAATTTTGTGGCTTCATATTCTTCCATTAAAGCATGTTAAACGAAAATGCATGCGCGTGTGCACGTGCATATATATTGTAGTGCATAAATAAATACATATATAGTAATAGAATCCTTAGTTATACCCCTTGCATTTGCATCACTCTGGTGTTGGTCTGGTTCTGCGATGGCTTCATATACGGAACGCTCAGTGTCTGTACGTACGACGAAGACTTTATTTGTAAGAATCAAGTAATTGCAATTGGAACACAATCAATCAGGATACTGAAGATATATATTTCAAAATGGAGAGAGGATATATTTATAATTTATTTATAATTAGTCAATTGAAACCCTACCTAGCTGTTAGCATTAATACAAGAAACAAGGAAGAAAATGAGTTCATCATTTTAAAGGGGATCGGAATATCAGACTATTAATCAGAGTGTGGAAAATATAATTAAGTACATATATATATATATATATATATATACCTCGACTTGGCCTTGAAGGAATTTAATGTATCCAATAGCTTCCATGAGTACGGATGCTGTGTCTGTCTGCAACATCCACATTCCACAGTCATATTCATATGTATATGACAGTTTGATATAGTTTCCATTAACACGTAATGAATGGTCATTGACTTGTAACTAAAGGAACGATCGAGATTACTAGTACGCTTTAATTTCATGGTGGTTCTCTCTGTTTGAAAGAATTGCAATTCCTTGCTATGACAATTTAAGAAAGTGAGTAGTCATGGTTGTGAAATTAAGCACCGTACCTTGCCAAAAGGAGCCACCAACTGCTGAAGAGCCGCAATCCTATCTCCTAATTTCTCTTTCCTAACCTGAAGTAATATTAATTTCGATCAAAATGTTAATGCAAAAGCATATGTCTCAGTTGAAGTTAACAACTAGCTCTTCTTGTATATAAGAATTTGTTTTAGTAAACACATTGATCAAGTGGTTTGGTAGTTTGGGATGAGAGACATAGAGGTTTAAATGAGAAGGAGGTCGTGAGTTCAAATTAATCTCCCACGGTTCCACTAACCTAACAGATTAATTACTAACATTTTTCAATGAAAAAACACATATTAGTTATATAAAAGTTATACATTAAAAAATTATTTACTATTTAAAAAAATAATTATTATCTTCAGGTCACTCAGTTAATATTTTTCATATAATATTTATATCTATGATAAAATTTAAAAGTAGTGGATACGCTAACTTTTGGGTATAATGTAATATTGTACCTTAAATAACAGGAAATTAACTTAGCATGTAAGAATATTGTAGGTCAGCTAATTAATTTTACGAGTTCATACATAATTAATGGTCCGGAATGATATTTAGAATTATGGATTGATCCGGATTAATTGCATAATCCTTTGGGTTTCTTTTTTCTCTCCCTTTATAAGTGAAAAGTAAGGCACATATAAAAGCACCTTAAAGGGTGGGCATGAAGGGCGTGATTCCGATCGTGATTTCTTCAATGCCGTCTGAGATTGAGAAGCATTTGACTCCATCAAGGTGCAGGGTCTCTTTGTTTCTGCCGTGCCATTGGTGAACAGCGATGGCTGCTTAACATGCAAGGAAAAAAAAGATAAAAAAAAAGAGAGTAAAGATTAATTAATCCAATAATAATTGAAGTGACCAGGTCTTTTTCAAGAGAAGAAAAAAAAAAGGAGAGAAAGAAGCCAAAAGAAAAGAAAAAGATGATAAATTCTGATTAAAGATATCATGTTTAAAGCTACGGAGGATATCACTAATATGTGGCAAAAAGAGAGAAGACTGTTTCTCGTTGCCACAAGTTAATAAAAAATATTTACGGTAAAGGGTAACTTTTTCTTTTGTCAAAAACTTATCCGCTAGCTAGCTAGTCAACTTAATTCATTATAATTGTAAATTAGTTAATTTTTTTAGTCAGTGATAGGAATTTCACATTATTAATCTATGTTCAGTCGAAAGATAAGTAAAATTTGACTACGTATGGATTGTTCCATTACAAATTAAGGGTCAAACTTGAAAATAAGCCGAGTCCATTTCTTTAAATAGCTAGAGCACATGATACACATCAATTACTTGCATCCAACTTTGTGGTTAGTTAGTATATTTCATACTCCCTCCGGTCCTAAAGACCAGATACATGAGTTATTCAATGAACAAAAAAAGTAACTTGTTGTTTATATTAGGACCAGAGGGAGTAGTTAGTATTTTCTAGATAAAAATAAGCAGTATTGAAAATTTGAATAAATATTACTTGCGCATATATACGCGCATATACATGCACGTATATATCTTTGGCATAAGAGAAAATACTCAACAAGACGAAAAATTTTGAATTGAAAAATAAGCTGTTCATGATATCACACTGAATAACGTGAAGAACTGAAATCATTCTGTCCATTCAATAAAAATCTAGATATCACCGAACTACAGTTAATGTTAAATTCGGCTGCGGAATCTGCTGCTGACGCGGCCAGTTAAACGAACCGCAAGAAAATGAAAATTAAGAAAAGGAAGGAAGGAAGAAATAAATACTCACAGTATTACTACTACAAGAGGACCTGTCAGCGGGGTGGTGCTGCTGCATATGACCATGAAGACTAAAAGAGAGGTTGTCGGTATTATTAAATCTACCAAGAAGACCATGATGATCTTGCTGTGAATGCTGCTGGCTCAACAAATCTAAGGACTGCATGCTCATATCCAAGGCTGTGCAATTAGACTGGTTCTGGTTCTTCAAGTTTGAGATGTTTATAGTGGGGTAAATCTGGCTACCAAAATTAGGATAATTTTGATCGGCACTGCTAGTAGTTGAGTACAAGTTGTCTCCTGAGAAAAGGGTCTTGAGCATGAGAGCATTCACATCCTTGTTCTGCTCATTATTGTTATTCTTCAATATCATGCTCGAAGGAGTGTTCAGCATTTCACTGAATTTGGGGAAACCAAACGAGATCCCTTCTTCCTTAGTACTCTTGGAAAACTGTGATGATGAGTCCAAGTTGTAATGAGTACTGGACTGCAGCTGGTTGTTATTGCTGCTGCTGCTTAAGCTCTCTGCATCAGTACTACTTGTCCAGTGATGATAACCTAAGTCTTGGATCATATTGGAATCGTTCTTGTTGTGCCTTAAGGATCTTGATGATCCGGGGTTAGCAGCTTCTTGGAGGTTTGGGTTGAAGTTATTACCTGCTGCATTCCTACATATGTAAACAGGGTTAGAAAAGGATACATAGCATAGCACCACTTATAATATTTATTTACTTTATTAACTTTAACTTGAATTGTGCTAGTTAGCTTGCTTGCCTGCCTAATTTCGTACTTAAATGAGGAAAATTAGAAGACAAAGCCCTAGTCTAGTTCAAATGTATATACATACATGTCCAAAACACACAAAAGAAGATCGTAGAATTACAACAATAAAGGATCATATTTCATTGTTCATGACAGCTGTGATGCATAGTTCCATGAAATTTGAAATTAAAAGATAAAAAGAAATTAGGATTGTGAAGGAAGTACAAAAAATCAGCTCATACATACATACATACACATATGACATATATATAAAACTGGATATATCTGAGTAAAGTCTAAGAAGAATATAATTAATTCAACAGTTAATTAGTTACAGAAGGGACTTACAGAGTGATATATGGCGTCCAAGAATGAGTACTACCGGTTCCATAGCAGGAAGGTGTTGAAGATAAAGAATTAGGAGGCGGAGGTTGGTCTTGGAGGTGGTGATGGAGATTGGTAGATTCCATAATGATAAATTTATTATATGGTCTTAAAGGGATAGGACTTAGGAGAGGTTGAAAATCCCAAGATGAGTACACTTTGTTGGTGATTAAAATTTGAAGTAGCACACACAAGGTAGCTAGCTAGCTTTGGTGAAACGGAATCTCCCGCTGTATCCAAAGGAACAGAGTTCCAGGTGACACCCACACACCTCGCTAGCTACCCTGCTGCTTTGTTGCCCCCACTTTGTTTTCCTCTTTACTCTTTCAAGTTTTCATCTCACTAAAGTATCCTTGAAAAGGAAGGAAGAGATGATGAATTGATCGAGTATATTTCTATTTCATCTCCATACCCCCATACCCCTCTCTCTCTCTCTCTCTCTCTCTGACTTTTAATTATTTAAATTTGCTTTCAGGCCTACTTCACTTTTTTCTCTCCCCTTTTTCCCTGTTGCAGCTTTGAGTGCTTAAAATATATATATAAACAAGTAATTTTGTCCTTTATCTCCTCCTTCACCCACTTTTTTTTATTTTTATTTTTTATTTTTGGTTTAAATATCTTTTTCGTCCCAGTAAAATGACCGAGTTTCATTTTTCGTCCCTGTAAAAAATTTTATTTGTTTGTGATCCCTGTAAATCAAAAAGTTTTATTTTTAGTCCCTGCAAAATTGTTTTAGTCCCTGTAAAATTTAGATCATGTTGAATTAGTCCCTGTAATATTTAGATAATTGTCAAAGTAGTCTTTGTAAAATAAATTTAATAGGGACTAAAAACAAAATTGTTCACATATTACAGAGACTAATTCAACATGATCTAAATTTTACAAAGACTAAAACAATTTTGCAGGGACTAAAAATAAAAATTTTTGTTTTACAAGAATCACAAACAAACAAAAATTTTTACAGGGACGAAAAATGAAACTCAATCATTTTGCAGGGACGAAAAAAGTATTTAAACCTTTATTTTTTAAATTTTCTGCTCATGATCACTCTTCAATTGTGTGCCATATATTTATCCATCTATCCTCTCTCTGCAGTAATTACGGGAAGAGACGATTACAGTCTTCCTACGCCATGATTAAAAATCCCATTTCCCTTAGATCCCAAGGCTTTCAAAAGCTCTGCTATTTGAAATGATAACATCCACGCTCGCGCTCTATTTCTTTCTTTCTCTACACCCCACATGTCCCGGGCCAAGGGGTGGTAGTAGTACTCTCTCATTACACATGTATGGCGTTACGTGGCTCTTGGTGAATTTGTTGCAGCAAAATGATTCTTAGACACTCCAATATCTCATTTTACACCCAGAGAAAGAGAAAAATAGAAATAAAGAGAAATAAATAATGTAGATATGATAGATGCGTGATATGGCAAGAAAAAAGAAATAAAAAATAGTGTTCAAAATTGAAGAGTGTTAAAATATCAGAACTCTTTATGGTCGCTTGTTTTGCACAACTAGCTCAAACAGTGTTTGTCAATTTAATTAATTAATATAATTAATGGTCAATGGGTGCTAGTTTAATTGATAAAACTTCGCATTTGTAGCCCTCGAGTTCAAATCCCCCTCCGGTATGTGGAAAAAAAAGGTCATAACTTACTATTGTTATTAAACTGATTTCATAATTTTTTCTTTCTATTTTCATAATACCATTATTTATGGAAATTAATTACTATGCAATAAGTTTTGTACTTTTCATCTAACGCCAATCATGCTTAATGCTTAATTACAAATTAAGGATCCAATTATTTTGGTTAAGATAATAATATAAAGAGGTGTATATATATAGAAGTGAATCTGAAAAAAAATATTTTTTATGACAAATTTCTAGTTTATAAAGGATTATATGAAACATGAATAGGAACAAAATATTAACAAATGTCCATTTAAAATAGTTTTATATAATTAAATTTTATTTTTTGGAGGAAAATATAATTAATTTTTATTAAGAAAACGTTCGAAAAAATATTTAATAAAAACAATCAAAACCATATATCCACTTAATATTGTTGAATGATGAGATAATCCATTACAAATTAGATCGTGTCAACCAATTGTTGGTGTGCCCTTGACCTTTTTTGACCTGGTATGACTACAAATAATTTGTCAATAGAACTTAAGACTATAAAGTGATAAGGGGAAAAAAATAAAGGCGAAAAAGAAGGTTAAAACATTTGCAAGCCTTATTAACGGACCTTGGCTTTTGCTTTTGCTTTCCGGCTGCCCAATTCGCAGTCAGAATCCTTATAATTGGGTTGGGTGCTCCCCACGACTCTTACCCCTGCTGGTCGCCCCAGTTGCTTACAGCATGCGGGGCAGGATGGTCATTTCCTAAGGTTTTTTTTTTTTTATAAGACATTTCCTAAGGTATTTGGTTCATACTTAAAAATCATATGTAATCAATGTAGGCATCATATGTTCACCCAAAAAAAAAAATCTAAATACGTCCGACGTTGAGATAACCGACATTTCTTAAACATGAAATTGAGATTATTCTATCCATAATATGGGCTCTATTTGGATTAACTTGTGAAAAGTTTATCTAGATTTATTTATTAACATAAATATTTGTCGGTATATCTGGCAGAACTTATAAAAATAGAGTATGACTGGTTCATAAGTTGTATTTGGCTTATTTTTGTAAATTTTCCAAAAATAAATTATAAAATAACTTATAATTTATATGAAATCAATTTAATCGCATTTACTCTTTGATTATAAAAATAACTTATATATAAATACCTAAATAAACTATTTATCCAAACATATATATACCCATCGTATCTAACATTATCTATTTTAAAGTCTCATACTGGCTTGTGCATTATTAAATGCGTCAGGCCTAAAGTTAGACATGCTAATACAGTAACACGTTTTTTTTTTACTTATTTTTATCTTTAATTCATATTAATAACCAATTAAGGTCAGGATATCTATTGGGCTTTGGAACTGTGAGTTAGCTTGGATAATTTTTTTATGAATTTATAATATTAATTTTTTAACTAGTAGTTTTTTTTGTAGAAGTTAAAATAAATTTTTACACTTCAACTTTTTTCAAAAATTCTATTTTTAATTTTGTCACAAGCACTTATCTATTTAACGGTGACTATGTAACAATTTTTTTCTTTTCTATATCTTAAAAAATATAAAAATACAAAATAAAACTAACTTCTTCAAGAAAAAGTCACTTTTCAACAAAATGATATATATAAAGAAAATGAAAATCATCCGACATCGAATTCATTGTTTCACCTAACAAACTTTTCTAAGACTATGAACTTATATAATTATATGGTTCATGAAACTAATTGTCCTAAATTATTTGCCTGGTAAAAAACACACAAAAATTATTTGCCTGGTAAAAAAGCACAAAATTATTTGCATAAATTTTAAATAAAATCATATTGTTATTAAAAAAATGTACTAATATAGAATAGATAATAAACACAAATTAAACATAAGCATCGCTCCAAATTATGAATACAAAGTAATTTGCATGAATGCTAAACAGAAATATTACCTTGATTGTTTTTGAAATACTAAGGCTCTGTTTGACAAGTCTTATCTGCTAGAGATTAGTGGATAGCGGACTAAGAAAAATAGAAGTGTTTGATAACAGGTAGTTTAATTATAGCATTTTTTTTCTTCAGAAATAGTGTTTGAGCTTATAGCTTATAGCGTATGATATTTTTTCTCATTTTTACCTTCATTATTTTTATTAAATTTCTTTTCTATCATCTATTAAATTAAATTAAATATTATTATAATGATATAAAATAAATAAGTAAGTAAGTTATTTTAACCAATAAATAAATTCCACTGGGAGTAAAAACAATACCTTGGTCAGTTCAAGCCTCTACGGACGAGCGCAGATTAGTCTTTCGTTGAAAGCGTTGGGACACTGCGTGGGTAGCCAGCGATGGTTTTAAATCAAAAATAAAAAAAATAAGTAAATAAGTTATTTTAACCAATAAATAAATTATTTTAATGATAATAAATAAACAAGTAAATAAATAGAACTATAAATAAAATAAAATAAATTTAATATAATATAATATTTTTATCCAATAAAAATTATTTTAATGAGGCTGTGACGTGATAGATATTAAATAATAAATAAATAAACAATATCATTAAAATATAAATTTTAAAATTTTATCTTCTGCATATCATAACAATTGGTTTATTATTTATAAATATTTTACCATATTTAATATTTAATATTGATTAAAGAAATGTAGCCAATAACTAAAGATATCATTTTATGTCATTTTACATTTATCAGTTAGTTTAACCGCTAATTTTACCAAACACTTCAAATTTATGAAAAAAACAAAACAAAACAAAAACACTTCAAATTTAATTTGGTAGCTTATTTGCTATAATCTCATCCGCTATCAGCTACCTGACCCATTATCTGCTATTAGATATCCGCTACTTTTTGTCAAACAGATCCTAATATAGGATAGCTAATTCACAAAAATGGAATACTAATAGCACACATTTTAACACGCCTTCTTAATTAACTCATTTATTTTACTATTGAATAAAATTTATGTGAAATTTACTAAATGAGTTGAGTCCTACTATATATCTATAATTTGTTAGAGACTGTGTCAACTAATTCCCTACTAGCCTAGCAATATTTTACTCTATAATACATTTTTTATTGGACATAAATAATATAAAATTATCTAAATCATGTGGATTTTTATTACTTACCAATTAGATATGATCAGATTATCACACATTTGGGAGATCCGTGGATCTCTTAGGCATGACGTTACTAGTCTTTAGGTGTTGGCTGAGGATATCTATATACCTGGTGATTTATCCAATTTTTTTTTATGAGATTATAGAAGTAACATTTGACATCAACTAATTTGAGTCGCAAATGGACACTCAAGGAAGAGTAAAACTCTCATAATGCCTCTTTTTTATTTCTAAAATTCTCAAACATTTTATTTAAAGGAAATTAAACTCCTTATCATTTAGGTCAATAAATGTTAAACACACTAATTATTTCACGCGCGGTGTAACTTGATCGATCAAGCTGCTCTCGTGCAATTTTTCATACAAATTCAATCAGTTTTACATATAAAGGTGTATAATATTCAAATATTCGATTTTCTTTCTGATTTTGTCCCTGTATTCAGGAGAAAACAAAATCTATACAAATTAAAAGTACTTTCAACGCGGAAATAGGAGTAGCAACTTTAATTTGGTCAATATGACCTTTTCTACTTTTTGTGCTTGTTTAATCAATGGAAAAAGAGTCATATAATGCAGATTTGTTTCTCTTCCACAAAAACCCACAGCTATAGGTAGAATCAGAAGAGCAAAAAATAAACATACAACAAAATACATTTTGATTCGGTGCATCACATCATCCTAGAGTGCATGAAACTTTAATTCAAATCAATAAAAGATTGCAAATAATTTGGACTATATTTTTTCGGACCACTTTCTCGTGCCTAAATATCGTAGATTAATTGAGCGGTGGTGGTTTTATATTTCTAGTTATAACTTTTTTTTCTTTTTAAAGTTTAATTCCCACACATAGTTTTAGTTTTTGTGAAATTAGATTTAAGAGCCTAACTTATCCTTATAAAATCGGCTTATAAGATGAAAGATACCCTTAAATTATGTACTCTTTTATAACTTTATCTCTAATCGATGTGAAACTTAAGTTAAAAGTAATTTAACTGCAGTCTATAGTTTTGGTTGTTTTTTTTTAACTTCCATAATTTAATTGATATAAAATAAGAGCCCAAAAACAAAAGCCATTATGTTGCTTTAATAAATTTAAAAAAAAATCAATTGCGACTTAAAGGCCCAAAATAATTATCTATTTTTACTAATTAATTATAAAAATTTCACCTTATTTTTTAAATGTTTATATAAAAATATTATTTATTATTTTATTATAAAATAAAATAACAATTTTATAAATATTGATAAAAATAAAAATAAAAAGTATTTTCTCAAATTAAATATGTCCTAATCCTAATAGAACCCTGGCCAGGTCACTTTCATTCACGGTTTAGCCTGAAAAAAAACTGTCTACATATAATAAGGTTATGTACAACATAAAAACAACACGCACTAAAAATATGTTTGCAAGATAATATTTTTTTAAAATGAAATAAATAACATAATAAATTATCATTAATTGTCACATTTTTTCGATATAATTATCTTAATTTAAAAATAAATATTGTCCTTTCAAAATCCTCCGTCCGAACATGCTTTAATTAATAAATGGTATTTGTAATGGCGCAGCCCGTTAGTGGTTAATTATTTAGGTCGTCTCTGAGTTCATATTTATGTATGTCACTCCCCAAAGGAGAATTACACTAATTTATTCTATACTGTATATAATATATAATAGCTGTCTTCATTGATTCAGGAAAGGGAGTGATAAAAATATATTTGTTCAGCCCCACAATAGTTCACATCAGACGAAAAGATGATGGAGGAGAATATGAGATCAGAAGAGGATGGGCAGCTTGGCTTTGCTTTTAGAACTTTTCTCCTTTTACTCCTCTGGCATGTCATGCCCACCCCATCCATCTAATATAATTGCCGATCCATGTCTCTAATATTTCTATAATACTATATTGGTCTTGGTTTATATTATAAAGAGAGAACAACCTTTTTGAATTAAGCTTTTCTTCTTTATTATTCATATCCTTTCTCCCCCAATGTACCAAGAGAAAATAAATCCTTTTCCCTTTTCTTCCCTTGTCACTCATCACTGAATCACATTTTTTTTTTTTGATAAATCAAATTGTATTGTATTAAAATAAAATTGAAAACACAAGATATGTCCAATCCAAAGTCAACCAATACAGAGTACAAGTACATGATCCAACCAAACCAACCCAACAACCAACAAAGTGACTAAAGAGTATCTCTGAATAATTACGAGAAAGAATCATTTCATTTTCTGGAATAGCTAGCTGGTAGCTATATACGCATCCCAAGCTTGGAAATTAATTAATGGAAGCCTTTTCCCAAGTCATCAGAAGATTGTACCCCCGAGAAATTAACAGTACCTGCTATGATCAGTTCAGTTCATACTATTCATATTATAATTGTATATATAAAAGGTATTTTAATCTTCTATTACTCTTTTTCTTGGCCATAAAAAGAATGAAACATAAGATAGGTAACGGCATGGTCTTTGCAATATATATAATATAATAATAAACAACTGCGCATATATAAAGCTGCTCCTGCTAAATTTACCTTGTTTCTTCAATTCCCTCAACTGGCGTCAGAAGGGTATGGGGCTTGTGGTAGTTAATTAAAATGCATGGCAGTTTTGATCCATGAATTGGATGAACAGTTCGATGAACTGAGACGAACCAAACAGTATGTCTTCATCAGATGGTGATCATGCTTTCAGCAGCAAAACCAACAGGTGAGGTCGATCGTAAACTAATTAAAATTCGTATTTTTCAATTCGTATATTCTATCTAGGACAAGATACAGGTAAAGTTTTTAAATATTTACATGCATGTTTGTTGGGCTAATTTTGGGAGAGGCTGTAGGGTGTAATTGAGATTTAAATTATATATGACTTATGATTTATTTTGTGAGAAATTGGTTACCGAGGAAATAACTTGGTATACCTGATTCTCCTTCGCAATTAATTACTTACATTGAGAGACTTTTCCAAACAAAAGGGGTCCACATTCATCATCATTAAATGGAATATCTTTTTCTCTACTCCTATCCAGTCAACCCCTAGGGTCAAATATCCACCACAATTCTGTCTCTTATTATATAATTGAACTATTTTTTTATTGTATAATTCTTCTAACTTGTGTATAACTTATCTGAGTCATTCACTTGAAGGCCAATTCTCACATGAGCGACCTTCGTAGGTCGCTCACCGTGAGAGAGTATAATTAACCGCTAGATATATTATTTTTTAATTGAATGGTTTAGATATTTTGATCCTAAATTTTTGGTTTTCACAATTTTGCCCCGAATCCCAATTGCAGACACAACACATCCAGCAAGACCACCGTGAACAGAACCCGAGACCATCACGGTGACCTCTTCAGCTCCATCACCCTTACTCTCAGCCATTGAACCTCTCTCACAAGCACCTTGCCTCTATCAAACACACCATAGATATAACATTCCACCAACAGTAACAAAAGAGAGAGATTAAAATAGTGGTAGAGGTGAACTAACAGAGAACAAGAGAAGAGAGAGAGAGAGACAGTGGCTGCCGTTGGCCGTCACCACGGGTCCTCCGTTCGCGGTCGCACATCAGCACCCCGACTAGCCACGCCGTCGCAGCCTTCTTCATCCAGCCCACCATGCACCCCATCCTATGTCGACATTGCGCTGTCCTCGCGAAGCCATCGTCGTCTCTACGATGGCTTCTCCATCGACTTTTCAGACCCTGTGCAATTGCGTAGCAACCCAGCTTCAGTTTCAAATTTTGGAAGAGACAATAAATGAGGAAATCTGTGAGTCCGAAATAAGGCTCCTCTTTTGCAATTTCTCACCAATTAATCCTCTAGTAATCGATGAACATTTTGGCATTCCTTCACCACCTTATGGATCATGACTACGGTTCATGGATATGTACAGGAATAAATTGTCCTTGGCTTCACTTGTCAAAGATTCACTTGGACTCCCGAAAAAGACCCATTGGGGGAAATTTATGCTATGCAATACCGGGATGGAGCATCTTGGGGATGAAGGTAGCATCACCGACGACTAACTTGCTCCAGGAGACGTACCGGGATGGAGCATCTTGGGGATGAAGGTAGCATCACCGACGACTAACTTGCTCCAGGAGACGGTCACGGGATGATGATTAGTGAAGGAGAGGGGCTTGATATTATGTAAACTTAAAAATTTGAGGGTTTGTAATTTGAGAATTTGAATAAATTGTGGGGTCAAAAAGTAAATTTTTTTGCTAAAATAGTCTCACTCACGGTGAGAGACCTAAAGAGGTCTCTCACCTGAGAATTGGCCTCACTTTAATTAATGCAATTAATAGTTTTAAATATTTTCTTTGTTTAATTTGGTTACGACGAGATTATAATATCCTCTCAGTAGTCTTCCTTTCCATGACTTTACCGCGTCCAATTTACAATGCATATAAAGTCACTTGGCTGTTTCACAAAAACTATTGCGCACCAAAGTGATACATGGTCTCTTCAATTTTCACTTCCTCGTTTCATTCATATCTTTCTTATAGGGCTAGCTTGAAAAGAGAGATTCTACATGGCCTTTCCTCTTTTATGGATCCAAGGATTTGGTAATGGTTTCTATGGCATTCATTCAATAAGTTAACCTTTTCCTCTTTTTAATGTCGTAGCTTTTTTCTATGATAGATATATAAAAGATTTCTTCCTTTAAGCAATTTCAATCATACTAGGACATACAATAATTGCCACTTTAGTAGTATCAAGTTTCTGTTTAACCTCTTGTTAGCCATCATTTATCCCTTTGTGTACGTGGAGATGTGTGTGTATACATAACATTTGTTAACAAAAAAAAACTGATCAATGAATAGTGCGTAAATAAAAGATTGATTAAGAAAGAGTTACAAATAAAAATTAATAGCAGAGTTCTTTAAGAAAGAAAAATTGTTGTCCTGATTAAGAATATTAGAGAAAAGTTAAAGTCTCGCATTGACTAAAATAAGACTTAAAAAGAGAATATATAGTACAGACACTTCTCACTTTATAAGTCGATTTTATAGAGATGAGTTAGACTATAAAAAATATTAAATTATAAAAAAGAGTACATAATTATTAGATGATAACACAAAGATTACAATTAAGTTTTCATAATTTCTCATCGATCTTCAGTATTTGCTTCTTCCCCTTTGAACCTTTTATACGGATATGTTGATCAGAAGTGTTCTCCACCCTCCACAGCTAGAATTAAAAGGATTAAATATAAGTCCCCAAGCACCCCATATGCAAAAGGATAAAGAAAGTATGTTGATGAACCTTATAATGGTCTCGCTAAGTGAAAGAAAGGATATTAAGCTACTAAGGGTCTGTTTGGATTGACTTGTGCAGAACTTATAAATACAGCTTATGACTGGTTCAGAAGCTGTTTTGGACTTATTTTTCATAAGCTACCCAGGATAGCTTATCAAAACAGCTTATAATTTATATGAAATAAGTTTCACCATATTTTTCTTCGATTATAAAAATAGCTTATACAACTTATGCCATAAACTGTAGAATAAGTTGTTATGTCAAACAGGGCCTAAGACAAATATCGACTTATCTATTACTGCCATCAACTTTTTTTTTTTTTATGATATACTGCCATCAACCTTTTAAGTGTTGGCTTAAATTTATTGGTTATATATATAGACCTAAAGTTGCTCAATGAGAAAATTCGGGTTGGTTGTTTGTCCTCTAAAATGATTCATATTAAACTTGTGTTTCTTCATTTATGATTATTTAATTAGTCTTACTATTGTGTGGCATCTAATTGTTATTAGAATTTGCGACTTTCTTTTTAAGCAAGTGTTGATGAATCGGGCAAAACCCTTAAAAGGCGGCCTAAAAGCAGCTGGACTAAAAAGCATGTAGAGAAGAAGACAAGGCATTGGAACAGAAGAATATATGCTTTCTGAAACCTATAGGGGTCATGAAACCTACACTCAGGGGATGCTCCTCTTTGCTTTCCAAGCCCACTATATAAACTGATCAAATAAATATTTACGGCATCAGATACATTGCATATAATTACTATATTATATATGTGATCTCCACTCTATCCCCCCGTTATAAATTGGTTATTTAAATTATTGTGTATTTAGATTGGTTTATACAGAACTTAATTGGATTTATTTATTGACATAAAACAATTGTCAATAGTCAGAGTATTTGGTAGAATTTATAAAAATAGCTTATGACGGGCTTATATTGAGCTTTTTTTTTCTCTAAAATTTCCTATAATAGTTTGTCAAAACAACTTACAAATTATATAAAGTCTGTTTAATCGTATTTTTTATTCAATTATAAAAATAACTTATATATAAACACTGATATGACAAACAATTATGTCATGAGCACTTAAATAAGTTGTTTATCCAATTAGTTAGGCTCTTACTTGTTTTGGCTATGGCTTAATTAGTACAAAGCAATTAATTTGTAAAAACTAATTTGCCGTGGACGGCAAATAATTTGCCACGATTCACTTCTACTTGTAGCTTCATGTTCGAGTAATTTTGTAGGTCTATATCTCTAGTAGCTTTTTAAGCAGTCAGGCGCCTAGGTATCCCCCTTAGCTTTTGATTTTGTAAGAAGTGAGAACGATAGCGACACCATTTGTGTGTGTTTTTCCCTCCCTCACTCATGCATTTGATTTCCTATTTGGATCAGGCCTATTCCATGAGTGCCAGTGCCATAAATCCCACGGTTTCCTATTTATGAGCCAAAAATCTTAGTGGTGCGCTTCGGACAAATTAAAAAGGTGCATGATACATTTTTAGTAAGAATAAAATAAAGTGAGACTCGTCCATGGAACTTTCTCTGGATGTAATTCATGTCAAAGAAATATGGATGAGACATTGAAATGAATTTGATTACCATGCTCGAGAGGGGAACGATTTGTATGGCACTCTCTTGGGAAATGAGTAGTGTGAATGTGAAGAAAATAAACCTTTTTTTTTTGTCATTTAGGGGATTTGGGGGGAATTTGGGGGGATGGGGGATCGAACCCCCACCATTTAGTATCACCCAGCTCATATTTCCACTTGAGTTATGTAGTGCAAAAAAACTCTTTGGTCAAAAGAGTTTAATAAAGAGGAAGCCAAAGGCTCATGGACCAAAAGGCCCAACAAGATAAGCCACTCAAAGGCCTACACGAGTGGTGCACCGATCTAGTTGCTTCACTACGATGAGCCCAATTGGAAGTTTTAAATGTGTAAGTCAGAAGCCCACATTGCAATTCTCGCTTCGGTTCTTTTGTGGGATGAAAATGGGCCCAAAAAGCGATCCTATTTTAGTTTGAAGACTCACAAAAGTTGACAAAAAAAGAAAGACTCACGAAAGACTTTGACGAAAAACAAAAGACTCACAAAAGACCCAAAAAAAAAGGCACAAAGGAAAAAGGACTTTTGTTGACCAAAAAAAAAAGGAAAAAGGACTTTAGATATCAACCAGCCTTTTGATGTACTAGGTGTAGTTTAATTGCTTTATTTTTTTCTATTTTTTGTTATTTTTCTTGTCTGAAGTCTGTTACAGCTTGATGTTGGTTACGACAGCGTGTCTTGATTAGAATTGTTGTATTTGTTATGACTCTGCTTATATTATTTTCTTTACTGTAGATGTCGTGTAGCTAGGGTTTTTCCCGTAATGAATTTGTTCATGACAAAAAAAAAAAAGATATCAACCAGCCTCCCCATTTGAAACCGCCAAAAAAGCCTCCCTTTATCCTTTTATCTTTTATTTTATATTTTATTTGTCGGGACTACTTTGAACGGTTACACATCCTCATTACTTATTACACAATGCATCAACAAGGTCCCACACAATTGGCAGAGATATAATTGAGTTTCTTAAAAATGTTGTTATAAGTTTGATTTCAGCCATATGTACTTGTCACGTGCAGCTTATTTTCAAGTGATTCATCATTCACACAGAAAAAGTATTACTCAATGCTTTTAGTATTGCTCAAATGATTATGTAATTTTAGTGCATTTTTATGCAATTGGATATCGGCAGAAACTTTGCTGCTGAATCACCGATGTCGCACCGGAATATTTGGGTCTACCACTGATCATTGATTTAGTGGGTATAAAGAGATTTTTTGGGACTACATTACATGCATAAATAGATGTACACTCACTCTTCATGTTAAAATATTACTATTTCATAGACATTATTTTATTTTAATTTTTTGTTTTACAAATTTAAGCATCAATTATTTTTTAAACTTTTACAATTTTGCACTTTTACTAAATAAAATGAGATAAAACATTAATGAGGTGATAATATATTTTTTTGGTTGAAAATGGAGGCCTAAGCCGTAGATAATATTTTAAATGTTTTAATGGAAAACAATTTAATCAGACGTACTTATATATTTATTATTAAAATTAATTAAAAAGAGCAAGACATCGATAAAACATTTGACGTCGTCAATATCTTTATCTTTTTTTGGTCAATATCTTTATCTTTCTTGTTTTTTTGTCAAAAATATCTTCATCTTATTTGACGTCAAAAAAAATATATTTTTTGGTCAAAAAAAAACTTTATCTTTATATTGTAATCAAAACCAAAATAAAGTAGTAATAAAAGAAAAACCCAAAATAAAGTACTCACCAAAAAGAAAAACCAAAATAAAGATCAAACTGGGCCTGAACCTTTTGCGAGGCCCAACATTTATTTGTTTGGACACCTAGACTAACAAACAACCTTTTGACCAAAAATATAAATAACTTGAACCTGAGTGCTCGCTCGAAAAGAAAGCATGGGCCTCGCAGTTGACCAAAATTCTATGGGCCTCGCTGTAACCCAAACAACTAGTCCCAATCAGAGACATTTGACCAAAAGAAAAGTCCCAATCAGAGAAAAGAAAAAAAAAATGAAATGCACATAAAAAAATAACACAAAATATGATGACCAGTCCACAACTAAAAATTTAGCTTTCAGCGTTTTATTTTTGGTTTAAATATGTGTTTAGTTCTTCAAATTTAAAAAATTATTAGTTTTGGTCTCTCAAATTTAAAACACTTATTTTTAGTCTCATATTTTTTAAAATGTGTCACTTTTAGTCATTGGGATCATATTTTAAATTTAAAAAATATTTTTTAAATTTGAGAGGGGTCAAAATATAAATTTAAAAAATCATTAGAAGTTAGGAAAATGGGAGTAATATGAGAATCAGAATTTAAGAGGGATCAAATTATAAATTAAAAAATAATCTCAGGGACTAAAAATAACACATTTTTTAAAATAAAAGACCAAAAAATATGTTTTAAATTTTAGAGACTAAAAACAACAATTACCCAAACTTGAGATACTAAAAACATATTTAAGCCTTCGTCTTTTTTGTTTGTTATTTTATATTTCTATTATTTAGGAAAATTCTTCAGTGGTTCCAACAAATTCGAGAGTTCATAGTTCATACTCAGCCGAATTGCCTGTGTTTTATACCCTATAGTTGCATACACATTTTGATTCGTTGCCCCACTGACACACTCTTCTTACCAAGTAATAAACAAAAAGGAATATCTGGAGCTGGAGCATTTCAGAAGAATGGATTTTCATGGGCATGATGATGATATCCATTCTTAACTTCTCCATTTTCATTTTTCTTTTCCCAGCTTTCAATATTCATGTGATGCTGAAATGTTTCCACCATACTGTCAGGCACAGACACAAGCACTCTCACCGCATGAGCATCACCAACAACCGGTAAAAACAAGCAATAAACGTCACTGGTTAAAGGACCCATGTGCAATGGGTTCCCCTCTCCAAAATCCACCTCTTCCAACCCCAGTCTAGACCACTGCGATATAACCAAGCTAGTTGAAAGATCTGTTTTTACCATCTTGTCCCCCAACAAATCAACCGCTGATCTTATGTACCGGTCATCATTCACCACTTCCTTGGCCTGCTGCACTAGCCTCACCCCATGGTGCAGGTTACTCTCCACCAAGTCCTGTATGGTGCTTTCCGCACACCCCAATAGAAACCCATTCCCATAATACCCCTTTGGCAGGTTCATTACTTTGCGAATGTTAACGGAGAAGAGGAGCTTCACAACGAGTGTGGGGGGTAAGGACAGATTCAGTGATCGAATCCAAGAGCGCCACGTGTGTGCCGCAACGGCTTCGAAGGTGGTGCAATTGAGTGAGGGCACGCACTGCTTCTTGAGGTGGAGGACGTGGGAGGGGTTGAGGGTGAAGGATGTGGGTACTAAGGGCTGTGACTGTATCAACTTGAGGATGTCCACTTGAGGGGTTGGGTCTGTTGGTGTTCTTGTGAATCCTGGGTGGCGGAAATTTACCGTTGGGGGGTCTCCAGGCTTCAGCACGTGTCGCCCGTGGAAGGGCACGATGGTCAAATCGGCTTGGGGTGTCGTGGTCAGCTGCGCCCAAGCGTGTAAAAATTGAGACGTGCCTATGCCGTCGCATAGGCAGTGGTTGATCGCGGTGCACAGGATCATTCCCCCGCAACGGAGACTCGTTATCTGACAAGCCAACAATGAAACAGAATCTAACGGTGAGCTTTTTTGAACAATGTAACAACGTGATGTGAGGACATTATGGTCAATTTAGGGAAAAAAAATAATAACGTAATAATTTGATTTCTTATAATTAAAATTCTTTTGTTAATAACATAATAGCAATTTTCAATAAAAAAATGTTAACATAATAGCACGTACTTGTAGAAACTAAACACTTTCCACTTGTATTTGTATGAATCTATTTGGTGAAAATTACGTGTATAAAGGAGAAGAATAATTGTATATTCTTTTAACCAATTCACCTAATATATTTTTTAACAATTAAATGAAGAAATCATTTTTTTTTTAAAATTTTTATTGAACATTTTTATTATGTATTAATAGGATTATCGAGAAACTATTTAAGAGAAAATAACCCAAAAGGGAAACTACCGTTTTGCGTCAGGGGAAGAATATGTTTTGCTTTCTACCTGTTAGTTATGATTAACTGAGATGGGCATCGATGTGTTCATAATTAGTTCTATTTGAGGAATTAGACAGTTAATTAGTGTTTTTTTGGGACAAAGTTAGTTAGTTAATTAGTGTTGGTTACTTGTATAACTGAGATTTTGAGTCCTAAACAATTCATTAGATATTTATTTATAAAATAAGATTAAACATCATATTGGCTCAAATAAATTTTTTTCCTATATCGAATACGGACCATGTAGATAAAATAAAAAATAAGTTTTTTTTTTTAATCTTTAAATAAGAATTTAAAGTTTACGTGTAAATTATCGACAGTATGTAATGAACTAATCCACCAATTACTAGTAACTACTTAAAACTAATTAATACTACGCACAATCATTAAGAGCTTCACAAGGGAATAAAAAAAAACATACAACTAAACATTTTTTCTTTTTAATTTGTTTATTTATAAGAGGATCAAATAAAGTTTGGGGAATGGATTTCATCTGTGTGTGAAGAAGAAGCTTAATTAGGAAAGGAACAAACAAGAGTAGTATAAAAGTGAGAAAAGAATAATTAGCATAGGAATATAATTCAGACCTGGACAACAAGAGGAGGAACATCTAAGAAACTCTGAGCTTCCACCTTATACAAGAACTTCCTCCACGACTTATTTGGAACCTTGGAAGGTTCAAGCAATTCATCAGCAGTGATGGCCATGAAGGCCTCAGCAAACACAGCACCTTCTCCATTGCAATCCACCTCAAGCTTGTGATCATCATCCACAGAGACAGAGTTTCTGGTCCTCAACCTCCCCGCTAAAGGGTAATAATCCACTAGAACTCTCGACAGAGAAGACTTCAAGCGATCCAAACTCACGGATCTCCTGAAGAGGTATAGATACTTAATGGAGAACCTGAGGAAGTTTTGGTCATCAAGATTAGAGAGGTAGAGAGAATGGTTTGGCGTTGGAGCACTTGGGGGAATAATACTCACTGCTTGGCCACCTGTTGGATAGATACAATCAGGGAGTTCCACAGATTTTGACGACATAATTTATAATTAATTTGCTATTTGCTATGCTATATACACACACACACACTTTGGATGATGATGATGGATAATAAAGAGAGTCATAAAACAGATCAGAAAGAAGGGGAATTAGGAGGAGATGATTGAACCAACCAAAAAGGTGAATGAATTAAGAGGGGGACTGCCAAAGGCAAAAACCTGTGTATCATTAATGGGGTTTGGATGATAATTATTAATTAGAGTACGATGAGATTCCTTTTCATATGATGGAGAGGCTGTGATCGATATATGCCGATGAGGAGCAACCTCATCGTGACTTATATGTACCTCTTTTAGACACTGTCACTTCACCATTTTAAGACAATTTTTTTTTTGTTAGAGAGGAAAAAAAATGGTGGCAAATGTGCAATCGCTCCGTACTGGGTCGGCCAATTAAGGGTAAAGCGCTACCTTGTGTAGTCGTTTCATTCTCAATGATCAAACACTCAATCACTTGGTAAAAGGACAAGATGTCGAAACACCACGCAAGCAAACGTTGAGTTGATCTTCATCTTTTTTAAGACAAATTATAATTGCTTTAATTTACTATGAAATTAAAAAAAAAATGAAGACAGTAAAGCAGGTTCTGCTGATAAGCGATGAGCACCATTGATAATAATATTACAGTTAGTTTAATCGCCAAGGCTAAAAAGAATTCTCTTGCGCACGCTTGATGTAGGTGCTGAATATTCACCAACTTTACCAAAGCAAATGCTTGCTTTCCACCCGTTGGATGGATGGAAGAGAAGTAGTGCAAGAAATTTTTTTTAATTCGCAGCCCCGCCAGGAAAGTTAGTACCGTGTATGTGACTGAAAACTCTCATTTTGGAGGAACTTCCAACTACTCACGTGTTTCTAACTTTCGGAAATCAATAAACAGCTACTTTGATTTCTGAAAGTGTCAGGCGATGTCACTGTAGTCTTCGATTGATACGAAATTAAAAAAATATCCTCAACTGTCAGCCATTAGTCACTTTGATCCCTAAAAGTTATTATTTACTATCATTTTAGTTTCTAAAAATAATTACTTAACTGTCATTTTGGTACCTAAAAGTGATTATTTTCCTAACGGCAAAGATCAAAGTGACTAATTCGCATCTGTCAAAGACTAAAGTGACAGTACTTGAAACTCTTAGAGACCAAAATGACCGTTTATTCTTTCAGAAATCATAAAATGTTACCGAGAGAAGTTTGTTCGAAAATTAACAAAACAATCGATAATTGATTTCCTGATATTTTTATCCTCACCTGTGAATGATTAAATTTTTTTTTTTTACACATTCTTTGGATGGAACTCTAAGATACTGTGTTTAAAGGATATGAGTATCGATCATCTCAGTTGTAAGTAGTATCATTTAACCTTGTAATAGAGAAAAATTTACAAACAAGGAGAAATAGAAAAATGTATGTACAATTTTTAGTCATCATTACATGTATCACATTACAACAATTTCACTTAAATGTATATGAAAATTCATTATTTGTGAAAAATAACCCTTAAATGTGTTCTAAATCTCGAATGGATTAATTGTGTGCAAATGATACCATCAGAAACCAAAATACAACAATTTCACTTCATGCATGTTTGGATAGTCATTGGTAGACCACTAAACTCAATTCGTACCAAAAAATGTGCTTTATTTCTTAGATGCAAACTAGCTTCGAAGCGCCTCCCAATGTTAACCAAAATATGTTGCCGCCGGGAAACACAAGTTGTATTGTGGTTCAAAATGAATTGTTCATCTTCATGAGAAAATTATCCACATGGGTGGTCTATTGACATAACTGCCATTTGTAAATTTCATTATATTATATTCGCTGTAAAGTGTAAACATATGCTCCGGTCAATGACAAATCCTGCCAAGAATGATGAGCACGATTATGTCAGAGATCAAGCAAATACGAGTCAAATGCTAATTGATTGTATTGCGTAAAAAAATGCAAGAGGAACCGAAGAAAGAGGCACGCTATAATAGACAGAGCAACAATACTGTCTCTTGTGCTTATTATAAGAGAAAATATAGTTATTTTTTTAGTTTAAATTATAAGAGATATAGATTTATTATTAAATATTTTAATTGTTAGATTTTTTTTATATTATTATTTTATTATGAACCAATTTTTCATATAAGTGAGTGCTACTATTTTAACCATTTAATAGTAAGGATATTTTTGAAATAATATTTAAATCAATTAAAATTAACCAACTCAACTATCTTTCTTTAGTCTCGATAGATTAATTATTTATCTCTTATAATAGAGATCAAAAGTAGTAATTTGTCTCTTATAATAGAAAGTCAATAGGCTTTTTTTTTGTATTTCTTCTTATCTTGTATATCATTTATATTTATATTTCTTTTATGTTTATCTCTCTAAATGTTAAATTTGATACACTGAGTGTCCAAAAATATAGCCCAAGATATGGTTTCTGTGCCCACCAAGAAAGTGAGTGTGACACCTATCATGGATCCTAAGATAACCATTTTTTGAGGATTTAAGATAACCATTTTGATAACACTTTATAGTATTTTTCATGGGTGAATTTTAGAATGGGACAACATAAAATGTCTCATGAATGGGAAAGTTTTTTTTACCTGTAGTTGTGGGTTTGTAGGTTATTGACCTATTATATTTTTGTCCCATTATTTGATATTAAATATAAAATAGTCCAATATCCTTTTTTATCATTAAACATTTTTTGTCCCACGTAACTGAAACGATGATTAAATATCATCTATTGTGTATCCCAAAGAGCACTTCTAATTTGTTCAATGTGCTAAAGTCATATTTCAAACCAAATCCCATACTCTCGCTTCCTTCTTCCTCCTCATCATCATCCACCTCCTCTTTGTACCTCAAAGTCCTCTTTCTCTCTGATGACCTTTTTGTCTCCGTAAGTTCTCAGAGATCGATATATTCTCCCCAGAAACAATTGTTCGCCCCAGAGATAAGTTATATTATAATAAGGAGAGAACAATCGAAGACCGTAAAAATTAAAAGTGTGAGAAAAAAAACACTACCATTTTTCTTTGTTGTTGTTCTTGTCAAAGAGAAGCTATATGAGTTAGCTATAGTTCAAGTGCCCTGTTTTGCTTCGTTCGTTCGCCATCATCAAGAAAACATCGTCCGAGAAAGGTATGTGGCCATGAAAGCTTTTTTTTAGTTCGATTAGTAAAATGTATGCGTCTTATATTCCGAAATGTTTTCGTTGGTTCTCTTAGGTTAATATTGAGATGTGTTTTCCGAAATGTTGGTTGAGGACAGGGGTATAATAATGCAATCATTCGCAAATCAATTCACCGAGTCTTACCCCCATCCTCGATCAATCACACTTCCCTCATTAATCACATCCATTAAACTTCGCACCCACTTTTGCCATTGTCAAGTCATCCAGGTTGTTACTTCTTCGTAAATATATTCCATCTTTCCCGTCCACTACCCTGTTTATACTGCACTAAAAGACAAAATATTATTGTGGTTTAATATTTAATTTTTCAATTGTCAAAGTACTATTTCTGCAAATATTTATAATACATTAAAATACCTGACTAATAGGTTATTGGTAATTCATCATAGCCATTGAATAAAATATTAAGTTCTCTAAAATATATCTACTATTCATTCTTTCTTTTCCATTCATGGAAAATTTTTTGCTTTCCCATTGTAAATGGCACCGTCTTTCATGTGGGTCTATAAAGCGGTCTGACAGTTGGCTAGTGGTTTTAATGGAAAGGGTCGTTGATATAAAAAAAATAAATTCAAGTCTTTTTTATCACATTTTTAAGATAATTTTTCAATTATTAAATGAAGATGATGTGCTGTGACAAGATATAAGTATATGACACATTACTAAAAAAACGGGATAACATATCATTGTTTATTATTATTGTCGCATGCGCGTAAAGGCTCAGTGGGGTACTGGTGATTGATTTTGTGACCAACGATAATGCACTTACCAACAATGAAAATTATATATTATTTTAGGAAAAATTAATTAAATAATTATTTAGCTAAATAAAATGTGTGCACGAATAAGCGATAATTTTTATTAGCATATTTTAACACACTTATTAAATTACGTATTTTTTATTTAATATATCCATTTAGTATTTGATAAATTTTACATACAATGTGTGCGTTAAAAGCAACGTAATAAATATAAATATATTAAATATATAATATAATGTTAATGTTTCTGTAACATAAACAGTAGCTTAAAACTTGGACTACTAGATCCATTGAGGCCAGGTGTAATGGCATACGCTTGAGTCATCATTTTAAAAATTAGAAATCTTATTCAAGTATACTTCCATTATGTTTGTATATGTGTAGGCAAACTTGCCTTTATTTATGTCCACATGATTTTATTTTGATCTATTTGAATATTTTGTTAGTTCATTTGAGTCTGTATACAAGGTTGATATGTATTACAAAATGGTTACTTATGTTTGTTTTTAGGTGTCCTTTAATATGGGTTTACTAAAAAACTTCCCACCAATGGGAAGGTCACACTTGACTTGAGATAGGAGGTTTATGGGTTTTTACATAATTGTGCTTTCCTCCCCTCATATTTGTATAATATGAAAAAATCCTTTTTTTTTTTGAAAAATTTACCTGTGTAAAAAAAACTTAAACTTTAAATAATGGATCCAATTTTTTTACTCGAACAATTACTTGTGATAAAAAAACCGAACACTTTACTTACACCAGTAATCACTGAATCTGAAATCTACTTGTACTCCTAGAGATAGAACTAGGTGTTAGCAAAAGGAGACAGTCGTACCCCCGTACAAAAAATAATTACCCTCTTAATGTTAAGATATCCCCTACCAAATTATTATTATTATTATTATTATTATTATTATTATTATTATTATTATTATTATTACTTTTTACTTTGTCCAAATTCATAAATATTGTTTTATGTAGACCCATCTAAGAAAATACTAATAAATATTTATGTAATGGACTAAGTGGGTTGTAGGTAAAAGATCCAAACCATTGAATTTTTATATATATATATCAATGGTCAAAAGAGAGGTTCCCATTGCTGGAATATTTTTAAGGTGACCCAAATTAAGGGGCACCTTGTTTTTAAAATATAAATAATATTTTGTTAAAAAAAGATAAAGAACCAATTAAAAAATAAAAATAATTTACAAGGAGTAAAGGAGTAACTTTACCTACTAAAAATAAATAATAAAGTAAAGATTGTGCTATCTCTCATGGACTCAGAACGAGACAAATCCACACCGCTCCATTAATCTTGATTATTTGGAAGATACTATCAATTCTTGAATATGATTTTTGGATAATCCTTTTCAACGCCCTATCAATTATTTTCCATTTAAAGAGCAAAACATATGATAAATACTAAGGATAAAGATCAAAATAATTTATTTTTGGCAACTGATGGATGGGCGAATCTCTCACACTTTGAAATTTTATGTGAGTTGTAGTGATAAACACTTTTACTTCTCTTTTCAAAAATAATATTACTTCTCTTTTTTCACTTTTTTATTTAACTCAATCTGTTTTATTTCTTTTCTCTTGCTCACGTACTAAACAATTCATATAAAAATTCATTATTTTTCTTACCTCTTTCCATTTTTCTAATGACTTTTTTCACCTTTTTTCTTTACTTTCTTCTCTTCAAAGATGACATTAGACATGAATCTGGATCCTCTCCAGCACTATTTTCATACATCTCTCTCCAGCCACAATTCTCAGCCATTAGATTAATCTAATGGCTAGGAGATAAAAAATAAAAAAAGACACACAATTGCTGCAATGCATTGAAAAACACGCCAAAGTGAAGATCAGTTCTCTTCCCCTTTCCCTCTCATCTCTTCTTCCTCAACACCGGTCAAAACCTTTGAGTTCCAATACCAAATCATAATTAAGCTAAAGAAAAAATAATTGAAGAAAATTGAGCAGTAGACATTAACAATTTAACAACATATATTTCCTCCTCGTTCAACCGTCTTCTTTTTCTTCCTCCGACATCGACATCGACCTCTTCGGGAATGCTCAGGTTGTTGTCGACGAAGACCCTGGTGGTTCCCACGGCAAACTATCCCTCCCCCTTCACCGCCGGCCTCCTCCTTCGCCGCAACCCCGTCACCTTCGCTGACCCCTCCTCCCTAGGGTGTCAAAATGGGCTGCCCCGTCTCGTCCCGCGTTGGCCCGCCGAAAAACTGCCCGGGCCGCCAAGTGAAAGTGGGCTTAAAATCATAACCCATCCTGTTTTAAGGGAGGGCTGGCAGGCTGACGGACCAATCCATTTTGACGGACTAGTCCGCCAAAATAATAATAAAATAATTAAAAAATAAGAAAAATTATATTTTTTTAAACAAAACGCAAACGTGTTAAATGGGCCAGCCCCGCCCTTTTTTGGGCTATTCCGTTTTAGCCTTTTTTTTTTGCGAGCCTAAACGGGCCAGTGTTTAAAAATATTGGCCCAGCCCGGCCCATTTTATGGGCTAAACTTGCCACCCCTACTCCTCCCTCTCCGTCGAGTTCTCCCTCTCCCCCGGAGCCGGCGACGACCTCCTCCTCGTTCTCCTCCTCGGTGATATCGCCGCCGCGTTCAACGGAAACAGCTCCTTCGGGCTTCCCCTCTGGCGAGCAGTTCGACACCTCTAAGAATGACAACTTTAGCAAGCTTCCCTGCTTCGCACCTTATTTTTGTTTTTCATCTCCCAGCCGTTTAATCTAACGGCTGGAGTTGTGGCTGGAGAGAGATGCACAAAAATAGTGCAGGAAAGGATCCAAAATCCATTAGACATAGAGTTATGGAGATATGAGGCAATGAATGAGGTGGGACTGGTACTTTCTCCCGTAAAATGGAAAGATCACAATCACAACATAACATACTGTGCATTGGAATCATTTTTGGTACGAATTGATATTAGGCATTGGATGATTGTATCTTTCACAATATACGGTAGCCACTACCAATGCATACATTTTTTCTCCTTTTCTTGATGGCCACTTGGATAAGAATGGAGAATAGCCAGCACGAGAATAATGGAAACTGCCACTAACCATCAATTAGTTTTTTCTTTTTTAGATTACGGGGTATTTCTATAGATTTGGTTTATTCTGAATCACCTATAAATTTAATTCTTGTTCGGCTTCTAAAATGCAAAATATTATGTGATTTTGTCACAAAAATTAATTTCATAAAATTGAAATTCGCGTTTTCTTATTAGGGGCTGAACTCGCACTTTTTTATACCGTTAATTGGCTGTTGGATTTATTATTATTTTTAACCTTTGTAAAAATGCAAGAAGGCATTTGCAAGATCATCAGAAAAGCACCTTTCTAAGAGAGCAATGAAGCTGAAATGACGTATTTTGTTCAATTTACATTACAGAACAGAGGATTGCTAAATTTGGTTTTGGAATAATCAGATGATAAAAGTGGAAAGCAGATAATCAAATAATTCAAAGCACGACAGAAAGAATGCGATCTATAAAACGAGATAATTCAATAGTATATAAGATTTAGGCTATGTACGACAGAAATAAACCGACGGTTAAAAGTTTATAATTGAAAAACGAATTGATTAAATTTAAACTATTTAATAAAATTAGTTGTTACAACGGAAATTTTCTCCCCACGGTTTTTTTGTGTGGGTAATAAAATCGTAACAAATGTCTACTTATGCACTTAACTGAATTTTGTCAGCAATATCTCAAGAACTAAGCAAAAAATCAAAATGCATCAAAATGCCTATTATTCTTTTTTTTTTTTATAGAAAAATGCATATTATTCTATCCACGTGTTGATTCCATTATCCTGGTTATTAAAAATTAAAATTAGGTCGCTCGGTCAAAAAGCATGTCGCATCTTGGACAAGTTGATCGCTTTATTAAAGAGCCTGTTATATGTCATTGTACACACTACTAATCTTTAGCTGGGTTTAATTTGTAATTATTGAATAATGAATAACAAGCTGTATATAATGGTTGACCGTCTTCACAACATATTACATAAAAAGTTATATTTTATATTAACATATTATTATATTATTATATAAATAAAATATATTTGATATTAAATATATTATTAACATAATAAAATGCATAATATTAATTTTTATATAAATAAAACATATTAAATATTAAATATTTTATTTCTATTTAACATAAGTATTTATATTGATTGTTATGGCATAAATATCTATATTGAATATTGATATTTTACATTATTACAGTAATAAAGGGTATTACAATAAATTTTACATTATTTTACTTGTGTTATCCATTGTCTATCAAACAATATACAGAAGAAAAAATTGTGTTGTGACTCATCCATTTATTCTGTACTGTTTATCTTGCACCTCAGTATGTATCAAACAAATACCTAATAATAAACAAATACCCGCCATAACCATCTTTGTTTGGATTAATTTATAATAGGGATCACGTCTAATCATGCACGAGAATCAGGTAAAAATTATTCGATACTGAAAATGTCAATAAGGTAATTCACTTACGTATGGATATACTCGATTTAATTCGTGCAGAAGCATATTTATGAAAGCTGGAAGTAATCTTTTGCATTACTGTGGCCATTATCCGCATGATATTCAGTTCAATTGTGGATGCTTATGCTTGTAATAGGGATCAATGCGAGGCACCATCCGCATGAAAGTTGTTTTTGCCTTTTCTTTTGGTTCACTTTGAGCCATTATCCCCACAAAAGGGCAAAAACAACTTCGCCAGAACAATTAGTCCAATCTCACAGCTTTTACTTCAAAAAATGTCATCGAATAACATTTTAATAAGATCTAGGGTGGCTGAATTCTAGTATTCCCTAATAACCTTTTGTAAACTTTCGCACCTTATTTTCACTTGACAACAATTTCAAAGACGAGATTACAACTTTCGGTTTCCTTCACTTTTTCCTTTTAGACTCTAGGCCTAGGGTAGGAAGTTTCGAGACACGCATGGCCGAGAGAAAGGGAATCGAATTCTTCTTTCTTCTAATTTCACATGATTTTATCTTGTTTCTTTTGGTAAATATTAACTAAGTAATTCAAATTCATAAAATATTTATAAAAAAGTGATAAACACAAACTTTTAGATAAAAAATTATATAAAAATTTTCATACAAGAAAATCCGTTTTGATCTTCCAATGAATATCTCTCGTCCAACCCTTTAATTAGGAGGCTCACCAAGTCACAAGACTAGTGAAATTAGACAAGTCTTTAGTGTGTGTTTAGATTTCCGTTGGCAACCATCAAAACTCAGTTTAGATCCAAAGCAACAACTTTTTCATTCTCACAAACATTGCTTTGGAAATAGTGTCAACGAAATTTGAACGGCTATCCAAACATTAACCATCCCAGCCTTGAATGACTAGCCGTTCATATTAAGAAGTCAGCCCTGCACATTACATGATGTTATTTTTTTTATTACACATTACATGATGTTACTATCACTGCCTTCCTCGCAACATTTTCATTGAAAATGACAAATTTCGGAACTCCGGTCACATGTCCACTTGGCCATTCTATGTCTAATGATAATCATCCTCATTTTTAGAGGTTTAGGGCCTGCCATCTTTTTACCCGAGATGCTACCAAACCCCAAATTTAATTACAAACTGCAAGTTAAATACGCAAATTTAACCTACTAAAATGTAAAAATGCTACATGTAATTTTTCTTGGAATAATTATTCAGCATCCATAAACATCCACGAGTTGGAAAACAAGTCAATTCAGAAATTGGACTTACGGACATCGGAATTACAGCCGGGCAACATATGAGTTTGCTTGGGTTACATATCTAACCCATCGATATGGATTATGAGTTTTTGACTTCTTTGCTATTTGCAAGTACTTCACCTGCACCGACAAATGGCATCTTAGAACTATTTAAGATGAGAGTATAAATATACCAGAGAGAGAAAAACAATTTGCAATAATACAGAGGAAAGTTGAATCTATATCTCAACTCATGAAGGGATAAACAAAACCAATTTTAGCATACAGCAACTCAGGCTTCAAGAAAACCAACAAAGACAAGATTTAATTTCTGGATTAACAGTATTGGCACTATATCGTCAGAAGGATCTGGCACATTTGAAAGTTAATACCTTTAAAAGTTTAATACAGACTATCTAGCTTTATTTGATAAATCTAAAAGAAAATGTAGCTTCCAAAAACTCCTTTGCATTTTACCTGAAGCCTTGAAGCATTATACATAGGTATGGTGAAAGTCATGCTAAGAGGCCCTGCTTCTTTCATGATATTTCCTGTGTTCATTACAAATACGTTAATTCATTACAAAGAAGAATACCTTCCCACATTCAGCCAAAACAGAGCATTGTATACCGTGTAACTCCTGTGAAAACGTCAGCTTTGCTCGTAAAGTATGTTCAGATCCACCAACCACCTGTAAAAGGATGGACCACCCATTATTTTCATCTAGTAGTACTACTCATACTAGCCTCAAATACCCAACAGAAGATCCTTTATGAACATCAAATAAATCAGTGTTTTAAAATATATTGATTATTAATGGAAACACAAGATGTCAATATTACCTTTTTTAGGCCCCATTCCAGTCTTTTATTTGATTCCTTAAAATCAGTTGTGTGCCCAACTGCTCCAGGTTCTAACTCAAAATTAACACTGAAAAATGGAAAATAAATTAACCAACAAGATGTAACATGTAAGAGCAAGTAATCAAGATGGTACTTTAACCGTGTTAATGAATGGGTCTTTTATCCTGGTCTGTCTAACAAATTAAAAACATGTGCGAGCACATGGGCAAAATAAAAAAAGAGGCAGAATGTTTACTAAATCAGACTCCCACCACCCCATTTGCATCAAGAAGTGACTTTCAAGACCCACTTCTACTTTCTTTTCCCTTTGTTTCTCCGCTACCAATCTGTTTTCTCTTTCTTCCTTGTCATGGGCCGATTGTACTCTTTTCCCACCATGACTACCTTCGCATTTGTTTCTCTCACTAGATCACCACCCTACAGCTTGTTTCTTCTCCAATATTATGGTTCTTGACCTCTAGAACTTAATCTCCACTTCTATTTTCTTGCTCCCAAGATCCCGAATCTTGAGCCCAAACTGGGAAGTCTAGAGAGCATCCCTCTGGATGCCATTGCAGCCCATGATAGCTTCTCCTTCTCCTCAACACTTCAATGGCCCGAAAATATTGCTCTACATTGATTACCCACCAAAAAGTCTCCTTTCTATCAAATGTTGGAATCATTTTATAAGAACGATCCCCACAGCTCCAAGATTAGAGATCTGATTCCAGTTGATAGAACTGGTTTCAGCTTCAATAAGAAGAATGAATTTTATCAAGGAAAACCCTAATTCCCAATCCTGGCCCAATATGTGTGTGCAGAATCAAGAATAGGAAACTGTACAAAGAATGAATACAACTCCTGGACTTTTGAGAGGTCCATATCTCTCCCCAACTCCCTACTATTTTCCAATCCCCTTCCCCTCTCCACGTTTTCCCCATTTTATCCTTCCCCTTAATTATAGGAACAGGTATTTTTATTACTTTCATATCACTCTCCTTTTTTCCTTCCATTTAACATGTTGAATGTTTTGGGTTCTGATTTATGATGGAGACATTCAGCATAGGACATTATATTTTTATATCGATGCTGAGGTGTGAGAGTACTGGGTGCTGGAAAAGAGATGTCTTGCTATAACTTGAAAATGCATAGGTATTAGAAGTCAATATGATGGAATTGACTGCTGTAGTGTTTATATGTCATACTTGATGGTTAGTTCACATATCCTTTTTTATAATCTCTCCTGCAGTTTGATGTCCATCCATTCTACCAAGTCCAATGGCAATAATATATCATAAGCAACCATGCATGACATGAAAGGAAACCTATCAGCCAGTGATTCTCTGCTTTTGTGGTGAATTACTGAAAACTATATTCTACGATTGATGTAGTCCAGGTTGTAACTTTTGTTGCCTATTCAGAGGTTGCACCAATTTTGCTAAAATTCTTATTTATCAAAATAATTAGAATACAAAATTATTATATGTCAATTACCAATAAATTTTGAAAAACATGATCAATTTTTCTTTCTATTTTGTGTTGTCAATTTTATTTATTTATTTATTTAATCTTGCAGGTAGGTTGAAGGTTATCTTATTTGACCCCCCATAATATATGGGCTCTAGAAACTTAAATCCTAACCATTTATCAAACATACTGAGCAGCCTGTTAGCAAGCTCAGCATTGACAGATATACACTAAACCATTCTTATCAACTATGACTAAAATCATATGTACAATGATCAGAAAGAGAATTTAAATACCGAGCTGTAAATGTTGGCAGTGGCATCTGTACAAGAACAGTGTTAGCATTGGTGCTAGAGTTGAAGTCAGCTCGCACTTTAATGGTCACTTCAGCCTATGGAAATATGGCAGACTGTCAGAACTCAGAATGCACCAAGAACAAGATTTAAAAAAATTAGAGGGAGGTCAAAATCACCTTGAGTGATCCTGTTTCTTCAATCAATGCATTAATACGAAAGGGTGGCTTAAATGGTTGAGTCATACGATAATTCATGACAGGAAATTCACCATCTGGTGGTACCTATCAAACAATGGCACAGTAATTAGTCAAGGGACTAAGTATAATATGTTATTGTATTGCTCTATATATGTAAGCTTATGCACTATGCACTTACCAATGATAAAGTTCGGTCAATATCAAAACTATCAAGGTGTACAGACTCATGGAAGTTACAATCATCTAAAATCACAGCACCTGAACCTCTATAATCTGTTAAAAATGATAGAATGAGATCAGATAAAGAAAGAAGGGCATTAAAAAAACTGATAGGGATATGAAAAATCAACTAATCAACAACATAAGTCTCTTCAAGAAAATGAATGATCCATCAATGATCAACCAACACTTCAACTAAAAATATCCCCTTATTGACACTAAATATAGAATATTCTCAATATGTCAAGAAATTAAATATATAATAGAGTAAGGGAAATATAACAAAGAAGTACCTTACATACTACTTGACAGTCGATAATATATGTTAGGCAACAACCAGAAAAAAGTTTACGGTAACAAAACCATACACATCTTTTAAGCATTTCAACTTTCAAGGGAACAAAATATAACATAGATTGACCTACCACTTGTTCCTATACTCAGGTCCTCATTGAGAGCAAGTCGAATCTCTGGGTTACCAGTAAGATAACTCTTCATTTGAATGGTGCCATCTATCTCACTAGTAAGTATAAATCCCTGTTTCCAACAATAAAATTCATATAAAAATGCTTCAAAATTTTGCAGCAGTAAAAAGGGAAGAAAGACAGCGTAGCAGATAGAATGACAAAAACATATAAAAAATAGACCTAGATACTCACACTAGAATTGAATGTAACACTTATTTTCTCAATTACATCAACAAAGATCTCATCCCTCTTCCTACCACCAGGTTCATTAGCAACAACAGATTTTGTAATAGCTGTACCTGGCATTCGTTTGGTCCCTTGCTGCAAATACAAGAGTTTAACAAGTCAAAAAATCATGCTTGACAACCAACAATATGCCTGCAGCAAGTAATTGACTGTTTGACTCTACAAATAGTTACCATAAAAATGGAAGCAGGACCAAGGGGAGGCATCCCGGTATCAATCACAATTGGCTCATTGAAAACATATGACTTCAAAACCTCAGTAGATGTTGTTTGCACATAACCAAAATCCTGGAACAAATTGACATTAGTACAACTAGATATATCTATCAAACAGAAAATGCTGCAGTCTGGTCTGAGATATCAACAAAATCAACAAGCTCTAAATTAGTAAGGAAAGAAATAAACAGAATTTAATTTTTACAGTAATCAATAGATATGTCAACCAAATAACCAATTCACTCTCGATTTCGCCTTTAAAAGAATGCATAACCCATATACCATGGTTAGATTAAAATTTAAAAATATGGAGCATTTGTACAAATTACAAAGTCTCCCTGCCTCTCCAAATGTGACCATATGGAAAGATTACAAGAGAATTTTACAAATACAAACTTTCTCGTCAATCTAGCATATCACACACGGTGAGGTCCAAGAGATGCTCGGTATATGAAAAGTTATAGACAACACACTGTTAAAAATGATAGGAAAAAAATAATAATGAATACTATACATGACCGGTCCTGCATTAGATTAACGAAGGTGAGGTAAGCATGCATTGTTTGCCAACATGCATATATATATGGTTATTTTCCGCAAGCAAACCGTTCAAAAATCAGTTCAACCAAGGAAGAACAGCAAAATGCTTACAATCACTTCATCCAGCAGTTCATAGACGAGCACGAAGTTCTTTCGGAATGAGTCTTCATTAAGAACCCCAAGGTAGTCTTTGATGACGCGCGCAATTCTTTGTAGAAGTTCCAAAACAAGAGAAGGGGAGACATTGACTCTAGTTGTGGCAACAAATAACAACCCAGCAACCTTCACGTGGAAGTAGTTCACACCATCTACATTCTATTAAAAAAAGGGGGAAGAGGACACATAAGATAGAAATACCAGGTTAAAAATGTGAAAAAAAAAAATATTGAATCTGATATAAATTATTTTTGAAGAAAAATAATAAATGGTAAATGTGAAAGGGGAAACTTGATATTTGACATCGTGACTGAAATACCTACAAAAACAGGTGGAGCATCTCCTTCGTCATCCTCTTTCCAGAACTTGACTTTTCGGAAAAACGTCTCGGCGCTTCCCTTTTGTACTTCACCACGATCTGCATATATGTGATTTAACAAGTAGAAAGGATACAAAAGGATTGAGTTATGGGGCTAATCACTAGTGTTAGAGTGGATGAAATTGCTTTGACACTCACCATAGAAAGAAAGAAAGAAAAATAATTTGAAGTTTGAGTTTAATGTCATGGATCATAAAAATGAAGGATGGTGAGAAAATATTGGAATAAATGATTATAATTATACTGACAGTCGCGGAAGACGATGTTGTCGCCCCTTTGTGAAAGCACGAAGAACTGAGATATCATCATCTTTGCTTTCCTCCTCCTCCACTCTACTCCACTCCCTTTCCACGCCGTTTTTCCTTCTTCAACTCAACTCTTCCATCTTCTTCCCTTTTTCATTTCCTTTCTCACTGTTACTCATGATGTGTCCGCGGACCACGCTTCGCAACAAACGCATTGCCGTTTTGCCACGCACGAGCCATATGGCCCAGAACTTGGCAACGTCATGTGACTCGTGTCGTTTACTCCTCCTTGTTATTTTTCACTCAATAAATTATAAATAACCAATGTATTTTTTAAATAAACAACTTATTTAAATATTTATAACACAAAATTCATATTCATATATTATACTCAAGAGACATGAATACCTATCGCTCGTGTCATACTATTTTAATAAAAAAAAATCAAATACTTGATAAGAGTTGTATTCCTTATTCATTATATTATTATTGTTTGATGTATTAATTAATTAATAAAGAAAAGTAATGCTGTCAAGTCATTTGACCGTCGTATCTACGTTACGTTTAACAGACGGGGAAAATCTTACAAATAATTTAGAGGATTTGATTTTATTCATGCGCAATTACGTTTTAAGATTTTTAGTGAATGCATGAGATCCGAAAAAAGAAACATATTTTAATAAAGACATCAAAAATCGAAAAAATAAATTCAATAAAAATCAAGTAGTTGAACAAGCAATTTATAATTACTATTCTCATGATTCATGATTATATTAATTATTTAAAAAAAATATGGTGTAGCCAAAAACGAGTATCACGAAAAAGGATGATGAAGATACAAACAGAAAAGAAAAGAAAAAGAAAATATCCATGAGGCTAGGTGCGAGTATTGGAGCAAAACGCGGGTGTGACTTCGTTGTGTTGCGTTGAGAGAGAGAGAGAGAGATGCATATCCATTGAGAAAGTCCAAATATCCGAGGCTTCCTGGTCTGGTCGCGACGACACAAGGAATCTTAGATCGCTGAAAAAACCTATGCAGCCCCGAGCAGATCAAACACAACACGACGGGGTATTCAAATTTCTAAGTTAAATTCCTGGCTTTCCACTCAACTCCACTGAGGATGAATTCAGCCTTTCCCTGAATAAAATTTCTGGGTGTTACGTGTTTATTTATTTGCCTATGAAATCAGATTCTTCCACTGAACTTGCACAGCTTCAAGGATAAGAGTTTTGTTTTTCCACATAAAGGTAATCCTTTTTCTTTCACGTTCCTTCCTTCTACATTTGGAAAACACAGTCGCTTTCTTTGCTTAATTAATAATTACTCTCCCTCCAGTGCCTCTGCATTTAATCCCCTGATTGTAAATACAATACAACCTCCTATTTGCTACAGATCTCTACTTGGTTGGTCTCAGGATAAATAATTAAAATTTGGATTTGGATCTAGGTGCTTAAAATTTCTGGACCCTGTCTGAACCGCAAATGGTAGGTCCCTAGGGTCAGTAATTAAGGTTTCAAGTCTCGTTGAATTGTGGTATTAATTGTTAATTGTTATTGTAGTCAGGACTCGGGAGGATGCTAATAATGAGTAGTAATAATAATGATACTACACTGAATGCCGAAACATTATGAATTGTGATTGGTTCAAAATCTCGGACTTGTTGGTGTTAATTTGCAGGGAATGGCGACTCCTGTTGAGCCCCCAAATGGGATCAGAACTGAGGGGAAGCATTATTATTCAATGTGGCAAACCCTGTTTGAGATTGACACAAAATATGTGCCCATCAAGCCTATTGGTCGAGGAGCATATGGAATTGTATGCTCTTCTGTGAACAGAGAAACAAACGAGAAGGTTGCGATCAAGAAGATACAAAATGCCTTTGAGAATCGCGTTGATGCACTCAGGACTTTGCGTGAACTGAAACTTCTTCGTCACCTTCACCATGAGAACGTGATTGCCTTGAAAGACATCATGATGCCCGTTCATAGGAGTAGTTTCAAGGATGTCTATCTGGTTTATGAACTCATGGACACGGATTTGCATCAGATTATTAAGTCTTCTCAAGCATTGTCTAATGATCACTGCCAATATTTCCTCTTTCAGGTATGAATCTTTGTCCCGTTGCTAGGGGTAATCGGGTTTTATTGGCTTCAAATATGTCATTTTTCCTATCATGAACTACGTGTTGGCGTTCTTATTGTTATCTGTGTATGCATGTTTATTGTTCTGTTGTTAACACTAAGTTAGAAAACACACTTGTGGAACTCATTTGTTAGTTTGTGATAAATCTTGCAGAGGGCCTTCCATAAAATTCAAATCCATAATATAGCAAGATCTCATATGCTCACAAGCTTGTGTACTCTCATCATTTTAAAGTAATTGTATTTTCGTTGTACGTTGCATTTTGCATTTTACCCTCCTGCCTTTTAAATCCCAACCCCGCTATTTCTTGAACCTAAAGTTCTTCCCTGAAAAACCTGCCTTGCATCAATCATGCAGTAGCACATTTGTAATTGTAGTGCTTAGCTGAAGTTAAAAATCACAATCATTTCTGTTGCTTATCTGATTATTGCAAGTTCTTGGTTGCAGTTGCTTCGGGGCTTGAAATATCTTCACTCAGCTAACATCCTTCATCGTGACTTGAAACCTGGGAATCTTCTAATTAATGCAAACTGTGACCTTAAAATATGTGACTTTGGGTTAGCACGCACTAACTGCAGCAAGAACCAGTTCATGACCGAGTATGTTGTCACTCGGTGGTATAGGGCACCTGAGCTCCTACTTTGCTGTGACAACTATGGGACATCTATTGATGTATGGTCAGTGGGATGCATCTTTGCAGAGCTCCTTGGACGAAAACCTATCTTCCCCGGTTCAGAGTGTCTCAACCAGCTAAAACTGATTATCAATATCCTTGGTAGTCAAAGGGAGGAGGATATTGAATTCATTGATAATCCAAAGGCAAAGAAGTATATCAAGTCACTTCCATATTCTCCTGGAACCCCCTTTTCCCGGCTTTACCCCAATGCGCATCCATTGGCAATTGATCTACTGGCAAAGATGCTTGTTTTTGATCCAACAAAGAGGATTAGTGTCACGGAAGCGCTTCAACACCCTTACATGGCCTCTCTCTATGATCCTAATTCTGACCCTCCGGCCATCATTCCTATTGATCTTGACATTGATGAGGATCTAGGGGAAGAGATGATAAGGGAGATGATGTGGAAGGAAATGCTTCATTACCATCCTGAATCTGCTATGGAAAATGCAGAGTTATGCTCCTGATCTTATTCTCTTCGTTTTCTTGGTTATGTTCTCTTTGTTGGTGCCAATGGAGTCTGATATCATAGCTTGCTTTAAATAACTAGGAGGGCTCTGTCATCAGTGAGCTCAATATATGTTCTGTTTCCTCTTTGTTGAGAGAGAGCAGAGAAGAAAACAGCAAAAGTGGTCATCTTTAAAAAAAGAAAAAAACATGCATACTGTGTTTTTCTGATGATGCATGATAGTTTTTAACCGCCATGTTGGGAGATTGATTTTGTCTTGAGCTCTGTATTGTAGTTGCCTTGTTGGAGTTGTACATAATGTTGTCTTTCGTAAACCATTTTGTAAATTAAGTCTAATGTTTATCAATAATGTATTATTATTATTAGAAGTACAAGCATTCTTTATTTTCTGTAAGTTGAACATATGATTTGTGCATCACCTGTGTGTGTGTGTGGTATCTCACAAAATGATCTGCTTTATTATATAAACGTCTCTGTTGCCTCGGCAGAAAGGAATTTTGGCAAATTAAAAAAGTCCAACCACAGTTATAAAACATCTGATGTTCTTGTAACTTTTTTTAAACTAATATATCTGCTATTGGTAGAGGCAATTCACTTAACTTCCAAGCTTAAACTTACCACTTGAGGTATTCCTTTGTGCGTGATGAACTTGTTAACAGTACTTGTTATATTGATTCAGGAATGACATTGGACAGTATATTAATTTATGGGTCATAAGAGAACTGGAATAGTATGTAACCTAAATAAGGTGAGTTAAACCATTAAGCAAACATACTCATGGAATGGAGAAAGAAAACTGTGAAATTCAAAAACTAGATTAAATTAGTCGCACACAACAAAATTGAGTTTTTATTTTTAATATTAATGTTTGTAGTGGTTTTTTTGGGTTGAATTTTGTTGATTAATACCTCTCAAAATTGTGAATTTTCAGACTTTGTGGTAATCTTGTGGTAATTGTTTTTTACTAAAATGGGACCTGACAAGCGCGTGAATAGCTTTCAATAATGCAAGATGACAAAATGACTAACTATGGAAATGTAAATAAATGCAATAAAAAATTGGCATAAACTGGAAAAGGCTAAAAACAAATGACAAAAATGTAAGATGACAGGTAAATAAAGCATTAAACAAATGGAATTGATAAAACAATTGAGATGTGAACAATCAAGTAAAATAACCAGATAACAAATTGATGATAAACACACAGACAGAAGGCATGACAGAAAATTAATTGATGGCTAGTATAGTTTATTTAATAAAAAAATTTGATCTAGCTAAACTAGGCATAAGACTCTGTCACGGGCTGTCTGACTGACTTCTATCCCTACTCAAAACTATTTTTTGTAAATCACAACACATAACAAATTTCCCTTTTAGATTAAGGAAACCAAAAGCGAAATGAAATGCAGTATAGTCTAGACAAAAAGCATGTAAATCAATGTCATCTTTTTCTCGTACCAGTGACATTTCAAAGCAAGCGCACACTTAATAAAGAAGCAAGCGAACCAGAATCCATGCTTCAATTACAACCATGTTTATTTGTTAATTAGGTCATTAAAGACAATACCACCATCATTTTTTTGGTTTTTCTATGATTTCTAAGGTTGATACACACCCGCGTATGTATAAACGATACAATAAGACTTCCCACAAGTGGCATCTCCTCCTCTGAAAGTGCAGTTAGCTTATTAGTGCACTCAATCCCTTGTGGATTGAGTAGTATTTGCATTAATAGACCATTGACCATTTTACTTATGTGACAAGTGAGAAAGGAGTATTACATTATTCTTATTATTAGTTATGAGTTACCTAAATTTTCGATGCAAAAAGATACCAAGTCCAGTGTATATAATATATGATTCAATTAATGCATTAGTGCATTATTATATGCTAAAATAAATCACAATTGAACATATTCAAATGGGAAGTGGGAACGAAATTAGAGACAAATATGAAATATTAATGCTTAAGTGTTTCATGCTTATCCACCTTTATTAAATATTTAAATCTTATTAAGTATTATGAAATACATAGCTTATATATAGCCTGGCTTCTAAAAATTAGAGCAACACATTCGACCCAGATTTTAAGCGTCAAATTAAACATAAAAAAGCAGAAAAATGAGATTCTTCTAAAGTGAAACAAGACATAGCTAGTTAGGTTTAGGACCCCTTTTTTCGCCGAATAGGTTTAGGACCCCTTGGTAGAAAGTGGAAAGTGAAAATATACTTGTCTGACCCAGCAGCAACCCAACCACCAAATCCCTTTCCGCAATATATGTCTTTTTTGCCCAAATTTTTTTTCTTGAACTTGTAGGTACGAAGGAATGAATATAGAGGTATGTTGGTTAGAATGGGTAAGTGAAATTATGTTTCAAGAATAGGTTATAATATTTTTACCATTGATATAATAAATAAAAAATTTAATGGCTAGAATGGATGACCAGTTACCTATTTAGAAAGTGGAAATAATCTAAAAAATAATTTGTAGAGTAGTGTTTTGGGTTTTTTTCACTTCCGCACCGTCAACAAACCGTAATAACAAAATAATCATGTTAGTAATCAACAATTGGCAAAATGGCCAAGAGTTTTGAATAATTACAAGTTACCCCAAAAATATAAAGGTGTATTTTTGTATGTTGACTATGTTTAAGGTTTCGTTTGTTGGTTAAAAACTGACATTTATGTTGTAGTTTAGTTTAATGATTTTTCCTCAGCACCCATAGGATTTGATAAATGTTTTTCTTAGGTAATAAATGTGGTGTTATTGGATCACAATAACTTGGTAACTATACGGTACAAGTTATAGAGTGTATTTTTTCAGTATATTTATTAATGTATTTTTTAAGGTAATAATTTGTTCATAATGAGAAAAATAGTCCAATAAATTTTAGAGTGTATGTGGGAAGGTGGACGGCTAATGTAAATGATTTTTTTTTATGAAATGGTGTATGTCAAATATTATTTCTGCGAGTTTTTTGATTTTTTTTATGTAAAATCGTGATATTTTAATTTGATATATATACTTCTTTTGAGCTTTTTAAGTAAAGCTTTTTTGGGTGTAGTAGTTATTTATTAAAGAATTATTTTGACAACATGAATGTCTTAAATGATTTAGACTAAGTTAATGTTCCAGGTTAGCCCAAACGTGATATGGTTTGGTGAAATACTAAAATGATTAAATCGACATTACGATTGACGAGATATAGTTTAACATTAAAGAGTCGAAGACCACTGTGTGGTAACAAAATCAATGAGAGTTATCAATGTTCTTAATGTGTTTCTTTTTTTCTTCATAAAAGCTTAATGATTTTGTTTATTTTCTATTTATTTTTCTAAGATATATTCATGTATGACAACACTCTAATTAATGAATTATTTGGGTTATTCACAATTTCTGAAACTTTAGAGTTACAATACGTAATGTCATATTTTCTGGGTATAATATTTGAATTCTAAAAGTATTGGGGTCTAAATTTGCAATACAGCAAAATCGATTCCACCTATAATAATGGATAAAAATACACTGACCTATTTTTGAGACATAATTTTGATGACCTATTCTAAAAGCCACATGAATTAGGGATGACAATATGGGCCCAGCCCAACGGGCCGGCCTGTTTGGCCCGTAAAACGGGCCGGACCAATATTTTTTAGCCCTGGCCCGTTTAGGCCCGCGAAAAAATGGCCAAAAGTGGGTTGACCCGAAAACGGGTCGGGGCCGGCCCGTTTTTCGTTTTTTTCAAATAAAATAATTTTTTTAATTTTTTTAATTTTTTATTATTATTTTGACGGACCGGGTCGTTTTTGGCCCGTTGGCCCATCAAAACGGGTTGGCCCGTCGGCCCGCATGGCCCTCCCTCAAACGGACTGGGCTGAGTTTTCCAGCCCACTTTCGAATACGGGTCGAGCCGAGCTGACCCGTTTTTCCAGCGGCCCAACACGGGCCGGCCCGTTTTGCCACCGCTAACATGAATATAGATCATAGCAATTATTGGACCTCGAGGATTCTGTTTAATTGAAAATCGACATTTCTTAAATGAGCTCGTTATTTTTTTTTTCGGTTCCTATAAAATTCCAATATTGACTCTTTTTGTTTGGTGAATTGATCTACAGATATTTGTTTTCAATTCTATATATTGATATTGAAAAAATTTAGATAAAAATAATAGGAATGATAAACGGGGTGGGGAGGGGCAGGAGAAACATGTTTCTTGTTTATTCCATTATAAAAATAGAACTAAAATTAAGCAGGATGGTCATGGTGTTCACTTTTTTCGTATTTATTTATTTATTTATTTATTTATTTTTGATAGCATTATATAGATAGACTAGCCAGCAATTTACTGCAAAATACATAAGAAAGACAACAAACCTTGAGTATGTAAACGAACTATATATATATATATGTTTGGGCAGAGGTGGCCCTGAGGATGCGTGGGGTTAGCGACCGCTCAAGGCCCCATTCTTAGAGGGGCACCAGTATTATATAAAATTTTATTTACTATATATTAAAATAAAAATTACAAATGAAATAGAGATTAAATATGTTTGATTAATTGTTTTTTAATACATGCACAATTTATAGAATAATATTATATCTATCTCTATTATTTACATCTACTGAGAGATTTTTCTAAATTGAAATTGTTAAAATCTTATTTGCAATCTACTATGTTACAAGATAGATTAAATAGTTTTGATTTGATATCTATCGAAAATAATTTTTTTAAAAATCTTGATTAATTATGAAAAAATTATTTATGATTTTACAATAAAAAATACTAAAAGAACAATACTTAAATGATTATGAAGGCACCATTTACAAAATTCTCACTGGCCCCTCAAAATCCCAAGTCCGACCAGTATTTGGGGTAATAAGCAAGCTATGCCTTAAGCTGATTTGGGAGAAATGAGCACTGTTCTGTATATTTTTTTTGGCTCCTCGATAAGCCTAGTTAAATCCTCTTCGCAAATTGATTAGCTAATCGCACTAATTCTCGTGGGTTAGCGAATTTCAAAATCCCATGGCGTACTTTTGCTCCTCTTAAGGTTTTAACCTTTTTGTGGCTGGTTGTTTAGGACAGGGTTCCAACTCCCAAGCTCCAACGACACACTGAACTTGGCTAAAAGAAAGGGATCATTTCTAAATTCTAATACTATGTTGCTGCTGTGTACTTTTTGTAAGAAGTATCAAGAGTCCTCTTCACATTTGTTTTACTCTTGCAGAGTTGCCATTCAGGTTTGACCTGACACTTAACTCCTTCTAAATTGATGGAGAACAAGAAAGTGTTGAGCTGATAAAGAAAAAGGAATGGATGAATCACATGCCCCTTTTTTTCTAATTTCACAAGTCGATCGACTTATTTTTTTTTAATAATATTAAATTTTTGAGTTGTTTTTAGATTTAGTAGATCTAATTCATTTTTACAAAACCAACTTAAAAGATAAGAATCGTCTATACTTTATAAAGACTACATTAACTATATTTTTAATCGATGTGAAACTCTCAACAAATAATGTGTAAGTTTTGAATTGATAGTTCTTAACAGTAACGAGTTGAGTTTGTGTCTATGTATGAAAATTGCTCCAGGTCTAGAATCTTTCATAGTGGAATAGCTAACCATAGCTAGTTTATAGGCTATGGTATGCATGAGCAGTGCTTTCCAACATGATCCTGGTGTGTCAAACGTACAATATCCTATCATGTTTGCTCTTTATGCATGTGTGTGCGTTACTGCGTTAGCGCTCTCTCTCTCTCTCTCTCTCTCTCTCTCTGAAACTAGTTGCTTTCCATGAACTTGTTGCTTACAAATGGTACTCGATCGACTTTCGGGTTTAAAATCTTGCACTTCTTTTTTGTGAGGTTCCACTTCCCGTCTTGGAGGGAGGGACCACTGCGCTAGTTCTTTCATATCACCAGCTACAAAAATCTCACAAACACTCACCCAACTTTACACTTTATCAGAAATAATTGAGGTGAATCTTTCATTTTTATGGCAACCCCCACCAAGCGGCTTTAATTTTGAGCCTTCTATCATTATATGTGTATTAAGAGCATCTCCAATGTTAGAACCAAAATTGTGTTCTTGAACCAAAAGTGGGTTCTTAACTCTCGTTTAGTGGATCAATATATTGGATTTAAGAATATCTATTATTTTTTACTCAATTTGTATTCTTAATTTACTTTTTATGGATCCCACAATTGATCATACATCTTCGTACTATCATTTAAATATTATTTTTTAAGGTGTAAAAACCATTCTTTAGAAATTTTTACTCGAGAACCGTTCTATGTACACAATGACAGCTAGGTCACTCCACTCCGAAAAAATTAAAAACCATTCTTAAGAGTAAAGACAATGAGTTGGAGATGGACTTAGTTTTCTAACTTAAAAATAATTTTTAGGATTATAAATAAAAATTTCTATAAAAACAATCACTAAGTTATTTTACATAAAATAATTTTTTATAAAAAACATAAAATAACTTTTTAATTTTAGATAAAGGGGCCATATTCCTAAACAAAGAGAAAAGATATTAATTTTAAAGAAGAGAACAAAATTTAAACAAAACATTTTTATTAATGAGATGAGCAAAGAGACAAGTAATAATAAAAAAAAATCTTGTAATACACCAATTTTTAATAAATTAATAAAAACTAAACACAATTAACTAATCACGTGAAAAAAGCCCAATTAAATCCGTGTCCATAGGGGAGCTTCTGGCTATACGACAGCCCCATTTTTCATTCATAAAACAACTTTTTTTATATATAAAGAAAGAAAGAAAGAAACCGTCTTCACCCCACTTTCTCAATTCTTCCATACTATTCCACCAAACCTCGGAGTCGGAGGAGATTCCGATGCTTTTTGCTTTTGCCCCTATTTTCTATTCTTAATACTAATTTACCTCTTCCATTTGTTTGATTTCACTGTCGGTCTCTCTGTCTGTCCCCATCAACCTGTTCTATAAATTGCCCTCTAAGTTACCTATACAAATTCCCCTTCTCCTCTCTCTCTCTCTTCCGTTTCACACCACACCCCTCCCCTTGTTGCTCTGTGTTTCCGTGTCAGGAAACTCCAGCTATTTCTTCTTTCCTCGAAGATCTTCGGTGGGTGAGGTTAATTTTTGGATCTTGATCCAAAAACCCATATTGAATATTAATTTCCTTGCAGGAACCATTGGTTTTGGTCTTCCCCGATAAACAAAAGTTCCCTCCTTTGAAATCTCTCGATGCTGAATATTCGTGTGTTAAGTGTTTGACATTCATGTCTCCTGTTCTCAGTGAAATCCTTCGTTCCGGGCTTATCATAAATTCTTCCTTCAGGCGCAGGACCCACTTAGTTCAATCTTTCTCCGTTGTGTTCCTCTACTGGTTTTATGTTTTCTCATTAATCTGCACCTCCATTATCATTATGTAACTTAGCAATAGTATTAATAATCATCATAAATTAGTTTGGCAAAATTCCAATAATTATCATAAATTAGTGTTTCTGGGTCCTGCGTCTTGATTAGGATTTTCAAGCCCCGTTTTTTTTTATAATCTTTGTTTTGCAAGTTCTTATTGTTGTTATTATATATAAATAAATAATTTTCATGGCCTCGTCCGGTGGAAACTCCTCTGCTTGCACCAAATCTCAGAGTTCAGGCTCTGAGGGGGATCTGCAGAATAATCTGAATCTGAATCTGATGGATCAAAGAAAGAATAAGAGAAAGCAATCGAATCGCGAATCTGCAAGGAGATCTAGGATGCGAAAGCAGAAACACATGGATGAAATGATGGGGCAGGTGTCTCAGCTCACAAAGGACAACAGTGAAATCCTCACAAGCATAAACATCACCACACAGCACTATCAGAATGTGGAAGCAGAGAATTCAATTTTGAGGGCCCAGGTGGGAGAGCTTAGTCAAAGGCTTCAATCACTGAATGATATCCTCAGCCTCATCAACAACACAACAAGCAGCACTACCGGGTCCTATAATGCCTATGCAACAAGGGATTGGTATCATCATCAAACAAGTGCACAAAAAAATGGAATGAATATGCCACATCATCTTAACCAGCCCATTATGGCTTCTGCAGACATTTTTCAGTGGTGACTTCATGAATGAATATATTATTTATTTATGACAATAATTGAAGAAAAGGAAAGAAAAGAAAAAGGTGTCCATGCTTGTTTGTTCTCATGTGCCTCGTGGTGGGATCGGTAATAATATTGGTGCGGTACTTTAGGGGGAGGCAAATAGTGGGGTAGATAATCAGAACTCTGTGGAGTGCCTCTCAATGAAAATGACATAGTGGCCGGTCCTATGGTTAGGTCATTAGTCACTAGCACTACAGAGTCTTGTCCATACATAAGGGTTTTCTTTTCTTGTCTTTCTTTTTTTTTTCCTTGTAAAAAAGGGGTATCCGGTGAGTGTAATCTATATTTATTTATGTTGTTATTATGTTGTTTGGTATGTTTGCTTAATCTAAAAGTAGCACGTTTATTTTTTATTTCACATTATTAGTATCTAATTTGGTACCAATTAATTTGAGTCAAGTCGAGTGTGTTTGTTTAAAAGGTAAACCTCTTTCAAACTAAGTAATTATACTAATCTTTTTATTCATCTTACTTAGAATTAAAAAGATTAATAATTCTAATCAATAGGTATTGGTGAAAAATTAACACTTCTTTTATTTCATTTAACTCTTGTTTAACGTAGAGTTAAATTTGATTATGTTTTTTATCAAAATTTTATATTTATCCTTAAAAATATAAAAAAAATGTTGTTAATCTCCGCTCAAAATACTGAAACACACGTTTTTGTTATATAAAAAAATAAAATATATAATAAAAATTAGGCTTAAATCTGTTTCTAGTCCCTTATTTTTTTTACTGAGGTCCGATTTTAGTCTCTCGTTTTTAAAATGGATCTTTTTAGTCTCTCATTTTTGAAAAATGGTATCTTTTAGTCCCTCGGGCGATATTTTAAATTCGAAAAGTATCTTTTAAATTTATACTTTGACCCCTCTCAAGCCTGATACTCACCTTAACCTATTTTTTTCGTTCTCCTCCCCCTCCACTGATGCATTGCGGCCCCCCATCCCCTTTAGGAGTAGTTCCAACGTCATCCCTCGAAGCCACCATGAGATGCGGTCTCTCTCTCATTCTCCTCCCTGTGCAATTGCGGTGGTCGCCTCCCTTCTCGCCATTGTGCACAGCCTCCCTTGGCCGCGCGGAGCTTCTCCCTTGGCCGTGCGGGGATGGGGGCGCGGTGCATCAGTGGAGGGGGAGGAGAACGAAAAAAAACGGGTTAAAGTGAGCATCAGGCTTGGGAGGGGTCAAAGTATAAATTTAAAATATACTTTTCGAATTTAAAATATTGCCCGAGGGACTAAAAGAGACTATTTTTCAAAAATAAGGGACTAAAAAGACGTATTTTAAAAATAAGAGACTAAAAATGGACCTCAATAAAAAATGAGGGACTAAAAACAGATTTAAGCCTAAAAATTATTACAAAGATAAAAAAAATTGAATTTGTCCATTTTATAAGAATAAAAAGACAAAAATAGGGACAGTAGAGGAGTGAATTATTAAAATATTATATGAAATTGTACTATCATCTCAATCGTTGAAATTTAAAACTGCTAATATTTTAAATCAGCTCATAACATTAAAAAGTATCAATTATATTAGTTTTTTATCGACAATAATTAGTTTTTTATCGACTAATTTAATACTTGAAATTATTTGTGTGAAATTAATGTAATTGAAATTTTTTAATTTTAAACACTAATTTAAAATATTAATATTAATATTAATAATTTTAAGAATTAAATTAAATTAAAATATTTTACAAAGGACATGTGTATCTAAATAATTTTAATTTTAGATGGATAAAAGTCAACATAAAAGTTATAGATGGATAAATCAGGGTGATAGATAAATTACGTTATTCCACCAAAAAAAGATAAATTACGTTAATTATATAACAAATTATAATTATTATAAATATACTAAAAGTTATACTAAAAAAATTAAATTGAAATATCTTATTTATTTTTTTAAACGACCCAAATTACATGAAACACCGTACACTTGAACTTGGTGTCCTGATGAGTATGACCACCGCGAAGACAGAGACGCAGACGAAGGCTAAAATGACGACTTCGAAATGATTTCCTCTTTTTTCTCTGAAACTCATCCTTCTTTTGAATTGAACAGGTAACGTTCTCTCCTCCTCCCTAACTCATCCTTAATCTTCTCTTTCTATTTTTGGGATTTGTCTGTTGATGAACTGGTCTTCAGAATGCTTCAAAACCTAGCTTCCTCTTTTTTTTTTTTTTTAATCTCTCTTTAAAATAATTATTCTCACCTAACTTAATGCCAAGAATACTGCCTTATTCTATGCATCACTCAGTGTTAGGGTTCGAGTAATAGGAGGGAGACAGACAGAATTTGCAACTTATTTTTTTCTATAATTTTATTTTTGGATGGTTTTATTTATGAATTGAAAACTTTTATTTTTTTATTTTAGAAAGCTCCATAGATTTTGAATAAGACAGAACCAAGCAATCATTAGTATTGGCACGGAGTACGTTTCTGTGTTGTTGGAACTGAAGCGTGCTTTCGACTGAGTGAGTGTGAACATTCGAGTCCCTTTTGCAGTGGCCGAGTTAGGGTGGACCTGTTGTTATTAATTCTATTTCAGTGTTTTGCAATCTCTTTTTCGATTATTGGTGGCAGTTAGACAGTTTTGGTGTCTGTCTAGGAACATGTTCCATGGCTATCATTGTTTTACCTTACACTGCTATGTGCATTAGAGTTTTTTGTACCTTGTGGTTTCTAGGAGGGTTTGAGTGGGTTCCAAGTTTTCGTTTGGGATTTCTGCTTTCTATAACATGCTATTTGGATGTAATTTCAGTCAGTTATCCCAGCATTAACAAGGGAGTGCAAGTTTGTTTTCCAGTTGGAATTTGGAAAATTGCAAACATACGTTTCAATCCAAAGTAAAACATATTTTGGACCCATATGTACGTTTGCAACTGCAAACCAAACATGCTTGGAATTTTGGAAAATTTAACCTTTCATTCCCGTCTCCTCCAAACTCCATTCAAACATATGCTACAAATTCAGGCTGAAAGGAGTTTCTTAATATTTACTTTCCAATTGGTGTGTCAGTGTCACGCATGCAATGGAAGTGCTTTTCAATGATTGAATATTATGATGCCATGTTCATTGCTCACTGATTAATTCAGTTGCATAGAAATGAGACAATTGAGTGTGTTTCTATCTTTGGCCTCTGGATTAATATGAATTTAATCAACTTTCCCTTTTTTTTGTTCCTCAGGAGGTAGGATTACATTTTCTTGTTGGAAAATTGAGGTGGCTTTTGAATTTCCACTGTAATTTTGCTGGTATATAATTGGATGTGTTTTGTCCATCAACAGTTTTTTAGTTACCTATACAATACATAGTAATGAGTCTTTGTATAGGCAAATTAGATTGACTGTTGTGCATGTCAGCAGTTATCATGGGATCAGCTTGTTGTGTCGCTGCAAAGGATCATACTCTTCCCAACAGAACTGGAGGTGAAAGTTTACATAGAAATGCCGTATATTCGCCATCATGGAGCTTTCAATGGGATAGATGGGGCCGTGTTGCTGGTGATATTGAGGATCCTTCCTTTCACACGTCTCATAGAGTCAGCAGAAATGTAAGCATGGAGTTGAAAGGATCATTAAGTTCTGAAAGAGGCAATTTATCCAATGTGGGAAGCACCCTGGAGAATTCTGTAACACCTATGTCTCAGAAGTCCCCTATTCATGAACAATTGATTGCAAATCAGTTGACTCCATCTTCAGGTAAGTGTTAACTCTTATCCTTTTTGTTGAATGTACTGAAACATTAGCATATGACAGTGATGTTTAAATTGCCCCATTGTTTGAAAGTAGATTTTAGTGCTAGATGAATTCTTTTGGCAGTTATTTTTGAAATTACTGAGCTCACTTCCTCAAGCTTAACTTTCGTGTTTCCAACTGAATAAGTGGGGAATGTTTTGGTTAAGCTCCGGCTTGATTCAACCTCGGGCTTTTTTTCCTGCTGCACCTTTCACTGTGCTCATTAATAGGGTACATAGGAGTGTCTAGAGATTACTCTGGTCTTTTAAGACTGGTTATAGTAACTCCACCCTCTATGTGACAAGGGGCGAAGTAAGGATTGATCTAAGGGTGGTTTGGTCATCAATAGGTCCCTTATTCTTCATTTTTAATGGTGGGACTGTCCACTCAAAATCCAATAAGAGGGCTTCAAGCTCCTTTAACAATTATTGCTCTTTCTAGATTCGTTTTCTTTTGAAAAATGAAAAACCTGCCTTTCCAATCTTTAGCCCATGACTAGAATGGTCTCATATGTTGTTTCCTGACATAAAAAACGATTATGCTCTCTTCTATGCACTTTGATTCCTTGGCTACTGGATTTTTTTGTTCAGACACTGATTTATCTTTCTTCTTCCTCTTTGTGCTTGTTGCAGACCTATCCATATCAAGTAATTGTTCTTCAGCGGTGAGTTTTGAGCTTCTGAAACTGATACAGAAGAATTGTCCAATATCTGAATCACAAGCTTCTTACTGCATAGCTTTGACCTAACTCTTGTTTATATCTGTTCAGGTGAAGAATCTGATAGAATCGCCAGAGATTGCAGAATCTTCAATACCACCTTATTTCTCAGCGCCTTTAATGGACCCGATGCCTAGTCTTAATCATCACATTCTTCCTAGCTCAATGCCATCAAGATGGGCTCATCGATCTCCAGGACACCCATTGTTAAGACAAATTTCTGATAGTCGAATACTGGGTCTGAAATCACCCGAAAACTCAATTTCTGAGGGAAGGCCATCATTTGTGCTCTCCACTTGCAGCAATGACATTGCAAATGGATCCCAATGCGGGTCGTCCGATGGCTGGTCTATGCACACCTTTTCTGAACTGGTGGCCTCATCTCAAAAGGGACGGTGGTCATTTGATAGCGAGCATTTAGGTTCAGGTTGCCACAAGATAAGTGGAACTAGTAGTAGTAGGTTCACATATTCTCCCTCCAAGGATTTCCAATCTTGCGGAGTTTGCTCCAAGCTCTTGACTGAGAGATCTGCATGGAGCAGCCACAAATTTAGTGCCAACAACGACCTCTCAGTTGTTGCTGTACTGGTCTGTGGTCATGTTTATCATGCGGAATGCTTGGAGACTATGACACAAGAGGCAGATAGTTATGATCCAGCTTGTCCAATTTGTATGGTTGGAGAGAAGCAATTTTCAAAGTTGTCCAAAAAAGTTCTTAGGACCGAATCAGAGATAAAGGCCAAGAACTACAAGATATCCAGAAACCGAGTAGTTGATAGCTACCTTGATTGTGACTTGGATGTTCTCGATCGCCAAAAAAAGACAGTTTCAAAAATGGAGGCCAGCTCCAGTGCAAGGAGTTCATTCGGAAAACCCTTCTTGAGGCGGCATTTTTCACTGGGATCCAAGAGGAACAGATCCATGTCTGAGAATGATTCTGCAAGGAAGAAGGGTTTTTGGACTAGATATCGGAAAGATTGAGTTCCCCTAGGCCATAGTTGTTAGTTGCAGCAAGTTAGAATTTTTAATATTTTCTATGCATTCTAGTTTTACTAATGATTTTAGATTTAGTCTTTTCACTGGAAATTCCCATCATGTTGATGTGGTTCATATTAAAAATATGAATGTACCGTCTTTTGGTAAAATGGGAGCCTGCGCACTGACGAATGCAAGGATGCAAAGGAAACAAATATATCTGTATGCAAATGCTTCACTTGTGTTATAATAAAATTTTATTTTGTGGTACATATAATTTTGTCAATAACAAACCAAAGTTAAAATGACGAGAACTAATTTTTTTTAATAACAACCAATAAAATAAATTGGGAATAAAACAAAAAAATGAATAAATTACATAAACCAAAAAGTTATTTACGCTTTGGAGTAAATATGCACGGTTAATCAATTAATCTCTGTTCCAATAAACTCCCATATTTATGTATAGAATTCAAGAAAATGACACGACTCATTTGTTTAACTATTTTTCCTCCCCATTTAATTACACATCAAACACTTACAAAATTACATTCAATGTTCGGTCTCGATTACATGCAATCATTATTCTGAAAACTAAGAAGTTACAACTAAAAGCGTAGTTATTATATTATTTTGTTAAATAAACGAAATAAAATAACAATCAAATCACTAGAAAGTTTAATTTCTAAATTAAATAAAAGGCAATCCCCAAGACGCCAGTGTAAAAATGTGAGCCGCACTTCTACAATCCCCCCAAAAAAAAGGAAAGAAAAACGATAATACAATTGTGTTTGAGCAAATAATTCAATTTTTTTTTTGGTCAAAAGCAAATAATTCAATTAAACACCCCTTTACCGTTTGATAAGTTCTAAAATTAGAATTCGAATAGTACAAGTTGTAGCCCAAAGGGGCCATAATGCTTTGCTATGCGAATTGACCAACTTGCATGAGGTATTCATGGCTCAGAAGATGCACTGCCATAGATATCCGTGGCTCTGAAAGAATTTAGCAATAGATTCTAGTCTTTTCCAAAATCAGCATTGTAGTGTGCACTGGATTCAAGTTTCTTTGCCTCATTCAGTTTCCTAACAGCCTGGAACCGGAGCAAGAAAAAAAAATTATTGTCCCTGTAAGAGACAAGTAGAGATAGACCTTTGTACTGTAATCACAATACACGGAAAAAATTTGCTTCCTAAACAAAGAGCTCACCTTCATAAAATCTTCGTGGATGACATAATCACGCTCTGCACGAATTGCTGACATTCCAGCTTCCGTACAGACATTTCGAAGATCAGCCCCATTAAACCCCTGGCAATTTTACAACAGACAATATATCATACATGTACAAACAGTTAAGTAAAGCTAAATTAAGCCACCTGGACTCACCTCTGCAAGCTTCACAACAGCTTCATAGTCTATTTCACCATGCTTAGCGATTCCAGCAGCATGAATCTTAAGAATTTCCATCCTTGATTGTTCATTTGGCAATGGAATTTCTATTTTTCTATCCAATCTCCCAGGACGTAGGAGAGCAGGGTCAAGTACATCAGGTCGGTTTGTTGCCATTATCATTTTAACCTACAAAAGAAATTCAGACAGCAATGTCATTATCAATCCACCATAAAGAGTTTTGCTGAACAGTCATCTGGACAAAAAAATCAAACACCATTTCCACAGGAACACGTCAATGAGAAAAGGTTGATGTTTATATATTTATGTCATTTGAATTATATCATATAAATGGAAAAACTCTGCTAAATATATACAAAGTTGGTTCTGAACTTTACAACTTCATTATTACAAAAGAGAAAAGGTCATGAAAAAGCAGCTCATTTGTTTGATAAATGGTCAGAGCACATAATTCACTTCTTAACATTCTAGTCACCACACATTTACTTCACAAGTTAAAAGACATTAGAAAAAATAAAAAAAGTGACAATAAGTACAAGTCACCATCTGAATGTGTAAGATATATAAATATGAATTGTAGTCAACACACATGCCTACCACCAAAGAGGAATTTGCTACAGGGTATCAAATTTTTATAAAAGTCAAGAATGATGGCTGGCTATTTTTAAATCTAAGTTAAAAAGGGGATTGAGGAAAGGAAATATACCTTCCCAAGTTGATCAAACCCATCAAGTTGATTAAGCAGCTCCATTAGTGTCCTCTGAATCTCACGATCTGCACTTGTTCCCTCGCTGAAACGACGGCCACCAATGGCATCAATCTCATCCATAAAGATGATGCAGGGCTAAACAAACAAAATGGGGATTAAGATTTAGAACTACTTTCAATTTGCATATATAAACCTGCATGAAGACAACTTAACACAAGAGTCTCACCTGGTGATCGCGTGCATACCCAAACATCTCTCTTATTAACCTGGCACTTTCTCCAATGTACTTATCAATTATGGCACTTGAAACAACCTACATTAGAATGAAGGGAAGGTAAATATATTTTACAGTGAAGGACATTCAAAACACATGGAATTGATATTGATATTGATATTGATATAAGATACATAATCTGACCTTTAGGAAGTTAGCATCTATATTACTGGCAATGGCCCTTGCTAATAATGTTTTACCAGTACCAGGAGGCCCATAAAGGAGAACACCCTGAAAGATGGGAATTGAGAATAAGCTTTAAATGTAATATTTAAAAGTATGGCTATATAAGGGTCTCTATTTGGTTTGCAATTTTTTTTATTTCTTGTTTTCACTTAAAAATATGCCATATTGTTTTCATTACGTTTTCTGTTTTCAAATTTTTGTTCAAGAAATAATGAAAACAGTAAAAGTAAAATAATAAAAAGTTGAAGTAAAAGTAAAATAATAAAAAGTTGTTTTCATTGTTCCCAGTACATATATTTGAAACTAGAAAACTAACCGAAAACAAGGTGATGTTTTTGTAAATAAAAGTAAAAGCAGAAAATGAAAGCATATAACATTTTTGCAAACCAAACAGCCCCTAAAATACACTTCCACCAAAACAATGTAGGAGATTTAGACGATGATGCTGCTAAAAGCACATATTTACACTAATATGGGTCAGGGACTGCAAAGTGCAGTGAAAAGATGATTACCTTGGGAGGTTTAATTCCAACTCGAATAAAGAGCTCAGGGTTCATCAGAGGTAATTCAATCGATTCCCTCAATTCCCTGATCTGATCAGATAAACCACCAACAGCGGAGTAACTGACATTACCGGGATCTTCATGCAACATATTGTACACAACTGGATCAACCTGCAACCCAATCAATAGACATTAGTGACAAACAACTGGAGAAGTAGCTAATGATTTTCAGAAATTAACCAAATTAGATAGCCCAACAAGACACAAACACATTCATCAAACAAAAACATGCAAAAAATAAACTCATATAACTTACTTCACGAGGAAGAGCACGCATTATAGTGAGTGTTGTCATATCAAGAACCACTCTAGTCCCGGAAGTCAGTTTTTCCTTATCCACTTTACTGCGGCAGCCAACCACATACCTGGGACCGCTGCTTGCCTTAACAATCACTGAGATAACAAAATCATAGAGGTTTTATAACCACCGATTCACTCTTACGTTCATATCAATCAACAAAACAGATAGGACATTTTTATGGGTAGGTAGCTCAGATACACGAGTTATATTCATAAGAAACAGAAAAATTGGTCAGGGATAAAGTTAGAAAAGGAAAAAAAAAATCTTAATGCAAATAATTTTGATATATCATATCACAGTATGCTGGTAATCCAAGTGTCCAAAAGAGAGAACCTAAATATAGACGTAGAGATAATACGGAGAATGAAATTGCGTGATGGGATATCATGAGATGTTATTTAAATATGAAAAACGAAAGAGCAATTACATCGTTCATTATCAAGAGGCCTGAGAACTTCGCCAATTATCTGCCCAACACTTTGAAGAGACTTCAAATCATCTTCTGTTTTATTGAACTCTTTCTTTGAAGCTCGCAAGTTCTCCCTCACTGCAATTTGAGTTATGAAACCAAAGTCAGTAGTCTCGTCCATAAGGATTCAAGCCCATAATTGGTAGAAGAAGGAAGAAATTGGACTAAAATAAAGAAGAAATTCAATGAAACTGATTGTTATGGTAAAATCATAAGCTAATAGAGCTGATTAAGGGATTTCCATTTGAACGGTAAAGGGGATGCTAAAAACAGATTGTGGTTTAGCCACGAACAGCCTTGCTTAGATGATATTATGCCCCAGTCGTCACTGGTTAAGAACCTTATCGAGATTCGATTGCTCAACCAGGAATTTACTTACTCCATCAAAAGAAACTCAGTGAGGCTTCAAAATTATTTTGACAATAGATCCAGTTAATAACCTTACCCTAATTTCGAGAAATACATGTAAAATCATCAAAAAAACACTTCTCCTAGGTTAGGCTCTCAACGAAACCACGGAGACTTTCCTCCAGAAAAGAAAAAAAAATAATAGAAAAACCTAATCCAACAAGGTAATAGGGTTGTCCGATACTCCGATGTCAAGCAAATCAAAGGTTAAAAAAGCAAGCTCAGGAGCACAAACCCTAAACCTGTGACTTTCCAGAAGAAGTGAAGATTAAAAGCATAAGAAGGAATTCTAGACGTTATTGCTACAAGTGACGGAAAATCGATGAAGAAATAGAGAGACCAACCGGATCGCACTCTGGATTCCAATTCCTTGTGCTGAAGAAGTTTCTTTCGATACTCCGCCACCACATTACGGCGTCGTACGGCATCTTCTGTGTCCGTCATCGCTGAGGTTAGGTTGCTTGCAGAGGCGGTTTTGTGGTATGTCCCCAAACCAAATTAATTGCCCACACTAGCTAGGTGGGTTTGAGTAAATTAACTTTATAGAGAAGAAATCAAACTAAATTTCGGATAAGTTGTGGATAAAACTATTTTTATAAATTACTCTCTTGGGAGTTTATCCAAATAAGTTTTTTTTTGACAAATAAGTTTATTGAAATAAACTAAATAACTTATAAACTTATCGTACATTATTTTTATGAGTACTTTTAAATATTTTTATAATGATAAAATAAGTCCAATTAAACTATAAATAAATTCTTTCAAACTCATCCTAAGCAAAAAAATTGAGATAACTTAAATATGTTTTTGTTGTAATTTTTTTTATTTGGCCTCTTATTTATATTGATTAATCCCTAGAGATATTGAGATTCATTTAAGGAATTGATATCTTCCAACATATGCTTATTCATACACATAGCCCGAACTCTTATTTATATTTACATTATAAATTTGTTTAATGGATTATCTCATGACATTTTTTATTATTTTTTCCTGTTAAATATGTGTATTTTGAATGGAGGGTGCGCTATTTTTTACCCGTGCCCATGCATGCTCTAGTTTGTAACATTCTTCAAAAAAAAAAATCATACATTATTGTTCTTTACCAAGCAATTTCTTTTTGCTTTTCCGTTTAATTTTAACTTGCACGTGCTATTTTATTTGGAAAGTTTATTTCTCTCTGTCATTTTTATTTGACATGTGACGTGACCTAATTGAAATTTATCATAAGCTCGCATTACATCTATGTTTTCAATACTATAATTGAGATTGAGATGATACACATTTGGTATAGAATGTCAGGTTACATCTTGTTTCGAAAAGAACAATTTTTCTTATCATAAACTGTCTTAGGAAGTTGTCTTTTTTTTAATCTCAAAACAAGTTAATCTAAACATACTAAAGTGAACCCAGTGCAACTTCAGGCATGTTTGATTCATCGACCTATTTTGTTTGATCTTTAGCCAGGAAAGTAATTATATCACAACCCTATACACACAATTAATAAAAAAAAAACAACCCTATACACACATCGACCAATTTCCCATATCATATCATCATATCATACAGAACAAAGGAAATGGGATATACAATTAATTCTCACCGAACCATTCTCCTTTTTCCTGTGGAAACATCAATTTACAATTAAATAGTAAAGTACCTAAGCTGTTTAATTTAATTGTGCCTAGCCTTCCGTAAAACTTCCTTGAGAACCAATGCAATTCTATGTGACATATGGTGCTCCAGAAACCTCTCCTTCACTCTCTCATACCCTTTCTTTCCCATAGTCAGCCTCTTCTCAACATGATTTGCCAATTTCACAATGTTATGTGCAAGAGGTGTCACGCCTTCTTTTCCAACAGGGTGCAGCAAACCGGTTGTCCCATTCACCACTATCTCCATGGTGCCTCCAGCTGCAGTGCCCTGCGAATATTTTTAGTGAAAACAAAAAGTTACAAGAAAAAACAAAAATAGACACGCGCAAGCTTGTTTGCAAATAGATTCTGAAACTGCAGTAACCAAGTCGAAACAGTCTGAACGTTAAATATTGGTCATTGTATTCACAGCAAGAAACAAACAATCTACTATATACGTGCGATAATAAATTTCTAAAAAAGAGGTTTGTCCTCGCATCATTTATATGGAAAAAGCCTAGCCAAACTAAAATGGACTCTAATTGAAATTACCAGGAAATGATTATAGTCAGAAGCTCAATTAACCTTGAAACTAACAAATGAATAGAAGCTGTATCATCTGACTCCCAACTGTGACAGTATTCTTTTTTGCATTCATGTTAGCAAAGTATTGACTGTATATTATAGCTTCCTATGAATATATATTTCTGATAGGTAAACCCCCGGTTAGTCAGTTAGTGGGTTAGTTAGTCAAAGTAGTAGTACGGTAGTAAGTAAGGGAGCCAAGTGGGTAATGATGTGATAGGGATATGAAACCAAAATAATGAAAAAACAGACAGTATCATAGAAGAGATTAAATATAAATAAATAAATGAATAAACAAAGCACAGTATCATGCAACAAACTGGATAATGAGCAAATTGGACACAGTTAGTAGCAATCGAACACATAAAAAATATAATTAAAACTGTAGTGAAGGAGATACCAGTACAGGCAGGCGAAATGCCATTGCTTCGATGGTTATCCTTCCAAAACATTCTCCCCGTGCCTGATATGAAGAGAAGCACAATCATGAATGAAGCCCAAAAACCAAATAATACTTTAAACATAATTTAAACACAACTAATAATATATCTTCAGGTCTCTTACTGAACTTTGTCTTAATACATATTGTGGCCCCCATAAATTACAAGTGTCATATAGCAACTCTCATTTTGCAAAACAACAGAATGTAATATATATATTCTGTTCCAGAATCAACTTAGCAGTGTATACTATCAGAAGATACCTGAGAATTCTGAACAAGAACATCAATAGAAGCCAGGTAAGGAGCCACTGCCAGGGTTTTGTTAACAAAGTGAACGCGGTCCTGAATCTTTTTTTCTACAACAAATTTGCGCAGTTCCATTTCAAACTTAGTCTGAGCATTCATATCACTCCCTACAACTATAGCATGCAAAGCTGGCAACTGGAGTTTCTTCTCCTGAATGAGCTGCAAACTCTCATGAAAAGAGCGAAGAAATAGATCTTGTCCTTTACCACGTGAAACACCTGCATTAATATCACCCTGGAGCTCAGAATATAGACTGGCAACTTGTTAAAGTGAACAGAAAGGGTATAAAGTACACTACACAGGGCGAAGGATTAAATTGGTAGACACAGAAAAAGAAAAGATAAACTACAAGCCAAAGGATGTTAATCAGGTAATAACCTTGCAAGCAGATCATACACTACGTTGGATAAAACTAGTCCAATGCAGTGTAGTTAGAATCGCATGAATCGTACGTTCCGATACCAAATAAAGAGAAATCAATACAAATCAGAATCGTTTGTGCAGCCAGCCTTTTTTTTTGTAATATTGACTTATGACTTGGATCTTTGGTTTTTTTTTTTTTGAAGTTCATATATGATATATCAGCTTATGTATCAGTTTATGCAACGAATTATTCACTTGTTTGAGACTTAAAAATTCTAATATTTATATGTTTTGAAAGTTTATTTATGTGAAAATATATTTTAATGTTATTTTTAATCATTGATCGTGTATCTTATGATTCATAATAAGATTTGATTCACGATTCGGAGAATAGGTCTTCCGGTTCACGATTTGAATCTCGATTTGATAACCTTAGTCCAATGAACTAAAAATGAATAGCAAATGAGTATAGGACTATTGGTAGTAACCATTAAGGAAGAGATCATACTATTTATGATGGCAAATAGTAGATCATCATTTCTTACTCCAAGAGATTCCCGAACATGCTCACGAAGAACCCTCTTTGCCACACTATCTTCTGCAACTTCCATGAGCTCTTTGCTATTTCCAAGATGTACAACATATGTTTCAGGCATTTTAATCCTACAAAGTCAGACCAAGGCATACAGTTAGAAAAATGACTTATTATAGTTGTCACGCAGGAAAGGTAGCAGTAAAAGTCAATCTATCAAATGATGCTAGAAGCATACCCTAAACGCTCCCTAGTCCTATTTTTCCAGTACTCTGCAGTTGTATGTGAATCAATCATTGCACCTGCAACAAAAGGGAGGTGCTTAACATATTCCACTTTGAAATAATGCCCTCGCATTTCATGAATCCACCACAAAACCTTGGGAAGAACGAGGGAAACTTTTTCCTTGAGAACAGCATCCAGCCACTTTCCAGCTACTGCAGTATTTAGAACGACCAGATCAGCTTTAAGAGCTGTATCTATAGTCTTTTCACCTTTAGCAGGCAGGACCTATCAGAAGCCAAACATGTGAAAAAAGGCTGCAAATAGAAGTTCAATAACACACTGATATGAAATGCTGGTCTAAGCATTTCTCACAGATTGGAAATATTATCCAACTCAATCAAGACACAGAAGAAAATCAATGCCAAATTGATTACATGGTAAGATATTTCAACAAGCTTACAACAGCATATCCATCCTCCAGCCTCTCTTACTGCCAAAAGTCCATATTCTGTTATTAAGTTACTATGAATAGCAGATCAATCAGTCATATACTCTCACTGGAAGCATTGTATTTGTAGACTTATTGATGCACACTACTTTACAATTGCAAACATGGAAAAACCAAATTTACTGAACCCACTTGAAATTTTTCCATACTGCATTAATTTGACACTCACAACATAGAACACGAATTAAATGTGGAAAATTAGGAAACATGTTTTAATATCTTAGGTACTGAAACTCAACCAACCATTCGGGTCATGACCATAAAGCAATAAAAAGCGGATAGAACAGAAAACAAACCCTGATCGATACACCCAAATATAAATATAAATAATAGTGATAAAGGAAAAGAGAATTACCTGAACTCCTCTGTCCAACATCTTATTTTCCAAACTGTAAATCACCTGATCAGGTTCTGAAGGATACTGATTGGTGATCCAAACAACATCAGAACCAACGCCCCTCAACAGAAACGCTAACTCCATCAGCAGCAAAGGCCCACCTGTGAGTGAATCCAATCCGTGTCTTCATTTCTCGTCAAACCGAAAGAAAAAAAAAAAGATATTTGATTCGGGATATAATAATTATGAAAAAACCTGAAAGAGATAGCTCGTGCGAAACCACGAGAACTAGCTTGGACTTCATGAAATCTAAGGGGCTGGGACCGGGTGGCGCCGCGGTTCCGAGTTGGACGGAGGAGCGAATCTGATTCTGTTGTGCTCCAAAGTGCTCGGTGTTGCAGGAATCGGAATTGTTGGGTCTCATGAAGAGCACCATCAGTGTTGAGACGGACAAGAAGGCCATTAACATTAGCGGCCACCTCTTCTTCGCCATTGCCACCGAATGCTTCGCCATTCTTCCCACCTTCTTCTCAATCTCTATTTCTTCTCTTAGGGTTTTCGCTCATTCTTTCCATATCGAGCTCGATTTGGTTCCAACTAACCTGGTTCAGCATCAGCTCTCACAGTCCCAGATTCCTGTAACTCCAGAAAATCATAAACTAGTAAACTGTCTTCTCACAGTGATCGGGCGAAGAAATGTATGGGCCTGGAACATACTACACTTCAGTTCTAACTAACCTTTTCAGATGGGCTTAAATCTAAAGCATTCGGCCCAAACCATTTTTTTTGTTCTACCAAAAGGCCAAAAGAGAAAAAAAACAGCGCTGCCGCCCTCTTGAAGAAAAAACCCAACACCTCCGTTGAGCTTCCCGTTTAATCAAAATCATGTCTGTCCCCGCGTCCCTTTCCTCTTCTGTTGTCTCCCCTTTCCCTCTGTTGGTGTTCGCTGCTACGGCTAGGGGAAGACTGCCGTCGTGTGGGGGTTTTTGCCACAGTAGGCTTGGGTTGGGGGTTGGAGCCCCGCCCTCACCTTTTGGGTCGGACGCGATTCGGCCAAGGATTGGAGCTGCGAGGTAGTCTCCTAGTCCAATAATGGAGGCTTGCAGCTGCTGCCCTCTCTGTGGGTGTTGTCGTCTTCTCTGCCTCGTCGGAGCGCCGCCGTGGAGGGGTTTGTCGTGGAGCAATTTTGTGGTCCTCCGTGGCCGCGTTTGGTGTTGGTTTCTGGTTTTAGATCTGGTTTATGGTTCTTTTTTTTTTTATTGTTTTCTGTTGTTGTGCTCTTTTGTTCGTTTTTCGTTTTGTGCTTTGTGCTGTTTGTTGTTGGTGGTGTCTCTGTGTTGTGGTTTCTGGATCAATGAATCTACGCTTTGCTCTCCTCCACCGCAACCGCTGGTTTCTGTGCAACCTCCCTGGGACCTGAAAGAAAAAGAAAGGAAAAAAGAGGAAAATGTTGACATGTGGGTTGTATTGGTTGAGACAGATGGGTTTGAATGCCTCAAATGGGTCAAATTCATACCACTCGTGGATATGTTTTGACATGTTGGAGGTTACTCGATTGTTGTTTAGTTGGGTGTTGTTGTGGCTGTTGTGGTTGTTTGTTGGTTTAGATCTGTATCCTTTTTTCGTATCCTTTTTTTTGGTAGTTGTAGTTTTTTGTGTTTTCTCCTTTTGTTTTTGTTTCGTTGTTTTCCTTGTCTGGCGTAGGTAAGGTATGTTACAGTAGCGGGTCTCAGTTTCTAATGTTGTAATTTGTGTGACTCTGCATATACTGTTATCCTTACTGTAGATGTTGTATGACTGGATTTTACACTTTTACCTATGCAATGAACTTTCTCTTACTGGCAAAAAAAAAGGGGGAAAACCATCATTTTGCAACGGATAGAATTATACGTGGTTAATCAATAAAAAAAACTCAAAATATGTTGAAATTATAGTATCTATTTTTTAATTTATGAAAAAAGAAAACAAAGTTTAGAGGAAAATTGATCTCACATATGAAAAAATAGGAAACCTATATAACATGGGAAGTATTAAAAATAACTCTTAAGATGAAACAAACAAAAAATATATTATTTTAAATTAACTCAAAGTCAAACTTATAGTAATTTTGAATTAATAAATCATCAGATTCACATAGTGTGAATATTCTTCCTCACCGGCAAGGTATCTCTTGCATCACATGGTGTTTTTAAAATGTAAAAATAATATTATGGAGGGTTAAAAAAAATAATTAAATTTATAGATATACATCAATTATAAAACTGAGAACTATTAAATTGTGCGAAAAATTATAAAAATAGATTATGTTAATAAAAATATGCTATCATTTATGTCTATTTTTTTATAATTATCATTTATGTCCATTAATTTAATATAGTTTGTTGGAATATATAAATTTTAAAATTTAAGTCATAGTTGTGGTCGTGAAAAGTTGACATGAAAATTTAAAATTTTAGCATCAATTAAATTCAAATGATGGTATATAAGAGAAATAAAATAAATAAATATATATGTGAAAAATATATACATAATAAAATATGAAATACTTAATGTAATTTAACCTCACATAACACATTGAAAATGATGATAAAATTTTTATCTAAAAGGGAATATTTAAATCTAATATATAAAAATTAATTATGAGAGGTTTTAAAATAGTTAAATCTTTCCAAATTTTATCATTAAAGTAATCTTTCGCCATCTTACCCACCCGTGGTTGGAAAGAGTTTGCCAATTAGTCAAGCAACTTATTTCCTTCTTATAGTATAAAGTGATCTCTTTCACCATTTTTCTTCAAACATACTCTAAGCATTTGACAATTATACATACACCAACCTTCTCAAAGCCACGTTGAAACAATAACTCAAGCCCCCATAAACTACCAAAATTTAAGAATTAATTAGTTCCTATAACATAAGCAATCCATTTTAGAAATGTAGAGTAAGATTTTTGACCCGTTTTATCATACAAGTTAGATTTAACCTCTTGCAAAATATTCAATGGATCAAAGCTTGCGTGTTTGGAAACGCCTCTTCAACCTAACATATTATTATCTTCAGTTAAAAAAAAACCTTACATATTATATTACATATTTATTTATGTTAAAGATAATTATAAAATCGTAATATTTCATCATGTTATTTTTTTTAACACAACAACAATTTGGTCAAAGGCTTACGTATATTCAAAGCTGAGAAATCTTAAGCCTAATAGGTTTTAAAGTGTTTCATATTCATATATTATATTATATCTATATAATATAAAACAAACTTGACCAATTTTTTTATATCTTAACATATAATCAAGTCAAGCGAAAAAAATAGTTTATAATAAATAACACCTGAGGTTAAAATTGTTTTTCCCCTTCTAAATCAAAACAAACATAATTACTAAGGAAAATTCCAACTAATTTTCTTTTATTATCGGTCTAAGAATTTTGTCAGACAAAAAATTGGGCTCACAGTCACAACTCACAAGTTCACCGATCTGGAATATCACCAACCGAGTTTTATTTTCTCCATCAATTAAATTTTTAACTCAAACAAGAATTTTGTCATTGACCAAAAACAAAATTCAGACAAGAATAAATCTCATGAAATTGCTATCTCATTTATGACAAGAGATGAGACATGACATGCTCGTACGCGACTGTTACTGGGTTGTGGTTACGAAACAGATTGTGAATTTGTCACCCTATTGCTTTCTCTTTCCTATCAACTGGGTATCAATTGCAAACCTGACATGACTACAAGGAAACCCTCAAGAATGTGTCAAGACGCTGATGGTTTCTGGTTACTAATAATAGTCTAATCCAAAGAACATCATTAGTCATGATTTTCAAAAACTATAGAATTCAGTTCACCTGATCAAAGACATAATGTCTCATCTTGTCAATGTTACATAATCATTCTCTCCTGATTTTGGAGAAAATTAAGGTCACCCATTTTTCAAGGCCAATTTTTGTCAACCATTTTTCAACTTTCAATTCTATCTTCCACACAGTCAGTGGCATCTTCCCTCGTCATGTAGTTGCTAGCTGGTGGGTTGGAGTCTTCTGAAGAGTCTCCAAACTCTTCTTTGTACATTTCTTCTATCATTGGTTTCCATAGTCGTACCCGAGCATTTATGAACCAATTTGAGACCTGTAAGCATCAATTAATACACTAACATGAACATCATAACTAGGGGGAAAAAAACGAAAAATGGGTAGTAGTGTTTTTTTCTTGGATAAGGAATTACTTGGTTTTTATTTAAACCTGTCTGGGATGCCAACATTAACTTTTCAGAATCGTTAGGATAACTGCGGGAATCAGATATCAAATTAGCATTTTTATAAGGTTGGTAATGACAGAAGATCATGAAAACAAGAACTTAATTTCGATGAGCTTAGTAAACTAATCAGTAGCTTACGGGTGGAGAAAGTGCTCAAAGAGCCAAGAACGAAGAATTGCAACAGAGGTTTCAGGCAATCCTCTGATGGGTCTCCACACTTGTCGTTGGCCTTGGATCACCCCAAGTTGTTGGAGGGACATTCTACTGTGCCTGGTATCTCTATCAAACAAGCTTAGTTGAGATAACCCACTATTGATTTTAGGTAAGTCCTGAAAGAGCTTTCTTTTCTCCACATTTATTTGGGACACTATGGCATCTCTCAAGCTGCAGAAATGCCTAGACATGGCCTGAAGTGCCAATGCAGTGTAACACTTTGCAGCTCCCAAACCCGCCACCGTTTCAAAGGATGACACCACTTCTTCCATTTGATGGTAGTATTTCTGGTATCTGCTCTCAACCTGAAAATTGAGCAGGAAAAAACAAGAAAGAATTACAAGAGATCAATTTGAAGACCAATATTAAGTTAGTTCAAGTGGAACTGGACTTGGATTCCTTAGGACATGGTTGGGAGGGGAGACTCAATTAAAAGTAGTCATTCAAGTTTTCTTCAAGATTAGTTATCAGCGAAGCAAAGCTGGGGAATACTTTACACTAATATTATATAGTTACCCAAAAAATAAGATCAATTTGAAGCCCAAAATTAAGCATCCAACTAAATTAGTGAGAAAAAGAAAAATAGCCAGGGAGAACTGAGAAGACCAACCTCTTCCAATAAAGCAATCAACTTTGCAATTTTCATTTGACGTTCATGTTTGTCAGCCAACAAATGCCCACTATTCCGGAGCTCTGCCTTTAGCTCCGAGGAAAGTGTTCGTGCACCTGTTCTACTCCCATGAAACAACTTCTCCGCATACTTCTCATTAATCCTATCAATCACATTCCCACCAACATCAACAAGGTCCTCAAGAAGGGACTGAACCGGTTTGAGGTACCTCGAGTTCCCAATGACAGCAGCAAAAGACTCAGCAGATACCCCATAGGAGGAGGTGGAAGGAGAACGGTTGTTCAACGAGTTAGAAGATGAAGCAAAAGTGCCAAAGAAATAGTCACTGGTTAAATGCTCAACCGTTGGTGGATTACAAGCTTCCCTTGCCTCAGACATGAAGTAATTGGGGTTCATGAGAGCAGGGTTTAAGTTTAAGGGTCGGTTTCTGTATTCATCAGAAGAAGGGACAAGCATGTGAGAGCCTAAAGAAAGGGAGAGGCCTTGTTGGGGTTGGTGATGATGATTGTTCTCGTTTGCTGCACCAAGAAGATCCATCAAATGCCTTGTGTGGCTGATCTCAGACCCTTCAGGTAGCACAGTTGGAGCTTGCACAAGGTCCATTGTTGATCTTGATATTCTGTCTCCTCCAATAGATTGAATGCTGCTGTGAAATGTTCCCAGGGGAAATGTGTTGTTGTTGTTCCTCATAGAAGAGCCATAAGCATCAAGCTCTTGGTTCTCAAATTGGTTTTGATGGGTGATGGAGTTTGACATAATGAACTATGTTGGTGACTTGGTGGTGGTAATAATTAAACAAGTTCTCTATTTCTAACTAGAACTAACAAAGGGGAGAACAGAACAAGTGGGAATTTGAGGCATGTGAGTTGTGACCCTCCACTACAGTGAAAGAGGGGAGATATAAACCCCATATCATTCTGATTTCTAGAAAAGATAAAATGAGGAAATTTGGGAGCTTGAAGGGAGATGGATGATGATAGATGGACACTGGTTTTTTACGTACTGAAGAAACTATTTGAGCAAAAAGCTATCTGAAGATAGGACTTAATAATACACAGAAGTGGAGAAATCCGTACTACTGAGTTGCACGAAGCCACATCGATGTTGAGCACAGTGGGTTCATTGGTGAGGATAATCAGTGGTCACAATCAACTCCCAAGTTTCATGTTTTGAAGGCTGAACACTTCATAAAGGCCAAAGCCATTCAGCCGGGGGGGGAGGGGGTGGGGTTGATGCAGCTCTAGTAGTATTCAGTAAGAAAAAAATGTGAGAAACTCCAACCAAACTTGGAGTAGTAGACATGCCAAAATCACAGACAACATTTATTAGGAGATGGTGGCAAGAGGTGTTAAGATATATTATGAGAACCGATTTGTGGAGAGCATAAATGAAATTTGGGGTTTGAAGTACTTGTTGGTATGTTAACAACTTCAAAACAGGACAAAGGTTGCACAACTGTTTTTACCTATCTACTTATATTGGCACAGTTAAGATGCAAACAAAATCCTTCGTGCTTAAGAAATTTACAGCATGCTTGGAAATAATGACGCATACTCATTTCTTTGTGTCTTTTTGCAAGAAAATAATATTTGAAATTCACAAGTATTTAAAAAAAAAACTAATAGTAATTATGTAAGACTCAAAGTAAAACAAAATAAAACAAAATTCCATGACAATAGTTTTAAATTACTAAAAGAAATGAAAAAACTGCATTAATTAATATTTTATTTTATCCAAAAACTTAAGGGTACAAGTTCAAGGCACTGTGCAAGTGGACCTGAGGCCACCCACCCCACCCCTTTATAGCCCTTGCAGTTTCAAGTTTCAACAATGATGCAAATATGCCTTTGATAATAATTCAGTTCAATGAATATATATATATACTCCCTCCGGTCCTAATATAAACAACAAGTTATTTTTTTGGTTCATTGAATAATTCATGTATATGGTCCAGAATAGTAATTTTCCCCTCTCTTTCTTTCTTTCCCAGCAGCAGATCTACTACATCTATCTATCTATCTATCATCTACCCTCAGCCCTATGAGTCTATGACACAGTCCTGGCCTTTCTTAAAGAAGCCAAGTTAATTGGTCATGTTAGAAAACATAGAAAATGACAGAAAAATAAAATGGTCCCCCAACTTTCCTGACTATAAAACAACAAGCAAAAGCATCAATCTCCCAGCTTTAGTCCCTGCAGTTATATTTTTTTGGGAGACTCAAAAGCAGCTTCGAAACAGTGTAAATCTCTTTCCCCTCTCTCGTCACAGGAGGGGGAGCCCTCCATAGGTTAAACTGTTCTGTTCATTGTGTTGTTGTGATCTGCAAAAAAGAGGAGAGAAAAAGTGGGCTATCTTTTACACACTCCCAGTTCTAGGATTGTCAGTTTGTGAGGCTGTATATATAATATGCATGGAATATCTATCCTTTTTTCCCGTTAGGTATTGTAAAAAGCATGCATAGGGATGTTGAAAGGACACTGATTATCACAATTTATGAAAGGAGGGAGTAAATAAAAACTGGGAAAAAAAAATAGAACGGTGTTGCCTTGCCCCCTATTCCTATTGAGAGAGAGAGAGAGGAGAGGAGAGAAGAGGTGTTGTGTTTGGTGTTTGGTCTAATGTGCTGCTGATGAGACTGATTTTGGGGATCGTTATTGGTCCCCTAAGATGCTTTAGCAATGATTGCGATCTTTGTTCCTTTGGACTCCTCCAGTTGTCACTTTCTTTGTTCCGTAACCTTAGCCTGCAAAGGCCGCATTTACCTTGATCAAATCAAAGCCCCTCCCTCATCACATAACACTGTTAATGAAACCATGCATTTAAACCACTTAAGAACAAAATCAATTCACCAAACTTTCCAGGACTGGTTCAACTTTCATTTGAATCCTGATTATAACTCATGATCCAATTTTTTTATAAAAAAAACAAAGGGTTGCGATTTATTTTCGGTAAGAAAATGCATAATTTAATTATTGACTATAAGGAGGTGAAACAAGTTAGGTCTCCTCCCTTGCCTCAATGGAGAGAAAGGTGTGCACATGGACCACACGACATGCCGTGGATTTACCAAACAAGAGTCAATACATTCACATCGTACTTGTTATGTTTTTTTCTTAACAAGATTTCTTATTGAACATAAATGCACGAGCTGTGTTTTTCTATCCTTACAAAAATTGCCTGCACATACATGATACAGCCAACCAATCACGATCTGTAATATTACAAGCAAATGAATATCTACACATATGCCTACCCGTATATTTTTTGTACGGTTTGTGATTTACATCACTTTATGAACAAATGGGAAACGGGAATGAATTAGAAAAGAGGCGCATAGGCTTTCTCTTTTCTGCTTTGTTGCGGGTACACCTTTCCACAGATCCCATAAAAACATCAAATATCTTTGCCAGATTTCATACGACAAACTCATGCAGCAGATGGGGATTGCCAAACCTGTGTTGTTGCTTTCCTGAGTCTGTGAAATGGTAATCTAGTAAATCAGTCTCTGCTGAGGAAGAAGCCAATGTCTGATTATGTCTTTTGTGGGTGGCATCATCGGACATGGCAAATCCATCGCTTTCACAGTTCCTCAACTCCAATGCAAGAGAGACGTGGCTACCCACAGTAAAGTTACCCAACTCTGATAAATCATACGTGGCAGGGGTAGAAGCCATTTGGGTGCCACCACCACTCGAATAAAGGCTATTGTTGTTCATGCTGAACCTTTGGTTACCCTGCTGCAATTTCCTGGACCCAGAATCCATCACGTTTTTTCCTCCACTGTCCAGTTCTGTAGTGGAGGAGGCTTGTTGCCCCGGTTGGACACTATCAGCAGCAGCTATTAGATTGTCCTGTGACTCCTCCGATTTATCATTATCAAACTCTTGAACATCATCTCTTTTACCTTTGAGAGTATTTTCAGATGAAAGATTGCAGTTCATCTGGGAACCACCAAACTCTTCTTTGTACATCTCCTCAATCATTGGTTTCCAAAGACGCACCCGTGCATTGATGAACCAATTCGCCACCTGATACGAACGCCTCAATAAAGATTAGCAACAATGGTACTACCGGACTGAAACTTAGTCGTCAATTACTTAATGTTGGATCACAATCAGAAACAGAACTTTAATCAATGAAGATAATGTTGTACAGTTCAGGAAAAAAAGTTTAATTATTGTACCTGATTCCGGGTCAAGCCAGTTTGTCTGGCTAGCATGATTTTCTCTGAATCCTTGGGGTAACTGGTATCAATTATCAAAAGAAAGTTAAAAAAAAAGGGGAATTTTATTAGAATAAACACAAACAGATATTATATATAGTATGACAGTATGACACCATTGTATTAATTGGGCATAAAAAATAAGTAGAGGGTAATAAGGTAACACATACGGATGAAGAAAATGCTCAAAGAGCCAAGCACGAAGGATTGAAACAGAGCTTTCAGGAAGTCCTCTCTGAGGCCTCCAAGCTTGTCGCATTACACCAAGCTGCTGAAGGGCCTTTTGTTGTCTGAGTTGCTGATCCACATAGCGGAGACGGGGTATTCCCTCTTGTTCCCCAAGGCTCCTTTGAGTCACTTGAATTTGGCCACTGATAGCATCACGCAAACTGCGAAAGTGGCGAGAAATTGTTCGCAACGCAAGTGTAGTGTATGGTTCTGCTGCTCCACACCCAGCAACCATATCGAAAGATGACACCACAATCTGCATCTGATGGCAGTACTGTCTGTATCTTTTATCTACCTAAAACCAGCACAAAGAAAGGATTACGGAGTTGGCCAACACCATAATTATCACAACCAACCGATGTTTTCAATATTTAACCAAACAGTTCAAACAGTAGAGCAACACTGTATAGCAATATTATATCCTCATAATTAATCCTCTTTCAAATTATTTGAAAATAGAAAATATTAAATGAAAGAGTGTAAACTTTTCATGAATATCAATCGTATAATAAGTGGCTTTACTGGTGGTGGTGCACTTTCTCAATCTGATGTGACAGTTGACCTTTTGAAATAAATTCCCTGCTGTTACTGTTTTGGGCAATTGGAATCTCTGCAAACCGTGACAGTAGTGTAAAAGGACAGAGGTTTTCAAAGAAAAACGAAAATGCACAGTTGGGAAAACAATTAGTATCCAAAAATTTGTTTGATAATCCGTTACATGATATTCAACTGAAACAATAATACATAAACAAAATAATTCTATCATAGAACAAAAGCATCCATCTTCTACAAGGTAAATGAGAAACAGAATAGACCAATTATGACAATGGAATGAAAAGAAACTATGCAATCCAAATAATATGGAGTCTACAAATTTACCTCATCCAACATCGACAAAAGCTTTGTCTTCTTATCCAACAAATTCTGCCGTTCTACTGGTGATAGTTCACAAGAAGGATTGGAGTTAGAACCATTACTAGGGCCTGAAGATATTTGCATAGATTGACTGGTAGATTTTCCATCAGCATCTTTGGAGCTATCTAATCCAATGTCACGGGGTTTTTCTTGTTTCTCCATTGCAGGTTGCCTCAAAGCCTTTCGGACACTAACTATTTCATCAAGTAACTCCTGTGCCGCCTTAAGGTATTGGGAGTTTAAGACAATGTTTGAAAAACCTGGTGATCCCTGCAGGCATGGATCAGAATGAGCATTTCTAAGACAGATTGAAGGGTGTGGGTTGCAAAACCCCTCCCTTTTGGTAATGTCATGAAAGCCCCCAGAAGATATAGATGATGCCATGCATTCAGCACTTCTCAACTCCTTATGTAGGTTGGCCTCATCATCCTTAGATAAAGTATTACTATTTCCCTTTAAATTTGGAAGACAAGAAGTCATTAAAGACATGAGACCAGTGTCAGGATATTGGTATTGAAACGGAGGGACAGATGCATTAGAAGGCAACATTGTCCCTAGACTCAGAGATAAGCCCTGGCACTGCATGTTTTGGTCACCATCTACCATCCCCATCTGTGTCCTTGGAACAGCATGAGAGTTGCAAGGTGAATCACCAATGGACTGCATAGTCACTGTGTCACCCATAGCTGTGATAAACTTGGCCTCATTTTGTCCTCCTCCTACAGATTCACTGTAGTTATGAGGTAACAAAGGATTCCCTGTGAACATCTCTCCATAGGACCCTGAAGAGAAGACTTGGTCGGTATACATTATAAGATCAGCACTTGTTGGAAATAAGAATCTGATTTCCGGTCTCTTCACAATGAAATCAGCTGAAACAATTGGCGGTGATGAGCACAAGATGTAACATTTCCTCTGCTATTCTGTTCCGTGATAAGAATAAATCAGACAGATAGCGTAAAATAGAAGGTCCGTGAACCCACAAGGAAAATAATACATTTATAAAAGCAAATGCACCACAACATATATACACATTGTCTGAGACTCAAAAATGTGTAATAGCATATAATACGGCCAATGCAAGTTCAACCATCAAACACAAAGCATCGGTGTACACATGACGAAGAATTGGAGTGGTTTGGCCAGGTTTTGGGGATTTTCTGTCTTAACAGATGCGCGTGAGGAAAATTACTCTAAGATGCAAATTCTCACGGGATGGAAGAAGCAGCAAAAAATAAAATAAAAATCAGATGAAATAATAAAAAGAAAGGAATAAGAAATAGGAGCAAACGTTATGCGCATACATTCATCAATTTCATAAGCTGGGAATAGATAGAAAAGGGATTTGGCTACTGCTACTGGTGGCGTATCCTTGGTGGGAGCAGAAAGTGATGGGAATTCGACAAACAATGACAAGGCCAAGAAAAACTATCAAAGCTGGAACAATAATCCCACAATTCCGCTTGTACAGAACACAGAGCTTCCCTCGCGAAACATGGTTTCGTTTGTGAAAAAACATAAAAGATGGGTGAAACAGGGAAGCAGCAAAGCAATCAATCAAGAACAGAAGAACACACAATCATGAGTAAAAATCCGACCCCGCGTAAAAAGTACCTCACTCATTGGTTCTCAAATTAGAAACACACTTTTTTTTTTTCTTCCAGTCACTCCACAGTAACACTCACATTCTAATTTTTTGCTTTTAAGTCAACAAATTCAAATCCCACCGTCACTCCTATTACAACAAAGAGATCCTTGACCATCAGAAGCATCATCACCTTCTCCCACAAACAACACTACCTCACCATCATCACAACCAAAAAGGAGAAAAGCTTTCTACTATGTTGTAGCCTATATCATCAATAATAAACATCAAACACAAAAATAAATAAATAAATAAACAAACAAGATTGGAAAAGAGAAATACCCGAGCTGAAAGTCAGAAGCAAGCAGTAGCAGAGGGGTGGGGTTAGACTTTAGAGACAATAATCCACAAAATGGGTTTGGAGAAGCCCAGACAAATGGTAATCCCAAGAGATATATTTCATTTCAAAAAAACAAAAGACCGACCTCCTTATCATTGGAAGAACGGTACCAACCAATGAAAAAATATTATTATTATTATTATTAAATTTAAAAAATATTAAATGTGAGAGAATTGTCTACTTGCCAACACCAACTACTTTTTTTTATTTGAAAAAAAAAATTAGATATTGGTGAAAAGGAATAAATAAATAATTGGTAAATTTCAGCGTCAATCATTGTCGAGTTTCTCACGTGTGGCAAACGCCTTATGAAAATCGCGGGCGTGTGGAGAGAACAGAGGGAGAGAGAGGTGGTTGTTTTGTTTTGTTTTGTTTTGTTTGCTTGGGAGGGTTCAAACCCTAACCACCAGTTGGTGGACCTGTAACTTGTAACCCTTCCCCCCTTAAACCCCCGCTTAACGCATAAATCGTAATAATCATCTTCTTCTCTCTCACCGGATGCAACGAACAGAGTTACAGGAACAAGATAACAGAACGGCATGCGCAATATTTTTCAAGAAACCATAAAAAAAATATATACATTAAATAAGAGGGAAAAGAAAATTGAAAAAGAATATCAAGGTTGGCTGGATTCGCTATTCGGAGTAGGTGAAAGTGACAAATTCACGCGTCGACGCCTATGCTTCGTGTCTTCTATCGCAACAGCAACCCTCGGATGATTACGTTCCCTCTGTACGAGCAGGTTTATGTGCTGACCCATACAAATATACAATTACAAAATACTATATGCTCTTGATTTTTTTTGTTCATTCTATTTAATTAGTTCAAATTTTTAATGTCAGATTTCAGTTTTCACTAATCACTACTATATAAAGTTAAAAAAAATAGATAAAAAGATTAATAGTTGAAATTTTAACAAATATATAATTATTATGCATTGTGTATGTGCATATAATATAATATTGACCATCAAAATTTGTTATTTTATCATCTAAATTACGACATACAATATACGGGTATTCTATATTTTATGTTAGTATTAATATTGTCAATGGGTATTAGCTCATTTGGTGATGTTTAACATTTGTAATCCTTGATTACTCATTTTTCGGCTTAACATAATGAACTCTTTTTTTCCTAGACATTGTGGGTGTGAAAAAAATAGGGTTATGTATTATCAATGATCTTAAAAAAAAAAACTTTATAGGCTGAATAGTCAAGCACCGTTACCCAATACCGACATGTTGTTCTTTAGACTTTATAATACAATTAACAAATAGCAAAAGACTTTGAACTTTAAAAAAAAAACTTCTATAGGCAGATCATAGTCTTGTTTTTTTTAGACATAGGCAGAATAGTCAAGCATGATCATCCAGTACTGACATATTGATACTTTATAATAATACAATTTATATGAGAATATTTCATTTGTGAGAAACTTTCTTCTCTGTATCCTGCCGTCCCTCACGGGCATATTAATATTTGATAAATATTTTCTTTTGTATTCTTATGTTTGTATGGTCCACTTAGGTGGAAAATTAAAAGGCGGGTATTTTCTCCTTTTCTTCCCGATATATATAGTGGAGGTAGGTTCTCCTTCCACTAGTTTTCGAGAACCTAATACTTTTCAAGGAGAAGAAGAGACATATGTGTGTGATGTGCAAAGTTATTAAGTTCCACGTAAAATGACAAATATTTTGTATATTGTAAATATGCATGAAAAGTATATGAGTTTTTTTATTACAATTATATGAGAATTTGAATTAATAAACAAAATTAAAAAAATGTGTCAAAACATAATATAATTGTTCAAAACTTCCAGTTTTAAAAAATCTCAACAATTCATTTAATCAATCAAGTATCATTTTTAGTGATTTATATAATATCTCATTATACGTAATAATAATTGAAGAAATTAAATATATTTTGATTAAATAAATTAAGGATGGTAAACAAATCTATTTTGAATTGAATAACTAAATAAAAAAATTAATTTGATTCAATGTAGCTCGAATGATTGTGTAAAAAAAATGAGATAAACGTGTGATTATGTGAAAAGAAAAATACATACGTGCGTGCAACTCAAAAAAAAAAAAACATACGTGCGTAAGTTATCTCAATATCATGTTTTTTTAAACAAAAATCTCAATATTTGGGACTCAAAATTATTGTGTAAGAGTAGATTTGTTATTAGAACTTTTTAAAATTGATATTATGCAAACTAAAAAAATTGTCTATGCAAAAAAAAACATTATTGAATAACTATATTCAATGTTTATTTTCTTAATGTTTTATCTCGTGAAATAAAAGGCACACTCCTTCAAACTCTGATATATATAAAAGTTCTTCACCAAAAAAAAAACTCTGATATATATAAAAGTGATTAATTTTTTAATCAAATGACATTCTAGTTTTCAAAAACACTTGAGGCAAGATTCATATTTTAGTCAATTTTAGCACTTACACTTATTCTAATTTTTCATCAATTCGTCAAGCTTCCTCTATTAGACAAAAAATACTATATTTTTGGGGCATTCATTCATTTAATAAAAAGATTTAATATCACTTTCGCATATCTGCCTTGTGTTTACCGCCACTGTTTTGTTATCTTTATAGGCACTTGACCTTTTTTTTTTGTCACACACTTGACCTATTTGTACCGATAAGGACACCAGACTACCAGAGATACTTAGAGGACCCACAATGGGGTTGCTTAACTTTGGTTGCTCAAGTTACTTAAGTGGGACCTATAATGTCATATAAGTTTTAAGCAACACCTACCTATTTTTACTTCAGTGGATGTTGCTTAAAATTGATTGCTTAAATGGGTCCCACAATGGACTCCACATATTTATATTTTAATATTAAAAATATTTTTAATCCAAATTAAAATATTAATTCATATATATATATATATATATATATTCTGATTTTAAAAAATAGAAATTCAAAAAATAAATAAATATTATAAATTTAATTTATTTATCACAAAAAATTAAAATAATAAAAAATGATAACATTTTGTTGAGAAAATCGCTGGACTGATCACATCAGAGCACATAAAAACGATAACATTTTTTGTGACAAAAAACTAACATTTTTTTTGAAAAAAAATGGATCTCAAAATTAACAATAAAATGGATTTAATTTTGGAGTTCACGCACGAAATGAAATGGATCTCAAAAAATGCATTTCACGCACGGTAACATTTTGCATTTCACAAGCCCCACCCTTTCTTCTTCGTTTCTCACTTTCTCTCACCCTTCGTTTCTCTCACCCTTTCTTCTTCACTTTCTTCTTCATTTATTCACACAGACCACACCTTTTTCTTCACTTTCTTCTTTGTTTCTTCACTCTCTTCTTCATTTCGTCACACAGACCACACCTTTTTCTTCACTTTCTTCTTTGTTTCTTCACTCTCTTCTTCATTTCGTCACACAGACCACAGACCACACCGTGTTGGATCCATCAAGTTGTGACCTTTTTCCTATCTCTCGGGTCCACCTTCTTCCTATCTCTCGGATCCACCTTCTCCCCTCTCTCCCAGACCCCTTCTCCCCCTCCATCAAGTTATATATGAGGAACAGTGGTGGATCCATCAAGTTGTGTCCTTTTTTTTGCATGGAGTCTGATTGGAGTTCTTTTGCACAAAGTTGTGACCTTTTCAACAAGATCTGCTCTTCCCGTGGTGAGGAATAGTGGTGGCCTGAGCGTGGCGGCGGCGGTAGGTGACGACCAGCGGCGGCCTTCCCGTGGTGGTGCTCTTCATCTGGTGATGGCGTTCCTGTGGTGGCCTTCCCGTGGTGCTCTTAATTTTTTTTTTCTGAATCTGGTGATGTCTATCGTTTTGGGTCTTTTGTTCTTGGTTTTTTTATTTTTTTAAATTTTAATTTAATTGATTTGTTGATTTGTTCTGGTATGAGAACAATAATGTATCACATTCTGTTATTCTCCCTCCATTTTTCTATCTTTCTGTTGATTGTTGGTTGTTGTTGGCTGCTGGAAATTGTTTTTTAATGGTTAAGCAACGTTGCTTGTGGGTTCAGCAGAGTTGCTTATACAAGCAACGGTTCTTCAATCCGAAAAATAAGCAACGACACGTCATTTGCTCCAATGGTATTTTTAGTTAAGCAACGTTGCTTAAGACTTAAGATACGGCTTAAGCAACTCCATTGGAGTTGCTCTTATAACTCACAACGCTCGTGTACATTGATTCATTTAATTATTTTAAAATCATTACTATGATGCTATTCCTTATTTCCTTATATCAGTATCATAAGTTCATAAATTTTTTTCATAATTGAAGTATCCTTAAACCTATCAATCAAGAAAATAATGACATTTTTTTTTGGTCAACAAATAATGACAATTTATAAATTATAATGCAGATGTTATTTTTCAAGTTCGGTTTATTTGGGCCGAACAAAAACTAAAACCCTGTTCCCCGGTCTCTGAATTAGGAAACTTATATCTGCATGTACATACATTATTATTCACACATACATAAATAGTACAAAACCTAAAATACCATCATCACGTTTTGTTATCGTACAGAACTAATAGTTCCACATCAGTGCGGAACTATTAATTCGGCATGTTTGTAACACACCCATACAAAAAACACATGCGGAACTATTAATTCTGCATTGATACGGAACTATTAGTTCAGCAGTGATGCGAAATTAATAGTTCCACACGTGTTATTTGTATGTGTGTGCTACAAATAACACATGCGAAACTATTAATTTTGCACATTTATTTCAAATGCGAAAATAAAAATTTCGCAGTCAGGGGTCAAATTGTCCGAAATAATAACTCTGCATTTATTCTACTTTGCCCACGTGATGTGGTGATGCTCCATAGAAAGAATAGAAAGAATGATGCTCCATGTGATGATGTGATGTGATGATGCTCCATTTGCCCACGTGATTTGGAGCTTCGAAGAGAGAGCAAGATAGAAAGAATAGAAAGAAGGGGGAATCAGAAAGTGGGTGAGTGCAGAACTAATAGTTCTGCAGCAGTGCGGAATTAATAGTTTCGTACGTATTTTTTATATGTGTGTGCTACAAACAACACATGCGAAATTAATAGTTTCGTACTGATGTGGAACTATTAGTTTCGCACGATAACGAAACGTGATGAGGGTGTTTTAGACTTTGTACTGTTTATATATGTGTAAATAATAATGTGTGTATGTGCATATATAAATTCCCCTGAATTGTTGGCTTTTTTTTTTTTGGTCAATAGTTGCTGGCTTCTTTTTTTTTTTTTGGTCAAAAATTGCTGGCTTCTTTCGGCATCTACTGCTGCTTAAGTTCTTTTGTTTGGGCTTCTCATGACCAAAAAGTAGTTCTTTTGTTTGGGCTTCTCCAATTTGGGCTTTCTCTTGTTTAAATACCCAAAGGTAAACAAAAAATTGACACAGATAGTTTTTGTTCAAAAACATGAAATGGATGGTTTTTTTTATTGAAGCAAAATGAAAATGTTCGACCAAAAAAACAACAAAATGAAAATGGATGTTGTGCAACTCAAAAATGATTATTCGACCATTGGGCCTTGGGCCTTGTTCAAAATTAGTAGAAGTATCTGACTATCTGTAATCTGTATTGCGTTCTGATTTCGGAAGAGGAAAAATGTTGATACGGCGATTGCCTTGGATGTCGATTTCTGTGGCCGCACCGGTTCCTTTTCGTTCCAGTGGAGTTTGCGCTCCAATTCGAAAGCAACTTACATTCACCCCTTTATCCTTCTGCTCCAGTTCCAGCGTTCATCTTCCTCAACAATCAGTAATTTCGTTTTCATGCAAATGCCTACGGTTAACTCATTAAATTTCTTGCAATGGTCACTGACTCTGATTCTTCACTTGTTGCAGGAGCACGAAACTGATAACCGTCGCTCGCAGACTCTGAAGCCTGGTCTTTATCTCGTAGGAACACCGATTGGGAACCTAGAAGATATCACCCTGAGGTACGGAACATATCCATAACTCTTCTTTCAGTTGGGCGTTTATAGCTCATTTTGGTTCCTCGTGATAGGGCTCTCCGCGTTCTGAACTCAGCAGATGTCATACTCTCAGAAGACACGAGACACTCTGGGAAACTGCTTCACCACTACAATATCAAAACACCCCTCGTAAGCCTCTTCCTTTTTCCCAGTGGGAAATGTTACATGATTGCTTTGCATTTCATTTCATTTCACCTATATTCTAATACTCCTTCTTTAGATATTCAGATGAGTTATCACAAATTCAATGAATCACAAAGGGAACAGGTTGTGCTGAAGAGGTTGAAGCAGGGTGAGATTGTGGCGCTTATAAGTGACGCCGGAATGCCTGGCATCAGTGATCCTGGTACGGAATTGGTGAGTCTGCTGTTGCTGTGCTTCTTTGTTGTTGTTAACGCTTCTATATGTTTCTTAACTGCGTGCGTGGTGATGTTAATGCAGGCCAAATTATGTGTCAGTGAAAATGTCCCTGTTGTTCCAATCCCGGGGCCCTGTGCTTTGGTATCGGCTCTTTCTGCCTCGGGTTTGCCTACTGATGAATTTACGTTTGGTAATTAACTGGCTAAACTGTTGATCGACCATATTAAAAACTTTGCCATCTATCATATTTGGGACCTAATGTGGTTGCGTTGACATGTATTTCTGTAGTTGGCTTTCTTCCAAAACATTCGGGATCAAGAAGAAAAAGGCTCATGGCTTCGGCGGAGCAAACAACAACACAAATATTTTACGTTCCTCCTCACAAGCTTTCTCAGTTTCTTGAAGAGAGTTCGTCGATTTTTGGTGATGCAAGGTACCGAGACTTTGCCTAACCTGTGATTCTGACATTATAACTTGTAATGCTTAGTTTGACGTATACAGGTACTATGCTTTCTTAAACCTTTTCTTTAATCCCGATGCTTTTTGTCTCCAACTTTTAAAATTTTCAGTTGAACAATCCATTGATTTGTTCGTTTATTTTTGTGAAATATTAATCATTGAAATTTTATGCCATAACCTGTTTGTTTATTTTGTCATTCAATTTTGCGGTGAATTCTATTTGTCTCATGTATTAGTGCACCCAAAACAGAAGAAAGTTGCATTAGTGTTATTTATGTTAGTTAGTGAAGTAATATTGAGTCATAGATTGGCTGACTTTTCAATTTGATGATATTGCAGGAGATGTGTCATTGCTCGAGAAATGACTAAGTTACATGAAGAGGTAATTTTAGCAATTATCCCTCAGAAGTCGGTATTTTGGTAGTTTAAAACTCGATTAGATCAGTATTATCAAGGGATGGATGGCAGACCATGGCGGCCATCCAAAAATCTTCCATTTAAATTTGGAAAATGGTGTTGTGGGCTTGCGGCCTATGGCTAATAGAAGAAAAATATTAAAAATAAAAAACTGCAGAAAACAGTAAAATACAAAAAACTAACAACATCTGTCAAGAACAATAAACTCATCTTGTAGAAAATGTGATAAATCTTGTAATCACATATCATTAACTACTAACAAGCCTCATGACCATCAAGTTCAAGACTTCAAATAACAACAAAATGATAAAAAATAACACAAACATAACGTAAATATCTAATCCTCCTCCTCAGCCTCAACATAGTCATTTTCTTTGCCATCTAGTGAGGCATATCCCTCTTCTTCTCCTTCAGACTCCTCAAAATTAAATTCTTCTTCAGATTCCTTAGAATTTCTTCAAATTCTAATTCTTCATCATCTTCAAGCACACTTGTTTCCTTGAGGTTGAATGAAAACAGAGGAAACAGAGAGGAGAGGAGTAAACAGAAAAAACAGAATGAAAAAAGTGTGTAAGATGGAGATGAACAGAAGAAAAAAATAAGGAGAAAATAGAATGAAAACAGAGAATAAGATGGACATAACAGAAATGAGGAGATAAAATAGATAAGAAGGAGATAGCAGAAAGGAGATGAATAAAAAGAAAAAAGAGAACAGAAAAAAATGGAGATTGTTCACTGGAGGAGGTCGCCAGAGCTGAGTGGTCGCCGGAAGACAGGCGGATGGTTGCTGGAGATAGAAAGCATGAAGAGATAGTGATGAAGGAGACAGGAGAGTGTGATGAATAGAAATGGGAATGCAGTGTATAGTTTCTCACCGATGGGCTGAGTTTTCTGGGTCGGGTCATGCTACTGGGCCTGTTTTCCGCTTCACCCTTGCATTTAGTGGATATTTTTGCCATGGCGGCTGCTGATGCCATAGGTGCCATGTAAATGGCATCCGCCATCAAGAATCCGCCACGCTATGCACCTCCTATGGCAGCTGTCCCAGAATCCTCCAGACCATGGGCAGCAATTTTACATCACTAGGTTATATTACTTTAAATTGGTTAATTATCTTATTTGGTTGCTGTTTATTCTACTACTACTTTTCACTTAATTTGTGGTAACAAGAACGAAAAGCCCATTAGTTTTTTGACTCCTTATATCCCCACTCTAATGGAATAAATTGAATCAAGTTTATCATAGCAATGGTGTTGTTATAGCCTTCTTTGCCAAGCACATAACTATTTTTCTCATGAATTATTTTTATGTCTTGCTAAAAATTTAACTATTCCTTAATTACGGCTGTCTGGGAGTCTTGGAGCAGCTGTAGTTGTTGCCTGTGACTAAGAGGTCATGGGCTCAGTTGTGGAATCAGCCTCTTGTTAATGCAAGGTAAGGCTGTCTACAACAGATCTGCAATCGGTGTGACTCTTTCTTAGATCTCTCCATGACAGGAGCTGTATGTATAGCACCATATTGCCCTTTTATTTCTTCGACCTTAGCTACAGTTACTGCAGTATGCCCGACTCCAGGATTTGACATTACTATTTCAGTATTTCTATTCCTGATGTTGGCTTTAACTTAAAATTCATATTCTCTTCAAGAATGGTGAGGCTGAGGATGTGTGATTTTGTGTTTGTAACTTCTTGAGCACAAAACAAGGAGACTTTATGCTAGTTGATTAGCAAATAGCAAACCATCTGTATGATTTTGTTTTGCTGAAATTTGTTAATAGTGTGCTCAATGAATATGCATTATCCTTGTTCTCATATGATTTTTTTTACTGACACAATAGATATTGCTTTTGTAGTTTTGGCGTGGTACTCTCGGTGAAGCCAACAAAGTATTTTCTATTCGCCAGCCAAAGGGAGAACTTACAATATTGATTGAAGGGAAAGTGCATTCTAAAGTTGAACCGCCATCAGACAATGAGCTTGAGAATGAACTAAGAGAATTAATTGAAAATGGCGAGAGTCTTTCCACGGTAATAGCTTCCTAATATTTGGACACATTCAATTGTAGTAGTTGTTGAATCTTAATGATGAAAAATCAAATTATGGGTCCATGATTTAACCAGGTCAAGTTAATAAGAATGGTTGGTGGATTTGGAAAAATGTGGTTCGGCTTTGCTAAAATGATCACTACAAGTTAATATCAGTATAAATGGGTAAATATTTATTTGAACTGAAGATGGTTCTCGCCTTTATTCTCTCATTTAGTTGGTGTTTCCCCCACATGTTAGGAAAAATGATCTTCCTCTGTTATCAAAACTTTTCCATTTTCATTCTTAACAAATTTCATAATTCACCTAATCTAAATCTCTTGCTTTCTTCCCTCAGAATTGAATTTTAATCAACTTGAAAATTTGCTTACGATTCTTATTTATCTCCAAGTTGATTGACTCATTTTTATTAATGGATTGCAATTCATTTTTTTCCATTTCAACATTTGCAGTGCATTTGTTTGTTAATTTTTACTGCTGACGTGTTTCTAGGCTGTCAAATTGGTTACTGGCAGAACGTCAGTGAGTAGAAAAACTATATATTCACTCGCGTTAAGAAAATTTGGGAAGCAACTTGAAGTGGAAGATGATTCAAGCTAGTGGCAGATTCTTCCTGGAGGTAAGTTTGATCTTACGGTTCTGGTGTTTCATCCATGCCAACTTCAGTTAGTCTTGTTCTCTAAAGGCATTAAAGCACTCTGTAATTAACAGAGACAGGCATCGTTTAGAAGTCTCTGTTGCTCAATCCTTCAACTAGGATAGCGATGTGCTTTCCACCTGGAGGAATGTCTTACCACTGCTGTTGAACCACTGCTGATCAATGTAAGAATGGTTGGGTTGGTTTACGAGCATCCATATTGTTGCCTTGGCTCCCCACTGCAGTACACAACTAAATTGATTGTAAATTGTCTACTCTGGGCAGAGATAACAAGAAATGGGCTGTGGGCTCGTATTGGCGAGGAAAATGACAAGGCTGAATGATTTATTTGCCTTTAGTATTCGTTCTGTTTCTACAACTTCGTTTGATTGTGGTGAATCACTGTTTTATTTAGCTACCCAGCCTGTCTTAATTGCTTACAGACTGTATGGTTTTGGATTCTGCTGATGTCAAATGTGAATATGAATCTAGTCATTGATTTAGTGAATATCTTTTGTCTGATAATCGACAGCCACAGAAGAATTGTTGGATCTGTTATTAACTTATTATCCCAAGTCAATCTCATGGGTGTCCCTGCTTGTTATAGTTTTCAAAACTGTCAAGCGAAGCTGTGAGCCAAAGATAGCATAATGTTTCATGAATCACTATTTGCTATCCCTTATGTGGTACAAATTGGGTTCAGTTCTTCGTTTTCTTGATTTCCTTTGGGGCCAAAGTATGGTTGTGTATTATTGTATTATTAATACAATTTTTTTTTTCAACGTCATTACATCTACATTTCTGTTGAGTTGTCTTAGGAGTGACTTTTTTTTATAAAAAAATACATATAATTTAACAGATTCAATGTTTTATGCATGGGTTATTATTGTTAATGATAACATTGTTCAAATAATGATAAACTGTTGCCTATGCATAAACAGATCGTGTTCCCTTTGGGAAGTAAGAATTAGGCTCTCTGATTACGGGCTCTTGAAGTTTCATGATGATGCGCTAGCGAGCTGACACATTGGAAGGCATTGACGATGTATCAAAAGCCATCAAGTGCAGAGAGCCTGCTTTGTACGTGGTAGAGGTCGCATCGAACTTCTGATTTTTAATTTTGTTTCCCTTTTTGTCATTGTACTTCCTTAACTTCCAAAAACAAGAGTTCCCTTCATTGTGATTAACTTATTATCATTATTCACAAATACTGATCATTTCGTTTTATAAAGAGTCACTGTAATTAGATATTGTGGAAATACATGGATAAAATAATCAGTAATTGTTATATGAATTCACATGGTGGTTCGATCCGGTTTACATTTGTATTGATCTCACTTGCACTACTTGCTTCTTGTAGCTAAAAGATTGAGAGTATAAATTGCCCCACTTTTCTCTCATTTACTTTTCACACCTTATTTATTCTCTTAATTTCTCTCTCTCTCTTTTCCCATCACATTACCCATCTCATCTCTCCCTTGTATCTCTTCCCCTTCCTATCTGTCTCTTTTCAAGTATAGAAATTGAATGTAGGATGGGAGAGGGAGTAGAATTGTCCAAAGATTTAAAAGATAGACAGCTCTAATATATCTAGAAGAAATTATTATATGTACAAGGAATTTGGATTGGTAAGGAAAGGTTAAAAGCTTTTTTTCTTTTTATTGAAGGGTGAAAACACAGAAGATGGGAAACATCCAGAGAAGTGGAACTGGAAACAGCTGCTTGTTTGTGGACCAAGACAACCAAATCAGACGGACGGTCGGGATCACGGGCGCTGCACTGAAACATGTCATGTGCATATTGTCATCCCCACTCCCCTGCAAAAAAGGCCCCACCACTCTCTAACATCATCTCCCACTTATTGGACCTTTACCATGCGAGTTGCTCATGTATGACAACCTTAAAGTCTTAACCCAACTCCATGATTCCCAGTGATCTCAGATAGCAACGCCTCAACTACTCTTGCACTTTTACACCGCAGTTAGAGAAACAGGGCCCTCTGTTTGTAATTCTTGAAAATAATTTGCTGTGACCATCCTTGTATTTCCAATTTATTTGACGTGCTCCTTGCCTAGTCATGATAGTACAACACTGTTTATTTTCTACACTGGTTAATAATCCTTTCTCTAATTATTTTTATCATTTTCCACTTTTGTCCTTCCGAATTTGTTTTGCTACATTAATTACATATCATCCTTGGTGAGGGCCGTGGAAGGATCAAATTCAAATATTCGCTGGCCTGTTGCTAAGATTCGACGAGGGTCGAATTGCATCTTCATGGCATTGAATTGGGTCCACTTATCTCCAAAGTGGTCCATCCACTCCTGCTGCGTTGTGTAATGGGGCAGGTACTGTTTCACCTTGATCTCCGAATCATGGCAGAATCTCAGAATCTGACGGTTCTGATTAGTCAGGTACTCCAGTGTCTCAGCATCCAAAGCTGATCTCAGAAATGCCACCAGGTAAAACAGATCCTCGTCTGGTGTCACCACCGAGCTCCGATGGTCCCACCTATATATATAACACGAAAACCACATCACAACCGCCATGACCATCTCACCAATATCATGTTTTGGATTTTCCTTTTCATGCATGGCAATATGATGCAAAACGGTAGTTGGGTTTTACTTACTACGTTGTTAACAATGGTTTGACATGTCAGAGGCCGAGAGATGGAATCTGCTTATTCTTTATATGTACATGCTTTTTCTTTAAATATATACTTATATATAACATGCGTGTTTTTTCTTATTTTTATTTATATTTATGAACTCATTATCATGACATGAATTTTGATAACTTTTAAAATATATGATTTATTTATGCATATTGACCTGAGTGTTGATGGTTGGGTGCACATACGGCGGTGTCAATGGAACTAGGTTATAGTAACAGGACATCCCCACTATTCGAGGAGTGGGTCCCTATCGAAGATCTTCTGACACAAGAATCATCCCAGTTGGATGATCACCGCCATCCGTTTTTGTTTTCTTTTGGTCTACACAAAGGTGCGGCACTTCCTTTCCTAGCTGGCTTAATTTTATGCAGATTTCCTTTCACGAGTTCATCTGCATGCGTTGGCTACAGCCCTCGTGTGTCTTGATCTCTTCCTACTACTACACATGCACATATATATTGTCGTGCATGGTTGTTGATCTTTCCACATTCTTGAAGCATTCTTTAGTTTAAGCTACGGCTAATTCTTTTATTAAGAGATGTTAATTAACTAGTGTGCAACATGATGATCTTTATAAACAAATTTTACCTAATTCCGGAATTATTGAGGACCTGTATTAGTATAATGAACTTAGAAACAGATAGATTTTGCCATTTATATGATTATATCATGGCTTAAATATGAACTTGATCCCTGTAAAAATTCGAGTTTTGAATTTAGTCCCTACATTTAAAGTCAACGGTTTTTAGTCCTCCCAAATTTCAACCCAAATTTCAAGTTTTGAATTTAGTCCCTCTTTTGCGTTGACCAGTGCCATGTCACCCTGAAACGCTGACGTGGCACGTCGCCTTGGCCACTTCATTTGACACGTCATTTATTTATAGGGACTAAAATCAAAACATATAATTTTTACAGGGACCTCCATCACCAACCCTCATTCTCCCCTGCCCCCCCTCCTCCTCCTCCTCCACCACCACCCCCTCTCTCTCCTCCACCCCCACCACCCCTCTCTCGGGATTTCACGGCAAATTCCCCACACCCCAAAGAACAAACAACTAAAACTAACAAAAATTAATATAGCAGTGAATGCCAAAGCGCTGATTAGAAGGGGAAAATGAAAAACAAACTAACTATTGAACGTAGAGAATCAAAGCATGACTCGTAGGATATGAAAATATTGTAAGTGAAATGAAAGGACTAGCCTAAGATGGAGATGTCAATGTGCCCAGAAGAAGATGGTGATGTATTTCCAGACTCCATTATTGCTCACATGCTAAAAATGGAAACTTTCCTCTCAGGCTCAAAGCAAGGCGTTATTAACAGCAGTAGCAGCATCACCGCCACCCAGAAACCAAAGAAGGCATTCCATGGATTTCGTAGAAACCCCTGATTTCTTGCGTTCTTGCTCTCTCTGTAATCGCCGTCTCGTACCCAGTTGTGACATCTACATGTACAGGTACTTAATTCCGTTGGTAATTAATTCATTCTGGTTTAATTTGTGAGATGGTTAAAAATTGAGATAGTCTGTAAACAAATCGGTGTTGTGCTAAAAATAAAAGCGGTCGATTCGTTTTGGAATGGCGGCAGTGGAATTTGCAGATCTGGAAGAGCAAAATCAGAGCTTTGCGTGAAGATCAGGTTGGAGCCTTTGTTTGTTACGCTCACTCTGATCGAACACGGCAAAAGGAGAGAGGGAGAGAGGAGACGGAAGGTGGGTGGGTGGGTGGGTGGGTGACCGACGATTGAGGGGAGAGGAGGAGGGAAAAGGAGGAGAGAGAGAGAGGGGTGGTGGTGGTGGGGGAGAAAGGGGGTGGTGGTGGTGGAGGAGGAGGAGGAGGAGGAGAATGAGGGGTGGTGGGGGAGGTCCCTATAAAAATTATATGTTTTGATTTTAGTTCCTATAAATAAATGACGTGGCCAGGGCAACGTGCCACGTCAGCGTTTCAGGGTGACATGACACTGGTCAACGTAAAAGAGGGACTAAAATCAAAACTTGAAATTTGAGAGGACTAAAAACCGTTGACTTTAAATGTATAGACTAAATTCAAAACTCAAATTTTTACAGGGACCAAATTCATATTTAAGCCTTATATCATTAATATTATATAAACGTACACGTTCTAATCCATAATCTTTTTCCGACAACAATACTATGATCTGTCAATCACAGTTGCTGAGAATCTTCACACATTATCAATAATTTCCATAACTACTGGCAATATTAATTCATTGTGGATTATATATATTGTGGTGCACATGATTTTTCTCTTTCACACAGGATCACAGTACTTCAGTACTATCCTCTACTTTCACTCTTAATTTCTTCTTCTTCTTCTTCTTATGTATCTTATACTAATTAGCTAATTAAGTGGGAAAAGGGTGATGGGGATATATATAAAGACCTTTATAACACTGACACCTGGTGCTCAGAGGCTGTCAGCAACAGATATGTCGTTTATGAGACAGGAGGATCTATGCATGCCTGCAAACATGCAGTGGTTTTATTCTATGTATATGATGACTAGGACATGCATGAATATGATAATTTTTTTTGTCCAAGCATGAATATGATAAGTTAAGCAATATATAGGGTGGTGTGGATCATGCGGAAATAAACTCACTTGTTTTTGTTCATAGGGTAGATGAGGATAGGCCCACTTGTCTTATTGCCCAGAATGCCCTTGAACACACCCTTGTCGAAGTCTGCTATCCTTGATTTTGGAACAAAAAGGTTGAGCCATGGATGTGGTACGTCCCATAAGCCTTTGGATCTAAGCTTCAGTTCTGCCTTGTGTACACGATCCAGAAAATCCACATAAGGCAGGTCCGTTGTGAACACTGATGTCGGTATAAAATCTAACTTTTTCAACAGAGCCTGTATTTCCTGCACCATATAAACATGCCCACACTAAAAAATCTTTAAACCTTTCTTTATTGTCTTTGCAAATGCAAATGCAATACCGAACAATCAAAACCACACAGACAGAATATAATATATTTATATTTATATAAAAACGGAATATTATACCCTGTTTAAATTTACTTTTCACTTACTAGAGTCTGTCCAAATTAACCCTCTATGTGTATTCACAAAAGTCATACAGATTAGATAGCTATAACTGGAAAAGAAAGCTAAGATAGTTAACTAATTAAGGTAGGCGCTGCTTTTGTCGGGATGATCCCCATTATTTCAAGTAGTAGTACAGTGCAGTTTTCTTGACACGAATTAAGAGAAAGTTAAAAGCAAGAGAATAATAATCTGCTGGGCTGCTGGTGTAGTTTAAACTAAAATCTGTCAAGTGCTGAGGTTGTAACTTTTTAAATGAGCATGGCTGCTGTACTTCAATTTGATAAAATCTTTGGCTTATATAAACAAAATTAAAATCTCGAATAAACTATTGTAAAAATCGCCTTCAGTCTTGCGATTGATTTGAGATGATAGATTGCACAAGATCTTCCACATGATTTCTTTTATTGCTTTATGTTGTACAACACCCACACACTGGTCTATGTTCGATCGAGTACAAAGAATAGTCATATACGAGGACAACAAGGAAGAGGCAAGGTTTAAATTCAATAGATCATACAAAATAAACAGACAAATAAAATAAAACTTTTAGTTTGTCGTGCCATTCAATAGAAAAAAGGATAACTTGTTTAAAAATAATTGAAAGATTGCTATACTGTTGCTAGTTGCTACGCCGTCTAGAGGCAATCACTTGGCCTTTTGCCAAATACTTGAAAACAATATATAGAGCTTTAAAAAAAGACAGCAAATGTTGAACTGAATCATTAGATTAAACATGGATTTATATTATACATACATATACTATACATATGTATATGATATTGCATAATGGTACAAAAGTGGTTGTGAAATTCGATGTATATATAAAAGTACGTATAGAATTAATCCAACTCAAGTGTAGAACTGACCATGTTTCAGGAGACTAGTTCCCATAACAGTAGAATGTTGCATGGAGATGGGATAGGAAATATTCTTCTTTATTTTGTGGATCATGAAACAGCTTTCCACCTATCAGTTAAGCTATCAAACCAATGGCGTTTTATTCTTTGATATGTTATTGCCGGTTTGCTTTTTATTTTTTATCCACATATATCCTATCGAATCTCTCGAGCCGTTTTAATTAGTCTATGTGTTGACCTAAGTCACAAAATTGCACGAAGAGGGTGCACCAAATTATTCTTTCACATACTTATATTCGCATATGGGCATTTTAAATCCTTAGAATTTAAATAACATTTTCGAGATATATATGTAACACTAATAGTCACACAATACAAACAAGGGTATATGTCTATGTTTGGGTTGGGTGTGTAGTGTGTACCTCATCAACAGAATCTTCGTTTCCTTGGTGGTAGTTTCTGGTAATCTCCAAGCAGTACAAAACACCTCCATCAGCATTTAGGGAACTGATTTTAACCGGGTTACTCGGTGAAAAGAAGGAGGACCTCCAATTATTGATGAGTCCTTCATCCACTATTACAAAACCTTCAACATAGTCGAATCTCTGGCTCGCTGGTTTCCCATGAAGGGAGATGAGAAACTCCTGGTCCTTACAAAAGGTTGAAAAATTGGAGTACAGTACCCGTATCCAACGAACCTGTTGAATGATATTGGTGATAATATTATATGACTTCCAGTAATGAAAATTTGCTATATTATATGAATAATATAATTTGTCAGCTTATGCTATATATTTCGCAACTCATCAGCGACCAGCAGTCATAATTTCCCCTTTCCTCAACAGATAATAATATAATCAGTTTGTTAACAGAAAAAAAAAATAATTTGGAGAGTGGCCCAGACAAGCGACACGTAAAGGGTAGTGATAGGTGGACACCTCACCACCCATCACACACCCCATCCCAATGAAATGGGGGATGTGCCATAGGTGTGGGGTGGTGGTCCATGGGCCATTACCCTTTATATTATTAAGAAAAAAAATCCATCCCTTTGAAAACGACCCTTTTTAATTAGGTTTTATCGCTGTTGTGGAGAAAGATTTCCAATAAAAGACGTATCACGTGCCCCACCTATCAACCCATGCAAGCCATCTTGAACCCACTTAAAAAAAATTACACAGCTTTTTTAACACTTGTTTGTTTGTATTTTTTTTTTTAAATAAAGTGTGTATCATGTATTAAAAAATATGCTTATATATTTTATCTTTTAAGAAACAGTATTAAAAAATGACTCACAACTAATTTCATTAATACGCTACACACTACTTATATCATTGCATAATTTTAATATAAATATTTTTTTTTATCAATGCATTTTTTAAATTATATGTATTATTTGTGTTAAATCTCATAAAAAATTAAGACAAAATATTATGTGTGTGCGAGGTCATGAATGTGAAACAAGTGGTGTCCTTCCTTACAAAGAAATAGAAGGAATAATAATTCAATGTAAATGGGAGTGTAAGAAACAGGGGACAGATGAAGTACGTAGGAGAGAGATAGTCATACTCTGTGAGGAGCCGGTTCTAGAGCAATTCTAGCCCGTGTGATGATTCCGAATTGTCCAAGACCACCAAGAACAGCATGGAACAAGTCTGAGTTGCGATGTTCTGAACACGTCAACAGCTCACCCTTTCCTATTACACAAGTACACACACACATCATCACACAGCAATTTAACGTCGACGCTAAAGACAAACCTGTTTGAGATTTGTACTCAATTCCATGGCAAACGAGTAGGACATCCTTACTTCCTTAATTAATGCATGAGAACTTTATCTTTCCGGAAACAAGTAGTTAGTTACCACAAACCTCAACACTTTTTTTTATGAAAATTAACAAATTTGGCATCAAAATATTAAGACAAGGGGAGTGATCATAAAGTGATTTAATGGTTTGCGGGAGGAACATATAGCTAGGAATTAGTTCCATACACTAACGTAACGTACCAATTTACTAATATTAGTGGTGACAGGAATGTTAACCAAACGTGACGAAACTAACCTGTAACGACATCGAGCTGAAGAACATTGGAGATTTGAGGACCGTGATTGAAGGTCTGACCACTAATACCAGCATTGGAGAGGGTTCCACCCACAGAGAGATACAAGTAATCGGTCCAGGACATGGGTGCCAGCCCATACTGAAGTGTTGCCCTCAACACCTCTATCCACAACTCCCCACCCCACACGTCCACATACATTCCCTTCTCCCACACTCGTGGACTCACACTCACTCCTTCACCGGCCTTATGACCCATCTCCACCACCACCCCTTTCCTCCTCGTCCACGCCTGCCCGTTTATGGAGTGCCCGTGCCCTCTCGCCGACACCGCCAACCCCCACCCGTACGCCGCCTCCACCACCCTTGCCACGTCATCTGCCGACGCTGGCCTCACCACCGCCAGCGCCGCCGCCTCTCCTCTGCTCAGCATCCCGAAATCCACTGACGCCGCTTCCACCTCCGACGCCTCCACGCTCACTTTTATACCCTCCAGAAGTCCTCCTCCTCCTCCCCCTAGGTCCGTTGGCACCACCGTCAATCCCACCGTCACTATTAAACGCCATATTGCAAATGCCAACAGAAGAAACTTGCTGTTGTTTTTCACGGCCATTTTTAATATTTTTTTTATTTCTTAAGTTTTCAGTTCACGACTAATAATTACTAGACGAATTGATTAATGAACATACTACACGTGCTGCATGTGTGTGTGTGTGTGTGTGTGTGTATACGATGATATTAATATGAGTGCGGTGGTGGTGGTGGATTAATGGGAAAGAAAGGGAAGAAAGAATGTTGGGAAGGAAGCACTATCAGAAAGAGAACAAAATCTGTGGAGAGCAGGGTTCTGGGGAGTCGTGGGGTTTTAACGTAAGCACGATTTCACTTTAAAGATTTTCTACGCAATTATATATATATGTTTATATATATATTTGCAGAAATTAAAGATAAAGATTCTTTCTTTCTGTGTCCTCTTTCACCTGCGCGCGGCCAGCTGCTCTCTCACTACTCCCCCTTTAATCTCTTCTCTTTTTTCTCACATTTCTTCTTCTCTTTCTTTCTTTCTTGAAAAATAGAAAATATATCTCAACGTGCAACTTAGTGGAAGAATGTAAGAACTGAGAAAGAAAAGGAAGAAATTAATGCAATGGAATCGACGTAGCTAGGAATCTTGATTATCTATTGCCTAGGGGGAGGAGTATCTTCTCATAAAGAAAGAAAGAAAGAAAGAGAGGGTGCGGCATGGAAATTAGAAACTGTGTGGCGTGATCGATCAATTCATGAGTGGGAGTCTGAGTCACTAACTGTGTGTCTCGAATTTAAGATACAGCCTAGCTCTCAATTTATAGGACAGGCAGCCACGAGAAAACTCAGCCTGGAGCCGATAATCAAGGCACGTGGATCGTCGCGTGAGAGCACTCAGGAGGCACGTGCCTAGCTCCATCCTATTTCTGTAGTACTAAATAGTGCATTTGTTGGGCACTAATGGTTTTCAGTTTTCAGTACCTCCCAATTAATAACCTTTTGCATCACATTTTTTCCATGAGTTCTGTTTTTTTTTTCTGTGTGTATATATATACACACACCCTGTTATTAACGGTGTAACTCAAGCAAGAGTTACTGTTGGAGAAAATTGATCTCCACCCTATATATATATATATACATATTTCTTTTTTTAACACCCATTTAATATAGAGTTCTGCTTTTTTTTTTGGTACTCTTGTTATATCACCAATTTATCATATTTATTATTTATTTTTTTTTTATTTTTATTTCTCTTTTGAAGAAAATTGGGGTTATTAGAGTGTCTATGAATCATTTTTCTATTTTCATTCATTCTCTTGTCATATTCACTTGTTTATTTATATGGCGTTACTAACAACTGTGAAACCGATCCAAAAATAAGTAACTAGTACATGGGCAAAAGACAGTAATTTCAGAATGACCGCAGCGAAGTGAGGGAGGGGAAATTAATTAATTAATTAATTAATTAATTAAGAAGAAATAAAAGAGAGTAGTATACTATAGAGAGTGTGGTTATCTACGCGGGGGGGGGGGGGGGGGGGGGGTCCTTATATATAGGAAGAGGTGGTACTGTGGTAGGGTCCGCGAATGGATACGGAGGATCTGTGTGGGGACACCAACGAAGGAGGGTTCACGACTTCACGTGGGTGGCACCGGGACGAACCTATATATCCTTGTGCCAAAATCCATATTATAATTATATCAAATTCTCTCTCATTTCCATTCATATCATTAGTTAGACTGATTAATTAATTAATTAGGCACTTGTAGAGGGAGGCTAGCAGACTCATCAATACTCAACATAAGCAGATGTATGTGTCTGCTATATATGTGCTACTGCTAGCTGTATATAAATCATAAGGTCATAATCACTGAATTATATGTTCCCCTTTCAATTTTCAAATGACAGCTTAATTAGCTACACCCAACACTCAAGGGTCCAGAAAATAATACAACAGAGAATCTAAGGCTTAGATTGCATGGGGGTACGTACGTAGTTATAGACTTTATTTAATATTTATGGACTATATATACACATTATTTTAATTAAAGTTAGTGGGTGTTGGGAGATTAATTCATTTATATATACAACTTAAAAATAAAGGTATAGAATAACGAATTATTCAAATTCGATTCCTTGATCAAGTAATAACTAAAGAAATAAGTTCAGACTTTAATTATTTGAATAAGACAAAACTTGAGCTTTGCAAATTAAACCTGATACTAATAACTCGCAAATATAGTCTTTATATTTTTTTTATAAGCAAAATTGAATTAAGACATGGCAAAAAGCATAAGATGTAAATAGTCTTTATATATATATATGTGTGTGTGTGTTTGGATACCTAGATTATTATAGTTTTATTTAGAAAATTGTAATTATATTTATATATACTTAAAGGAATAAAAAAGCTTAACTATTTATGAACTATTAATTAATTATTAATATTTGTCTATCCAAAAAATCACCGTAATAAACATATTAAATTATATTTTTCTAATTCCACGTTTACTTTTTCTTTTGATGATAAGATGTCTGCAAAATACTCCCTTTTATTTCAAAATAAGTTATATTTAAGATTTTTGCAAAATAATTAACTTAATCATCAGTGAAATAATTTTACTAAATTATTCTTTTTTTTCTCAATTTCTATAAATTCACTATTAAGAGCAATCTAAAACATCACTTATTAATATAGAAACATTTCTTTGTGCTAAAATATTACTTATTTTGAAATGAAGAGAGTACTAAATTCAGAAACTCAAATGTGTTATCTTTATAGATTTGGTTTGTTTAGATAAATAAATTAAGTCAAAGTATTTTTTTTGCTCACAGAAAAATATAGACTTCAAATATAATTAATTCAACTCGCGATTTCTTTATTTATTTACTACCAATCTTATGCCAAATCCAACTTACCACAGTACTCAAGAATGAAATGAAAAAGAGCTGCTCTATCTGTCTCATACGTACGTGTTAAAACTAAATTATTGTAATTGATTCAATTTTTCACAATGCAAAATTTTTTTTGGATAGACAAATGTTAGTAAATTAGTATGTTATGTTAGTAGAGGAGATTTGAAACTATTATACCTCATCATCACTCCAATCCCTATATATGCTCATCTCCCAAATTAACCACCAAACCACATCATTACTTTCGCAATTTTTTACAATGCAATCAAAAGTATATATTACAATAATTCAGATTACGATGACAAGGGACTATAATATTCGTAGAACTAATAAAATCGGGAAGTATATTATATTGTGCTCCATACGGCCCCACACGCCCAACAAGGCAATTTGTCCAGCGAATAGCACAAATAAAACAATATATATTAACGAACTTTCATACAATACAAATTAAAACAATATGTTTGTTTGCTGCATCGACATAAGATTATATCACGGCGGCTAGAAAAAGGAGGGCACACGAGGGAGAAAGAAACAGGGGTTGCAAATTAAGTGGATGAATGAAACATGGAAAAAAGAAGAAGAAAATCACGTGACCCTCTTCTATTTTTTTTTTTAGTTTTTTTATTGAAATGTTATGATCCGTAGGATTAATTTATTTAGATGGCTCAGATTTAGTGTAAACCTTTTGACTTACACCTGATGTCAACAGATCTTATCTCATATATATATATATATATATATATATATATATATATATATAACTCCGATCAGTATTGCACTAAGATTTCCTTCGTAAACAGTTTATATAACAAAGCTAGAAATTAAGAAACAAATCCTAGCAGAGGCGTACTTGTTAACGTGGGCCATGTCACACATATTGCGTGCGAATTGGTATCGGAGTGAGTCCCATGGGGGTTAATTTGTGAATTGTGACTGACTTGATTCATCTGAATATCCTTATACATATCACTTCATGTGCTCAGTATACGTACACTGCTAGTTATTACTACATGTTTACCAAAGGGCAACATGTTCCTTTTCATCTTTTCTTTTGGTCAGAAATAAACAAGAGTTAAAATCCATCTCGAAATCTTTCGTATAGATCTTGTGACCCTTTTTAGTATTGAAAGGAACAAGCAGATCTTGTTACTCATTTTTCGCAAGTGGCCAATTGTGGATTTTATGTAACTTTGTTTTCTCTCTCGGTAATTGTTTTTCTCTCCGTATAAACTATGTGCATGTTTGGATTACCATTTGAGACGAGTTTGCAAAATTTATTTTTTGGATTAGAAACAACAATTTGCTGTTTTGATAAAAAAGTTATTTTTGGAAAGAGTGAACTTATTTTACACAATTTCTATATACTTTAATATAGAGAGAATAAATGAATATAATGAGAGTAAAAAAATGAGAAGGGATCAAGTCTGCCTATTAATTCAGTACTCAATAGAAACAATAGATTCCCAGATAAATAAATGCTCTGGTTTCATTAGCTCGGAATTTGACATTCTTTGCATGCATGTACTGTACACGTGTACTGTCTCTAAACATCACAATATTTGCTTATCTTTTATTAGTTGGAAGTTTATTAAAGTTAATTAATCTCTGTATCTTTTTCATGATACTTTACAAAGGCATTCCTTTTAGTTAGAATCCATCTTTTGAGTTACTTAAAAGTTAAAAAATAAAAACCCAATTTTGTGACTCTCTTCTCTCATGACATGAGAAAATGCCACTATAAACACGAAGCCCCTTTAAGTGCCATGCAACTACTTATTAACGTGCCAAAAGTACAAAGGTAAATCAGTTTTTTTCTTCCCTTAGTGCCAATTATTCCTTATTGAGATCAGCTTCCTCCACTTTTTGCATTTTACTTTCTATTTGTTTATTAACGTAGGAATGCTTTTCCTATCTAGAGTCTCATAGTGAGTAGTGACTCAAGAAATCCGGGCACATAGGCTTTAGTAAGTTTTGAAAATTAATAAATTATCTATAACGCAGCCCGAATATAAAGAGAGAGCTATAAAGAAACAATTTTATATGCTTTTCATGACATTTACAGCTCAGATCCAAGTGCCCTGCTGCGAAGAATCTGTGTGTGCTTAATGTGTCGACATTTAATTGTACATTTTAATTTTTTATTATAGATCCTACATATATGTTGTTATGCCTGGTGTTACCTTTTTCTAGGGGGACATTCGCATTCCTTTTTCGTATTCCCTCTTAATTCAATTATAAAAAGAAAAAAAAACTCAAATGTGGTGATCCAAAATATAAACAAATCATAGGGCTTAATTAAGTGTTATAAAAGAGCGGATAAATCATATAAAAAAATAAATGAAAATATAATTGTATTTGACTAGAGAGAATATTTTTTTTATTATAATAACTACTAAAACATTACTTTATTTTATTTGTTAGTTTTAAATACTTGTATAGAAATGGTAAATATTAAATAACATGCATTATCTTTACCCGGCCATTTGTGTAAATTCATTAATATTTGTAATTTTATATTTAGTTTATATTTCTCATCAATTAAATTAATTTCTTAAAAACACTTTTTAAACTTAATTTTTTATATTTTTCAGAAATATATCATGCATTGCATGGAATACTTGTTAGTTCTCATATAAAGTTTTTACATGGTATAACATGATCATATGAAAAAATCTTGTGTTTATTTTTTCCTAAATATTCGTAATATTCACAAATTTTGATAGAACTCTTTATTTAGCATTTATAAAAAATAGACATAAAATTACACACGACCATTCAGCTGAAAATGAATTACTATTATAGAAAATTAAACCCTAGACTCTCTAACACGTGTCACTTTCTAGATTATAATACGTATCATTTTTTTAATTATTTTTATTTTTAACTAAAATTATTTTATGTTAGATTTTTTATTTTTTTTATTTGAAAAATATGTATAAGTCGGATCCATAAACTAGTTTAATAGGAAATATCCATTTATGAAATATAAAATAAACGCTAAATCATACCAAAATTTTAAAAATCTACAAATTTACATGAATATAGACGATGTCATTATTTTTTCCCCTTTACGCATATCTTTATTAGGACCCCATGTATTGTCTTCACAACGGGATTAGTTGTGCTGCTTGTGCACTTTTTGTGACATTTTTACATCATACTTTTTTTATTTGAGTTCTATTTGGATGCAAAAGCTTAGCTTCTTGAGCTTTTAGTTTATAAAGAAATTAGTTTTGTTTTGTATTTTTGTTTTTTTTTTATATATAAAAAAGAGAAAAATATTGTACTTAAATAAATAGATAGGTGATAGAGAGTTTCTACGATAAATGAAATATAAATGTTAATTTCAACAAGAATTAAGTTATTGGTTAAAAACTCATAAAGTGTACATTTATAGAAAAGTTTATACAAACAGACTCATGATCGTCTCATATCTTTTAATATAATGTTAATTTGCGGTGTGGAATTCCACCCACCATAATAATTATTCACTTAGGCGTACCGAATTATGTTGTTAAAGGAGCTAGCTGTCTGTTTCATTGTTTTTGAATGTTTCATCAACGTTGCAAACTTCAGGTACTATCCATGTGACGGCGTGAGGATTACTCGTGAATTCCAAAACTTAGTGGGCAACTCTGCCTAATTTTGACGAGAACAGGCCAAGTGATTGCATCAGACTAGTGTTTGTCTTTATAGAGAAAGGAAGGAAACACTAATAAAAAAAATCGTCCTCGACACCTTATTTATTATTTCCACCAAAAATTTGTGACCCAATTAATTAATGAAGATGTAGATGTTGCTGCGTGCAGTTGGCAAATCTGACTCTTTTGAGTTTTGAGCTAATTTTGTGCTGATTATTGCCATATTATTTGTGCAAAATATTATTGGTTTCGTCGATTACTAATTTTTGCCTGGAAACCCGGCTGGCTACTTTTAGTAGAATATTCTCTCCCAATCACATTTTTTTCATCTCAAACCTAAACTTTACTTAAGATATCCGAGTCCAGTTCCACTCGGACTAACGTAACCAAATCCAAAAAGATGACAAGAAGAATAAAAATTTGAGGCTCATTATTTCCACTAATACTCTTAACACAATAAATAAATATATGTTTTTATTGCTTGAAACTTTTCTCACTTTTGAAGGTCCTTGAGTTATAAGTTTCTTTAAACAAATCGCGTCATAAAGGGAGTATTTTGTCTTTAGCTATCAAAGACGCCTGGTGATTATCTTACTAGGCTTTCATTTTTATATAAAATAAAAGGAAGGGATCGACTACTTGATTTTAACAAACAATAAAAATCCATAATCGCTGGACAATATGTCATTTTCATGTCAATCAGGTATTTAATTTATTTTACTGTTAATGATATTCTTGTTTAGCTGATATATATATATGTTGCAACCACCAGTTTTCAATTACTTGTCCTCCTGTATATATGCAGGGTATTATCCAATAATTAATCCCTTAAAGAAACTAAAGAACTTCACAATATATATATATATATCGATCGCATGGATTATAAAATATGATGCGACTATATATATTAAGCAACACGAAAAGGACGTACGCCATTAATATATAGAAAAGAGTTATGGAAGGAGCCGACCTTGATATAAAAATCAAAGAATGATGTAAACTTAATTAATACATTACCATTTAACTTTAAGTAAGGTTTCAAAGTTGTGTGAGAGCATTCGATAATGTGTTGTTAGTAGATGTTTTGTAGATGCTAATTAGTGCCATATGGGCATTATGGGTACTGTGTCATTATCCATTTTATACAAATTGCTAAAATGTTTTTGGAGGGCTTGCGGCGTGGTGTGATAGAAAAACTAAATAAAAAATAAAATGAATGATTCAATAAAATCACCACCAATTATTTATTTTAAAACATTAAAAAAAATCCCTTTTTATCTTTGAAAGATACTGGATTTGGGAGTATGATCATACACAGAGAAGGGTTGAAACCTGATATATATCCCATTTTACCTTGATATATTCATTCAGTAAATTATTACCTTAAATTGAGTTAATCACTTAATTGTATAAATAATCGGTAAGTTTCAAAATATTTATTTTACCTTTAGAAAAAAAAACAGAGTAAGTTCAGAGTAGCCTATTATGATTTGTAGTGAACGTAAAAAAAAAAAAATCTGTAGTAAAGCAACAATGGGATCCGTAATACGGGAACTAGACAAGAATTTTTTTGGTAATTTATATCCGCACATACATACATACATGCCTACAGAATTAATAGTTCTGCGGAGAATTACAACCCGTGAAACTAATAGTTTCACAGCATGTGTGTTGGAAAAAAAAAACTCGCTGAACTAATAGTTCTGCGGACATATATGTGCAGATAGCAAAGTATATATGTGCGGATATAAATTACTATTTTTTTTGGTCAATGGAACTAGATAAGATGGTTATACATTATTTTCAGGATTGTTAGCTTTATGGGCCACAGCCCACTACACGGGGCCATTCATTTGAGGTTGGAACAAAAAACCCATGACCCATATAACGAGCAAAGTCTTGACCAAAAAAAAAAAAGTAAAATGGAAAAACGAAAATGGAGATGCGGGGTATCGATCCCCGTACCTCTCGCATGCTAAGCGAGCGCTCTACCATCTGAGCTACATCCCCTACTTGAAACTTTCTTAGTCGTTATCCCCTACTTGAAACATCGGATAAGATACTTTTAAAAATTTCCCCTTGATGAAAAAATATAGTTATTATATTATTTCATAATTTCTATCTGTATTCTACACTTTTTCTCAATTATTCCCTTCAAATTAATGCTTTTTGAATATTTTTTTTTAGTTTGTCTTTTTTCTATCCAAGTTACGTAAATGTAAATCCACGTGTTTATTCTATCTGGACTAATTTAATTATAGCTTTTTAAATATGTGTTCAATGCATTTTGTCAATGGTAAAACAACAAAATTAGTAGTGCAAATGGAATGACCTCAACAGAACTCATGTTCAGTGATGTCTTAAATGACATAAAGGTGGAGGAGTTGATTTCAGGACACTGTCTGGAGAGTTGCAAGGTAATTACAGAATACCAATTCACCGCATGACTGACATCTAATTGCACATGTGAAGATTGAGTTTCTAGTTTGATTTGGAAAAATGTAGTCAGATTATAGCGCGTTAGCTGAAATGTATTTTTAAAATAATCATATACAACATCAATTTTGATAATTGATAATTAGATAAGCCTTATTATCATTCTGATTATCATTCAGTGATATGATTTCCAAACTACTTTGATCTTTGAAATCAATCTAAAATCTGGCACTTAATTGAAAATTTACGAAAATTGCTCCTCCTATTGACTGCAATATCTTCCTTCAGTTTGTGCACTTGATTTTTTTTTGGCCGAATTGTGCACTTGATTTTGAGTTAGGCCCTTAGCCTTTCTTTTTCATCTTTTTTGTCTTTGTTAGTGTCCTGATTCTTGTCTTTTCACCTTGTTTTTTTTTTTCCTCCTCCTTTTGGGCTTAGGTCCAGTCCTTTGGGAAGAATGAATATATTACACTGTACATATATTTTGATATTAGTCTTGCAATGTTTACAGTTTTTTTTATGAGATTAATTTTTTTGGTATTGAGGTTATCGTTTTTTTTGAACTCTTCTAACTTTTAAGGAATTTTTTATTTGAAGTTTTTAAAGATAAAAGTACTTTTTAATTAAAATATGTTTAAAATTTTTCATGGAAATTAGATATTTTAAAAAAAATGTTTTTAATTACTTATAAAAAAAAGTTTATAAAAAAACCCAAAAAAAAATTGATAACATCTTTCCTTTTAAAAAAAATCTAAATATAACCTAAATATATTTGTCACTTGGTTCAATATCTTTATTTTACTCAAAGTCAAATGAAAATTAAGAGAATTGTTCATCTAAAATAAAAGTGTGTTCTTTTAGAAAAAAGTGTGAAATAATGAAATAAATGTTAATAAATTTTATTTAATATTAATCACAAGATTCACAACTCCAGATTAGTTTTTAAATTAATAATTGTAATTCCATCCATTTTTAAAAAAATCAATGAAGGATAATTGAGGTAAAAAAATAAAAAAAGGAACGGCAAGGCCCCTTTTTGGTTTAATGGCTATTGGGCCCTACAGTCATCATAACTAAGCATCCTATGTAGCCCAGCATCGGTGATAATACTGTTCCACAAATCAGCACACGCACCTTATTTCTACTCATCTAAGATTTGAACGTTTCGCACCGTAGTAAACGGAAATGTAAAGGTCAGGACCAGGATTGAATCTCCTATTGATAAGGAAAAAAAAAGTCTTAATTGCACTTTTGGTCCCCAGTTATTATAATTGCGCGATTTGAGTTTCTCAGTTTTCAATTGAGTGAATCGGGTCCCCCAATTATCACAATTGTTACAATCAAGTCGTTAAATTATTATGGAAGTTAAATTAAATGACAACGAATAACCACTAAGCCTTAGTGATTGCAAGCCTTCAACTAGTAAAATGTAAGCAAGAGCACAAAAATATGGGCATCAATTTTTAAATTTGTTAAGGAAATACATTTTCTCTTTTTATTTTACATATAAAGAATTGAAATCTCAAATATATTGTGGCTTATGAACATTACTTCCGTCCTCATATACATGTTGTTAATTGATTAATAATATCGGGTTTTCAATTGTTTGGACGACTTGAAAGTTGGAGGATGCATGCAAAGAGAAATTCAGCTGTAGTGCATTATTCTTCATTGTTACAACCACCACCCAACGGATATTTAGCAGTCGATACTCGACACTATATTTTACTAGTTTTTAACCGACAGTAAATATGAATTTGTTGAGAAAAAAAAGGTCCACCGCAATCATATGTACAATTTAAAATAAATTAAATAATTCTAGAAAGAATTCTGTAATGTGTGGGATGAGACTCACAAAGAAATGATGATCTTCTTCAATGTGAATAATGAGTAGCAACGTCACTTGGTAGCATTAGCGAAGCCAACGGTTCTCCCTAAGAAAAATAGTAAAAAAATATACTATAATAAATATACGCTTTCCGAAACTGACACAAACAATAAAATAAAGTAGCTACTAGACAGCAGAAGGGGTCATGTGTGTGTGTGTGTGTGGAATTGAAGCAGTTAACACTTACCACTTGACAGTAGTACTAGCATAATGGTCGCTGCTGGATAGTAGTGTTTCACAAAAGAGAAGAGAAATTGAGCATTGTTCTTCTTCTTCTTCTTCTTTTCAAAATATTTCCCTCTATTGAGCCAGGTAGAGGTTAATTGAAGAGACATGGACACTCCTTCAGCTTCAAAGCTACTACTAGTGTTTTTTGTTTTGTTTGTGGGATGTTGTGAATTGATTCACTGCAATGTCACGTACGATAGAAAAGCCCTTCTTATCAATGGCCAAAGGAGAGTCCTAATCTCTGGCTCCATTCACTATCCCAGAAGCACCCCTGAAGTATGTTTCCCATTCTCTTCACTCCTTTGCTATTATTCCATCTTAAGTGTGCATTTCAAGCTGCTGGAGTTCTATAGTTCTTGTTTCAAATGTGTGATTTTTCTGTGACCTTTATATAGATGTGGGAGGATCTAATTCGGAAGGCCAAACACGGAGGTCTTGATGTCATAGACACTTATGTCTTTTGGAATGTCCACGAACCTTCTCCTGGCAATGTAATACTCTGGATCTTCTTCTTGTTTCAAATATACTGTTTTGTTTTTGTTTTTTTTGCTTCTTTGTTATTTTTCTGATTTTGGGTTGCAGTACAATTTTGAAGGACGGTATGATCTAGTGCGGTTCATTAAGACAGTGCAAAAGGTGGGGCTTTATGCCAATCTTCGCATTGGACCTTATGTATGTGCTGAGTGGAACTTTGGGTACATACAGCTTCTTCCATATTTCTATGTGTTTTTTCTTTTCTTTTTTATTTCATGTGCGTAAGCTTATTGTGATTCACAAATGGCATTCTTTAATGGTATAGAGGACTTCCTGTTTGGTTGAAGTATGTTCCTGGCATAAGCTTCAGAACGGATAATGGGCCTTTCAAGGTTGAACTTTAATTTCATTTAGACGGGTTTCTCGCTGTTGAGTGTTGACTCAAGTCTTGAATAATCTGATATCATTGTTTTTAATTTTTTAGGCGGCAATGCAAGGTTTTACCCAGAAAATTGTCCAGAAGATGAAGAGTGAAAAGTTGTTTCAATCTCAGGGTGGTCCAATCATTCTTTCTCAGGTATTATGCAGTTCCTTTGAATGCATGCATAATTGAATAAAATGCTTAAACACCTTGGACTGGATGGAACTCAAGCGCTTTCATAAACTACCAATAAATTACTACTTCAAAGATAGAATCTTAAAACTTTACTTTTATTCTCCACTTCTTTTGTGTTTTCTAGATTGAGAACGAGTATGGACCAGAAAGCAGGGCAATGGGAGCTTCTGGTCATGCATACATAAAGTGGGCTGCAAATATGGCTGTTGGATTGGGAACAGGAGTCCCTTGGGTGATGTGCAAAGAAAATGATGCCCCAGATCCTGTGGTGAGTGAGCCCTCTCATTCTCTCAAGCTCTTTCTTTAGGTTCACCATCATTATATTTTTATTGAGTGTTGAATATGACCCATCACTACAGATAAATTCATGTAATGGTTTTTACTGTGACGATTTCTCTCCAAATAAACCATACAAGCCTAGCATGTGGACTGAGTCTTGGAGTGGCTGGTAAGCCATATACGGTATTATATTACAAGTTGGTCCTGTAACTTCAGATAGGATTGCCTAGTTTCTTTACCATTTTGCTCTTCTGATCTCTAATTTCTATTCATCATGATCATAATAAGGTTTACAGATTTTGGCGGCCCAATTCACCAGCGACCAGTTCAGGATCTAGCATTTGCAGTTGCTCGTTTCATACAAAATGGTGGCTCATATGTGAATTACTACATGGTTGGTCACCTTCTATGAATTACTTCCCAGTTATACAAAAAATAACCTTAAGTGGATAAGGCTCAGCTGTTCTTTTTGTTGTAACAAAACACATATTGTCTTGCTTTAAAATCTAAATTTCACCTTCATGATTAATGACAAATTATAGTACCATGGAGGAACTAACTTTGGACGATCAGCTGGAGGTCCATTCATCACTACAAGCTATGACTATGATGCTCCAATCGATGAATATGGTAAGAAAATCATGCTTATTATGAGAATGAGTATTTCTTGGTTATTTATTTAATTTACTCCATGATTCACTGGGAATCTAATGTATCATAATCCTTCAGTTAAAATATAGATGCATATGACCCTCAAGCCAAGCTTATTGTTGTACTATTTCAGTATCATAAGCCGATTTTGTTTCCACCTGTTTGGCCTTAAAGATAGTTTACTGTTTAGGTTTGATCAGGCAACCAAAATATAGTCATTTGAAGGAGCTACATAAAGCTATCAAGCAATGTGAGCATGCTTTGGTTTCTTCAGACCCTACTGTTACATCATTAGGAGCATTGCAGCAGGTAATTTGTCTCTGATATGAAGCAATTAGCCCTCTTCTAGTTGTGTGCTTGTTTCTGATAAACTAATCTTGTGGTGACTAATTCCCTTTTCTCTCTTTGAGCTTGGTGATTTTCCAGGCTCATGTATTCTCTTCAAGGACTGGAGGATGTGCAGCTTTTCTGGCAAACTATCATGCACAGTCTGCTGCTAGGGTGATGTTCAATAACAGGCCCTATGACTTGCCTGCTTGGTCCATAAGCATCCTTCCTGATTGCAGAACTGACGTATTCAATACTGCAAAAGTAAGAATATTTCATGGGACCTTTTATGCTATGCCGATTAAATATGATTTTGGTTTTCAGTTGGAAAATCGCAGAAGTACGTTTGAACTCAAAATAACTATAGACTCTAGAGTTCTTTTTGGGCAAACTTACTTTTAAAACCAAACACGCTAGGAATTGTTATCCATCAGAATTGATTTAGTATCAAGCCTTGTCCTTTGTATCAAGTAATTGATTGGGTTGTTATGTCTTAATGAAGGTAAGTGTTCAAACTTCATTGGTACAAATGCTTCCTGTCAATTCTTCGTTCTCATGGGAGACCTATGATGAAGATCTATCCTCTCTGGCTGAAAGTTCAAGGATTACAGCTGCTGGACTCTTAGACCAGTTGAACGTTACCAGAGACACCAGTGACTATCTATGGTACATAACCAGGTAAGTTGTTATCTCCTAGATTTTCAAACAGCCATCAAATGAATTAAAACTTTTTTGAACTGTTGGCTTGATAACAAAGCAGTAAATCCTCAGTGCCTATGGTAACAGTGTGCAGATTCAAGCAGAAGAAACTTGCTTGTTTTTGTTTCCAAGAAGTTCCTGAACTTGACCATTTTTTACATCTTTCAGATTATATTCTTTGTCAGATAGATTCTGTTATCCTATTTAAATGTTTTCTGGTTGGCATGCTTGCAGCGTTGACATAAGTTCATCAGAGTCATTTCTTCGAGGAGGACACAAGCCCAGCATTAATGTGCAGTCTGCAGGACATGCCGTCCACGTGTTTGTTAATGGGCAACTTTCAGGTATGCAGACATGCAGTTAAACACGGTAGTTCATTTGTTTTGCAATTTGATTATGAGTTAAGTGCAGGTGAACTATTTCTTTTCCAGGGTCGGCTTTTGGGACAAGGAAACAGAGAAGTTGCACTTTTGATGGGCCAATCAACCTACATGTCGGAACAAATAAAATTGCACTTCTCAGCGTGACTGTTGGATTACCAGTTAGTACTTAACACCTTGCTTTTAAATCCAACTTGAACTTGACACTGCTTCAAGTGTTTCAGTTTGCTTGGCAGACAATTTGCTAGTCATTGATTGATTTTGCCTTTTCCCTTTTCTGTTTTTTCATCGGAAGAACGTTGGCCGGCATTATGAAACATGGAAGACAGGGATCACAGGTCCAGTATTGCTCCATGGTCTTGACCATGGACAGAAAGATTTGTCGTGGAATAAATGGGCATATCAGGTCTGATGCACACAAATCTAATTTGTGTATTCATAAACTTCAATCCAATGTGAACAGAAAATGTTTTCTAAATCACGGTGTGATCTTGAACAGGTTGGCCTAAAAGGAGAGGTTATGAATTTGGTGTCTAACAATGGGGTCTCATCTGTTGATTGGGTCCAAGAGTCACTAGCTACCCAAAGCCGGTCAGAATTGAAATGGCACAAGGTAAGAAAAGTTACTACTGGCTTATAACAGTCTTCAACCAGAAGCTTACCACCATTAACTTCAAACTTCAAAACTTCAGGCTTATTTTAACGCACCTGAGGGAAACGAACCATTGGCTTTGGACCTGGGAAGTATGGGTAAGGGCCAAGTATGGATCAATGGGCAGAGCATAGGAAGATATTGGATGGCTTATGCAAAGGGTGACTGTAATTCTTGCAGCTATTCTGGGACATTCCGACCTGTAAAGTGCCAACTTGGTTGTGGACAACCCACTCAACGATGGTACTGTTTCTCTTTAACCTCACTTCTTTATGTCTTGAGGAAAGTGTTGCTGTCAGGGTCGTTGAACTTGTGCAGTTTGTCAGATCAATGTCACGTGCAGAGTGATGATAAAATAAAAACAGTGCGCAGAGAGAGAGAGAGAGGGGGGGGGGGTGGTGGATTTATTTTGTAGTACTATTTATTTACCTTTGGTTGTGCCAGTGTCATTACTCTCTAGATATATATGAGTAATGATAATGACACCACCTTGTTGGTACAATGTGCCAGATCCAAGAGGCCAGTGATGGTAGAATAGGCAAATTTACCTTGTTTCTATTTGAAATTTCGCAGGTATCACGTTCCCAGGTCCTGGCTAAAGCCAACAAAGAACCTGATAGTAGTGTTTGAAGAACTAGGCGGAAATCCTTGGAAAATATCTATGGTAAAGAGAACGGTACATACTGCAGCAGTCCGTGAGTAGTGGAAGCCACAATTCAGAGAACTAAAGAACCTGAAGATGAAATTGTATGTTCGTTCACTTGTGAATTTCTCTGGCTTCCGTTGGCATTGCTTGAAACGAGGGAAGATTTGAAGCAATAGGCTATCATCCTAACTTGGAATAAGTCAGATTCAGTTTGTACGTGGCTTGGTTCTACCGTTCAAGGAGGAGGGTAGTTAGGTGTGTTATCCCGAATTATGTGGTCTCCCCCTCTTCTCGATCTTGCATCAAAATGGTCAAATGGCCAACCGTCACTTGTACGAAAGATGTAAGCCAAGATGATTTGTAATTTATTCTTTTCGTCGGAAGAGAGATAATTACAATCATAAGACGGGTGCCTTCTTTCATTTTTTCTTTCTAATAATTTGTCTGTGTCTGTGGTTGCCATTTAATCGTCAAAATATCATTAGTTTCAATCACTTGATTCAGGCTGAGCGGTTTAAACGTGATCCTCACATTGTTCACTCCCCTAACCCGAATTTTCGAGACTTAAGCAGCATGCTTGGCTACTGCCTTGCCTTGCAGCTCCCAATCGTTAGTACCCGCCCTCATGTCCACTAATCTGCCTTTCATTCAGGAACATGATCATTGCAACCCAACTTAAATGTTGGATTTGGATTTGGTGCAGTTCCTGCAGTCGTGACTGTCGATTTTGATCGGACGGATGAGAATAATCCGAGTTTAAAATCTAAATAAAACCGAGGATAAATCGTGAGTCGACCGATCTTGATCCGACGGTTATTATTGCACTGACTGCACGGAATTGCCAACTGCAGACAATCCGGGTCCCTGTTCCTGGTGCTTGGTAAGTTTTAAATGTTATAGCTGTCACCCCAACGTAATAATCTAGACTAGATATGATGTGTGATTTATTCTCTTAAGTTAACAAGTACACGATCCATCATCCATCCAAGGAAACAATCCTGAGTGAAGAATAAATCATTCTGACGTTAAAATTTTCCACACAACCATATCATGTTAAACTTTTATATTTATTTTCTCTTCATAAATATCAGAGAGATAAAACCCTGTCAAAATTTATGAAGAGAGATACAAACCAAAAACAACTCATTCCCATCACGGGCGGATTTTCGGCAGGGGCGAGGTGTTCTTTTCCGTCCAAAAAATGCTAGTAAAATGATTACCCTGCTACTGGTTTTGAGCAAAGAATGGCAGTTCATAATGCCACAGCAATGGTAAGTACATAACGCAGAGAGCTAAATATTTTCATAAATGCTATGTTATTGCTAAGTTTCCTTAGCAATAAAGTGTTTTTAAGTACTACAGTGCAACGATCTTATTCAAGTATTCACCCATGTTACACAGATTCCAAACCACACTGAAATCATGCAAACTGAATCAAAAATAGTAAAATGCAAACCGACTCGAAATAGATAATCTTTTATTCATATGACACTTCAAGCAGCAGCAGTTGCATGCTTGGATATTGTCAGTTGCAGCTCCTCCTTCTTGGCACCAACAACCTTGTCCACTAGTTTGCCTTCTTTCAAGAACAGGAAGGTTGGCATAGCTTCAATACCCCACTCCTCAGAAACAGTCTGAAGAAATCAAGGTGATTGCAGAACTCTTAGTTAAAGAATTAAAGAAATAGACCTCAAAACGCTTTAAGATTAAAAACATCAATAATGTCATGTGGTAGATTCAGATATGCTCACCTTCAGTTCATCCACATCAACCTTAAGGAAGGTGACATCCGGCAGCTTTTTAGCAATCTCTGCTAGAATTGGGGCAATGAAACGGCATGGGCCACACCAAGAAGCAGTAAAATCAACTACAATCTATCAATTGAATTCCTTTCAGTACTTTGAACTTGTTTGAAATTGAGGGGTGAAAAAATCAACAATCTTAGAGAATTATAAATCATGCTAAAAATGTCACGATCTTCAATAACAGTCTAAAACACAAAAAACCAGGCAGCTAAAAATTTTAAGAACAAAGGTGTAACATATTGTTAATTGAAGATTTTGAGTGTCAAAGTAAATACTGTAACTTCAGGTTAGATTACCATGTAAAAAAAAAGGATTAATTATACTTTTAGTTCTTCTATTATGATAAAAGAAGAACTAATTATGTCGAATGTGCAATTTTTGTCTCCCAATAATTTTTAGCTCAAATTTAATCCCCATTCCTTAAGATTGCTACAATCAAATGCTTTTGTCAGTTTTCTCCCACCTAAAACCTTACACCCTTATTTTCTACTCAAAATCTCCACAAACTAAATTGATTAAACCATTTTAACATTATTTTGCTCAAAACCCACCAATCAAACTATCAAATTCATCCGAAATTAGAAAACTTCAAATCCTCGCCCTCTTTGAAACCCTAACTTCATTTCCTACAAAATGCTTAAAATTTCTATCAAATCTCCAATCTATGAACTGTTCAACTAATTTCATATCCCAATCCATTTTATGCTCCCGATTATTTGAGTAGAAAATGAGGATTTAAGAGGTTTTGTGGAGAGGAAAAAAGGACAGAAAGACCAAACTTCATTGGAAGATCAAATCCATGCATATTATCAATAGTAGAGGAACCAAGAATGCAATTAAGCCTAAAAAGAGTCACTTACAAAGGTTGCAATTAGGTCACAAAACTAATATGTAGCGAAATGTAATAAGATTTTAGAAAGCGACTCATGCATAGGACTAGTAGAGGACCAAAGGGGCTGCTGTGCAAAGGTAGATAAGTGAAGTAATGCTAGACAACTGAAGGAGAGAGAAAATGTGAGGAAAGGGACGATGATGTTCATGCTACTATGTTCAACCAACCAGCATGAAAAGCATAACTTTGAAAAAATATGAAAAGCATGCACCATCTAAATTACCAAGAAGAAATAATAAGTAGCAGTCTAGCACTTTTCCCCCAATTTTTTTTTACCCGTATTGAGAAAGCAATAAAACTACTACACGCTTAACTTTGAAAAAATTGACAACACAGCTTAGCATCATAATTTAAGAGATATAAACCCCTCAATGGTACCTAAGACTAAGAACACAACAGACAGACCCCATCCAGATGCAAAATTAACAAATCAAAACGGATGTGTACAGAAGAATCTAGAGATCAGACGCAATCGCCCTTTGGAAGGCAAGGCACGACAAAGGAAATTGAAAACCCTAGTACGATGATCCTTTTGCAATCAACACCCTACAAAACAGAAAAGAAACGAAAGAGCAAATTACCAGTTTCTTGGACTCATTCCCCTTCTGCATCAGTTCGTTCCACGCCTCCACGCTGTGGACACCGATCACTTGTCCCTCTTCCGCCATTCTCCTCTTTCTCACTCGACCACCGACGATTGCGCTTTGCCTTCAAATCCTTTTCGCTTTGCTTTAGCTTTGAACCCGAAAGGGATGCCCCCCTCCGTCTTATATAAGATCGAATCACACTAACAAAAAAACAAACAAACATAAAAAAATAAAGAGTAAACAGTCACTTTAGTACTTGAGAGTGTTAAGTGGTGTCATTTTTATCTCTGATAAATGCGAATTAGTCACTTGAATTCCTATTTCCTACCATTAGAAAAGTAATTATTTTCAGTGACCAAAATGATAGTTAAATAATCACTTTTAGGGACCAAAATAACATTAAGTAATTACTTTCAAGGACTAAAATAACTAACTACAAACTGTTGATGACCTTTTTATAATTTTTTATTTGTCAGAGATCAAAGTGACATTACCTGACACTCTTAGGGATCAAAGTAACAATTTATTCAAAAATAAAAAACACCGTGGCTGGTTTTTTTTTGTATTAAATAAAATAAAATAAAATATGTTACACGCGTTGTCCACATTTACGTCACGCATTGCCTGCCACATGTCAATGCTGGTAATGAGGTCGTGATTCATCATCACCCATGACATAACAAGAAGTCAAGAAGAAAGCCGCGTCAAGTGGGAACGGTGTGAACGCAAATCAAATGTGAGTGAGACAGGGTGAGACTCTATGCTTATGGTGCACAATTTTAATTCGATTATTATTATGTGATCTTTTTTTTTTTTGGTCGATGATTGATTAAAATTTTTTTTGGCCAACTTCGATGATTGATTGATAAGTGGTCAAACGGTCGGCCGGAGATTTTCTTTAGAAGTTTGGGCCAAATTATTTGGGCCCAAGAGGAAAGATTAGGGCTTGATATCTCTCTGGCCCATTAAAAGAGAAACCCAAATGCAAGTAATGATCCAGTATTCCCACGTGGAATATCCAGAACCACGAAGCCGGTTTCTTGTGTCGTTCTGCTGCTTAATCCTGATTATTATTCATCTCATCCACAAACTGTAGTGTAGCATGGATTGTTGAGCTTAAAACCACCACCAGATTTTCCAAAATCTCCCATCTACTCACTCACTCATTCATTTTCAGTGGCGTAGGCGTCGCAAAATAATACGAGAGATCAGTGGAGAGCGAGTGATGGGCAGTGGAGTGGTAAGTAAGTGACTGTGTGCTAAGTGGAAGCGGTATTCACCACACAACACAACTTACCTCTTGTCTCTCTGTCTGATTAATTTTTCCAATTTTTCTCTTTCTCTCACTCTCACTCTATTCTAGATTTTCGTATTGGAAATGGCATTCCCTCTTGCACAACTCATCCCTCCACCTCCATCTCCGTCTCTACCTCACAACCTCACTTCGTTCTCCTTAAACCCTAAATCCCCAACCTCAGCAGCACCGCAGCACCTTCATCTTCATGTTCTCCACCACCACCGCTGCCGGCGGAAGGCGAGCTCCCTCCTCCGCTGCTCGGCGTCGTCATTCTCGGAGAAGCACCACACGAACTCCCCCAAGTCAGACGACGCGGTGGAGCTCCCGCTGTTCCCGCTCCCGTTGGTGCTGTTTCCCGGCGCCATCCTCCCTCTCCAGATCTTCGAGTTCCGTTACCGCATCATGATGCACACTCTCCTCCACACCGATCTCCGCTTCGGCGTCATCTACACCGACGCCGTCACCGGTAGCGCCGATGTAGGGTGCGTCGGGGAAGTCATCAAGCACGAGCGCCTCGTCGACGACCGCTTCTTCCTAATCTGCAAGGGGCAGGAGAGGTTCCGCGTGAACAACATCGTGCGCACAAAGCCCTACCTGGTGGCTCGGGTGACGTGGCTGGAGGACAGGCCTTCTCCCTCCGCTGCTGACGTGGATCTCGATGGACTCGCTGGCGAGGTGGAGACCTACATGAAGGACGTTATTCGGTTGTCGAATCGGTTGGGCGGGAAACCGGAGAAGGAGGTTGGGGATTTGAGGAGGAACCTGTTCCCCACGCCGTTCTCCTTCTTCGTTGGGAGCACCTTCGAGGGCGCGCCCAGGGAGCAACAGGCTCTGCTCGAATTGGAGGACACCGCCGCCAGATTGATGAGGGAGAAGGAAACCCTCAGGAATACCCTCAATTACCTCTCTGCTGCCTCTGCTGTCAAAGACGTCTTTCCTTCTTCCTCTTCTTCCTCTTCTTCTCCTCCTCCTTCTTGATGATGATGATGATGGATTGGGTGTGGCGCAAACCAAAGGTATCGTTCGTTGCTTGTAACTTCGTTGCAGTGGCAATGGCACCAATATAATGCGAATAGTTGTACATTCTTTTCTTCATGTGTACTTTTCGTATGCTTAATCTGGTCTTCTGGTCATTTCATTTTGTGGTTCACCTTTATATACAATGAAGAAGATACTTGATAGTAGTAGATACGATTTGCCATAACAGGTTACGGGTGATGATTCTCTTGCTTTGTTTTCCCTGAATCCTTTTAGAACATTTGCTCAGGCTAAAACATGTTATTGCTTTTGCACCTTTAAATTGGCGTGACCCGGCACAGTAACTGCCTAGCAGTTATTATTCTCAACAAATATTTGAGTTTAGTCAGTCTTGTGTGGAGCATACTTTATACGGTTTCTAAGCCTCAAAACCAAACAAGTGAGAAACATAAGCGCCTAATTTTAAACACTTTTTAGCAGTTATACTTGTATCAGACTTCGTAGATTATTTCTGCGTTATACTTGTATCAGACTTTGAAGATTATTTCTGCAACTTATTGTGTGTGTTTTGATCACCAAAGTATCTAATTAAGTGAAATCAATTTAGCAATTGTACTGGCTAATTGGATTCTATTTTCCACCTTAACTAATTTTAAATCAGCTTGCTGAAAACAGTGGTTCTGTTTGACATTGATAGTCAACCGCATATTTTGCTTTTAGAACAGCTCCAACATTGAGATTTCCTTTGCTCAGTCCTATGTTGCTGTTGTTCATAGACAGTAAATGATATTAAGACCTAATACTTATTAATAATGACCTCGTTAAATTACTTGTGAGTGCTAATTTGCTTTGGCTATGCCAAATTTATTTGGATTTTGCAGTTTTGCAGGTATTGGAATATTGAGACAATTTTTAGTTTAAAGATTGAATGTGGAAATTATTCGTTTCAGTTTGAAGGATAGTGTCACAACCCATTTTTACTTGTAAAATTAGAAATATGTTGGGTTGTAAAAATTCAATTTGTATATTATAGGTGAATAAGACTTATCCATGGATTATTTTTTTTATCTTTTGCTTTCCTCAAATGATTCTCTACCTACCTTGTAAATTTTACCAGTTCTAATAGATTTTATTGAAGCCTCATTAGGATTTTACAATAGTCAATAACGAGTCAGCAGTGATACTCGAAAGGAAATAGTAATTAGTAACTCATCCTTCTTAAAAGAACAGACCATCTATAAACATAGCTCATGGTAGTCTATATTTTGAAGGAAAGCATGCCAAAATATCAGTGCCTGAACCGTATATAAAAGATATACCAGGCAAGGTTATCTAAATGATTAAATCCATGACTACGAGAACTCCTTTAACATCATTTCTCCTATTTCTTAATTCTTATATCTAAATCCATAAGGTCCGGTATGTCTTGCACTGCAATGGTTACCGATTCAACCATATTCCGGACTGTAGATTCAGTATCTACATATTGAAAAACAAAAACAACACAGTACAATTCCACGGGATGAGATCCTATCCGATTCCACACTCCAATTTAAAGGATTCGTAGCAACTAAAAATTGCTGCTGCAAATTTAACGTTACAAGTACAAACAAAAAGGTGAATTCAGTCTTTCTAATCAATTTTTTTTTTATTCTACATCGAGGAGTATTCCACTGTCTCTATACTTAAGGCTCGAATTCGAGACTTTAGTTAAGGGACGAGAGACCTTAACCACTCACGCCAACCTCAGTTGGTAAAAGAAACAAAACCAAATACTCACAACAGTAACAATAAAACACCTTGGAGCTATTATCTCAACGATCTAATTCCCCTTCACAGATGATTCAAATATTTAGGGGAAGAATCGGACGAAAGTGAAAGCTTCCTACGGAACATCCATTCAAAACCAAAAGTGTCACTTAACCGTCTATTGACATTGGTTAGGTTTAGTCAAGTTGCCTTTGCATTTCCAATCACTGGTCCCAGGGCAACCAAGGGAAACTACCTTGCCCTATATTCCAATCTCAAACCGCACACACATTGAGTGAGTGTATGCACTAGCCGGATCAATTTACATAATTAGCAACGCAGAGGACCGTGGAGTTTGTCCTTCCCAATTCCCATTAACCATGTGACCCTTTTTTCATAATTCACAATATAACCACTCAATAGTTAAGTTCATCTTGACATCCATCCAACTTGATCATTATCTAAGTAATATACTGCTGGATTTCAATTCTATTTTTTTCCCCCAATTTCATTACCACTTCAGTGTACCCCAGTTTGAGTTTGGGTCATATCATAAAACTTATTACAATCCATCAAAGCTATCGTGTGAAAGGAAATTGAGAGTCAAAACAAAAGGTAGAAGAGCGTGATTTAATTGGAATTAAATTTTAGTGTTACGAGCTATTATACTAGCTGTAAAATTTGACTATCAACAGTTCAACACATAGCGCAAGACCATCAACAATCTGTTACCGTTCTGGATTAATTTCTGGTTGTATATAGGCTAGCAGTAACATAAACAGTATTTTCTGTTGATTACGGGAATATGAAAAGGGCCCAAGAGGCATTGAAGCAAGAACCTTTGATATATATTTTTTAAATATTTTTGAGACAGGATTTACATGTTGCAGCTACATTTGTTCATTGTTGATTTTGGTTGTTTTTCGTGATAAAATGCTCATTCCTACAGAAAAATAGCATAATGTTTGCATGGAATTTTTTTTTGGTCTTCTGTTTGCGTGAATTTTTAGTTGTAAAAAAAAAATTGTATTACTCTGTTTTGTTCTCCTTTTTTTTTTACTTCTCTTATGATTTCTGGTTTCCCCTCTTTCTTCACACATTAGAATTTGGTATAATTCATTTTCATTGCAGGCTAAATAGCACAATTCTTGTCAAGAAATGAAGGAAATACTTGTGTGTTGGCAAAGATTTCTGCATTGTTAGCCTTATTGATTGATTTCTTCAATAACGTTATTTAGTGAAGGTGAAGAAATTTTGCTTTACAGTATGTAAGCTAACTTGAAGACAGACCAGGGTCTAATGGAGAAAGTTATTACGAGAATTGTCTTCATGAGACACATTACACAATCGGGGAGTAATACATACATACATACCAAAACATAGATGTATTCTCTCTGGTATTTACATTCGGATTGTTCTATCATTCCCTAACCTATCAATATCCCCATATGGCCATATTATAGCAGATATAATTTGTTTCCTTTCGTTCCCTATGACTCAGTAATACAAACAGAATACATATAAGAATGACTTGACAATACAAATGGGTGACCTAAAGATAAATCCTCAGTGAGATCCCCAACCTTTTGTCTGATGAAAAGCTCATTGAGATCCCCAACCTCTTGTCGAGTCTTCCTTCTCAAATGTGTTTGTTTTCGTCCCATTTGAAATTCTCTGCAAGTATATAGATAATTAATAACAACAACAATAACCAAGCCTTGTTCCACTACGTGGGAATAATCAGCAAGCATAAATAAATAAAAACTACAGCCAACATGGTGATCAACTTAAAATTGTTGTTGTGAAAACTCATGAATAAATAAATAGACTTAATTATATGTGGCACCATCCCGTTTACTTACGAAGAGTATTGATAGGAGGTAACTCATACAAACCTTAAGACATTGGCCCCTTCTTGTATCACAAACAGGATAATCTTGGGGACAACAGTGGCGTTTGTCTTTACAACATACAGCAGAAGTCAAACCACAACATTTCCACTTAAAGCATATTCCAAGAAGGCTCCTGGCACAACAACATGTTTCCCCTCCAGAACAGTAAGTAAAAAGATTGCATTTTGTAGGACCTGGGTGAGGTGGAGTAGGAGGATTAGGGCTGGTCTTGGTTGGATATGAAGCTAACATATTGATTCCACATAGCCCTTCAGAATCGCCAGTGTTTCGGAGCATGTGCATGTGACCATTCATTCCCCAATTTTTCCCCCAAGAATTCTTTACAATCCAATAGTCTACTCCATTTTCTGAACCATATCCTACAATCAATACTGCATGATCCAACGAAGTTGAACATGGCCCGTTGAAGATACCCTATGCAGAAATAAATAAATTCATATTATTGCAATCGTTAATTGGCAAACCTATATATTGACCACTATGCCTAACCTTTGAGTATAACTGAAAAGCCCTTTCACTACCACATATGCCAACGCTTACAGGTTGGTCTGCAACAGCCTTTAGTAGTCTTTTCTCATCATTTCGAGGCACATCAATATAACCATCAATTGTAACAACACGCCTTCTTAACTGTAGAAATGAATAAACAGAAAGGAAAGAAAATGAACAGAATATCATATACAAACATTTTGACAACAGATTACAAAACATAATCAACAATCTGTCGGGAAAGTTGAAAAAAATAAGCAAATACCTTGTCCTTATTGCAAAGCCTTTGACGACCTTGATATGGATAATCTTCCTCGGTGTCAATCCCATTGTTGTCAATGACAAATTGGTACGCATAGTCCATGAGTCCACCTTCACAACCACTGTTGTAGGTTGTATCACAATCTACTAGTTCTTGTTCAGAGAGACTTACAAGAGACCCTGTGACAATCTTGTTTATACCTTCAATAGCGCCCGTAGTTGCAAACGACCAACAAGCACCTACATAATATACATAATTGAATTATGTCACATATTCATATACATATATATTTACTATCTACCATGTAACCTCCTTGCAAAATTGTAGAATCAGCTAACCAAACTACACTAGTTTGTCACATTAGAGGCAAAAATAAATGCTCCCTTTGTCTCTCGCTAGTATTCAACATTCATTTATTCATTTATGCATATAGACTATAGTATGAGTACCTGTAACTCAACAACAACCCAATGAAATCTCTACAATAAATTGATAGCATGAGACACACACAAATCCATCCCAATTCGCATGACCCCGGCTCACACACTAAGTGCATGTTTGAATTTACTTTTGTGAGAGGTAAAAAGTGATTCCAAAGACCTAAAATTGATTTTGATATATTTGGGTGGTTTCGAGTAGAACTGATTTTGACTCTAGAATGAATATTAGAGATTTAGAGTTTTTGCCTCTAAATATGATTTTTAGTGTCAAATTTATCGTTCAACTCACTTTAATGTTTGGACAAAAAAGAACTCACTTTTATGTGAATGTATCCAAACATAAATCATTTTACATTTAATTCACTTTTAATCAAAACCAATTATTCAAAATTAATTTTTGTTATCGCGGAACCAAACACTAAAATGCTGTCTAATTAACATTCAAGTTAGAACTTCTAGAATAACAAATGCAAAACTGCACAAACTTTTCCCTCTTTTTTCCAATTTGATGTCAGTATTGTAAAAGGCAAATGCTAAAACTGATCATTTTTTGAATTCAGGAATTAAGTATCAAGATTCAAGAAAGAGATATTAATCGATATTTAGGAAGTAAAATTACTTTAAAAAAAACAGTGTGGGGGTAAATAGTAGATGGCAAGTAAGTACCACAACTTCCTTGGTCTTTGACGGGAGTAACAGCGCCGGTGTTTCTCCAATCAATCTCAGAAGGAACGTCTAGGTGGCGGTCGTTGGGTTGTTGATCCTGGAAACGGTTGAATCTAAGGAAGGAAGAATGAGGGGGCAGGCCCAGACGAGAGGCCTTGAATTCATGGTGGGTGAGATCGGCAAAAGCGTTGAGGGAGAGGGTGTAACTAGAATTTCTTCCCCTTTGGTTGTGTCGGGCGACAAAATCATAGTTGTCCTCGAACACTTTGGACCTGTACCGTTTCTCTTCCTCCGAAGAGTATGCTTTTCCATGTTCTTTGCACCAGTTTTCGAAGAGTTCGGAGGTGTCAAAGGTAGAGGCCAAAGACAAGAGAGCGAAAAGGAGAATCAGAGGCAGCAATTGTAAAAAGAAACGCAAACAACTCATGGTTTTGTATTGTTTTGTGTAAAAACCAAACCGAGTTCGGATTCCTTAAAATTAGAGATGACCAAGCTTGAGCTACCTGCCTTTTTTTCTAGATGTGGTTGGTTCTGCATACACGAAGTATGACCGATGAAAATCAATTACTCTAGCAAGTTCCAACGAAGTATGTCCCCATTTTTATGAATTTATTTTATACAAATAATAAAACATCAAAGAGTCTAGAAAATCATGAAGAAAAGAAGAAGAAAAAAGAAAACGGCAGTTTTATTTCAAAATGTTGAGGAATTAATTTTTAAAGCATGAATGAATTAGCATGACAATGTAATAAAAAAAAAAAACATGAAGTAGTTTTTATTGTTTTGTTCAATAAAAAAGTCAACAATGTAATTAAAAAAAATTAACTTAAAAAATCAGTTTTTTTTATTACAGCAACATAAAAAAGTAGTTGAAACATTTAGAAATTACAAGTAACAATATACTTTCATTTATCCAATCCAATTACTTAATAAAATGAATTTTGTAAAGTTGGAAAGAATGATTCGAGATGAGAAGACTTATTATTTATTTATAATATAATTACAAGATATCATATAAATGTATTTATTGAAAATAAAATGGCTTTAATATAAATTTGGTCCCTCTAAAAATTCGAGTTTTGAATTTAGTCCTTACATTTAAAGTCAACGGTTTTTAGTCCTTCTAAATTTCAAGTTTTGAATTTAGTCACTCTTTTGCGTTGACCAGTGCTATGTCACCCTAAAATGTTAACGTGGCACATTGTCCTGTCCACGTCATTTGACACGTCATTTATTTATAGAGACTAAAATCAAAACATATAATTTTTACAGGGACTAACTTAAAAATTAGTCCCTCCTCCTCCCCCTCCACCACCAACACCACTGCCGCCACCACCCCACCAACCGCCGCCGCCGCCGCCGCCATCACAAAAGACATATTTGTAGGGACTGGATTCAAAATATTCATATATTTGTAGGGACTGGATCCAAAACATTTATATATTTGTGGGGACTATATCTAAAACATAACATATTTGTAGGGACTAGATCCAAAACATTAATATATTTATAGGGACTGGATCCAAAACATTCATATATAATAATTCAGACATCCAATGATCCATTGTTGTAATCGACAATTTGTGCAGTATGATGAACAAAGAACCCAATTTGAAAATGGCAATGTGGAAAGGGGTGGTGTTGGAGGAGGAGAAATCCATGTGCATTGGGAACGATGGGTCTTTTGTGGGAATCGTGAGGCTTGCGGATCCAAGTTCGGGGAGGGGGAGGGGGAGGTGGTGGTGGTGGAGGAGGAGGAGGAGGAGGCGGGGGGAGAAGGAGGGGTGGTGGTAGACGTCCCTGTTAAAGTAGAGAAAGAAAAGGCACGTTCCAATGTGAGTGAGAGACAGTGCAGGAGAGAGAGCGAGAGAGTGCAGGAGGAGAGAGAGGGGGTGGTGGAGGAAGGACTAATTTTTAAGTTAGCCTCTGTAAAAATTATATATTTTGATTTTAGTCCTTATAAATAAACAAGCAAGTCAAGTCATGACATGTCAAATGACGTGAATAGGGCAACGTGCCACATCAGCATTTTAGGGTGACATGACACTAGTTAACGCAAAAAATGGACTAAATTCAAAACTTGAAATTTGAAAGGACTAAAAACCGTTGACTTTAAATGTAGGGATTAAATTCAAAACTCAAATTTTTAAAGGAACCAAATTCATATTAAAGCCAAATAAAATTTATTAAATATTTTAGAAGTATAGCCCATATTAGCAACTTATTCCTCTGTATACCATGCTTCCATTAAACATTGGCTTACATTAAGAGGAATTAATTATTGTGGGTCGCAGAACTCATTATTGCGCTTCATTCAAGTTAGAAATATTGATAGGCTCCCCAGCCCAAAACTTAATAATGATAATAAAATAAAACAAAAATACAAAATCATAAAATGATTGTAAAATTGATAAAATCCAGACACAGCTGTTGTACACAAAGGAGATCAAAGTCACTTGGACACTAAAATTATCTTCAATCTTTCATTCACATACAGTAACCAAAAGATGCAGATGCATCTTACATCAAATATCATAGCATGATAATATATATCCTTAGTTTTGGGTCTTTTGGTTGATCAACCTCACAATGGATTGAAAATAATCTAATCTAAAGAAAATTATGATAGTTTTGTCTGCCCAACCTCAATGGATTGAAAATAATCTAAATTAGGGAACATCATGACAGATGACATAAACCACAGATTATAGATCAACTACCACAGACAAGAACGATTATCTCAATCCAGTACCGATTGCATTTTTCACCACGGCCACTCACGGATTACTCATGCCTCACAAAAGTGCAGAAAGACCAAAAAGATCGAGATAGCTTGCCAACAAATAATTTATAGATGAACCGGCATTCAAAAAGCTTTACACCTATGATCAAACCATACACCAATCCAAAATCTGGCAATAAAGGTTTAAGTTAAATGTGCTTCATTCCCCAATTGATCGTGGATATTTGACTGTTCTATCAACTTTTGAGAAAATCCTTCAACGAAAAAGGTGGAGGCCCATCCTGCAAGGAGCAATGAAAGAATCAGTTTGAACTCTTGTCTCTTGGTAATTTGTGTATAATATAGTAGTTATATCTCCTATCAGAATGTCAAATCTTAAATTACATAAGCTATGCCCATTACCTTGCCAGCCTCTTGACTTAAGCATTGTCTGACTGCTGTAGCCTGCTGTATTAGCCTCTCCATTGCTGTGTAACTGGGAAGTTTCAAGTGTGCTGGCATTTGCCACCATCAACCGGGGAAAAAAAATCATATATTTAACAGGGGTATAAATAAGTATGAAAATTTACAACGAAATATTTCAAACATAAGGAAATGTGCCATAATCAAGTTAACCAACCAAGAATTGCTCGATTCAAACTCTCTGCAACCTGTTGCCGATATTCTAAGCTAAGAAGATGAAACATTGGGGATTTTTCTGGCTCCTTGTAAGCGAGAAGAGCCATGAAGTCCTGTAACATTGGCAGCTTAATATTTATTCAATCTTAAGCACATACAAGGCTACAAGCACACTTAACACACACATATATCACCAAAAAAAAAAACTATGCAAAACGTAAACATACTTCAAGCTTCTCTATATATTTATGCTCCTTTCCGAAAGGGCTCAACTTGGTCTGAGCAAACTCCAAAGCTTCTGTGCTGCCAATAAAAGGAGATTATATGAAAGATGAAGTTTACGACATGTTCTCATGGAGATAAAATTAATCTCCGCTCACCAGTTCCTAGAGCAGACAAGCTCAACAAAATGAAGGCTTAGAAGATCAAACTGCAAATCCTTGTTGTTCTCTAAAATATCCTGCGCCAGCTGTTCAGTAAGCTCAATAGCCTTAAGTGCATTTCCCTCTAGTGCAAAGTGAACGATTCCTGAAGGCAAATGGAATTTAACATCAAGTACTTCTTTACTACTTGAGTGACATAGGCTCCAATAAAAAGACTATTTAACTTCAAAGGTGTCAGGCAGGGGCATATCCCAGCACCCTCTGCCCACAGACAGCAGGGGAGGAAATATAAAAAAGCCAAGAGAAGCCCAGTTGATATCTTAACATAGTAAAAATAGATCCACAAGGACAAGGTATAATCACAAATCAGAATTCAAATGTGTTCAAGACAAGCATCAGTTGTCATTCCAAAGAGCAGCAGATGTCTCAAGTAGTTTTACAGCAACCAATGGTTTGGTATCCTTCTATCAGGGTTAACTGTGCATTTGTGGATGACGCAAGATTCTCCAAGAGTGGGTTATGAATGAACACTTGATATACACTAAACTTCCCAGGCTGAGCAAGCAAATAACATAAGATCAGGAAGCAAGCAAAATTCTGGATTCTTGAGTCAAGAATTAACCTACTACATTAAAAGATAACAACAAACCTACTTTTTCTTTTTTCCATATCCTCCAAATAATCTGCCGGCTGCTTCATTCCAGTGCAAGCAATGAATGACTCCACTGATTCTTTGTAGCAATTGTGTATGAGATATGACAGAACAATATTGTGAATGTCGTTATCGCTTATAGCCTGTAAATTCAAGTCGCCAAAGAAAAGAATGGAACTCAGTCACATTAATTACAGCAAGAGAATTAATTGAAGCAGGAAATCAGTAATTGTCCATAGAAACCCAATAGAGTATACTAAACGGGTTCAATCTAAGCACAATTAGGTTTTTCTTCTTTTAACCCCCCAAAAAAAAAGGGAAAAAAGTGCAAAAACACCACTACCAAAAACGCAGATTATTTGTTCATGTGAGAGCAAAATTCACTCCTAAGTTCAATTTGTTAGCATCAGAGGTTAGAATATGTCAGAAAGCAATTAATTGAAATATTTGCCGTCACGGCTAGCTCAAGGGTTCCGACTTCCGGAATCAATCGGGATTATAAGGTATGTCTCTGGAACCCTAATTCGGAGTAAGAAAAGGGCAACAGCAACAAAAACAACGAATTATTACTATCCATCAACCGGTCAACTACTCATTGAGAATCTCTACTTCAGTTGAGTCCTCAATCAACACCTACGCTACGCGTTCCAGAAAGAAATAGGACTTCGACAAAAATTGGTTAATAAACCAGAAGAAATTGGAAGGAGCATGCATATGGGATTGGGGATATGACAAATTGATAACGCAATAGCGATACCTTGAAAAACCAGAAGAGAAATTGGGGTCGTGACTCGTGACAGTGGAGTATGGAGAAAAAGAATCGAAAAAAATAGAATAAAAATGAGTAATAAGAAGAAGAAATAGAAACATACGACGTTTTCGTATTGACGAGGATCGAGGTCCATGGTTTGGTTGGTAGGAGAAGCAGAAACGGAAAGGTTGTAGTAATAATCACGATTCAGGAGAGGCGCCGGCAGTTACAGGGTTGCGCTGCGGTGACAACAAAACGATTCGATCCGGTTCCGATTCCAATTCATACCGCCACGCCTCCGCCTCTGTTGTTTTCTGACGAAGTGAACCACGTGCCTCTCAACTCGTCTTCGCTATTCCTGTGCCTGCACGTGAGTGCGGCTACATGGGATTAACACTCTTTCCTCATATGCTTCTCTTTTATTCTCACCTCCACTCTACTCCCGCGGCTGATCCTGTTTCGCCTTGCACGAAGCGGGGGATTCATATTCATTTTCAGGGGTAAATTTATAAACACTCAATTAATAATATATGGATTGATAAAATGTAAATAATGCAATAAAGTGAATTATTAAGTTGTATAAAAAAATTAATTATTAAAGATTTGTTTCTTTAAAACATTTAAAATAAAATGAAACGAAACATTTAATAGATTTTAATTTAATTTCATTCAATATTTTACTATTTTCTTCAAAGTCTTTTTTATTTATGTAAATATTAAAGTATTTAAATAATAAAATAATAAAGTTATGTTGTTTTATTTCATTTCAGTTCACTCTAGTTTATTCCATTTTGTTTCATTTTTCATTTGATATCGCCTTTTATCCTATAATTTTTCTCTACCCTTTCTAATTTTTCAGTTCACTCTGTTCATCGCAATATACATCATGTCTCTCACTTTCTCTACCATTTCTATTTATTTTTTTCTTCCTTTTTTCACTCTACTCTCACATCCAATGTGAAGTATCAAGTATGAGAGAATCCTTATTCATTCAGCAAGCATAAACTTGTCCAGACCTGTGAAAGAATTGCTACTCATCAAGGAAATGCAAACTTGTTTGATTATGAATGTGACAAGTAAGATCGTAATCTATTGTTATACAATCTACTGACGCATCAGGCTCATTTGATCCATAAGTGAAATTGGTGCATTACACACTGATATTGGGTAATTTTTACCCATCCAGTTTGGTGGTGAACTGAATAATTTAGAACAATTGACTTAACTTGTACACACAGAGCCGGTCTCAATAAACTTCTCAAGAAACACTTATGGCAAAAGAAATATTAAAAGAAGCTTGTAATGACTATGAATGAATTTAAAGTGATGCCCAATGAAGCGTGTATAGCTGGCAAAATGGGCTTAGCTCGCCGGGCCGGCCCGAGCCCGCCCGAAAAAACACCGGACTTGGACACACAAATTCAAGCTCGTTTTCAATCTTGGCTTTTTTGGCCCGGCTCGACAAAGCCCGAACTCGTAAAAGCCCGAGCCCGAAGCGGACCACCCGAAAAACATAGGCCAAAGCCCGAGCCCGGACCGAAAAAAGCCCAAAAAATAGAGGGCTCGGACACACAAATTTGAGCCCGTTTTCAATCCGATTTTTTTGGCCCGGCCCGATAAAGCCCGAACCCGATGCGGGCCGGCCCGAGCCCGGCTCGAAAGCCCGAATTGCCACCTTCCAGCGTGACACAGTTTATGGCTTGCACCCTGACACCCCTGCCTATATAAATCACGAAATCCCGCCATTCATAGGGAGTGTTTGTTTGTTTACATTGCAAGGTGCTTTTTAAGGATGTTCTGCATAGTTCTTTTCTTTATTTATACTTCTTAGGGAGTGTTCCTAACCGAGGCTTGGAGGAACCTTGGTCTTTTTTTCTTCTTTCTTTACTAACCAAAACAAAAAAAGACAAGGGGACTACCTAGTAGTGCAGTGAACGTGTACAACAATAATAAATAAGTAAGTGTACAATGCCGATCAATTTTGGTAAACTCGTACCTATGTCCCATTTAGTACTTGTCGTGTCTCCATCGAGTCTAGTTTAACCCTTTTACTATTCTCTGACTCCCACGTCCTTCCATTGAAACACTTGGGATCAATGTTTCTTCCCACATAGGAAGGCTTAATTCTTTGATAATTGTCATGTGCGTAGTTTCAGAACCCCTACACGCCCTTATCTTCAACCGTTTCCTCCCAGTGACACCGGTCCCACCCAATAGTACATGACTATGTATCCAAATCCAAATTAACTATTAAGGCAAAAACAACTTATAAAGACCCATTATCCGAACAACCGCCTTCTCTCACCCACAGCTTTAATTTTCTTTTGCACTTTTTTTTTTCTTATTTATATATATTTTATTCTACATTCATCTCATCCATCACAAAAAATACTCTTTCAGAAAAGGAAAATACCAAAATGGGGAAATTAAGACAGACTTTTGTTTGAGCTTGGCCGTTTGTCACCTGAGCTAGTATGCCAACAGAAGTGCAGGGCCAAGTGTATATAAGAGAATTGAACAGTGAGGCTCACAGGGGACACGATCTGTCTGGTTAATCATGCCAAGTAGCAATGTAACCCCACCTTGGGGCCACGTTTTCAAAACATGTATTTAGTATTTACTCTCATTCCCTTTTGCAACATAAATAGCATCCATCAACCTCATTCCAAAGACCAAAAGCTTATCTTGTAACTCTCCCTCATAATTACAAATATCGTCCACAGCTAGCACACAGTTTTTCTCTGGTAACTGTGCTTCAATTCCCCCCAAATTAACACGTCACACAATGCTGAAATCAGGCATGGTGGTGGGAAGTGAGGAGAGAAAACAGTTGAAGAAACCAGCACAGGCCAGCTCAAGAAAGGGTTGTATGAGAGGTAAAGGAGGGCCTGAAAACGCGAGTTGCACCTACAAGGGTGTGAGACAGAGAACTTGGGGTAAATGGGTTGCTGAAATCCGTGAACCCAACCGTGGTGCTCGTCTCTGGCTTGGCACATTTGAGACTGCCCATGAAGCTGCCTTGGCCTATGATGCTGCTGCACTTAAGCTTTATGGCTCAGATGCCAAGCTCAATCTACCAGATCTCTCTATGTCTGTGAAATCTCAAACTCAGTGTCCACAATCTTCTCCTAACCAACAGCAGCATCAGATTCATCAGAATGCAGACATGGCCAGGTGTTCTAGTTTCAATACCAACCCAGCAGCTTCTCAGCAAGTTGGATCAGTTGTACCATTATTCAGCAGTGACCCTATTGTGTCTCTTCCCTTGGATACCAACGCTGTGTCAGTTGAAAGCTACGTGGAGAACAAGGACGAGTTTTGTCCATCCTTGGGAACAATGAATGAGGGCTTGCCAGTTTTAGATGATTCCATCTGGGCAGAAGCTGCCATGTCCTTAGATTTTCCTATAACTGCAGAGGCAGGGATTTACACAGCTGGGAACTTGGCAGATGTGAGTGTTTGGGACTATACACAGACTCCATGGTGCATATAATCTGATCACCCTCTATCTCAAGCAAGGGCAAGCAAGAGAGAGTAACAATATGTACACCTTCATGATCACTTTTCCTCTCAATTCTCATGCTACCTGGGCTGCTATCTGCTATACATGCATATATATACATACATGTACATAATACATAAAAGGAAGACTACTTGGTTAGTAGTTAGGGTATAAATTATATTATCAACTCTACCTTCAGTCTATAGAAGGCCACGACGCCGCAGTTATTTAGGCACTTCGAAGTGGGTCTTCTTTTTGTATTATTATTATTATTATTATTATTATTATTATGTATATCACAGTAAAGGAAGGGTCATGGCGCTCGAGGAATCTCACTTGCACAGTTGTAAATCAGTCACGTACTCACGTTGTCTTTGTGCAGCTTGTGTTTCACATGTGAAATGTGAATAGGTCATGAGCTTGTAAGAATTATATATTATATAGCAATGATACATGGACACCCCACCACCTTTCTCACACCTCATCCCAATGAGGTGAGAGGCGTGTCATGGGTGTGGGAGGGGAGTCCATTGATCATTATACATTATATATATGTAATATGTAATAAGAATATAATAATACTGCATAGAACGTTTTTTTTTTGGGTCTGTGTGTGCCATTTTGACCAAAAACCTTTTATTTCAACATCTTTAATGGTCTTTCGCATAAACACCAATTATGATATTTCCCATCGACCTCAAAGTTTCAATGATAACCTGTATAAATAAAACACATAAATTAGTTTAAAATTAATGGGTTTTTTTTTGTCATAATGGTTTATTTTCTTAGTCTTTGTTGAAGAGCAAATGCAAGGGCTCCACAAGCTGATCTTGAAGTTTATCAAGTTTTCTACGACAACAAAAAATGCAAATACCAAAGGTCCAAAACTCATGGGAGTTGGGCCTTGCTTTTCAACATACATATAAAGAATAAAACTTTTTTTCGACCAAAAAAAAGAAATCTAAAACTATGCTCGTCTCCCTCATCGAATGTAGTATTCGGAAGGGGAAAAAATCTCCTGAACTTTTAATAATAACCTCTTCAAACACCAATAGCTTAAGAATAACACAAAAAAATCAGATGAGGAGGGGGTACAAAACTCGATCAAATTGAAATATATATGTTGAGGAGAATGAGAGAATATAACCATGAGGGATATACTAAGTACAAATGAAGATATCATCAGGTATGCATATAAAAGGTCAAGCGGAAAATAAGATGAAATGCAATCGCTAGTTTGGAATGGTACAAAGTAAAGAAGCAAACACCAGACTGAGAAGAATGAGAGGATGCCATTAAACTAATTAATGAAGTTGTTGTTGCTTGTAATTATTCTGTTTAATTAAAAAGAAAATACACTGTAAATGAATTTTCTTTTTATATGATTGAAAGGAATCCTGATAGTAAACATTAAAAGTCTGAAGGTTAGTCTTCTCTATTGATGAATCAAACCAACATTACACACACACACACACACAAAGCACTAATCAAAACATAGTATAAGCCCTAAGGCTTAGGCCAATTTGATGCTTAGCGTATGGTGGAATCTAAAGATCAATGAAGCTCATCAACATGCTCAGTAGTTTGTTCATTCGGTTTATTGTGAGATGGGGGTTTTAGTTCAAAGGGCAAGAATATCTTGGTAGAAGTTAGACAAAAAAAGAAAGCACAAGTACCAAAAGAAACTCATACCTATACTAACAATCCATAGAGCAAAAATCATTGCATCAAGACAGCGTTAGGGAATGCTGAACTGGGAAGAGCAGGTAAAAAATGAGATGGGAGAGAATGGTTGAGAAGACATCGAGTCTATAACCCACAGTGTTGCTACTCAGGTGCATGAATCCCAACTTCTTCAGCAAAATCAGAATAGAAAATGGTACATGGCACTAAATAGAGCATATAAAATGGAAATCAAAAGATGAAAGCTTTAAACCAGTGAATAAAAATCATATTAAGTAGCAACTAAAGCAAATTAAACGCACAGGCAGCACTGAATAAGATGCAAAGCATGACAGAAGAGCAAGGTAAAATAACAACATGCCTTTTCACACACCAATGAATCAATTACCTTCCATTTTCTTCATGTTTCCTACCTGCATCTTCATGCCATAAAATCGGTTCAGGTTTTAGGTCCCCAATTGTCACAGTCTATACAAAAGGCACATAATTTTATGGCCATCGGGGAGTCTATATATTGCACATCTGAGCATCATTGTAGCAAATAAGAAAAATTACACCACTTCATACATATTGAAACTATTACGTCAAAAAACTTGCCTGCTCTGCTTCTTTACTACTCAAATAACACAATCCTCATTAAAAACTTGCAACAAAACCCACTCACATTATCATAATATATATTGGTATACAATCACCTAATAATGTGGCATATGAATCTAAATATTAAAATGCCTAAAAGCAAAGTACTAATTCCAGTCTAGCACTGTCACAAATGACACGTATAACTAATGATGATAATATTGAAGCTTGCAAAATCACATATTGAAGGAATTTCAATCAATTAAGAATACAACTAGCTCGCTAACCCAACACATTATTCGATAGCAATGACCTTAACCACATACATAACTACCGAAGTATACCAATCCGAAAATTACATTGTACACAGAAACCAAAACTTTCTGTCATAAGAACTAAATGGTGGTGGCGGAGAGGAGCTTGGCGAGAGAGCCCAAGACGGCGAAAGCAAGGAGGGGACTAACATCGAGGGTATCAAAAACAGGGGGAATGATGTTTCGGAAGAGGCTGAGGTAAGGATCGCAGAGGTCTCGGATTGCAGACAGTGGTTGTCGTTCCCATGGGATGTTTGGGAACCAACTCAGCAAAACCCTAACCATCAAAACCCCGCTGTATATGTCAAGCCACTTCTTCAGCCCCGCCGCCACAACCGTCATCGGCGTGTTCAGATACCCGCGGCGGGTCCGAATAGCCGCGAAAAACAAAGAGCCAGTGGATACGCTCACGGTGCTCAAGCACAAGTTCGGTGGAGGAAGGACCTTCGCGAAGGCCTTGACGCACAGGAGGGCCATGCCAAACAGGGTCGTCACGGTGCGAGTGGAACCCGACAGCATGTTGTTGTTGTCGTCGTCACTCTGTGTGTGCTGTTTCGGTATGGAAGAAGAAATAACAACAGGTGCGCCGTTCCGCTGCTGACCACTGCTCACGCACAAAACGGAATGATTCCTCTGCTTCGCCGCAGAACAACAACTTGTTCGCCTGTGTTGTTGGATTGGCGGAACAACAACAACACGCGTTGAGGAGGAGGCACGACAACCCAAACCCAAACCCGTCGTCGCTGCCAGTGACGCCATCTCTCAAATGTTGGGATTACGAAGTCGAATTCGGGATTAGGTTTCCAGAAAGAACGAAGAGCGTTCAATTTCAATTTCAATACAAGAAAAGAAATGGATCGTTCAGTTTTGTTGTCACTCAAGACTCAAGAGGCACGCACGAAGATCAGGCCCGGCCCGCTTTCAGATAATATTTTACGACTTAGGGATAATAATAAATATTTTGACCAAAAAAAGGGATAATAATAATAATATTAGCTAAATTTAATTTAATATATTACATATAATATGATAATTTATCTCCTAATATCTTCATATTAAATTTAATTTCAAACTAATTTTAAAGTATCAACATAGCAAATTTAAATTCAAACTGATTATTATTTAATGAAAACAGAGATAGAGAGAAAAAGAGTGAACTCAGAAAAATGAATTGTATTGAAAATGAATTTTCCCAAGTTGAATACAGAGAGGTTACACCCTTATATATGACCGCACAATGCATGTGATCTTACAACCAACTTGTACAACAGAAAACTAACTCTGAAACTAACTTCTAGCTACCTTTAACTAACTAAGGAACTAATGTCCGAATTGCATTCATATGTGAGTTCCATATACTCTATTAGCCTCCCCGCAAACTCAAGGTTGTGGAGTAGATGGACACACATTGAGTTTGCTTCTAGAGAGACCAAACTGAGAAGTGCCTAGGGGCTTGGTAAAGGCATCAGCCAATTGATCAGCAGCAGCAACATGGCAAACAGATAAGGACTGAGAAACAACCTTTTCGCGGACAAAGTGTATGTCGAGCTCCGTATGCTTAGTTCGGGCATGCAAAATTGGGTTGTGAGATAAAGCGATGGCACTCAGATTGTCACAAAACAGGGTGGGTTTGGCAAATGGTACACCAAGTTCAGTGAGCAATGACTGTACCCAAAGAATTTCAGAGGTAGCATGGGCCATGTTACGATATTCTGCTTTTGCAGTGGATCTAGCCACTAGAACTTGCTTCTTAGAGCACCATAAGTGAGAGTGCCTTTCAAGTATCTTAGAATTCGCTTCACAGCTCTCCAATGTGTCTCCATTGGATTAGACATGAACTGACATACTTTGTTTACACTAAATGAAATCTCAGGTCTTGTTAAGGTGGCATATTGCAGTGCACCCACGATTGATCTGTAAAGTCGAGGTTCAGTGATGGAATCATTGCCAAACCTGCTCAGTTTAAGACTACTGATCATAGGCGTTCCAATGGGATTGGCTTCTAGCATGTCTGCTTTAGTCAAGAGCTCCCTGATGTATTTTGCTTGTGAGAGGACCAAAGAACCATGAGGAGTGCGCTTGACTTCTATGCCAAGGAAGTAGTCAAGTTCTCCAAGTTGCTTGAGAGCAAACTTGGCATTGAGTTTGGTGATCAACTCAGAAATTAGAGTAGAAGATGACCCTATTAGAATTATATTGTCCACATATACCAAAGCATACACTCTAGTGGTTCCTTTTGCATAAGTGAAGAGAGATGGATCACATTTGCTAGAAGAAAACCCAAACTGAAGTAAGGCACCATGAAGTCTTTCATACCAGGCCCTTGGGGCCTGTTTGAGTCCATAGAGAGCTCGATTAAGTCTGCAAACTTGATGCTTGTTGGGTGAGACAAAACCTGGTGGTTGTGTCATATAAATCTCTTCACTAAGCATGCCATTTAGAAAGGCATTGTTAACATCGATTTGTTGAATGGTCCAGCTAATAGTGAGGGCTAAAGTGAGGATTATTCTGATTGTAACCGGTTTGACTACAGGGGAAAATGTTTCATTGAAGTCAAACCCAAATTGTTGGTGGAACCCCTTGGCTACAAGTCTAGCCTTGTACTTATTGATTGAGCCATCAGGATTTTCCTTGATTCTGAAAACCCACTTACAGCCAATTGCTTTTCTATCTGGGGGTAAATCAACTAATGTCCTAGTGTTGTTGTTTATGAGAGTAGTGTACTCAGCTTTCATAGCAGCAAGCCATTCTGGATGTGCCAGTGCCTGTCTAACAGTTGCTGGTTCAGTGTGAGCAAGAAACACTTTTGGTTTTAAACTTCCAGTTTTTGACCTGGTCACCATGGGATGTGAGTTTTCAGCTGCAGGTACAGGTGGGGGATTTGGATTTGGTTCAGGTTCGGTTTCTTGAGGGAAAGGAGGATCAGACTGATGACTTTGGTCAGGTTCAGGTGTACTTGTTATCTCCGGAGTGGTTTCAGGTGAAGGGGTGGAGGAAGGTTCAGCCGTGATTTCAGGTGTGTTTTCGGGTGCTATAGACACACTCCTCGGACTTGAACTGAAACTTGTGTTTATTGTAAGCTCTGAGTAAAGGAAAGCAAGAGCAGCCAAATACCCGAGCCATAGTGTAATCAGGTAGCTTGCCAAACAGTGCATGATATGGAGATGAGGCTTGTTGTAGAGCTGATGTGGGTAAGCGGTTGATCAGAAAAACTGAAGTTGTGAAGCTATGATCCCAGTAGGTAAGTGGGATTTCAGCCTGTGCCAATAATGTCAGTCCCATATCTACAATTTGTCTGTGTTTCCTCTCCACTGAACCATTCTGGTGGGAGGTGTGAGGGCAAGTGAACCTGTGTTTAATTCCATGTTCAGTGAAGAATCTAGTGAAGACCCTGTACTCACCACCTGAGTCAGTTTGCAATGCCTTAATCTTATGTCCAAACTGTGTGTGCACCAACGAGTGAAACTGAGTAAAGGCATGAAAAACTTCTGATTTGGCCTTCAAAAAATATAACCAGGTGAAATGGGTGTGTGCATCAACAAAGGTAATATAGTATCTATATCCATTCGAAGAAGTGCAGGGTGCTGGACCCCATAGGTCACTGAAAACAAGATCAAATGGTGATTTATAAATTGTTTCAGAAGCAGGAGCATGTAATCTATGCCATTTTCCTAAGCAACAGGCAGCACAGAAATCTAACACAGCTTTATTTTGATAAGCAAAATTACACATATCAAGAATGGATTTAACAGCAATAGCATTGGCATGACCTAAACGTCTATGCCATAATTCAAAAGAACTAATAACAGAAGGAAAAGATCTAGCTGTGTGAAAACAAGATGGACTTGCTGGTGAATTATGAATCATGACCAGATTTTTGAAACAATATAGACCATCTGCTCCAATAGAGTCTTGCAGTAAGACTTGCTTAGATTCCTGACATTTCACAAAGCAACAATTGGGGTGAAATTCAAAATAAACCTTGTTATCTCTTGCAAATTGAGAAACCGAGACTAAGTTCTTTGTGATTGAAGGCACATGGAGTAAATTATTAAGAGAAAGTGCAATGTGTGGCTGTGTTTGTGAAATAAATTTAGTGGAGCCAATAGATGAGATACTCAAACCTTGGCCGTTTCCAATATGAACTTGATCACCACCTGTGTAAAGGGACTGCTGAGCTAATTGAGTCGGATCTGGTGTAACATGATGCGTTGCTCCAGAATCCGGATACCATGTGGTATCCATGTTGCTTAGCACTTGAAACTCCTGAGTTTCAGGTTGATAAGGTCCATTCTGTGCAGCAAAATAGGCTCGAGGTGTAGGATGTTGAGGCTGTGGAGGAGGTGGTCTGGATCCTTGATAGTTTGACTGCTGATAGTGAGGAGGAGGTTAATAGTTTGGAGCAAAGTAAGTGTAAGGATGAGCTTGCTCTTGTTCTGATTGAGGAGGAGGAGATGGCTGAACAAAGTTCTGATCAAACCTGTTCCAGCAATTAAAGGCATCATGCCCACACTTGAAGCATAATTGACATGTAGGCTTTGATCCTGAACCATATCGACCTCTTCCTCTGCCTCGATTTCCTCCATTGTTATTTCCATTTCTTCCACCTCTTCCTCGCCAAGATCGACCACCACGATCCCAAGTTCTGATTGCCATTAGCAGATTCAGGTTCACCATCAGTCTGAGTACCTTGTGTCAAATTAACCGAAATTGAGGCAGATCCAGAGTAAAGTTCAGATTTAAACTTGTCTAGTTGAGCTTCTTGCACCATTAACAGAGATTCCAGATCAGTGATGGAGGTACTTTCAGTGCGACTGTACATTAGCATAACAAAAGGACCATACTCCTCTGGTAGGCCTTCTAACACAGCATCAATTCGATCTTGATCAGTCACAAATTCACCAATAGAAACAAGAGAGTCATAGATCGATTGAATTTTCAGAATGTATTCACTAACAGATTTTATGCCCTTCTTAGTTGTCTTTAATTCAGCTTTCAATTGACGAACCTTGGCTTTTGTAATTGATTGAAAATGATTGTGAACTTTATCCCAAAGTTCCCAGGAGTGCTTACAACCAAGAACCCTAGGTAGAAACGAATTTGATAAAGAGGAAAATAACCAGGTAAAGAGCATTTGATCCTGAACGTACCATTTCTGATATTCCGTAGATTCAACACCTTGAAGTCGATCAGCATCATTTGCGTATCGAACCGAAATAATTGGACTCACTACATATCGATGAAGTCGATGAGCTGCGATAACAGCTTCGACTTGCTGATTCCATATCAAGAAATTGGAATCATCAAGTTTGATCGATAGCGGATGCATGAATGAGATGGTGGAAGATGAAGATGCAGTAGTGATTTGTTCCATCGGATTGGAGAAATCACAACGCAAGAAAGGGATAGGTCCCGGATCAACCAGCGATTGATACCATAATGTAAACAGAGATAGAGGGAAAAAGAGTGAACTCAGAAAAATGAATTGTATTGAAAATGAATTTTCCCAAGTTGAATACAGAGAGGTTACACCCTTATATATGACCACACAATGCATGTGATCTTACAACCAACTTGTATAACAGAAAACTAACTCTGAAACTAACTTCTAGCTACCTTTAACTAACTAAGGAACTAATGTCCGAATTGCATTCATATGTGAGTTCCATATACTCTATTATTATTAGTATTACCTATTGATTTCTAATTAAATTCCTAATTTCATATTATCTCTATGTATTAGTTATTAATTAATGAAAATATAAATTGAATCCCTAAATTTAACTGTATTTAAATATATTTTTTAAATTTAGATGTCGATAATAAATTTTTTTTAAATAATAATTTAAATTTAAATATATTAAAAATATTTGACGTCAAATATAATAAAATTTAGTTAAAATTTGTGCATGACACGAACTACTAAAAAATTATGCATTAAATTGATTTCTCATTTTTTGAATATGGTATAATCTTATTTGTTTTCAATAATAAATTCATGTAAGATTTTTCTTCTCATTGTCATTCATCTAACTTTCTTCATTTTATATAACAGTATGATAAGGTTGTTTGGTGGAAGGATAAAGGAGTTCGAGTAATAAAGAAGTCAGAGATTCAAATCCCATCACTAACTAACTTAACATACTAGTTAATTACTAACATTTGTTTACTGTGTATAAAAAATAAAGTAAAAACATTTTGTGGACATATTAAAAGTTATTTTTACAAGCTATTCCAAACACAAAATATACAAATGCTTATGTCATAAAATAATATAAAATAAGCACTTCGACACAATTTTAAATATGAATATTACAGTGGAACAATTGATATGACTGACCACAAAATGGTCACAACTATTCATATGACATAGGAACACGTTTCACTTCATCAAAAAATAAAATAAAATAGGAACACGTTTCACATTTGGAACCAGAGAGAGATTTTAGGTGGTTCACACCTCATCAACTAATTCCACACTTGTTCTACTAAATTATTCTACCGAAATGCAGCAAGAGATGCTTCTTCTGGGTGGCTCCAGTATCTATTGTGCAGCCATACAGAATCAGAATCCACTGCATATCCATCTTGATTACGATTCCAACCAAAATGGGCATGTGTTCTGTTCTTTATATCAAGAATCCCATGGCCGAAACTGGCTTCACGGTATGCTGAGTAGCTTGGCTGGGGCTGTGTCATACTGCAACGTTGAAAGACAACATTCTGACATGTCAACTAGTGCAGTTTATTTTAATTTAAAGGTCAGACAGAAAACCTAAACAAAATAAGAATAACAAATTGAAGTCAAAGAGATCAATGCTATAGTTAGATAATGTACGTACGCAGTAGCCAGTCCTTCTAAATTTCCTCCATCTCCAATCGTTATGTAAACTGGGGCAGATTGGTCATTGATGGGTCTGCACAGCCCGTTCACAATATTATATGCAATATTTGAAACACGTTCCTGGAACAAAGACGCACGGGGGTTTTCAAGGGGTTGTTTTGTTCCTTTTTCTCAAGTAAAAAGAGATTAAAAAGGGGAAATCATGATACAATATAAAGAATAAAAGACACCACTATCATTGGCATCATTGCACATACATCCTGTAGTCTATAGATGCAATGAATATACGTGCTTGTGACATAACAAATACATGCAATGTGAAGGACAATGAGAAATGGAGAACTTACAGATCGTTCATAAGCATGAACATGACCTGCAAATACAACATCCACTTTATACTCCACAAACCACTTCTCATACATTACTCTAACTGTTTCCCCTTCCATGTAGTGATTCACATAACTACTATATATTGGACAATGGATGAGAATTATCAGCCATGGTGTCTCTGTCCTGTTCACCTTGGGTAGCTCCTTTTCAAGCCATTTGTATTGAGGAGTGTATTTACCTTTAAAAAGAATGAAAATATGTATCTTAACAAATCAACACAAATACTTTGTGTGTGCATGAGCGAGAGCTTCTGTGATCTTGAGTTGTGCATTATTGGCATATATTCTGTGCATTGCACAAACAAAAACCACTAATTCAAGCATAGGATGTAGACCTTGGGTTAATTACTTAATTGGTTCACGGGATTTGTTTACTCAGTCTTACTTGTATTCTTAAATTCTATAACTTAGTTATATGAGTTCATTTTTTCTAGTAATCATCTGCAGCCATTTCATTATTTCCTTTATAAAGGTTTATCCGTTTTGGCAGAAACAATTTCTCACTTCTCAGGCTGTTCCAGGAGGAGCTATGCATCATGAAAATTAACACAAAAATTTAAGTCAGGGAATGCCATTATTCAAAACTGCCTATCTTTTTGAAAAATACCTCACTTTAGATATCTAAAAGCTACTAACAAGTTTTGAAAGAAAAAAAATTACCAAATGCCGAGTAAGAAGACAAAACAATGATGTATGCTGAAGCTCTCTTGATAGAATACCACAATGGAGATGTACTATCCGATGCTCTGTATGGTACATGATAACGAGAAGTATAAGGCTTGAATGGTCTAGTTTCACCCTGCAGTAGAGCACTGTAGTTAAAAATAAAATTACTAAAGCAGTAAAGCCTTTGCATTAAAATAAATAACAAGAAAACCCACCACAAAACTAAAGCGTGGGTCACAAAAAGAACCCTTCCAAAGAAACAAATTCCAATAACAAGTCATGAAAAGTCTAGTACTCAGGTATATATTTAAGACATACAAGTTTTGGAGCAAAATCAATTTCATGATTCCCTGCAGTCCAAATCCAAGGCTGATAAGCAGCAACTCTCTCAGTGAATCTTCCCCATGTATCCCACCTGGTATTGTCATGAAATGGATAGTCATCCGCATAAGAGAGATCCCCCACATACAGTATTGTCTGGCCTTTCGCCGGGCTTAATTCATAATGAGTAAGTGTGGTGTTGGAATTATAAGTTTGGCCTAGATCCCCTGCTCCACAATGGTATGGTTTAAAAAGTAAGATTCCAATCTGACAGAAGAATTCAATTCATATCTATTTGTGAACTTTCACAATCACGCTATTTCAATGAATACTGGACTATACACCACATGAGACCAAATGTGTAAGGAACGTTTTCAGTCAACTAGTCATAGATCAAATTAACAAATTTCACAGCCATAGCCATATTGAGTCTATTAACATTAAGCATAGCTAACAAAAGAGGAAGTATTAATTAATTACCAATGAGACCAAATGTGTAAGGAACATCCGGGCCAACGGGGGGAGGAGTTTTAAACCAGAACTGTCGAGTGGTATTCCCAATTCCGACCTCATAGTAGTATTTGGTGTCAAACTGTATTTGCAGTGAGAGCAAGTTGCTATTATTACCCAAATGCTGTTAAAAAAAAAGAGTGAGAAAGAGAGAGGACTAGTGTGCCACGCACCTCCAAGTTGTGAATAGTGCAGTGATGAATGTAACCAGAGGTGTAATTGAAGTATTTGTAGGTGAGGAAAAAGCCATGAGCTTGCCAGTTGAATTCGCTGCCTTCCGCCCAGTAAATCACGGTACTTGAACCCGGTTCATCTGGGGTAACCCAGGAGATGATCACACCCTTCCCCACATGATCTCCTTGTGTTATATGCACCTTTCCAAATCCATACCCTCAAGAGAAATTAGAAAATAGGGAAAAGTAAAGTGTTTTGACACTCAACTGAGATTGAATTCGGATGAAGAAAATGGGTTACCTTACCTGCTGAGGAGCATTGTAACCGGGAGGCACGCGGAACACGTCACTGTCTAATGGCATATCCAACGACAAATAATCATTTCTCACAAAAGCACTGGTCTTTCCACCCATACAGAAACATGCCTCCTCCTCATCAGTGATGATGAAAATAAGAACCGAGGCTAGAAGTAGAAGAGCACACCCAACCCCTCTGTCTCCATTCCAATTGAATCCCATCTCTTTTCTGTTAATTCGAATCAATCCCACCCAGTTACTACTAAGCCACTACAATTTTTATGATCCAATTGCATAGTCATAAGTTAGTTACTACAATAAGATTTATTAGCAGCGCAGATTGGCGTGGGGGACTGAAGGAATATTCATATCAAAGTGGGTTGGAATATGCTTGTGCCACGCGCCGCTCACTAAACCTCAATTTCATAATGGATGACAAGAGACGAGACTGGTGGCCGTTCGAGAAACCACGCAACGCAGGGAGGGACAGCGAGAACAATAAATAGAGGAACGGTCACCCAACTGGCCCGGGAGAAGCTAATTAGCTGACACGTGCAACCAACGGTGGGTCAAAGTCAAACATGCGATCGATCAAAGTATCCCACCACTCCCACCTCAATGTCTTTTCATTTCAATTTTCTCTACAACAAAAAGAAAACCAAAAAGTGTCCGTTACTCATTTACACTTCTCTTGCAAGTAATTACGGGAATGGGTAAATCAAGATTTCTTTAATGCAATTAAAACAAAAAATTAATAAGTGTGCCGTTACTCATTTACATTTTTCTCTTGCAATACTTACGGGAATGGGTAGAAAATCAAGATTCTTTTAAGGGGAAAAAAGAAAGAAAGAAAACCAAGATTAAAGGAGATATTATCGTCATACCTTATATGCTATTCGTGCAGAAGCAATGAATATGCATGGACAATGCCAAAATGGAAATACAAAATGGTCAATAGTAATTAAGGATGGTCAATATTAAGGAATTAACGTCCTTCCATTTTTAATTTCTACGAGTGGCTCTGTCATGCATTATATATGAGATAGTACATGTGTGTTCCAATAGAATTGATCAAAGGTCTGTCATCACAAACAGCCAACAGGAAGATCCTACCTACTCCAGCTCACTGTTGGAAGAAAGTCAAGAAACGAAGCTAGGGTCGTATTAGAAATTTGACCCACATAGTCCATAGCTACGGTAAGTATTCGCCTTCCCAAGTACTACTTGATTCGGTATAGTTACTTAATAGTTACTATAGTATATATCTTTTTCGGTGAGAAAATTTTCAATGGAAAACGGGAAGATGTCATAACACTTATATTACGAGCCAACTAAAATTGTTTTTGTTGATGCTGTTTGAATGATACTGTCAATTGATTCAGCTTGCGAAATGAGAAATTGGTAAAAGGGAAATAAAACTTTTTTAGATATATATATAGATTATCAACAAATAGCTCCTAATTTTACGAACATGCACTGGTCTACAAGTTAAAGAAGTTTGGGTTTTTGTAAACACGTGATCTTGAATTCTTAATTTTTTTCCGTGAGATGATAATATTTTTTAAGAACTAAAAAAAATACAGCTTTTAATTGTTAATATATTAAAAAAATTATAATATACTTTATTCATTAACTAATGTTGCTAAACATGAATTAACGAGGATAGATACCTGGGTCTTTAAGCATGTTCGTTGTGCATGAAAGAGTATCTATTCGGAGATTTCAGCACCTCTTTTGTAAATGGATCTCCGTATTTCGACGGATTAATCTTTGCAATTGTACGTATAGGATATCCTAGACAGCAAAAAAAAGCACGAATTAGTGAGATTTTATTATTATTATTATCGTTTATAATAATAATTATTATTATTACTAGAGATGTACTCAGCCACAGGATATATATATATCTAGGCCCTGTTTGGATAATAAGCTTATCTACTGCTTATGGCATAAATTGTATAAGTTACTTTTATAATCGAAGAAAAATATAGTGAAACTTCTTTTATACAAGTCATAAGTTGTTTTGATAAGCTATCCTGGGTAGCTTATGAAAAATAAGCCCAAAACAGCTTATGAATCAGTCATAAGTTGTGTTCATAAGCTCTGCATAAGCCAATCCAAACATGTCCCTAGTCTAACTAGTCCAAAATTGACTAGTTAAGCGGCAGTCTAACCATTGCGCAACAAAACTATTCATGTCGCCATCAATTTATTGGCCTATTTAGCACCTGATGTGTGTGGAGCTTCCATTTGTTTCCCATAAGATAGATTCAGGATTAAAGTTTCTGCCGCCCGCGTATACAATTTGTTACAGGCATGAAATCAATAAACAAAACAGTCTCTGATCGAGATATATGCGTTGCACTCTGCTAACATAAAATGCAGAATCGGTGTTACTTTTCCTCTCACAAACGATTCAACCTAATTTAAACTTGATTTGTCCTTTCCTTCAAACCATGGAGACTCCTCCCGGCAAACTAGATAACAAGGCAATATTTGTTTACTAGAATTGAATCGATACATACATGTCATTTAATTTATAGCATTAGTTTTTAATTAAATTTCTCATTTTCTTTTTAATTTTTCGAACAGGAGGAAATGGAATCGAGTGCCTTGGTAAGCAACCATAGCGTGGATCTGCATGGTAGGATAGCTGACAAGCGAACAACCGGAGGATGGAAGGCATCGCCCTTTATCATAGGTACGAAATGCATACTGTAGTATTATGAAATTAAATTTGCAATGTATATACATTTTAATTTTTAGCATCTATACATTAATTAATTCCGATTTCACCAAAAATGAATTAGTAGAAGTGTATAACATATCACACGCGCGACACATTTGTTGACTAAACTTGCATGTACTGTTTGGCAGTGAACGAGGTGACAGAGAGGTTGGCGTTCTTTGCAATTGCGGTGAACATGGTGGCTTACTTGGTTTTTGAAATGCATCAATCACTTCCGGATGCTGCTACCCACGCCACGGACTGGATCGGAGCTGCCTATGTCCTTACCCTCTTTGGAGCATTTCTGGCCGATGCTTACTTGGGTCGCTTCAGAACCATCGTTGTCTTCTCTGCCATCTATGCCGTCGTAAATACTCTATTTTCTTAATTTGCTTCCTCTCTTTTACCTTTATTAGATGATCAGCTCCAGTTTTGGTACCTTATTGTCCCATAAGAAATTAGCATCACTTCACTTGTGCTCTGCGTGAAATGTAAGAAAATTGATCGATGTATGCAGGGGATGATTTTGCTGACACTATCGGCCTCCATAGACACGTTACGCCCGGAAAAATGTACGGTGAAACCGTGCAAGGAAGCAAGCACAGGCCAAACCGCATTCCTGTACGGTGCACTTGCGCTCATTGCTCTGGGTACCGGTGGAATTAAGCCTTGCGTGTCGTCCTTCGGAGCTGACCAATTTGACGAGGCAGATGAGAAAGAGGTAGAGAAGAAATTCTCCTTCTTCAATTGGTTCTTCTTTGCCATCAACATGGGTGCCCTCCTTGGAATCACGCTTCTGGTTTACGTACAAGACACACAAGGGTGGACTTGGGGTTTTGGGATACCCACGGCTGCCATGATTTGCTCCATCGTTGTCCTCTCTGCTGGTGTCCGTTATTACCGTTACCAAATGCCAACGGGAAGCCCTTTCACTAGGTTTCTTCAGGTTATGGTAGCCTCTGCCAGGAATCATCTGAGAGGGGTCTCAGTAGGAACCCTGCAAGCTCCTCTCTTACTCTATGAGGTCGAAACCACACACTCTGATATTAAAGGCGCTCGCAAGCTTCCTCACACTCCACAATACAGGTAATCAGTCACCTGCAAATATAACATAAAAGTCAAAATTAATTATTTGATCACATAAATTAATTCTTTTTTTTTAATATGGTTGTTTATCTTTTTAACAAAGTAGTTATTTATATTTTTTTAATTCTTTTTCCATTATCGTAAACATGCATATTGTCTATATTTTCTTTATCCATATAACCTCATCCAGGTTCATTTAAGCAATACAACATCATAAAGGTTTTTGTTTTTGACCAAACAAATATTTAAAGATTTAAAAAGACTTTAAAAAACTCATAATTTTTATGTTTTAATTTTAATCATATATGGTTTGAACAATATTTCTTCTTTTCCTCTCGTGTATAAAAGCTTGTGGCATTGATTTTATCTTGGTATAATTGGGGATTGAGATTGGAGCAAATTGATGGCAGGTTTTTTGATAAAGCGGCAATTATGACAGAAGAAGAAGATACAAGCAACCGGTGGCGCATATGCACAGTGACCCAAGTGGAAGAATTCAAGTCCTTCGTGAGAGTCCTTCCAGTGTGGGCATCTACCATTGCTCTCTCTATTTCCTTCGCTCAGCTATCGACTTTCTTTCTAAGCCAAGCCAACATCATGGACCGAAACCTCGGGAACAACTTCGAGATCCCCACAGGTTCGGTCCCCGTGTTTAGCGCCATCAACGCCCTCATCCTCGTACCCCTGTACGAGAAACTCATGGTCCCATTCCTCCGCAAGCGTACCGGGCACCACCGTGGCATCACGTCATTACAGCGAATGGGGGTTGGGCTTTTCGTCTCAATCTTCGCCATGGCTTCGGCAGCGTTGGTTGAGAAGATCAGAAGACGCGACCACTACAAACGGCCATTCAGCATGAGTGTGTTCTGGTTGCTCCCTCAGTTCTTTCTAATGGGAAGTGCTGAGGTTTTCACCTATGTGGGGCAGTTGGAGTTCTTCTACGACGAGGCGACGGATGGGACGAGGAGCATAAGTAGTGCGATGTTTCTGTGTGAGATTGGGATTGGAAGCTGGTTGAGTACTGCGTTGGTGAAGATCGTTGAGGCTGCGACTGGGGGACAGGACAGAGGGTGGTTGAGGAACGATCTTAACGATAGTAGGTTGGACTACTTTTATTGGGTATTGACGGGTATTAGTGCCTTCAATTTCTTGGTTTACTTGGTGGTGGCGTATTGTCACAGAGGGAAAGGAGCGCTTGTCAGAGATGAGAGAATGGTTGTTGAATTGGTCAGCACTAGCGGAGCCCAACCATGAAGAAGGGGGAATTCATATTCCCAGGTCCCAATTGCCGTCTTCACGAGTACACTCTGTTCTCTATTTTCAGTAATAATTAATTTTATTTTATAAATACAAAAACAATTATTTTAAAATTTTAATACATGTTAATTAAATAATCAAATAATTTACAATTTTGATACAAGTTAATTAAAATTTAATATTTATAAATATTTTTCTTTAAATATTTTTTTGGTCATCCACTGAAATAAGAATTAAGAAGGACTTTTTTTTTTGGGTCAATAAGAATTAAGAACGACTTGTCACTCCGTGCTTTTTTTTGGGGTCAAAACACTCCATGCTCAATTGGCCCATTTTCCCTGCCTACTTTCACGAACTGGACTCAAATTATCTTTGTCTTGGTCCGTTTCAGAACAAACGAAAGAAACTGGTCCGACTCATTCCAGTTACGTGGGTTTAACTCATTGGCCATCTCTCGTTTCAACGAGTCAGGCTTTGTAGGGCATGCACAACCCAACAAAAGAGTAAAAGTCTTTTGGATAAACAGTTTATTTAAATACTTTTTGCATAAGCGCTTATAATATAAGTATATGTGCATAAACCATTTTTATAATAAAAAAAAGAACATGGTGAAACTGATTTCATATAAGCTGTAAGCTATTTTCATAAGCAATCCTAGGGAGCTTATGAAAATAAGCTAAAAATAGCTTATGAACTAGTCATAAACTGTTTTCATAAGCTCTGTCAAATACGCTGACAAGTACTTATATCAGTAGATAAGCTCAAATAAACTCTACATAAGTCAATCCAAACAGAGCCTAAGGCTCATATTGGCCCGTATAAGCCAATTCACCCGTGTGACAAATACCTAAAATGACCCTGTTATTTTTTTTGGTTAACCGCCACTATTTTTATATTACTTTAATTATTAATAATAAAACACCACTTTATTTTTACTCGTAGTCATAATAAAATATTATTTTCATAATTTCCATACTAATATTTTTAAAAATAAAATAAAAATAAAGTAATATTTGTTTTGAAAAAAATTGGAGTCTTGTACTATTTTTTCCTCTGCTAGTGGTAAGTAAACAAAGTATCAATTTTATTCTGGTTGGTAGAGAGAAAATAATTATTGGTTTGAACACATTTGATTTAATAGATCTCTACAAAGGAAAAGGGTTGCTGTTTGCTTTATCAGAAAAGGAAAAGCATCGATGAATAATGTCAATAACACAGTTAAAAGTTTCAAGAAAGGGGGGATTATCTCGATATTCGATCGTGCATGGGTCCTAAATAATTCACACACTATTGATATTCGGGGGTTCTGATAGTTAAATATATACTATATGCTTAAAATATATACCTGGAACTTTGTCAATTTGTCCATGTCTTCACAAGAATTAACGATGACATGCTGTTGGCTTGTAGCCTCATGGATGTATCTCTTTTAAACCATTGTGTATCTATTTCCTTGCCCTTAGTTGCTTGTCAGGTTTTCTAACTATGTCTTCTCATAACACTATCGCGACATAATGGAACAATGTAGAGCTGACTGTGGCAACGTGCATCGAGGTGACACAACATAATTAGATTCAAACTTCGCTATTTAATGAACTTAATAATTTAAAATATACATACGTCAAGGATATAAATGTGAATTATATAACTTGCTAGAAAATGATCAAGTCACATACGGTCGGCCATTGCTATTACACACACCTCACACACATATGATTCAATTCTGGCTTCTGTAGTTGCAGGTCCTTTTCTATAACACCCACAAGTGGCTATAGTTATTTGTACTTTTAATTTGTGCTTGAGATTATACCAGCACGCACCTGATTAAATAATCGGTCGTTAAACATATGCAATGATGAGAAATATTTAGAGATATGGATTAAATCCGACCGAAATGATGATTCCGTTTGAGAGTGACCATCATGGCTTATCAAAATCTTCATGCTTGGCCAGCTTTTGAGACAAGTTTAAGAATTCAAGTCTGAGAAAATTATACATGTGGGTCTCTGTTACCATCCCCATCTGTGTCATAATGATCTCTAGCATTACAGTGACCATATAGCTAGCCTAGCCAGCTTAAATTAATAACATCCTTTTGTAAATCAAACCATTAATTAATTAACATATAAAGCATAATGGGATTTTTTCAGGCTCTATAAGCCCACTTTCAAGTGACACCTATCATTATAATCATTCCCATAAAAAAAAAGCCTCATTCTAGCATTTGAATTAACCATAAACAAAAGCAGAAGAACAAGATCACGATCAAACCCCATATTCATCATACACACACAAGCTTCCTGACATATAAAGTACTAGTAATGTATAACTGGTATCATTTTCTACTTCTTCTTCTGATGTTCCCTTTTATGCTCCACCAGCTTGAAGTACTAAAGGTTTTGTTGATCAGACATTATTTTCCGTTGATGAAGGGAGAAGGGGCTGAGTAAGTGATGTTTTGGCATGGCTTGCGGGCCTGATGATGCTACTATGCTCTGGAGTAGTGGAAGTAATCGCAGCTTGTTGTTCCCTTGCAAACTTCTTCTCTTCACTTTTACCCCACAAGACTAGGTACAGTCCCACAACGATCAACACTGCCCCAAAGATCCTACAACAATATCACAGAGTCGCATCCACCCCATAAAGCCATTATTAATCAAATTAAACAGGATATTCTATATTTGCTTTTTTTGATAAAGGTAATATAAAGAAGAAGAAAAAGAGAGCAAAAGGCAAACCAAAAAGAAAAAAGTACTTCTTTAAACTTTTTTTTAACCCTCTTCGAACGTGGAATCATTAAAAGCAACTGTTCATTAGAATTCATAGCCTTTTCTCGGTTGAGTACAGTTCTAAATGGAAGTTCCCAAACTCTGCCTTAGCTCTAACTTAGTTGTTCGTTGTTTAGTGGAGTTCATTTGTCGTTATCCGAAATCGCGATCCAAAAGCAACCCTTCATCTGTTGGATGCTTTTGGTCGTCATTTCGGGCTCAAAATTATTAGCTTTAGTTTTTATATATAATAAAATGCGTGGACTGTCAAAGTTATCAAGCATGGAACTAATTAAATTATATATTGTGTGTTTTAAGAGTTAAAGAAAAGCAGATTGATTGATCGTATGAACAAAATGAGACTAAACAACTAAAAATTAAATAAAGAAAGTGAATGAAGATTAGAGGATAAAAAAGGTACCCTCCCAAGTAGAACTCTTCGCCTAAAGCAAGGGAAGCCATAATAGCGACAGCAAGAGTCTGAACAGGTTGATACACCGCAACGAACACAGGGCCACCTCTGTCAATGCACCATATCTGTACAGCGAAGGCAATTCCGGATGCCACCACTCCCTGCAACGCAATTTTATATAATATTTATTTATTTATAATTAAAATTAGAACAACTTTAATTTTGATTTTTCTCTCTCTCTTTTGATCATTGTCAACATACACACAGTCACAGACACCTAACTAGCCACCATTATTTCTATCTCCAGAACATTATTGGCTTAACAACTCTCGTAATACATACATATCATATCACATCTCAAACGGCAAACGCACACATGACACAACTATAGAGAAATTCTTTATTGTAATATAAAAACTTTTTATTTTATTAGGAAGTGACCAGCTTTGTTCATCAGTCCCCTATATATGAAGTCTGTTAGGCTGGAAACGTCTAGCGTATAATTAAGGAGAGATTTTTGCATATTGGAAACTATTCTTTATTTGACTCTAAAATTGATTGATATAGTAATATAAATAAATAAATAAATAATTTTTATATATATTCTTTACTAATTCAACTGCAAAGTTTTTCCAAAGACAAGTCCCCGGCCGGACATGCGGTCTCTCTCTAGCCCCTCTATTAATTTTAACATATATATACACTACATTTATATATATATATATATGAGTAGTTAGTTAAGATTATTTATTTTACTTAGATTTAATTCTGACCATCCAATTAAAATCATAATTAATTGTAGAGTTAATTAGATTATATTTTCTCATGTTAATTTGAAATTTCAAGTGACTTTGATTGTCACGTTATAAAATTAGTTTTAGAATCTTGGTTTGAATGAAATATGATATATAAGTAGTTAGTTAGTTAATTGGTTAGTTACTAACCGCGTACAAAATAGTGAAGACTTCTCCACCGGATTGGAAGATCCAAGCCTGGGCATCTCTTTCAAAGATCAAAGCAACGAGGAGGAATTGGATGAGTCCAAAGAAACAGGTGTAGGAAGTGACAGAGAGGCGAGCAGGGTACTTCTTGAGGACGGGTGCTTGCAAGACGAGCCAACCAGACCAAGACAAGCAATGGCCAATGAGGTAGATGCACCCAAGTGTCCAGTTCTTCCCCTTTGCATCTCCCAGTGATGACATCACTGACCCAAACACCTCTAACTCTGCATGTGGTGTGTTTAGATGTGGAATTGGGGCTGGGCTGTATATGGTTGGACCCTTGTACAGTGTAATCACGGTTGCCCCCGCCACACAGAATACCGTTCCCGCCACCTTCCCTATCCCATCCTTTCTGTTCAACCTCACTTGCTCTATCCTGAACTCCTCAAAATTAATTATATACATACATAATCAGGAGATGTTAATTAATGTCACGTTATATAACGGCCGGATCGATTAATTTCACATTCTAGCTATAAAAAGTTATCAATTGACGTAAGTGTAAGAGTTTGACATATCGAATGTCAATTGATGATCTTGTCTCATATATATATATATATATATGCGTGTGTGTGTGTGTGTTATTAATTGGGTCTGTAATAACAACTAACATGACAATAATTATATCTTAATTAATTAGGGGGGAGGACTTGCCTTAGTATGACTGCCATGAGAAATGTAATGGCTGGGACAGAGTTCTGTATAGCTGATGCAAAGGTTGGAGATGTGTTGTCCAAGCCAAGCAAGTAGAAACCTTGGTTTGCTGTAATCCTGTATTATATATGCATAATTAATATTAATTAGGACCATATAATATAATTAATAGCTTCAACCCTGTTTGTACGTGGTTCTCAATTCAAAAAAAATGTACATACCCGACAAGGGCTAGAAGAAAGAACTGGAAGACGAAGTTTAAAGTAAGAGCAGGCCTCTCCTTCCTGGACAAATTAAAGATAAACAATGCAAGCAAATTAACGGTTGCAGAGAGAAAGACAATTGGATTGATCAAGGAGTGCAACTGGAAGTTAAGAAAACTTAATTATGTGTATTACTGTATACATGATAAATTAATTTGTTAGATTAGAGGATGGGCACTAACTTTTCCAAGAAGTAGGCAAAAGGAAGGAGCAGAAGGAAAGCGATGATATTCCGGTAGACAGGGAAAACAAGTTTGCTAACACCCATATTAAGGGCAGCTCTTGAAACCACATGGAAACCAGCATAGCCAAACTGCAGGGCCAACATGGCCGCATGCAGCTGAAACCGTTCGGGGATGGAACACCACATTCTCCTGGAAGAGGCCGAGCCGCCTGAATCAGCCATGGTGCTAGCTATAGCTATAGCTATAGAAGCTAGATAGTAGTCTTGGTTAGTTAGTAGTAGTAAAAGGAATTAGGGAGGGAAGTGGGAAGTGGTGAAGAGGAGATGGAAGAGTGAGGGTATAAATATAGTGAAGAGTGAGGGAAGGAGCAGAGTATAGAAGCAATGCAATGGGTATGGCCTGACCCCACAGTGACCCTAAAAAGATGTTGTGTCAACTGTTGGTAGCCTTCAAATGTTTTTGGTTGTCTCCCACATTCTTTTCTATTCCCACCCTCTCCTCCTTCGCTGACAAGACAACCCCCACCGCACTCGGGTTGGGTTAAAAACTTATTATAAATTTGAAAGAGAGAAAAAAAAAATTAAAAGAGGCAGAGAAAAAGAGAATTCATATAGATTAAGATGTATGTAATAACAGGGGTTGGGGTTTGACAGTCACCATGCCATTAATGATGATAGCGGAGCCGCCATTGATAGATAGCGCACGAGTGGAGTGGAGTGGAGTGGTGGATCAATATCATACCCCATGCGTTATCATCCATCCCCATGAAAGCCTCAACCCCACCACATGCACTCCCCCACCCCTACCCAGCCCCTCCCTCTACTTCCTTTTTTCCTATTCAATATTAAGTTGGTTATTTACAGACTATAGTATATACTACTTGTATTTCTTTTTAATATGATGACCGGTCTTTGACATATAATATAGTTTGGTGTCACTTTCTTTTTCTAGTACTCACATTTAAAAAAAAAAAAAATACACAGAGCCGTACCACTATATGTGCAATGCAGGAATTTCGCAGGATCATCACTAGTTCATTTTATAATCAAATGGATTAAAGGAAAAGTTAATGAAGTGTTTCCACTCCCAAAGTAAGCATAAAATGCGGACTTTTGGTTGCTAAAATGAACTTAGCTCCTGGCTTTTAACAGACATGATGTCCCTCCCACCCCACTCCCTTTTAAAAATGAGACCATGTACACCATCTTTCAAAAGTAGAAATTAAAAGGAAAGAGGCCTAGCTAGATGTACATATGATATGATATATCTTCCATTGATCTTTTCGAAGTAACACACACACATATATATATATATGTAAAATAAAAATGAAGTCATGATATATGGTATATGTAATCTGACAGTAGTCATATATATAGAATATTGCTTTACTAATTGCATTATGTGACAAAAGCTGGTTCTGGTAGAGAACAGGGGCGGGCGGGCCAAGACCAACACTACTACTGGGTGGGTCTGACCCGGCCTGCATGAACCGGTCGGATACCACCCTGACCAAGCCAGTTGGGGTCTTAATTGCATGCGTCTCCACATACTTCCTTCCGTTTTGGCTCGCATAAGTACACACACACATGACAGCTAAACTTCAGATTTTGTGTGCACGAGAGAATCTTCCATGTACCACCACTGGATATATCCATTCCTTAATTTGACTCCTCTCCCTCTTAATTCACTGCTCGTTCGATAGCAGCCATTTCGTTTTTTAGCTTCAGACCGGATTACCATCTAATTAATAACATAAAGTTTACAAGTGTACATTTCAAACATTATTGGGATTTTCATTTCCCCTTTGATCTTTTCAAGTAGACAGACATAAGAAGGAGAGAAATTAAGGGCATATTCAGTAGTTTTGGGACGTGATACTGAGAAAATATTGTTATATAGAACTAAAGCTGATCATGTGCTGGCATGTAACTTTTGCAATACTTTATTAAGTCTGGTAATGTTACAAAAATTAAGAAATATAATTATAAATCTTTTTAATATTATTATTTTTTAATTTTTTAATAAATTATTTGTCGCGCTTTTACATGTTCTTTACAACTGTTTCTTTTATTAATTAATTAATTAATTAATTTCTTAATTACACATAAACCATCTTATTTTAAATTAACTTTTTATATTTATCATTATGAGTCATCTTAACTATTGTTGTTGAGATATTCAAACTTCAAAGTATATATGCATGTATGGGTTTTCTTTTAATTTTAGAATTTTCAATAAGTTATCACTTAATGTTATAACAAGTATGTAAAACAACAATAAGGGTATAATTGAAAATAACAGTTTTAATCTTTTAAAATAACATATTATAAAAATACTACTTATAAGATGTGATCTCAAAAAGAAACGAGGAAGGACTAATTGCAAAGGATTGATTTGTAAAGAGTGACGCCAACACTACATGTGCAGTGAGTACAGTGGCAAATTATATAACAGCAATGGTTGTGGTCCAAATCCGTACTACCCGACGGATTCTATATGTTTTGTAGGCCAATATATACGATGCTTGGTGGCACGGTCGTTCAGTGCCGGCCAGTTGCCACCGTAGGCTAATCGATCTTTGCAATGTGATATGTTGTAAATGTTTTTTATATGAATATAAATAAACGAAAAGAGAAGAGTATAATTAACCATAATACCACATACAACTAAATATAGGACAATATGGCTGATAATATGTTGAGTGCTACAAATGCAAGCAATTCAGTAAAAATAGATCAGGTTTTGATGTTTGAGCTAGAAGCGCTTAAGGGCCTGTTTGGATTGGCTTATGCAGAGCTTATGAACACAGCTTATGACTGATTCATAAGCTGTTTTGGGCTTATTTTTCATAAGCTACCCAGGATAGCTTATCAAAACAGCTTATGACTTATATAAAATAAGTTTCACTATAATTTTTCTTTGATTATAAAAGTAGCTTATACAGCTTATGTCATAAACAGTAGATAAGCTTGTTATCCAAACAGGGATTGTGAGGAAGTATCTCCATAGGAAATTAATGATTAGTGTAACACTTGTAGAGCAATTGATCATAATTAAGATAAAAATTATGTTTGACTTCAAAATTTTTTGGTTTCAAATAGTAATATTTATTGCCCCAAATATTTGAATTAATTCAAGAGTTCGATTCTTAAAGATAATATGAAAAGGAACGTTATTTAACGAGGGGATTGAACTCAGATATTAGCCAAATGCGTCTCTTAAGATCAAGAACATTCACTCCTAAAATAAGTGATTATATCAACCCCCCCTATATGTGTCTATAGTTTTTGGTGGGGGGGGGGGGGGGGGGTTGAACCATGAAGCTCTTTATTACTCTAATTCATATGCTCTTCTCCCAAACCACTAAATCACCTTATTACTCCCCTATATGTGTGTCTATGACTCTATATATAAATGTATATTTTTTGGATTGGCAAATGTTAGTGGGAAATGTTTGAAAAAATCAATTTTTTCGTGTCTTTTGGGTAATGGTCCGCATGCTAATGTCAAAATGTTGGCATCTAATTTGTTCACTTAATTTTTAAGGTCAAACTGTAAATGATTTTTTGATGAATAAACTGTAAATGTAGTTGTATACGTTTCAAATGCAAAAAATATAATTGACTAGATTTTTCGATATTAATTTTACCTTTGGCTACGTGGATTAATTTATGAACCGTAACTAAAAATAAGTTACAGCATGAAAGGGGTAGAAAAATTATAAATTTTGCTCAGAATAATTTTGCTGATCTCAAGTAATTCCACCAATTTAATTTCAAACTCAAATTATATCTCTTTATTATTAGTATTATTTAAATTTTTGATAAATTAAATAGGCTACATATTTTACATATATTGGAGTAAACACCTTATATTTGTAAAAATGAAATTAAAATAGTATAGCGTCATTTACTATCCCATTTTCTTTTCCACTTTATAATGTCTCAAGGGCCCGGCCCCTCCTTTGTTAAAAAGAAACAAAATCACTAATTAATTACATTTTTATGCCTTTATGAATAAGTAAATTGTAATTAATTGCCGGAATTAATTAAGTTAGCTTTCTTTGCAAATCAACTGGCTTATGCCAATTTAATAATGAAAGAGATGCAGCATGCTGTCAATTAATATACATTATTAGTATGTAATAATAATGTTATATGAAACACAATATCGATCCACTGACTGTAAATTGCACGGATATGTTGGTTGGTTTACAAAATTTGCATGACACAATACAAAGCAGTGATGATTAAAATGTTGAAAAAGAGGGGAATCGAAGAAGGAATCAAATCAATTACGAGTTGAATTCATCCAAGGGACGCTATTTCCTCCCTATACACAAACATATGTATGATGTTGAGAAGCTTGAGTTTACACAATTACGAGAACCATACTAATTATGTGTGCTTTCCACGGTTGCATAATTCATTGCTTAGATCCCACCTATCAGCATGTGTTCACTTTATTTTCGGTCATATTGGTGGCTCATGTTTAGTCATCTTCACTATGGGGATTTTTTGACTTTAGTAGTTCCGGTGGGGATTATATCTCTTAACATTATAAGTTGGCTAATATGCATTATATGCATGTGTATGCTTAAAAAGTCGTTAAGACCAACTTTTGGACCCTGCTTCCATGCATAGTTGAGTTGAGCCTCTTGGACTAGTCTTGGATGGTACCCCTCACTAGCTAGGTAGCTCCCCTTTATAATTGGGTAGACATCACAATTCATAGATCCATATCTCTCATTCAGACTTGAGTGGTCCGTGGTGGGTCAATGCTTGAATGAAAAATGTTACCTTACCAACCAAAGGAACGGACGTTAATTTGTATTAATTAACATTAGGATATGTACATACATGCATGCATACATATTATACACACACATAACAAAAAAACAATAATATTGCTAAATCTTATTCCCTGATGGTTATTTTTTGTGGGTAGATGCATAAAAGATATGGCCCTATAATTAAAATGCATCTGCATGTGGATGGATAAAGAATTAAAGATGATTTGAAAGGGAATGAGCAGCAGAAGAGCCTAAAAGAAAAACCTCAATTGTAGCAAAGGTGGAATGTCAATCACATTGATCATGCTGGATGGTTAGAGTAGTATATATGCTTTATCATAGATTATTGGAAGTGAATTGATGGATATGATTAAATGACCCACACCCACTCAGCAGAGACAGAGAACAGCAAAAGCTCTGTAAACTTTGGAAATTCATCAACCAAAGATTTTTTTTATTAAAGTAACTATAGAAATTATTTCCATCAATAAAAGTAGAAAGTGTTGTGGATAATGTCTAAATAGCTGTAACAACTTTATGATTTGATATTCTGTTTTATCTAGATTTTAGGTTGTTATATTTGTTTGAATTTTAAGATTAGGATAAGGTTAGTTATGATTAGATTAGGATGCATTTTAAATTAGGATAATATTTGATATGATTAGATTAAAATTATATATATATATATATATATTACTACGAATTTTTGGCTGGATGTATCAATATTGAGCTGGATGGAGTTTCAAAAATTCAAAGAATATTCTCTTACCGAGGGAAAAAAATGTGTATCTACAATATATATAGTCATGTCTCCTAATATGGTGCACCCGGTTGCTCTCTGTTGGTTACGTGAGGCTTGTGATACCCATGGGATGCTTGTTCCGGTTCTCCTTTGGTCGCTTTGGTGTGCTCGTAATAAGAAGATTTTTGAGAATGAGAGTTGGAATCTTCATCTCCTTCTTGGTCGTACCTTGTCGTTGTTTCACCTTTCTTCAAAGGCTTATGACGACATGTACTCTTCCACTGCTGTTGTGCGGATACCCAAGGAGATCGCTTGGTTAGGGTGCCCTTCTGATGAGTGCTTAGCTTTGAATGTGGATGGTAGTTCCTGTAGTAATCCGGGTAAAGCTGGGTTTGGTGGTCTTGTTAGAAATCATGTTGGCACCTTCCTGGTTGGTTTCTATGATACTGCTGGCCATACTTCCGTGCTTCATGCAGAAATTCTTGGCTTATTAAATGGGTTGAAGATTTGTTGGGACGCTGGCTACCGGGACTTGGTTTGCTACTCTGATTCTTCTCATGCAGTGGACCTCGTCAAACAGGGGGTCTCTCATCACCACCCTTTCTCCAATGAGATCACCGTTATCAGGAACATGATCAACCTGGAGTGGAATTGCAGGGTGTTCCACACGTTGCGGGAAGGAAACCAATGTGCTGATTTTCTGGCTAAACAAGGGGCGGACACGGATGACTTCCTCTCGATTCTTCATCAACCTCCGCAGGATTTGAGGCTTCTGCTTATAGCGGACGCTATGGGTGTCTCCTATACCCGGTTGTAGGGGGCTTTTGGTTTTGTTTCTTTTGTCTTTCTTCTGCTTTGTTTCTTTTTAGCGGTTGTAACCAAAAAAATATATATAGTCATGTCTAGAAAGTAAAGGTTCCCGTGTCTTCCCAGGAGGAGTAGAATGGGTTTCAGCTTAGTGGCTTACTCTTTTTCGCTAAGTCCAAACCCCCAAAGTGGCTATGTTCTGTCCTTATCTTAAAACCCATTGCATTAGAGGGATAAAAGGTCACATTTAATTTGCTTAAGTTTTTTTAAGAAAGAAAGCACTCTTCTAGTTATAAAACATATTGATTCAAAATTTCATAATTATATAAGTGATAATCCTTTTTAAGATAAATTAAACTTTAATTAGGCGCCTCATTTTATTTTTTTTTAACTTTTTTCAGTCATCATATTTTTTTACCCACGCCAAGCCACGATACGTGCAGCATGCTGACATGCAGAACACGAAAGTTCTATATACTCATTTCTGTTGCTGAATTTAGTTTCTCATTGTTTTTATTAAAGCGGATTGAGTATATCTGTATAGACCCGACGTGTAAAATATGGGTCTTTTTAATAAAAATAATAAATAATTTAATAAATAAAATAATATTATCAGTTGAAAATAAAGAAATCAAGAAGTGACATATGTCACAATCTAAAATGTGACACATGTCACAATTTAAAAAATAGGAGTTAACTTTTTTATATAAAAAATAGAAATAGAATAGATGATTAGATAGCTTCATGTAAAAAGTAAAAACTCGCAATTAAGTTGCGTGTCATAAGCCCATAATCTAAGGGTCTGTTTGGATTGATTTATGCAGAGCTTATGAATACAGCTTATGACTGATTCATAAGTTATTTTGGGCTTATTTTTCATAAGCTACCTAGGATAGCTTATCAAAACAGCTTATGACTTATATAAAATAAATTTTACTATAATTTTTTTTCGATTATAAAAGTAGCTTATACAACTTATACCATAAACAGTAGATAAACTTGTTATCCAAACAAGGCCTAAATAAACCAAAAACAAAATTAAAAACTGTGGACTGTAAGTTTGGGTGCTAATTATTTCGAAATGCACCTTTTTGACCATACAATATTTCGTGATGATTACGGTAGAAGGTATTGAAGTCATCGTCTAGGATATCAATCTGGACAAAAATATCATTATCCAAGTCTACCTGGTTTGCCTTCCATAATTTGATTCTACGTTGTATCAAAAAAAAAAAATTGATTCTACGCATAGGGATTAATATGATATTTATAGTTATTTTCCTATGCGCAATATTTAAATAAATTGTCTAGATGTTCTTCTTGGGTGATTCAATTTAGGTATGTAAAAACTATTTGACAATGATAGAAGTGTCTTGTTTCAGAATGATGTTTGGATTGGAAATTAATGATAAATTCAATAGATTATTCAGTAGACTATTTAATATTACAGAAAATTGAAATTGCATGGTTGTCGAATTAGGATCCTGTGTGAAAAATTCTTGGAAATGGCAACTGAATTGGAGGAAATATTTTTGCTTGTGCTTTTGAAGAAAATTTGGTTACTGGTATATAACTTTAATTTGAAGCCTCGTAGAGAAGTTGTTTGGATGTGGAGTTTTGACCATTCTGGTTTTTATGATTTCTTACTTCGACAGCGCTTCTCTTTGCAACAGCCAAACCAGCAGATTTTAGGTCCTGTGTTCATTTGTTTTAAACTTGCAGGTTCTCATTTCAGGTTTGAGCTGTGACAACTTACACTTGGCTGGGATTTTTGAACCAGTGTTACCCGGTGATAATTACAAAATCACATTTTCTTCAACAAAAAGGCTTGGCAAAAGGGGGAAAAAAATAAAAACAAGTTTGGATGTTGGTGTGCATTTCGATCGATAATTTGGTCTATTTGAATTGTGCGTGCTAGGATTGTTTTCAGGGAGGAGAACTTTAACATGATTCACATCATGGATCTCATTATTATCAGACCATGGATATGGTTTTCTCTCAAAGTGCGTGGTGGGAAAATGTCTATTTTCAAAATTAGTGTCTATTCGCCTTTAGAATGTATATGAAACAGTCTTGATAGCTTTGATGTAACTGAAGTTATGATGTGGGTTTGAATATACTCTTTATTAATAAATTTTTCTTTTCATATACAAAATCTTGTATACTATTTATGGTAGATAGATAGAGACTTGGTAAATTCTATAGTGCCCAGGGAAATTTATTGGGTACCTATACCCATATTAAGTGGCCCATTTTCCATATTACACGTGTTTAATTTTTTTCACAAAAACTTTTAAGGCTAATATGGGTGGTTTCTACCATGAATCAGCTTGACATATGGTCTATTATAGAATAGTCTCAATTTGTAATTTTATTTTGTTTAAAAGTCCATTAATTGTTTAAATTCTCAATAATTTGCCCCAATTCTAAATTTCCCAAACCTAAGAACTTCTTAAACGCAAAACCTCCCTTTCCACTTTCTGCAACTTTTTTTTTTCACTTCTAAAAACTTCTTAACCCGTCCTCACATTTCATATTAATTACTTCTAAAATTTTCTACCCCGTCATTTTTCAAATACATGCGACCAACCGTTCACCGTTTTTGTCACCAACCCATCTCCAACTTTTAGGTTTACCAACACCTAAACGGAATACCCAATCAAAGTGTTCAAAACGACGGATGGCACCAACACCAGGTTCCTTTGCCGTAGGAGCTCCTCGGTGGTGTCGGATTTGATGAGGAGCACGAGAACATCACGATCGCCAAAGATTTCGATGTCATCGTTGAGGGCGTTACCGGCGAGAGGAAGGCAATGTGGACGTCGAGGGAGCCAGACCAGTGTCTTGGAAATCTTGTGCGCGACGAAGCCGGATTTGCCGACGCCGGTGAAACAGTGCCGGCGGCGTCAAGGAGGGCGTCGGTGAATGCTTGGGTTTGGGAGTGGTTGATGCAGTCGAAGAAAGGAAGAAATACGTTTTATGACTGATTAATGGAGGAGGGGTTGTCACATGGTTATTGGTTAGCTGTCGGGGTGGGCGTCATGGTTGAAGAAATACGCTCCGACTTCAAGTCCTCGATCGCCGCCATCATTGGGAAACATTTTTATAAAATTTCAACTTTAATCTTTAAGGGGTGGATTTGCAATTTCAAATGTCAAATACATAATATAGAAACCGTATATACAATTACCTTTCCTTTTAATGACATAGCAAGTGAGATACACTTTGACACTTCTGAACCAACCAAGTAGGCTGGGGTACTTGTACCCGGCAAATTTTCAAGGCACCGTAGTTGTCACCTAGAGACTTTCCCTAAAAACTTACACCTTTGAAAAAAGATATTTTGAAATCTGCTGCAAAATGTGGAAGACAGACATTTTTTCTTGTAGTAAATGATTATCTTGCAGGGAGCTAGATATGCTCCTGCATGCAGAGAATATCCTGAATGGACAGGGCTCAAGTTATATATAACTAAATTCATTAGATGTGTTGACTAATTAAGCTTATAAAATAACCAGTTCATCACATAGTATTAGAAATCAAAATCACAGTTTTTTATAAGCATTTTGGAATTAATCCACGTTCATGGCAGCAGTGACAAAGTCCTCCATTTTCCAATGTCCTTAAAAGTGCCTATGGTGGTGAAAGGGTCCCAAAATGGGACATCCAACCCACCAACACCCACCATGCAAGGTCTACTTGAATTGAAGTTGATATATATATATATATATATATATATATATATATATATATATATATATATATATATATATATATATATATATATATCTTTTGCTTAATATTGAGAAGATGGTGATGGAATCTTAATTCGAGAGGGGAAAAAGGTTTGCTAAAAAATCTTCTAAAGCTGACAAAGAAGATTCCTAGTTGAATTGCACGATAGAAGACGCATGGTGGGGTGACCATTCATGTTTCATATGCATGAAAGAGCTATCTTTATTCTTAGTCTTAGCTCGGTGTTCACATTCAACACTCCACTTGATGGGCTATGTCCTCTGACCTCTGCTTTTAATTAGTGATATATATATGCATTTGACACCAGATGCAAACAATTAATCGCAAGGTTAATTTGCAATCAGGATCAACTAATTAATATTCTTGTCATGTCATACATGAAGCTAAATCTTTATAATGAGATTTATACCGCCTCGATTATTTAAGAGCAAAATCTCATCAAATTTAATTTAATTTCCTAGAACTTGATTCCAACTGGGTCTGAATCATTTAAGGAATTATGCATATATTATATATCTGTGTGTTAAAATAATCAATAAGAAAACAAGTATCAGTTCAGTTTAGCTGATGAATTAATTAATAATAGAAAACATGTACTAATTCTGCTTAACTAATGAAATAAAAAAAGCTGATTTTTGGGACACATGTACTACCACATTACCATACTAACTTTACTATTATTACACACTTTAAGCGTTATCTCAACCCCGTTAGCGCTCCTTATATTTGGCAGTGTATACTCATTGATAATACTCTGATCCAATTTTCAAGCGATCGATGAATGAATATGTAACATCGACAACATGCATGGAAGCATGTTTTCCTTCTTTTCTCCTCTTCGACACTTCATTTTCTGCTTTTTCTTGGCTGGCCGGCCGCGCGCCTGGACCTAGTGGAACAGTTGTATATAAGATTATCACTTTAATTTTAGTCATAATAATTGTATTATTCATAACAATCACGTAACAAGTTCATTTTAATTCAACTATTCATGATTCACCTTCTTGATCTTAAGGTTACATTTGCAAATATCACCCTGTAGCAGGAAATTACATTGCGATTTCAGGGTAAGGGGAAGATAGGTGTTTAAAAACATTATCTCTATTTTTTGATGAACCAAAGGTTTGATATAACAGTCACAAGTCTTAATGTCAGAAAAGAAAATTAACACCCAAAAAAATATTAATGTCATAAAAAACTGGGCCTAGTGCCTGTAGAACAGAATAGCTCTATGTATAGGAGTCAATATATTCAACGCTTAACCAGCCAACATCTCATTACTCTTCCGTTCTAAAATTCCTTGACATTTCCAACTGCATCTTTAATACTTTGATCCTAAAAAAGTCATGAACTGAGTATTCTTCGGGCTTAAGTTATACACAGTTTGCTAGTTATTTAATTGTCCAATAATTCTTTGCCCTTCCAGCAATCATTGTACCTTAACACGTTGACTCTTAACTTCTCAACAAAGAGAAACTGAATTTCATTTTTTTTTTCTGGGAGGGCTTGTGAAGTTACTAATAGTGTGTGGTAAACTGTATTTCCGCGTCCAAATGCTAAGTGACTGTGGAAGCTAAAGAGGCTGCTTCCACTTGAACGACGGTACAATGAGTTTCAACGTGGTTCCAAACATAGGTTAGAGTAATAGAATGTAAGGAACAAAGCACTTATTCAGCGCTTGTATCTTCAACAGATTTCTTGTATTCAGGCTTCAGCTCGTAGGTTCCTTGATTGGCACCTCTTTTATTGTACACGCACAGTTCATTCAGGATCTCTTTCAAGAATTGCTGCAAAAGAAAAAGGGAGCGGAGGTACCAACTTAGTTTAATGCAGATCTATGTATGTATGCAGATGTATGTATGTATGCCAAAGGAGAAGCTAAGATAAACCAAGATTTGTTGTTTTTTTGGGGGGGCGGGGCGGGGCGGGGCGCTCCAAAGTCCAATACGGCACTAAAATAAAAGCAAAGCAAAAAAAAAAACATACTGCAGGTTGATCGGTTTCTTGGACAAGCTGCTTCAAGGCCCAATTTGGCTGTCTTTCAAATAGCTTGAACATTATGTCCTCCAGCTCTCCACGATCTCTTCTTGTTCTCTTTGTATCAGATTGCTTAACCGGCTGTGTCTTCTTCTTGTCCTGTGAGTTTTATATGAACAAGAAAAAACTTTGTCGAATTATTCCATGTGCACGCACATTTGAAGGACCCAATTTTCTCCTCAGAACAAATATTATTTATCTTATTCCAGTGAATCTTCATTGTGATTACATCAATTTTGTGATGGTATCATCTCATCAATACAATTATGAGTGGCTACTATATTATGGTGTTTTAGAATCATAATATGTACTTTGACATTCTAATCATTAATGTAAAACTTCCACACTCTGCCTGGAATTTTATATAAGCAAAGCAACAGTTAAGAGTAAAATAGAACGACAGTTAACATGTATAATCGATCATAAAATGTATGCAAAATAGGGTACCTTGGAGTTGGATGAAACTAGACCAACCATTCCAGGCATAGGCCTCATTAGAACTCCACGATCATTATCAATAACCTTACAATTGAATCAAGGGACCCAAAGAATCAATTATTTAATCATAGACATATAGCAAGAACGATTAAGGAATAATTCAATAATAAACATGAAACACTACCTGTATCTGTCGATTTCTAATCTCAGATTTTTTTGTCCTCTCTCGGCACAATTTGCCATATTCTTCAATGTTTTCACCATGGGGCTTCATATCAAACTTATGTTCTACTTTCCCTTCCATAGCAACCTTGCCGCCTAAAATAAAGGTAAAAGCTGTTACCTAACTCAAGGCAGCTAAGCTTCACAATCACAACTGAAACAAAAAAAAAACTGTATGTACAATTACTAATCATCCATTTTAAATTATTAAAAATACCATAACTCACAGTTACCACTTCCATGTCATGATAAAAATTAAGTAATGGTTATGGTACTTAAACTCAAGGACCTTCCATGTCAGATTTACTTGTCTTCTGTCCCTTCTCAACATAAACATTAAATTTACAACAGAAAATAATTTTTCGGTTCAGAGTTTTAGTTTTTACATTTACAACACAACCAGGAGGAAAAAAAATCATGTCCAGGCAGGAAGGGCAAAGAATGAGGGGGGGAAATCATTACCAATTTAAAACAGCCAACGGACCAAGTGATCTAGGATTCTAGGTACTTGGTAATCCAAAAATCAATGAGAGATTACATATGCTCTTTTTTTTTTCAATACAGTGGTGGTATTGCATATGTTCTTTTTCCAATTGGGATGGCACCCAGCTGGATACAGGTATGGGTAAAATAATCCTCATCCCCACTCAGGAAGAGATCTTAATTCTTATACCAGTCCCCCACTACCTGGTTTCTCCTATAACAGAACAGCTTTACATGGTACCCTAATTTAATACCACCTGTCCCCATTTACCAACTTGGGTTTAAATTGGGAGGGTTTTCTCAGTTACAATGGGGTTACTAGAATCCTATCCACCTCTATATATATTGAGTCCTCTCAGTTACATGTATTGGATCATGGAGTGGCCACTATACCGAAGATAACAAGTCAAATACAATTCCAACAATTATATAAACTCAAGAAGTACTCAAAATGTAGGACATATTCAACACTAATACATAAAAAATCATATTTTGAAAGACACAATATGGCCTGAAATCACATTAAGCCTCAATTATGCCATAACATAGTTATTTTTATGAAAGATATCTTATTTCACTGTTAAATTGCAGCAATGATGCAAAACATAGATTGGTAGTGTGAATAGGCAATGACGTCAATTCCCCCCCCTCAAAAAAAAGAGAAAAGGAGAGAGAATAACCATCTTTTCATACAATAAGTTGTCTAAGTGTTTTAAATTGAAAAATAAAAAGACAACAGCCTAAAAACAGAAGAAAGAACGACAAAATAAAAGCTGGCTGTGCATGAACTTGAACTAAAAGATCGAAGGTATACATCTATGTGTGTGTGTGTAGAAGAGAGAGAGAGAGATGAAATAAGATTTTGGATTTTTTTTTGTCCAAAGATTTTGGATAGTTTAAAAGAAAACTAGTTTAATGACCCTCAACACAACAAAATCCGCAATAACATAATATTTGAACCATAATCCTGATGACCCACAAGTTTAAATTAGATATTGAAAAAGAAACATCATATTATCTACAAGATGTTAGATATCTAATATCAATGCACGGTGCATCATGTTCTTGCTCCAATAGTGGATAATTTTGAAATTGCCATTGATGAATAAGAACTACAACTAACATTGAGCAGAGATTACAATTCTCACCTTGGCTTGTCTCCGAGAAGATGCACATAGGAACGAAGTCTTTAAACATATTCAAAGAATAAGTTTTTGGCATGTTTACAGTTTCAGTGCCAGCCATCTCCATTTTAAACTGAGACAAGTATGAAGGAGTTATAAATCAGCGACTAACTCACAGCTACACAAGCAAAAAATATTAATCAGAAGCACTTATGACTTAACTATACTGTGACAAATCCAGAAGCTGAATCTTCGCTAGTCTTGCACAGTCAATAAATTTGAATGGAATAATAGTATAAAACGTATATAATAAGCAATCATTGAAATATGGAATTGATTTGATTTAGAAACCTAGTTATCAATGCTGGATAGTGGCACATAGCGACTGACCCAAAACTAATCAGTGGCCTGCTGCCACCATGGCCCGCTATTAACAACTACTAGGTTTGGAAATCAACTATCATGTTTGGAACTCATTATTTATAACAAAAAAATATTTCAATTGATTTTCAGATCAAATTCCATATTTGGAAGACCTTCAATTAACTCAGCAATTTACTTTATTGGCCTTGCTTAGAAATAGGAAAATACAAGATCAAACTGAACAAAGTCGAATTTAAGTGAAGTTAGGGGTAAAATCGGAATTGAAGGAGGACCTACCTGGAGAGCAGAGGGATCGTCTTCAGGGAGAAGAGGGTCAAGGGAGAGGACGACCTTAGAAAGGGGTTGGGAAGGAGGGTGATTCTGCCATGACTTAGCCACCACCAAAGGACACTTCATCAGCCACACCGATCTCTCTGCCTTCGTAGTCTCGAGGTTAGACCCGCTACTCCCACCGTAACCGTTGTTCTCCTCATCCATCTCTCTCTCTCTCTCTCTCTCTCCCTTCCCTTACGCCCTGAGCCCCTAATAGGCGACGCTTGTGTCTGCAACCGACATTGCTCCCAGTCAATTCTATTTGACTTGGACTTGCCGAAGATAAAATCATAAAATGGCCTCTTGGGCTTCTTGGCCTCATTGTTTTTGGTCATTCTTACCGAGTATTGAACATGGGCCCAAAAATATCAACGATTTTTCTTCTTTTTTTCATTAAACAAAATGAGATCAAAATAAATACCATGAAAAATACTAATTACCGACCAGATTTAGATTTAAAATATTTATCTCCATAATTTCCTGTTATGTAAAATTAATAGAATTTAATTTAATTGATATACAAAATTTGGTTATCTTTGATGATTTTTTTTCTCAAAAAATCAATCGTTGTGGATTTTTATTGGAAGAAGTGCTTATATTTAGTGTACAACCATACTTTAAACAACCATAGAGGATGCATGTGAGAAAAGAAAAGTCAATAAGTAGTTGAGGTTAAAAAAGTTTGCAAACTGTTTCTTGATATTCTGCAACCGTCCTTTTTTTTACAATAACCATCCTTTGAATCTTGGAATAATTGTTGTCGTGAATACAATATTTTAAATACACCAAATGAAAAATTAAGGTTTATTAAAGTAATAGAAATAAATTTGACATTGTCTTATTTTTTATATTGGTGGTTTCTCATACCCATACATCTGCAAAAGTAATTGGGTCATGGGTTCTTCTAGTGGGCTATGGTTCTGGTGGCTATGCTCTAATTCGTTTCAAGGAAAAGCCTTACTATACAGAATTCCTGGGGTGAGAGCTGGGGAGAGAACAGATATTACAAGAATAAATTTTAATTTTACACTATACTAAAAAAGAATAAATTTTGATTTTTCTGAAGCATTTTACACTATACACGAATTAATTATGCAGTCATATATACATTCAATGCCTTTCTTACAATGAAAGCAACTCGGGTTGAAGTTACTGATAAGATCGGCCAATGGAGACTATACTCTTCCTTTCCTCTTAATATGTAGGCTTTTGAGTTTTGATTACAAATGCAATTGCCTACAAACCTGAAAGGTAGATATTCCATTGTTTCAATGCTCTTATTTCAACAGACAAGTGACAAAAAAATACATGATATATATAACTACAAGTAGGTGACACATAGGAATAGCTCCCTATACATGTCAGGTTCTTGAGGTAAATTTGACATTTCTATCTATGCATATCGTGTGGTACTTGTCAACTACAGTTCATCCTCGTCAGTAAGTAATGTAAATGAAAATGGGAAGAACTTGTAACCATCTCCCTCGTAAAACTTGTTTTGGAACTCCACCCAGTGAAGTCTCAAGGCATGCAGGAAAGCACTTAGACTTTCCATTACCAATAGGACGCCAACAGTTGCACATATAAAAACAATAATACCAACAATGAGAACAATGGTGTTGTTCAACCTGCACCAGTCACACAAACATAGAGGATTTTTAATACATCAAATAACTTTTTTAATGTCCTTCACTTAACAAAACTAAAAAAACTTACCCCCAGGCCAAAAGTAAAACTTTGTCATAGAAAACGCTTGACAACTCTGAATGCGCTAGACTAAACAAGACCAAAAACCAAAGAAAAATTAAAACGATAGGTTATCATGCATACAAAGATGCATTTCTAAAGGGAAAGATATAGCTTCAAGGTTCGTCCACAAAAGTTAGAACCAAACATTTTGTAGAACAAGTAGATGCAACTAATGCATAGATGGGGGAAAGCGCTTTTGGTTGTGTTTACTGAATGGCAAGTCTGCATTTGTTGGCCTATAAAATTTAAGCAAGTGGATAGATTGGGTTTTGCTGTGTCTTTCATGATACAATGCCCAAATTTGCTAGAATTAGCAACTGGCCAAACATAATTGGTTTGATCCAATCAAACATAGAGACATTACATTCATTTCATAACATAATTGGTTTCTTCAAGATTCCAAAGTCCATTGGACCTTTACTAATTCATAGTTCTTGCCATCAACGAATTGCAATTCATAGTTCTTACCCTAAATTAAATTCCGAATCGAGCCATCACCTACCATACTCAAAGGGGAAACAGCATGCCCATATTCATGTTGAATTTTTCATTATAACCATAATTCACATAAAGGTATCAGATGCTTTCAACTACCTACCTAAGGGCCCACAGACGTAGGTATGAAGCCGTATTAGACACAGCTCCGAGCACAAATTCTATTGTATGTATAAGTTGGTGCACAAAAACCTCGCTAAACTCAAACTCCTCGTGGTCACGGGGATTAACAGGGGACTCTGATTGATCAAGAGGGTCATCCCCGCTGTAGAGCAAAGAGTAAGATTGACCATGATGCCTCTGAGGAAGCAAGGTAATAAAAATTTGAGTGGGGTTTTATTAAAATAAATAGAAACAAAATTAAGATATTAGTTTAAAGCATACTTCTTGATGTTGTTTCTTAAGGAGAAAGGGCTTTGGTAATAACATCCATGGTACAGCAACGAGTGCCAAAAGTAGTAACGCAAGCTAACAACAATTAAACAGTTGAGAATTCAAATGTGGCATCTATATATTTAGTATCACTAAACGGGAAAAGGTGTATCCAAATGAAATTTAAAATTTCTTACTTGAAGGGACTTTTGGCCAACAAAGAGCTCGTTTTCACCCAAATCTTCCATTGGACTGAGGAACATATATATCATCACATGATACAGGTCAGCCTGTGATCCAGTGCACCATTTTACAATTATGAGGAGTGAAAGGTAGCCAAATAGGCTATTTAAGAATATCATCTGGGGAACAAATTGGTGCCTGAAACAACATTGGTAAATCAAACAGGACAAAGATAAACAAGAGACCATATTCAACTAAAGCTATTTCTTGCTATTACCATATATTTATGTCATTGCCAAAGTATTTTGCATTATAGTAACTCAACATGATTCCAAGATTCATTTGGGATATTCCTAGTAGAATTGACATCTTCATTTTCAAAGAGTTAAGAAATGGAAGTTCACTCCGAGTACCATGCCATTTAGGATCCACGCCAAATGGGTAAGTGCCACGCACTTTTATCAAACCCAGTGTAGAAGCATCCCTGAACAGATAATAATAATAAATAAGACACACATATATGACGTGACCAATTATCATAAGGAAAAACTGAAAAATTAAAGTAATATGTTGAATAAATTGTACTTGCAACCACCTGCATGAAGGATCACGACATCCATAAGCAGATGGTCCAAATAGTTCGAATGGAATGGAGAAGAATTCATTATATATCAACCCAGTGTAGATTGAGAAGAGTGCCATCATCACAATAACATATCGTCCCCCGAAAGCCATTTCTAATATGTCTCCAAGTTTCTGTCATTGACAACATCAAACAAAACTGATGCTGACATAATAAATAAGAAAACATAGAGAGTGAATATAAAACCTCATGAGTTAAAGTACCTGACTAGAAAACTTTTTCTCTCTGATTATGAAATACAAAGTAGCCAGTAATAAACATATGCCGTGACCCCAATCACCAAACATTACAGCAAAAAGGAATGGAAACGTAATGATTGTGTATACACCGGGATTTGCTTCCTGGTACTTGGCAATTCTGTCAAGTATTAAGAATTGATTTTTTGAGTATTAGACAGACAATTCATACACCAAGATGCAACAAAGAAACTTGTGGTACTTGGCAATTCTGTCAAGTATTAAGAATTGATATTTTGAGTATTAGACAGACAATCCATACACCAAGATGACACAAGTACGATAAATCGTAAAGGGACACAGACAAAATGCACGAAAAGTATGCTCTTCAACGTAAGGATACAAACAATTTTGAAAGACTAGATTATTAGTGTAACATCTTATTTTTCTAAAAGGAAAATCATTAATAGATTTTTTTTTCTTATTTTAATAATTTGTTGTGTGTGTAATTTTAATTCAATTTTTAGGATTTATTTTATTTAATTATAGGAGCCTTAGATTTTATCTTAAAATCCTGGCCATTCATTTAAATCTACAATATCTTCCTTTTATTTTCACAGAAGCCCTGTCACTTTCATCTTTGAAATGAGTGACCAAAACTGAAAGTTATATTCTCAACATGGAATTAAATTAGTAAACCATTTTCATAATTAACACATAAACAAACATGGTAAAATTTAATAGGAAAATAAACCATCAAAACAAGAGTCAATACAAGGTAGTTTTCGAAATTTGAAAGAGCGCAAAGAGGTTAAAAATAAATGTATGTAAGGAAGGACTAAAGGAAATGAAGATGTGAGGGAAGATACATCAAAGTCCCCAGCTTAAGGTTTTTTTATTTGAAGGAATGAAATTTTGGCATTAGCATGTTAAGCTCAATGTAACTTACCCATAGGCATCTACAATTTCTTGAAAAGAAGAAGTAAACTTGTTTGTGCAAAAATAGGTGGGTGGTAATTCCTTTGTCTGTAAAACTTGAAAGATCGCCCCGACTTGAGAGTTACAGTCCATAGTTGCCCGCTGCAATACTTTTTGAATCTGCCAAGTATTGAATTCAAATTGGTTAATTAGGCCAGCCAGTAAAAAATTGTAGCCCATATAGGTTTATGCACATCGTATCAAAATTGAATTCACTATTCAAGGACAAACCTGACTTGTTGCAAAAATAGGACACCAACCTTGTGCAAGGAGACATTTCTTTGTCACATTAATGCTTAGCATATTTAGAGTGTGATAAATGAGTTTTTCCTTCTTCAACTATCAATTAAAATTTAAGAAAGAAAATGTCATCTTTAGAATTAACATTAATTGCAGAAGCTTAGCAGTAAAACTAAAAAGAGAAACATATATCACATAGACTATGCATGTCTTTTAGTAACTATCCTTATAACTACTAAATCGAAATTGTCAAACAAACCAGAAGGCTCCATTGCTCAAATTGATATCCAATTGTCTGCAACAAAGTGCTCCGGTGAAGCAATCCTACATCAATGGTTGTCTTCAATTCTGCAAGTCTTCCTGACACCTAGCAAGTTCATAATCTAAAATAATTATTTTCTGTGGCTAATCCGTATTCATACTATGAATATAACAAGACAACTACTATGGGCAAAATAGGCCTGCTGTTATGTGGAACTTGGGAAAAGCTGATATCATAAGATCCATAATCTTGTATCCGGTGTTTCAAACAAAAACATGGGATTGATTCAATGTTTTTGTAATTTTACTTCTTCAAACTAGTCAACTTTATCCTAGTATATTGGCCTTTGCACACGTTTTTTCCTTCACCAAATAATATAGAAACATTTTTCCTTTAAGCCACAGAATGTCATTGGGAAACAAAGTTGGAATTACACACACAAAACTCTTTGGGAAAAAATGGCTTACTTCATCGCATAAACACTGTTGAACTTGGATAAGAAAAACAAGAGTATGTTACTAGAAAAACAAAACTGAACAATAACTTTACAGAAATTAAGAAGATTAAAGATGTAAAACATTCATTTGAAATGCCTAAATTAAATAGTAAATATGCATTTCTTATCAGTATTTCACAATAAATACTCAAGATGTAGCAATATGGAGCATCTAATTAACAGCAATTGAAAGCTAAGCAGAAACAAGAAAGAAAACTATGTCTACCTCTGTTATCATTTGAAACTGTTTACCCAAATCATCTGAGAAAGGATAACGATTTGCTCCAAAAGCATCACATATTTTGAGAATTTTACTTTTAACTCTCTCTCCAGAATAAAATATAACAAATACATTTTTATGAACCTGTAAAAGGGGAATTAAAAAGATTAAAAGTAGAACTGACCAATATCAATAGAAGAGTAACTTGCTAGAATTAGAAGAAATGATTATACATAGAAATAAGCCAAAGCAGAATATTCATTCATCACTAGAAGTTTACAGCTATTTAGTGGCAAATGATAAAGGAGGAAGTGTGATGATCTAGTACTATATATTTGAACTTCTGCAAAAGGTTGAACAATTAAAGATCTAAATTTGAGACTTTAAATAAGTGACCTTCTCTCCGGACAAAGGATCAAGAACGGGATGGTCAACCACAGTCTGCTTAAGAAACACATTTCCCCTAGTACCACGAAATAAAATTCTTTCAAAAGGAATTGATTTTTCTCTAGGAACAAGACCGCTGATAAACCCCAGCTTAATCTGCTTTGACAAATATGCTGTCGTCTCCTGCTGAACATAAATTTGTGAAGTGTCATTAACAGGAGAAATGGAACAAAACTATAAAGTGATAAACAGAAACTACAAAGTTGAAGCAGATACTTGTTCCAATAATAATGGGCTGTCAATAGACACGTCAACTGTTGTATGGACTTCAAGCCCTCTCTGGTGAGCTACAGCACTGTTTTGTGCCAAAGGGAAAAACTCACCAACCTGAACTCACAAAACAAAAAGGCATTACCAATTTGAATCCAATTGCCTTCTACAACCAAGAAAATAAAAGAAAAAACAGAGCTATATGATTAGATTACATGGAACAAATCTAAGAATAAGTTTGCATTTGTACAAACAATAGGTATACAGTGAGACAGAAAATTCATAAGATACAAACAATAAAATGCTTATACATTTTCAATTAAACACAAACAAGATCAACAGTGTGATGATGACAATAGTGAACTTTACAAACTATACCTTCTCTAAAACAAGCTTATACTCCACTAGCTCATTGTAAGTATGTTGCAACTTTTCATTATTTGCATTAATCTCGAGTAGCTCGGCTTCAAGTTCTGCAAGTTTATCCTAGCCATGAAGAAAGGTTTCATTACAAGGTACTGCATTCTTGACCAGAAGAATGGATGATTAAAATTTCAAAGCACTTAACAACCTCCAAATTTTCCAGATCAAGACCACCATCTCTCGTTGACCGCATTGAGGGTGATACACCCGCCTTCACCATTTGTTCCTTAAATAATCGTAAAGTACGTGCCATTTCTCCACATCTTTTAATCTAAATGGCAAAATGGTAAATTTCCCATTCTAGTAGAACAATTCTGTAAAGCATGACGTAGTAGAATATGCTGGTACCAATTTTTCGCATGGTTAAAAATACAAGGAGCACCAGAAGATATCCTTACTCAACAATTATGGATTGTTCAATGTTGCATGAAAAACCTAACTTGATCATAGAGCTCAAAGTCAAAGTTGCTTAATAAACCAAGATACTACTTGATTCTCATAGAGCCTTACCACTACTCTGACCATAAACAAGTAAAACAGAACAATCTCATTGTAAGCATTATGATCACCTAGTTATATGTGCTTGAAGGGAGTTTTCTCCTGTGCTCAAGATATCAACTTAAGAAATCAAATTTTCACCGTAGGTCCACGAGCACAAACATTAAGTATCTAAAACATAAACAAATCCACAATTATAGATGTGTCTTCAAAAAAAAATGTGAAAAATCTCAATAAAGCCTTGCGCACAATGCAGAAATTGTTATGTGGTTCATATAGATCTCCTGGCAAATGGCATTGAAGAGTTTCAACTTCTTTAAAGGGCACACACAATACTTAGACCGTAAAGGTGTGTGTGCGTGTTTTTCTTTTCTTTTTTAAAAATGCAACTACACAGAGAGAGAATGTAATAATTAATAATAACAGGCACCTGAGAAGCGTAAGTCCGTTGGAATGGGCTTTTATCTGCATTAAGCTGGAGAATTGATTTTAACAAATTTTATCAATGTAGGAAATGAATAACATTCAGATAGATGAAGAACGTCACAAGATAATTGACAAATGAGTCAGAGCATCATAATAATGCATATTTGAGAGTACGAGAATCCAAATTGAGAGTAATGAGAATTGGAAAGGAGGCATACATCTTTGAATTGGAAGAGGCCGAGATCACCAAGGTAAGATATGGAACGATAAGCTGATTCGATTGGAATGATCAATTGAACCAGTTGCATAGGTTCTGAACGTAGCAAATCCATCGAAATTTTCAAAATGCACAAGCACGGAAGGAATATGAATGGTGTGAATATGCTCTTGCTTTATAGAAGAAGAGTTTGTTTACAACCACTGCACCAACTCAAATCTTGCCGCTACTTCCATCCCGCGGTATATAACGCTTCCTTTTCCGACTAATGCTCACACGCACATTTAATTAATGACAAAAATTTACACAATTGGCCCCAAAATAAGGATTATGTAGATAAAAAGGGCTTTATTAATGTAAGAAAAAAAATTAAATTATTAGAACATGTTTAATATTTAAAAAATAAATGCATTTAATTTTATATGAGCAATCAAGATAATTACTACTAATAAATACCACCGTAGGCTTGGCTGAGATGGCACGGTCCTGAATTTGAATCCAGCAATCTGAATACAGCCGCCTCCCGTGAACAAAAAAAAAAAGAAGATAACTAATGGAGTAAATGATATTTCTATTCCAACCCTGTATATATGAGGCAGAGACATTACCCGTTATGTCCATCGATCACTTGCATTTCGCCCATCCCCATTTAACACACCGCCACCAGCTCCTTCGTTGTGGATGCCCCGGGCCGCTTCACCAACAACTGTGTTCACCTCTTTGATCTCCATACTTGTGCATGCAACACTCTAGCTACTTCCTTGCAATCACGATCAACGCTGCTCGGGGCACGTTTCAATAATATTTGGGAGATTTTGCGTGTTAATGCCACATTGCCGGCATTGGTTGATAGGTATGGTGGTGCCGGTGCATCAGAGTGGTGTTGGAGTGAAGGATAAAACGGTCTTGAAATTTGTGTATACGAGGGATTGAATTGAAATCCCAAAAATAGGAATTCTGAGTTTTGTACAAAAGAAACAAAAGGAATAGAAGCACAAATTATGGAATTCGCTTTTCTTGATTTAAAAAAATTATAAATACGTGTTTGGATATGACACGTTCTTTGAAATAAAAAATGATAGAATTTGTGTTTCTTTAATTTAAGAAAAATGATATTTTGACACCCAAAATCCAATCAACACGTACTCAGTGAGTGATAAATGTAATAGATGAATGATGTAACGAAAAGGAAAAGATAGAAGAAAAAAATAAGTGTTTGATAGATATTAAAAATTTATAGTGTTCAAAAATGGGGATTGTTGATTTAAATACTGCACATTAGCTAAGGATGGTGAAATATATATGCTAAAAAACTCGTAAAAACTTCTCATCTCTAATCTCTTACTAAATGAAGGCATACCGATTGTTGTTTGGGCTTCTCCCAATTAATTAGTAGGCTTCGAGATTTTGTACGGAGATTCGAAATTGAATTCTTGATTAATTAGTATTTAATTTCCATTTTTTTAGTGAATTAATTTCCAATATATAGTACTCCATAGATTAATGTTACACACACATTCATCACACACTCATTATACATCTCATTTTCTCATTTTACTCATTGGAGTAGGGTGTGGGGGGTTAGAGTATCATTCCTCTACTCCATATGTACAAAACGGTAATAATATTTATGCAGGAAAAGCTAGAAACGCATGCTGAACATATTGTAACTTTGTAAGTTGTAATTAACATCTTTTTTTGGGTCAACATTAACATCTTTAACTTTCAATAAAGAGAGCATCTAAAAATTTAAGAGACTAGCTAGACTTTCATCTTTTACATGTCAATAAACAGTGCAGCTTAAAAATAAGAGTAATAATACTCATACATCTCAAAAATCAATCCATCCATCTAACATCTCTCATTTCTCTCTATTTTTTTCTAACTATCACATTATATATCACATCATTTTATCACTTTTCTCTCATCTCACTCTATCTCTCTCTAGTGGTATACACCCCAAGGGGTGTCTACACGTCTACCCATCTTTATTCAAAACTAATTCTATTTATACAAATGTTATTGCTATATCTATTTCGTACACCAAAAGCCCTATATATATGTATATATATCACCTTGAAAAAAAAAGAGTAATTATTAGGAAGCGATTTTCACTATCTTTTTCTCGTAAAATAAAAGGGGGCGGGGGTGTTTAAGCGTTGATGTCCAAATTAATAGTGGTGGCATTTAGAAGGGACCAATGCATAAATTGGTCCACCAAACCCCAATCAATTTTTACTTGAGATACGAGATAAACCCGATTTTCCATTATTTGTGAAAATGTCCAGAAGAAATATATAATTATAAACTGAGATTTACGAAATAAACCACAAAAAATGTAAAATTACGAAAATTTACCAATTTTTAAAATAATTAAAAAATGGCAACCACAAGTTTATTATATTATTATTACCAAATTCATTTATTTCTTAGTCTCGCTCTCCCTCTCCCTCTCCCACTCTCTCGGTCTCTCCTCCCTATCTCTCTTGTCACTCACGCCCTCTCTCTCTCCCTTTCTCTCTCGCTCACTCACTCTCCCTCTCTCGCTCTCTCTCCCTTTCTCTCTCGCCCACTCACTCTCCCTCTCTTGTTCTCTCGCTCCTCTCCCCCTTTCTTTCTCGCTCCCTCTCTCTAGCTCCCCTCTCTAGCAAGAGAGAGAAAGCACGGAGAGAGAGCATGCAATAGCAAGAGAGAGGGGAAGGGAGAAAGAAAGGGGGAGAGAGAGCAAGGGAGCAAGGGAGAGAGAGGGGGAGAGAGAACAAGAGAGGGAGATAGAGGGGAGAGCGAGGATAGGACAAGAGTGAGCGAGAGATAGGGAGAGAGAGAGGAGGGGGGAGAGAACGTGAGAGAAAGGGAGAGGGAGATGCAAAGAGAGGAAAAGAGGGAGAGGTCTTGCAAAGAGAGGGAAAGATAGTTATCATCAATACTCTTATTAAAACAATAGAAATTGTTAATTACGATTCTTAATCAATAAAACCAAAAAATGGAAAATAAATTCACAACAATTTTGTTTTTAAATTAAATAAACTATTTGGGTCAAATATGAATTTCATCTACTTTTTTGGAAAATTTCACAATTATCATTTTTTAAATATAGGAATTATTTGGGTTGAATTTTAATTTCATAGAATCATGTGGTTTATTTCTCAATTCTCTGACTTTATTTATAATATTCTACATACCCCTTTCTGCAATTACATAAAATATTTACAAATACCCACTCACCCGGTACCCCACCTTAAATCCTGACCATATGCTTTAAATATTATTATATCCATGACTGAAAACTCATTGGGATTTAGTAGACCAATTTATTATTGGTCCATTCTAAATGGCACCAGTAATAGTATGCCTATGAAGACCAAAACTGCTGTATTAATTTGGACATGATACTTTGGCGTCATGTAAAATCTTGAATATAGAGGTTTTGTAACTAAATGCAAAGCTCGCGATCATTTCATCTTACTTTATTTGTGCATGTGTGCACCGCTTTTTCCAGACTAATTCTCATGCTTTGAGTGGTTTTGTTGCGATGCTTCTGCGCATGAGTTTGTGTTCCGCAAAAATAAACGTTATACGCAATTCTTTTTCAGCATATATAAACTGATCAAGTATTGTTGAACGATGGTTTTGCAATTAATTAACTAGCTTTTGTTCTTCGTTTCTTCTCTTTCTTTCTTTTTCTCTCGATCGATGCATGTGGCCAACAGAAGTGACTAGACTTGAGCTACAATTATAGATTTAACTCCTTTTCTAGAGTATAAAATCCAGTCAACTTCAATCTTCGGTTGATATTGATCATAATCATGAAGATTGATATCCATGAAAATCTTAGCATTAGAATAACATTTTTATTTAATTTGTTTTCCTGGATATGGATGAAGGGAGAATACATATATATATAGGGTATACAACAATTAATTAAACTTAATTTGTGTTAAGACAAATTCTCTAAGGTAAAAATGACCAAAGAGGAAATTGGAAGGGAAAAATGAGAAATAAAAAAGACGTTATAAATAAATATTATTACAAAACAAAATTAGCATATATAGATGGAAGAGAAAAAGACTGGTATATATGTCTCAATCAGCTGAAGGTTGTGTAGCACATGTTATGGGTCAGTTATTACAAATCTAGGGAAATTTTGTGTAGAGTTTCTGATTCTTCCTTTAAGCACCAAAACAAGCAGTCTATGAAAGTATATCATTAGCCCTATCTTATCGTATGTACCTTAACCTATATCATTGGGGGCAGTACATAGTGTATACTTATGTGCATAAACATACATCACATGCACATACTTTTAGAAGCATTTAAACATTATGAAACCAAAGAAGAGACGACTTTTCCAACTCAAGCATATGGAAGTCACATCCGGGGATCATATATGGGTGTCTATTCCAGTGGCTAAATTTCATTGTTGTTTTTTAAGAGAAAGTAGTTGGTGTAAATGCTATAGTTGTAATTCTCCATTTATACGCAATATATAATTGTGCAGATATCGATCAAAGGGGGGAGGAAAAAGGTATAGAGATATCGAAAGTGAGCCATATCCAGTGGTTTTATTTACTTGCTTTATAAGAGACTGGACTGCTGAACGCGGAGTTGCCAATTGGCAATGCATGGGAGACGGAGAAAAAGATGGACCATCCATCGTGGCCTAGCTAGTTTCTCCCAATAAATCGTGTAAAGAGTTAAAAAAAAAAAATCTTTTTCTAAACTATGAAAAGAAAAAAGCTTTAAAAATTGTAGCCGAACCAAACACGAAACCTGATTCGTTCTGTTTGGATCTGGCAAGCAAACGGATAAGCGGGAAAAAAAGCAGCATCGAGTTCAGCACCAACCAGAAAGCTCACCCCAACATTAACCCCAGAAAAAGAAACAATACTAAAAGAAATCAAGAAATTTTTTTTATGACAAATGTTAATATATATATATATATATTAGTGGGTACATTAGTATGTCATATTAAGAAGGGATTTGAACTTATGATCTGTTTGTCACCTAACATTTATGTCTTTTCTCTAAATCATCAAACCAAGTTATCACTTCTTCAACTTACCAAACTTAAAAGCCGACAATTCACACATTATCCAAATGCTGTCTGTGCCAAGGAAAACACAAAATCAACCATGAAAATCTGAATTGACTACATTCGGTAACACAAAACAAACATCGTTGGCCGGCCCCTTTAATTTCTTTCATGCACCAGAAAATCATTGCCATTATCATTTTCTTTTAATTCCTACAACTACTTTTCCTTAACTAACTTCAGCTTAAGATGGATATACGGAAGATCTACAACCATAATCACTGATTCTAACAAGACACGGTTTTAATTATTTACTCAATAGAGAGAGAGAGAGAGAGGTATCTTTAGGATCTTGGGGGTGGGAAAAATTGTGTACCAGCCATGAAAGCATTGAGTGGAGCGGAGTAAAGTGAAGGGTCAAATATTGGGACGTTACTGGCTGCAGTGGTTGCAGGAGTACTTGTGAAATGAAGTTGTTGTTGATGAGCTTCACCTCCTCCACCGGAGGAACCCTCGGCAGCTGCGGCAGCACCTGAAGTGGTGTAAGAACATTCTGGGCCTTGGTCATAGAGGATTCCTTTGAAAACATGCCCTCCCATGTTGACAGCTGTTTGATACGCACATTGCTCATCTGGGGCGCCATCCACTGCACTCACTCTCACACACCGAAACACCGCCGAAGAATTCACCTCTGCTGGGAAATGTCCCACCTCCAACCCTAATTAAGTAAAGTAATCATAAAAACAAATTAAATCAAGAAGTCATTAATTCATGAAAGCTAGATATGAGACAGCTGATTTGTGTGTCCTCTTTTTTTTTTTTTTACATTGTTACAGATCGAAAACAAGAATAAAAAGGAAAAAAGAAAAATAGCAATAAGTGGTCTAAACCAATTAACAGCTCACATGGAACATAATTAATTTCGTCAGTTTTACTTAAAAACAATGACGGAATATATGAAAAAGAAGAAAAAACAGGAACACAGTTAGTTGGGTGATGGGATATGACTATATATATAGAGTGGTATGTACATATGTATTCCATTTTTCACATTCAAATGATATGGACTAGTAATTAAGGTATAGTCACTTACGAGACTACAATTCCTCAAAACCATATCTCAATAGTCAATGCATTTTTCATTATTAATTAGCAATATCAACTATATATGTATCAAGTTATAATTATAAATATATGCATATAGTTGAAAATTCGTTAAACCTTGAATTGAGAAAAAAATCAATTAGTTATTCATTTTTTAAGTAATAATGAAGTATAATATGATATATTTATAGCTAAGCTAGCTAGGGGCCGCCGGCATTGTACCAGTGGCAGTGATGGTTGGGGGCGGAGCGCAGGCAAGAGAGCCTGCTGCTGCATCTTGAATATTAATATTACTGTCCCTGTGTCGTTTAGGAATTGTACTCTCAGCTCCCCGCAGTTGCTGTTGTTGTTGTTGTTGTTGGTGTCGTTCGCGGCGTTTGGCAGCGGGAACCCAAGTGCTCTTGACGTGGGTTTGGCAGTGAAACCCTCGGCTCTTACAGCAAGTCCTGCATCTGAGGTGCGCACAGTCTTTCTTGGCTTGGTTCCCACAGTCCTGACAGTTCATGCCGCTTCCACTTCCCGTAACTGAATGCCTCATCATGACATGAGGATCAGTTAAGCCGAATCTGTTGGAGTACTGATCATCACACAAGGAGACGACGTCGTTGCTGCGACCACTAGGACCCACTCCAAACGCATAGTAGCTGTTCAAGCTTTGGTGTGAGCACTGTGGCCATATCTCCAGCAGCCCCTTCTTGTTGTTGTTGTTGTAGATCTCCTCGTTCCTCAACAATAATAGGCTGTCTCTGTTGCTGTTATTATTGTCGACTGCTTTTTCTACTTCTTCTTCCGCTTTGTCGTCTTGTGGGCCACCTAGAGAAAAGAACCCAGCCATCCGTTGCACTCAAAAGCTGATACCACCCCCAATTCGCAGATAATAATATCCATAGCGCGCAGAACCGGCCTTCTTTAACCAAAGATCTATATATCACCCCTACAATTATAACTGTAGATTTCTGGGTTTCTATTTCTAGCGCAAAGGATTTTTCTTTGCTTAATAATTTTGATCCAAACAATATGCTTTTTCGATCGGGGTCTTGTCGGTCGACTCTTACTTTGTTACTATATGTTGTGTTAAGTGGGGGGCGTCTCAAGACTCAAATATGATCTCCTGGATGCAGCTTTAATTTCAGGAAATTAAACTGTTTCTCAACCCCAAAAGAAGAAGAACAAGAAGAACAAGAAATTAAAATAAAACCCAAGAATTAATGAAAATGACTAAAGAAGACAGAAAGAAAGTTCGCTGAATTGAATTCACTTCTGTTCCCTCGAGGCAATTATGGCATGGAATTAGTTCCTCTGCAACGCCGCCATGCTAACTGCACCCATCCACTCTACTGTGTAAAAAATCTCCAAACCCCTCTTGTAGAAGAGCACTGTATATCCTACGCAAGAGGAAGAGGATTTCAGCACTGGCCTTTTTTTTTTTTTTTGCTATGGTGCGTTGCTGTGCCTCACTCACTCACAGTCACAGACTGAGAGTGTGCTACATGTGTGAGTGTATGAGGGGAACATGAAAATCTATCTATCACTATTCACTGGCCACTTCTCTACAGTTGTCTCTCAGTTTCAATAAATCTCGGCCGGGATGAGTGAATTACAGTCGTGCTTTGACCATCCAACGGACGCAACTCTTCCACGTGTCATCATCGGGTCTTGCTTATTCGTCCTTGCAACGGAAAACCCGGTGGTACTACTGCTTTCTCTGACCGTCCCCATAATTTTTATTTTTTAAATAATTAACAATAGCATTCGGATTTATAACGTCTATGAAGCAATCTACCAAATGTGGAAATCTAATTCTCTGCAACACTCAACAACACATATGCATCTACCATGTTCATTTCCTCATACACGTCTCCATCACCGCTCAAATGTTTCACCTTATTACGAAACCAAAATCTGACGGTTCTCGTTGCTCTAGTGGTGGCCTGGCACATGTTTGAGATGTGCAACCACACATGGTTCATCTTTAGAGGATCAAGTTTTTTTTTGAAAAGTCAAAAATATTATTAAATAGAAAGTAACTAAATTATAGCACAAGTTATGTCCAAATTAGTTACTTGAAAAAGAATAAAAGTTGTGTCTTGTACAAAAATCGATCAAGCTTACACCCTTATAAAAATAGAGTTAACGTGCAAAAATATCACTATAAGAAAAGGCATCCCAACTAAGTTGGTACTCTAGACTCTATCTATTAATTGCAACACGCCCAAAAAAACCTATACCAAGAGAAACTTCCTCTAATCTACCAAAAACACACAAAAGGAAAGACAGAACCATTCAAAATTGTGAAATAAAACCCACCCATGGTGTGAGGACAATAGACCCAATTGTGAAAAAAACAGAATACAAACCAGAATACATCACAGCTGTGGAGAAAATCCCACCCCCAGTGTGAATGAGTCAGACCCAAAAGCAAAAGAGCCGCGTACGATCCAGATATTTTGTTATTATAATAAATTCTCTCAAATACCTATACATATATTTTGATATAAGAAAAACTCAAATAAATTGTAAATAAAATCTTCCAAACACATTCTAGATAGTCTTCTTAATTTGATTTCTTTTATAAATAATGTTTTAAAGAATTTTAATTATAAATGAATTATTTATAATTTTACAACCAAAAAAGTAATGATGACAATATTCAATTGATTATAAGAGTTTACAAAAATAAGTGATTCTTTCTACTGCTTTTTTTAACCGAAATTTGGAGGGAATTGAAAAACAGAAGACGTTGCCACATTCTTTGATATTTGAAATAAACGGATATGTTAGTCTTGGGTGCAGTGTATTTTTACCCACTCAATTCTTGTATTTATTTTAAGGTTTGGTTTACCTGTTCCACGTCTCATGCCTTGTCTTCCACCTCAAAATTCTTCGCCTAATGATTATATGATTGACTCGCAATATATAGCATAATAGGTTCATTGATGGATAAATTTATTTGGGGATATTTAGAACACCGTTTTTTTCATGGAGAGGTCAACACTTGGGATGCAAATTTCGGCCGGACACAAGGCAGGAAATGCCTCCCGTGTCATCTACATTAATGAACTCGCACACGGGCCTCGTTAACAAGTGGGGTACATTTAAGCGTGTTGATTTTAAGCAATTAAAAAGGAGCAAATTCATTGAATTCTAGTGTAACTAGAGGATTTGTTTATCATTATATTTGATCTGGTTGCACCTGCGTTTGTTTCCTCTTTGGGTGTCTAAGTAATTCTACCAACCTCTGCCCAAATCGTATCAATTAATTAAAACGATTTTCAACTTCAGGCCTTCCGTCGTGGAACATATGAACCAGCACCACACCAAACCTCAATAATAGTGTTACTATACTATTTCACATTTCATGGTTTTTTTTTTGTTGACAAAATACTATTTCACATTTCATTGTTGCTATATTGAATGGTGGATGGAATATTTATTTATTGCCAGCTGTTCCTTCTCCGTCAGTCCATGACTCAGCAACTAATCTCATACTTCTCCGATCTTATATTCACATTTGTTATTTGCTCATGGCATGCGGTATGGTATTCATCAACAGCTTGGACCATATGGTTGGCAAGGAATTTTGTTGTCTTCAACGCAGTAGAGTTTGGTGTGGTGTGGATCGTGTGTTAGAACTGGTACAAATTCGCTCGTGGCAGTGGCTCAGAGTTATTAATTAGGAGCAGCACCTTCTCATATTCAGCCTATAATTGGGTTTCAAACCCATGGGAATGTTTGGAGTTGAGGCTGCATGTCTTATAAGGTGGTGGTGGGTCAGAAGGCTTTACACCCGGGATGTGTCCCTTTTAACACCATCGGTGTCAGATTGTTCAGTAGTTCGTCCTTGGATCTGATGCCTTCATACCTGTGGTGTGAATTTCTTCACAACTGTGAACAGATCTGGATTGGAAGTTTGTTGGACCTGACGACTTACACCAATGGTGCGAACTTATTCACAACAATGATCTGCATTTTTGTAAATAGGAGTTGGGTCTGACGACTTCACACCTCGGGCGTGAATTTTTCCACAACTGTGAACTCTTTGGATTGGATGCTACATTTTTGTCCTTGGCTCCAGAACAGCTCATCGAAAGTATAACTTAAGATTTATATAAAATTAGTTTAATCATCTTCTCTCTTTAATTTTAAAAATAACTTGTACATAAATATTTATATGATAGAATAATTTTAAATTTTTTTACTTTTTCTTTCTACAAATCTTCCTAATTACTAAATAGATAAAGTATTAAAGATTTTTTATGTTTTCAAGATATTAGTTGTATTATCTTTCTTATTTTATAAAGTAGGAAGAGGATTTGTAAGAGTAGGAATGTAAATGAGCCGAGCTATTCATAAACTATTCGGGCTTGACTCGTTAATTACTCGCTCAAACTCGTTTGTTTAATTAAACAAGTCAAACTCAAGCTTAAGATTAGACTCGAATATTTAAATGAGCTAAGTCCAAGCCTTACAAGCTTGACATTAAGGGCTCATGAATAGCTCGTTTATATATATAGGGGGTGCATCAAGTGAGGGGAGTTTTAATATGAGAAGATTATTAAATTTGGACCATATACATGGACGATTGAGATTAAAAGTTAGTTTACTGATCACATGACCAATTAAACAAGTCATGTGACTTGATGTTAATCTTGATCATTCATGATTTGATCTTATGGCTATAATATAATAATAAAAAATTAAAATTACATAGATCCTACATTTTGTATAAAAACACTTCTGTCCAATTATTAATTTGTGGGACTGATTGGATACATCATAAGTATGGCAAGAAAAATAAGCTAAAGGTGATAATGTTTTTATTTAGTTTATTAAATTTATTATTGAGTTGAAATTATAATATTTAATACTTATATATTTTTGTATTTTATGAGCTTAGGAGAACAAGATTTTGAAAGAGACTATTCTACTAATAAGTTGACGATGGGGATTCTATCAACATTTTTTATTGATATTATGAAAATATGCAAAACTTTATTAAGTGTTAATCTTGAAATTTTCTTTTTGTAGTAGTCAAATAAGTTTAATTATAACTTTTTATTTACTAGATTATCTAAATATATAATTAAATATATCACATGTTAAGCACTAATCTTTATTAAATACTAAACCGATAAAGTTTAAAAATAATTTAGAATTCCAAAACAAATTAAGAAAAAAAATAAGAAATGCAAAAAATTATGTTATAAATGAGCTTGCAACTGAAGTCCAAGTTTTACTTTTTTTAACAAACTCATACTAAAACTTTTAATTAGGCTCATTTAAATAAATGAGTCAAGATTGAGCCATCGATTTTTTCTTACAAGTCAAGTTCAAACTTTAAGTGTTCAACTCGGTTCGACTCATTTACACCCTTATATAAAAGGATATACAGGATTATATAGCATTTCTCAATATGATAAGCAGTTATGTCAAAAAATGCGTAAACTATTTATCCAAACAGAACCCTCCTAGTCTAAGCTAATCTGCCTCGGCATTCCTAAAAAACACTAGCTCCACTAATCTCACCAATGACAAATTGACAATACCAATAGTACTTTTTCGGAGACAGTTTGGCTCTCTCTCCGTCTCTCACCAAGAGTACTATTTGATCATTCCGAAAAACAAACTTTGTATTTTAAATTTAAATTAATTGTTATTTGGGGCCCGAGGAAGCAAATCATCTTCCACTTCCACTTGCTACTAGTATTTTACTATTATATGGCAGTCCCTCCTCCAACATGGCACATTCTCGCACTCTGATCAAGTATCCTTATCTTCTCTCTTTCAACTAGGACTGATTTTTCATTTATTTCTTTTACCTTTTGACTGTTTTATAGTTTGTCGGTGCATGCAGTCTAACACCTTTTTTTTTGGTCAACGATGCAGTCTAACACCTGAATCACCAATTATGATTGGGCAAGTTAGTGGACGAATTAAAATGATGCTCTGGATCGAGAGTTTCACGATCTTTGATGGTGCGTTTCTGAAATGTATATCTTTTAGTAGTTAAAAATCACAATTGCTTAGACGCGACTTTTTTTTATTTGGATTAGTGATTAGACTTAATTAAGCTGAATGAATCATTAAATGATATAAAGATCTTAACATGACGAATAGAAGCTTACAATAATTATGTACTCTTTGAGTATTGACTATCGTCCTTGCCATAATGCCATGACTGTTGCCTGTTGGTAACAGGAGAGTTAAAGAATTGATAAATGATAGGACGCAACCTTGTTCGTTAATTTTACTGGTCTTTTCTTCGTCGCAAACCCTAACAATTTACTTCACCTTACTTTAGAAGCCACTAGCGATCATTATCGTCCATTCATTTGTTTACGTTCGAGAATATTAAATTGCAATAAAAAGTTTTTGATATATTCTCGTCATTTATTCGTCCATTATATATTTATTTTATAATACGTATAAAAAAAGAAAGTTCATGGAATTATATGTCAAAAAAAAAGTTCATCATGAAAGTTTAGGGAGTGTTTGGTTGTGTTTCTTTAAGAAAATATTTTTAACTAAAAGTCTAAAACATGTATTTAAAGAGTTAAGCCCTCCATCTTTCCTTAAAAAAAAAAAAGAGTTTATAAACAAATCAAATCCACCCATATTTAACAAATTGAGTGTATTCCTAAACACGCGCGAGTTAAATTATTTTTTTTAAAAAAAAATCAGATCAATTCATAACAAAATAAATCAATGGAAAGAGATCCAAACCAATTATTGTCTGGACATATTGGACCTCGCTAAGGTATCCCTTGTCCCCTTTGTTCATTTTGGGCAGTAGAAGTACGTAGTACGTACTGTCTCACTGAACAACAGATGACCTCAACAAATGAAAACAAGTGAAGTTTGGGAGTGTCCCACCTCCTTTTTGCTCATGATGCTCCCGTGCATCAAAATAGTAATAATTAAGGATTTTCTAATTTCCTCTGGCTTGGGAGTTTTTTTTTTGTCAACACTCCTTGGTCCCAACAAATAACAATGCTATCCCATTTTATGGAAGACATGAAACATGGGCCTTTCTAAACACACATACATCTACTTTTTAAATACACATACATATCAGTGTAGAATTTATAGTTTCATATGTGTTATTTGTAGTACACACACATATAAATGATACATACAAAACTATTAATTCTACACTAATATGAAACTATTGATTCCACATCGATATATATGTATACTTAAAAATAGTGGCATGAGTGTTTAGAAATGACCTGAAACATTTGTAGCTAGAATAGAGGCCCATTGAAGGAGCCTTTTCACACTTGAATAGAGGCCTAGTCACTCATATTGAGGAAGGAGAATTGGTAAATACATTCCAGTTTTTTGCCATACACCCCACATTTATTCAGGAAATTACTATTATACCCTCATTGTTTGGGTTTTTTTTTTATTTCGCTTCTTTTTCGGAAATTGTCCATACACCCCCAGTTTCCGGAATACAGATTTGCATTCCGGAAACTGGACAAATTGTATGGAAACTGAAGTTTGCAAATTTGCTTGCATTTCGGAAACTGGAGTTTCCGGAATGTAAATTTTTTCTGGAGTTTCCGGAATGCAAAAATACATTCCGAAAACTGGATTTTCCTGGAGTTTCCGGAATGTAAATTTTTCTGGAGTTTCCGGAATACAAATTTACATTCCAGAAACTCCACACTGGAGTTTCCGGAATGTAAATTTTTTCTGGAGTTTCCGGAATACAAAAATGCATTCCAGAAACTCAGTTTCTGGTAACAACGCGAAATTGAAAAAAAAATTAAACAAATCAATGAGGGTATAATGGTATTTTCCTTTTTAAATGTGGGGTGTATGTCTAAAAAAATTGGTGTATTTACCAATTCCCTTGGGGAAGTCAGCTAACTCTCCGTTTGACCAAAAAAACCCAACTCTCCCAGAACCACCCTGGGCCTAATGGTTTTTTATGTTTGTTTCACTAAGAATTTTCTATCAATGCTACTTTGACCAAAAAGAAAATTTCACTAAAGGAAATTCTAACTACACATACCCAAATTTATTTCCATTAAAATTTATTTATTTTCTATCAAAATTCAAAAATACCCCCACTCTCAAAAACCTCCTCCACCCCTTTCTTCTTCCCCATCCCATCGCCCCCCCCCCCCCCCCCAACTCTCCACCTCACCAAACAGTATTCTTTCCCTAATGGTATGTTTGGTTGGACTGAAAATAGAAGGAAAGGAAAAGAAGAGAAAAGATTGGGATTCCCTCGTTTGGTTATGTCACAAAAAGGGAAGGAAAGAACAATATGTGAAAAAGCTATTCCTCCCAATTTGGGAAGAAAACGGAAGAAAGGGCATCAAATTATGTGAATAGACATAAACACCCCTATATATAATTGCTCTCATCTTGCTCTAAATTGGGACTAAAATAATTTTCAATATCTTTTATTAATAATTCATATATGTATTGTTTTTATGTTTTTTAGTATAAATTTTAAGATCACTTTAGAAATACCATTACCTGTTCATATTGTGTAGGTAATAAAAACTCTATTTTTTTTTTCAAAAACTCAGTTTAATTTATATTGCTCGTTTTATATTATTTTAAGAAATAAAATAAATATTTTTAAGTTTAGCAGTATTTTTTAATTTACATTTGGTTTTGCGTATTTATTTTTCCTTTTGCATTAATTATATTATATATGTTTGTCTTCTTTTATTACATTCCATTTTCACTTAAGGGTTTTTATGTCATTTCATAAATACATTCTTTTATTTCCTTTCACTTTCTCTCAACCAAACAAGGGAAGAGAAAACTTTCACCTTTCTTTCCTTTCACTTTCTTTCCTACCAAACAACTAAAAAATCATCTCATTCTCTATTCTCTTATCTTCCTTTCTCTTCCTTTCCTTTCACTTTCTTTCCTTTTACTTTCTTTTACAAACCAAACATAGGGTAAGGCTCCTCTTTCCCACCTTCCACTTTCTCGTGCAGAATGTTCCCAACTTCAATCTGCACTTTTATCTCATCCTTGTTGTATCTTATTATGAATCCACACACCCATCACCCCATACCCAATTATAATCAATTCTAACCCAAAAAAGATTCATTTTTACCATCAAACAGAATCACCACTCAAGATTCTACTTGGACATTAAAATTGAAAAACAGTGACAGTGTGATAATAATAATACTAATAGAAAATAATAATAATAATAGAAAAATGAACGTGGTACTTGGAACGTCGATTTTGAGATATGAGTAGTTCCGGAACTAATAAAAAATTACGAAACTATAACTCAAAATTGTGTTACGAAAAAGAAAATTGTGTTCCGGATCTAATAAGTCCGGAAAATAAAATCGAGTTCTGGTGGCAAGCCGCCACTGGCCTTGAAGAAGTTGCCAATCCATAACGGGTCTTCCCACTCGACATCGTTCGACCCGTCATACCCACCAAGAAGGGTTGGTCCAAAGCGATGAGGTACTTGCCGTAACAGCTTGAGTCGAACGATGTTGTCGTATTCGAGGACGTACTCCACCACCCACCCAGTGCTCTTCGGGGATGTGGGAACTGGATTTTTACATTTGTATTTATGTATAAATAAAACGGGGACTATTTCTTGGTTTGTGAATTATTAAATGTTATTATTTCATTGTGGAGTAAAGAGTGGGGTGTTTGGGTTGACTGATTGAAAATGTTGGTGTGCACTGTGAAAAAAAATTGAGAAGAGGCGGTCAGCACTGGCAACACGTTTGGTGAGGTGGGGAGTGGAGGGCGATGGGTTGGGGAAGAAGGAAGGGGTTGGAGGGTGAGGGTATTTTTGTCTTTTTAATAGAAAGTGTTTTTTTTCTAATGTATGTCTGGGGTGAAATTTGGGTATGTGTAGGAAGAATTTCCCTTTGACTAATGCCAAATGGTCCATATGATATCACTGAAAATAGCAGCCCAATGAATTACATGGAATAAAACAACTTGTTCTGTTCTATCCTTTTTCAGCTCCACACCCATTTTGGTTAAATCAAAATAATCCCCTTATTTATATTATGCACTGTTCTCTTTTATTTTTAATATGTAAAAATCATAGAACAAAATTTATAATTTTTGTTTGTTGTGTTTTAATTTAGAGAAAATTCTCCCTTGAAAGAAGCTTAATTACACTCTCTTCTCCTCTCATATATACTATGTATTATACGTCAGTCAAATTTAATTAGTTTAATATTTTAAATATAATCTTAAATGACAACATCGTTGTCGTTATTGCCCTATATAGGATTATTTTTTTGGTCAAATTTTCTTTTACCTTTTAGGATTTAATTTTACGTTGTGTACTCCGGCTAGAAGTTTCTCATTCCTTTCCGGCCTTGCAACGTGAGAAAAGAAGACGATTGAAAAAACCGTCAGTCATTTTGGGCTGGGCTTTACCTACCACCGAATATATTATTGACGGGCCCAGGTTACAATTCTGATCCTATTTGTTGTAATATATATTTGGGCCTATATTTTATTTCCTCTTGAAAGTGGATCCAACTATATCCAGTAAGAGGTAAGAAGGTATAAACACTTAAAACGACAATGATATTGACATTAAAAAAAGAAACGACAATAATAATAACAAGTTGCATTGCATTCTATCAAAAAAAAAAAAACAAGTTGCTTTGCAAAACATCTCTCCCTGCTAGAGTACTCACTCCTCTTTCAAAATATCTCCCTGCCCTAAGCACTTGAGAATAATTTAAATGGCCGAAAACGATCTATATCAAAAAATAAAATTACAATTAATAAATTAAATTAAATACTTGGTACGTACAACGTGCAAAAAGCAACCAAGTCCAAAATGGACCACTAATTTTCTCTCAAATGTTTCCCTTTTTTCTCAAAGTCGACCCTTTTTAATTAATTTTAAATTTTCAATACATCAACTTGTGTCCACCCTCACGCTTTCGATCCCCTATAAATCCCATTTCATGTGGACTAAGAGAAATGCGCACACCATATTAACAGCATAAAGTCCTTGTTGAGTTGTATGAGTTTGACAACATTGGCAACAATTGGCATGGCAGCCCAATGTTCCAAACCCGAGATTGAGCTTGTCATAGACAAGACCACCATCTCCACCGTTAACGTTGTTACCCACAACCATCACGAATCAGCCTCGTTAATGGTTGCAAAACGCTCGTTAATATTGTCCCTAACGATTTCCATACTAACCAAATTCCATGCAGGTTATTTCAGAATAAGCCTATCCCTCGGTGGCCAAGCATTATTGTGGAAGACACTAATTGGACCAACAAACGACACAAGCACCCTGCGGCACGTGCCAACCCACATGCTTCCCGCCACTGCTTTCCTCGTACTATGGTCTCTGGCTCTCTTCACACTCCTATTACTCTCTCTTCTCTACCTCCTAAGGTGCTTGTTTTACTTCAAGATGGTAAAGGCCGAGTTCTTGCACCATGTAGGGGTCAACTATCTCTTCGCTCCCTTTATCTCGTGGTTTCTATTGCTCCAATCAGCACCCTTCAGCCACGTGGCTCCCAAAACCGCCACCTACTTGGTTCTCTGGTGGCTCTTTGCAGTTCCCGTGGTTGTGCTCGACGTGAAGATCTATGGCCAGTGGTTCACCAAGGGGAAGAGGTTTCTGTCGACCGTGGCTAACCCAACGAGCCAGCTGTCGGTGATAGGTAATTAACTCATCTTTACAAAACTGACTTGTAAGGTGGGGGCATCCCTGCTATATATATTCTCTATTTAAGATTTATCTTTGATAGACATGAGATTTTAACTTTTCTCCAATAATAGGTAACTTGGTCGGGGCACAAGCTGCTGCTCACATGGGTTGGAAAGAGAGTGCCGTTTGTTTGTTCTCACTGGGGATGGTGCATTACTTGGTGTTGTTTGTTACACTCTATCAGAGGTTGTCGGGTGGAGATCGACTTCCGGTGTTGTTGAGGCCGGTTTTCTTCTTGTTCTTTGCGGCGCCGGGCGTTGCTAGCTTGGCTTGGGAATCCATAGTTGGGAACTTTGATACCCTTTCCAAGATGCTGTTCTTTCTATCCCTATTCCTCTTCTTGTCACTGGTAATTAATTGATTGATTTCTCTCTATGTTACATATATTAAAAAAATTATACTATGATGTTTTTTATTAGACCGTATAATTTAAACTGTGGTTGTTTTCATGCATGCATAAGTCTCCCTCTACCTACGGAAGAGAGGGACTGTTTTAATATTTCAAAATTTAATAAAATATTTGCTGCAAAGTATATTAATATTAATATTTAATTTACAAAACAAAGTAACAAACCTATGTGTATATGATGCTTTGGGGTGACTTAATGTTCTCTCAAATGTCTGCGAGTCAGCTCCCTATCAGGTAAGGACAAAGCCGCCTACAGCTGGACTACGGGAAGAAAAATTTACTTGTCTTGTAGGATGCCTTTTGATACGAAACAGGCGATAGTCAACATTAATTTATAGTCAAATTCTATTTTCAACTGCTGATTTCATTGCTAGTTAATACCACTACTCATTTCAACAATGATATTTGAACATTCGTTAATTTTTACAACACCTATTTAATATTTTTTTTCTCTTCTTTAATTTGTTGTACTAGTTGATATTGTGATGTAATTTGGACCTAGAAGATGGTAGGTCATATGATAATAAAAAGTTATTTTGAGTAGCTTTTAAGAAATAATTTTACTATACTTAATAATTGTAGTAAAAGAGACAGAATATTAAAAGAATAATTTTTTATGATTGTAAACAAGCATATTAAGCTTCGGCTTCACATAAAATTTCTAAAAATTAATTACTTTAGGTCCATTTGTTTAAGATTGAAAAAATTGTTTTTATATAAAATAATTATATTTTTATGTAAAACAGAAGTTAATTTAAAATTATAAAAATTATCTTTTTAATATTTTCTATCATGTTTCACCTTATTAAAATTAAATTATTTCCTAAAAGCTACTCAAAATAGCATTATAATCAGAGTTTAGATTATTTATAGATTTTGATTATTTTTAAAAGTTGAAACAAATATATATAGAATAACCTTAAAAATGATTATTTTGTAAAAAAAAACGTGATTTCTCCATAAAACAATCTGAAACAAACTCTGGTTAAGGGTTCATTTGTTTGAGATTAAAAAAGTGATACTTATATAAAATAATCAAGTAATTATTTTTAGAGATTTTTATGAAAGATGTAGAATATATTTTGTATTTATTTACAATCATAAAAATATTTTTTTCTCATCTTCCATCTCACCGAAATCAGACTATTGTTAAAAAATAAATACTCCAAATAGATTTTCATTTTAATCAAAAAGTCTATATTATTTTAAAATTTTAATTATTTTTAAAAGCTGAAACAAGTATATAAAAAAATCTTAAATTATTTTTTAAATTGTTTTCTTTTTCATAACCAAAATAAAATATTGATTATGGAATTAAAACAAACGAGTTCTAAATCTTTGAGTTTTTTTTTATAACAAAAAATCCTTAGTTATTATCTAACGAGTTATGTTATTTTGGCATCATATTTATTACTCATTTCAAAAAAAATATCTCACGACATATTATTAAGGTGAAAAGGCAGTGAGTCATCTAAACACATTTGTAACAAATTATTTGATGCTAGCTAGCGTTAATTATTAGTATAACTTTTTTTTTTATAAAGGGGAGAGGGATTCAAACTCTGGGGTGTCCGATGCTGAGCTAGCACCCCTCTTAACAATTATTATCGCTTAATACTTATTAGTTAATATTATGTTGAACAGGTTTGCAGGCCAACCCTGTTCAGGAGATCTATGAGAAGGTTCAATGTTGCATGGTGGGCTTATTCCTTTCCGGTTACCGTGCTTGCTCTCGCTTCCACCGATTATGCGCAAGAAGTCCAAGGAACTGTCTCCCACATCCTAATGCTTCTTCTCTTGGCTCTTTCTGTTCTGGTCTCCATTACTCTAATGGTCTTCACTTTTCTCAACTCTAGAATGCTTTTACCAGATAATGATCCCATTATTGCAACCTTGCTCATTGGTTAATTCATTCACCAATTAGCGCTGAAAGACCAAACCCTTCATTTAATTAATTGCAATTTTGTAATTGATTAATTATCAAGTAAAAATTTGGGTATATATAAGATAATTAGCTACATATATGCTTGATCTATATATTTATCTATGATTAAAATCTCATTTATCCATATATATAATTAAATAAAAACATTATTATATGGTGTTCAGTGATGAACCGTAATAAAGCAAAAAAATTCGGTGACGCGTCTCCCTAACTTGATTATTTTGTTTGTAGTAAAAAATAATTCTTGCTCGAGTAAATACAATCAATTATAAAACCCAAGATTGTATAAAAAAAAAAAAGAGATTATAAAACCCAAGATGGATTAATAAATTTCCGTAAAAAAAGACGGATTAATAAATAATAAAAAATATACTAAAATCTGTGTTAAAGTTATTTTAATATTATATTGCCCTTTTAATTATCAAAAGACAATTGTTAAAATGACCTTATTATAAGAAAATTGTTAAAATGACCTCTTAGTTTATAATTCATTGTCATATAAATACTAAAAAAAATTAGCTTCACTATAATATATAAAGTCCCATATAAAACACTAAATAAAAAAATATTCCCTAAACAATTGAATATGTTGGAAAGGCTAGCTTTGATTTAATTAATTGTCCTATATATACGGTTGGATTGAGATGGATTACGTAAGAATTGATATTGTTGAAGAAATCTAAATTTAAAATTTAGAATTTGTTTTGACTTATGAAATAAAAAGTATTTTCATTAGAAAAACTGATGTCACTTTTTAAAATCATTTTTATAAGTTTGAATGTTTGATAGTAATTTTTAACTCTAAAATCATAAAATTTATCGATTAAAGATATTTTGATAAATTACAGTATCACAACCGTGTAGGAAAAAATGAGAGATAGAAAGAAAAGAGAAAAAAGTAAAAAAAATGATAAGTGGTATAAAATAAAAAAAGCAAGATAATAAATAAAAAAGTGAAAAAAAAATAAAGATTTAAATACGCATCCAAGCCCAACGGGAAAAAGCGATACAAGAAGCACGCAAGCCCGAGGTGAGAAGAGAGCAAATTTGCACAAGGAACCATCACGACAACGGCGGCGATAGCACGAACATAAGGATAACTATGTTCATGAATCTTCCAGTTGGCGATCGAAGTTTATGATTTATTGTTGCCTGCAATATTATGCATACCTTACCTAATTCGTTAATTCGAATTTAGATGAGAATATCTCTTTCATATCTAATAGCGAACATTTTTATCGGATCAAGCAAAGATCGGTAGGTCATTAGTAATTTATAAGCTTAGACAGATCATAATCATAATTAAAAACAGTTGTAGCCAAGGTTACATAAACTTGAAATTAAAACAGTGTTGTTTTGGGTACTGACCATTTTTTTATTAAACCTATAAAAGAAAGCAAATTGCTTGGACAACAAATAAATACTTAATTAAATAGGACAAAGGGTGCCTGGTATTTGATTATTCTTGTGAAATGATGGGCAAATCACAGAGCATCGTCGAGTTTATCTTTTTGGAGTGAAAATACGGCAAAAACATAAACAAATTTAGGCATGTCAATATCAAAGGGATTAGGTAGGTGTATGTATGACTTTTAGTTCAATTCAATTGCAGATAAAGTTGGGTTTTTGTTATTGTACTTCTTGGATGTTAGACAAGATGTACGACGAACGCTCGAAAACTTTTGTCTGCTGCTGTATGTCCAATGAAAGCAAGGAAAAACATTAAACAAACATTGACAATATATATCTTTTCAAATATTATCAATTTAATAAAATAATGTCATGTCATGTTAAACAATTAGCAGCGTACGTCGAACCGGGAAGTTAGCAAATGGAAAAATATAATTAAGTTCGAGAAGATCGGAAATGATATTGACAGGGAACAATATATTGACTAAAACTTTTGAAACATACGTCTTAATTTGAATTTAAAAGTCCAGCTTAAAAAAAACTACTAATAGAATAGATAGATATTTAAGGAGAAATGAAAAATGAAGCATAAAAATTGATTTCGATTTATATTTATATGAGAAGTTTTTAGTTTAAAAACTTATATTATAAATGTTTATAGACTAAATTATCAAAATATGCTCGTAATCGTATACTAATATTTCCCTTGGCGAAGATTGAGATTTCACTCTCCCGCCAGGTATATTATGGTGAATAGTGATAGTGAAAAGTGATTCTGCCAAGCTTGTTTGGAATTTTTTTTGTCAAAAACTAGTACGATATCTGTGAATTTGCACGTTGATCTTTATGCACGTTGCAAAATATCTTTTATCTATAATTAAGTATTTATTTGAAAATAATTATTAATTAAATTGATTAGAGTAAAATAACTATTATAAAAATATTAGTAAAAATTGAGAAAAACTGATAATATCAAGTAACAAATATAATAATAACAAAAAGTTAATAATAACAATAATAAAATACAACAAAAAAGAAAGTTGTGTATTAATTTGACAGAAACACTATTATTGTAAAAATAATATATATTTTTTGAAGACTTTATTTTATTATGTATGCATGTGCAAATGCAGTAGTAGTGTCCATTTTTATGGACCAAGTCGGTATGATGACGTGGATTTTCTCATTGACCAATTAATTAATTAATTAAGTAATTTCGTCCACTGCTTGCTACAATATCCTAATAGTAAAGACAAGTACTCCAAGTCTCCAACAGTAAAGACATGTAGTTTTGGCCTAGATCGAACCCAAATTAGGGGAAAAAACGGGTTACGTGTTTGAAAAGGATTAGAATTTTAATTTATATATTGTGGCAAGTGGCAACAAAAAACTAAACACCTTTAATCGATCAACTTATTTTATGTTTAATTTGCTTTTATATAATTTGAGTCTTCAAAGGTTTTAAAATATTTTTAAGAGATTCTGTAGATTACATTTATTGAAATTAATTTTATTTATTTATTTTATGTGAATTAGTCAAATAATAAATAGCTAACAAATTGTATCACATAATTATAATCATCATATTTTTGCTATGTATTCCTTTTTTTATTAGTTTTAAATTTTATGTTTTCTCAACTTAATTAGTTATAAAAAAATAATGTTAATTAAAAAAAGACACCCCACTCTTTTTGTGTGTCATGTTCTTAGCTGTATGCCAAATAAATTATGTAATACATTTTTAATTAATGTCTATTGTTTTTAATTATTATTTGTTAACAACTTTATGCTATATAATTATTCTTAATTATTTAATTTTTAATATTTGTCAATAAATGTTTTAATTGTAAGTTTTAGATATTGTTATTGTTTTTTGGTAAACCTTTAGGTATTGTTATTGTGATCTCAATTCAATATATTTAATATCATTCTTTGAAGTTGTTGCAAAATATTTATGAGTTTAATAACTATGCACTAATAGTGTAAAAATATTTTACACAGATATTTAATCATATATCATAACCATGGTATCACATATACATTACCAATTACCAACACTGCATTAGTCCGAGTGACACTGGGCTTGGATCCCTTAATCAATGTTTCGGGTTCGAGCCTTGTAGATGAAAAAACGTAGTTGGGAGGAGAGACCCCACTAAATGTGGCCAACCAGGTTCCCCGGCATCGGCAAAGCCGGTGAATACTTCGCACCAATAATATGGTTATAAAAAATATATACATTACTAGATCCTAAAATATCTATACAAATATCTACAAATATTTAACTACTGTTAGTTTTAGAACGGATAGAGTAATAAATAGAATGTTTGATTGAGCTTATTTTCATTTTCATCAATGTCATACACATTTTTCAATTCCGTAACAAATGTTATTTTATTTTTTTTTGGTCAATAAGAAGTTCATAGTATGGGAAATACCCAACCATACGGCATCTACAGTAAGAAAGACAACATATGTAGAGTCACACGAAAAACAACACTACTAACCAAGACCCGCTGCTGACATACCCCTTACAAATACCAGACAAGGAAAACAAACAAACTAAAAAAACCAAGCTACCAAAAAACATCAACAGAACAGCGAAAAACAAAACCAAGCATTCTAAAAGGATACAAACATGAATGTGTAATTTAGGAGGAGGGTAACCCATTTGGGGCACCTGAGACCTTCTGCCTCCACAAATGTAGCTCGCATGTTCTTTAGAGAACCATCCAGAACACCAAGCTAAGAATCCACTTTCCAAAGATGTCCCAGGCAGCTCGGAACGGATGACGCCGACGGCAACAAAACAGTGAAGAGGAGATCACCAAAACCCACACCAACATCAGCCAACCACAACAGTGAGTCCATCACAACAACCCAAAACTCACGACCAGCCGAACACAACACCAACCTGAAGAAGAAGACAACACCTCAATCCGAACAAGGGGGAACTCGTCCAAACCCTAGCCGATCACAGTGTCCCCAAACCCTAGCAGAAGGAAGACAGTGTGCTGTCAGAAACCACTAAGCGAAGGGAAACTTCATGGCGGTGGATCTGAACAGTGGTGGGCGACGGGAACCTTCACCGAGCTGGACCACCACCAGCGGATCCGGCCCCTTCCACCTCCCCTTCTCCCAATTCGGCCAGAACTCCCGCCCACCACAGGGACCCAAGGAGAACACTAGGCACTGCAGCGGTGAGCCAACGAACAGCAACAGAGGGAGCGAACCGCCAGACATCCGCCATCACAGAGCACGAACTCGAGTTCCTTCACCGAAGCCAGGGAAACACAGACTCAAACCAGCGTGGATGAAGGGGGAATAGGAAGGAGGAAGAGGAGAACCACCGATTTGGATTTGGCGGGGAGACGAAATCTGCGGCAGTGTTAAGGTTTGTCTGCAAGAGGCGGTGCGGTTTCTTTCTGGTCATAACAAATGGTATTAAGATACGTTTCCTTGTAATGTAATTCTTTCTGGGCTTATGCCCCTCTTGTAATAAAAAAAACTTATTAATAGAACCCAAAAATAAACAACAATCTTCTTGTTTGCGGCCCAACAACCTGTCACTACTTCCACTGGAACTGGGAAATTAACTCCCCCCCCCCCCCCCCCTCCTCCAACATGCTAAAAGCAGCCAAGAACAAAGAGGCAATTTAATTATTCTATACACAATCACACACATGGATTTAGGAACACTCTCTTGGAATTAATAACATATATATTTTCCTCAGGCATTACTACTCCGTAACCATGCTAGAAATTAGAGTTTATCCTAACGGCCATTGTGAGCGGCTGAACACTTTGAAATATGCTATTAAGGCAATAAGGCGTACCTAAGGTATGCAAAATGACATTACTACGTACGAGCCTCAACAACGTTAACTTGTTTCCAATTTAGTGCGATGTGACAAGCCAAGTTTTTTTGATGTCTGAACTCTGAAGAAAGCCTGCTTTCACTTTCATTTACGGAAGCCTAAACCTATATAAGTAATATAATGGCGGGGTGTATATATATATAACTACATTTGCGATATATCAGGTTCGCCACTATCTGTAATCCCAAGGATATTACGTTGCGTTCATCGCAGATGCAGCCAGCCACGCTACTTACCCATCTCAAAAAATCACTTGTCTCGACTCGGTGAGTTTTTAATTTAACATGTGAACATGTTAAAAAATTAGTTTGAGTGTGTGTTTGGTTGTGCAATGATAAAAATTGATTTTGACTGAATTAATTTTGTATAAAAGTATGTTTGGAATCACGGTGATTCCACTTCAATCACACGTCCACCAAAAGCTATGTCTCATAGCTTCCACGGTGAAATGATGCACACCGTGATTTAATTTGGATGTGGATACAAACTATCCTAATTGATTTTGGTTAAAATTGAGTTCGAAGTAAAGTAATTTATGTTTTGATGTTTATACTCTAAAAACAAAATTGAAGTAAAATTTAGTATAAAATTTTCAACCGAACTTAAAAATTACAAATTCTAGCTTCAGCTATAATCAATTTTGGACTCAAAAATTACTTTTACTTTGAAAACACAAATACCTTAACAAAAAATATAAATCACGTTGAAGTACTGGGAACGCACATCCACCACACTTGGATGTAGTTCCAAACGACCACTGGGTGATCTCCCAAGAGTGTGTTTTGTGGGAATCGAATATTGGTTCTCCTATCCATAAGTTCGGCATGTGTTGTCAACTGAGTCACACTCAATGGGTGCAGCTAGCTGTCTCTAATCAACATTGAAATGAATTAAGAATTGATTCCGAGGCCCCAAAACAATGAAACAACCGTTGTATGATGCAGTTAGACGTACGGTTAACTTGCCCTAACCGCTGTGTCATGTATATGGATATGGATCGACAAAACAAACCTGAGTTAGGTCACGGGGCGAAGGGGGCCGGGGGGGGTGGGGGAATGGTTAACGGTTGCGTGACGGAGTAGGACGGAAAGTAACGGGTCCCCACTCTCCCACATGGAATGGCGTTGACGATGAAAGCAGAAATTAAGACCTACATGGACATTTATAACAAACCCTGCAAGAACTTTCGTGAATTTGGCAAAGAGACACCCATTCCGGGCAATGCAGCTAGCTATAGCTCGCAACTTTATCTTTGTATTTCACTTTCCCTTGTTGATCTGTGACCGAACATCCTAGCTATTCCCAATCCCAGACGCATAGAGAGAAAGTATAGATAGGAACTAGGAAGCTGAAACATCTAGAAAGAACTAGATCAGGGATAGAAGAAGAATTGAAGATCGATCGATATTCAAATATTCATATATGGCTCGAGGAAAGATCCAGATCAAGAGGATAGAGAACACCACCAACCGCCAGGTGACTTACTCTAAACGACGGAATGGGCTTTTCAAGAAGGCCAACGAGCTCACCGTTCTCTGCGATGCCAAGGTTTCCATTATTATGTTCTCCAGCACCGGCAAGCTCCACGAGTACATTAGTCCCTCCACCTCGTACGTATTATTCTTTCTTATTCTTATAAATTATAAATTAATCAAACAGTTTTTGTTTTGTCTTTCTCGATCCTAATAATCTCTTTTCTCAAACCCTAGCTACCTACCCTACCTAGATTTATTACTGATTCATATTTTTTTCTCTTTTTTTTTTGCACCAGAACAAAGCAGTTCTTCGATCAGTACCAGATGACTGTAGGAACAGATCTGTGGAACTCTCATTACGAGGTCCTTCCTCTTTAGATCGGTTTTCTTTTTCACATATTTTGTGTTGGCTTTCACTCAGCTAAGCTTATTAATTTTGGGGGTGGGTTGGTTGGTTTGTTGGCCAGAATATGCAAGAGAACTTGAGGAAACTGAAAGAGGTGAATAGGAATCTTCGCAAGGAGATTAGGTAGGCATTTCAAATCTGATCTTTGGCATGCAGATTAATTAATTTCAAATATATATATATATATATATATATATATATATATATATATATATATATATATATATGTTGATGGTTTTCTATGGCGCTGCAGGCAGAGGATGGGGGATTGTCTGAACGATCTGAGCATGGATGACCTGAGGCTCCTTGAGGAAGAAATGGACAATGCCGCCAAGGCTATTCGTGAGCGGAAGGTTAGATATTAATAATGATCCTACTTATATAGGTTTTGCTAATTTTCTATTCCAACTTTATGAATTTAATTAGATATACGCATATGTATTAAAAACTTCTTAATTTCGGTATATATAGACTGGCAATAGATTTGAGAGTGCAAGCTTAAGCTTCCGGTCTAAAATAGATTCTTAATTAATTTTACCATTTGTTTGGTGCACGCTTAAAATGGATTTAAAAAACGGGAATGAGACATTGACTACCCACCCACACCCCTCCCACACCCATCACCTCATTGGGATGAGGTGTGAGATGGATGATTGGTGGTCCACCTATCATTGCTCTTTAAAAAATTAACAGATTACATTATAGTGTGTTTGTTTCAAGAAGCACCAAAGCAACAAGTTGTTGCTTCTCACAAAAAGGACTTGGAACTTATGTCCCTGGCCACCTTCATTCATGAAATGATTTTGGGAGTTAGTTATAAGGTGGCTCGATCGGTGGTTAATTTGGGGGAGGGATTCACGGGTAAGGAGGTCATGAGTTCAAACATCTCTACTAACATAATATATTAATTTACTAACATTTGAGTATAAAAAAACTTCATGAAATGATTTTAAGTTGGTTAAATGTTACCTTGTATGAGATTTTTTAAGGAAATATATTTGACTCATTTAAAGGAAAGAGTACTGTTTTTTAAAGATAAAGATATAAAAAAACGTTTGGTAAAAAAAAAAAGATAAAGTAGTTATAACCGTTTGTTAAAAATTCACTGTTGGGATTTGCCTATTAAAATTGTTAAAATCTTGACTGGCCATTACCACTAGCTAGTCTCTACATCCCCCACCTTTGCTCTGCTATGAGTAATCACGCTACTAGTATGAAGCCTTCTGCTATTAATTCGAAATCAAGAGTAAACATTTTAACAGAGTTTTATAATGATTTTTTTTCTTGTTTTATAACTTGTCCTTTAATTTTGAAAGCTGATTGTCTAACAGTTTCAATTGGTATTTTTCTAGTTTAATTAATTAAGATAACATAGGAATAAAATTGTGTTCATGCAGTGTCTGTGAATGTTAAGGTCTATTTTAGAGAAAAATTTAAATTAAATATGAAGGTGGGATTACCAACAGTGAAGCTAAAATAACAGTTTGTTAGAGTTAGTTATTGTAATTAATTAGTTAGTTAGTTTCTTTCTGTAACTACCTTATTTGTTTCCTTGCCTTAGTCTTCTAGTGTGTATATAAAGGTTGCTAAATTTGTAGATCAGATTCTTCAATTCAGAAATAAGAAATGCCCTGCGCACTCAGTTTGCATTTCATGGCTTAATAAGGATCCTGTCGTCGATCTGTGTTCCCAGTTTTTACTTTACAGTGAAAGCAACATTGTTTACCTATTTTTTTTCACTCACCAAAAAAAAAGAAAGCTCCCTGGATAAGGCACTTCTTGTGCTATGCATTTTGGCTTACCAAAAAAAAAAAAAAGAATCCGTATCCTTATAGTCCACATCAATATGCATATCTCAAGTATAAATTCTACAGAAACTATCGATCTCTCCTATAACTCATTAATTTGTGATGCAATTCGAAGATTTTGAACTTACTAGACTATACCAAATGCTAATTAACGAGTTCCTTTGTCACAAATGGATGGCAGTATAAGGTGATAACAAATCAGATTGACACCCAAAGGAAGAAGGTAAAGTGGTTTAACTTATTTCGTTGATTGTCTGTTTTTCGGTGCAGTTGATATTGACTTTATTTGATTAATGTTGAAGTCTCTCTATTTAATTATTTGCAGTTTAATAACGAGAGAGAGGTGCACAACAGACTCCTGCGTGACTTGGTATGTGTATCTTAATTATTAGCTCACGTTTTTCTTGATTTTAGATAAATCCCTACCCTAGCTAATCTCTCTGGCGTACCCAAATTAAATTAAAGAAATGTTCTGAAATGGGAACTTATACTAATTAACTCTGTTATATATTGATTGATTTTATGAAATTAGGATGCAAGAGCGGAAGATCCACGTTATGAATTGATGGACAATGGAGAGTACGAATCTGTAATCGGATTCTCGAATTTAGGTCCACGCATGTTTGCCTTGAGCTTACAGCCTAGCCATCCTAATGGTCACAGCGGAGCTGCGGGGTCTGAGATCACCACTTATCCTTTGCTTTTCTAATGCGCTAGGCTATAGGCTATAGCTCTCTCGATCAGAAAAATACCACATTCACTTAATTCCCAATAAAATGACTAGTTATATATCCCGTACTGTTTAAAATATGCACCCATGCTGTTTGTATGTACTTTTATACGCATTATTATTATTATTATTATTATCACGAATCATTTACATCCAAAACGCATGCATATGTATGAATCAAATCGCAACTGATCAGTACTGTTAACTGTTAACTTGTCTGTTGTTTAGCGGAATCATACCAGAAATATGATGTCACCTGCCCTTTTATTGGATGATGATGAGAATGCTTAATTAGCACGAGGATTGCTATTTAATTTTTACTAAATATTTACGGTATACGAAACGCATGAGTGAGTGGATTAAGGCTACGTTTGGATGAGGGTTTTTGGAGGGGAATGGAGGGGAGGGGAAAGGAGGAGACGACTTATAATTCCTAATTACCTTGTTTGGTTTTAATAGGATAAATAAAATATTATTTTAGAAGGTATCAGACATTAAGATACAATTTTTTTTTAATTTTAAAAACTCTCAAACAAGATAATTAGGGATTATAAATCTCCCCCTCCCCTCCAAAAACCCCATCCAAACATAGCCTAAATATTTTTACTTTTCTTTCCTTTTATTCTTTAATCAATTCAAATTAACAATATACAAATGTACCTACTTTTCTCTTCATTAATGTCTCTCTATTCTCTCCATTATTTTCTTTTGATGGTTGACTTGGTTGCTCTTGACATACCTGCTTTTGTAATTGACTTATTTTTAAAATATTTTAATTAATAATTTTAACAGTACTAATTAGAATAAAATAAATATACCAACTGAGGTTGACATGAGTGGTTAAGGCCTCTTGCCCCTTAACCAAGGTCTCGGGTTCGAGCCTTGGGTATGGAAAAAATCTCAGCTGGGAGGGATGCCACCCATTAGAGGTGCCGAACAAACTCCCGCGGGAGATTGGTCCCCGTCGTACAGGCGGTGGGATACTCCTCGAAGTAGAAGCAAAAAAGAATAAAATAAATATAAAATTATAGACATTAATTTTTTTAATATTTTGATAATTATTTATTATTTACAAATATTCTGTTATATTTAATATTTAATAAAAAATTTAAGTATTGATTTAGTTTATTTTTATATGAAAACATCTCATGTTTTAATTCTGTGAATGAAAAAGTACAGATCACTCGGGAATTATAATAGAGTATAATTAACTTCGTTAAGTTCGATAACAATGATTCGATATTTAATAATTAATATATAGAAATAATTATACATGCATATTTGGTAATATAAACTGATATAAATATAAATATGAGAAATCCAAATACAAAATACCATTTGTTTGAGATTAAAAATAAGTAATTTTTAACATTTTTTCATTCTAATTATTGTCACGGAAAGGGGTGACGAATATTAGAGATCCAATCAAATATCTGTGATATTAATTCCCTCTTCCTTATTTCTTTCTTTCTTTTTAGAATTAGAATAGAATAAGTTAGAGAGAAAAAAGAGAAAGAAGAAAGGTGGATTTGGCCTCAATGAAAATTGAAATTTCCCCCAAAATTTGATTATTTTTTAGATATTTTTTATATAAAGTAGAAATTAATTTGTATTTATTTATACAAGAAAAAATAAATTTTTAATATTTTCTCATCTCTACATTCATTAAAATCAAACTATATTTTTTAGAAACTACTCAAAATATTTTTTAATTATAATTATATTTCAATATTTTTTTTTAAATTTTGATTATTTTCAAAATCATAAACAAATACTTTGAAAATATTTTAAAATAATTGTATAATAAGTAAATACAATGAGACGATTTGAATATTTTATTTTATAATCTCAAAATAGAATCGTAATTATTTAGCTATTATTAAAATTAAAACCTTCCCGTAAAAAAAATTAATTAAAACCTTACCATTCAGCAAAAAAAAAATATTAAAACCTTGCCAAAAGGAAAAAATGAAAAGCAAAGAACGCATTGGTTGGGTTTTATGTTCCTCGCGTGAGTAAAACCCTCGTATCAAGCGTCGCCATCCAAGAGAGGTTTTGGGTGGAGAGAGATACGCCGGCCGGAGAGGAAGAAAGAGAGAGAGAGAGAGGTGTAGACGCTGTTAGTGTTGATTGAGCGATGGGAGCTCTTGCTGCATTCGCTTCTTGGACTCCCGAGGACGATCTTTTGCTCAAAAACGCCGTTGAGGTTCTATCTCTTCACTCATTCTCCTATTCTATTCTATCTATTCATTTTCTAATTTGTTTGTTTGTTTGTTTTCTCTCTCGATTCCCTTTTCTTGTTTTCAAGAATTACCTCCCTCTCTTGTTTAAATTGAAAGCCTCTGTTTCACTTATAGCCTTAGCTGCTTCTACACTCACATTGACACCGAATTTCTCCAACAATTGACAATAACGATAATAATCAAATATCACGAATTCTCGGAACCCAATACTAACAGGTGTCACTGTCCCCTTTGTCGCAAACCGCAGCATCACATAGTTGTGCTTTACAAACCAGAAAGCAGTGTCTGGGGGGATTTTGTTTTAGATTACCATCGACTGGTTAACTTATTGTTGTTTTACTACGTAAAGACGCTAATAATAGTGACACTCATAGGTAAAATATGTAACTCTTTAACATATAGAATTTGAAGTCTAAGGTTGTTCCCCCCCCCCCCCCCCCCCCCTTTTGTGTGCGTGTGCGTGTGTGTTTGAATGTTGAAGTTTTATGTTTGTCTGGAGACAGACAACAGGAGCTCAGAATTGAATAGATCCATCTTCTTTTTTTTTTTTGCTTTTCATTTTAGGGACGACCATTCCTGGATTCAGGTTTAAATTAATCTTTAGTTTTGCATTCGCAGGCTGGTGCTTCCTTGGAGTCGCTTGCAAAGGGTGCAGTGCAGTTTTCTCGGAAATATAGTATTAGAGAAATACATGATAGATGGTATTCTCTCCTCTATGATCCTATCGTATCTGTGGAAGCCTCTGCATGTATGACAAATTTTGAGCTTTCTGCTTCGCCTCTCCCATCAAAGTTCTTTAAGTTTGGACATTCAAAAGAACGTAAGATTGTTTCCGCTAAGAGAAAAGCTGATAGTGTTCGCGCTGCTTATTATGCCATGCGTAAAAGAGCCCGCAACGACACGTTGACTTCCATGGACTTAAATTTTCTAGTTGATCCGGAAAATGACGATTATGAAGTAAATGGAAGCGAGCCTTTACCTGAAAACTGCATACCTGAAGGTGCAACTTCGAATCACTTTTCAAATCTTGATCCGCCACACTATGACTTTTCAGAAAATATTGTGAATGGTGATGTTGCAATTAATGGAGTTACTGCTCATGCATTTTACACTGGAGCTGATGATCCAGTTGAAGTGAATTTCCCCATTGAGCAAAATAATATACCTAAGGAAGAACCTCAAATTCTTGAAGATAACGTGCCATTGAATGGGGCTGCTGAGGAATTGGGTGTTCCAAAACAATTGGTTATAGATAACTTGATTGGAGATGATAATCTAGACAAAATGCCTATGTCTGCATTTGATCATATCAACAATGATCCTGGAAATTTGTGTTCCGAGTTTGATGAAAATCATGTCTTTGATTCACCTGAGTTAGAGTGTGGAACATCATTCGACACCTTACAGTTATCTCCACTTCCTGAAATGCCGATCTGGACTACAGATGAGGGCATTCAAGAACCTGGCATTCCATGTGATGGTTTAAAGGATTCTATTGCGTGCGGGGAGGCTTATCTGGCAGAACTGTCCAATTCCCTGTTAAACTTTAGTGAGGAAGAACTATTTCTGATGGATGCTGACGGAAAAGATGTGATTGATAAGTCTTATTATGATGGTCTGACTTCACTTTTACTAGATTCTCCAATTGATGTTAGTCCAGATCAGATACATGGAAATGCTGAAACAGAGTTGTCCGTGGCCTCGCATGCACCTGTTACAAATCTGTCAGTTTCATGTCATGCAGAAGTTGATGACAACCCAGGGTCGGAATCTAGTGGTGTGCAAGTAGTTCACAAAGTAGAGTTCCAAATGCCATCTTCTGCCTCAGCTAAAGACCCTCAATTCCCCGAACTAATTAATGGAGTTATTTTCTGTACATTAAATACTGAGGACCCAGAAGTTCCATCCAATGATGATGTTTTCCTACCCTTTGATGTGCCTCCTCCAACATTTCCCTATTCATCTAAATCAACTTCTAAAGAATCCAATAAACCAATATCATCATCTGTTCAGGATTATGGATATAGAGCTAGTGAAAGAGGTAAAATTTTGATGCACATTGAACAGAAAAAACTCCATAGAATCTCATGCATCTTCTCAGATGATGGGATCTCCTTGCCTCCCAGGACCTGTTTGTGGTTCTAAGAAACGTGACTTGCCTAATAGTCATGCTTCACACACAGCGTCTAGGTGTGCAGTTGTTGCTTCTGGTGGCTTAAGTGGAAACAATAATGCAGCAAACACAACTACTGCTCTTCTGCATGCAAATCCAAAGGAAGAGCCCACCAATGTTGGCCTGGCAAATCATCTAAGCAATCACGTGACAAAATCTTTCATCGAGAAACCAGCCCTTGGTTCTAATGACTTCAGAAATCATCTCCAATCTAATGGTTCTAGCATGAAACAGGAACAAGATCTAGCCTTGCCACTTGAAGATCATCAGTTGCAATGTGCTGAAGTGGGATCCTCAGATGTTCTTGAGTCAGAGCTGGTGGTTAATCCTCCAACATTAGATGAGGAAGAGCAATATATAGAAAGCGATGAGGATGTTCCTTATTATTCTGACATAGAGGCAATGGTAAGGCATGTTGTGTTGATCTTTCAGTCAACAGTTAGCTTTACATTTTTTCATATCTGTTGCTATTTTCTGACTTGTCCGTTCTTCCCTCCTACAGGTACTTGATATGGACTTGGATCCTGATGATCAGGATTTATATTATAATGAGGAAGGTATTATGCCAACATGAATTTTAATGGTGATTGCTTGCTTTGTGTTACTTGCTGTCTTTTTTTTTTTTTTTGTCTATGGAGAAGAGAGATAACTAATATGAATTAATGACCCAACTAAATAACATCTCTATTTCTTGATGCTTTTCTGATGCCTCCTCATGGTATGGGAGCATGCTTCAGTTGCTTCTGCAGCTGATAGCCTCTTAAGACTTAGGTCTCTTTATGTTTGTCCTTGTTTTTTTAACAAGTTACAAGATCACTTCACAAATTGCTGAATAAAGACAAAATGTGATAGACCTTTTTTAGGGAAGGGGGGAGGGATTAAGTATTTTTGTATTCCAAGAGGTTGCAATACTTTGCCACTTTTTCTGATGCTTTTAAGTTCATTGGTAAAACTTCAGAAGCTTTATTGTAATACAATGTGCTATTATGTTATTGTTATGGTTAGAAGATGCATATTTTTCATGTTTTGGTCTAATTTTGGCATTGGGATGGGCTTTGACTTGTGCTTTATGGACCAGACTTTGTGTTATCATATTTATTTGCAATTCTGCTTGTCAATTGTGTAACATATGAAATTTGTGTAGTACTTACCTAACATGTGCATACTGCATAGAGTCTGCATGCCTTTGTGCGTGAATGTTTGCCTTGATCAACATATGTCCATTAAATATGCTTGTGTAACTCATTGGGTATATTTTTTAATTTCATATTTATGGCTTTATGCTAAATACATCCAACATCAATGTAGCATATTAGTTCTTCATTGTTACTTCTACTTTCTACTTTCTTTTATTATAGCTTAACAATATATATTCTTATTACAATTTAGTATCAAGGTATCAACATGAGGAAACTAAGCGAGCTATCGTAAGACTGGAACAGGGTGCTCATTCTTATATGCAGAGAGCCATTGCTTCACATGGAGCATTTGCCATTTTATATGGTCGCCACTCAAAGCATTATATTAAGAAACCTGAGGTATTTGAGCATGTAAACTCACTTTCTTGATCTACTTGTCATCTGAGAGATATTTTCCATTGATTCCTTTTTTAATATTTAAAGCATAACAAGCTCATGTTATTTTTTGTAATAATTTCACCACTGCTAAAAAAAATTCACATGCATTACATATATAGGCACACTCATATTTTGGTTCTTCTATTCAGATTGTGTTTCTAACTTGAGGCAGTGATCTCTTTGTAAGTTATGGAGTGATTTATGACAAAAGTCAAACAATCAAGGAAGTAATAGTGGGACAGACATGTTCTACAATTGTAAACATAAATTTTCTTCGAAAAAGTGCCCTGCACTAAAATACACAGTTTGTTTGTTTGTTCGTTTTTTATATATATTTGAAAGGACAAATATTTTCTGTGATGTGTAATATGATCTAATTGAAGTTGATATTGCAAATTAAATTTAACGTTAACGCATTGGACAACACTTTTAGTGATGGCTCAATTCATCCTGCAGGTTTTACTTGGACGAGCAACAGAAGGTGTTCATGTAGACATTGACTTGGGCAAAGGAGGGTATGCCAATACAATATCTCGACGTCAGGTTAGTTATATTTAGATATTTACCAACTTCGACTTAAATGTTAATGCAGAACTTTTGCTCCATCTTCATAGATTCTGATAAAGACCTGCATAATCTACTTCTCATTTTCAAATCTGAACAATGCTGTATTCGCATCAGAAAATTAGTTATACTGTATCAATCACCTCAATATGCTTTAGGAAAATACTTCACTGGTAAAGTAATTTTGTACCTGGTCTTGTTAGCCAAGTTTTACCTTCAAAGAGAAATCAATGTCTTGTTAAGAGTCTAGTGGAGGAAGAATTGTCAATAGATAGTACTTATACTAGTGCTTGAAGGATCTATATATGCTCTAATGCATCACGGTTATTCATTTGATCATAGGGGCAAACTGTCTTATCTGGCGCCTGCTGTAGTGGTCATTCTTCTTAAAATGTCATGTTGACAACTTGACATACTGTAAACTCAAATAGTAGGAATGCACGATTATTAATTTTTTTCATGTGTAGTTTGACACATTATGAACTGGGATCATAGAAGGTTGCGTGTTGTCTTCACTACCAAATATAGGTTGACCTCAACATATTATTCATCCCTTGCTATTTTTTAGGCAATTATAAAGATGGATAAAGATGGATCGTTCTACATAAAAAACTTTGGCAAGAGTGCAATCCTGGTAAATAACAAAGAGTTGCACACTGGGCAGTCTCAAAGACTGCATTCCAATTATCTGATTGAGGTATGGTCATATAGATCCTTCTTTCAACTTTGATTGATTGGAACAGATGGCCTCATTGTGAATTATATGATAGGAACTGATTTTTTTTTTTTTCCTGATAAAAACTATGGTCACCAGGTCACCAGGTCCTTCATAGGAAATGAGAAAATGTGAATTCTTCGTTGGGTTTCTGTAATTAACCCCTGCAAGTCTGAAATAAAATATAAATGGTTTATTTTGCAGTTGAGGGGCATGCCATTCATCTTCGAGGCAAATCAGAGTCGTGTGAAGCAGTACCTGGATCATATAACTGACAATTTTTAGACCTTTTAGTGTAATTGTAAATGATAGCAAGAGGTCCATAACACAGAAGGTGCTTATTTTTACTGCACTTTCTGATTTTTGGTAAGGAGTGGCCCTGCTGTTGTATGCCATTGCTTGTATTGGTGTTGTGTTTTCTCAGAATGGACTTACGCAGCTCTTCACTTTTCTCCCCCATGTTCCTTTGCCTCCGGGAGTAGATAATTCAACCCAAAAGTTTTGTAATATGGCAAATTTTACCCCCAACCCAGAATCTGAATCCCATTACTGCCCTGCATATTGCGAGGTAAGGATGCATACTCTTTTTGAAACTGCATGCTGTTTATTATTTATTTATTTATCTATATATCTTTCTTTGAGCAATTCGGCTCTTCACTGGCTTAAGAAGTGTTACGTTAAAATTACTCTTATAATTAAATATGAACAATTTTTCATTTTTTAATCAAAATTAATGATTACACATTATCTTATGTGAGATGATTTAAACAAATTTTACGTGAAACTAAGGGTGTATTTATTTATTTTATTTTCAGTTAAAGTATTTTTATTTATAAATATTAAATGCACCATAACATTTTCAATTCCCATTTTCTTCCCAAAAACCAGCCAATAAGCCAGTTGACTTGTTCTAATCTTCAGATGTGTTATCTCATCGATTCCCATATTCTTCCAAAAAAAAAAAGAAGCCATTAAGGAAAGAAATCAAATACTACCTCTGTCTCTAATTTCAAGAGGTTTTTTTCAAGTTTGTTTGTTTCTTTTTATAAGAGGTTTTTGAAAATGTTTCATGTATTAATTAATTTTTACCTAAATTATTTTTATTTATTGGAAGAGAGAGGTAGTAATACATCAATTAAATGAGATAGAAAGTGAGAAGAGAGAGATACTATTATTAAAGATAATTTTAGAAATACAGTGTAAATTATTGACATATTTAATGCTATAAACTATATTAATTAATTTTTTTTGTGAAAAATAATTAGGTAAAAATCTCTTATAATTAGGGACGAAAATAATATATTATATCAACATCAAATATATCGGTCCTCGCAAATGTAACCATCGTGTCCAGAGTTATGCCTTGAACACCCAGAAGAAAACCTGGTTGAGACTTCAGACTAGAATAATCCACCAAATAAGGGTCTGGATCATGAACCAGATCCTCGTGGACATGGATTGACAGTGAGCTTGTCCAGTCAAATTCAATTCAAAAATTATTGTTCATTTATTCATAATTACTTATTATTTCTCCCACAATTTCCGCCCTCAGTCCCCTAACGTAGTCACTGCATCAGTCAGTCCCAGAATGGACGATATTCGTAGCCGTATCATGTATGCATCATTAATATAAATGCATTAAGTGGGGGTAATGTGTACCATGTGGATCTTAAAAAACCCGACGAAAATATCCATAAAGACTATTGCCACCTTTTGGGTCGACTTAACCCGGAAAATATGGATAGTGATTCCTAACACTGAAACATGGGATACGAAGATCGAGCTACTCAAGCTGTGTAGTTTAATAGCTTCATGTGTTAGTCCTAGTCGAGGCAATTCGGATCCTTAAATAACTTCATGTATTACCAAATTACCAATATAGCCATTCTAAAAATGTAAATAAATTGACCACTAAATACTACTTATTTTTTAAAAATGAATTGCAATTTTAAGTATTGTGTAAATTATGTTTCAAAAAAAAATTGTGTAAATTATTTCTTATATGTAGCGAATCCGCATCCTTATATGGCACCGGCAGCGGGACGGACAATATCTGGCTACATCTATGACTTAGAAGAATCAGTAACCAATGTTATTAAAGATCTATAGTATCATTTATTTATGTATTGTGTAAATTATTATTAACATAATAGGTAGAGCTTATTAATTCATATTTTTTTACTAAGATAAAATAAATAATGATAAAAAGTATTTGAAGTTAGTTATAATTTTAAAATAAAAATTAAAGAATGTTTAAATAAAATTATAATTAGGAAATAATAATAAGTTTATATAACAAGCACAACCACCGCAACAATTTGATAAAAACAAACCCAAGTAGTATTTGATAAACATGTTTGCTAAATCAGGATAGAAATAAGTTGTATCCTGTGTTCATTGAACCAACTCCACTGGCGCTTTAGCAATTCTGAAAAAATCATATCAATTTTTATTTTTTGAAAGAAAATACCGTGGTTTGAATGAAATTTTGGTGTATGTATGTTCCAATTCAATATTATACTCAAATTGTAGTATTGCACAAGTACTTAACTAGTACGTACGTACGTGTGTGTGTGTGTATATATAATTGATGGTTTCACAAGATCTCGGGCTTGATTTTGTGTTTTTGTGCTAAACTTTACCTGAGAGACTGAGATGTAAAAAAGATATTATTAACATAAAAATTCTATTTTTTTATAATGTACAATGCATCGACAATAACTTTTAAAGTATATTAAAAATACTAAATAGTTTAAATATAAATAGTACAATAGAAATTGCCTAAGCTTTATATTTAGTACGGATTTATACGAATAACAGGTGACACACCACCCATACAATTAATTCTGTTCAGTATTTTTCCTGTAGGTATTTCTCTCGACATCCTAGAGTGTCTCTCGTCGTAGTTGTCTACGTGAATTGGTTTTTTAATTTTTGTGGGCCCGACAATCTCATATAAAATTTAGAAGCACCCACTAAATTCTTTTCAATAGTACCAACTTGTGAACTACTTACACAAAAAACCCAGCATGAAAATTGTCTATCTACTCAAATAGTAAAGTCAACTAAACACATTTACATCAATTTTAAAAACTCTGTAAACAATTCTAATTGAAGATGATCTTCCATTCTCAATTCTTGCAATTCTTACCATAGTTTATTATTTTTTTTCCCTACCATATAGCAGAATCGATAAAATAAAATGAATTGATTGTATTTTGGTCAACACAACACTTTTTGAATCTTGATCCAGATAGAGGAGTCAATATTTTACAGAACGTGAAACATGATTTGACTGGTTTTTTGTGTATTTAATTCAAGTATGGGTATGGGTGACCATCCATGATCCATCCCATTCAAATTCAATTCGTCATTGTTTCCTCTGATATCTATCTGGGAAGGAGAGTGGTGAATCACTGATCAGAGGCAGATAGAGGTAATGAAGATCCAGTGCGACGTGTGTAACAAACACCAGGCTTCTGTATTCTGCACTGCCGACGAAGCCGCCCTGTGCGACGCCTGCGACCACCGCGTCCACCACGCCAACAAGCTCGCCTCCAAACACCAACGCTTCTCTCTCAACCACCCTTCTCAAAAACATTTCCCTCTCTGCGATATTTGCCAGGTAAGTAATCAATTCTCTATTACATGTATATTGTATCTGTTAAATTATACAAACACAAATCAGGGACTACACATTTCATTTCATTTAACTATATTGATTGATTGATTGAAGGTGAATGATTTTGTAGGAAGGAAGGGCCTTTGTTTTTTGTCAGCAAGATAGAGCGATTCTGTGCAAAGAGTGTGACTTTCCCATTCATGCTGCCAACGAGCACACCAAGAAGCATGATAGGTTTCTTCTGACTGGGATTAAGCTCTCTGCTTCTGCCACGCTTTATTCATCACCCTCCAATTCCAAGCCTCATGAGAAAAATCCAGATTCTTCTGAAGCTTTAATGGCCAAGACCAAGACTTGTCCTTCAACTGCAGCATCAACTCCTCCTCCTCCGGCCACCACCATCAACAACGGTGGTGGTTTCACCAGTAGCAGCATATCGGAGTACTTGATAAACACTATCCCGGGGTGGCAGTTCGAAGATTTCCTCGATTCCCATTCTGTTCCCTCTCCTGCTTCTGCTTTCTCTAAGGTTTGTGATCTTTCTTTAATTAATTACTTCAAGTTCAAGGCTTTGTTTGGACCTGAGATTTTCAATTAATACTTTACTTGGTGAACTACAGAATGGTGATGGTGATGATGATGCGTGTGATATTGATGGAAATCAGGTTTCCTTGTGGGGAGGGAATTACATGGGTGGGAATGGGATGTGGGTTCCTGAGGCACCACCATCTTCTCTGTATTCCATGGTGCATCAGCAGAGAGAGACAAACAACAGATCATCAGGGTTTGGGGATGATAATAATTTCATAGTTCCACAGATGAGCCCTCCCAATCCCAACAACATTAATGCCACCAAGAGATCCAGACTTCTTTGGTAATTAGAAACTAAAAACTAAAAACATGTTTGGGATACATTCAGCTAGCTAGCCACATTTCAAACCAATATTGAAACCATGGCTTGCTTTCTTTTCCCTTTTCTCCTCACTGATTTTTTATCTGGCTTGATTTTCATTCTCACCTTGTTTTATATTATTAATTATTAATTTGGTTCCACTTTGGCTGTGTTTTTTTTTTTCTTTTCTTCTTTTGTTGTGCCCCTTTGTTCTTCTTCATAAGTTAGTACTGTAAGAGATCTCTTTCACGTTGTAAATATGAACGAACGTTTGAAGAGCTCTCAGCTGGATTGAGATTGTTTAACTTTTGCTTCTAGTTAAAAGTGACAACGGAGAAAAGGGTGATAGATTAGAGAATATGATTGTTATGATGAATAGTAGGATGATGATTGGCGATCGGGACAGCAGCCAGAGAGACAGAGGTTTGGACGCATATTGGCAAATGGGTTTGTCTTAAGTCATAACATTGAGGAACTTCGGCGACCATAACATTGAGGAAAGTGAAGGGAAATGGGGGCAAAAGTGAAGGGGCTGTGAAAGTGGGGAAATGTGGCTTTTAGAATGGGTCATCAAAATTATCTTCCAAAAATGGGTCAGTATATTTTTACCCATTATCATAGGTGGAACCAATTTTGCTATATTGCAAATTTGGACCCCAGCACTTTTAGAATTCAAATATTGTATCCAGAAGAAAATATGACATTACATATTGTAACTCTAAAGTTTCAGAAATTGTGAATAACCCAAATAATTCATTAATTAGAGCGTTGACATACATGAATACATCTTAGAAAAATAAATAGAAAATAAAAAAAAATCATTAAGTTTTTATGAAGAAAAAAAGAAACTCATTAAGAACATTGATGACTCTCGTTGATTCTGTTACCACACAATGGCCTTCGAGTCTTTAATATTAAACTATATCTCGTCAATCATAATGTCGATTTAATCATTTTAGTATTTCACCAAACCATGTCACATTTGGGCTAACCTTGAACATTAACTTAGGCTCTGTTTGGCAAAAAGTAGCGGATAAGCTAGCGGATAGCGAATCATGTAGCAGATAGCGGATAAGCTACCAAATTGAATTTAAAGAGTTTGGTAAAATTAGCGATTAAACTAGCTGATATATGTAAAATGACATAAAAAGATATATTTAATTATTACTTATATTTCTTTAATCAATATTAAATTAAATATTAAATATGGTAAAATATTTATAAATAATAAACTAATTATTATGATATTTAGAAGTTAAAATTTTAAAATTTATATCTTAATGATATTATTTATTTATTTACTTATTATCTGTTGTGACCTCAATAAAAATAATTTTTATTGGTTAAAAATATTATATCTAAATTTATTTTATTTATAGTTGTATTTATTTACTTGTTTATTTATTATCATTAAAATAGTTTGTTTTATTGGTTAAAATAATTTATTTATTTATTATTATAATAATCTTTTATTTTATTTAAGAGAAGACAGGGAAGAAATTTAATAAAAATAATGAGGGTAAAAATGAGAGAAAAAATCATATGCTATCCGCTATAAGTTCGGAAACTACTTTAAGTAGCATTTGAAAAAATGCTAAACGTTAGTGGAAAAACGCTAAACACTACCCGTTACCAAACACTTCCATTTTTTTAAATCCGCTAACCGCTAGCGGATGAGACTTGCCAAACAGAACTTTAGTCTAAATCATTTAAGACATTCATGCTGTCAAAATAATTCTTTAATAAATAATTTTTACACCCAAAAAAGCTCTACTTAAAAAGCTCAAAAGAAGTCACGGCATATATATATCAAATTAAAATATCACGATTTTACATAAAAAAATGATTTCATACAAAAAATCAAAAAGCTCACAAACAATATTTGACATACACCATTTCATAAAAAAAAAAATTAATTTCATTTACATTAGCCGCCCACCTTCCCACATACACTCTAAAATTTATTGGACCATTTTTCTCATTATGAACAAATTATTACCTTAAAAAATACATTAATAAATATATTGAAAAAAATACACTCTATACCTTATACCGTATAGTTACCAAGTCATTGTCCAATAACACCACATTAAATACATTTATCAAATCCCATGGGTGCTGAGAAAGAATCACTAAAATAAACTACAACATAAATGTTTTTTTTAACCAACAAATGAAACCTTAATCATAGTCATCAACATACTAAAATACACCTTTATATTTTTCGGGGTAACTTTTGTAATTATTCAAAACTCTTGGTCATTTTGCGAATTGTTGATTACTAACTTGGTTATTTTGTGATTACGGTTTGTTGACGGTGCGGAAGTGAAAAAAACCCAAAGCGCTACTCTGCAAATTATTTTTTAGATTATTTCCACTTTCTAAACAGGTAACCGGTCATCCATCCTAGCCATTAAATTTTTTATTTATTATATCAATAATAAAAATATTATAATCCATTCTTGAGACATAATTTTGCTGACTCATTCTAACGGTCACTAGTGGGGAAATGGGAAAGTGAAGGGGCTTGAGAACATGTTTGACCCGTTTGTGACGCAGAGAAGGTGCTTGAAAAAGAAAAGGGCACAGCCCAAAGGAAACAAACTGGTTGAAAATTTGGTAGAAAGTTGAAATTTTGTGGATTAGAAAAAGATTGTGATATGTAATAAAAAAAAGGTTGTGATATTGACCAAATAAAAAAAGTTGTGATATTTTGTTATTCAAAAAAAAACTTATGAGTTAATATTTTAAATAAAAATAAAAATAAATAAAAGTATAAATATAATGTGTCGATTGTAGAATTCATTCAAAATGAGTTAAGAACTAAAATGTGATTCTTGCATTGGAGTAAAAATAAGTAATAATTCTTAAAAATGATGTGACAACCTTGGACCCAAAAAAAAAGCTAAGAACCCAAACAAGGGAGATGCTCTTGGTTGAACTTGGTTTTGGGAAGGATTGTTCTGATTGCGGATAAACGACATATTTGATTGGGACAGGTTTCCGGATCTGGATACTGGATTAGTTAAAATAATGGGCACTTGCTATTCATCTTTGCTGTCAACAATTATTGTTGCTAATTGATTGGCCAATAAAATATGTGTCAAATCTTGTCAAAATCTCATATAACAGGCTACAGCTTGTGATAAAATAAAATAAAATACAATTTCTATAATATATATAAAAGCGAATTCTCTATGGGTATATTTTTACAAGTGTCGCTTTAATAGTATTTCAATGATAAAATGAATTGAATTGATTTGAAAAGATTTTATTGATTAATGATTTCATGATTCATATTGAATGTGCCTTATTTGAAATTGTATTGATTGTATTCAAAATAATCAATTAAAATCGTATTTTCAATTACCTATTTATTAGGTAACATTTTTATGCCTTATATCTTAACTATTCATTTTGCGTATGCAAACATTCGTGTTTCTTTAGTCTCTTCATTCTCTGGTATGATTTTTCTATCATCTCTCTTTTTGTTAATCTTCTCTCATTTCATATACATTTTTTTCTCATTATTCCCATTCATTGTGGTTACTAACACTTGAGACTTTTGACTAAATGTTAGTTTTTGTTTTCTTTTTTATGGTTAATCCTTTGTATGTTTCAATTTTTGGATTTTTAATCTTAAATCTTAATATCTGCATGTATTCATAAAATTTATTTGTTCATTTGGTTTTAGCCTTTGTATTATTGTTATTTCTTTGTTCATCAACACTGAATTCTCATCTAGGTGAGTTCGTATTATTGCTATTTTTTTATTTTAATGTTAATCATTTTTACGTATTATTTTTTAGTGTTTATTAATATTCTAATAGCCTCCAAACTATCGATGTTGTTTGATTTGTGTTCTTCTCCTCTTAGGCAAACTTATTCTCTAAAGCAAATATTTTTTCTAATTTTTGATTAATTCATTTTTATTTATCGATTGTTTTTTGGAATTAATGTTTCTCTATTTTGCATTGTTAAGTTTTTTATTTTCGATTTTCATTTGTGATTAGTTTTTTTATTCTATGCAGATACAATATTGTTCTTTCTCAAACAAGAAGAAATATCATATATCACCATAATTTAGTTGCTTATTATTTCTTCAATATTTTTCAAGAAATTATGTATGGAATTTCAATAATTATATATATTACTGAGGTTTTTTTGTATCTTTTAGGATATATTTATTTTAGAAAATATATTTAATAGTTTATTAGTTGTTTTAATTTAAAAATACATATAAATTATTTAATTTCCCAATTCAAATTTTCTACTGTAGAAAATTTGGTTTGATATAAATGTTATGCCCTTAAATTTTTTGGAATGTCTTCAATTAATTTTATTTTTTTGAAAATGTATATATATTTTTATTTTATACTATTTAAGTTTTTGTGAAATATTTTGGTATTAGTAAAAGTATTTGAAAAAAATTATACATATTTCATAAATCTCTATGATAGAAATAATTATAAAATTTATGTATCAAAAAAAATTAATTATAAAACTTTCAATTTGCAAATGAGACAAATTATATTTCTAGGCATTAAGTTGAAATTCAAAAAAAGAGCATGTTTATTATAAGAATCAATTAAAAATCATAATTGAAAGAAATTATATCTTTGTGATAGGGACCAGTTTTATAAATCTCTATGATAGGAATAGTTATAAATTTTTCAAATTTGAAATGATACAAAATGCATCTCTAGAGATTAAATTGAAATTCATAAAAAGAGTGTATTTATTATAAGAATCAATTTAAAATCGGAGAAAAAATTGTTTTTGTATGATATAAACCAGTTTTCTAAATCTCTATGGTAGAAATTATTATAAATTTAAATTTTTTACAAATTGTATCTCTATGAATCAAGTTGAAATTCATAAAATGAGTGTTTATTACAGGAATCAATTTAAAATGGTAAATGAAAAAATTATATCTTTGTGATATGAACCAATTTTAAAAATCTCTATGATAGAAATCGTTATAAATTTTTCAAATTTTAAAAGATGCAAATTATATGCATAGAGATTATGTCGAAATTCATAAAAGGTACTTTTTATTGCTGAAATCAATTTAAAATCGTAGTTAAAAAAATTGATAGGGACCGGTTTCATAAATTTTTATGATAGGAATCATATTAAATGTTTCAAATTTCAAATTTCAAATAATACAAATTGTATTTGTAGGGATCATATTGAAATTCACAAAAGGTATATTTTAATTGTAGAAATTAATTTAAAATTGTAGTTAAAAATATTGTATCTTTACGATAGTGACTGCTTTTAAAACGCAAAAACTTAGGCCCTGTTCGGGGTGGTTTTTGGTTTTATGTTTTGAAAATTTCAAAAACTAAATCTAATTTCAGTTCTGAGTTTTGAGTTTCAGTTTTTTTTTTAGTTTAGTTTCACTCTTTACCTCACTTCACTATGAATGACAGTGAATGCAAAATGGGCTTTCGGGCCGGGCTCTGCATCAAGTTCGGGTTTTAACGGGCGGGGCCAAAAAGTCTAGATTGAAAACGGACTCAAATTTGTGTGCCCGAGCCCTCCATTTTTCGGGCCAGGCTCGGCCTTTAGCTTACATTTTCGGGCCAGCCCGCTTCGTGCTCGGGCTTTACCGGGTTCGGGCTTTGTCGAGTCGGGCCACAATGCCCGGATTGAAAACGAGCTCAAATTTTGTGTCAGAGCCCTCCATTTTTCAGCCTAGTTCGCACAGGGCCGACCCGTTTTACCAGCTCTAGCGGTGAAGGCACGGGAGGGATGACACTAAGGGTGTGACACCTTGAGGTCGACGAGGGCGAGGAGTGATCGCCGGTGCAGAGAGGCACGGAAAAGGAGCGGCTCCTGGCAGGCTTCTAGGCGAATGGGCACATGAATGAACCGAAATCATACCCGAATGAGGGGAATTCTGAGACTGTGCAGGTATGAGACTGTATAGTTGAGGAAAACTTAATAGAATTGATTGGTACTACTCATACAAACAAGATACATCTTCTTTTGGGTAACCTATCACTTAAGAACTCCACAGTTAAGCGTGCTTAACTTGGAGCAATTCGTGATGGGTGACCTTCTGGGAAGTTTCCCGGAAAGCATCTGAGTGAGGACAAAACGTGCTGAAAAAGCTCGTGTTGGTGTGTGGGGACAGTCGTCAATCCGAACGGCAGCCGGGATGTTACAAATGGTATTAGAGCCGGTCCTCTTCCGGTACGGCATGGTTCGGGGACAAACCAAGCGGAAGCTGGTGGGCATGTGACACCCTGAGGCCGACGAGGGCGGGGAGTGATCGCCGGAGCAGAGAGGCAAGGACAAGGAGCGGCTCCTGGCAGGCTTCTAAGCGAAGGGTTACATGAATGAACCGAATCATACCTAAATGAGAGAAATTATGAGACGGCAGCTGGGATGTTACAAAGGGTGGCAAACGGGATGGGCCGGGTTTTTCAACACGTGGCCCTCTTTGGCCTGCCCGTTGGGTTGATTATATTATTTTTTTAAATTTTTTTTCGGTTTTTTTTATTTGTCGTGGGCTTGAGCTGCAAAAACCGGGTCATCCGCCGAGCTGCTAACCCACCCTTAAATGAGACGGCTGTATTTTCTGGCCCACTTTACTCGGCGAGGCAGGCAAAAAAATGGGTAGGGACATACCGACCCACTTTGCCATTTTTTTAAATTAAATTTTAATGTTTTAATGATTATTTTATTTTATTTAAATTTTTTCTTTAGTAGGCACACGGGCCAACCCCATTTAGCCTGTGGACTATGCGGGCCAAACGCGAGCCGCATCATGTAGGCCCATTTTTTTTGCAGCTCGGGTTGGTCCGGTCCATTTGTATGTGGACTGGGCTACCCGCATACCCACCTCTAGACACGAGAAAACGGAAGTATTTACCGTTTAAAACTGAAACAAGAATCACAAAACCTATTTTTATGGTTTTGAGATTCATGTTAAAACCGTTTCAAAATTTAGAAAAAAACCAATTCAATTCCATTTTAACCGAACAGATTTTGTTTTCAAATTTAACTTTTAAAACCAAAAACTTAAAACCACCCCGAATGGCCCCTTAAATGGTAATAAAAAATATTTTCTTTCATCTTAATTGATATACATTGTAATCATTATTTCTTTCTCGTTTATCATTTTTTACTTAATTAATTTATTAAATATTTTCTTTTGTCGAACCAAATTTGAATTTTTCAATAATTAATGTTTATAAATAAATTGACTAAAATAAATAGTGTGGATAAAACATAACAAATGAAAATAAATATTTTTTTCTTTATTATTACATTGTTATCTAACTAATTTATTGGACATGTTATTTTTTTGAGAAAATTAGGAGATTTTATACATTAATATATAGATGTAAATTGGTTAATGTAAAAGTTATAAATAAAACATAACACATGGCATATACATTTTACATTAAAGTATACAGGAAAAAATTGCACATATAACATTGTGCCAAATATTTTACGTGAAATCTCATCGACATGTGAATTGCTTAAAGAATTAAACTTTAATATATAATTTAAATAATCTTCTATTTCACTTTATGATAATTTTAATATAAATATATTTTTATTTTATTTTTATTCACCAACTAATTTATCAAAGACTTTTTCTTTTGGAATAGAACGGGTTGAAGCACAAAGAAACAAACTACGCGATAATACTACGAGGAGTATAAACTCCCAACAAGTCACCAAGCAGCAGCTGACTTTAAGAAATAGAAGGTTGCTCATACATAATCGAAGACTTTGTTTAATCTAAGAATTTTTTTTTCCAAATTTGTGTGTGTGTCTATATATATGTATATAAACTGATTAATTGGAAATAATAGATAATATATATATAACACACGGTGATAAAGAAATATGTAACAGTATACAGGGAGAAATTATATATACAAAAAAAGTTTATAGGGAGAAATTAAAGTTAATACATGAGAATGAATATTTTATGTTAACATATGAATTATAAAGCAAAAATTGCACTTTATCACAATTTTAATAGTTTAATATTTTTAAATTCATTGTTATTGTAATTTTAATATAAACATATTTATTTCATAATTTGCTATTATTTTCTCTCTTAACTAATTTGTTTAAGATTTTTCTTGATATGAGAAAATTTGAATTTTTTGGACACCGTTATCTATAAAATAAAAACACGAATATTTCAATTAATAGTTTATAGATAGTGAGTGATTTTGGTAGTAATAAAAATGAATTATTTATGGTGCTACATGATAAAATAGATTATGAAATAAGTTTTTACTAATTGAATATTTACGACAATTCGACACGTACTTGATAAGTATAATTAATACAAGTACATAAAGATAATTTATGATATAGATTTATAGATAATTGCAGTGGATGGATTGTCCCGTCAAAGTCGGGACGTTTTGTTGACAAATTTTTTCCTATTATATCCTTACATTTTCACTATCCCACTATATCCATTTACTCTATCTATATCTATAACTATAATAAAGGGGATATCCTTTTTTTGGTATCCACATTTTCTTCCCATTTTACCCCTTTAACATTTTGAAAAAATAGATTAAGTAACCGTAAAATAAAACTGTAAAATATAAAAAACTGCAGAACAAAACTGTACGGTGGGTGCAGTCACGGAGTGCCTGCCCCCCACTAGTATTAATAAAGTGTATAAAAAACATGTCAAATGATTAATGGTAATAATGATATAATCTTCTATAATAACTATAATAAAGGGGATATCCCTTTTTTGGTGTCCATATTTTTTTTCCATTTTACCCCTTTAACATTTTGAAAAAATAGATTAAGTAACCGTAAAATAAAACTGTAAAATATAAAAAAACTGCAAAACAAAACTGTACGGTTAGTGCAGTCACGGAGTGCCTGCCCCCACTAGTATTAATAAAGTATATAAAAAATATGTCAAATGATTAATGGTAATAATGATATAATTGATAAAAATGTAACTTTAAATTATAAAAAATTGGTAAATAATAACAAAATTCTTTTTAAAATAAGACAATTAAAAAGGAACAGAGATACTGGTATATATACAATCAAGTTTCGGAGTTCGGATATGTATGAGACGGAACTCTTATTAATTTATAGCTGTTTCACTAACATTTCTAGACAAAAAGACAATATGGTCACTTTAGTTAGTAGATCGCAGAGTCATTTATATATAGTTTAATATTCGTTTATCTTTAACATATAAATATACCTTGATAAAAAAAAAGACATATAAAATCTTAAAAAATACGAATTACTTTTGTTTTTTTCCTGACAAAGGCAATAAGATTCCGCATGCGTATTCCGGGGAATAACGTGCCATGATATAGCCTCCCAGGGGAACCCATTTTGCTTCCCTCTCCGCCAGGCATGTTGATCAGTCCTATGTTCGGATGTTGTTTTATCTTACTTAAATTTTACTTAGTGGTTGGCCAACTAATCGCTGAAGTCTAAAACAAGCTTGAATATAGTTTAGTAAGCTAGATTTCATAATCATCTATAACATCCATCGATAATAATAGACAAGAGCGAATCGTTTTGATCAAGTAATTTGAATTTTAAAATTTGGCAGGATTTGTTATTAGAGATTGAAATTTAACACTGCCCTCCTAGTTTCTTAATGCAAATATAACACCTTAGTAAAAATAATAATGAAAATATAACACCTTAGTAAAAAAAACTTTCTTTCAAAAATTAAATTAACATTCTTTTTTAGTTGTTAAAGTTTTTAGCTAAAGTATTATATTCTCATTAAAGAATAGAGGAGATGTAAGAAAGGAATAGGTGAATTATAGTTTTTTTTTTGGATAACAGAATAGGTGAATTATAGTTGATTATTTATCTGTAAGCACTTATATTCGAGTTTAGAGACCCTGTACCTACCTATACTCCTGGTTTTGGAATGAAACAGATTAGAATTAACTTGAAAATTTTTCTTGCCCAAAGAAATTAAAAACAACGATCTAATATTGATGGAATAAAATAAAAGAGAAAAAGAAACAAAATCAATCAATCAATCATCAATATATAAAACAAATACTAATGGTTTAGTAATTAGCACATATATGCTATAATTTTGAACACATTGTCAACTTATCAAAAGACCCAAAAAAAAAAGCTACTGTATTTAATAACAAAAAGAAGGATGAAACGGAGGATTATAGCTAGCCTAGGGTTGGGGAATTAATTCAGGGTCGGCGACAATGAGCCTTACACATGTGGTGACAGTCATAGTAACAAGGTCCGCCACAATGAAGAGGGCAGTCCAACCTCATTCCCCTGCATCGTGTCTTTGCCATGCATTGTGCAAACTGCCCCACAACATAATACTCTTCCTTCTCATGCATAATCCCCTTCCTGTTTGGCTTATTATAATATTTGCCTCCTCTCCCCCCTCCCTTACTTTTACCATGTCCATGTCTTGGTTGGCCTCCACACCCCCATTTCCACCATCCACCCCCTCCTCCTCCTCCTCCTCCTCCACCACCACCACCCCCACCTCCACCTCCACCTCCTCCTCCTCCTCCTCCACCACCCCATCCCCATCCACCCCCACCCCCACCCCCGCCTCCTCCTCCACCACCACCACCACTCCCACTGCCTCCACCACCACCACCACCTCCTCCTCTATAATACATACTACCCTTGACGACCTTACCGTAGGAGCTGTTGTGTTTTTCTTTTACTTCTTCGACATTTATACCTTGACCTGCTGAGAGAGTTACCAAAGTGGTGGCATTGCCTTTATTATTAGGAGCATTGCCACTTTTCAGTTCTTCGTCACCTTTGAGCCCAACAATTGCCATTACAAGGATTAGACAGACGACCCCATAATTTCTGAAGGTCTCCATCTTTTGGCGCACACACACCACTGAAAACGAAATTTTATACTACACATGCCGTCTCCTTCAAAGCTTAATTATATATATATATATATCACTAGTTGTTGTGAGTATTCTATTCTGTGCCACAATAATATATTGTCCGTCCCCACCTAATCAGATCTATAAGAAAACTTGGAACAGTTAAGTAATTCGAGTGCCTTGGTCTTCACTCACTACTCACTTTGTCCCCACTTCAGCCACTTGCTGATATATGTAGTCCCTAGAAAGTAGTGCAGACAGCCCCGGTTGTCCCCAAACCTCTCCCACTAACACTGCTGCAGAACCCCCGCCGCGCTGGCCTGGCCTCTCTATGCGTAATAGAGTATGTTGATGTTTGAGCACCAAATCGATATATTATATTGCACCAAATATAATAAGGATAAAAAAATGACCATTTTGCAAACGAACTAAATTTTTCAATTTGTTGCCAAGCAGATTGAGAGATATTTTTCCTAGAATAATTGCCCATGCATCAACTGCCAGCAGTTGATCAACCGCAGTTACATCGCTGAGGATGGACCATCATATCATTATCAAGCATCATCAATGCATTGATTGTTAGTTGACTACCCGTATCACCTTGGTATACTACATATGTCCTACCCTGTGTCGTATGAGTTATACTATGCTTGGCCTTTAAGCCTACGATTCCATAGAACGTATGCTACAAGACCTAGTGGCTTAGTGGATACGGATGGTAAAGTAAGTATACCATCCAAAGATTCCAAACTACAACATAGGTACTCCAACATCACTTGTGAAATAGTATATGCCTCACCAACCACGTGAAATCCAATATCAAGCTAACCAGTCATAATGCATAAATTAACTAAGAAAAAAACAAGCACCTCTGCATCCTCCATAGTATTCAGGTGTCGTACGTCAGTCCTCATATCCAATGTCATCAACTTTTGCTGCTTTATGCAAATAAGGAATCGTAGTAATCTCATTGTGGACAAACGGACAAATAAACAAATGATACATACAAACTTCATCATAGAGAAATAATGGTCAATCTAAACTTCAAAAAACAACATTATGAAATGAAGGGCAATGAAGTAATCTCAAACAGAATAATTTTCCGCTTCCCTTGACACACACACACACACACACTCACAGATATATAGGTTAATTCCCGGGAGGTATTTTAGTTCTAGCATTCAACCCGAAAAAACTGGTGGACAGTCAATACAGCCGCTCCACCTGACGGGCATTTACAAGCAGAGATTAAGATACACTTATTAACTGGTGATCTTATAATTACCACTAATAACTTAAACAGAGCTCTCTAAGCTTGCTTCCTGGCCATCTCTTCCTTCTCATCGCACTAAGTAGAAACACAGACCTCCCGCCAACAATTATTCTAAAACCAACATTTTTTAGTTTTATTCACCTATACTTATGTGTATAGCAAATCAACAGGCAGTAGCCTAGAAAAAAATGCCTTGATGTTAGTATCTCATAAAAAAAATAGTATAGGGGAAGAGTGGAACAATTAATGAAGAGAAAAGGAAAGAAAATAAAACTAGTTCACGGTACTCTTCTCTTCCCGGGGATTTTCATGTCCACTTCTGTAAACAGCAAAATAATTGTCCAATTCAAGCTGCTCCAGTATTTTCTGTGTCACCCATAGATAAGAAGAGTGACCTGCTATAAGTTGTGTCACATTAACCTGCAAAGCAACAGCAGAAGATGACACTTTCGGGCAATACACCATTACTACGTAAACAATTGAACTGAGCATAGGTGGAAAGAGCTTACATTCTGAATACCGGGACGATCAACAGGTTGGATTCCAGCTAATCCTTGAGAAAGTAAACTGTGCATGCACGAAAATATCTCAAAATATATTTACGAGCTTATGCTCTCTTACGGGTATGCTTGGTAGGTCAAGTGGAAAATAAGGAGAGAGAAAATTGATTACGATGGAAAATCTTTTCTTTTCGTTCATTGTTGCTCTGTAGTGTAAAGAGTAAAAATGAATGGAAAATCGTGACTTTCCAATTTCATGCTCTCGGATAGGGAGGGTACAGTGAAAAAGGGTTATACTTCATTTTCAACTGTTTCATAATTTTGATCTAACAACCAATTGTAAAGTAACTTACGATTCAAATTTTCCGAGTTCTTATTTTCTACTCGGTTATTTTCAGCTCAATAAAGCAAACTAATGGAGTGGAGCAATTAGCAGACAACCAAAGGCAGCATCATTTGGGATTCTCCATTAGCTTATAATAATAATAATAATCAAAGGATTATATCAATTTCAACAGTAATAGAAAATACTCGATGCCTATAGATACAATGGCAAAATTAGAAAAGCAGACCAGGATGTTAGTCGATAACCAAGCATCTTAATGACTACTAACTGTCACATCATAAGAATCTATTACTACTATTTTGTGACAAATATAAATTGCCCTTGTTCTAATTTCAGATAATAAGTTTAGTTAAATATTGAACATTTTGCTAGCATAACTTTGAGATATTCATATATCATGTAGACAACCCATACCTCGCACGGAAAGTTATACCCAGTGTCCAGTCGTTTGTGGAGTAAGCGTTCACAAACCTTCCAGCCACCATCTGCATAGTGGCAGGATCATTAAAAACTTGAGAAGAAGTTAATGGATGGAGAATTTTTTTTTAAAAAAAATAAATAAAAGAAGTATAGAGAAGTTTTAGGTACCTTTCTAGCTAACTTCCAATTTTGATCTCCAATTGAGATGGGTGCTCCAAGGAGAACAACCCTTTCCACTAGTCCAGCTGTAGAAGTAAGCATAGTATGCAAATTTTATAAACCAAACAATATAAATTTCCAATATACATGAAAACCATGAGGCGAAGATTCTGGATTACCATTGTCTCCTTCGGAGTCAGCCAAAAATTGGAGACACTTGAAAATAACACGGGCTCCCAATGAAAAACCTACTAGTGTCACAGGCCTGGATCATAAATAGAAAGCTACCAAATATATTGAATTATACAATGAGGCAACATTATCATCAACGTTTTGTGATAACATTAGATGTGGCACCTGTTCCCTTGCAAGCCTTTCAGCAACACTTCAGCAAGCACCTTACCAGCCTTGTCTGATCTGCTCCACCAAAGAGGAGAGCGAGGATAAATATAACATTAAAAAATAAAGTGGTCATAATAGATTACTCACAACATTTGAGTTACTTCCATATGACTGAGAGGTCAAAGGTTTGAATTGGGAAATTAGTCTCTTGCAAATGCAAGGGAAAGTTGCCGATAGTAGACCCACAATGGGTCTGACCCTTTCTTAGATCCTGTCATAGCCGGAGCTTTATAGCACCAAGTTTCCCATATTTGCAACAATATACTACTAAGAAGTAAGAACCACCTTTCTGCCCCTACAGAAAATATATTCAACTGAAGCCGCAGCTTAAATTTGTTTATATTTTCCATAGCCATGACAAATTTATCCACAAAACAGACTAAACCTTGATGTCCACAAGGAAGAACATACAAGTAACAAATTTGAATTGGAATTCATTTGCACTTCTGTAGTAATGTGTCAAATGCAACCTTTGGCAACATCATTCATATTTATTTATTAGAGCCAATAGATTCAGGTTGGATAAACCAAAGGAGAATGGATCACAGTAGATTAGTGGATACAGACTCATTTGTTAAGTCCGTGATATTAAATCCTTAAGATCGTGAGTAATGCTAGAAGCCTAGAACAGGAAATTCAGAGCAACACATAATCTGTTCTTGGAATAATTTTGGCCTTCATGCGTTTGCTGCTTTAAACAGTCATCAGACCCATTTTGCATGGATATAACATGAGTACTACAACAAAGAAAAGCACTAACCTGTCCACTGCAACTGCCCATTTGCTGTCTATAAGATCAAATGTAGTAACTAAAGTTGCTGGCCATGCTAGTGCTGCCACGAGTGAGCTTAATACTGTCAGCATGGCACCATCTTTCATCAACTCAGCCGCAATTTCTAAATACAAACCATCAAATACTTTCAGTTTGAATTTGTCAAATCTATTTGATCATTACTCAAACAGACACAGGGTTCAATGAAACTACTTGAGGTAAGCCAGTCCTGGATGGCAGTGCTCAGAGCAATCAAATTTTTAGACTCATATTTGAGCACATACCTAAACACACAGGTGGTCAGTGTAAATAAAGTGATACAAATATTGAGAATGCAACTTTCGATGGAAAGCGGACTAGGTTTATAATTAATTAGAGGAAAGTCATTGTCTGTAGAAGGGCATCATATGCTTTAAAATTTGTAAGCATTGAAGTAAAAATAGAAACTAATGAAAAAACAAGTTGATTAACTTATCAAACGGGAAGTAAGAAATTATGGAATAATTTCACTTCTGCACGAGTTTGCTCATAAAAATCCTAAATTAAAGGTGTATATCAAGAAAACGCCACAGAGAGGTTTGCAAAGATAAAACTGCATTTTGACCACAGCAAGAACACATTTATACCATACAGTAACAAAATTTCAATAAGTTCTGGTTCTGAAGGAATAATTTTTACACACCTCTCCATGTTATCGTTGTCACCTCTCCAAGGGGTTATAAAATCTTTCTCCTCAAATGCAAGCCCAGAAATAGAGATTTTAACTGCCAGGTGCTGAAAATTGAAAAGGTAGGTTTTGCTTCAAATTTCAACTGTCATATTAGTTTATTAAGATGCTATTGGGTTCATCACCAAGTCCTGCACAAAGTTCCCGATGAACCTACCAAACCAAATGTCCTCCCTCCCTTCCCCAACCACTCAAACTCCTAATATTCCACAGAAATCTGTATAATAATATAATGAATTTTTGAACTTACGCCTTCATGAATGCTTCCAACTTCTATCATCTCAAATTCCTCAAGACTTCCAATTCTTGTAGCCATCTTACTCCCAGAAAGGCCAGCTCCAGCAGCTGAGGTACAAAATAACCAAGGCACTGAGCATTTGTCCATACAATGAAAAACTGCTAAAGTACCTCTCACCACAGAGAGGGGGAGAGGGAGAGTCGGGGGGAGACTTTAGTGAACAGAGTTGCTTCCCAATGGAAGAAAGATTCTTTAATGAAAGTCAGTAATCAGTTGATAAATGTCAGAGTACTTTATCTATATATATATATATATATTTATGGCCATAGATTGCTTAACTTATAAAGACAATATAGAAGCAGATATTGGTTGTAGATACATTTCTAGTCTATTTAAAAAAAAATTGATGATAAGTGCTTTCACGACACACAGACACACATATATATAAATCAAGATTTATTCTTCCATACCTCCAAATGATGCAGCAACAGCTATAGATCCAGCAGCAGATCCTGTAGCAGTTGCTGCCGCAGCAAATCCACCAGCACTAATGCCAGGAACAATACTGCCCAATGCAGGAGCCAAAGCACCCAATCCGTGGGCAATTGCCGGGGCAGCCAAGCCTGTTGAAGCATTTCAACACCTAAGATATCGATACTATCTCACACTTGGGTTAAATAAAGATACTCATAAGTTGGATATGCAGACATATACCACCAGTTACAGCCATTAAGGTTCCTCCAGTTACAGCAGCTGCTCCTATGATACTTCCACGCTTCCATTTATCCCAGTTGGTTTCTGAAACTTTAGATTCTTCTTCATTGGCACCTGCTTTACTCACCGACTCCATTAAAGAAAAAGCAACCATAGACTCCATTGCTTCCTGCAAAATATTATGATGAAGGTAAACTTCTAGCAGTGGAGTGCTGTTGCTGCCCAATAATCACTTTATTATCCCCACCAAACCATAGACATAGTGATATCTTCACCCCATAAATAAGGACAGATTTATTTTTCTATGAAGATTTGCACATCTCAAATGTGATATACTAATATATAATACCATATGGTGTTTGAAATGCATGCACATGTTCCATGCACACAGACCATTTCATTCCATTTGACACCAAGCCATACAGCAAGCAACCGCAGAGATACACGGTGTCGAGCATCATAGCCCTGCCTTGACTTGCTGCACTTTTTGTCAACCTCAGCAGTATCTGCTACGCAAGCTGAAAGAAGAGTGTAAAGAACTGTCACTTTTCTCTGGTAACTGACAAGGGTTGCCTCCTCCAAAGGTTGTTCATAAGCTGCATTTTCAAGTGCAGTGGAAGCTTGTTTCTCTAGAGGCAGCAAAGCTGAGCTCTCCATGGTTTCACCATGAGGTTCAGCAGCGACAACAGATGATTTTAACCCGATATCACATAAATCACCTTGGCTTCTAGTTTTCTGCTCATGGCCTCCGCATTTCCTGTATGAAGAATCAGTTGTACTATTCATGCTCATCTCTGTTGCATCAACAGCGTTGGTCAATGCAGCTTCTTGATCCAATCTTTCTTTAGACGTTGCATCCCCTTCCTCTGACAGTAATTTCAAGAACTGGAATGACATAACTATCCTTTTAGTATTTTATTTTTACAAGAAAAGAAGCAATTTTAGTCTGTAATACAGGAGACGAAAAAAGGAAGAGAATGAACAGCATACAGCTCCTAAGTGATGCCTGACTTGGGAAGAGGAACCAGCAATTTCCTTTAGGCCATGCCAGGTTTGGTCATCCACTCCTAGGAACCTGTTAATTTTTATCAAACGGACTATATTTTTGTTATTATTATTAGTAGCAGTAATAGTGATGAATTATTCTAGAAGTTCTTATAGTTTCTCTGAATTTTTAAATAAGGATAAGTCCTAACGATTTAAACGTATTTAAGAGAGTTCTTATAGTTTCTCTGTAGTTTATTATTATGATTTCAAATAGATCCCTAGAATCTGAAAAAAGTTAACTGAGTATTAATTTTTTTTTTGTTTTGACTGAAGTATTAATTGTTGTTAACTACTAGTAATAGCTTATTTAAAAAATAAAAAAAATGATAAGAATGCAGTTTAAACTTTTTAAATTACAGTGACTTATTTAAAATAATCTGCTGGTGAGTGTCTTGAGAGGATTGATTAAAAAATATAATTTTCAATGAATTTTTTTTATGTTTTATTCCTTAATTAGGATGGCAGTATGTTTTAAAATCCATAGCAGTTGACATTTAAAATTCAAGGACCTATTTCACCTTATTATTAGTTTTTTTTTTAGAAAAAAAAACAGAGCACAAATCAAGATCCCTGCATCATTAACTTGGTTGCGATAAATCGAATACCTAAAAACAGGCCAAAGCAAACCAGAATTCTCGTGAATCCAAAGGTCGGGTTTGTCTGAAACAGAAGCGGGGTCAGCAATGCCCGGAGCATCACCGCCGCCGCCGCGAGGAGTAACCGGAGTCCGACCTTGGTGAATTTGTGACTGGTTCACTGCGAGAGCAAACAAAGCAGCCGCTGCGTATCTTTGAGAATGCGACAAGATTGAGGGGGTTTCCTCCATCGCTCAGTTCAATTTCAAAACGAATGCAACTGTAGGCATTGACTGAAATGAAATGTGATTGCAATTTCGAAACGGAGATATGAAAGGGAAAACCTAGGGCTTCTCGTTTTTCTGGGCGTTGGGATCAAAATGAAAAATCGACCACTGCCTTTACTTGTTCAAACTCCGCTTCAAATTCGCACCGGCTTCGACGAAAAGAAACGGTTATTTCCCCTCGCGCAAGCGGGAAACGTTGGGGAAACGCTGGGGTGTTCGCGACTCGATTTGGTTTATTTTTGCGATAAAAAGTCATTCGATTTAAAGTTTAAAAGAGTATGTAGTTCGATTTGCTTTAACAAAAAAATTCGATCCGATCTAAAACAATGCAGTTTAAATTGAATCAGTTTTCGGTTATCTACAATTATTGTTTTTTAAAAAATAAATATCGTTTCACTTCTAATATATTATCAAACATCGATCAATAACCTTTATTTTAATAATTTTTATTCGTTATCATTTCTAAAGTCTATTTCTAAGAATATAGATGTCATTTCTACAAAAATATGCTATGGAAAAATAGTAGTTGTAAAAGTAAATTCTAAACAAATGAGATAAAAAATGCTAAATAAATTCAATACACACATAAATACCACTTAAATTTAATATTTAACACACAAAATATTTATAAAAGTCAATTCTAAAAAACAAACAGAATACACATTAACAATTAATTAATAGTCTATGCCAAACAACATTTAAAAATACCCCAAAAGGAATAATATTGCAGTTCGACTTAGCTTGATTCGATTTTAGTAAAAAAATCCAAAAACCGATCATTTCAATTTGGTTTTCCAAAAAAGTAAAAAAAAAATCAAAATATTCAATTTTTAATTTTTAATTTTTTGGATCAATTTTTTGTTATTTTTTTGGATCGATTCAGTTTTAAACCCCTAAAAAACGCACGATGCTCGCCGTGACTTGAGCACGCGATTTGAAAGTTTACTAGTGTTCTGCCAAAAAAAGTTTCGATGATTCTTGATATTAAAAACAAATATTATTAATTAATATTAATATTATTTAATATTTTTAATATAATATGAATAATGCGATCCACTATTATGATCCTTTTGAGGTATATGATAAATTCTTAAATCACATCTTGTTTCTTGTTGCATTTTCCTATTATTTTTTTATAAACAAGGAAATCTATTGCATAAGGGAAAAAATCTACACTTTAAGCACAAGGAGTGTCAAAGATGGAAATAAAAGAGTTTGATCAAAGAAGAAATACAGACAAACCAACCCATCACAATAATCTCCACCATTTAACAAGAAAAATCGCGTCAAGGCCAGGCACACTGGAAAAATTCACATCCAAGATGTAAGAGACGCTGTTCTTGATTGAAAAATAGAACCCCTCCTCCAGATCAGAACTGTTGACAGCTGTGAACAAAATCGCACCCGTATAGCAAAACTTCTCTACGCCCAGTAAAACACCCAGTTCACACCCGGTAAAATTCTCATATCCCCTGTGTGGAAACGCTCTCAACCGATCCAAAACAGATCTGATGCAGCTTGATTCATGATAATATCCAACCTGTATCCCTTCAGATTCTTCAAAATGGACAAGTTGAAAAAGCTTCACAAACAAATTGGTAACTAGGCAAGAAAAAGACGGCTCCTGAACACCAAGTGAATCCGAAAAACACCCACGGACCTTGGCATGACAGCAGCAAAAATCTTTAGACCTCTCTAATGATGCCCACTCATAACAGAGTCATCTCAACTCCTATTAAAACACCCCCTCGGAATAATATACCAATCTGAAAAAAGACAAGGTCCCACTGTTGCATTTTCAAATTTTGTTAACTTTTGGCATTATTTTTAAAAACATCTAAAATAATTTGGGTTTAAAGTTTTTTCCATTAGATAATGATTCCGTGAAGCCAATTTGTGATTTCAGTAATTAATTAGTTGCGAGATAAAATTAAGAAGAATAGGTAATCTTACATTCATGGGCATACAGTACATGTGGCCGTAGCTCACATTGAAAATGACATACCACGAACCCGCATAGATTAGTTAAAACTTAAAAGGGAAGCTTTAGAGCATCATAATGGAGCACCCCACATCGAGGTTCTTAAATGGATTCTACTCGTATATATAATCATTTTTATTTTGTTTAACTTAAACGTTCAATTTCTCTAACCCAACATTTTAAAAAAAAAGGACCCCACCATTAACCTTACATCCTTACATTTCATCAATAAAACACAACTTGACCCACATTTCTCTTGCAGATATGGGAGAAGAGATGAGTTAATCACCTTTGTTTTGTAAGCATTCCAACCAAAATGTTCTCCAATGGTATAAATTAAATAAACACAAGCTTAATTATGAACCATTATCCAATGGTATAAATTAAATTAATTAAGAAAGATGCTTAATTATGAACACCCGCGCTAAAGATGGTCTTAGAAGTCTATTCGGAAGTGTTGTTCGTCCTTATAAAAAAAGAGAGAGAAAATTATATTGTCCCCCTAAAGTTTAAAATACACAATCTTCCCCACTTTTATTGTGAACAATCTAATCGTTACTTAACCTGACAATTAATCGGTCACAGATTAAGCGTGAATGTGAACTGGGTTTTGAAACTTCACTCGAGAGAAAAAGGAATGCAAGAAAGTGCCCAGCGATTGATAATGGAAAGAGCGTGATTTAATTTTTGGGTAATTTTCATTTTAGATATAGCAAATGCAGTATCGTTAATTGTATAACGACAACTTATTTTATTAAATTATTATGCACGTACAATATAGTATCTTATTCAGAAAATATAGAAACATTGTCAAGATCACAGTACGTAGTGGCAAACTCACAACGATTTCTCTCCTATGGGTGATTAGGGTGAGGAACGCCAGGAGCGACACTACCAAAAAGAGGAGGAAGGGGGCGACTGCTATAGTCCTCCAGATCTTCTGTGGGATGATTAAATTCCGACGACGCTAGAGGCTGCGCCGATGGTATCAAGGTTAATGGCCTAGATATCACAGGCAATGCTATCATCATGATCATCACCACTATAATCTTACTTATAAACTTCACCATAACTGAAGTCATGATTTTGGTTTGAGTGATAAATGATAACTGTGTCGCTCATGATGTGAGTCATTTATGTAGCTTAATTTTGCGGGACCCATGGAAATTAGTCCTATAGTGGTACAATATTGTTATATATATATTTTTTAGAAAAAGGAATATTAAATGGAGTAATTGTGTTTTTGTAAAATGATTTATAAAAGAATATATAAACTGAAAAAATTGTTCATTTAATATTTAGATATTAACTTTTTCCTCTGATTATAGTAATTGGTTATGGGACATTTTATAACAAATTTCATAAGAAAAAGTTCTTAAAAAATCAAATATTATTATTAACTTTTGAAATATAATTGGTTGCAAGTTAGTGTTTAAGTTGAAGTTTTATTCTTCTCCTCGCACCGGATAAATGACATGTCATGTTTCTTACATGTGCTCATGAGTGCCCCATAGCAAATATCTAGTTGGCATGCAAACATAAATTGGGTAATTAAGCATATCTGTACATCTTCTTTCGCATCAATTTACCATGTTGTCTTATAATATAAGAACGCCAACGTTAAAATCAGCCCTTGTAAAGAAATCTATAGGGCAAGTGATGTTGATGTTCAATTTTGTACTAACTCGTGTTGTAGAGCTGTAGCCAATACTTAAATTTTGTTGCTAATTTCACGATCATATTAATTTTTGTTTGGGTGGTTGTACGCCAGGTGAGTGGAAGGAAGTGTTTGCTCTCATATTCTTTATTTCTTTAATTGATCAAAATACATTTTAATCGATTAAAATAATCCATTTTAACATGTTAGATTTAAATCAGCTAAAAACTAATTTTTATCGATTAAATTAATTTGAAGTTTTATATTTATTTAATCAAATAAAAATGTTGTACTTAGTTAAAAAATTGTGGGATTAATTTATTAAAATCTATAGTAGTCGAGTAATACATATATAAATGTTAAATTAAATAAATTTGTCGAAGAGGGTAATTTGGATATTTTTTTATATTCACTTTTTATTTGGGTTAAATATTTGTTTGTCCCCATAAATAGGTAAATATTTGCTTTTAGTTTCTCAAAAAAATTTGTCTTTTTTTAATCACCCATTTATGGAAATATATAATCTGTAGTCCATGTGCCCATTTTCTAAATTAAAAAAATATTTTTTAAAAATTCATTTTTACCTCTATTAATTTTCAATTTCCAATTTCTACCAAACTTTTCTTTTCAATTTTTAGAGTTGTCAATTTTGGTCTAACCCAATGGCGTGCCTAGATGGGTCCATTTTAGGCTAGTTTGTGATCACATTATGAGAGGTAAAATTAAATTTTTTTTAAAAAAATATTTTTAAAATTAAAAAAAAGTCATATGGACTAAAAAGCGATAAATTTCTAGAAATAAATGACTGAAAAGAGACAAAAAAATTTTAGGGACTAAAAATATATTTAACACTTTTTTATCCAACAAGATTTTTGTTTCTTTTTTTCTCATTTCTATTCATCCATAACTACATTTTTTATTTTTTATTTTCATTTTCTACTCGTTTCCTCTCCCTCTCTCTCTTATTTATCTCATTTCTATTTCTTGAATCACTCAAACGAAACATTAAGAACGGAATCAAAAAAATATTTTTAAGGTTCAGACTAAAAACTAAACATTAAAAAAAAAAAACGACAATAATTTGCATAAAAACTATACCGCATATTATTAGTTATCTTTTGTCTGTAGTGGAAACTAATAGAAATTAGTTTTCATTTTAGGGTTTATTAGGGCCCATGAATATTGAATAATATTTGGAGGATTGTCATTCGTCGACTCATTCCACAACTTAAATAATAAACCTGTACATATCCACACATATATTTATGGAAATTTTTTGGAAATTGGCTAAGTGGCCATGGACCCCCTTGGTTTCTTGTTCCCTTCGTTATTACTTGCACTTGGGATGAGAATATAGAAAATTTGAGTACGAATGGTACTGCAATTCTATATCCATAACTTCTAGAACTATTATAAAGGCTTTACAAGTTTTTCGTGTACATATTTTTTCCATTTTGTCCTTTTTCAGAAATAGCGACAGCTGTATAAAAACCGTACAAATTGAAGGTAATATGATCAGAGAAATACTAACAAAATACCTATTATCTAACACTTTTTTTTATCACATTTTTTATGATTGGTTAAAATTTATGTGAGTCTTACCACTATGAAAGTAGATCCTCTAAATATGATATGAGACTCATATAGATCTCAACGAACTCATAAATAATATGATAGAAAGAGTGTGTTGTTTCATTACTCCCTCCCTTCCATAACTATTGATGTTTTAATTTTATCTTTTTTTCCAAAACTATTGATATTTTAGAAATTTAAAATCTAAAGAATTATTTTTGTTAAGCGATTCCGTATTTAACAATTACATGAATAATTATTTAAAATAAAATAAAGAGGATTATAAATAGGTGATTACTATGGTACCCATGTAAATTTTATGGGTAACGGTACCCGATCTATAGTAAAATGCCATGTATACTTCATTTGCCATGTCATCATGTCATTTTTATTTCTATTTATTTGTAAATACATTCTTTTATTTTTATTTATTTACAAATACATCTCTTTTATCATTTTTTTAAAAGATTTAATTAACTCGCGACAGAAACGGGTCTCACATATCAGTTCTTTTTTGAGGAAGAAAAGGATGCAAAGAGGATCTCCATGGAAATCCTTGGATTTTCAGAAATTCGTGGTTGACAGTGAGAAAGTGGAATCGCGACATTGATCCTAAAGACATGAACTTCACGCGAGTACCGGTGTGGATCTACAAATGAGTACAAAAATCCTCAATCAATTCAACTTTCGCATGCAAACGATATCCCATATACATCTACATACTCTTTGTTGTATCGCCTTTTAATGTGACTATACAATTGATCAGTCATGCATATAAGTAATTTAGTATACGTGTGTATGTGAGAGTTTGTAAACCAATTTTTTTTTCTTTTAAAATGAGTAGATCGGAAGACATACTCTAACCTTTACACAATCTATCACAAATTGGGGTAAAAAAAAAATCATCAAGAAGATAAAGCTTGGCCTGGACATTGCTAAACCAATAAGGGCAGGCGCAAATGTAGGGAGCAAGAATGACAGCGTTTAGTTGTTTAACGCCATTTTTGCATCATTCAAGTTTCGATTCGACTCAATTTGATGCAATTATTTTGTAAGTTTTATACAAAATTATGTTTATAACTATTATAGTACAAAAACTCCAATTTATAACAATCAAATCATGAGAAAACAATCTTCAAATCACGTCCTACGTGAACCCTAACCTTTCACTGTTTTCTTCAAATTCTCTCTTTTTTGTCAACAAAAATTCATGAAACCAATGTCAATAGATTCGTATTTTCTTCCTCTACAAAAGCCCTAAGGTTTCAATTTCCGATTTCAAGGAAATCAATATTATTTGAAAATTTTATCCATAAATAAAAACAAAAATAAATCAAAAATTTAAAACCAATCATATACAAATAAAATATGATGAACTCAATCAACAATCAGGGTATGAAAGGTTTTTGTGTGCAATAGAAAAGGATTCACGGCTTTGTAAGAAGTGATACGAACTTTTTTATTAAATTTTGAGTATTTGATTAAGTTCCTAGGGATATAAATATAAATAATTTAAATTTAGGTAAATGTTGAATCAGTATTTATATATTTAATTTTTTTCCACTTGTCATGTTTCTATTGGACCACCTCTTAAAATACTCAAACACTTTAATTTCTCTGGGTACCATAGAATTTACCTTATAAATAACAGTGCTTTAATCTAGGTACAATAATATTTTATATCAATTAAATATTTTTAATCTATATTCACTAATCTTAAACATGAATAATTATGGAACAAAGGGAGTATTTGTAAGAACACATGTTTTAACTTGGTGAGGTAGCTAAGCTAAGTAGCTATCATTGTTCACTTGGTTTGATAATATCATCATCCAAGTAGGAGGAATTGCTTGTCATGTGACAGCACAGATGATCTTTGCTTTTGGTTTCGAGTTGCTGATTGCCTGAAATTCCTTATTTAGACATTGATGTTGAAGAATCCAAAACGATGAAGTTCAACAAGTTTGGACAACGAAGGAATAAGGGATACTGAACTTCGTGGGGAAAATGAAAGACAGGCTGGTATAGAGCACAGACAGTGAAATTGTAAAAACAAGTTCCACATGCTCACTCGTCTCGTCTCAGCAGAACCACGTCATTCGTGCGTTCCGTGCGAATATGTTTTCGTACATGACTTCAGCATTTTCCTTTAATCTTGCTACGCAAAAAACATACACCTGTTTCGTCACATTTTCGGAGGAGGAGCACTGGGTACTCGAGAGCGGGAAAACAGGGGTGACAAACAACGTGAATATGGGTGAGACCGAGGGGTAAAATAGTGAATCAATTAAATTTTTTATTTTAGCGGGCGAAACGGTTTTATATTTCGCCGGTGGGTGCGGAATCCAGAAGTGAGGAACGGCTTTGCCACCTCAGAGCCTATAGAGAATACCCCCATAACCTGCTGCATCCGATTCTCCACTCCGTTGTCTCTTTCTCCGGTCACCCACCGGCGACAGAGACACATACAAACGGTATTTCTTTTTCTCCCCGTGCAATTTCATCATCCACATTCTCGCATTAATTAATTAATTAATTAAACACAGATATTACTAATTACTCCCTTATCCTGTAATTCACGCACAAAAACGACCGTTGTGGATATTTGATTTGATTATTGTGCGTGTTTATTTTCCCGTAGGGGTTGTGACGCTGATTGATTCGAGAGAGAGTTGTGAATGAAACATGAGTAATGTGGCAGATAACGAAACGTTGAAGAAACGAAATGGATCAGGCCGGTGTTGTTGCAACGAATGTGTACGCGAGGCGAATGTGTTGAGTATCGTGTTGGTGTTCTAAGTGCGGTTCATGAAGTTGAGAGATACAACAACAACGTCGATGATGGAAGTCAGAGAGGAGGATGGAAACACGGCTCAGTCGAATTCCAATGGCCAGGAAGAGAGAATTTATGTGGCCATCAGAGTAAGGCCATTGAACGAGAGAGAAAGAGCGAGGCACGATGTGTCGGAGTGGGAATGCATTTCCGATAACACCATCAGATTCAAAAACAACGGCCATGCAGAACTGCGATCGCTGGCAACGGATACCCACACGTTTGGTAAGAAACATGCACCGCTATTGACTCTCTATACTCTATACCAATATCAATATGATGTCACATAGGTTTATTTATTTTTAATTTTTTACGGAAATTTTGAATCCCTGGATCTTAGTTTTATTCAGACAGCTTTTCAAGCATTTCGTTTTCTGAATCCCTATCTATTCCTATTTTATTTGATGGTTTATCGGAAACAGACAAGGTATTTGGGGAAAAGTGCCCCACTCAGCAAGTGTATGAGCAAGCGATTAAGGAAGTTGCCCTTTCAGTCGTTCGCGGTATCAACTGTGAGTAATCTTCTTGTTCTTGTTTTATGCTTCCTGATTATGGATTATTGCTATATTGGCTGGTCGCAATTTGTTTATTTTTATTTTGCTTCTCATTGATGAGATTTGAAACATATATAATCTCAGCTAGCATTTTCGCATATGGGCAAACAAGCAGTGGAAAGACATACACCATGACTGGAATTACTGAATATGCAGTGAGGGATATATATGAATACATAGAGAAGGTATGAAACAATCAAATAGATGACGTTCTTTGATTTTTGCCAATAGATGACATTTCTTGTTGTGCTCAGCATAGAGAAAGAGAATTTGTTGTCAAGTTCTCTGCTATGGAGATCTATAATGAAGCTGTGAGAGACCTTCTCAACGCAAATGCAACCTCACTAAGACTCCTAGATGATCCGGAGGTACACTTAGTAGCATATTTCCCCTGTTCTGTTGTGACTTGTGACTTTCTGGCTTTAGTTCTTTTGAATGGTTGAGAATCTATGCACCTAAAACAGAAAGGGACTGTTGTTGAGAAACTTACGGAGGAGACTCTGTCAGAGAGGAGCAAGTTGCAGCAACTCCTTTCAATATGTGCAGGTATTGGGGTCTAATTAGTGTTACACTTACACTGCTTTTGATATACTTTCCTCTTCTCCATTTCAAGCCATATCTGTGTATATCTTGCAGCTGAAAGGACAACGGAAGAGACGGCAATGAATGAAACAAGCTCCAGATCTCATCAAATTCTCCGATTGGTATTCACCTTATCACTATATAATTGAGAAAAAAATCTCTTGTTTTATTCCTAAATTTTCCCAAAATGATGAGTTTCTGGCTTTCTGCAGACAGTTGAAAGTAATCCTAGTGATTATGTAGGCACTGCAAGATCTGGCACTCTTATCGCTAGTGTGGTATGTATGATCTTCACCCCTTTTTTATCTTACACCAGAGGGGATGTGTGTTTATGCATATATGTAAATTGTCTAGTAGATGAAATGAACAAAAGTTAATTTCTTTGTACAGAATTTTGTTGATCTAGCAGGAAGTGAGCGTGCTTCTCAGGCATTATCAGCAGGCACAAGATTGAGAGAAGGTAGCCACATAAATCGCAGTTTACTGACCCTTGGAACTGTAATTCGTAAACTAAGGTAGAATGTTCTCCCATGTTCTAAAACTAAATTTTTGTTGCATCTAGTTGGTTCTTATTCATTCTAAGTTTGATTCTCCTGCAATAGCAGATTATTGATATAATTTATTGAAATTATTGATTAAATGTCTCATTATAGGTGGGTTGTAATATGTTTGGTAGACCAAAAATCTTAAGAGCCGATATTCTTTGATGTTGCTGATGTTACATTTCTTGCGAAGTTTCATAGCTGGGATATCACAACTCAAGTTTCTTTTATACCAAGCACTGAACACACCTAAATTTGGGTCATGTAGAAGACTGAAACCTCGTTCACTATAGGCATTGTTATAGCAATTTCCCAAGATAGGAATCCTAATATTAAATTTACCAGAGCCATTCAAGACCTGGCTCAGCCAAGAGCTAATTGCGATGGGTTAGGTTGTAGAAATTAGTCCTGAATGAATTTTTTGGGTTGGGTTCGTGTCACCCTTCAGTTCACGAGCTGTATCAATTCAGCTACTGTTACAAAAACACTTTTAGAACATAATTATTTTGATAATAAAATGATAAACAATAAAACTTCTTGACATATATTAATATCTTTATTAATATCTTTTATATAACGTAAGAATATTCATATCATTATCATTTGTTTCTAAAACATATATCTTAAAACATTATTTAATTTTAGTTTCTTATTCTTAAAACAAAGTTTTCTTTTATTTATCAAGTACATTTTACAGTTCACTGATTCCTTTCCTGCAGCTGCATCTTTTATTCTTTGTTTTGATTTATCTTTGACTTATTGGATGTTGACTGCTTCCCCCTGCCCCGCGTTATCAACATTGAAAGTTCTCTCTTCCTTTATAAATCCTTCCTTTTTCATCTTCATCGTGTTACTTCATTAATTATATAAATTGTCTAAATTATAAATCACAATTATTGAATGCAGCAAGGAAAGAAATGGACACATACCTTACAGAGACTCTAAGCTTACTCGCATTCTGCATAACTCTTTAGGAGGCAATGCCAGAACAGCCATCATTTGTACCATTAGTCCTGCACGCAGCCAGGTTGAGCAATCAAAAAATACTCTATTTTTTGCTGGTTGCGCAAAACAGGTGGCTACTAATGCTCGAGTCAACGTATTGATGTCAGACAAGGTTTTGGTAAAGCGACTGCAAATGGAATTGGCTAGAATGGAGAATGAGTTGAGGAGCTTCAATACCATCATACTTAAGGAAAGAGAACTTCAGATTGAACAGGTGAGGAAGATTCAATAAATTCGGTTTTCTGGAGGGTAATTATACTTTACAGTAATATTTGCATCGACTATAATCGCAAGATGTTAAGCAAAATTTACGATTTTGGTTCACTTATAATCTTATATAAACATTGCATTACTGAACTCAGTTAAAAAGTGTTCACTGGCTTTGCTTTGAATTAAAAAGAATCAGCCTGAATTCATCATGATGCAAATTTCCACTCAAATTAGTGAAGAACTGTGAGGATAGTTTCATATCCAGGTAGGTTGAGTACTTCATTTTGCTAATAAATATAATACAATCCATTGCATTGTATGTCTTTCATTTCCTTTTTTCTAATTTCCTCAGTATGAAGCTTACGAGCAACGGAACAGGAGGAAGTTGTCTCTTCCTTTTCATAAGATGTTCCTTTTCCTTGTGAATGATCACACGCTAGTTTCTTCAATCTTAAATAATGCCCGGAAATTATAATTTTAAAAATTATCGTTGGCTTTTTAGAATTCTTTCAATGACTTTGATTTTGAGATCAATGTAATAAGGGCTATTGGAGGGCTGTCGATTAGAATTCCTATTATTCGGTAGATCCTTACCCTGTCTTTGACATAGAACTAAAATCAGAATTACTAAGTATATCTGTTAATGCAGACTATGGAATATGGACCATCAAAAGAAATTTATTGTTTACTTGGGGGCTGTGAAATATGGATGGGGTTCGTGGTTTGTAAATTTTGATGAGATTATTAACAATCAATCATTCTTTATTTTGTTGCTAAAAGACAATTAACACTCACGGATAACATAGTTGCAAAAAGAAAATATTGAAAAGATACTAAATTTGGTTAAGCATTTTATTTTGATTATTTTTATTCACTTCGTCCTTTGTCCCCCTGATTTGAAAATATGCAGAAGGATAAGGAGATCAAAGAATTGACTCGGCAACGTGATCTCTTTCAATCTCATGTTGAAAATTTGCTCCAGTCAGTTGGGAAAGATCAGCTTTTAAGGGTAGATAAAGATCGGGCCTCAGAATCGTCAGGTGTTCCTAATGATCTTCGTCCTGGGACAGCCTGCACATCTCAGAATCTTGACAGAACAACATACAGTTTGTCAATTTCCAATGAGCACCTTTTACAGCAACCTGAGAATTCTGAAGACTACTTTCTATTGGATGGCAGTCCTCCCACGTTTGTTGGGCCTGAATCGCCTGATCCATGTCAAGGTTGGGAGGAGAGAGCTAGCGGAGATGAATCTGAAGATAACTGCAAGGAAGTTCCGTGTATTGAAATAAAAGAAGTGGAAACAGACCACATTCACAAAACAGATATTAATACGTCCATTCCTACTTTTGAAGAAAGAGAAGGAAATTCACCCATGATTCAAGTGGAAACCGACCACAAAACAGATATTAATACGTCCATTCCTACTTCTGAAGAAAGAGAAGGAAATTCACCCGTGATTCAAGTGGAAACAGACCACAAAACAGATATTAATACGTCCATTCCTACTTCTGAAGAAAGAGAAGGAAACTCACCCGTGATTCAAGTTGTGGATGTAGATGATAAATCATCCTCAGGGAATGGGCACAGTGATCAAGATGCACTGCAGCAAAAAACACAGGACCTTCAAAGGACCAACGACCTTCTTGTGGACCTCTCAGAGAAATCCAATGGGTCATCTGAATACGGACATCATAGTTTGGATGCCATGTCCCCTCTTCAGATTGATAAGATGGATCAGGAAACTCCATCGCATCCTCAGTTCAGTGAGTTGGAGCAGAATGTCTCGCCTCCCCGGTTTGATAAGCTGGACCAGAAACCCGCATCACCTCGTCAGTCTGATGAGCAAGATCTTGAAACTACGTTACCTCCTCAACATGAAGAGATGGAACAAGTATCGGTCACATCACCAGCTGGGGTCGATAGGGAATATTCTACTAGTTTGGTTTGCTTTCCTGAGAAGCTATCTGAACCGAAGTTACACGCTAAAAGAAGAAAATCTTCCAGAGAATATTCTCCAATTGCTTCAGTTGAAGATGTAGAATCTATTTTGGATTCTGATTCGGAGGATACTGCCAGTGTCCTCAATTTTGTTGTAAGAATGAATGAAAGGGCTAAGCCAAAACCATTGAACAAAGACTTCGATAATCTTATGGTAAGCACATACTAACACATATTCTGATGCCGTCTATTTTGCTTGCGGTAATTTTACTTAGTTACAATATTATTGTTAAAAAGACGAACCTGAGAAGATGATAATAATAGTAGTAGTGTAGTAGTAGACTAGTAGCAGCAGTAGCACTATAAAATATTTATAAAATGTAATTTGTTAGCACTAACTAGTTCTGTTTTTTATATATAAACTATCTTCATATAGAAAATAGATAAGTCTTGTCTAATCCTCTTTCTCACCCTTGGACCTTTTCATGATTATAACTCAATTAAATGTCAGGTGACTAAAAAAGTTTTATGATCTCTTCCCTGGGTTCCTTCATGAAGCCTTTACCTGTGTTTTTTTTTTTAATGTTTGATAGGTACCTTTAAGGACATCTGGAATCAATAAACATGTGAACAAAGTAAAAGGTGTCAGCGTCCACAGATTTTCGGGAGATTTAGTGGCTTCTAAATTTGAGAGGCAGCAGAGAGCTATAATCGAACTTTGGGATGCATGTAATGTGCCACTGGTACATAGATCCTATTTTTTCCTTCTCATCAAAGGTGAACTTTCGGATTCTGTGTACTTGGATGTAGAGCTCAGACGTTTGTCCTTTCTTAAGGACACTTTTTCTACTGGAACTTACATTACAGGAGAAGAAGGTCTTGACGTCACACCTAATTCAAGGTAAAATATTTTTGTTTCATGAATAGATTTTTGATATGCAATTCACATTTGCATTTGCAAACGTGATCAATCATATTGATTGATTCTCACCGTGACAGGCCAGTCCATTCTGCATGTGTCATATTTTTTGCTATATATGATGTAAAACATTTGTGCTCTGTATGTAGTCTTTTATATTTGGGTTGGGGCTGAAATTCATAATTGTTTAAATATATTTTTTACTGGAATGTTTGAATAATTGGTTAGATCATAGATGGTTAGAAACAAATCCCAAGCAAATAGACCACATTGAGAGAAGATTTGAAAAATATATTTAATAGAAATTTCTTGCAAAACTAATATAAACCCCCTATTGACATGCTCATGTTCGTGAAAGGTGCAAGAATAAATAGATACTTTCTAGCCACACCAAGCGTCATGCCCAAGTTGGCGTTTCAACATCCTGAAAAGATGAAGCCCGTGATCATCTCATGAGAGTGATGAGACATAATGACTGGTGTTTCACTTGTGAAAAATTTATATCAAATGCAGAAAAAAACACAAAAACTCTATTTTTATGTCATATCCCAGTATTTTTCACACTTTTTCCCCTTTTTTTACTGGACAGCCTGATGTCACTGAATCGTGAGAGGAAAATGCTAAGCAAGCAAGTGCATAAGAAGTTTTCGAGGAAGGAAAGAGAGGAACTTTACCTGAAGTGGGGTATTGGTTTGAAGACTAAGCACAGAAGTATACAACTGGCATGGTTCCTATGGACGAATAGTAAAGACTTGAGCCACGTAAGAGAAAGTGCTGCGCTTGTGGCGAAGCTGGTTGGTTTTATAAACACGGGTCATGAGGCCCCAAAGAAAACTTTTGGACTTGGCTTCTTAGCCCGACGTAAGAGCAGGAAATCCCTTAATTGGAAGGACACAATGTCTACTCTTTGATAGAGGGCTTGAGGAAAGAGACATTTCCGCAATGACACTGACTTTGAATTCAGGTCGGTTCAATTAGCGTTGCGGTCTTCTTCCATTTTTGACTTCTAGGTTCTGGTTGTACATTCAAAAGAAATGTAAGATGATAGTGATTGAATAAAATTAAATGCTTCCTACCTCAATTCATCTTCATCTTTTTATTCGTGAACAAGATGTTTGATTAGTTGATTATTTGTTCTAACTTTCTTCGTTCTTTTTTAACAGCCTACTAATTTTTGGTGCAGGCTTATCTTCCTAACTTGCTGTCACATCTGAGAAAATCACTTTGTTGCACATCACGGTTGAGACGGCCTTGCCAAGATTTGTAAAAAGAAAAGAAACAGTGGGGGGAAAGTCAAAAGAAAGAAAGAAAGAAAGAAAGAATTTTTTGTGTGAAGAAATCTGGAAATAATATATCTCGTTCCACCATTTAAAGTATTTGATGCGCTAATTAACCCACCATTTCCGGGAATAGCTGAGAATAACTGGATTTTGACATAAAGGAGATTATATGGATTCTGGGATACACCGCTTCTGTTTGGAGTTATGTAACACATCTTGCTTGTTTATCACCACCAGTGATTATGAATTATCAATTAAAAGTTGAGATATCTGAATTCACTCTCTAAAGTGATTTAGTCGCTTTAGATAAGCTATATAAAAAAGGTTGAAAGGAATCTTTAAAGATATTATAGTCTAGGCTCAAACACTATTATTGGTCAATCTGTTTTAGTCATGATAGGTTATGCCGAAAGAAGCCTTTTATTATACTGGCCTCTCATGTAGCAACCCTACTCTGTTTCAATTAAATAGGTTGATTCATGGATTAGAGTCTATGACTACATTGATTACAATTCTGGCTAACCTGTCCAACCATTCATGATAGAACCAACTCCTGGTTTGGGGTGGGTGTACCGCAAGTGCCATACAAATATTTTGAATTCCCAAATGCAAAATTGCATTGTCCCATGGAAATAGAACGGCTGTGCTATTTTATTTCATTCTATATCGAGGAGTATCTCAATGTCTGCACGATAGAGACTAATCTCTTGCAAGATCAGTTAAAATTTTTTCCATGCTCAAGGCTCGAACCCGAGACCTTGGTTAAGGGACGAGGAGGTTTAATCATTCACGTCATTTGATTTGTCCGCATAAGTTCCTTTTTTGTTATTTTGAGAAAAGCTTAATAAATTCAGGTCACAGGAGTCATAAATTTTTAACCCCATAATGTCATAAAAATAAAATATTCTCTCTCTCTATTAATAAAATAAGTCAAGTCGTTACATGAAAATTAAATCAATAGTGAAAAAATTAGATTTTTTTTTTGGCAAACCCGAATCCACTACATGTAGATATCCACAAGAGGGGACCCGTAAAAGAGTTAATAGGATCATCCACTACATGTTCCAAAAAAAAGCACACGCTTTTATCCGGTCTTTTATTATTGATCTTTTATTACATAAACATTAAAAAAGGGGGATAAAAGGCTTTCAGACCTTTTTGGAAACAGAGCGAGGTGAATGAAACCAAAGCCCAGTAATAGGCAGAGAGAGAGAGAGAGAGAGAGAGAGGGAATCAGGGAATCACATCACAGTCTCACACACACACACACACACAACACAATACAACAGACTCTTTTGGTTGTGGGGAACAGCGTTTGCAGCAGGCAACAACAGCAACAGCAAACGCAACGCTCCTCCTCTCTAATTACAATACAAACAAACAAACACCAATCCCAGCCAGAAGCCACAAGAAGCCCTCACTCGCTCCCTCACTGATACACTCTTGACATCTCCAACACCAACCTCCACTACCCTCATGGCAACAACGGCTATATTTCTCATCAGCTCCATTGCAATGGTAGTAATCACATACTTCACCACCTTAACGTTAACATGCGCAGAGAGCAGAAACAGCAACGTGACGACTACGACTAGTGTATCGGAGATCGAAGCCCTAACGGCGTTCAAGCAGAACCTAGACGACCCTCTTGGTTCCATGGAGGGTTGGGACCCAACGACGCCGTTCGCACCGTGTGACTGGCGCGGCATTGTGTGCTTCAACAACAGAGTCCACCAAATACGGCTGCCACGTGTCCACCTCAGCGGCACAATCTCCGCTTCCCTCTCAAACCTCACACAGCTTCGGAAACTGAGCCTCCACTCCAACAACCTCAACGGCTCCATCCCTCCGTCGCTCTCAAACTGCCTCTTCCTCCGCGCCGTCTACCTCCACAACAACCACCTCTCCGGCACACTCCCGCCGCATCTCCTCCTCAACCTCACCAACCTCCAGATCCTCAACGTCGCACACAACCACCTCTCCGGCACACTCCCCTCCAACGTCCACCTCTCCGATTCACTCCGGTTCCTCGACCTCTCCTCCAACGCATTCTCCGGCGACATTCCCGGAAACTTCTCCTCCGACTCCAAGCTCCAGCTCATCAACCTCTCCTACAACTCCTTCTCCGGCGGGATTCCGGCCACCGTCGGAGCACTACAAAACCTCGAGTACCTGTGGCTGGACTCCAACAACCTCCACGGAACCTTGCCCTCTGCTCTCGCGAACTGCTCCTCGCTGGTTCATCTCAGCGCAGAGGACAATGCCATTGGTGGGCTGATACCTTCCACACTGGGAACGATGCCAAACCTTCAGGTGCTGTCACTTTCCATGAATCGACTTTCTGGTTCTGTCCCCACTTCTCTGTTTTGTAATAGCGATTGGTCTCATCTTCGAATAGTTCAGCTTGGCTTTAATATGCTCACGGGTATTTCCGAGCCGCCAAGTGGGAAATGCGTTACCCTTTTGGAGTTTTTGGACCTTAAAGAGAATAACATTACTACTAGCGCTCTGTTTCCTTCTTGGTTGACCAATGCGACGTCGTTGAGGGCTCTCGATCTCTCTGGAAACTCGTTTTCGGGTTCTCTACCTGCGGGTATCGGGAACCTCTTCAGGTTAGAAGAACTGAGACTTTCCGGTAACTCGTTTTCCGGTGGGGTCCCCGGTAGCATTGTGGGTTGTGGGTCGTTGCGGGTTCTTGATCTTCAGGGGAACCGTTTCTCTGGTCCTGTTCCTCCTTTTCTTGGACAAATGAGGAGCCTCAAGGAGCTGTCTCTTGGTGGTAACCTCTTCACCGGTTCGATACCCAGGAGTTATGGAACGCTTCATGAGCTAGAGGTTCTGGATTTAAGCGACAATAAGCTTACGGGGGTTTTGCCATTGGAGATCATGCAATTGGGAAACATGAGTTCTTTGAATCTCAGCAACAACAGATTCTTGGGGCAAGTAATTTCGTCTCGCATTGGGGACTTGACATCTTTGCAGGTTCTTAATTTGAGTCATTGTGGGTTTTCATGGAGGGTTCCCTCTACACTGGGGAATTTGATGAGGCTGAGGGTGTTGGATTTGAGCAAGCAAAACCTTTCCGGTGAATTGCCCGTTGAGCTATTCGGGTTACCGAGCCTGGAAATTGTGGCACTTGAGGAGAACCGTTTAAGTGGTGCTGTTCCTGAGGGTTTCAGCAGCATAGTTAGCCTAAGGTATCTTAATCTCAGCTCCAATGCATTTGTTGGCAACATTCCTACAACCTACGGGTTTCTTAGCTCCTTGGTTGTTCTCTCTTTGTCTCACAATGGCATCTCTGGTGCAATACCTCCTGAGATTGGGGGTTGTTCTCAGCTCGAAGTTCTCCAGCTGGATTCAAATCGTTTGGGAGCCAACATTCCCGGTGCCATCTCTCGCCTTTCACGTTTAAAGGAGCTCAATTTGGGACACAATGGATTGAATGGTGATATCCTAGATGAGATATCAAGGTGTTCCTCGTTGACTTCGCTTGTTTTGGGTGGTAATAACTTGACGGGTCACATACCAGAATCATTCTCAAAGTTGTCAAAATTGACTGCATTGGATCTTTCCTCAAATATGTTTTCAGGGGAAATCCCTGTTGGTCTTTCACGGATTTCTGGTTTGAAGTACTTGAATGTATCCGACAATGACCTTGTGGGTGAGATTCCAGAAGTGCTGGGTTCTCGATTCAATGACCCTTCTGTGTTCGCGATGAACAAGAGGCTATGCGGGAAGCCTTTGCATCATAGAGAGTGTGGGAATGTGAAGAGAAGAAAGAGAAGGCTAATAATCTTCATAGGCGTGGCTGTGGCTGGACTATGCCTTTTGGCACTGTGCTGTTGCGGCTATGTTTACAGCCTCTTGAGGTGGCGCAACAAGCTTCGAGAAGGGGTAACGGGTGAGAAGAAAAGGACTAGCCCCACAAGTGCAAGCTTAGGGGGAGGAACAGATAGATCAGGAAGAGGGAGTGGTGAAAACGGTGGGCCAAAGCTAGTAATGTTCAACAAGAAGATCACATACGCAGAGACACTAGAAGCAACAAGAAACTTTGATGAGGAAAACGTGTTGAGCAGGGGAAGATATGGGCTTGTTTTCAAAGCCTCATACCAAGATGGAATGGTTCTATCCATTCGACGCCTCCCAGAAGGAGGAGCACAATTCATGATGGATAATAATGAGGGCACTTTCCGCAAAGAAGCAGAATCACTGGGCAAAGTGAAGCACCGAAACTTAACAGTTCTTCGGGGCTATTATGCAGGACCACCACCTGACGTGAGGCTTCTGGTTTATGACTACATGCCCAATGGGAACCTTGGGACATTGCTTCAAGAAGCTTCTCAGCAAGATGGGCACGTGCTGAATTGGCCAATGCGTCACCTCATTGCACTCGGCATTGCTCGTGGCTTGGCTTTCTTGCACTCGGTGCCAATAGTACACGGTGACTTGAAGCCTCAAAATGTTCTCTTTGATGCAGATTTCGAGGCCCATTTGTCTGAATTCGGGTTGGATAGGCTCACATCAATGGCAAACCCAGTTGAAGCATCGTCGTCAAGTTCGACCACAGTTGGTTCATTGGGCTACGTGGCACCGGAAGCTGCGTTGACCGGTCAACCCACGAAGGAGGGTGACGTGTACAGCTTCGGGATTGTGTTGTTGGAGATACTGACGGGGAGGAAGCCGGTGATGTTCACGCAGGATGAGGACATAGTGAAGTGGGTGAAGAGGCAGTTGCAGAGGGGACAGATTTCGGAGCTGTTGGAGCCTGGTTTGCTTGAGCTTGATCCCGAGTCGTCGGAATGGGAAGAGTTCTTGTTGGGTATCAAGGTTGCTCTTCTCTGCACTGCACCTGATCCTCTTGATCGACCTTCCATCAACGACGTCGTTTTCATGCTCGAAGGTTGTCGTGTCGGGCCCGAAATCCCTTCCTCCGCTGATCCCACAACACTACCTTCCCCTGCTTGATTCTTTCTTCTTCTTATTTTGGGTTAATTTTTCAAAACAAAAAAAAAAGGAAAAATATTCAAGGAAATTCAATCTCTTCAATCGTCATGTCAATTGTTCAATTTTTATTTTGTGTAAAAAATTGTTTTGTAATTTCAACCGAATTAAATTTAAATTCCGATTTTTTTGAGGATACGATAGATAGGGTTGTTTCGCCAAGACAAATGCTCCCCGTCGTGTGGGCTAGCTAGCTTTGACTGAACGGCGCCGTTTTCAGATGGGTCAAAATTGCGACTTCCGGAATTTCTTGCGCGAGACAGACAACGCTAAGAAGTTGTTTTCCCGCCAAAAGAAGGAGCTCCATTGTCGCGGAAAACGATGCGTCCACGTGTCGAGTTGGGAACGAAACCAAAAGTGACCGTTAAGATGACATGGAGCTTGGAATGGAAACAGACACAAGCACATCGGAAAAAGGGAGAAATGGTGCGTCTAAATTTGTCGGTTTATGATTTTCCTTTGATTAATTTATTCCGGAAGTCTTTTGTTGAATGAAAAGCAACACAGCACTTGGGGGAAAGTTCTTGTTTTTCTAGGAATTTTTTTTTCCTTCTAGTTTGGCAAAAAATAGGCATAGCTACAACCTGATTTTTAATGAATTATTACTAGATTAATAGAATTGAGGGTCCCTTGTATGGACCCATGGTCCAAAAGTGGACCTGCTAGTTTAACCGGTTATAACAGTTTTCTTTATGCAAAGTTTTAGTATTATCAAATATTTTTTTATAAACTAATCTATGGGTATAGTCTTTTCTTAATAATAGCAACAAGTTATGTAAATATTATTTTATTATTTTGGAATTTTGAAACTTTTTTGTTATTTATTCCTACTGAAGTGAAATGAGTTAGAGGTCAGAACGACACATGCAACCATTTGGGATCATTATTTTTTTAAACGAATTTTTGTGCAAAGCAGTGCCCACAAGCACTTATAAGTCTTTTTGGCATTTGATACTCTGTCTAGTGTCTATTGTCATGAATATCATTTGTTGAGGCTCTTATTAGGACCAGAGTGTAAATTAAATGCTAAATTATTTCACAAATTATTGTGACGTATATTTAATGAAATACCATTGGATGCTAAGAGTATTTTCAATGGAGGTATTTATTAAGTATTTTACCAAATAAACATCAATGTTTATTAAGAACTATGCATTGGAGAACATTTCTCTTGGGGTGCTTATTAAGCATAGGTGCTTAGTTAAGCACTTCTTCTAAGTACTCATCCATTAAATGTATGGTGGGTCATGTCTTGTTTTATGGATAAAAAAATCAAATTAAAAAATTAAAAAAGTTGTTATTGATAAATGTAATGATGTGAAATATTGGTGGGGCCCATTTAAGATTTTTTTTAAGAGGAATTGGGTTGGAGAGATTGAATGCTTATGAGATGCTTAAGTTTAAAAAGGTAAAAATGAGTGATGTATACTAGTGAGACCCGCTTTAGTACTCCAAAGTGAGATGCTCTATTGTAAATGCTATAAGGACGTCCGATTTTCATAGGGATAGGGGCGTGAGTGCCTGGGAATTTTGAGCAGAACCGGGAGGCCGGAGGGACCCTAATGCGTTGTCGCACTCGCACCAATTTTGTGAAGCAATTATTAGTACGAAATATATATATGTATGCTTGCTTGCCCCACTGGTCCCACTCCTCCCAGTATTTATATAAAGGAATCCGATTCCAGGTACTGACAGGGTTGAATTGGAAAAGACATACTATTGAAGAAGATGTTGTGTTGCTTGTGTGTGTGTGTCTGTGTGTGATGAATTTAATAGGCGAGGGTGCATTGCATTTGCATGGCCGAAACAAATAAAAGCCTGCGTTAATGTATTCCTGTGAGTTTCGTTTCAGTTGTGAGAAAGTCCCAACGTCCGTCTAACATAACATAATAATATGGCCCCACCCACAACAAAGAACCCGGAATGAATTCAATAGCTCACGACACTTCGCAGGCCCACTCACTCACTTAGCGTCTTAACTTTTAATTTTATGCAGTGATGACAATGATGGGTCGTTGTCTATTTTAACTTCAATGTTATGTCATGACAGTCCCCGGGAGTACTGATGCGGGTGAAGAGTGCTTGAAAGCAAATACTAGTAGTAGTTGTCATTGACTTTTTTCATGGAACTCAGCTCAAGCCTGTGACATGGGTAGGAACATACAAGAATACTCTGTTGATACTGGATGTTAAACTTAATACTTACATAATTAAATAGTTTCAGAGTAATACCAGCAAAGTGTAACACATTCTCCAATGCTTTCTTTCTAACTCACTCTATTATTAATAATTAAAATTCACACAAATCATATTATTTGTTGTGAATCTCATTTCATATATAAATTTCAACCAATAATTGAGTGAATATTGATAAGAAAGTGTCATAGATTGTGTATTTGCGTTGCTAGTCTATAAAACACAAATTTATGAACTAAGTTTTAATTAACAAGTCTATAAATTTTATACAAATCAGAAACCATTATATTTTAACATATGATATGCTCTTTAAATGATAAAAAAAATATCTACTAGTAAATTACAAACATACAAATGCCTAAATCGTTTAAAATTTTAATACATAATCATTAAGATAATATAGATGTAAGATGACTCACCAATTAAATTAGTTAAAATTTTACTACCATGATTATGAAGATTTTTTATATACATTGAAGATTTATTTAATTTAATGCTTATAACAAAGAGATATACACAATTTTCATGTAACTAATTCGTGAAAAAATTAAAGTCCAGAGAATTTATTGTTTTTTTTTTTTGTCAACGAATTTATTTTCAAATATCCATTCACCCACCGGTAAAGCACAGGTGGCTACTTGCTTCGCCACTGAAATCATTGCGGGTTTGCGGTAACTACATTTGTTTTTTACCCCGTTGCTTTCTTCGTTCGTGCAAGTCTTCTAAGCAACAGCAGTAGGGAAACGATGGTAAAAAGTTGCAACTTATTAACTAGGACAAACTCCTTATGCTAGCAAGTAGCAACCCGTGCAGAACTGTGATTGTGGGGGCCCTCATAAATCAGAAGATATTTTTCTCGTGAAAACATTTTATCTTATGCTACAATTGATTCTATTCACAACATAGATTTGTCGCATGCGCAATAAGCTTTAATCAGAACATGTTTCTGTATTGAAATTTCTCCTGCAGATCATTTTTGTTGAAATTACTACTACAAATATTTCCAGTAAATTCCACTTTACTGAAGCATGACACACGGCTTCATTCAATTATGAGATTTAATTGGTAAAAAATAAAAAATAATATAGACAGGATCGATGCAAAATTATATCCTATACAGAGGTTAGCTCTTCAGGAAGAGATTCATTGTCTGGATCTGGTGTGAGAAACCTTCGACAAGCATAAAACACAGCTGAATGGAACCCAGTTGGGTTGTCAATGAACGCAAAGTGACCGGCCTACAACAAAAATAATTAATTTCGTTAGTTCTAATAATAATAATAGCTTCATGTTTGGGGAAATGGTAAAAGTGGTACCCGTGGAACCCTGATAATTTCACATGGAACTTTCATAAGCTTGCGAGCTTCTTGGGCACCTTGATAATTCATCCAGTCTTGGAAACCATATATGAAAGTGGTGGGCACCTTCCACTCTGAGGCACTGCAACAAAGTGATGAAGAATAAAACATTACACCCGTGGCATGGAGAATATTATTGTCATCAGGTAGATTTGGGGGGGGGGGGGGGGGGGGGGGGTATATAGAGGTGAAGCCTCAACAAGATTTCGGCTAAAGCCCATAGGATAGGCCACAGCCATATGGCATTAATCTTAGAATTTAGGCTATTTACCAAAATTTGCAAATCAAAGTTTTAGTTTTTCTCAAAAAAAAAAAATCTAGATGTCATGTTTTTATTTTTTGGCTGAATGCTGGTTAGACATTTCCAAGTATGGCTCTTTCCTACGCAACAGGCTTCAATATTCATGAGTAAAAAAATAACCCACTCCACAAATCCAAGGTTAACTCCTTCACCAAGCCTATTGATGCAAGTTGCAACAGTCATCTTGATAATATCAATAAAAAACTACTCCCTCAATCTCATATTATTTGTCTTTTAAGGTAACACACACATTTTAAGAAAATTATTAATTATATTGATTACCCTGATAAAATAACTTCTCTTGACTAAAATACTTCCTCCAAAGTAGTAGTCAGGTAGATAAGAACGACTAAACAATATATTGTAGATTGAGATACCATTGAAAAAGTAATTAATGCTTTCTTGATATTCTAAAGTGACAATTGAGACAAATCAAAATTCTAAAAGTGACAGATATTATGCAATGGAAAGAGTAAAAAAATTTCTTCGTTTCTCATTCACAGCTCCCTTCCTTTTTTACCCACTTATTTTCCTCTCGGGATGTACAGGCGGGGTTTGCTTGACGATACAGGATATAAATATGTACAAACCATCAGATGCAGTTTTGGGACCACCAGCAGCAGCGATTAGCCTATTATATGATTCTATCATTCCCCAACATGCAGTCAACATATATTGTTTCTATCTACAGTTTCAAATCGTGACAAGAGATTAGTATTTTACTACACAAAACAAGAAAAATTAAGCCACTAGGAGTGGACATGTGGTGAGAGGCTTGACAGTTTATATAAAGTTATAGGTTCAAAGCTCGGTATTAACATCGTATCCAAAACAAAAACAAAAAAGAATCACTATAATAGGATCCCCAAAATATTTTTTCCAGCAGGAGCTCCACCTAGCCTTGGATCAAACTTGCTTCAAGAAGAATGGCTATCAAACTAATGTTTTTAACATGTCTCAAGAAGCAGTCTATACTGACCTTGTATCATTAATCATCATAAATATAAAATTATTAAAATATTTCGAAGTAAAACGTGATTGTTGAACTCTTGAAGACAATATCATTCATAAAAAATCTGAATATACTTTCTTAACAAAACAGCTAATCAGTTGAAGATAAATTGTAATCTAACAATGGGAAGAGAATGATCACCAAACCTGAGAAGAAGGGGCATTCTAGCAAATGCACCAAATGAAAAAATATATTTTAAACACAGCTCCCCACTAGCTTTGGCCGCCAATGTATGGTAAACATAATCTTTAATAGACAGAAAACAAAAATTAGAATGTACTCTTACATCTAAACCATATATCAATTTGTTATCATGCGATACCTGTCAGCAATCTTGATTCCTCTTCAGTCAGCATTTCCCCAGTTGAATGTGTACCAAACCTAGCACTTGTATACCTGTTGACCATGTTACGACCCCAAGGACCGAAACCTCTGCCACAAATGTATAAAAAGATATTAAACAAAGACAACTTAATAAAATCAAAATTTGAACATATGAATAAAATCAATAAAATAATATTTATAATAAATAACTACTGTTATGTTTGCTATGCAGAATGGTAAAATTCCGCTTTAAGCTTTATTAGTTTATTCCATGGAATGAGCATTCTCATGTTTGTTGGCAAGAAACAGCATGCAATGATGATTCCTTTCCATGACTCATTCCATAGAACCAGGAATAACAAATTCCATGCTTCGTGGAATCATATTTAGTTTCTTTTTCCTAACCTTCACCACCAAAGCCTCATTTTAAATAAATAAATACAAACATCACAAAGCAACTTAAACCATCTGATTAAAAAAAATTTCCTAACCTACACATAAGATGATAAAAATAGGACATAGTAGTCCTACCTGACAAGTTTCTGAGGTGTAAAATTGGATTCCCATAGATGGTTCAGAACTGCTCCCTTCCATGTTGCTCGAAACCTTGTAACCCACTCAGACTTTGTATCAGATTCTGATGTAAACCCAGCCGGTCCCACCAAAATTAAGTGTTGTACATGCTGAGGGTGCTATATTTAAAATGATTAAAATAGACATCAGAACGATTGGTAAGAGAAGATAAAGACGTCGGCAGTATTTAGCATTTTAACGCAATGTGGAAAGGGGTTCACCTTGAGTGCATATTTCGCAGCAACATAACCACCAAAAGAATGTCCGAGCAGTATAAAATTGCTCAAGTTTTTGGCTTTCCTCCATTCCTCAAAAGAATCAATGAACCATGCCTCAGTTTCTACAAGATGTTGACAACAAATTATAAGTAGTTGCTTCAGTAACTTCCAAGTTTAGTAACAATGTAAAACTCAAATGTTCCAGATCAACTGCAGCATTGCACTCTATCTGGTGACATTGTAAACACAATTCTTAACTAACCTTCAGTACTTCTGCATGTGAAATCAGGCCTGCTTGATCCACCCCAACTGCAAAAAAACAGTTTCAAAGCCGAGAGTAAGAAAAAATATACACGTGCAGGGCAAAATATGCGTGCCTCAATTTGATAACGCCTCTGCCCTCAAATGGAGAAGACCTTAAAGGACTCAATCAACATACCTCATAAAGTGCCTCACTAGGCTCAATAAGCAGTCACTTTTTTTCATTTCAGTTTCCGTGAAACACACGGTGTATCCAATCTTGAAAATAAAATAAAAAGTGAAGATAAAGAAACCTAATCAAACAAATTATTCTTGTATCCAATTCACTTGTCTTTTATTTTCCCACAATAAAATGGGACATAAGACCAGCTGACCAGGCAAAGCATATATGATATAATAGCTCAGAAAAGTGGTTTCAGACAATACCCATGAAGAGCAATGGCAATTACATTAGGAGCATAACTCACCCAAGTTGATCAATAGCAATGACCCTGAAACGAGAGGCGAGAGCATCAAAATTGCGAAAGAAGAAACCCTGGGAAGCAGCATATCCATGAACCATTACAAGCGTAGGAGAGTCATCTTTACTATCAAACGTAACGGTGTTGATAAAACGCGGCTCGTTGCTGGATGAACGGAACCATCTAACTTTGGACCCAGGAGGACCAGAGCCTATGTTAACATGCTCTTGAACATAGTCAGTCCTGCCAAACGAATAGCCAGCCAGCCATTTGCAGGGGGGTAAAAAGGTAAAATTAATAATCTCAATCGCAGATTCAGATACAATCCATTCTAAATTCCAAATCAAACAATATCAACTGCATAATTAATATCAATAGCAACGAGTCCTGTCCACGATAATTTAGGGTTTAGAAGCGTAAGAGTAATAGAAGAGGGAAGAATTCGAGTCCTTACTTGACGATGGACAGAAGGCGTTTCTCGGCGGCGACGATGTGATCGATAGAAGTGGGAATCCAACGGAGTGCAGAAAGCCACGGCCAGAACCGTTTCGTCGTTTTCGTAGATATTCCGGCGTCGTTTCTGCTAATCTCTTCCGCCATTCTCGCCAACCCTTGCGTTTGAATAAATTATGAATCACCACCGGCGCTACCGCAGATACGATTCTCTCCTCTCCTCCTAAATTCTTTGGATAAAGCAACGGTAGATTGCGTGCCACGCAATCCCAAACCACGTTGAAACTTAATTTACTTACCGTCTTACCCGCTGTGCTGTTGTTCGGAGGGACCAATAGAAGTCGGCGGAAAGAAAATCAAATTCTCAATTATGATTCGCAATCGTTAATTAATAACCAATAATATATATTTGGCTTTAATATTAAGTTGGTCTCTATAATATATGAGATTTTTGATTTAGATCCCTATAAAAAATGTTAAACTTTTTTTGTCTTTTTTATTTAATTTTTTAAATTTAATCCTCGTTTTTTTTAATGTAGTCCCTCACTAGCGTTGACTGCTGACGTGGCCATGTGAGATCCCTGTAAAATTCATACGTGGCACCTACGTGGCTGACACGTCACCTGACACATACCTATACAAATATTAAGTTTTGAATTTAGTCCCTCTTAAAAAAATATGTTTTAAATTTAGTCTCTGTTAAAAAACGTGTTTCGAATTTAGTCTCTCTTAAAAAAACGTATTTTAAATTTAGTCCCTCTCCTTCTATTCCCTTCTCCACCACCACCCCCATCCCCTCTTTCACCACCCCTCTTTCACCACCCCCACCTCCTTCTCCTCCCTCCTCCACCTCCACCCCCACCCCCACCCCCTCCTTCAAGCTCCTCCTCTTTGCCTCACTTCATCCCCCTTACTTGCCTCCCCATCAAATTCCAACACCACCAACACAATAACAACAACCCCACAATCCCACGAAACACACAATACATGAGTTTCAGACCCCCAACCCCACAACATGTTGTTGTTGCTCTGCCATTTTTCGTTGTTGTTTTATCTGTGATTTCCTTTCAGTGGTGAGGGAGGAGGTGGTGAGGGTGGAGGGTGGAGGAGAAGAAGGGAGAAGGAGGAGGGGTGGTGGTGAAGGAGAGAGGAGAAGAAGGTGGGGGTGGTGGAAGAGGGGTGGGGGTGGTGGTGGTGGAGAAGGGGGAGAAGGAGGTGGGGGTGGTGGACGAGGGTGGTGGAGAAGGGGAGAGAAGGAGAGGGACTAAATTTAAAACACGTTTTTTTAAGAGGGACTAAATTCAAAACATAATAAGCCACGTAGGTGTCACGTAGGAATTTTATATGGGTCTCACAGTGCCATATCAGCGGTCAACTCCTCCAATGACTAAAATAAAAAAAAATAAAATGAGGACTAAAAAAGTTTAACTTTTTTTATAGAGACTAAATTCAAAATCAAAAATTTTATAGGGACTAAATTAATATTAAAGCCTATATATTTATATTAATTAATGGAAAGGAGTTTTGAATTTGTATTTGAAGACAACCAAGCACTTATTTGACAATTTATAAGAGTGAGGTCATGACGAGTTTCTACAACGAAAAGTAACCATAATTGACTTTTGTTGTCCATACAAACGACAGGGACAACTGCTTACGCAGGGAGTGACGCACATCAATGGCGGCTGCTATGATAAACACAGTATGGATTGGCGGTGTCCTTACGGAGAAGATTGGTAATATATTACAAAAATGTTACACAAACATCTATCACACACTCATTATACACTTTATTTTCTTATTTTACACATTAAATTAGGGTGTGGTATAGGTGTATGGATGTCAATGTATCATTACCCAATATATTACAAAAATGTTACACAAATATCTATCACACACCCACTACACATTTCATTTTCTCATTTTACACATTAAACTGGGGTGTGGTGTGGGTGTATGGGTGTCAATGTATCATTACCCAATATATTACAAAAATGTTACACAAACATCTATCACACACCCACTACACACTTCATTTTCTCATTTTACACATTAAACTGGGGTGTGGTGTGGGTGTATGGGTGTCAATGTATCATTACCCAATATATTAATAGTATTAGCTTAAGAATAATTTGCACAATCGCTTACTCTTTTTGTATTTAAATATAAGTAAAAATATCTATGTTTATTAAAAAAAGTAATTAATAATTAAATTTTTTGATTTTATATAAAAAATTAATATAGTTTCTAAATTATCCTTAATGATTGCATAAGAAATTGTTACTTGAGAACAAATTATGTATTGAAAAATAAAATTTAAATTAACTTAAATATATTATACGAATAATATTATTAAATGAGATAAAAGTGATTATTTTTTATTTATATTTAATAACAAAATATTTTGATATTTTTTACTTATATCCAAAAACAGAAAGAGTATAACTTTGTTGATAAATATATTCCATCCTTCAATTTCAAAATATTACATTTTTTATACTAAAAATAAAAAAAATTACATTTTCTTCTCACAAGTATAACATAAATATGAATACATGTTATATTTTGGACTTTTTTTTTTCTGCTGAGTATTTTTAATATATTTTTTATAGATTACTTTTTTATTAGCAACTATTAATCATGAATTTTTACAACCATTAACTTTGAATTCGTTAACAAAATTTTATTTCATCTTTTAAAGTTTTTCAGAATAGTAAGAATGTTAAAAATATTATCAATAACAGTGAGAGTTATTATTAAAATAGATAAAAAAATGTCCGTCGTAATTGCGTACTGCTTTTAAGAGGTTTATCGATTATGGTTTATGTGCAATTTTGACTGCTATTAAGAGGTCGAGGAGGAATCAAATTATACTGGTATAATATTTTGGTTAATGTTATATTATTAATAATTTTTCAGCGGATAATTATATTTTAAAACACACCGTTAGATTAAAAGTTATTATCATATAGATTATTTCTGTAAAATTTCACATCAATCTAAAATTGTTTGATGTGTCATTGAGATATCTCAAAATTCATACACTTTAAAAGACATTAATCTTGACGTATCTCAATGACACATCAAATGATTTTAGATTGATGTAAAATTTTATAGAAATGATCTACATGATAGTATCTTTTAATCCAACGGTAAGTTTTAGAATATAATTATCCGGTGAATAGTTATTAGCGGTGTAACATCGTCCAAGAGTTACACCGGTGTAATTTGATCCATTCCCCAATAGGTTTATCTTAATTTTGATTTCTTAATTTTTATATCTAAATAAATTAAGTTTCTCTACCAATTTAGTATCATCCAATCTTTAAGAAAAGGAACCTTTTTTTTGTTACCACAAGAAAAGGAACTAATGCAACAATTGTCACATACGGTATAATCCGTAATATGTAGAATTAAAATTAAAATGTATAGACTGATAAAAAAAATGTATAGCCCATTAAATTCTTTTTATTTATTTGATTCAATCTAGTAAATCCCATCCTATACGTCACATTGGTTTCTAATGACACGACCAACATCAACATGTAATGCTACATTTAAAATGCATCTGTTATTTCAATGACTTTTATTTAAAGTAGTCAAAATTAAATCCATCATTGAACTGATAAAGGTAGGGGTTCAATGTTCAGAGGTTCGATCGAGGTTCAATTGGGATTTAATCGGTTAAATCGGGATATAATTAAATAATATTATTTTAATTATAAATATAATATATAATATATAACACAATATTGAGTAAAAATTAACATAAAATTCATAACTTCATAAAGAAAAATTAAACTTCAATACAAAATATCATAATTCATAACATAAAACATTCAAATTCAAAATTATAAATAATTGAAGAAAGTGATATATATTTCTTTTCAAAAATAAAAAAAATTTATGATATAGAAATTATATCAAATTTTTAAGCATATTATATTACATTTATGTCATAAAATAAAATAAAAATAATATTACATTTTTAAGTTTTAAATATTTATTTATTATAATTATAATTATAATAATATTAATATATTATTATCTACTGCTACTTACCTGACCGGCCACTGTTTTACGCTACCTCCTCCATTGATTGAAATTTGAAAAATTGATTTGTGGTTTACAATTCATTATATATTATATAATATATAATATATTATAATAATGGTCTTGGCCCTGGGACATGTGATTGTGTGAGCGTATCTCATACGCTACTGAGTTCTGATATGATCCCTATTTCACTCCATCTCCACTCCCTCAGTCATTTATCCACATTGTAGTCTTCTTCTACCCCATTGTCTCTCTCTTGAGCGAAAAAGAACATTTTGCAATGGTAGAAAACAACACTGCAACTGAAGCACCACCGTGCCGAAATTTGCAGCAACCGCAGGAAGATGTGCAACGTTTTGAAACGCATTGCAGAGGAAGGAAACCTGTGTTTTTCTCATGGAAGTGGAGGCTGGAGAAAGAAGGGTTTCGGTTTCCTTATTCATCTTTTCGCTGTGTTTTAAAAAAAAAATTGGTCCAACACCAGAACCGCAATGAACCGGCAGACCACCGATTTTGCCGATTTTTTTTCCAGTTTTTGACCGGTTCTCCGATTTTTTCACCGGTTCTCTACCAAAGCGATTTGCAGGTTATTCCAGACTGGATAGGGGTCCGATTCCCAATTCGACCGATTGGTCCGGTTCGATTTTGATTACCATGCTTTTATTAGCAATTAAAATAAGATGCAATAAAATGAAACATAATTAAATGCACTTCATTTTATTTCGTCCAATATCCCACTTTTCCTTTTATTCCGATTTGGGAAATGTGAAATGATATATTTTTTTTATTCCACTATATATATTCAAACAATATAATGATAACTTTATTCTACTTTATTTTATTTATTCTATCTCATTTCATACCATTCCATTATACTCCCATTCACAGCCAAACAAAACCTAAACTTCTTTAATGATGCAAATCACAAGTTTTTAATTAAACTATGCCAAACACATACTTTGCCAGTTTGCCCGGTAATTATATCTTTCACCCTTCTATCTCGTACTGACACAACTGCTGTGTCAAATGGTAGGAAGAAGCATACCAGACACGCATCGGAAAAATATTTTTTTTAAAGAGAAAAAGGGAGGGGTATAATTTTCTATCAGGATCAGCAGGTATTTGGAAATTGCTTCACTAAAACTTAAAGCCATTGTCCTAGTAAATAAAAAAAAAGGGTAACTATCACAGATATTCTTAACAATATGCAATCAATATCAAATTAGTGAAATTACAAGTGGTGGTACCACTTAGCTGCTTTAGGAAAATTCATAAGCATGACTAAATGGTTGAGAAAATAAATTTGTTTTCGATGACAAGAACGTACTCACCACTTACTGGTATTTAATTTCCCTGGTAGCACTGTTTTCTCAATCCAAGATCACATTAGCTTGGTTCTGCAACAGAAAGAAAAGAAAGAAAAAAAAGAGCAATGGCATCATAACAGGGACATTAGCCTCCCCAACAAGAGGGAAATAATATGAAGGTACAGCATAAAATAAAAGCAGGCGGGCACCTGAAAATTAGTTGTGAAGTTAAGATTTGCAATAAACATCAAATCACAGGTAAAGGAGTGAATGCCTCTATTACCCTTCCCACCCCCAAAAAAAAATAATCTGTGATTGACATATACTCTTTCTCAGTCTACCAACAAACAGAAAGAGATGTAAGTATAACCATAAAAAGAATGGCCAATATAAAACAGAGTTCTTTGGATTGTATACAACTAGGGGTGGCAATATAGGCTTTTTGGCCCGTAAAACAGGCCGGACCTGGCCAACTTTTTTAGGCCCTGGCCCGTTTGGGCCCGTCAAAAAAGGACCAAAAATGAATTGGCCAGTTTTTCTTTTTTGAAAAAAAATAATAATTTTTTTATTTTTTATTTAATTTTTAATTATTTTTTTAAAATTTTTATTATTATTTTGACGGGCCAGCCCATTTTGGCCCGTCGGCCCGTCAAAACGGGCTGGCCCGTTAGCCCGCGTAGCCCTCCACGCGACGGGCCGGGACGGATTTTTTGGCCCATTTTCAAATACGAGCTGGTCCGTTTTTTGCGCGGGCCAACGCAGGCCGGGACGGCCCGTTTTGCCATCCCTATATACAACACAATTCAAAAGACATGGGCATCTCCTGTTGCAATCCTTCAAACAGTATTTATAGCTAAATTGAAGAGCTACTTCAGCTTTGACAATGAGGCAATTTCATATTCTATTTTTTTTTGTAGCACTCTTGGAAATTGACTGTCCTATTTGGATAAACAGTTTATTTAAGTGTTTATAGCATAAGTACTTATTGCATGATAACTTATGTAACCAGTAAGTTTTGCATAAGCCATTCTGATAAGCTATTCATAAGAACTTATGAAAATAAGTTAAAAATAGCTTATGGGTCAGTCATAATCTCTCTCAAACACTTTCACAAGTGCCTATGCCAATAGACAAGTCCAAATAAGCTGTTCATAAACCAATCCAAATGGGCCCTAAACAATAAATAGAGCATACCTGCACATTCAACATACACACACACACAAGAGAGGTCACGATAATAAGAATAAAATGCTAAGGGAAATCAAAGATCTTGTAGAGCTAACATAATTCTTTCCCAATTTTGGAGAATGAAATAAAAGTTAGCAATTGATGTTGAACTAAAAATAAATAAAATCAGAACAGTGTTGTGTTCTGATAGGACACTATGAAATGGATATGTATACTTGTCATCGCTAAACAAACCTAAGCTGTACAAAAAGAAGGAATTGATGAGGTCAAGTAATGTCATTGTCCACGAAAAGAGACCCCTTTAATAAAAATGGGGTATTAAGTTTTCAGTCCTCAGGGGTACAGCCTCAGTGAAAGATGAAGATGATACGATGGATGAATGCAATCTGTTGTCATCTTCAAACATCCAGAAGCCTGTCATGCAGAGGTCCAACTGGGTGTGCATTGAGCTTGATTATAAAATAGTAAAGCCTGTTTGCAGAGTACTCCACTTCAGTACTCTGTTCAACTTCAGCAGTGCCAGGAGAAATTTGCATTTTGCATAGAGCCACTTGATTTGGGCTGAACAGAACAGGTTATCTGTTTATCTAATGAAAACCTTGTGGAGCACATACATTGGCAGATTGAAGTGCTCATGTGAGAGCAAGCACATGGCCACCAAAACTGTGAGAACTGAAGCAGTAAGAAGAAACAGATTTCAGGAATCCTTACACAAAGATGCAAATAACATTAAGATTTCACATTTGGTTTCACTGCCATGTGTCTCTCAATCAATTTGTCCACAAAGGAGCGAATCTGCATGTTTTAAGCATCCAACCAAAACTCAGTGACAGAGTTAATTGTCAAAACTCAAAAGCAAGCAAGGAAATCATGCCAACATCAGTAACATGTATCATACTCTGGAAGGAGGTCATTGGCAGAAATAGGATTATTACCTAAAATTACAATAATTAATGGCAAAGTACCTTATTCTTCCGCTTCAAATCTAGAAACTCATGAACAGTCATGGCTTTTTCTGAATCTGTGCATTGCCCCATGACCTGAAACTTAAACCCAGTAACATTAGAAATGGAAGAAGTTTATAGTCTCTTGAGATGATATACTGGATTAGTTATTCCTTGTAACCTACCAAATCATAAGAGTAACAATTTTTTAATTCAACAAATAGAACGGAGAACCAAAGAATTGATGGGAGAAAATTACCTTGGTTGCACTTGTCTTCATTATAGCCTTGTATCCATCCTTATCTAGCTTCCTTGCCTTATAAAGGGGACTAAGTAGAGACACAACATAATCCACAACAGCCTGTTTAATACGATCTGCTCCTCGAGAATCACTTTTCAAAGTCTCCTTATTCACAGTAACCTGTGAAATAGAGCTCTCATTTTCGATGCCATCATGCTTCCAGCTGGGTAGCCTTGAACAGGCATTTGAATCCTCTTCATCCTTTGAGTGTATGGTTGGATTAGATAAATCAGAACCTGCTGCAGCTGCTTGAGATTGCCATCTCTCAATGGCATGATAGTCTTTTATTCCCACACCATCAGCTGTGTCAATCCAAGCTTTTGTGTATATACTGCTATCCACAGCAACACTTTCTCCTGAGTGCTCTCTGAAATTCAAATGGCTGGCAATCTCATTTGAATGACTCCGCTGTGAGAGGTTATCAACTGACATTTTGGAACTATCAAGGTTAACACAAGTAGCAGAGAAATCGACAGACTAATCCCTAACTCTGCAATTTCTAGAATCAATCTCTGAAATACAATCCTGCCTTCCCAAAACTCCACCAGACCATTTTTTCCTACTATCAGTCTCATCATTTTGTGAATATTGCTCCCGTCTCGCAAATTTGTGGAAGGAGGGTATCTTCGGAAGCTGGAGTAGCTTATTGCAGCTAGCTTCTGCAGAGGCATATACCTGCAAAGAACAAACACTACTGAATATTTCAAGGAAACATAGGACCCGTCAAGAGACAGTTAATAATATTTGGATTCTTATTCAGTCAATCACGTGCTATGATGCATGGGTACTAGTACTATCTAATACAATACATAAATACGATAATTTTTTGAAAAGCCAAAAAATAGATACAACAATATATATTACAAAAAAGATTACATTTATATAATAAAAAATAAAGTGGTTAGCCAAAAGATAGTAAACCAAGTCAATAAATTTTTTCATGTTTACTCAGACCAAGCAAATTTGAATCACATCTAAACCCATCCCAGCATAAACGTGATATAATCACTACACCCAAAATCTTATCACACTAACAGAGTTCTAGAACTAAAGAAAATCAGGGATAGACACAATTGCAAAATGGCCAAGTAATTTAGAACATGACTATTGAAGTATTAGTTGATCTAAAGAAGCACCATATCCATACCAATAGACTATTAGCATTGGAACTAAAGTTTCAAGTGAAGCAAACCTCAGCAGCAGCAAGTGCTTTTGCACGAGCAGCTTTTGCAACAACTATAGCAGCCTGTTCTTCTTCAGACATAGCACAGTGGTTATCCTCAATCTCAGATTCTATTTTGCCCATTGAACCTTGGGACCTAGAAGAACTGACATCATGCCGTAAGTCATTTTCTGCTAGCCGTCTTCCTTGTTTGCCATGTGAGTTCTTCATATGTGCAATGGAATGTGAATTACTTGCAGGAGTTAGTATGTTTCCTTTATTCTCGAAGGTATTATGATGCATACTCAAAGGTGGTTTTCCAGATGCTGAATCTTTAATAGATTTTCTCTTTGCTATATCTACAGCATTTGCTTGTCTCGACAGCTTTAATCCTCCATTAGATGTTTTTTCCTTGCGGAAGACTTCAAGCCATACACTAACCAACTGGCTTGCTATAGCACGAATATCACGGCTAGTATGTACACAAACTTTTTCCTTCACTGTTTTCCCAATGCCTACACCAATAATAGAAAAGATAAGCAAAAACAGTGGGGAAACTGTGGATACCATATTTACACACATGACCACATCAGGACAGAATAATTTACTGAAGCATAAACATATCTACCAATTGATAATTCACAGATTCACTTGGCTGATCGCCAGACAGTAATGGATGATCATAAGAAAGATACAGACTAAGTTTGACATCAATCTAAAATTAAATTAATTTTTTTAAATATTACATACAAGAAATGGTCTCACACACATACACATATTTGTATGCACAGATAAATGAAAAATCAAATCCCCCCAAACAACAAAACAAACACATATATACCTGATAAGCGCACAACAAGTAAATCAGTTGAAACAAGCACAAGAAGACGCACACAATGTCGCAAGAGTTGGGTGCCATCCTTCCCCATTGAGTCCTGTTTGAAACACGAAATATCAAGCACGAAATTCAAGAAATTATCTCACCAAAGATAAAGACATTTTACTTTTTAATGGAAAAGAGGGGACTCTATCAAAAAAAGGTAAACAAATTTGAAAGTAATGCATCCAGTGATACAACAGTACCAGTATCCAGGAGTTGAGAATGCTTAGCCCCTTCTTACTCCCAGCAAAGGATTTCAAGTTTTCAACAGGAAGACTTAGCAACTGTTTGGCCACATGCAAGCGCCCAGCATTGGTTTTTGCATTAAGGAACAAGTCCTTTAGTAAAGCCTCCCGGCTTAAAATTCGAGCACCATCTAAAGACTTCTTGTACAATACGTTAGAAAGCTCCACTGCATCAAGTCTCTTTATTATATCCCTAACTTCATCTCTTTCAGTATCTGACTGTCTCTGTGCAGCCTCCATTGCTTCCACCTCTGCTGTATAATCATTTCCGGTGCTAAATAAGTCAATTATGCGCACAGCCTCGTGGAGTCCACTCATCATTGCACCACCAACTGTATCAGGATGCTCTTTGCAGGTTGCTTCACCAGCAAAAACCAAACAGTTGTCAACTGGCCTCCCTAATATATCATAGTCTTCTCCCGATGCTCCAACAACAACATAAGAGTAAGCACCATAGCTAAAAGGATCCCTACCCCAATCAGTCACAACATATGCAATGGGATAAGGTACTGAGGCCTCCCCAAAAAGTTTCCGAAGAACCATTAATGCATGGTTGACATGATCAGAAGAGCTTAAATTCTGACCATCTATGGCTGCTTTCCCAACCACTAATGCTATGAGGACCGGAGCCCCAACTGTCTTCCTGACATTCCAGAACATAAAGCAGTGGCCTCTTCTGCCCGTCTCCTCGGCTGTTGCTCCAAAGTAGTCCACAGCATCATCCCAAAACACGCTAGGAAATTCCAAGACCACTTTATTGAGAAGTCCAAATCCAAGACGCTAAATAGAAGAATATTTCCATGGGGACAAAGGCGGAGTGAATTTTATAGTTTCAGCCTTCAAGCAGCCTAATGGAACAGTAACCAGAACAGCATCTCCAAATAACTCATTGCCATTTGATGTAGCAACTTCGACTTTATTACCCTGGCCTGATTCCCTGCTTCCATATGAAACATTTGTTACAACATGGTTCAAGTGAATGACAAGCCCTTCTCCTAAAGACTCAACAACAGTGCTGTAACCCCCTTTAATCATACAATGAGCTCCCCCAAATCCTCCATACACATCATCTTGATTCCAGTAGGGGAGAGAAACTTCCTTAAGCATAGCAGCACATCCATACTCCAAATTAGCAAAGTGCCAATCCATAACCCTCCTCTCCAGAGGACTCAAAACCTCCTCTTCAAATTTTTTACCCTGGGTATTGCCTCTTTTGGAATCAAAAGGACTGTCTGCATAATTATTTTGTTCAATTTGTTCATTACATCTTCCAGAACACTCCAAACGGCACCTCTTAAGAGCATATTCTAAACCATGTTCAAGGGACATTCGCATGGCCTGTTCACCCTTCTGGGCAACAAGCAAAACCGAATCATCAAGAAGATAATTATATTCAGCTTCCAGTGCTTCATCCATATCTGCAGGAACTTTTTGTCCCGTCACTATGTCATAAAGAGGACACTCACTGTTTAGCGCGGTCAGCTCAAGACCCAACTGAGCACAAACCAATGAGGAAGGATCTGGTCTTCTTTCAGTAGCCACATCAGCCTCAACACCAGTGATAATGCTAGCACCAAGATCCACGGGGGCAGAAAGAGATGAGCGATCTGTAAATACTCGACCTCCTATCCGACTCCTTGCCTCAAGTACAGTTACAAGAAATCCCAGACGTTGCAATTGGCGAGCAGCAGTTAGCCCAGCAGCACCAGCTCCAATGACAATCACTCTCTTTCTAACCTCTGAGTCAGACTTCGGTAGATCACCTATCTGATTACCTGAAGCAGATCTGACACAGGTAGATAAATTGCTTTGCTCGGAACTGTTAACATTCCCATGTATAATCCGACTTGATCCATCCTGAATCCCCCCATTTTCCTGGTAATCATAATTCTTTCTTTCTTCATGTTGTGTAATGTTTGATGAATCCGTTGTCACCACATTAACATGCCTCCTGTCTTCCGTAGCTTCAGTTGTCAGGTTTTCATTATCTCCTATAAGACCACTCTTAGTCTCTACAGAAGCATCTGACTCTTTAGTCTGACCAACAATAAAGGAAACTCCGTCTTCAGAGTCAGCAACAGAAGCTGCATAACTTTCTTCAAATCTTTTTTCTCTTATAAGTTTATAATTATGCCTTGTACTACTTCCAACATTGCTCTTTTGAGAGGCAATTCCAACATTTATATAACCCTGTAAAATAATAATTAAGATTATAAATTTCCAAAGATATCAACAAATAGACACAAAATAGTCTTACCCAAAGAAATCATTTCCAATTAATAAAGACAAATAAGTATACATTTATATGACCAAAGGAAATGAAAATTGATAGCTAAATAACATCAGGAACAAACTTACACATTGATCAAGATATGCATAGACCTCCCTAATAAGAGAAGAGCGATGAAGTTCGTCCTCAGAAAGTGTATCACTAACCCCACAGTCAGCAAGAGGCAAAATTCGAGTGACATCACTGCTCCAAAGACTTAAGATCTGATTTCTGCAATGTATAAATTCAAAGACGGGGAATTTATTTTTTATTTAAAAAAAAACAATGTAGAATTTATTACAAAAGGCTTCCCAAGTTTTAGCTAAAATTCTCTGTTAAAATAAACATTGAAACAGTCATAAAGGATGTAAAACAGTTATGAGTAATTGAAGAACAAGACACCATAAAAACCAAAATACTGAAAAAGTAACCTTTCTGTTGCAGAGAAAAAACTGCAACCTTCCTGAACACTTGGAAAGACCAATTGCAAGCAAATGTAAAGACCATTTTGAAAGGTTATCTACTGACCTGCAATCCAAATATTCCTGGAGACCCCCTTTACGCTTTAATATCTCCTTAAATCTTATTTTCTCAACTGGACCAGCTTCATGGGCTTTCAGCCCAGCAGATACTGCTACAGCAACACTTTCAGATTCTTCAACAACATTCAAAGACGAATCAAGCTTTGCTCTCGATCTAAGAATGCGCTCACCATCAACACCACCCTGGCTTTCAAGAAAACTTGGTCATTTATTAAAACATCCCAATCAGCATCCCCTTCATACGCCATGTCTCCATGTCTACGCTTTTTAGCCTTGCGACGCATAACAGATGATGTCTTATCAATATTGGCAACCTCGGACACAGAGGCAGCATATTCTACATAATTCTCATTTTCCTCTGGAATTCCACTCTGAGGGGAGGCATCATCAGTTTCTTTCTTGGCATAGAAACAATAATCATTTGGAAGAGAACCCTCTTCAAATGTATTATGGGAAGGTTGAGTTGGATCTAACACCGAACTGCATTCTGGGATAAAGGCAATAGAGTCCTTTGGAATATTATGTACTTCTAAAGGTATCTCTAGGTGATTTGGCTGAGCAGCCAATTCAGATTTATTTGCTTCATTAGACACCACAGGATATAAACAACCACCAGAAACTGCACAATTATTTTCGGGCAAAAAACCTAAAACAAAATCTTGCACTTCGGCCTTTGTATCTAAACTATTATGATCGCAGCAACTTCTACCAGAAACAAACTTAGTTTCAAAATTTACACTTCCAGAAACCATATGACTATTTTCATTCAGTATATTTTCGGATGATTTAGTCAAGGGCTCAGAGTCACAAGGGAATAGCTTTTCTTTCTCCATAGAAGTAAAATCACCATATTTTGAAGTACTATTGCACACCTGTGCTTGTTCATCAATCAATCTGCTCTTGAGCTCACCCTCACTAAACTGAGGCACCCCTTCCCCCATTTTTGAGAGAGAGACAGTGTCAATTATTTTTTCAACATCATGCAATATGGCAGAACACTCCTTTAAACTATCATTGAGAATTCTTTCTTGCAATGCAACTTTTTGGTCGGAAGGAGAACAAAAATCTTCAGATTGTACACAAGACAATTGCTGGCTATCTCTATAGCAGCCATTGACTGAGAAACAGGGATCAACTAACAGTCCATCGGAAATGTTTGAATCACAAATGCCCTCAACAGTTTGTGTGGCACTTTTGGGGTCAAGGCTCAACCCATCCTTCAAATTCTGGCTCCCACAATTCTGCTTTGAACTTAAAGTGTTACAGGACTTGCCGACAAAATTAGAATGTGCCTTTTGGAAAACTTCTGACAAAGAATCTTCCATTATTTCATCAGAAGAGTGCTGCAGGCCAGCACTAATCAAGACACCCACCCCTTTCTCATCTCTTAGCGTTTCTAGACCCCTGAGCAACCAAATCACCTTCAGACACGGTATGGCCCTGAATTCCCTTCAGTGCCAACTCCACATTAGGTCCCCCTACTTTTACTTGACAGCTGCCTGTTGTCTTCATATCCACAGCCAAATCAGATCCATTATCCCCTGCATCCCGCCCCTCACAGATACTGTCCGTATTCAACGACGATTTTTCATCCAAACCTACATACTGGCAAGAAACATTCGAGGACTCCACCACCACATTCGGAGCAGAAACCCTCCCTCTTGCAGCTCCAGATCCCTGCCCCCTCTTAGGACCCTTCAACCTCTTCCTAAAACTAGCAAGGGTATCGTCCATACTCCCCAAATCCTCTTGTGCAGCAACCAAATTCTTCCCAATAGAGTCAGCATTCTTGCCTCCACCACCACCAGTGCCCTCTAATGCAAAGGTAGCCTTCTTCTTCGCACCGCGCGGCTTCCTGAGCTTAAATATAGAGCCAATGGGCTCGTTATCTTCAGAATCAAAACCAGTTTCCACATGTTTAGTCCTCTTGTTATTGGCCCCAACAATCATATTTTGGCCATCCATATCCTTTCAGTGTAGCCCTAGGTTTCCAACAAAACCTTCCAAAATACTCCTCCATGCTATCCCCACTTCAGTGCCCGAATCAACATACGAAAAATCCCGAATGTGAACCGTGACTTTCCACTTCTCTATCTTGATAAAATTAAAGCTCATGCTTACAAGGCAATCCTAATTCGAACACATCAATAGGTACAGAGTGGAAAAAACTATACCTAATCCAACCATCTCAACGCGAATAAAAGCCCAAATGCTCGCAAACAGAAATAGGAAAACTGACAATTCTTGATAAATCTTGTTCTACCAATCAGTGAGGTTAGCAACAAAGTATATATAGTGCTGAATGTTGAAGAGCAAAACCGATAGGAAGACCAACACACACTGTTTCGCAAAGTAACTAAAGCGTTGGATAGAGAGAGAGAAAGAAGATGTGTCGGACCTGGGCTCAGCCTGTGCGAGCGATGGTGGCTGTAATAATTTCGACCAAGACAGAGACAGAGTGAGTGTGTGGCAATAGGCAAAGGGGAAAACCCGCTCTCTTATAAATGGCGCCGCGAGTACCAGGGTCGAGGGGGTTGGGAAATAATAAAATGGCAAATTAAGAAATTAATCATAATCATCAATATTAATTACCAACTCTGGCATATTTTGCCCTTTCGCCCAAACGCTATTTCTTTTTCTTTTTTGTTGCGATATACTATTGGATGCTTCGCCTTTACAAACTAGTAATGGCCTTGTAACCAAAAAAATAGTAGTGGCCTCTTCTATCTTATACCTGTCTTCACTTTTTCTGTTAAATAGAAAACTTATCAAGGTAAAGAACTCTAGGATTGGACTACTAATAAAAGATTTAGAAACCTCCATATTATTATTGAATTGAATAAAAAAACAATTCAAGGATATGTGCGTACATTTTTCTTTTCATTGAAAGGCATAATTTACACACTTTAAAAAAGTGGAATGGAAAAAAAAAGTGAAGTAAAGTGAAATGGGAACGAAAACTTGATAAAAACTGAAATGAAATAAAGCTATGATCATCATATAACTAAAAATAATAGTCCTGACTTTATTTTAATTATTCAAATAATTGTTTTCAAATATAAATTTATACTTATCATAAATTTTGTTGTATTATATTATAATGAACTTTTATAAAATTTTATTATTTTTATTATTTATTAAATGGTTTGAATATTCTAAAGAAATCTCCATTTTACACCTAAAGAGATATACGAATAAAAAATAAATAAATAATAAATGTGATAGATAAGTAATATCACAAGATAAAAGAGATTGAAAGACAAAAAGTGTTAAATAGGTTTAAAAATTAAAGATGTTAAGAAATTAAAACTTTATTCTAAATAGTTGGTTGGATTTTAAGGAGATAGAGATATTAACACCCGAAGCTATTTTTGAAAAGAAAAATAACTTTCAGCCATTCAATCTCTATTTTTTTTACTTACAGAGAAATGAATAGAAAAAATAAATAATAAATTTGCGATACGATAAAAAAAAAAAAGAGATAAATGGTAACATAATATTTTAATATTTTATAACATAAAGTGTCAGAAATTGAAAAATATTCAAAAATCAAATAATAAACATAGATATTTTTTATTTTAGTTATTTAACGGAGTCAACAGCATCGGTTATCTTTTTCCGAGAGAGTCTCTAATGGTGGATGTTTATGCGATTGTTGGATGGTGGCTCGAAGCGGTGGCGGAATTGAGCGACAAATCAGTGTTAAAGATGACTGTAGATGCATAATGGTTCGGGGACAGTGAGACAAAATGGTGCTGAACTAGAGAAAGGGTGTTTGGCGCAGCAACATTGATGCATATGGCAAGGAAGGGTACAGAACAAGAAATCTGCAAGGTGGTGGGGTTTTGTCGAAAATACCCAAGAATTCTTAATCTAGGTGTGTCAAAATCTGGTGGGGTTTATGTCAAGTTATGCCAAAATTCCACGGTTAGCAAGATTTTGTACATTCAATGTTGTGGGGGTGTTTTGCCAAAATTCCACAATCGTTGCATCAATGTTGTGGTGGTAGGGGTTATATAGAGATGAATGCTGTGGGTTTTTTTAAAAAAAAAAAAAGATTAAGTTTTTTTTATAATAAATTAAGTTTATTTTTAATTCATTCATGTTCTTACAAAGAGAATAACCAGTTCCATGGAAGGTGTAGGAAGTTGAGCTGGGAGGGCAACCATATGTAAAAATAGTTAAAGGATCCATTAATGATAAGTTAAAAAATCAATATTGTGTTCTGTTGAATAAAAATTAGTGAAAGTTCCACGTATTTCCTTTTTATAGGGGAACAGTAATAGCAGGAAATAGAGAACTGGATATAAGTTTTGTACTTTGGGAAAACGAGAAAAACCCCGAATCCAAAATTTTGCCCGTCAAAATTAGATGGTTTGCGAATATCCATGAACCGACTTTTGACTTTCAGTATGGTTAATGGGTCCGTGGTCATTCGGTCAATTTCGACTCAATTGATTTCGTGCCCTAACCCCTAAATCAGAAACTACCGAACACAAGCTTCACGTCGCAGAGCTCAGTGCAGCAATAAATTACCGAGGTTTGTTGCACCTGCCAATGTTCCACTCTGTGATGCTGTTCTATGAACTTTGTTGCCGTAATCTTAAGAAATTACCGATGAACATTTTGCCATGGCATTTTAGTATTATGTTTCATTTCAGTGTTCTGTGACAGAGCAAAGGCAATTAATAGAACTTGGTTTCATCTGTACAGTTCCAATCAGACCATAAAGAGGAACGAAGAATGAGCAAAAGACCGACACCTGATCCTGTGGCAGTGCTACGAGGCCATCGCGCTTCGGTCATGGATATTTCTTTTCATCCCTTTAAGCCCATACTATTCTCCGGGTATTCACTGCAAACATTATTAGAATTTCTAACACTTATTGTGAATTCAGCATTCAATAAATACTTGACAAGTTTCCCTGGATACTGTACCCATCAGGGCACTATTCAGTATTCCCTGACTTTGTTGGTTGCATGCTCAGTTAGTTTTTCACTTAATAATGGACGCTTCATGCTCTTGTTGCTTGCAGTTCTACTGATGGTGAACTGCGGATTTGGGATACCGTTCAGCGTCGAACAGTTTCATCAGCATGGTATTCACTATTCAGTTCTACATTTTGTTAGCCTTTCTTATTTGTGAAGAGCCTGATTGTTTTCTCAAGGATCCTGACCCATGATGTAAATTGTTTTTGTATGCAGGTTACATAGTGCCGCTCATGGGATTGTTGCTGTTGCCAGTAGTTCTTCCCTCGGAAGCAATAAATTTGTCAGGTGCATCCTTTCTCCCTAATATCCCCTCTTTCTGTATTAGTATAAGATTCTTGCTCTATCGAAATTCAATCTTATTCTGTATGCATGTAGCCAGGGTAGGGATGGAACTGTGAAAGTTTGGGATTTTGATGATGCTGGTTTGTCCAGGTATGTTCCTGTATTTAATTTAATTGTTCAACTTTACAAATGTCTCATCCTTTTTTAGTTTTAAAAGGATAGTGTGTTTTGTGATACAAGCTACAAAGATGTTCTTAAGTATCATCTTACTTTCTTCTGCTCTGCATCACCCCCAGGACTCCATCACTTACAATTAAGACGAACACTTACCACTTTTGCAAGCTTTCCACAGTGAAGAATAATTGTACTCGGTTAAAAGAAGGGAAAGCATCAAAAGATTGCCATGAAACAGAAGAGGCTCATACCGATCAAAGTCGTTCTGAGAACTTTGAAGGTCTGTGATTTCTAGTCTATAATAGGTGCTATTTGAATTCAGAATTCCTGCTGCTTTTTACAATATCTGAATAACAGTATAACACAGAATCATTAAACTGTGATAATTTAAGTACTAACATAAAAATAATGAATTTGGTAGTGTTGCATTGGCAAGAAATATGTGGAAAGATAGAATTTTATGGTCTAATAAGTGTTGTTCTTATCTTTCACAACGCTAGCTGCTTTCTGTAATCAGAATGCATATCCTGGCTATTTCTGGAAAATTTATTGCTAACAGCAGTACATCAGCAAATTACCTGTATTTGAGCTTGTAAGGAAGAATCTTCTTAGAATTTGGGCTAGTCCTAACTTAACCCCAAAAGCTAGTTCAAGAGGTAAGGATTGCCCAATCCTTATAAAGACTAATTTGGCCATATCTCTAATCGATGTGGGATCTCAACCTGCCCCCTCATGCCCAGGACTTGACTTTTGGAGCATGGACAAGTGCAGGTGGCCAAATAATAAATCTAGAATGGACTCTAGTACCATCTTAAAAATTGGGCTAGACATAACTTAACTCCAAAAGCTAGCTCAAGGTAAGGATTGCCCAAGTCTTATAAGGACTCGTTTGGCCATATCTCTAGTCAATGAGAGGTCTCAACAAATCTGAACAAATTTAATATTACAATTGCTATCATTTTTCTTTTATACATCAAAGAATATGGGTTGATATAAGGCCTGTTTGTTAATTGTTTAGGATTAAAAGAGGTGATTTTTACATTGTATAAAAAGTGATTGTTTTTTAGATTTTGTGTAAAGCAAAAACTAAATCATGTTTGTTTACAATCATAAAAAATTACCTTTTTAACATTCTCTTTCATCTACAACACTCATTATAATCAGATTATTTCTTATAAGTTACTCAAAGTAGCCTTTCATTTATCATTATATTCAATTTTCATATTCTTTTTAGATTTTCGTTATTTTCAAAAGCTTATACAAACCTGTTGACAATCCTTAAAAGTGATTTTTTTTATAAAATAATCTGAAATTGGTTCATAATCCTAGAATACCCAGATTTAGTACACTTTTGCAGGTTTGGACTGATAATGGAAATCTGAAATTTGTTTATATTTCTTATTTGATTTCTTTTTGAACAAGGTTCTTTCCGAGTCTTCTAACTTGTTTTCAAAAAAGGCTGCACATGCTATTGCACTTTGGAGATGCTACCATGATGGACTGAAATGAATCCCTCATTTTGCTGTGCTATGTTGTTTCCTTTTATGTTCTTCATTTTTTTTTTACATGTTTTATGTTTTCCAATAGAGATTGACAAAACCTCTTTTTTTGTTAAAAAATATGTATAATGAAGGGCTATCATATGTGGCTTTGTCGGGGGAAAACTCTTCTGAGGTAGGTTTACCTTTCTAATGTATACATTATCTTTATCTTTGTAAATTATGGACCCTGATGCTTATCAGTTCTATCATTGTTAAAGGTTGAAATTTGGGATCTCAAGTCAGCTGAAAGATTTGTACGTCTTCCTTCAAATGTTCTTAGTAACTCTTCAAGCGCTTGCAACAAAGACAGGGGTTTGTTTCTGGTCTATATGACTTATGAGATTCAGCTTTCTGCCATTAATTTTTTATATTCTCACTTCTCAGGTTAAACAGTGCTATCATGTGTGTGTAATTCTGACTCTTTTTTTTAAGTTGACTGCCCATTACACTTTGCATTGAAGTAACAGAAAAGCACCAAACCTTTTATTGATGTTCACATTCTTTCCATATTAATGATTTTTTTACATCTTTATTCTTCTTCAACCATTTTGTTGCTTAGCCTTATAATTAATAGCTAAACCTTTACTAGATTTCCCATTCTTTGGTCATATTTTATCTCTCAGAAACTAAAGCAATCATTTATTTTCAGGGATGTGCATGGCACTTCAATTGTTTTTACCATCTGAATCGCAAGGATTTTTAAATGTCTTGGTTGGGTATGGTATTGGTCCTCCCTCCCTCCCTCTCTCACTCACTCACTCACATCCCCCCTCCCCCACACGTCGAAAGGGGTGTCTCACTATGTGTGATAGAAGCAAATGTTGATCATTGGGTCAAGTATGAATTGTTAGGTTGTTTTCGGGTTTTAGCTTGTACTAGTAATACTAGTATTTGACCTAATTAGTAATATAAATATGAGTATTAGATTGAATTATTGACTACCTTCTTATTCTGAGTGTTGTAGATATGAGGATGGTTTTATGCTTTGGTGGGATGTACGGAATCCTGGAGTTCCAATAAGTTCTGTGAAATTCCATTCTCAGCCAGGTATGGAAATCAGCATCCCTAGATTGCTCAATATTTTCAAAATAAATATGTAGTCAATAACTGGTCTTTTTTGCAGGTCTGAGCATCTGTGTTGATGGGTCTTGCAAAGGGGGTATCTCAGGAGCTGCAGATGAGAAGATTGTGATGTACAGCTTGGATCATTCTTCGGTAACTTCATTTGTTTTTATTCTCATCTTCCAATTAAACAGATAATCCTATAAATTGCTATTTTATTCTTCAATTATTTCCGATCTTCATGTTGATAAGAGGCACACAATCCTTATTATAAAATTACTATGCTTACTAGTAATTAATAGAATCTCCATTGTTTTATAAGTTACTTTGGAGAGCTTATGAAAATAAGCTAAAAACAACTAATGAACATATCATAAGCTATTTTTATAAATTCTTCCAAACACATACATAAGCATTTATGCCATAAGATAAACGCAAAAAACTCTTCCAAATGCACCCTTGGTAAGTAAAAGATGTAAGTACTAAGGCTCTATTTGGCAAGTCTCATCCGCTAGTCTCATCCGCTAGCGGTTAGCGGATTTGACTAGCGGATATCGGATTTAAAAAAATAGAAGTGTTTGGTAACGGGTAGCGTTTAGCGTTTTTCTAGTAGTGTTTAGTTTTTTTCATACACTACTTAAGTAGCGTTTGAACTTATAGCGGATAGCATATGATTTTTTTCTCTCGTTTTACTCTCATTATTTTTATTAAATTCCTTCCCTATCCTCTCTTAAATAAAATAAAAGATTATTATAATAATAATAATTAAAATAAATAAATAAATTATTTTAATGATAATAAATAAACAAGTAAATAAATACAACTATAAATAAAATAAATTTAATGTTTTTAACCAATAAAAATTATTTTAATGAGGTCACAGCAGATAATAAGTAAATAAATAATATCATTAAGATAGAAATTTTAAAATTGGTTTAAATCTGTTTTTAGTCTTTCATTTTTTATTGAGGTCTGTTTTTAGTCCCTTATTTTTAAAACGCGTCTTTTTAGTCTCTCATTTTTGAAAAATGGTATCTTTTAGTCCCTCGGGCCATACTTTAAATTCGAAAAGTATCTTTTAAATTTATACTTTGACCCCTCGTAAGCCTGATGCTTACCTTTACCCGGTTTTTCGTTCTTCTCCCCCTCCACTGATGCACCGCAGCCCCCCATCCTCGCACGGCCAAGGAGGTTGCGCACAATGGCGAGAAGGGAGGCGGCCACTGCGATCACACAGGGAAGAGAACGAGAGAGAGGTCGCATCTCATGGTGGCTTCGAGGGAGGACGTTGGAACTACTCCTAGAGGGGATGGGGGGCCGCGGTGCATCAGTGGAGGGGAGAAGAACGAAAAAAACGGGTAAAGGTGAGCATCAGGCTTGGGAGGGGTCAAAGTATAAATTTAAAATATACTTTTCGAATTTAAAATATGCCTCGAGGGACTAAAAGAGACCATTTTTAAAAAATAAGAGACTAAAAAGACGCGTTTTAAAAATGAGAGACTAAAAACAGATCTCAGTGAAAAATGAGGGACTAAAAATAGACCTCAGTGAAAAATGAGGGACAAAAAACAGATTTAAGCCTTTAAAATTTTAACTTCTAAATATCTTAATAATTAGTTTATTATGTATAAATATTTTACCATATTTAATTTAATATTAATTAAAGAAATATAAGCAATAATTAAATATATTTTTTTATGTCATTTTACATTTATCAGCTAGTTTAATCGCTAATTTTACCAAACACTTTAAATTCAATTTGATAGCTTCCGCTATAAGCTCATCCGCTGTAAGTTATCCGTTACTTTTTGTCAAACAGTAATATCGCATCTTGAATTATATATGGATTTGCTGTTGCAATGAGTTTGTATCTCTAACATCAGGGTAGCTATAAAGCAGGGTATGGGAACAAGAAATGAAAGCTTACTTAATTGTATCTCTTGATTATTCTGTAGAAAAATTTATGATAGTTTTTCAGTCCGATGTTCAATGCTTAATACGCTTTTTTTCTGCTTATTTATACTTTTTGGTATTCGTATATCATTTTGACTTTAGGGTACATGTGTGGTGAATAAAGAAATCAAATTGGAGCGACCTGGCATCTCAGGCACCTCAATTCGACCAGATGGAAAAATTGCTGCAACTGCAGGCTGGGACCACAGGTTTATAAATTTCATTAACACCCCACCCACCCACGCACCCCACAAAACAAAAAAAAAACCTCCCCGTGGTAGGACAATTAGACATTTCATGACTCGCCCTGGTCAGAAAAGGAAGAGGAAAATTTATTTTATTTTAGTGACTCGCTGAAGATGATTCATAATGAGTTGCTGTTAATATACTAGGCTTGAATCATCCAATCCAATATATGACAAACATGTAAACTTTGGTCTTCTATCAGTTGAAGAACTCTTGAATTAACTGCTTTGCATTGAAGTGAGCCAGATCTGAATCCTAAACAGGACTTGATATTAATTACAACTTCATTAGATAAATAGAAGACGACTTTTCCATCCATCTGGCCCCACTTCCCACGGGGCTGTATACCTACCATTTCCTGCATAGTATTATTAGAGCTGGCAAAATGGGCTTAGCCCGCTGGGCCGGCCCGAGTCCGCCCGAAAAAACACCGGGCTTGGACACACAAATTTGAGCCCGTTTTCAATCCGGACCTTTTTGGCCCGGTCCGATAAAGCCCGAACCCGCAAAAGCCCGAGCCCGAAGCGGGCCGCCCGAAAAACGTAGGCCAAAGCCCGAGCCCGGCCCGAAAAAAGCCCGAAAAATAGAGGGTTCGGACACACAAATTTGAGCCCGTTTTCAATCCGGGCTTTTTTGGCCCGGCCCGATAAAACCCGAACCCGATGCGGGCCGGCCCGAGCCCGGCCCGAAAGCCCGAATTGCCACCTCTAAGTATTATGCGTATTATTGTTCAAAGGCAATACTACCTTTATTATGCTCGTTGGTACAAATCCTGCTGTTTAATATCTCTCTGTGCCCCTTATTGGCAGAGTAAGGCTATATAATTACCGCAAAGGAAATGCTTTGGCTACACTGAAGTATCACCATGCCACGGTGAGTCACTGTTTTCTGTAATATCTTATGCAATTTGAAAGTGTAAATGAAAATATCATTATTATTGGCATGAAAAAGGCACTCTTATTTGACAATTATTAAGTTAATTGACATGATATTTTGTCTGACATGTCTATCTTGCAGTGCAATGCTGTGACTTTTTCGTCTGATTGTAAGCTTATGGCCTCTGCATCGGAAGACACAACTGTGGCGCTATGGGAATTGTATCCTCCTCGAATATGAAATCGATGTGATGAATTTATTCAATGTCCTTAGTTATCTAGATTGAAACTATTTTAGATCTTGGTTAAAACTTGGAAGTGTAGAGTTGAAATCAGTTGTGACCCAATCGATTTCCTTTGTCTGGTATACCCGTGAAAAGAGTGAAAAAATTTGCTGAAGAAATTTTTTGTGATGTAAATGTTAGTGGATTAAAATTGTGTTCTCCTTGGTTGATATGGTTATGAAGGATGAAGTAACTTTTACACTATGTTTGGATAAATATATTTGAGATAGAAAGAAATAATGAAGGAAATGGGAGAAAAATGAGGTATTTCTCTTATTTGAAAGACTAGAAAAAATGAGGAGAAATTTTTGTGCGACCTACAAAAAAAAATTCTCCATGTCTAGGAAGAAATTAAGAAGTGTAATTTTTACTTTGATTTTTTAACTTTCTCCTATTGTAAGGGTAAAATTGTCTTTCTACCTAATATCTCTGTTTTTTCTTTTTTGTGATTTATTTTTTCTAACTCTTTCATCCGAAAAAAATGTTATATCACCAAAGCTGCGAAACAGTAATAGTGTAAGGGGGTAATTGGTTCTCTCATGTGAAAGACGTGAAAATTATCTCTTCTTATATAGATACTAAATAAGGTGAATTCTAAGGTGGGGGTCTAAAAATAATCGTAAGATATATTAATAAACAATTTTAATAATTGAGATTGATTTGAGTGATCTAGTATTTTAGCCATTAAAATCATTTATTGATATATCTAATGTTATTTTTGTGTTTTCATTTATGAGAGACTTCCTAGGACCTTTATCTTATATTCCAGAGGCTATCAAATTTTATTAATCTATAATTATATGTAAACACAAAATTGTAGCTGCTAGCCTGCTACCTTTGATGTCTTAATTTACTTTTCAATATTGTCTTTATCTAACTAAAGGTTTAAATTAAATTTACCTAGTATTTGTATTAAATGGATTCTATCAATATTGAGTACTTATTAAATACTTAAATTAAAAAAATAAAAATAAATAATGTGTATAAATGAGATTCACTTAAGTAAATATGCAAAATTGAGTAGTAGTATTCATTATAGATATTCTAAGATGTATTACGTGAGAAAAAGTCGAGTTCACGAAAAAGCATGTAATTGAGAAAATAGCCAACAAGAGTGATTTGACGGGCATCATAGAAACTGGTAAAAATTAAACGACGATTAAGTAATCACAATGTAGATTCAATTGAACATTTATTGTTGCACATCGATCCCGAAAATCAACATGCCGGGGAATAAACGGTAAGTGGGACCAAATCTCTACAAGCTGTCTAACGAACTTGTTTGAAATGCAAATCATGTGTTTTCTTTTCTGCTTTAATGTGGCAGATTAAGCTTCTTGTTTGCACGTCTCAAGTATCGGCATTATGTGGCGAGGGTGATTGTTGCTTACGGTGAACTTGGCCAATGTATTTGGGCTTCAATAATTATGCACGTTATAAATAATTGATTATTGATTTGGTCCCTAAAACATTTTTCCTTTTAAAACATATTATATTGCAATTGCAATTATAAACATATTTAGGTCCAAACATACATTTTCTTCAAAAAAAAATTATATAGTTACTTTGGTTTAAAAACCAAATATATATACTACATTATTGGATTGCCACTAACTAATTCGATAGAGATGTAACGGAAACTTCTAATAATTAAAACTTAAAAGGAATGCGTTCTCTTTTTCTGGAAAAACAGGTATTGAAAAAACACAATCCAAAAGAATGCTCTACCACTTTTTTACAATGCATAAAAAAAATAAGAAAGACATATTTTTCAGGCTGGTTGCTTTCATGTTCCAAATATAAGATGCCTTGACCAAATCAGTGAAGAAAGTAGTGGGGGTTGTTTCCCTTTACAGTGTGGCTTTGCAAGCTATGGCACCTAAGGAGAGAGAGACCTAAGCCAGCCTTTGGAATGCCAATGCACGCCACAAATCAAGAATATGCGTATGACATGCCAACTCAGAGTAATAGTTTCTTTGATTAAGATTCTTCTCCTTCCTCAATCAATTCTGGTTAAAGCAAATACATGAAAGCTTTTGGAAAAAATGTCTCAAGATTCATTTTTTTATTTTTGTGGTGACAAAAATCTTAACTAAAAGACTACTAGCATGTTTTGTTTTTGCGGTTACTCCACCGCCACCGTGCAAAAATGGAAAAGCTAGTGAGACAAGCTTATGCGATTAAGGGCCTTAGACGCGCGGTAGAAGCGAGATCGACGCGAAACCAAACACTCGTTACGTCTTTATTTTTTTGTCCACAAGATTTATGGCCCCAAAAAATGATATGAAATGAAGGTCATCCCAAATTTGCATACACAAATAGTGTTAGAAATAGCGGTTAACAAATCCACATTAAGATTATTATGACAGGGCAACTAACTATTCGATTCGAGCCCACATTTGCATGACCATTTTATCGCGTTTTATTTCCGTGGCACCCACAAAACCGTGTATGATAAGAAATTCGTTTTTTCTCTTTCCGTGCCCAAACTTCTAACCCAGATCGATCATCATAAAGTTTTTGCTAATCAAGATAGTACATATTTGTTTTTATTGTTAAAAATGTGCAACTAATTTTATAAAATATTATTTTTTATGAAAGTTTTGGAAAAGATACAAAGCATAAAAATGTTGAATATTCCTAGATCACGTTATCAATCCTCATTCTTGAAGTTTCCGAAATGTGAACATGGACATAAAGTACTTGTACATCTTATTTTTTTTTTTCTCTTTGGCAATTTCCTTTTAATATCACGTCACTCTCAATACAGTAGAAGGAGGAGGACATTTATGACAAGTAACCACTCGATGAATCAAAGCATAAAAACACGAGCGCTCAATTTCAAAAATCTTGCGGTGCTAATACTTTAAATATATAATTAAGTTCCTATATAGTCTTTATTACGCAGTTGCTTTGATAGATTTGTCTACTTTTTTTTTTTCATGTTTGCTTCTAGCAGTAGTTCTTTTATCTCACACATTAATTTATGTTCATGGCTAGTAATGTCATTAATTAATGTATCCTTGGCAATATGATTTTTTTTTTTTACTGAATATTGGCAATAGGGTTAAGCTATAGCCTTTATCACAAAACATTATCCAAAACTTGAACCATATATAATTTGTCCCTCTAGATGCATGACATTCTTAGTCTTAACCAATATTGATCGTTGAATCTTTGTACTACTCCATATTAACCGAGCCACCATCGCTTCATTAACGTCCATAGCCATATAGCAACTCCACTCAGTATAGAAGTGCCACTACCATTGTATAATGTCACCGTATTCCCTGGTGCTATATGCCCCCTTAATCCCTATTCCCTCTGTTTTAAAATTTAGTTTTGGATTTAATTGAAAGTTAGGATCATGTTGCGGATCAGTTGGTGAGTTTATAACAATTATAATTGGACGAAGATTAATTGCAAGAATAGTCAAAGTTCAAGGAGAAAAAATTGAATTTGGATCTATGATGATGGCATGGTGCTAGTTTCTACAAGAATTAAAGTTCAGTTAATATGTACTTAATTTTTGCCAAAGAAAAAGCTTATGTTGAAAATGCATGAAGTCAATTACTAACTACCATTTTACTCTTTAGGAGGTGAGCTTTCGGATCGCTTGAAAGTTTTTGGGACCTTTCCATTATTGGGTCAAACTTTCGCTCTTACGATCATGTAGGATTATTTCTCAAGTACTTTTTTTTAAGACAATTCTCAAGTACTTTTCAAATAACTAAATCCACACAACTAGAGTCATGATTTCATTTTAATCAAAAATTATTTAGAAAAAAAACACCAACATGATTGCATAGACATATATGCATTTAAGATGGTGCAATTGAATCTGACAGTTTTTAAACTATCGAACTAAATTTTATTGGATAAAAAATAAATAAGTCTTTTTAAATTATGCGAGCCTTATTTTTTATTTAATGAAATTTACTTTTTAATAGACATGATTTATGTAAATTTCACATGTCATGGAACTATTGCACACGGTAAAAATTATCATCTATCTATATGTTTGTTTTAACTTTTTCTGATGAAAGAAAAAATTAAGTGAGTAAAATTAAACTGAGAAACCCAATTTGACATTGTTACGTTGAGAACAATTTAAAATAAAGAGGGTATAAATTTATGGTGATTGCTATGGTATCCAAAGAAATTTATGGGTATTGATATCCTGACCAATAGTATTTTACCACGTGTACTTCCTTATATATGTCAACTTATCATTATTATTTATATCTATTTGTAAATATATCCCTTTATTATTTTTGAATTAAAAATAAAAGTTGATGACTCATCTCTCAGATTGCGTTTCCAACTTTCCTAGTTTCGAATAATCCATCCATGGAAGAAGACAAAGATACAGCAACTCCCGACCGCAATCGCATGTGAGGAAGAACCAAATAACCATTGGCTTTGTTCGTGATTGATTACCCCAATAGATCCTACCTTTGGTGATTGATTCTAGGTTCTATGTATCTAGAGCCACAATTATTTTTTCCAATTTGCATAAACCCTATTCTGAGTTTTGGGGGTTTTTTATTTATAAATAAATAAATAAACATAGAAAATTCGTTGATTTTTGCCGATAATTATGAATTGAATTGGATCCAATTTTATGGCTTCCGCAAAGAAACCCTTTAAATGAATTTGAAGCAATGTGGCTGCGTAAAACGGATTTTTTGTTGTTGCATATTGGTCGATAGTCGATTTGATGACTGGTCACTGCGGTGCATATGTTTGCATATATGTTTCGGCTTTGATTTCGTTTTCTTCGTAATTATATTGGCAGTTGTGGTGCCTTCGGTGCTTTAAGTGCCTATATGATTGTGTATTTGGTATTTTGGTTTTGCAGATTCACATTTTTGTTTAAGATCAACCCAGACTTCCAGTATTGGTTTTGGGGGTGCTGCATAGATTTAGCAGTGCCTAGGGGCATAAACAGAAATTAAAAAAAATTAAGTAAATGTTGAATTAGTATTCTGTTTTTTTTTTTTTTTCACTTGTCATTTTTTATTGAACCAACTCATCTAGATACTCAAACCTTTAAAACTACCTAGGTACCATAGAATTAGCCTAAATTTATTTATGTAACATTCACTACTAAATTTAGAACCGAATCAGCAATCATTTTTCATGATTATTGACCGAATCTAAGACCAGGCAACAAAAAAAATAAAAATCATATGATTGGCTTGCAACGTCAAACAACGAATCAATTATTTAAAAAGAAAAAAACGAAAGACTTCTACCAAACCATTTATTATTTTTTTTTTGAATTTGAGTATTCTTGGACCTCCACGAATAACCCTTGAGATTAATCACTCGAGGTATTTAAATTTATCTAAAACACAGTCAAAAATCAAACCCTTAATTAATTGACTCATATATCTACTACTACTTGTGTCACCATGTTTGTAAACCATTTATTATTATTATTCTTGCACCTATTAATTTATCTGTTTTTTTTTTGATGAAAGACCTATTAATTTATCTGACACCGAAGAACGATAAAAGCGAGTGAAAATATGTAACCGTAAAATTTCTTTTTCAAGAGAAAACATAGTGAAGGCGGGGTGGCCGACGAGGTTTTTTTTTTTCTCTAGCACTATATTTACCAAACTAGTACTCCCTCCGTTTTAAAACTATAGCTCTTTTAGCCTTTTATTTTTGTTTCAAAACTATTGCAATTTTACAATTCCAAAGTATCATTAATTATTTTTTTCCACCCATACCCTTATTTAATAACTATTAGTGGGAGTAGTTGACATTAATAATATAGAGATTTGTAGATAATTTGTCATAAATACTCTTTCATTAAATAAGGGTATTTTAGTCTATCTATAACCATATTTTACTTCTATTAAATATTTCTTAATCTGTGTGCATTAACCTTAAAAAGCTATAGTTTTGAAACGGAGGGAGTACTTTTTTTTCATATATCAAAGTAGTATTTTTTTGAATAAAATATTTATTTAATACTTTTTTAATAAATTAAATATTAATAATTGGTTTAAAATTGTGATTAAGATGTTAATTAAATTAATATTTAATTGTTAAGTATTTATTAACTCAATTTGACAACTAATTGATAATATAATTATAGAAAATAGTTCAAATTGATTCAAAATTTAAAAATACAAATACATAAGTGATACAAATAGAAATGGTACAAAAGTGAACTAAATGCAAATGATAGAATTTTTTTTACTGCTGCGTATTAGCTCAAGAACGGTGCGGACAGTTTTTCTTGTTATGCCCTTCACTTTGGCACAGTCCACATCTCTTGGGATGACGACTCTTTTCCGTTTGATCCATTTCGGTATGAATTCTTGTGGATTGTGGACGATCATTTGGATCTCTCCGCATTGCTGGATTGTGGCACAATTTAATTCCATTGTATTATGGCCAATATGAACGGTTAGGCACTGGTTTGAACTCTTCGCGGTAAACATTATATACATTTTGCAATGTATACTGGGGAGACGCGTATGTCATGTAGTCGTGGTGAATATGGGAACAAGCAGCGATGACATGCAAACAAAGATAGTGTAATGCCTGAAATTCACCACAGTCACACCACTGCTTATGCAGGTCTACTTCGAATGTCCCAGCAAGTCGGCCCGATGGTGGGCGAATCAACTCCTCAACTGTGAAAATACTTTGTTCTCGGTTGAAGATATGAACACGATGAGAGTTGGATATTACTCGTTGTATCGCAAGTTTTTCGGTGAGAACATCTGTGTAAATCAAGGCAGATGCCAATTTGCCTTCCCCATTTGACAAAATTTTCAGCCAACCTGTAATAGGTTGTTTGGACCAACGCAGTGATTGGAAGATTGCGCACCCCTTTTAATACATTGTTGATGCACTCAGCAAGGTTAGTCGTCATGTGCCCCCAACGACGCCCTTCATCCCATGCTTGGAGCCACTGTTTCGATCAGTGTGCAGAGACAGAGACATTGATGTCTTTGTCTCTTGTGACAGCAAAGGAGTGGAGGATGGTACTTCGATCAGTGTGCGGAGACAGAGACATTGATGTCTTTGTCTTTTAAATTGACTATTAATATTGTATTTATATTTTTAAATTTTAATTAGTTGACAAATTGAGTTAATAAATATTTAACAATTAAATATTTAATTTAATTAACAATTTAATCACAATCTTAAACCAACTATTAATATTTAATTCATTAAAAATAATTAAATAAATATTTTATTCAAAATAGTGTTACTTTAATACATAAAAAAAAATACTAATTTGATAAATAAAAAAATTAATAGTGCTAGAGGAAAAAAAAAATGCCGGCCGACGAAGCACAACATTTTTTGAAGTAAGAAAGAAAAGACGAGGGATGTTGGGGAGAACGTGGATTGTCTCGCTTCTTCGAGATACAGAAAACGCTTGACTCTTGCTTCTGGTCATGTCTTTCCTGCACGTGCTCCTTGTCAACATTGACGAATTTAGTTCTGCCCCACGCGCAGCATTGGGTACGTGGGACCCTATGTCCATGTCCCATATGTAGGAGTAGTTGATATATTTAGGTCCCATGCTTATATTATATTAAATTAAATTGATTAAGAAGTAACTTAGTTTTCTTTATCTATTCTTCCAATATCATTCATTATATTGCGAGTCTCACATTGACCAATTAATTGATCTTGTCATTATTTATAAAGTTAGAGAAGTTCTAATCTTTCAAGTTGATTTTGAGGGATTATTGTGAGTCCAATTCTAAATTTTAACATGGTATCAGAGCCTAGTTCTATTTAATATTATAGATAGTGCCGCTAACCCTCGCCTTTGGCTCGAGGGGGCCTTTGGCCTTGCCCGATGTCGAATTTTAACACATTATTCACAAATTTTCTTTTCAAAATATTTTAAATTAAGTGTTAAAATTATTTAATAATTATGTTAAATATTAATTATGAATCTACAAAAAATATTTTAAAATTAGTTAAATGGCACTGAAGTTCACTAATATTGATATCGTAATAACTATTAAAAGGAATAAATAAAATAAAACTAACTCATATGATTGTTTTTTAAGCAAATATGACTGTTAAATTTTGAATAAACCTATTTTTTATACATTATAAGACCATAAATATATTTGTATTTAGTTATTTTTAATTTTGGAAACTTTCTTTCAAAATACTTTTATATTAATTTTTACAAAAATTAAATTTACAAAATTAGTTTTTTATCAAATGAAAAAACTTAAAATAACCCGTGCGCACAGGTAAATAGTTGGTCATGATAAAAATGCACTTGGCCAATATCTTAACAAAAGTGTACATGAAAAAAAAAAGATTGACGTAATATGACCATTTAAATACCGACAATGTGATGTGATAAATTGCTTGTGTCTCCTTATATTTTTTTCACTATTTTTTTTCACTATTCTCTACTGGTGAGCCTGGCCATTGGATTTTAGCTTTCCTAGTCATTTTTTGGCTTAACTTGTTTTCATAAAATAATTTCTTTCCGTCGACCACAAAAATAATAATATTTTTTTTCGCAGCTTTTTGAAGTAATTTTTTTCTTCAAATTTAATCCGTACCAAACTAGGGTTAAAACTTGTCACAAAATAATTGTATAGAGTTAATTATCAATTTAGTCATTGAAATTATTAATATTATAAATTAGTTTTGTAATTGAAAACTTTCAATTATATTAATTCTCATTAAACAATTTTATAGGCAAAATTAACTAATATAAAAAGACTAGTGTCATTGAGAATTTTTAATTTTAAATAATAATTTAGTATATTAATAATTTTATAAGGACTAAACTGATAACATTTTGTAATTTCAAGGTTTTGAATGTGGTTCACTCGCATTTTCAGTATCTTGCATCATTTTTATTTATTTTTTAATAGGAAAAGAGGGATTCTAAACTCGGGTGTCATGATAAGCTACAAACGCTAAGCTCTAAGGCCCTGTTTGGATAACAAACTTATTTACTGCTTATGGCATAAGCTGTATAAGCTACTTTTATAATCGAAGAAAAATTATAGTGAAACTTAATTTATATAAGTCATAAGCTGTTTTGATAAGCTATCATGGGTAGCTTATGAAAAATAAGCCCAAAATAGCTTATGAATTAATTATAAGCTGTGTTCATAAGCTCTGCATAAGTCAATCCAAACAGACCCTAACTCACACCCATCAACCAGAAAGAGGGTAACTGAATTTAATAATGGTATTTATGATAATAAAGATGTATAAAAAATAAAGGTTTAAATATACGTTTTGTCCCTGCAAATATATCTATTTTTGAGTTTTGTCCCTATAATTTTTTTTTTGTATTTCATCCCTGCAATAAGAGGTCATTTCTTTTTTTTGTCCCTACCGTTAACTTTCGTTAAAAAAAGCTGACGTGACAGACGAACTGCCACGTGTCGTCCAGTCACGCATGACAGCTGGACACACTTATCCAGTGTGGCGACGACACGTGGCAATCCGTTTGCCACGTCAGCTTTTTTTTAATGAAAGTTAACGGCAGGGACAAAAAAAATGACCTCTTCTTGCAGGGATGACACACAAAATTTTTTTTACAGGGACGAAACTAAAAAATAAATATATTTACGGGGACGAAACGTATATTTAAGTCAAAAATAAATATAATTAAACGATAAAAGATGAAATTCTTGACATGAGTGAAACTAAGTAATTCATCAAAAATATATTAATCTCATAAAAAAAATCAAAAACATATTAAATTTAAAAAAATCCTCTCAGAAGGTAAGAATTGGAATTTAAGGCTCATTCTTATATATATATTTTTTACAAGATTGATTTACATTCCACCATAAGAAGTACGTATAAGAACACAACCATGCATAACATGATTTCTTCACAAAAAAATAGTTTACTAAAATTCGAACTAGCGCTCTCATAAATCCGATAGATGATTGGAACTGTAAATTACCTGCACTTATCCGTTGTCTAAATTGAGAATCCATTTTATGGTAGGAGATTAGCACGACAATTGTTCAAATACTTAACCGTCAAATGAAGTTTCTTATTAATATCACATTTTAACTAAATTTAAATCCGTCATAGGATTAGAGGGAGCAACACCTGTCTTTGTCTTTTTGTAATTGTAATAATAATAATAAGGCTTAATTGCATTTTTGGCCCCTCAGTTTTCACATTTACGCGAATTAGGTCCTCTAATTTTTAATTGCGCGAATTGGGTCCCTCAGTTTCATTAACTGTTGCAATTGGGTCCCCCCAGTGAACTGACGGATCACTGACGGAGGGACCCAATTGCAACAGTTAATGAAACTGGGGGACCTAATTCGCGCAATTAAAAACTGAGGGACCTAATTCGCGCAAATGTAAAAACTGAGGGGCCAAAAATGCAATTAAGCCTAATATAATAATAATAAACTAAGAGTTATTTAGTCCCGTTTTCGAAACCTAAGCAATAGGGTTTAAAGTACAAGTAGAACTGAGCGTAGAATACATAACTTTTTCAATGCAAAACTAAAAAAGAGACTTGTCATGGATTGGAGCTTCAATAGGTGATTTACCGATCCATAATAGTTCCATTCATGATTGTATTGCTATCCTAAAGTCTCTTGTTAATAAGTATTAACAACAAATTATTGCACAACAAATTATTTAGTAAATTTAAAATATATGTAATGATTAAAAATCATGGCGTTCCATATATAGACCACCCATAGACAGTGTTGGTCTACCATAGAAGAAAACAAAAAACGTTATGCATGCATGTGTGCTTTATACATATATGCCAAATCAGTTCAAAATCAGTTTTTTCAAGTGTTATATTTAAAACACACATTTTAAAATATGTATTTTATTTTTTTACAGCGAAATATATATTTTAAATAATGCTACAATTAAGTCTACTTAAAAATAAATTAAGGAGCTTAACTTTTTATGTAAACTAATGGGTTCAAACCTTTAAGTATACTTTTTTTTTTTACAACAAAACAAAAGGTATTCATTCATTCAATTTGGCAAAATACATCGAATACATTACAAATTCAACGTCGCTAAAATCTAAAAGGGATGAAACTGCGAACAAGCTCACAACATCCAAGTTAATAGCATAACACAGCAAAGTGCAATCAAAAGTGACACTGCTTACAAATCTGACATATTCAGGATGACCGAAATACCTACGCCTCCGGATCTGTAGCGTTGACGACTCAGTCAAAAGAGAATCTGTAGCGAAACGAAGTAGATCCGCCAATCTGAATCGAATGAACACCGCACCAAGACGGGAAAACAAAAACCGCACCAAAACGAGAACAACAAACACCACACAAAGATGGAAAACACTGTCGCACGCCGAAGACGAGGACTCAAAAAAACACTCAAAACAATTAGATCTGTGTGGATATATGTTAAAAACTTAAGATTTAAGGATTTAATAAAATATTAATTAACATTTTTTATGTTTCTTTTAAAAATAAGTAAATGGAATTATATTTTTAAAAATCAATTTAAACTCTGGCCTTTTTAAACTTCAATAATTATATTTGAATATTCACTCATTTTCAATACCCCATCTAGCATTTTTTATTTATTTATATTTCCTCCATTGTTCTCGTACTCCTCCTTCTTTTTATTCATATATATATATATATGATTAATGTTACACACACCCATGACACACCAACCACACACCTCATTCTCTCATTTTACTCATTGGGATGAGGTGTGGTGTGGGTGTGTACGGGTGTTAGAGTATCACTGTTCTCTCTCTCTATATATATATATATCTATCTTATAGTAGCATGTGAGTGTACAAAAAACATTTTTGTTCAAAACAATCCTATCACTCTCAATGTATTCGTATCCTTATCTTTAAGCTTCACATCACAACCAATAAATTGTATGTTTTAAAAATTTCCTCAAGAATTGAAGGTAAAAAAAAACCCAAAATAAGCCTATAGAAGCCGCAGCAGCTATCTGTTCTTTCAACAATAAATTATCACTACACTTCCCGCGTACAAAAAAAAACTGCATTTCTGCAGAGAAGAAAAGAAGAGAATAGTAGTATCAGTACTCCCACCCCACGCGTGCGTGCACTTGCGTGTGGGAGAAGTATCTCTCCGTCACCCGCAACCCTCGCCTGTATTTAAAGCCCCCTCCCTCAATGCCCATTGCAGAACCACCACACACACCCAAACAACAACAACAACAACAACACTGTCAATTCTCAACACAAGTAAAAGTATAAGCAATCCACATTCCACAGAGAGCTAGAGTTCTTAATTTATTAATTTATTATCCACATTCCTAAACCGCATGCATATATCCATGAGTACTACTACTCGATATTCATTCTCGCTTTTCCTCCTTCCCATGATTTTCCTAGCCACCGCGAACGTGCCATCTCCGGCGGAAGCCGCCGGCGGGGGGCAGTGGCAGCTCCTGCAGAAAAACATCGGCATTGTGGGCATGCACATGCAGCTACTCCACAACGACCGCGTCGTAATCTTCGACCGCACCGACTTCGGCCTTTCCAATCTCTCCCTCCCCAACGGCAGGTGCCGCAACAACCCCCAAGAGATGGTCGTCAAAACAGACTGCACCGCCCACTCCCTCGAATACGACGTCGCATCCAACACGTTCCGACCACTCTTCGTCCAGACCAACGTCTGGTGTTCCTCCGGCTCCGTCTCCCCCGGCGGCACTCTCGTTCAGACCGGCGGCTTCAACGATGGCGACCGTACCGTTAGGACCTTCAACCCCTGTCCCAACTGCGACTGGCGAGAACTCCAAAACGGACTCGCGGCACGTAGATGGTACGCGACCAATCACGTGCTGCCAGATGGCAGACAGATCGTAATCGGAGGGAGGAGGCAATTCAACTACGAGTTTTACCCAAAGACAAAAGGAGCAACTGCGAAAAACACATACAGTTTACCCTTTCTGGTACAGACAAACGACGCTGGCGTTGAGAACAATCTTTACCCCTTTGTTTTCCTCAATGTTGATGGCAACCTCTTCATCTTCGCCAACAACCGCGCCGTTTTGTTCGACTACAACAACAACAATGTCGTCAAGACATACCCTTCGATTCCCGGTGGAGATCCCAGGTGTTATCCCAGTACTGGTTCCGCCGTGTTGCTTCCATTGAGGAATTCGAATTCGAATTCTTCACGAGTGGAAGCTGAGGTCTTGATTTGCGGTGGAGCCCCGAGTGGGTCTTTTAACGAGGCACTCAAGGGTCGGTTTATCGGGGCATTGAATACCTGCGCTCGCATTAAAATAACCGACCCCAACCCGAAATGGGTCGTGGAAACCATGCCGGGTGGGAGAGTCATGAGCGACATGGTCTTACTCCCTAACGGCGACGTTTTGATTATTAACGGAGCAGCTGTGGGGACCGCGGGCTGGGAATTGGGCCGGGACCCGGTTTTGAATCCGTTTCTTTATAAGCCCAATAACCCGGTTGGGTCCCGGTTCGAGTTGCAGAACCCGTCGAGTATCCCACGGATGTATCACTCCACCGCCGTTTTGCTTCGCGACGGTCGGGTTCTTGTTGCAGGGAGCAATCCTCACATTTATTACAATTTCACCAACGTGTTGTTCCCGACGGAGTTCCGTTTGGAGGCGTTTTCTCCGTCTTATCTTGAGCCTGGATTCGATGCGGTGCGTCCCAGGATTGTGTCCCCTGCTCCCCAATCCCAGACCAAACTCAAGTACGGTCAGAGGTTGAAGCTTCGGTTTCGGGTAACGGCGGCGAGGAATTCGGTGTCGGTGACAATGGTGGCGCCGCCTTTTAACACGCACTCGTTCTCCATGAACCAGAGGTTGTTGGTGCTGGAACAAAACGGTTTGGGTAATGTTGGGGAATCAACGTATGAGGTTGAAGTGACCACACCCGGTTCACCTATTCTTGCACCGCCTGGTTACTATTTACTGTTTGTGGTCCACCAAGAAATTCCAAGCCAGGGCATTTGGGTCCAAATACTTTGATTGAATAATTGATTGATTGATTTCTTTCATTCATTCATCGCTCACTGCTTCAAAGAACGACGACACAGAGAGAGTAGTTCATAGTACTACTGGTTTTTCTTCATTTAAATTAATTGCTAGTGTTCTGAGTGTCAGTCAACATGTTCATAGATGAGCAGCATTGAATTCACTTGGGGAAAATAAAGAGATAAGATGGGGGCTGTAGTAATTTTACTGGGGGAGAGGACTGGAGGGGTTGGTCATTCCTCATTATTGTTCTTTAAAGATAATAAAGTACTCTCTCCCCGTTCATTTTTACACGTTGTTTTTGGTTATTTTATCATAATTAAATAATTAATTAATTGATAAATTTTTTTTCTATTATATATTTATTTAATTAATCTTTAAGAGTAGATAAATTAATTAATGTATTCTATTATTTTAATTTTTTTTAATTTTTTATTTAATTATCCAATTAGTTTTATATACATTTACATGTGTGTATTAGTAATCAATTTATGTTATTGGAAAGTAAAATAATTTTGAGAGTAGATGTATCACATTTAATTAATCTTTGAACTTCTCAATTACTACATTAATTAATTTATAAAAAATATATAAATAATTAATAGGATTAAGGGTATAATTGTCAAAATACAAACTTAAACTATCAAAATGACAAATAAAAAAAATAATTTTTTTAAAAAAGCTGACAGATAAAAAAGAACAAAAGAAATAATACTACAGTTTTTTAAAACAAAAATATTTTATTCTTTACTTTTGCCCTCTGTTCTTTTATTCTTTACTTATTGTCACGGTTTAGTGTATTGGTCTCTTCGTAACCAAGTCATGGAATTCGTGATAGGCTCTATTCAATTCAATGGTTGACTAGTGTCCCTTTGTTGGGGGGTGTGTTTAAGATTTTGAGTATTCTCCATCTAAAAAATATGTTCAAAAAAATTATATTACTAATTCTTTGAAAAAATAAAAGTCTTATCAATTTAAAAAAAATGTCTCATTGTAAATAAAAAAAAACACTAAAAAAATGTTTTGCAAAATCTTTTCTATTTTAAGATTTAACAAACGGGTCTGGCTTAAATAGTTTATATTTCTATTGATTCAGTAATTTAGGTTTGTTTTCTACATTAAAATTATTGACCTCCATTGCACTTACTGGACCTTTAGAATATTATAGTTTTAAAAAGTAAATTGTATATCGATCAACGGGATTGGGTCTAGCAAAATGGACTAATTAGTCCCCCAACGCGAGTTATACAAAAAAAAAATTCTGTATAGGCAGAGAAAATTCATATATAAGTCGTGTCTGGGTAAAAGACATTCTTTTGGCAATAATCTTCTTCGCATTTTTAAGTTCCATTCATGATTTGTACATGACAAGTGTCTATATCTTGTGTTGACATGTAACGCGTGATCGATTAACCTTACGTGACTTAAGTAACGCCAATCAAAATTAATAATTCATGCTAAAGAAGGTCTAGGTAATAATATTAATTCCAGCTGATGCAGCTAAATTATTGTGCATTGTTGTACATCTTGCAGGGGAGAGACAAATGCAAATACGGATTGAACTTTGTGATTAAGGAATATGTCCCAGAAATGTGTAGGATCGGATTTGATATGTTGAGGTTTTTGTGTGTGTGTGTGTGTATAATACGTACGATACACAGTTGTGGATGAATCTTGACGTGTAGTGTTAAGAATTTGATGCGTCTCCCATTCACACACAATATTCATGTTAAGTTGAACAATTCTAGAACATCTCATTAGTACTTCCGCGTGCTTGTGGCGGAAAATTAGCAAATTTTTGAAGCTTAATTTCTTCCTCCAAAATTCATTCATATTGCCCAATGAAGAAAGTCATGAAGAGATATTTAAGCTCCATGCACAAAATAACATTAATATATTATCAACCGAGTGAATAGTCAAAATGGCGACCGAAATTATAGGGCACTCTCAAATTAGTCCCTGAAATTAGCAAAAACTCAAAATAGTCCTTCATTTTGTAAACTGTTACTCAATTTAGTCCCTCCGTTAACCTCAGTTACTTGACGCCGTTAGTGAGTCTGACGTGTCACGTTAAGTGACCTGTTGGCTCCCACGTGGCGCACGTGTGGCTTGCACGTTTCCCTAGTGAATGTCAAAATGACCTCCAAAATTGTAGGAAACTCTCAAACTAGCCCCTGAAATTAACGAAAACTCAAAATAGTCCCTTATATTTTGTCTAATTGCACTTATCCTGCGACACTTGTCCTCTGCATGGTGTTAATAAATGTTGGTATCATGATAATACCAAATGAGCTCCAACGTTACGGCATGGCGGTCGGAGCTCTGACGTCAAGTCTGTTGGCTGCTGGCTCCTTTGCGGCGCATTTCTTCTTGAAGAGAAAGAACAAGGGTTCTGTTTCTAATTCTATTCTATTTTAGCAGGGTTTTAGCCCTTTTGCAAAAAAAAAATTGAAAAAAATGACAAAAACGACGTTATTTTGATTTTTTTTTTAAAAAAATTGGTCCAGCACAGAACCGCGAAGAACCGATAGTTTTTGACCGGTTCCGCAGTTTTTCGTCCGGTTCCCTGCCAACGCGATTCCCAGGTTATTCCAAACCGGACTAAGGTCCGGTTCCCGATTCAACCGATTGGTCTGGTTTTAACTACCATGGTTTTTACCAATTTTTGCTCATCCAAAAGTGATTGTAACGTTGGAGCTCATTTGGTATTATCATGATACCAACATTTATTAACATCATGCAGAGGACAAATGTAGCAGGATAAGTGCAAATTGTAACACCCACATTCTTAGATTAGTAGGTAATTCTATGACACTGTGTGAGTAGATCAAATTACATATTATAAGATGATATTAGAAAATGAAATGCCATGATTATAGTCGCTCATAGTAAAGCAACTAGGATTTCGAGTTGAAATTGGAAATTTCAACAGAAAATTATTCTCGTTATAGATGGAGAAATAAGATTATATTGATCTGAAGGCTCAGACAATACCACCATGAGGAATTAAAGAGACAAATAGTATTTTTATATTATTTAAGGACTTTAGAATTTTAGTTTGGAGTTTTCTGAGATTAGGATAAAGATGTTACAGTTTTGGTCCCTGTAGAATGGACTACGTGACACGTAATGAACCGATAATTACCAGAGGGCTAAGAAATGATCCAAATGGAAAGTTAGGGATATCATTAGTGTTTTTGGATTATTTATGATTTTTAGATGGGTAGAAATTGGAAGAAAAATTAAAACACCTTTATGCCTTAATTTATTCCAAGATAATACCACTTGCCTCTAAGCTAATCTTGGCCCTCCATTTCTTTTGGGTCCAGCCGAATTATACAAGGGGAAGGGGAGAGAGAAATTCATCTTCCTCATTTGCATCTTGCTCCCAAAGAAAAACCCATTTTCTCTCTAAGTTCCAAGCTTTTCCATAAGCTATATCCTTGGTGTTTTGAGAGCTTTTGCACTTCAAGCTTCACAAAAGAAGGTTGGTTGATGAGTCTAAACCATAAAACCTTCTCATTTTTCCATTATCTCCATTCTTTGATTTTTTTTAGATAATGTGTTCTTCCATTTTTAAAGCCAAGCTTTGTTCTTTTGGCATAGGTTTACACCTTGTGAACCAAGAGGCTTGAAAACCACTCCTTGATCTAATTTTTTAGGGCTTGAGTAAGTTATCATCCCCTCATATTTTTCTTCTTCTTAGGGTTTTGGTTTTTCTACAAAGAAAATATATTTATGCTTGTATGTTGTATGATATTGTAAAAGGGGTTTTGATAATAGTGGAACAACCAAGCTTTGGAGAAGTGATTTTAGGACTCAAGTGATCTTCAAGAGGTAAGTGGGATGTTCTTCTAAAAGACATAATTTTTATGTAGTAGTATGTTGTATGTTTTGGATGGCTTGATGATAACTCAACAACCTTGAGTTTCATCTTTGATTTGAGTGGTTAAAACCATCCTTGATGGGTTTTAGATCACTAAACTAAGATTGGTAGCTCTAGGGTTTTTGTATGAGGATTGGTAAATTTTAATGTCATGGATGTTTTCTAAATACTTGGGTTAAATGAGAAGTTAAGAAATTTACCTAATAAGAAAAAAATGTGTGTGTATGCTTGGATTTGTCAAAAATGCAAGTTTTAGCATGAGTTAGCTCTATGGTTTTTGTATGGTAAAAATCTTGTGTTTTTTATTGTATGATTGTTCTCTTGATTGTGTATGATAAAAATGGCATGTATTGAAGGAATTATGTGTATTTAATTATTTGTGCTTCACTTGATCCATTTGGGATAAATGTAATATTTAAAGTAGTTTATGCTTTATTTAATATGTGCATATGATATTTGTTGTGATTGGGTAAGCCTAAATCAAGAGGAAGAAGAAGAAAAAAAAAATATAAAACAAGTGACCCAAGCATCATGGAAGAGGAAGTAGAGGACTCTATAGCAAAAGTGATTTTTTTACAATGACTAATTGGATTTACATTTAAGCCATAGTTATAATTTGGTCTTTTATTTATAAATTCTTTTGAATAAGTCTCCAATGGACTTTAATGGGAATTTTCTTAAAATAAAAGGGTTTAGAAGTTACAATTATATCAAGTTAACACCTAAGTTTTAAATCAATAAGAATAGAAAAATTAGTTGCTAAAAAGGAAATAGAATGGGTATAATTAATCCTTTTTGAAAATCCAATTCTTAACAATCAAGTTTCATGGATGGGTAATTAAATTTTGAGGTTAAAAATATTGGTATTAGAGTATTTAATAAAATCCAAGGAGAAAAGTGAAAATTTCGAGTTATTAAAGAGTTTGAGGTTTAAATGTAATTTTGAAAGAGTTTGGGGTCAAAATGTAATTTTTAGAAGTTGTGGGGTAAAAAGTCAAAATCTAGACTTTTGGGGTCAAAATCATAATTTTGAAAGTCTAGGGACTGGACGCAGGAACTGGACGCAGACTGGACGCAGGAACTGGACATTTTGGGGTCAAAATATAATTATAAAAAGTTATGTGGTTTTAACAAATAATAAGAAGTAAGGGGTGTAACATCCGTTTTTCTGAGTAACTGTTCTAAATTTTTGTCTTATATGAATTTTTGGAAAATAAATATTTTGAGACTTAGTTTTGGTTTACAAATAGGATTTAAATACGTATGTTTAAAATTACTTCTGAAAACAGTCAATATTCAGCTTCTGTCAGGTCTACCTACACGATCTGTTTCCTTGTCTATTCGTCTCTATTCTGTTTTATTTGAATTCTTGTGACAAAAATGTTTTGTGGTTTATTTCTAGCTTAAAATTAGGGGAAAAATACATGTATTTTGAAATACTTCTGAAACGATAGCTTTTCAATCAATATCGGGTCTTTTTACGGAAAACGGTTTACGTCTAACTGACGGAAAGAGATTTAAATAGCTTGTGTGTGTTAAAAAAACTCAATAAATAAACTTCCTTCACAAAAGTTGGTTCTTTTATTATTTTAGATTTTCTGGAATTTTTCTGGAATTTTTGGAAAACTTTCAAAAAATACAAAAAACTACGCTACCCGGTGACGTTTAAACGCAAAAACCTTGCTTCACAGGTATAATTTTCGTGTAAAAGGTCCATAAGTATTTTATATTTTATTTTTAATTATTTATTTCATGATTTTTAAAATTATTTCTGTGTAAGTTTTCAAAATCCTATTTTTCTCCTTTTTCGGGTTTATACCTGCGAAACAATGAAAACCGAAGAGTTTGTACTATCTATAAATTTCAAAATTAAGTGCCACGAAATTATTTAAGCTTGTCTTGGCATTTTCTAGCATTCTCATTGGTTCTCATCAATTTTAGTTAATTATTTCAATTTTTGATTTATGAAATGACAAAAATACCCTTGATTTTCACTCTTTTTCATCCAAACCCTAGGGGCAAAAATGGAAATTCACATTCCCTCTTCTTCCAGTCAGTTTGCACGACTTTTTCATGGCTCTTGGAGGCTCTAGGAGCTTCTCAATTGTTCTAGGGTTTTTAGATATTTTTAGATATTAATTTTTAGATATTTTGTTTTAGATATTTTAAAAAACTAAACCATGGTTTTGGATGAAAACCATGGGCTTCAAAACCACCCCATTGAGCTCGAAATTTTGCTTATAAATAGAGGGGGTTGCTCTTCATTTTCCTCACCATCAACTTGAAGAGAAATCTCACTCCAAAATTCTTTTTCTTCCCTTTGTTTTCTTTGAGTTTTCTTTGTGTTACTAATCAAGTTTTTGTGTTTTTGTTCTTGGTGTTCTTAGTGTTCTTCATTGTTCTTGGCCAAGGTATGGGGAAATTCTTCTTAAAGATGGTTTTGATCTTTGTTTTGATGAAAATTTGTGTGTTGGGTGTTTATTGTTTTAAATAAATTGTTATATATTTGTTAAATTGTTTTAAATGGTTACTATGTCCAATTTTTATTTAAAAATGTGATTTTTCAAATAGTAAAGTTATAATGCCCAATTTATTTATAAAGTTTAATAATTGTACCGTTACGCTGGCGAAATTTTATCGATAAAGGCTTGATCACCCAGTGGGCTATGCCTCCGTGATCAACAAATTTAAGAAATTGTAAAATTGAACCTCTGTAGTTCTTTTGACGGATATGGATGGGGTGCTTTGGTCAGGCGTAAGAATACATCTTCGGTGTACTCATACGGTCGGGCTCAGGGGCCGTATCTCTATTACGCCATTGAGACGAGAGCAAGTGACTAAATACGCTAAAAATTCCTAAACTGGTGTTTTTCTTCCATTTCCATGTTCTTTTCAAAAATATATAAAACTTGTGATTTTTACTGTTTATATACAGACTGATGATGGGTTAAGGTAGTTCATTTGTATGGATCTGTCTAGGAAAGACAAAGGTCATTGAAGGAGCCCAAAAGCTCACCAAGATCTTTCCTGGGAACCATACCGATGCGCTATTTTTCCTATCTTAGTAAGTTTGTATATACGTGGCGAAGATTACTTGACTAGCTTCCAAAGGGCTTTTCCCAAAGAGAATGAACCTAAGTAATAATTTTTGTTAATATTATTACAGTTATGATCCGTTACCGCGTTTGACCCTGTCACAGTGTAATTATTCTTAAAATAAATTAATAAAGCCGAAAAGAGTAAAGTGACAAGAGTATTTTGGAGTATGATGTTTTACCTGAGATTCTATGTTTTATCTGAGTTAAGGGATTTTGTATTTCTTTGAGAAATGTGATTTTATTCTTATCTGATTTTAGTGTTATCTGAGCTATGTGATTCGATATTCCTATCTGAACAGTGTGATTCTGTGTTTGATTGAGATATGTGACACTGAGTTCGTACCTGAGAAACGTGATTCTGTGTTTACTTATGATTCCGTGTTTATTTGGGAGTTAAGTTGTAAATTGGTGTATGTGGTTAACGAGTGACTTACTCGTGGGTGTGTCCCGAATTTAAGTGAAAAATCTCTCGGAGTAGCGGGCTGAATGCTCGTGGCTGTGTGCCGAAATTCCTATGGTAAAATCTCCATGAGTAACGAGTGACTTACTCGTGGGTGTGTCCCGAATTTAAGTGAAAGTCTCCAGGAGCAGCGGGTAGATATACTCGTGGGTGTGTCCCGAAGGTCATTAAGTAAAATTCCCAAGTGTAGCGGGCAAAGTGCTTGTGGGTGTGTCCCAAAAGTTTAGAGAGTCTATGTGAATTAATATACTATTGATTTTTTTGTGTTGTTTTCCTATTACAGTACGGGCAAGGACTTGTCATTTATATTTATTTTGAGGATGAGTATAACAGTATTATTGCGTGATATTTGTCGTATGAATTTTATTTACTGTGTGCATTATATCTATTGTATGTTTTAAATGATGAAGATTTTCACCCATGCCTACTTTCCATGTTTTGTCCATATGTGGTTGAGTAGATGTTTTTCCCAAGGAGTGGGCTAAGCCTTAGGAGAAGATCTGATGGAGGTTGCTACGCGAATTCCAAGAAGAACAAGTGTTTCCTGTATTGCTTTGGGTAGAGGTCTAGAGATTTGACCGGCTCAGATGTTCACTGTTCAAAGTATTTTGAGTATCTTGGATTTGCCTTGTAAACTCTGAATATTTTTATATGAGATGAGATTCTCTTTACAAGTGTATTATCTTACGTTTCCGCATTTAAAACTTTAAGAAAAGATTAGGGAAGCATATTCCCCATCCTTCTCATCTTCTTCAAACAAAGTGAAAAATTTTACCCGCATTTGGAAGGAGGATTTCCAACTTCCACTAATATATTTTCTAAGTATTCGAAAATTCTTGGTAACTATGGTGTAATATCCTTTTTGGAGAAAGGGTGTTACAAGGGGCATTTTTATAAATGCGAAGAGTCCCACACGTAGTTGGAAAAGAGTCCAAACGTGGCGTTGTTAACTTAAAATTTTACACGTTGTTGAGAGAGGGTCAACACGTGGCGAGTTGAAGATTCGAGGAATAATGCTACACGGTGTTGGGAGAGAGCTAACACGTGGCGATGAAAATCCTAAATGAAGGATTGCATTATTCTCCTTGTATGTGTGTATGAATTGTATTGTCATATGCATTTGAGATATTGGCTTTTGCCAGGCTAGCTTTATGCTATGATGAGAGTATACAATCCTAAAGTGATGGATTGAGAATAAGCATAGTCTGACTATAAGTCTTTGAGGGCGTTCAGGTCACGAAATTCTCAATGGCCTTGAGGGGAATCTCCTTGTGTCGAGAAGAGTAGTATACCCGGCTTGAATGATCCTGACCGGCTTGTCTTATTTATGATGTGGTGCACGAGTTAGCACAATGGGCCATACCGAATAGATGACAACGAGGGCTAAGAGATGGTCAGGTTGCATTTATGTTAGGTACAAGTTCCGCCATATCGCTCTACTTAGTTGAGGAAGAGAAGTCTCCATTGAGCAGTGCACCGGTGTGATAAGAGATGATTGAAGTGTCATGCATATATATATCTTGATTGAGATAGATGATTTTGTGATGATGTGTGTTGGTTGTTTGTGAACTTAAAGTAAAGTTTTCAAATAATATTTGCTTATTTTTGAAGTATAATAAGTAGTATTTTTCCTTTTACTATGTATGTTTTGTGATTGTGACTTTGGGAGAAACTCACCCTTGCCTATATGTTTTGTGTCCTTCGGGACATGATTCATATAGATTGATTACTAGCTGAGTGGACTAGACAGGACTCGAAGAACGAGACGTGCATTGAAGACGTGTCAACAAAGTGGAAGGACGTACGAGTCCTAGTTTTGTTGGAGTTTTTCTTATTTGAACTTTTTGTAGAAGTTCTTAGTGCTTGACCAGCATAGAGAGTCTGTACTGATTTGGGAAAGGGATTTCTTGTGTATGGTACGTTCCATTATAATTGAATAAGTTTTAGTTCCTATGTTGTTTTCTGGTTGGTGTTTATTCTCACAAAGTATTTCTTTTAAAAAAAAATTGACAGAGAAAAATCCATTTGTGAAAGTTAAATAGATTTTGACAGCGTTTTTTTTAATGAAGAATTAGAAGAAAGATTTTAATTTCCGCATTAGAGGTTCAGTTACGAAGTGTAATGCCTCCTGAGAAAGGGGGTGTTACACAAATAGATAAAATATGAGGGACTATTTTGAGTTTCGTTAATTTCAAAGGCTAATTTGAGAGTTTCCTACAATTTTGGGGGTCATTTTGACATTCAGTACTCTCAAAATAGTCCCTTGTGACACGCATGTGCCACATGGGAGCCAACATGTCACTTAACGTGACACGTCAGACTCACTAACGGTGTCAAGTAAATGAGATTAACGGAGGGACTAAATTGAGTAACAATTTACAAAATGAGGGACTATTTTGAGTTTTTGCTAATTTTAGGGACTAATTTGAGAGCGCCCTACAATTCCGGGGGTTATCTTAACTATTCACTCATTATGAACCACCAGAAAATAAAAATAAAATGAGAAAATAAGCAAGATAATTGGATGCACACTGCATGAGGACTGTCTGAAATCGCAGGATAATACGATACACACGTAACAGCTGAAAAAAAGGTTGGAAAGATTGATTTCGGATCAGGGTCATCGGCTTCAACAAATAGTGGGCGTATGGGGTTGTGGCCTTTTTATGACATAGCTATCACGGGTCATATTGGTTCTATAAAGTTGATTCACGGGCCTTGGTTTCACTAAAGAGCATGGAGACTAGTGGGCTATGGCCTATGGGGTTTCCACCACTCTTCATTAATAGCAGCAATTAAAATATTAACCGAAGTGTTGACCACAAAAAAAAGATAAGCGAAAAAAAATAGAACTAATAACACGTCACAAAACGAGAAAATGTAAAGAGAATATATATATATAAGAGAAAAGGAAGAGTAAACTATCACTTTAGTCTCTGAAATTGTAGGAAATTGTCAGTTTAGTCCCTGATATTAGGAAATAGGTAATTTGATCCCTGAAATTGATGACCGTTCATCAAAATAGTCTCTCTGTTAGTATCAAGCAGTTAACAGTGTTAATGTGACATGTTAAGTGTCATGTTGGCACACACACATGTAATCTAGTCACGCACACGTGTAATCAGAGACTAAATTGACATAATTTTAAAAAAGTCAGGGATCAAATTGACGAATTTTTCAAACGATCAAGGACCAAATTGACAATATAAATCTGAAACTTTTTCTCTCTTGTAAATATTATATTTCCCACTAAAATTGTTAAATCACATTTTGCTCCATGTGTTTTTTCTGTCATTTCATTTGCCTTTGTTAAGTGAACAACAAAACAGGCGACTACTGTAGAGTTGACCTCTATTAAATAGTGACGTAACTCACTTAAATCCACCTCACCTTATACACCTCAGTTGATACGTCATCAATTTTAGTTCTCGTTATTTTGTTTTAGTCATTGTAATATTTAGATTATGTTGAATTATTCCTGGTAATATTTAGATCACATTAAATTAGTCTCTATAAAATAAATTTGATAACATATTTTAGGGACTAAAAGCAAAATTGTCCACATATTGCAAAGATTAATTTAGTATGAATCAAATATTACAGGGACTAAAAAATAACAATGACTAAAAACAAAACTTGCTATGTTGCAGGGATCATACACAAAAAACATTTTTTTTCCAATGACAAACTAAAAAGTAACATATTTGCGAGTCAGAAATATATATTAGTGGGCCATGTCACCATTTAATAGAGGTAACTCAGCAGTAGTCTACCGTTTTGTTGTTCACTGAACAAAGACAGATGAAATGACAGAAAAAATAGTTGGGGCAAAATGTGATTTAACAATTTTAGTGAAAAAATATAATATTTACGAGAGGGGGAAAATTTTAGATTTATATTGTCAATTTGGACCCTGATCGTTTGAAAATCTTGTCAATTTGGTCCTTGGCTTTTTAAAAATCTCATCAATTTGGTCCTTGATTACACGTGTGTGTGACTAGATTCCACGTGTAGTATTAACACCGTTAATTGACTGACACTAACAAAGGAGCTAACTTGGCGAAAGGTCATCAATTTCAGGGACCAAATTGTCTATTTCTTAATATTAAGGACTAAAGAGACAGTGTACTATAATTTCAGGGACTAAAGTGATGGTTTACTCAAAAAGGAATAATAACAAGAGGATATCTTGTCCTGTATGAAATGAATTGAGAGGCACTTGTCCAGTTAGGCCATCTCCAGCGTCGGTACTTAAAGTACCTTTTCCTGTTAGGTACTCTTACTTTTGCGATGGAGCACAGCAGCGAACGGTGCTTAATGAGAATGAGTACTTGTGCAAGCACCGAGTGCTTGTGCTTGCACTGTGCTTGTACTGTTTTGTGGGCTCAATTGCATTTTATAAATAAAAATGAGTGATGTGTGGTTATTAATGAGGTCCATTTAAGAATTTTTTTAGAGGTACTGGGTTGGAGGGGTTGAGTATCTATTAGGTACTTCGATTAAAAAAATAAAAATAAATAATGTAGAAAAGTGAGACCCATTTAAGTACCCAAAAATAGATTTCTCCTATGGAGTGGAGATGCTCTTAGCACTTAGCCAGTTCGCACTTGGCACGCACGTATGTGGTTCTAGGCATACACACATCACACACACACCAAAGTCGCAAACAGTCGCACGCACCACCGTCTTCTTCTACATTTACATGCACTGAGGTGATGGTCTTAGTAGTGACAACAATCATTCACATTCATTCATCCATGGAAACAAACCAAGCTGTGGGAGCCTCAACCTGCTCCTTTGTCTCTGTACTTTCCCCTCCAACTCCAACTACTCCACCGCCAATTTCATACGCACACTTCCCCTTCCAATCGAGACCTTCGATCGAACCCCCTCACAGCGGGTATTTTTCATTATTTCTTTATTATTGAATTTATTCATTTGATTAATTGATTATTACTGCTTTTGGTGTTTTAATTAACTGTTTCGTTTCGCGTTTAGGATGGGAGATCGGAAATTCTTCGAGGAGGCAGAGCTTTTGCTTCATGTACTCATTGGAGAATCCCGCGTTTTCGTAACCAATCGACGCCCTTGGAATTGGCCCAGGTTCACTGGTGTGGGGGCCCAAATTCTCGGTGCCGATGACAAATACATTTGATTTGCCAGTCAGTACTCTCCCGATTCACACTCCTTCTGGGGAAGTAAGCAGTAACCTATAAGCATTGCATTTCCGCATTCTTCTTGTTTTTATGTGAATTGAAAAATGTAAAATTAAATGACTGATCATATCTTGTGGAATTTTAAATGCATAGGCAGGCATGAACTAATGTTGGGGAACACTTTCGTGGAAAAACAAAATTCCAGACCTCCAAACAAGGAGGTTCCTCCTTAGGTTTGGTTTTAATATATTTAATTGTCTCTGTAACTGTCACACAATTAACTGCAAATATTTGTTACCTTTAGAATCTTTTGTTTTCCGGAATATCATGCATTTTTTTTCTTCTAGACATCGATGTTCCAATTCCATGTTGAATTTTCTTCTTAAGGTGCTTGTTTGTGAAATTCCCTGTTACTGCTACAACTTTGTTGAGCTATAAGTGATTCTTTTTCAAGGGTTCCGGTTTTGTTTGTTTTCCTTATGTCCTAGTCCTTGACTGTCTTGCAATGGTGACTTTTTCTTCTTAAGTTCGGTTCCCAACAATTTTAGACTGGACTAGAAAATGGTTTATAACTTTATATTCTGTCATGATCACATTACTGGTTATAGAAGTGGCTTCCGGCAACAATTCTTATTCTTTATTTCCGCTTAGTGCTTACATGTGCTTTCTATTTGGTCATTTTGCATAGGAATTTAATGATAGGGTGTTGGAAGGCTTTCAAGTCACTCCCCTTTGGCATCAAGGTTTCATTTGTGATGATGGAAGGTGGGAGTTAGATTTTTTTTTTGTTGTAGTATTGCCTTTTCTGATTGATTGTATTTGTTGCTTGACACAAATTTTAATTACAGGTCGAATTATGTGGAAACAGTAAAGACGGCTCGTTGGGCGCCAATATGCATGGCCGGTGGACTGTCAACAGGCATGTGCTACTTGTTATTGGCTATTCAATCTTTTATTTCTATCATGGTCTAGTATCCTCCATTTTTTTTCATGTCTGAACTTAAACATAATAATTCGGTTTGAATAGTTGATAAGAAGTTATCATGGAAGTGCACTACTAATGTAATTTACCAAAGTGATTGACATTTAGTCACTTGCTATCTACAAATATTACACGTAAATAAGATTGTGATGCTGAAAATATCTAATTCCTGCTAGAGCCGAGTGGTGAGTCAGGAAAAGAAGAGAGATTATGGTGATAAACATTTACAAGCTCAATTTTGGACCAAGACTGTAATGCTAAGAATCCTTATTGTAATAATCTGGGTTTTTTTTTAAAAAAAATTTTGGATATGGTTATGGTTTCGCCCTATGTAACTGGTTATTTTGACCAGCCTTAGCTAGGATCATACTTGATAATTAGTTCGTAGTGCATTTGTGCTTTGAAAATTATTCACTGTTGTTTGTAATATTTGTGTCCTCTTTCATTTTCCTTATATTAATATTGAATCTCAGGTTGGATAGAGTGGGATGGCGAGAGGATTGAGTTTGAAAATGCCCCATCTTATTCAGAAAAGAACTAGGGTGGAGCATTCCCAAATCTAACACAAAGCAGAAAATCTAGCAAAGCTACCCAATAGGTCCTTCGAGATAACCCTAAGTCAGCCACTGAAATTGGGTTTCCTTTCCCTTCAAATGGCCAAACAGCAACCAACGGGTGGTAAAATGGGCTGAGCCCATCAAGCCAACCTGCCTAACCCGTTTTGACCTGCCCATAGAACCCGTCAAGAAGATAGGATAGGGGTGGTTTGGCCCGTTGGGATTTTTTAATTTTTCTCTTTTAATTTTTTTTTACCGGTCAACCGCCAATCCATCAAGACATAAAATTCATTTTTTTTTGTTGACTGGCCAGCTCGCCAGCCCGTGGTGGATGCAGGTTGGGATTTCCAACCCGCTCACCGAATCTAATCCACCCCATTTTAGGATTAAGGTGTAACTCATGTTCCAAAATTCTGAGGGGTTCAAACAAAACAATTGATTAAAATACTCTTTATAACGATGTTATCCGATCTAATGATCCACAAATATCATCATAGTTGATTTTTTATATTGTTTGTGTGTGACTAATTTGAGTTGAGACATTCATAATAGGGTGAAAGTAAAAATGTAAAGAGCAATAGTGTAAGGAAAAAACACATGAAAATGTAATGAACATTTTTTAACCAATAGGGTGAAAGCAAGTATTCACCATTGGATAACCAACAAAAAAAGTGAAAGAATTGTTAGGAAATCAACGAGCCAAAAATTCTTCACACAAGCGGAAGCACACCCACACAAGAAGCATAAACAAAAGACAACTCACAAATTTATCGTGGTTCGGTACTCCATACCTACATCCACGAACTCACAACAAAAAATTTATTACTCAACTTGCAATTTTTATAAGGAGAAAATTGCAAACCCTCTCAAAGACACACAACTACCCAAGCCCCAATACACCCAAAGGACTAGAATTGTTGTGGTGAAGAAAACTCAAACTAGCTCTCCATATTTATAAGAACTATCTACTTCTTTCTTCTTTACACTACCCAATGTGGGACTTGGATGAGTACCCACTTTGGCACAACAAGAATAATGACATGTAATGTTTCATATTATCCAATGTGAAAATATCCATACCAAATTTTCCAAATGTAAAATTCAAGCTTTATACTGTAAAAATACAAATACTCGGCACCATGGTATGGGCCAACAGTTTTTTTATCTTAATTCTTAAAAGTTTTTTCCATTGTAATGACAATAATGGTTTGTCCAAATATATAGATTTGGAGATTCTCAAAATTAAATTCAAGATTATCTAGCTCTATCTCTCCATGGTATTACGTATAGACGCGTATCCCATGAGAACAAAAATGTAAAGAACTTGTTAACAAGTTACCTTGTGGTGGTGTCACCATATACGTGAGATTGATTCATTTTCATTTTCCATCCATGTGATGGATTTGAAATTAATTAGATTAGCAAATAAGCAAATACATAGAATCTTATCCTATCTTACATTTTTTTTTATGATTAATATCTTATCTTACATGGTAGTCGAGAAAAAGGTAAGAAATTGACAATAAATAACTGCGTCCAAAGGAAGTTTTCACGCACGCAAAGCCAAACACGGTCAATATTAGTGATAGTCAATGGCAAAACAAGGACGACGGAGAAAAATTTCTCACATGCAAACACAACACCATCGCATCGTCATTGTCATCGTCAAGACACAGACACTCGGCAACACACAGATGTTGCTGCTCCTACTTCCGAGCTCAACTTCATAACTTTCAGTGCTAGGGTTTTCTCACAGCCCTCGCCAGAGACCAGGTACACAAGCTATTGTTTTTGCTACAACAGTTGATCGATTGTTTGCAAATCTATGGGTTTTCTGAAATTTGGTTCATTTTCATGTGTCAGTTAATCGATATTAATTAAGTCAATGGAAGGTGTCAATCAAAGTAGTATGCATCGAACTAGTTCCTGTGCATTTGGTTCTTCTCCAGTAGTACCAACACCACCAAACCTGAAACCTGGCATTCCACCCTCCCACCCAAATATCAATGTCCTAACTTCAACACCACCTTATCATCCCCAATTTTCTGGGTCGTTCCCTTCTCAGCGATTGCGCTCTCTAGGGTCGTCGTCCCATTCAAGGTCTCTGTCTCAACCACCATTTTTCTCGCTTGATTCTTTTCCCCCATTGAGTCCTTCACCTGCTGTGACCTCATTTTATGACTCCATTTCAAAAACTGATATGCCTGTGGAAGAAAGCATTGCTCCTTCCCCTTCTTTGCCCTTCAACAACAGGGGCCATGCCCTTCAGGTTGGTCTTACTCTTTCTCCACGTGAAGGACACCGACGCTCTAGCAGTGATTCACCTCTGGGAATCTCTGGATTTATGCAATCTTCTCCTGCTCCGTTGGGTGGGGGAGAAAGCCCAGGGAAGCCGATTCAGTTGGTGTTGAAGGCGCCAATTAAGGATGGGGGTCGTGTTGTTGATGAGCCTGTGGCTGTGAGTGGGAGGAAAGAGGATGATGTTGATGATTTGTTTGGGGAATACATGAATTTGGACAACATTGATAATGTGAACTTTTCTAGGATGGAAGACAAGGATTTGGATAGCAGAACCGTTGGTTCCAAGACGGTTGAAAGCACCGACAACGAAGTGGAGAGTCGTGTCATTGTGAATGGGAAGACGAGTGGTGCCCAGGGGGTGAGTTCGAGCTGTTCGGATGAAAGGAAGGAAGGAGTTAAGAGGAGTTCAAATGTGGACATTGCACCCGGTGCCCGCCACAAGAGAAGTTTCTCATTGGATAGCTCCATTGGAAACTTTCACATTGAAGATGGATTACCTAAGCTTTCTCATTTGAAAAACCAAGCTGGTCAACTCTCACCTAGCAATTCAATGGACGGTAAAACATTTTATACCACCCTGGAATTTGGAAATGGTGAATTTACCTCAGAGGAGCTAAAAAAAATAATGGAAAATGATAAACTTACTGAAATTGCCTTGTCAGATCCCAAGCGTGCAAAAAGGTAATATTTTTCTTCTCTTTATTCTTCTTTCTGCCCCTTGTGAAGAAAAACAAAAAATAAAGCTCCAATAAACTCATTATACCCGTGTATATTTGTCCAGGATTTTGTCTAATCGTCAATCAGCTGCTCGTTCAAAGGAGAGGAAAATGCGATACATTTTCGAACTGGAGCACAAAATGCAAACTCTTCAGACAGAGACAACAACGCTGTCCACTCAGTTTACCAAATTACAGGTGGGTATCTTTTGTGTCAAGTTTAGAGCCCCTCTCCTTATGAATCAAGTATGTTATTACTCATTCTTTTTTTTTTTTGTGTGCGCTTGTCTCTAGAGGGATCACTCTGGGCTTAGAAGTAAGAACAATGAGTACAAATTAAGGCTTCAAGCCATGGAACAACAGTCTCAATTGAAAGATGGTTTGTATATACATTCTCCTCCTACTTTATGTATTAGCTAGCTCAAACCTGCATTGACTTATTCAATCATGTGAAGTCATTATTTGAAGTAGGCTCTCTTGTGCGAATTTTCCACATTAATATGATTATATGCAGTGTTATGTATTTTTTTTTCCTTTTAAAATTAATGGACTGTATGTGTAATTAGTAACATGATTCACTTAATGGTGAATTTTATACCTAATCACACTTCGTATGGCGTGTTACTTTATCATTATGTATGACCATCTCTGCTCCCTTCAAATTTGCCATCTTGGCCTAAACATTTCATTTCATGTTAACAATGCTTGCAGATTTGAAATCCGACGGCATTTTACACTAAGAGTCTAATACTATGTCTTCTTACAGTCCTTGTTTGCTTGTGATAGCCCCTTAAAAACTGCTTGAATGTAATCTGGTTTTGGTTGCATCTTTCTTGCATAGATGTGATCTCTTAATCTTTTTCAATAAGAAGTGCAGGGTGGCTCTATGTTGTCTAAAAGCTAAAATTCTTTTCAAATTTTACAAAATGTGAGCCATCAAGGGGTGGGGATTATTTTGGGTAGACCCAGGAAAATTCTATTGCCTCAAAACTTTCTCGACTGTGTCTTTCGTTGCTGCCTGCTGGATTCCATTGTTTTCTCTTGTTAATTTTTTTTTTAAAATCAAATATATTATCTAAGTGCTAATCGTTGTTGATTAACCACTATTTTATCAAAATTTGATGTTCTCTCCTCATTTGTGGTTACTTTTGTTTGAACGTCTATCAATATACAAAAGGGTAATGAAGTAGGTTACCCACTACTTTGGCAGTTTGTCTTGATTTTTTTCTTTTCCTTTTTTCTGTTATTATAAGCATGATCAATGTAACTATTATCGTGTAAATATAAACACTTTGACCTTGTCCCTTGTCTCTCTTGAAGACATTAACAGTGTGGTTTAGCAGCTTGAACTTGTAAGTACATATCTCCATTTTTCTCCTCCCTCTTCTCCAATGTACTATACTGCCTTGATTTTGTATGGAACATGCATATCTTTACCAGACTTATCTGTCTAGATATTTGCTGCATGTACATGTACAAGTACATGTAGAACTCGAAGATCAGTAGGAGGAAATGTGTCATTGGCAGTGTTGATTTGCATTTTGATAAAAAACTTAAAGGACTGATGAAAATAATGCACAGAATAATTCATATCATCAGTATTTCTGCTTTTCTACATAACTAGCTGCAGGGCTCTCCACTTTTATATATTCAAATCAATAGGGTCTTTTGATTTGTGAGGGTCTAAGCTAAAAAGCAGTATGGTAGGGATTCCATACTTGCATTTCAACAACAACCATATAATAACTTGTGTCGTTATTTGGGGCAGCTCTTAATGAGACCTTGGATGCTGAAGTCCGACGATTGAGGCATGTTATTGCAGAACTTGGTGGGGAATCTCTCATGAGTTGCGTGGCTCGACATCTTGCTATTAACCAACAAATGTTCCAGTTACAGCATCAGCAGCCGAACCAGCATGGACATTTCCTACTGCAAAATCGCCATACTCAGGAAGAGAGAGGGTCTAGTTCACAGCAGATTCAAGGCAATGAATTGTATCCCCAGACACAGATTCAGTCACAGCAGATTCAACGCAATGAGTTACATCCCCAGCCTTAAATCATATAGCGATATATTTTCTACTGTTCGCACAAAATAGTACAAACACGCAGACAGATGGCGGTTGAGATAAAATACTTTTGGACATGGAGGTGATGGGGGTATGATCAATCGTATATATGCACTGGAATGGCATTGGTTTGCTTGTAGTTTAATAGATCGGTTGGTTATCTATTATCTATATTTGATTTATTATTGTGACTATTTTACTAGCACATCAACTCGAAATATTCTATTCGCGTCAGTGGTGGACCTTAATGTTCATATCATGAACACGACTTTCGTTTTTCTCTATGCAGGCCTCATTTTTGAAAATGGGGAAATGTCTCATGAGATCATGTTGTATTCTTCTCTTGTTAAGTTACATGTTTTTCTTTCGACCAAAAACAAAAAAGTTACATGTTTTTCTTAAGGTGTGATACGTATTTTAAGAACCCGTTTGGTACGAATAGTATTAGACATACAGTACAAGAATCAAGACGTGACGAATTGTATAAGACCTAATAACAATTTTACTACGAAATGTCTGGGACAAAAAACACTCTTCATTTTAATCATATTAATATAGTATATTTATATAAATTTATCGTGTCATACTTAATTTTAGAAAAAAAAAAGGCTTTAAATATGTTTTTAGTCCTTTAAGTTTGAAAAATTGTTACTTTTAGTCCTTTAAATTTAAAACGTGTATTTTTTGTTCCTTATTTTTAAAAATGTGTCACTTTTAGTCTTTGGAGTTATTTTTTAATTTGAAAAATATTTTTTAAATTTATATTTTAACCCTTTTTAAATCCTGATTCTCATTTTATTCCTTTTTTCCTAACTTCTAAAGATTTTTTAAATTTATATTTTGACTCTTTCTGAATTTATAAAATACTTTTTAAGTTTAAAATATGGTCCTAAGGGTTAAAAGTGACACACTTATAAAAATGTGAGATAAAAAATATATGTTTTAAATTTAAGAAATTAAAAACAATAATTTTTTAAATTTAAGAGACTAAAAATATATTTAAATTAAAAAAATTTGATAAATTTTGGGTGGATGTTCACTGTTCTTAGAAGACTGATTTTATTATTAAGAAGATACTAAATACCAGGCTCTGTCTACGGTGCGCAAGTGTTGTAGGCCGCGCACCGTACGCGAGTCCACTGTAGCAGAGTCCACCATACACCTGCGCTATACACACACCGGAGGGACCTGTTTTCAAAGTTTTTAAAAATTAATAAAGAGGTCCCTGGACTGTTATTGAATATCACAAGTTACTCCACAGTGCAAGTGTTTAAAATAAAGTGGGTAATCGAACCCTAGCTTCTAATCCTATCCCAGTTTCAGTGAGCCTCCTCATCCCGTGCTCTCCCATCCCCTCCATGAACTCAAAAGCCTTATCCACCTCATCCCACTTGGAAAAAGACAATGCCAACACGGAACAAACATTCTCATCAACCCAATTTATGAATCACTTTAATTAAACCACCCAACGTGTAAGAACCGTGAATGTATAGATGAGATGCCAATTTCGTCGGATATGCTCTGTCACGCATGGGATTTGAAGGTGGGCCGGGCTCAGTTTGGCTTCATCACGCATGGTCGTTGTTCAAGAATACGTTTTTTTAAATCAACGAACGGAACAACTACATAGCACAAAAATGGTTTTACAGTGTTTAAGTTGTCTGCGTTTTCACTGTTCATCATCTTCGCAACAACCAAATTCTCGATATCACAATCTGCCTCAACCAACATCGCTGTTCAAGAACACGTTTTTTTAAATCAACGAATGGAACAAATACATAGCACAAAAAGGGTTTTACAGTGTTCAATTTGTCTTTTTTTTTGGTCAAAAAGGACTTTCACTTAAATTAGTGTCTCTTGCTCAAATCGGTTGCAGTTATTCATTCCTAGCCATGGATTTTTTTTTCACATACATCTACGGCTATCCAAGGTGCAGTCCCACGGTGCACCTCTTCATATTGGGTCGCTTACGATGCGCGACCTACAACGGTTGCTCACCGTAGACAGAGCCCTAAATATCATTATATTTCTAAAAAACTAATTTTTATTTTCTAATTCTTCAACCACTACCTGAGAGGATCCTATAAAATAATAATTTAGCAGAGTAACATTTACGCTACCAGTAATCGGATCTTTGAGAATTATTATTATTATAAACGATAAACGATATAAAATACCATAAAGAGAGAGGGACAGGTTCCAAGGTGCCACTACCTAGTAACAGGAAAACGAAAGGGAAAATCTCAGGAGAGCGACAGACAGAGCGGAGCCAAAATCCAAATTGCCACACAATAATCATTTTTTTTTGATCGGAAACACACAATAATCATTTGTTTCCGCTTTTTAATTTTCTTTTATCCACAATTTGTCTCCACTTATTTATTTCAATAATAATAATAATAATAATAATAATTGCGAGTCTCGAAAACCCAAAGACAATCCACTCTTTTATTATCTACCCCCATTTATTATATTTTATTTGAGCACTTTGGTAAAATTGAATTAGGGTTTCATCTTGCATTTTGCTTCTTCACCCCACTGTCACTGCGCAAACCATCCAGTTCTCTCCCTCCCTCCCTCCCTCCCTCCCTCCCTTCCTTACCCTCTCCCCTCCCTTCTGATCTTTCCCGCCACTCCCCGCAGTTGATTTCTGAGATTTTGAATACTAGCCGTTAGATCTGCCATTTTCACACAATTATTAGTATTTTCATTTTTGAATTATCTTGACCGTTGCTCTCGCCGGAGTGAACGGGAAATGTCTGCATCCGAAGCGGAGAAGAAGGTGGAGGAAGAGAAGGAGGTTCCAAAAGGGGGAGAGCTCTTGTTCTGCGGTGCCACGTGTTGGGACATCATTGGTCGCCGGAAAGGCCCCGTCGACGGTAACTTGGTCTCTCCCTCGCGCCTCCGTCCTCTCGTCGGCGTTGATATTCGCTACGTTGCCGCCGGTTGTGGTCAGTTTCTCCGCTAAATTTCTCCCCTTTTCCTCTCTAAAAAAAACTCGTATCCTTTTTATTTATATATTCACTTGTTTATAGTACGTAGTGTGTTCTGATCCGTGTTTAAATGTATGTAATCGTTATTTGTGTTCATTGATTTTTTGGTACTACCGTGAATGCAGTGTCTTGTCATTGCGTGGCATTGGACGTTGAAGGGCGTTGCTATACATGGGGTCGTAACGAGGCATGACTATGAAGCTCGAATATCTATTTTAAGTTATTTAAGTTATATATATATATATATATATATAAATATATATATATAAATTTATGCTGTGCCTCTAATTCATGAGATTGTTGTGCAGAAGGGGCAACTGGGTCATGGAGATACCATTCAGCGTGATAGGCCAACTGTGGTGTCTGAGCTTTCCAAGTGAGTTAATGATTTGTTGCCGCGGATACGGTTGTTTCTCTGTCTTCGTACGTCTTTGGCTATAAATGTAATGCTTCCTTGTTCAGTATTCTCTCTTTGTATAAGCAAGAGTATATACTCGCATCTGGATTCTGGGGTTGTTAATGGCTGTGTGGCAAATGCTGTGAGGGACTTATTTGTGAAAGTTATATTTTTCTCTCTCTAATAATACCACATCAGATGTTGATTTTGGTGTTTGTCTTACTGACCCATTTTCAATTTAAAGGTTAATTTTGTATGTTCTTGTATTTTCTTGTCATTTTTTTTTGTTATGCTAAATTTCATTGATGTTTGAGTTGAAGATACAAGGTTGTCAAAGCTGGAGCTGGGAGGAGCCATACAGTAGTCGTTACAGAGGATGGAAACTCCCTAGCCTTTGGATGGAACAAACATGGACAGCTAGGTTCGGGTTCTGTGAGAAATGGTATGCTTGTTTTATAGAGTATTCTGTAAAATTATGCTATTTCTGCTGACGAATTTTCAATGGCAGCTATTGTTTGCTTGGATGTTAATGTGATCCATGCTTATCTTAGGCTTGGTTTGGATATTTTATGGTTAGTGGAATGAATGGCATATAATGCAATGGAATAAAGTTTCTATACCGTTGCATGGATATCTAGTTATATTTTGTTTATGAGCATTACAGATTACATTATCTCATATCATATGGAGTAACCATTTGATTCACTTCCTTGCTGTGTGTTGTGCAGAAATTGAGTCCTCTCCTGTTCGCTGTCTTGTATCTGAAGTTAAATATATTACTTGTGGTGGCGACTTCACTGTGTGGTTGTCTTCCGTTGAAGGAGCTTCTATACTGTATGGTTTCTGGATGAAAATTGCATTCAGTTTTCTTGATTTTCTGTCTGTGTACATGGATCTTTGTTCTTGCTTGGAATGCAGCAGTTGTTAAGTTTCAATTCTTTCTTTCGTTATGATTGCCAGGACTGCTGGGCTTCCACAGTACGGACAGCTTGGGCATGGAACAGATAACGAGGTATGATTGAGGAATATGTTCCATGGTCTTTGTTGTCGCAAGACGTGAGTGTCTTTAGAGTTTAGAGGCTAGTTGATCAGATGCTGTGTGCTTGGGGCCATTTAGTTATCATTAAACTTGTGATGGTTGTCAGAGTTTATCATCATTGGTCTTATGATTACCATGTTTGAATTTTGACTTATGTCTTCCCATTGCTGTGGCAGGCTCATATTTTAACATAGTTTGTAGTTCACTGCACCAGTTTAGTCATATATGTTAGTTTTCTTTCTAGTAATCATGCCAATATAGTCTGTTTAGAAAAATTTGCTTCAATGAATATTATTGGTTTCAGTAATAGTATGTAAAACTACAGCAGACTAGGTATTGGTTCCAAAATTAACCTTGGTTTGGATGTGCTTTTATTTTTTTAATTTCCGCTTTGCACTCAACTTAGAGTTAAAACCTATTCTCTCATTTCCACATGATTTGGCTCATGCTAACATACACTTGCATGCATGGTGTAGCAAAGAACTGAAAGCTTTACATAATGTTGCATGTGCTTGCAGTATAATTCGAAAGATAGCTCTGTGAAATTGGTTTATGAAGCACAACCACGTCCTCGAGCAATAGCTACCCTTTCTGGCGAAACTATTGTCAAAGTGGCATGTGGCACGAATCACACAGGTGGTTGTTATTCCGTGCTTGATGTTGATTATCTGACCTTGTTCATTACTTTTCCTTATTATTTTTGTTTTGTATATATAGTGGCGGTGGATAAGAATGGCTTTGTCTACACGTGAGTGATCCTTTACTGTCTTAGTTCGATATCTTACTTGTTTGTAAAATAAGTTGTAATTTTTTTGTATTTTCCATGTGTACAGGTGGGGTTTTGGTGGTTATGGAAGGTTGGTGCATAGATTTCAGATTGGGCTGTCAATGTTTTGTGAATTCCCTAGATATTGCAAATATCAGATAATTCTTCCTCAAGATTGGTGTTTCATATTTGTTCCCTACTCCTTTGATGATTAACCTTCCAACTAAGTTTGTGAATTCTTTAGGCTAGGACATAGGGAGCAGAAGGATGAATGGGCCCCACGTCGTGTTGATATTTTCCAGGGTAGAAATGTTTTGCCTCCTGATGCAATTATTTCGGCTGGTTCTGTGAATTCTTCTTGTACTGCAGGTATGCATTTCTCACACACATTTTACTGGCCCTGCTTCAGGAAAATATTCTCTGATACAATGAACCTCCTCCATGTCATGCTGTTTTCTGTGTTACTTGTTTCCTTTCTGGTAATGCATTTGTTATGAACTGGTAATATTGATAACATGATGGTTTGTCATCCAGGTGTCAAACCCATCCTCTTCAGGATTGAGGAATTTGATGCTCTCATCTATATCAACCATGAATATTTTGTAATTTGAATACACTTCCGTTTTATGTATACTCATGGATGTATTGCATCCATCATATTTATTACATCTTATTGTCCCAATTTCCAGCAGTAATTAAATGAAATAGTAAGGATTTTTTATTTCCAAGGGGTGCATATGAAAATATTCCGGAGTTGATACTTGTTTTTAAATTTTGATGAATGGTTAGTTCATGATTGGTTCACTTACAAGAGTGTAAGCTCTAGAGTTTTTGTGCCTGTTGCCAAACCTCCCTCCCCTGTCATCTGGATCTGCAGTTAATAATTTATTCCTTTATGTGATGGAATCATTAAGTGTCATGTTAAATTTGCCTATGGCTTGATCAGTTTATGGTACTGATTATTCTGACTAAGGATAGAATCAATAGTATCGGCAGTGCTAGCATCTTCTACCATGTATGAGATTTTTGCCTTTTTTTAAATCCAAACTGGCCATTTTATTACTTTCAACAATACAACACTTTTATAAGTATCCCTTGACAATCCCCATTTAATGATTTGGTTGGTTACTTTCCACATAATGGCTTTTGGTTTCAGTGCCGGTTTAATTTTTCATTTCAGGTGGAGGGCAGTTGTACATGTGGGGCAAAATAAAGAACACTGGTGATGACTGGATGTATCCTAAGCCTCTAATGGATTTAAGGTGGTGCTTTATTCCATGTTTGAATAATAATTATTGGTATATAAAATTCTTCTGGATGAATTTCCCCCCATCTTTTGTACTTCTTGATTTTGATCGAAGTATTCCATATTTACTTTGATAAATAGTGGTTGGAATATACGATGCATGGATTCAGGGAATATGCACCATTTCGTTGGGGCTGATTCCTCGTGCATAAGCTGGGGTCATGCTCAGAATGGGGAGCTGGGATATGGACCTAATGGACAGAAGTATGTGTATACAACTTTTTTGGGTAACCTGGTTATTTGTTTCTTCTTGATTCTCTTATTTTCTAATCCCGTTTGCACCTGCCCTTTAGGTCTTCAGCTGTACCCAAAAAGGTGGATATACTTGAGGGTATGCATGTAATGAGGTAGGTAGTAAGCATCAGTTCCAATCCAAGCACATATATATGGCTTCTTTTAAAACAAGACAAGATTCTTATCTACATGAATAAGCAAGATGAGAAATGATATAAATATTTTTACTTATTGTCAAACAGTGTTGCTTGTGGTTTGGGTCATTCCATGGTGGTTGTGGATAGAGCAAATGTTGCTGATAGACTTGACCAGGTAGCTCCTAAATCTTGCCTATCATCTTAGAAGTTCATGAGCCCATTATTACTGTACTAAGTTCTCGAAGGATTGATTCGATTGAACAAGGTCTGTTATCATGTTTTAGGCTATATATTTATGCTGCTTGTTTCTGAAATCCTTGATCACAACGGGTGGTGCCATGAGCTATTTATGTGTTGATTATTTCAGAACCCTGTAGATTCTTTGTAATAAGAGTTTTGGTTTTTCTTCCTTCTCTCATCATTTCCCGTATCTATCTGTTGAACATTGTAAATAGTTTTCGAGAAGCTGTGAATTTTATGTTATCAAGTGGTGAACGTTGGTTGTCCTATATTTGCATGCAGTTAAATTAATGTTTAGGCCCCGTTCGGGGTGGTTTTTGGTTTTATGTTTTGAAAATTTCAAAAACAAAATCTAATTTCAGTTTTGAGTTGAGTTTCAGTTCTGAGTTTTAAGTTTCAGTTTTTTTTTAGTTTAGTCACTCTCTTTACCTCGCCTCACTATGAATGGTGAAGGTACGAGAGAGATGACACTAGGGGTGGCAAACGGGATCGGCCCGATGGGCTGGCCCAGTCTAACCCGCTTTTTTGGCGGACTGGTTTTTTCAACCCACGACCCGCTTTGGCTCGCCCGTCGGTTGATTATATTATTTTTTAAATGATTTTTTCGGTTTTTTTATTTGTCGTGGACTTGGGCCGCCAAAAAATGGGTCATCCGCCGGGCTGCCAACCCGCCCTTAAACGGGACGGACTGTATTTTTTTGCCCACTTTCCTCGGCGGGGCAGCCAAAAAACGGGCAAGGGCTAACTGACCCATTTTGCCATCCCTAGATGGGACGAGAGGATGCCGAAGGGACATGAGTAGAGCTAGGTATATGGACCTTGACCTGTTTTTTTTTTTTGGTCAATGGACCTTGACCTGTTTAACCTGCAGCCCGCGCGGACTATGGGTCACTTAAATATAGGCCCGTTTAAAATGCGGGCTTTTTTAGCCCGGCCCATTTAACCCTGCAGGCCAATTTTTTTAATTAAATTTTAAAGTTTTAATGTATATTTTATTTTTTTCAAAATTTAATTATTTGTTTCTTTAGTAGGCCCACGGGCCGACCCCATTTAGCCCGTGGACTATGCTGGCCGGACGCGAGCCACATCATGTAGGCCCATTTATTTTGCAGCTCAGGCCGGCCCGAACCGTTTATATGCAGACTGGGCTACCCGCATACCCACCTCTAGACACGAGAGAATGGAAGTATTTAGCGTTTAAAACTAAAACAAGAATCACAAAACCTATTTTTATAGTTTTGAGATTCAGGTTAAAACTGTTTTGAAATTAAGAAAAAAACCAATTCAACCCCATTTTACCCGAATATGTTTTGTTTTCAAATTTAACTTTTAAAACCAAAAATCAGAAACTTGAAACCACCCCGAACGGCCCCTTAGTTATTTTGTTTTTGCATTCTATTTATGGCTGTTGTCTTTTTTTGTCACCCTCTTCTATTTGTATGTCTCAACTGTCATCCATCATGTCCTCTACATTGCTAGTCCCACATAGTTAAATATATGTTTTGCATTCTGTTTTATGATATGAAGTGTGCAACTCCTAAATTCCCTTTTTTTTCTGCAGCTCGATATCTACGATGGCAAAGCTGTTGGTGAAGGTATGCTACTTGATATAATTCAAATTAGTTATAGGTGTACACGGTACGGTCCATTCAACACTCATTTTGTGGATGACTGGACCCGAGGGGGAGATCCTGATTGCTGAGCTGGAGAAGTTTTCCTGATCTATCTTTAGTTGGCTGTTTTCGATGGCTTTAACAGTCTGGTGGGAGTCTAAAATGGTACTGATTTCAAGGTGCTTTTGCTGCAGGTAATGAGCCAATGAACAAAACTCCAGTGCCTAAGCAGGCTGCAAAAAAGGGTGCAAAGGGAGCTGACAGTTCGAAGAAGAGGAAAAAATCTAAAGATTCATCTGACTCGGAAGAGGAAGAGGACGCTGAAGAAAGTGATAATAGTGAGGATGAAGCTAATGGTGAGGCCGAGGTAAAAAGGTCACGTGGTGGAAAAAGTTCTGGGAAAGGCCGAGGCAAGGCGGCATCCAAAAAGTCAGGTGCTGAGGGAAAAGGTTCTGGCCGAGGGCGTGGTCGCACTGCCGCCACTCCAGCAAATAAGAGCAATTCTAAATCTCCTCAAGTGAAATCCGGTAAGAGAGGAAGACCCCGTAAGTCATAAACTTACCTTTTTGTTCGAAATTTTGTTCTCTATACCTAGAGAATCGTAGTATGTAATTTATTGGCACATTTATTAAAATCTGGTCCAGCTAACTATTTAATGCAATTTTTTAAGAAACATGTTAAATTTAGGAATGCAGAGCAGAGGCAACAAGTGCCTGCTTGTTTTAAATGTTTTGTGGATTTTTTTATTGGAGGGGAGTGGGGTAATACCTTTACTGCTTCAGTTTCCATGAGCCTATGGATGTGCCTCTTGTATTTTCTTATAGGCCTTAATCTGCTGGGCTGGTGACTTGGTGAGATGTTTGTTGATGTAACTCGAGGTCCATTAAGTGGTTTTAATTTTAATCCATGATGTGTAATATTCTTATTCTTATTTGGTCTTGTCAACTTAATTTTCAATACTTTTATTTCTTTAATTATTTAAAGGTAGCCTGGATTCCACTTGTTGCTGCATTCCTAATCTGACTCAGGTTCCCAGCAGAGCTTTGTTATGAAATTATTTACAGATTTTCAAAAGATACAAGCATTTTTAAAATCAATTTGGAAAAGAATGATTTCGAGAGAAAGATTTTGTCTGATGTTAGATAAGTAACAGATAGGCTAATACTATGCAACTCCAGGATTACATTCATAGTTATTTTCCTGATGCGATAGCAAAAGCACAAAAATGACAGATAATGCTTTTACTTTTCTCTCAAGGGTGCGAAACTGTGAATGATATGTATTGTTGACAGGGTTCTTGCTTTTCCCTCCAAGGATGCATATGATGTATATTGAGAAATAGTACAGTTGCTTGAATAATAGCATATTAAGGGGTGAGTGAGATATTGAAAATTTTGATAATTTATTTCTCGTGTTGAAGAATTCAAGAATGAGAAAAGAAACGTTGAAAAAAAAAACTAGGGATGAGACAACCGAAAGGGAATAGGAGAGAAATGTTTGAGACTACTCCAAGATTGACGAAATTATGAGTTTTAAGCGCATGCTGAATAAGGGGAAAAGAAACTATTTTAATTTGTATCTTTAAGAACAATAGAGACATACAAAATTGAGCAAACTAGATTCATGAATCACACCATGCAATTTCGGGAGAGAGTAATTGAGGGAGATTGAGTAAATCTTCAAGGCCTATTTTTGTAACGGACATTTTTGGGCTTTTGTTTTTCTCACGATATTCATTGCACAATGTTGTTGTTGATGGGCTCTTCTGAATGTCGTGCACAGTATACGATGCTTCCTACTTACTAAAGTCATGATGTTATTTTCGACCAAAAAAAAAAGGTCATGATATTATTATGCATGTGTTCTTAACCAGGAGGGTGAGAAGCGAGAAGGATCCAAAAGCTGTTTACCGAATGACTTAATGATTAGCTGGGATTCATGATGCTGGCATGTGAATTATGTCAGGTCCATAACTTTTAAATCAGATAAGGCCATACACATGCAACACAATACAACCCTTGATGGTCTATGTGACAATACATGCATGAGATACTTGGATGATGGAGATTTTGAAGGAAGAACCATTCTATATGGCTGGCTGCGTTGGATGCCATGTGACATTGGGCTCCACCGTACCTGCGCACTTTACTACTAATTGGGTCTAAAAATAGTTGGCAATGGCTAGTCATGTGCCGTTGTACCTAAACGTCATTTGATTGTTGACATTTTTGTATACATGAGGAAGATTTATATTCGTTCATTCATTTTCCACTCGGCGTGGTAGGAACCAATTACTGATAACGATTAGCAATCTTTCTGGTGATTGTCACACTGTGAATTCACTGAGATGTTAATCCCACCTAAAAGGAGCGTTTGTGAATGAATGCGCGATAAATTAGTCTGTGTTTATAGCAAGGGTGTAACTGTGTAACCATGGGTATTTTTTGGGTCATGGTGTTATTAGTGTGAAGTATTCACTGACTTTGTTGATGATTAATCTTTGCAGAAAAATCTGACTGACCAAGTTTAGTGGACTCCCAACCACGATTGCAAGACTTTGCTTAAAGGATTTGAATGCAATTCTACTCGAACCAACGTATTGTAACTAGTATTGCGGACAAAACAGATCACACATGTAATGATTATGATCAGCTGGGATAGCATATGCGTTAAGGTAGGTAGAGCAACCATGTGCTCTTGCGTGTTTTCCGAAAGTCATGCCACGTTGCAGGAGACGACAAAATAGCTATCGATGGAATTAGTTGCTTGTTGATTAGATAGATAGATATATAGATATATGTTTATTTATTTTTTATTAATATTTAGACTAAGTGCGTGTTTGGAACCGAGGCTTGAAAGCCTAAACGCAAGTCCTTTCTTTCCCTCACCATCGCATGTATGAAACATACCCAACACTGTTTCAAACGTGGATTAAACTAGACATAGAAACACATATTGAATTAAGCAGAATGCCGCGTGATATATCTCCAACTCCAACCCGTCATTATTGGATAATAATGTTATTTGGCTTAATTGCACTTTTAGTTCTCTAGATATTGTATTTGTGCTATTTTGGTCCTCCACATTATAATTGTGCAAATTTAGTCCCCCACGTTTATCACTTGTGCAATTTTGGTCCCTCCGTTCAATTGCCATCCAATTTTTAACAAAAGTGAGTCAGCAGGACCAAATTGCAATTTTATTATTATTTTAGAAATCTTTAATTTTTCAAATTTCCAATAGTTTACCCAAATCCTAAATCTTTAAGCCCTAGCCAATATCCTAAATCCCCAACCGTGCTGCTTTATGAGCCTCCAAACAACACAACGGGGAAGTGGTTGGCAGAAAAGTTTCGGGGAAAACGATCATGGCTCTGAATTGAGGAGCGATTTCCCATACAAAGCCGGTGTTTTGAGCAAACCATACAATGTCTCCTTCGTTGCAGCAGTAGAAGAAAATGGGACAAGAGCGTTGGGGACCCACCCAGTGCTCGGTGTTGATAAGGTACCGCTGCAGTAGAAGAAAGCCATTCTTGCCAAATTGAGTGAGGCACTGTCAGAGACATCGTTCTTTTTTTATTGCGTCCCAAATAGTACTTTAGCAATATATAGCACTTTGCAATAGCACCAAGTTAATGTGCTCTCCTTAATGCACAACAGCCTGGGTGTTCATCAATTGAGGACCAAAAAAAAAATGCACAACACTCATGTGCCCCTCTCCAAGCATGTCGTTTTTTATTATTACCAAGTTGAGGAGGACGATGGTGCTGGCAAAGGGATGGATTATGACTAATGGGGCCAAAGGGCTGGGGATTTAGGATCTGTGGTTAGGGTTAGAGATTTATGATTTGGGTAAATTATTGAAAATTTAAAAAATTAAAGATTCTCAAAATAATAATAAAATTGCAATTTAGTCCTGCTGACTCACACTTCTGTTAAAAATTGGATGACAATTGAACGAAGGAGCCAAAATTGCACAATTGATAAACATGAGAGATTAAATTTGCACAATTGAAACGTGGGGGATCAAAATTGCACAAACAAAATACCTGAGGGACTAAAAATGCAATTAAGCCATGTTATTTCCAACTAAATATAGAGTGTATCTCCAAATCCGGATGTTATAAAATAAAAGAGAAAATTTCACTCATCTTCCCTAAACTATATTCAAGTGACATACACTCCCAATTGTTTTGTACAAAACACCAATTCCCAATTACCCATGCTTTCCCTCTATTTTATAAAACAGATTGGTGTGTGGTGACTTCTAGGGTGGTGAAGTAATAAAACTTCACCACCATGGTGAAGTGGACCCATCACTTACTATAGTAAGTAATCCGGTCTTTTTTAAAATTAGAATTCCCTCCCCATAAGTTGTCATAATAGGTTAATATGCCTAAAACTCCATCAATTATAAAAATTATCGTGATATAATATGAAAATTACAAATGATCTCTTTTTTCTTTTAATTTTATTTTTGATAAATAAAATATTTTTTCAATTTGAGTAATAATTTTTTGGCTTAAATATCTTTTTCGTCCCTGTAAATATACCGATTTTTACTTTTAGTCTTTGTAATTTTATTATACTCTTTGCAATATTCAAATATTTTGTTTTTGGTCCTCGCAGTTAGTTTCTGTTAGAAAAATGATTATGCCCCTCTCCCTCTCTCTCCCTTTCTCACTCGCACTCTCTCCCCCTCTTCTGTCTCTCGCTCTCTCTTGCTCTCCCCCTCTCTCCACTCTCTCTGAAAAATCTCTCCCTCTAACTCGCTCTCCCACTCTTTATCTATCTCCCCCCCTCTCCTTCCCTCCTTCCCTTTCACTTGCTCTCCCTCTCGTTGTCTCTCTCACGCTCAATCTCTCTCCCCTATCTCTCGCTCTCCCCCTCTTTTATCTCTCTCGCTCCCTCGCCCTATCTCTCACTCTCGCTCTTCCCCTCTCTCCACCCCCTTTTGCTCTCTCTGAAAAATATCTCCCTCTAACTCGGTCTCTAACTCTCTCTCTCCACCTCTCCCTCCCCCTCTCTTTCATTTGCTCTCCCTCTCTCTTTCTCATGCTCTATATCTCTCCCCCTTTCTCTCGCTCTCTCTGCCTTATCTCTCGCTCTCCCCCCACTCCCGCTCACTCTCCCTACCTCTCGCTCCCTTCTCTGGCGAGAGAGAGAGAGAGAGAGAGGGAGAGAGAGTGAGAGAGAAAGAACAAGGGAGAGGGGGAGGGGGAGGGAGAGAGTGAGAGTGGGAGAGAGGGGGAGAATGCGAGAGAGGAGGGAGAGAGAGCAAGGGAGCAAGAGAGGGAGAGAGCCAGAGCGGGAGAGGAGGGGGAGAGAGAAAGTGTGAGAGAAAGAGGGGGAGGGAGAGAGAGGGGAGAACAAGAGAGAGGGAGAGAAAGTGAGATAGAGGGAGGGCGAGAGAGGGGAAGAACAAGAGAGGTGGGAGAGAGAGCGAGAGAGGGGGAGAGACACCGAGGGAAAAATATGGAAAAAATATGTAATTTGTAATTAATTAAAATTTTGACCAATAATTCACAATTTTCAAAAGTATGTGCCAATAGTCTAAATAAGTAACACATTATGACCTCTATTGCAATTACGCTAATCTTAGACCTTTACCTAGTGTCTAATTAACCAGTAATTAATCCTATCTATACAAATTTTAAATTATTAAATCAAAGACCATTATTATTTTTGGGCCCACTTCACCATGATAGTGAAATTTAATTACTTTGCCACCCTAGACGCCACCTTGGTGTGTGTCATTCAAAACATACCCGAGTACATTTTTCTCATGATGGTGAGTATATGTTTAAAAACAGAGTGATCACATGTGTCATTTAAAAACATTTTGAGTGTAATTTCTCCACTACTGTAATGTAAAGACGTTTCGTGAAAACGGAATTCAAAAAACGATGAGATTTCAGGATTACTTAAAAAAAATTCAAAAAATTGCTTTACTAGAAGCAAAAGGGACCACCACAGGAGAGGACTTTTTGGTGGCATTTAGGGTGGACCACTTTTAAAGTGGTCCACCATGGACTAGTGAGTGTCCATGGTGGATCAGCAGTTGTCAGAACCATAAATATATTAATTTTTAAATCCAAGGGTCAAGATTGTTAAAGGGTGTCAATTTCTTTAAAAATAAAAAATTAATTGCACTAGTGCCTTTTGTAATTTTGGTATTTACAAAAATGAAAAAAATAATATATTAAAAAAACTCTCCCTCTCTCCCTCTCTATCACTCTCTCCCTACCCCCTTCTCGCTCTATCTCGCTTACTCTCTCCCCCTCTCTCCCACTCTCTCTCACCCTCCTTTTCTCTCTCACTCCCTCTCTTTCTCGCTCTCTCCCCCCTCTCTCGCTCTCTCTCTCTTCCCCCTCTCTCTCAATCGCTCTCTGCCTCCCCCTCTCTCCCCAATCTCTCTCTCACTTTCTCTCTCTCCCCATCTCTCACTACCTCTCCCTCCCTCTCACTCGTTCTCACTCCCCCTCTCTCATTCCCTCTCCCTCCCTCTCTCTCTCTCGTGCGCGCACTCTCATTCCCTCTCCATCTCTCTCTCCCTCTCTCTCGCTCTTTCCCTTCCCCCTCTCTCCCTCTCTCTTTCACTCTCCCTTTCTCTCCCCCTCCCTCCCTCTCTCTCGCAAGAGAGGGGAACAAGAGGGAGGGAGTGATAGAACGCGCAAGAGAGAGGGAGAGAAAGAGAGGGGGAGAGAGAGGTTTCTCAGAGAATGAGAAAGAGAGAGACAGAGGGAGAAGGAGAGGGAGATGGAGAGTGGTTTTTAGAGAGCGGTAGATAAAGGGGAGAGCGAGAGAGGAAGGGAGAGTAAGAGAGGGAGGGACATAGAGAGAGCGAGAGGAGAGAGAGGGAGAGAGCAATGGAGAACAAGGTAAAGAGGGGGAGAGAGAGAGGGAAAGAGAGAATGGGGAGAGAGAGAGGGAGGGAGGGGGAGAGAGAGGGAGAGGGAGAGTTTTTTAATACATTATTTTTTTATTTTTGTAAATACCACAATTACAAAGGGCACTAGTGCAATTAATTTTTTATTTTAAAGAAATTGATACCCTTTAACAATCTTGACCCTTCGATTTAAAAATTAATATATCTATGGTTCTGACAACTGCTGATCTATCGTGGACACTCACTGATCCATGGTGGACCACTTTAAGGGTGGTCCACCCTAAATGCCACCGGACTTTTTACCGCGATGCGAAAACGAAAGCAAAGCATCGCAATTTCTCATGAGTGGCGACTGTGTCATGATGTCGTCAGAAAGTTGAAATTTCAAATCGACGAATGGATAAGACACGAAAATATTTGGTGTTGGGCACTGAAGTGAACTATAACAAAATGAAAAAAAAGAAAAGAAAAGAAAATTCAAAACATGTCAACCGAAAAAGAAAAGGAAAAAGAAAGAAAAACTCGAACCTGACAGCGTCTTCCTTTTCTTTTATTTTTTTTAATTAATAATTAATTTTTCTCTACCTGGCTGCGTGACGGGGAACGGAGATGAACCGATACGAACGGAACGCGGACTCCAAGGCCAAAAATAATAAGAGTAGATTTAAGGAGTGTGTTGAGGTCCGTTTGTTTTAAGATTACCTTCGGTTGCTTCATTTTCCAATACGGTAACCGCAAGGAAAGGTGGTCTTGTTTTGTTTCTTGTGTCGATAATAATTAAAGAGTGTGAAGCGTGAACTGTGAAGTGTGAGAGACTAGAGAGAGAGAGAGAGATGGGGAAACCTACTTCCTGCTTCAAACTATTATCATGCGGTGGTGATGCGACGGAGAAGGATGATTACCAAGTATCTGAGGTGAGGTATCCCAATGTTTCCAAGGTTAACTTTGACTGGAGACATATATATAGTACTCGTTACTTACTATGTTTGACACCAATCTGATGTGTGCATGCGATCCGAGGTAGTTTGTCTTCTTGTGATAAAATTAACGAACCAGGGCTCTCTTTTGCTTCCTGCATTGATCAATTAGTAGGTTCCAACAAGATTTTGTTCTTGTTTTCCCTGATTCGTGTCTTCTAGATTACATTTTCATTGGCCATTGGTTCTGTGTATTTTTGGATAGCTTGAACTTCAGAATAGGTTAGGATTGTGATGCAATTTTCTCATCTAATTCAGTTCCAAAAAAAAAAGTATGAAGTATACTGTATCCACTACCCCCCCCCCCCCACCCCACACACACACACACTATTTTTCTTTTGTGTGATCCTTAGTTAGTTTCATGAATTGCAATGGATGATGGGGAGCTGTTCATACTCTTTGTTAATATCATACTTATCGTGTTCACCTTTTTAAGTTTGTTTTCCTCAATATCAAAACTCGGCATTTGCTTGTCTTCAGGAAAAACATTACATTGCCAATGCGTGAAAACGACCCCGAATATGAGTAATATGAATTGTTGTTTGGACAGTAAATTAACGGGCATTAACTAATTTTTGAATTTGGGGTTTTCGAACTTCTTTAGGATTATGAGTTATGACATTTCACAGAGGTAACAGCACAATGTTGGACCGTGCTGTTTACTTCGTGTCTAGTTGATATAAAGTTGTGAACAATTATCTGACAAGATTTTCAGATCTATGCCATGTTGCATTGCATAAAGTTTATGCATTGCCCACGTGAACTCAAATAATTGCACATTACACTAGTAGATTTCATCGGATAAGTGAAAGATCGGTCAAAATGCCCTTGGCAATTGGTATTATGGAAGGTCTCAAGTTTTGGATATGATCATTGAAAACACAATTCAGTTAGGAATTTTTTTTATTAGTTCATTGAATATCTGTCTCCAATTTTCTGTAATGACTAATGAAATCTCTGGCATCACGTGGACAAAATTATCTGTAATTTCCCTTTGTTTTCATTTTTCAATTCCATGTTAAAATGAATTAAAAGCTGGAATTAAAAAGAATACTATAAAAGCATGTTTGGTCGGTAGAAAAATTGGATGAGTTAGTGTTTGGGTGCATTATAAAGGAAATGGTTCTGTTAGGATTGAAACAGCATTCTTTTCCATTCTTATGATTGAGACACGGAATCAGCATAGAAATGAGTTGTAGTTTTGTCATTACAGATCAAAGATTCTAATGATAAACGTGGTTGGAGTTTTCGCAAGAAATCTGCAAGGCGCCGTGTGCTTAGCAATACCGTGATAGCAGAGGCCCCATCTTCTGCTAATAAGGAGAGTTCAGAATGTACTAATTTTAATTTTCAACCACTCCCTGAAACTAATGTTGTCGAGAAAATTTTCACAACAACTTTTTCTGATGAGAAGCCCCAGCTATCCTCCTTTGAAAGCTCACAAATATCAGAAACAAAAATCAATGTAACTGAGAGTAAGGTGGATGTGAATCCACCAGAGTCTGCTGTTATCATCATCCAGGCTGCCATCAGAGGGTTAATGGTATGCTTTCCTTTTAAGGCTTGTTAATCCAGAAAGATCAACTGTAACAACCTTTTCATGTATATCCTTTTCTCTTCTTGTTTTCAGGCCCAGCGAGAACTGCTACGGCTTAAGAACATAGTGAAGTTGCAAGCTGCTGTTCGTGGGCACTTGGTCCGGAGCCATGCTGTAGGAACCCTACGATGTGTTCAAGCCATCATGAAAATGCAGGTCCTTGTGCGAGCTCGTCGTGCTCAGCATTCACGTGTGGAAAATCATTTAAATCACAAGGATGGCAAAAATGATTCCTCAAAAGCTTTGGTATTGTTATTTAAAGTTACTAATTAGTAGATGCTTTGCTCACTGTCTAATAAGTTCTATGATTCTTGTTTAATAGTTGTTCTGATGAAGTTTGCATTGGGGGGGGGGGGGGGTGGGGCATGTTTGAATACTCCATATCTTTGTTGAACAGAATCGATTGTTTTACTTGAGGCCTGGAAATATTAGTTTAGTCTTTGGAGATTTTTTCTCCTTCTTAATACATTGAGCATTTGTTACCAATACTTGAACCTAGGATCTCTTTTTAGTTGTTTAATAGCTGTGGTTTATTGACTCTTGCCTGATATAATTTGTTTCATTGACAAGAGCATTATAAGACATGTATTGTGGTCAATGAATATGCTGGAAATCCTGCTCTAAGTGCAACCATTTATTTTTACCTTGATTTAGGGAAATGAAAATCAAATGACCAAACCAAATGTTACGTACACTTCCATTGAGAAGCTTCTTAGCAATAAGTTTGCTCGTCAGGTATGGTGGTATTATAGATTGTTTTAGTTACCCATTTTGCAATTACATGATTATATTCTGTATCCTATATTTATGTTTTCCCACTAAATTCCCTCTCCTTTTTTTGGTACATTAAAGCTGTTGGAATCAACACCAAAGAACAAACCTATCCATGTCAAGTGTGATCCTTCTAAAGCTGATTCTGCTTGGAAATGGTTGGAGAGGTGGATGTCTGTATCATCTAAAGATATTGCTGAGTTCAGAAAAACTAGTTCTCTGATAGATCAATCAGACAAGAGCAAAGATAGCACTTCTTTGTTTCAATTCGAAACAGGTATTCCAACTGAAGTTTTTCTCCAGTCAGCTGACTCAGAGCCCATTGTTGGGGATTCACCTCTGCCTTCTGAGGATGAAGAGAAGATGATTACTTATGATGCTAGTGACTTCGAATTTCAAGCAGACATCCCCACATCATCTATTATAAAAAATGACTTGGAAAAGGTTCCTCCTGAAGAGACAATTGCATATGATGCTAAAGCAGCCTCAGCAGAAACTGACGCCTTCCAAAATGAAAGATCAGCATCAGATGCAAGTGCCCCATCAGATCTTAATTGTCTTCATCAGAAGCCTGAAATTGATGGTGACCAACGCAAACAATCTATGAAAAGATTTGCCTCAGACCAACTAGAGGCCGAAGGAAAGAAACCTGTAAATGGATCAAGAAAGGTCAGCAATCCTGCATTTATTGCTGCACAGTCAAAATTTGAAGAGCTGAGTTCAATGGTGAATTCAGGTAGGACAAGCAATTTGTCCTATCAAGATGCAATGGTTGAATTACAAGGCGACACCTCTTCTGTCGGCACAGATACTACATATAGAACAAAAGAGTTGTCATCTGAAAATCCTGCTCCCTATCTTTCTAGGGTTGGTGGTTCTGAATGTGGTACTGAACTATCTATTTCTTCCACTCTTGATTCACCTGACATGTCAGATGTTGGCGCTGTGGAAAATGAGCGAGATGCCAAAGATTTAGTAGAAGGGATTGGTAATGTTGAAAACACGATAAACCATGATGGTGGGGCCAGTGTTCCGTGTGCCATTCCAGCTTCTAACTCAGCTACTTCTGTTTTGGATCAGTCAGAGATTGTTGATGACATCACTGGCAATATGATCCACTCAGCGGCAGCTGTGGACTCAGAAGAGCCTGCTATTAAGACTCAGACAAATGCATCTGACCCACAGAGAGAGCAGGCAGATAGTGTTGTGCAAGATCTTAGACCATCTCCAGAAGCTTCACCTAGAAGCCACATAACTGTCCCTGAATCACAAGGAACACCTTCGAGTCAGGTATCTATGAATCCTAAAAAAAGCAAAATTGACAAGACTAGACCCAGCAACAAACGTGGGACTCTATTGATGGGTGACAAATCACCTGCAAATGCAAACTATGATTCAGGGTCAAGAGGGAGTAGAGAGCAACTTCCTAAAGATCAGCAGAGTGGGAAGAGACGCAATTCCTTTGGCTTGGCAAAACCTGATCACAATGATCAAGAACCTAGAGATAACAGTAGTAACAACAATTCTCTTCCCCATTTCATGCGAGCTACAGAATCTGCTAGGGCCAAGATCAATGCAAATAACTCTCCAAGATCAAGTCCAGATGTGCATGAACGAGACATCCAAGTTAAGAAGAGACATTCCTTGCCTGGTGCTACTGGTAGGCAGGTTTCTCCACAATCAATGTCTCAGGCACAGCAGAGCGCAAAGGGAAACAGTGTAAATTCTCCTCAAGGTAATTCCTAACTATAAGGGATCTTCTTTACTAGGATTTGTAAGTATTATGTGGAATGGAGCTTGAGTTCCTTTTTCATTTTCCAATATTCTAAATCTGTTGTGAGCCATGTTCTGAAAGAAGTATCAATTTTGTCTTGATAATTTCTGTTTTCATTGAAGAGCGTTTTCTATCAATTTAGTTCTTGTGTGTGTGCGTGTGCACACACAAGCTGCAAGCATTGTTGGTAGTAAAATTATGACCAGTTGACTAGTCCCTTTTCTTTAGTAACGGAAATTATTAAATTTTTTGTGGGGCTAGAGGAGGGCAATTATTGATCAAGGCTGTGTGCTTTACAATAATCCTGATGATATGCTTACCAAAAATGTTTGGAATTTGGTTTGCCCATAAGTTAACAATGTATTACTTAGATTTGAATTTCTGACCAATGTGGTTGTTAGGAGAAAAAAGATACAGAAAGTGAATTTGATTTTTTTTAACAAGCTTGTTTCCAGGAAATGACTTTGTTCTTCAATTATCATTTTATGATCATCATACAAGGTAAAAAATAATGTTGAAAATGCCACTTAGTCAAGCCTCAAATGGGTGGCAATGGAGGCATTAGGGGGGAGATCTTAATCCTAATTTCCATGTTCATGAAAAAATATTGGAAACTTTCTCTGGACCGATTTAGGCGTAGTTCTTACGAGTGACTGACATCCTTTGAGCATTAATATTTTCCAACTTGCCGTTTAACTTTTTTCTGATGCCAGTGTCCTTGTCAGTATATCAATGCTGCTCTACCACAAGGATACTTGTATGCATAGTAGCGTTTCTTTGGTTTCTTGTACTTTGTCCGTCTCTCCTCGTATAAAATCAGAATGGGGTGGGATGTTGGTTATCATCTCAAGTTCTCAATGGTACACATACATTGATGTCTACACTTTCTGGAGGAAAACCTAGACTTAGTAATGAATGAAAAAAAATTAATAGGTATGCTTTATGAGTTGTACAACTTAGTAACTTACCACTTGACTTCTGCTTCTTCCAGAGAGAAAATGGCTGAGGTGAATTGACAGCTGAAGTGTGTTGACATAATTCTACAACAGTTGATAATCAGCCCTGGAGTGGAGTGGCAATTTGGAGTTTCTGATTTCATTTGGTAATTCACTTTGAAGGATAGCCGATAAATTTTTTTTTTGTTATTATTAAATTTCTCTTTGTATTCTTTGCCTCCCTTCTCTGCTTCCCCAAATCAGAGGTGTCTAGTTTGGTTGTAACAGTAGGAGTTGTCTGGGAACATGCTTTATTATATGTACATTGTTGCTCTCGTCATTGTCATTATTGTGTCATGCCCAGTGGGGCGCAGCACACAACCTGAAAGTTTCAGCGTTCATATTGCAACTGTTCATGAGATATCTTAATGTTTGTTAAAGTTATTTTGCATGAGACAACCACAGGTTTTTAATAATCATTGCCCAACTTTATTCTAATAAGCGAATATATTTATCCTCATGAATACTTAAATTTTGGCATCAGCACTATTTATTTTTTGGGTCCAAACATCAGCACTATTTTGAAAAAAATAAAAAGTGAAGAAAAAGAGCCAAAGCTCATATTGTTATCTGCCAAGGCTTGAGTGATAAAATAATGTTGGAGGCCCCGTCTGGGACTTTTACATTCCTTTCGTGAGAAGAAAATGTTGGCCTTCCAAAACAAAATTATACATCGAGTTTTTTTTATGAATATTATACACACGAGTTACTAAACAGTCTAACTTAGCACAATTACTCACTAAATAAGGTTTAAACAACTTTTTATTCTTTGTAATGTGATTTTTTTGTTTTAGCCCGTGGTTTTTTGTTTTTGCATTGGAATATTAAAAAATTTACTTTTAATAATTGTTATTTTATTTTAGTTCTTGTAATATTTGTTTATGTTGGAATAAATCCCTATATAGTCATTATTCAAAGGACTAAAAATAATATAGTCCACATATCTCAAAGAATTTAATTAATATGCATTGATAGTGTAAATTTTTTTTATACAAATTTTCAATCATATTTCATCATGTAGATCTTTGCATTAATATTTTAGAAATTATTGTTATGAGGTAGAACTATGATAAGATATGATTAGATATCTGTGTAAAATATTTTTATACCGTTAGTGTATAGTAATTAAACTCTTTTTCTATATATTAGAGGCAAAAATTTAAAAAGAAATTACAATGACTAAAATAGGAAAAAGTTCATGACTAAGAAGTCATTTACCTTTAAAAAATTACTCCTTAAAAATGTGAAGGGTTAAACATTTTGTAATTTCTCTAGTTAGGAAAATATTCCTTTTTAATCTCTCATTTTTTTTTGACTAAAAAAGACGTTCATTCATTCAAATTGGTAAAATATATCGATAACAACACAAATTCAACATCGTTAAAAATTGAAAAAGATGAATCTGCGAACAAATTCACAGCACCTAAATTAATAGCATAACACGACAAAATGCCTACAAATGTGACAAAATCAAAGTGACCGGAGTACCCATGCCTCCGAATCTGTAACGTTAACGCCCAAGTCTTGATTGAATCTGTAATGGATCAACGCAGATCTGTCAATCTAAACCAAATGAACACCGCAACAAGACAGGAAACCAAACGACGCCGCACCAAGACGCCGATCAAAACACCGCCACACGCAAACGACAAAAACACGAAAAAATACGAAAGAAAACCAAATCTATGTGGGAAAAATAACTTATTTAGATAAAAGGAGAGAAAAAACAAACTAGAGGGGTGATTTCAGACTAAAAAATGGCCCAAAACCACTCCCCTCCTGTGGATGAAGAAGAAGAAAGGAGTAGAGAAAAGATTGAGAGAAAGAGGCATCTCTCATTTTTAAAACATCTCATTTTGATTTTTATTTTTTGAAATAAATCACTTATAATCCTCTCAAACAACTCAATTTAGATAAATGGTGAGGTGTCAAATAGAATGATACATCATATTAGTCCGCATTAATCTTAAATGACAACTTATATGGTCAAACTCTCTAACTCAATCCGCTTATATTATCTGCGATTGAAGAGTAGTACATTTTTTGAAATCACCTGCCCTGCGCACTTACGCACTTGACTATATGCTTCAACATAAATCACATAAGGGTAAATTGGTTATTGATACAATATAAATCTTAGGCAAAATGCCCAATCGTAAATATTCAATTCTCCACTTTAATCCACTTATATCTCAACAAAATTATCGCCGTAGACTATACACGTACTATTTAAAAAAAAAAAGGTCAAAACGAGATATCTCTTAAAATTAGGAGAATAAAAGAAAATTTCTCTCGAGATTATAAGGTTATTTAATCGAGAAGTGAATTCGATGGATTTAACCAAATCGCCCACAGTTGGACCAAAAAAAAAAAACCAAATCGCCCACAGGGCACGGCACACAGTTGTCATATTTCAGATTTTCCCTTTTAAGTGACGATAGTTTTGGGTTGAGAATTTAAAGAGGGACACACACACACACACAAGGGCAACCTGGGAAAACGTCGTATTCGTATCGCATAGTTGGATTCCAAGCATGTGAACAGCGAAGAACTGCGATTAGATAGGGGTGTGAGTGTGCGTGACGGTGAGGTTAATTGTGAAGTTATAAATAGGTCTCTTACTAGGGTTTACTCTTTTCTTTCGCCACTCTTCAATATCTCCTATAAGCAAGTACTACTGGGAGACGTAAAACCGATTGATTTTCTAAATATGCGTCGGTTGCAAAATTCGAAAAGAGTTTCATGGGCCTCCGATTTAGATCTTTGTCAGGTAAAAAATTATCTTCCAGTTGCGAAATCCGAAATCGATCACTTCCTTCCAGTGATTTCATCCAATAATCGTTTCTCCTATGAACCCTAATCGTTTATTCGTTTGTTTATTTTTGTCTTCTCTCTGCAATTTTGAGGACCCTGTCATGCTCGACACTCCATCATCAAGTTTTTCCGAATACTGTTACAATCTGATCGGTCCTCTTCGGCTTTGCTCTTGTATCGAGGTTTTTAATCTTCGAGAATATTCAAAGTCGGTGTTAATACACATGCAGCTTAGTGCTGATAAGCGATCGATTGGCCCTAATTGAAATTATAAATTCTGGAGGACTTCCTAACTTCTGAATAAAAGTTTGAAACAACAAACTGATAATTGGCTCTAGATCGAGATGCCTATAAAATAGGTTTTGAATGATGATTGGAAAAAAAAAAACAGAAGAAGAAAAGTGAGTCAGGTGTTAGTCCAAAAATAAAAAGGAACTAACACACTGACTTTTTTGGCATTAGCAATAATGCTTTGGTGATAATTTCCTTCTGGCATTTGAAACCCTTGATAAGGTCATGGGTGTCGTCGTGCTTATTCATTCTTGGTAGTTGCATTTTACTAGTAAGGTTATCAACCAACACAAAATTGATAATTTTAATGATGTGTCTTCGCATGCATTTAGAATTGTTCATATGAAACTATGGTGAGGCCATCTTTGGCCATGGTTGTAAATTGATGTTGTAGCCTGTAGGAGAATAACATGCCAGAGAAATTGATCAGATCGCATGAAGAACTCTAGTAGTAAATCCCGAAGAAGGTGACAATGAAACATGCAAAATATGTTTGCTAAATTTTTCCAATAGGAATACGTATATCCCTACTGTCAACTTTTTCTCCACCAAGATAACTACAAATTACAGGAGCTTGATGACTAATTTAAATTTGTGAAGTGTTAAAGAGTATTTTCTTTTTTCAAATGAAATTGTGTGTGATAAAGATAGAGTACTGATTGAATGTCCTAATTCACTTTTATGGAAGCACAGGCATTATCTCCTGAAGTTACTGTTTGTTATCACTTATCATATGACTAGAAACAACCCTTATTAGCTATTGCAATCTTTAATCTAATGCAAAGTAAGTCGCGTGGAAGACATTATATGCAGGGCAAATAAATTTCTGGAACTTATGGATAGTACCTAGGCAAATCCTACTTGTAAGATATGAAAAAGAATTTATTAGGGGAGAATGAGTGCCCTTGTTTCTGCCTGCCAGTTATGTTTTTTTTTTTATTTCGTGTGCATTCTTTTGTAGATTGTGTGAATTATACTATCATTTTTGTCATGTATTACCATCTATGTTTCATATAGAAATAATTCTTTTTGAATTGGGACTTTTGAATTGAAGGGCATTGGTAACCCTACTTTTCCAAGATGTTGCTATTGTTCTAGGCATTATAAGCATGCCTTTTGCTTTCCACGTGTTTTGGATGGCTCTGGAAAAGGAAAATTTTCCTTAATTGGATATAGTGTTGTTAAATAGCTTCCATGGCGGAATGGCATGGCGGATTTTTTTTCCAACTGCCATAGGCAATTTGTGAAGGACGCTGCGCCATAGGCTGCAATGGTGTGTTTATATGGCAGAATTTTGGCCTTCCGCCATTGAAAACACTGATTGGATTAGATCTTAAATGGTTTAATGGTTTGGACATATGTTCTAGTTGTACGAGCCACTGCTCTTGCAGGTCATATTCCCGGAAATTATCGAAATAATTTTGCCTTTAGGCTGAGAGTCTTTGGCATGCAAAAATGTGGGTATTATATTACTTTTGCTATCCTTTAGAGGTTTATTTTCTGAATTAGTTTTTAATGCTCATCCCAAGCTTATCTCAAGTTTCCGTTTAAGAAAGTTACTTTGAAACTTGTTATAGTCATTTTGTTATCCTTTTGTGATTGAACATTAGTGAAAAAGAGCCATCATTCTCGGTATTTGCCATTTCTTTAGTTGTTAACTAGTCTGCTTATGCTTTATGGCTTATATATATGGATTAATTGATTCATCTGACCTTTTTTATTCAATTGCCTATAATTGTCTTGCAATATTTTTCCATTAAGATAATAACATTAGTTTCAAAGTCATGTTTTACCCTGTCCAACTTAGTTGCATTTATCTTTTTTATGGAGTTTTTCATGCTGTGTGTTTTTTTCCTTTTTCTTTAGAAAACCTCTGCATAGATGTTGTAGTTTTCACCTCCTTGTTTTGTTCAAATGAATTTTGTTGTTCATATGTTATACTGATATTAGTGTGGTTCCAAGTGTGTCCATGAGTTAAGAGTTAAAGAATCAGGTGGCCTTTTGTTTTCACTGCTATTACTATTAGTATGGGTTTTTTGGTGTCCAAGCCGTATCGGTAGAGTTCACAGCTTAGAAGTCCTTGTTGTCTTTCACCCTAAAATTCTGTTCTTTTTCTGTTTGAAAGGAGACTAAATGCAAGACCTCAGCCACTTCCAACATGGGAGGGCCATGTCATATTAATATTTTCTGGAGATATACTGCTGGTGCATGCAGAAGTATTGGAGGGAAAGGTGTCAAATTTTTTTGGATGGACAGCCTATTAACTCAGATAACACCGTGATGAGTGTGACTGAATATAAGTTGCAAGAGCTCTTTGTTGTCTTGAAGCTGGGACAAAGAGTTGAAGGTGGCAGGATCTGATCGGAGATGTTTTCTAACAGCTTGCAATTTGGATTTAAGAATCTGTTATTACTTCTAGTCAGGGATCTTAACTTGGCATTCCCCCAGATCTCTAGGCAGAGTCATTGAGAGAAGGGAAGAGTCACTTGTGGCCAAATTGAGATATTGCTATCTTGCCTAGAAGCTGGGCAAGATTGTAAGCTATGTTTTTCATTGAGTGGTGTTACCATCTAGGTTGGGGTGATTCTGGATGCAGTTTTTCTTTCAGTCCTACACTAGGCTGTGGAAGTCTTAAAAAATACTGAGTAGAAGATATTGGTTCCAGGCCTTCTAAGTACCTGTTAGATGAAAATTATGGATGGCAAATTGAGTATCTTTAAGTCCTTTATTCTGATTACCCTTAATAATTTGAATAGGAAAAGGCTTGTGATATGATATGAAATCTTTCTGAAGTCTGAATGTTTATGCATCTATCGTTTGATCAGAATATGCTAAATTTATTGTAGATGAAGTTTTATAGTGTTGTGTTTTAGTGACAACAGGTCGCATTTGATGATCAAAAATTATACATGGATGAAATCTATCAAAAATTGCTTGATTATTCTGAGTAGTGTTGTATTATCACGAAGTGAAAGTGATCATGATAGTACAATCTGAGGATGCGAGTTCATTTTGTGCACCATAACTTTCATTGGTATCATATTTTGAGTGGTATTTGATTTTTCCCTTTGTATTTATGGTTGTAATCAATAAGATTGTTTTCCATCTGTTCTTCAAAGTCTTTGCATATTAGTAATCACCATGCATGTGCTCGAGGTTGTGTTGAATGGACAGAATCACTCACTTATCCGAAAATAAATAAATCAATAATCAGTTATTTAAGAAGATGCTGCCTAGATATTGGCTATGAATAAATATGAAAAGATAGCTAAAAGGCAAAAGACTATTACTTTTTTGTTGAACAGGTTAGGTTATTCTTATCAGAGGATTCTCCTTTTCAAGTTGGGTTAAATTCTCAAGATCACCTCCAAGCAAAGACATCACTGTTGTTACCGCCAGGCGGAGCAGGTTCTGATGACATTCTGCCTCCTGGATTTGAGGGAACTCATGCTTCAAGTCAGTTTGACATTAAGCCATCCCAAATACCAATTATTAGGTGGATTAATCCACCAAAGGTACTGTTGTTTCTTAGTTCTATGTTGATCAATTTCCTTAGTAATTTCCAATATTACCTAGATTTCAAAATGGGTGGAAGAAAGTGAGAGAAAAAGGTGAAATGCGTGAGTTTGCCTTTAATATTATATAATTCTTTGTCAATATGTGATTTTATCAGATCGTACTAAATCTCAAATGGCAAGTAGTGGCCGGGGAAGAAAGCAAAGAGGTAGAGGATCAACATCAAAGAGAGCTGAGAGTACTTGAAGCTATTTATCCTCGCATATCTTCCATTCCTCCAAAGTATGAGTCTTCTATTGCCTTGTTCAATATTTGTTTTTGGTTTCCATGATTTTTGCCATAAGTTTTTCTCCCTTGCTTGCAGCCCTTCTGTTTCTGTGGATGTTGAAGATTCCCATTACATTGATGATCAAACTGCTTTGATCCCAATCACGCCTATTGAAGATGAAGATGCAGCAACAGATACATTATCTAATTCCTTGAAACAATTTGATGTTTCACAATCTCTTGACTTTCCTGCTGGCGTATTGAAGGCTTCAAACTCTGCAACGGGTATGCAGTTAGCTCATGGCCTAGTGTCTGATGTAGCTGCTGCATCTGTTGCTTTAACTAGCATTGTGAAGGGTAGTGAACATGGTAATTTGATTGACCATGGATTACTTAACAATATTCTCAACAATCCTGAAGTGATTGAGAAGTTGGTTAGAGATTATGGAGTTACTAATAATCCACAGCATGTACATAATGTGGGATCTTCTTCGGTAGCTTCTTCACATCCTATTCCTATTAACCAAGGAGAAACCACTGCACCTTCATCAATTGCTTTTTCATCCATTTCTTCCTATACTGACCCAACTGGAGGTCAAGTGGCAACCATTACTAACCAATGGCATCCTAGGCCTGTGAGTTCAGCTATTGTTTCTTCCTCTGTTGAGGTCTCTTCAACAAGAGATGTAAACTACTATAAGAGCTTAATTCAACAACATGGAGGAGATAAACAAGAACCACTTCCATCCTCCAGTAATCGTCAGATACAGCAACCATCAACAAATTATGAAACAACACACAATTTTAGAACAAAAGGGTCAAAATCAAAGATAATGAAGCCTTGTATCTTTTTTAACAGTTCTAGAGGATGTCGAAATGGAGCCAACTGTGCATATCAACATGATTCATCATTCCGGCCACAAGGTAATGCCGTGTCAGGTATACAAAGTTCAAAGAGAATGAAAATGGACAATGAGATTAGCAGTTAATTGAACAGGTTGGCGACTTACTCGATGAGTGATTGTGAGCCTGATTTGCTGCTAGTTTCTCCAGGCTTACATTTATCATTTTTTGATGGAAGGCTATCCTTCATTTTCTTGATTGGGAATCTCTGCAGAAATCACCGACTTTCTTGGTCATTCTTCATGGCTGTAATACAGTACAAGTTAAGTTTTGATGTTGCAACTTATTGCAAGTGCCACCAGATGTATGATGTATTTATTTTCTGTTTTTTAACATTATGATGGTATAGTTTGCATTTTTAAATATAGTCTGACTAGTGATAACTAAATGCATATATATATATATATTATGTAATATATAAAATAAAAATTAAAACAAAAACCAATAATATAAGAAAACGATAAATAAACACTGAATTTGATTTTTTCCCCTTTTTTTAACTTCTTTTTTTTGCTTTTTTCTTTTCCCCACATCTTGCACCCATTTAATTGGTTATAGTGGCCTAGACACGCAACTTGTAATTGTCAAAGTGTCATAAGCCGATTATTCGAAAAGTCTAAGTTGACTAGCATGGACTTATAGTCAAGAAAGAACAAGCTCAAGAAAAAGAAGAAATAAATAAATCGATTAAAAAAAAGAGAAATTCAAGAAAGAAAAACAAATTCAGTAAAGAAAGAAAGACAAACAAGATGGAAATAAAGAAATTCAAGAAAAAGGAAAGAAAGAAGGAAAAAAATTCAAGAAAAAAAAAAGAAACTCAATAAAGAAAGAAATTCAAGAAAAAACACTTCTATTTCGCACGAAGAAATAACGCAACAATTTTTTTTTTGGTGAGGTGGGAACCCCCAACCTATTACCGGTATCCCCTGCTCATACCACTGGAGCAACTCTTGCGGGATAAATAACGCAACAAATGTTGTCATCATTATCTCTACTTTAATTTAATATGTATTATACTCTTAACTCTAATATATATACTTTACAAATAATTATTAACGCATTAAAATTTAAAGCTTGTTTATGATTACAAAATAATAAAACAAGAAAATGTTGATTACTTTTTAAAACTTGTTACATCAGTTATATATTTTTTTTAAAAATTGTTTATAATATGGTTATATGATAAAATATAATTACATGTGTAAAACCTATTTACATTGTTAATGTATAATTATTATACTTTTTACTGATCGAATTTTAACAAAAATGGCTTTTTATCTCTTCTGTTATTATCTATACATAGGAATGAGAAATATTTTGATTTACTAATTCTTTTTAATATTTCTGCATAGAGAGATTTTTTTTTATCAAGAATTTTTTTTAATATTTAACATAGGAGGTTTTTGACCTTTATCTTTCGTTTTTTTTTTTGGGAGCAAATCTGGCCCTTTTTCTCTTTAGTATATCGTGCATAGCCAAAAAGAGAGAGAGAGAACTGGAAAAAAACGAAACCCTAAACCCATTATTCCCATAATTTTTTATTTTTGATTTCTTTTCCGTCGTCACCTTCTCCGACAGTGATTAGTACATAGACTGATCATCCTCTTCGGAAGAGAGAGTGTGTGTGTGTGGAAATGTTGAAGTTCCTATCAAGAGTGAAGATCGAGTTCAATGCGCTGGACCCTCGAACGGCGTCGTGTATGGAGTTTCTGGCGCAATGCAACTCCCGAAAGGCGAAGGAATCCAACCCCGCGTGCGAGGTGGAGGTGAAGCGCGTGAACGTCGACCACCCGCCGCAGATCTCGGTGACGTTCGTTAACGGCGTCCAAGAATCGTTCGATGCAACATCCACGCCCGTCCACGACATAACGAGCATGATTCTCCAAAAGGGTCAGCTCCTCGAGACCGAACAGATGTTCCGCGAAGCAGGGGAATCCTGGCCCGTCATCATCCCCGACGAGGAACTCTCCCAACCCGCACCCGGCACCAAAGTGCGTTTTCTTCTCTCTCCTTTTCAAATTTCTCATCTATTGAATTTGATGGCTTGGTATGGTAGTGTGTTCTTATAGCAGCTCAGGGAATTTGATATTAAAGGAATCGAAATTGAATAGCAGATGTGTCAATTAACCCATTCGTTTCATGCTTTTGGATCTTAGTAAGCATCATATCATATCTGCATTCCAGGAATGAGCAACAAGATTGCCTGTTGTTTTACTTTGCTATACTTGAATATATTGTGTTCTTGAAAAGCATTCCATGTATGTATATTCTCTTATAAGATGGAAGAGAAGTGATAATTTTAAGATAAGTTGAGGTTCACAAAACAAAATTGATTTTACTCTTGGGTTTTTGTTTGTATTCAAAAGCACAGCTTGTGACTTATGGGGAAGTTAGTTTTGTTTTGTATTCTTATTCTTGTTTTTGTCACACGTGAAAAAGAGGAAAAGATGTCAAGCAACTTGTCTTAGATAGATAGGTATTTATGGAGAAATTAAATGAGAGCTTATGAAAAAATTGAAGTGTAGAAAGTGATTTCAACTTATATGAGAAACTATTAGTTAAAAAATTCATTTTATAAGTATTTATTAGAAAAAACTATCCAAACAAGCTCTTAGTAGTTTTAGTTATGGGTGCATCATAGGTGGTTGGGTCTGGTAAGAAGGACACTGGTTATAATGATAAACTGTGTTTCTGTAGCTGGAATAGTTTTTTGTGCGGAGGAATCCAGGGTTTCACTATAAGGAAATGTGTGGTATTTTTGTGGGTTATACAATGGACTTGATTTCTTACCGTGCTATGTAATAATTGTGTTGCAGATGTAAATAGTAAATTACATTGGCAGCGTAGTTGTTTGGTGGAACTTTTCCGTGTGTTGTCTTTTTTTGGTTGCATATGCTGGTACAACTGCAATGTATCTGCTTGGTTTTGTAATTTCTGTTTCGATAACTCAGTGATATGGTTTTGTGTTGAGTATGGCTTCTGTTAACTGTCTTCAGTAACATGCTTTCTGTTTGTGAATATAGCCTATTGCTAAAGCAGTTTGAATTGATTTGTGTTTTTTTATGTGCCCCTTCTTCCAGCCAAGGAAAGCAGAAGAGAAGAAGCAATAACTAAAAACTGCTGAGCGTATTAACTGCTGGGAATTGTTCTGGGTTTTGTCCCATTTTCTCTTGTTTCCTTTTGGTAGGAGAATGTGGCATCTGATTACTTATGCTGCGTGCCTTGCTGTATTTTTAGGACTGAATTATTAAGTACATGAGTACATATGATTTGCGTAATAATTGAATGTCTCTGAATTGCAGAATTTCAAAACTGTAATCTTGTCATGCTTAAAATTGTTCTTTTTTCCTAGTTGACGCCCACAAAGCTCTGTGTGAATGTTGTAGCTTTTTTAACCTCAAAATGTCTTGCACAATGCTGTTAAATGATATCAGATTAGTGGTCCAAAAGCACAACTTACAGGGAGGGTAAATGCCTACCTTTGAGCTGGTGGCATAATATGATTGTGTGCATTCTTTGATAGGGTATCCAATTACTGTATACCGAGTACTGCAATTTTCAAACAATTCTCATTATTGTGGCTGCTACTGCGAAGCAGCTACATGGTGATCGCGTGGCATGGGTGCCCTATTTAAAACCTTAACGGGAATTGGTAAATACACCCCCAATATTTTGTCATCCACCCCACTTAAAGATATTTTCAATGTAAAAATACAAAAATATTTATTTTTTTTTGTTTTTTTTTCATTTCTCGCATACACCCCATTGGATTTTTATAACTACTAGAAATTTTGAAATTTTTGAAAAGTTTAAAAATTTAATTTTTGGTATTTTTGGTAGTTATAAAATTTAATTTTTAAACTACCAATGAAATTTTTGGATAGTTTCAATTTTATATTATCTGGAAATTTCAATTTTTGGTAAGTGTAAAAATTGAATTTCCAGTGAATGTTGGAAAGTAGTATGGTGGCATTTCCTTCTTTTTCATCTTCTGAAATCACATTCTCTGTTTCCAACACCACCTAACTCTGTTCTTCTTCTTCTTGTGGGGGTTCAAATTCAATATTTTTCATAATGTTTTTCGCTGCAATCTCTGATTCTGATATATTAAATTCTAACACGTTGCTTTTTTTGCAAATTGGAATTTTTGGTGGTATAAAAATTCAATTTTATAACTACAGAAAATTGAGTAAATTTTTATATTTTTCTAAAAATTGAAATTTTTGATAGTTATAAAATTGAATTTTTATAACTACTGAAAATTCAAATTTCTGGTAGTTATAAAATAATTGGAATTCAATATTTTTCTTCTTGTGGGGGTTCAAATTCAATATTTTTCATAACGTTTTTTGCTGCAATCTCTGATTCTGATATATTAAATTCTAACACGTTGCTTTTTTTGCAAATTGGAATTTTTGGTGGTATAAAAATTCAATTTTATAACTACAGAAAATTTTTATATTTTTCTAAAAATTGGAATTTTTGATAGTTATAAAATTGAATTTTTATAACTACTGAAAATTTAAATTTCTGGTAGTTATAAAATAATTGGAATTTAATTTTTATACTACTGAAAATTTGAGTTTTCGGTAGTTATAAAATTGAATTTTTAATAACTACTGAAAATTCAAATTTTCGGTAGTTATAAAATAATTGAAATTTTTGAATTTTATAACTACCGAAAATTCAAATTTTCGGTAGTATAAAAGAGTATTTTGGTATTAAAATTTTTAATTTTTAAATAGTAACAAGTGAGATGGATGGCAAATAGTAGGAGGTATATTTACCAATTCCCATCCTTAACTTTTGCACGAGCAAAACTGAAAGTCCAGAACGGATGGGTTGGACTTTTGATTATATTACCTTTATTTTTGAAGTATTGATCAAAATGCATTTGGTCTTGTCGTAAAAAAAATGCCTTTGGTCTTAAATTAGAGTAAAATAATTTATTTCTTAAAAAATACATTTGCTATCTATTTGGCAAAAAATTATTTTTATTAATTTGGTTTATCAAATTTTCTATTCTCAATAGTTAATCCCTTCACTTCATCTAAATATGAAGTGGGAATGATGTGTGAATTAGACTTGATGGAAGGTCTGATAAATAGAGGATTTGAAGTTCGAGCATCAAATGATAAAATGAATAAGGGACTAAGTTGATAGTGTGTACTGTATATCTTTAATGGATCAAAATGGTTCCCCCGCCCCCCAGTTAGAATGGTTCCTTTGTTTTCCTTCGGTGGCTGGGGTAATATTTCTCTTGCTCAGGTTTTAGTTGGAGAGTTTAAAGGATAGAGAAAATGGAAGGATTGGGAGATTTGTTGCTGCTGGCAGTCTGGCACCACACAGTAACTATATTATGAAAGAAACAGTAATATTTTACCGAAAATGGGGTGGTATTGTCAATTAGTGATCATGGCTAAAAACCTGTCTTTAGATATGTTTATCATTGAATATGTTATGGGATACTTGTGTCTGTGAAATCTCTTTGGTATGGATGGATTTGGAGTGAGAAGTACGGCTTAGGGGATAAAATGTGGGTTTATAATTGATCGAGATGATGACCAAATACATATATATGTATCACAAACTACGAAGTTATAAAAATCTGAAGTTTTTTTTAACCTTCCCTTTAGAGGATCTTTAGTATAATTTGTGTTTGCTCAATGACAAATATTGACAATTGACAAATGAACTGCATCACATCGTTTCTTGGTAAGAAAACGAGGCTTAAGGTCCAAACAACAGAAAACTACTCTATGGGGGAAAACACTACGAGAACTATGACCAAAGCACCGAACACTGAACAGAATTACAGAAATAAACGAAGGAAGAGACTAAGAATTGAATTGCATTGCATCACTCATATTGTGAGGTTATTATTGGGTATTCCTTCTTTCTTTCTTTTTTTTTTTTTTGAAGGGGGGGAGCACATTACATTTTACTCCCCACACACACTTAAATTTTTGGCAAAATTATAACTTTGATGTTATTTTATTTTTTTAAGTTAGTCTTTTATCTAAATTTTTAAACAATAAGATCCTTTAAATTTCAACGTTGAACACCGTTTTTCCTCTCCTCAATTATATTAACGGGATGTTTACCATATTTTTTTTCTAAAATTGTTGTACACAAAATCTCTAGTCAACCCCTAGAAGTAGTTCATCTAAGACAGACAATAAATCTTACCAGAAAATTTGTTAGATTCAATGGTGTGGAATACAATGAGACTAATTTAAATCATATAGGACTTTGCTGAAATTATCTCATAACATATGAAACTATTTTAAAACTAACTTAAATATTAAATGACTAATTCAATTACCTTTTGCTGAAAAGCTAAAGAGACCAAAAAGGTATAATTTTGCCAAAAAGTAGGGAAAAGACTTTAATACCTCACCCCTTCTTTCGTAACTCAATGCCGGTCCGGAACTTAAATTTCCAGTACCCGAACTTTTTGTTTCCGGAAATGCTCATCAATCCTCCGGTAACTTGTGCCCTCTGTCCTCTATTGAAAGCTTCTGTTTTTGTTTTTGGGTTTTTGGACTGAATGAAATAATTAACAAACTGGGGTTGGGGTTGGATTTGGTTAAGGGATGATGGCGGTGAGTACTTCGGCCTGCAAAGATGGGAGCAAGGTGGCAATTAATGGACAACGGCAAGTACGTGCGGTACACACCGGAGCAGGTGGAAGCACTGGAGAAGCTCTACCATGAATGTCCCAAACCCAGTTCCAAGTGCCCCATTCTCTCCAATATCGAACATGCAAGACAACACAAGGACTTCACTTTCACTTAGAACTAAAAGATTGATTGGTGTTAATTTTGAATTTTCCGTGACTCACCTACTGCAAAGATCCTGTTTTTCTTGTTTCTTTCTTCTTCTTTTCTCATCAGTCTTGGTCTTGATTTTATATCATAAATAAATAAATAAATCATAATTCCCAGTTTGCAGCGATGGGATGCAGCCAGTATTTAAGGCCTTACTTATGATAAATATATTCCAGTGACTACAATGGGCTGGTGGGTCGATCCGGGAGGGGTTGTGGGGAAGAAGGAAGAATGGGTGGGTATTAAAGTCTTTTCCTTTACAAAAATAATTTTTTTTGGTCTAAATTTACAAAAATATATATTTTTTTGGGTCGTAAGTATGAGTGTAGGGAGAAAAGGCCGACTTGTTACTGTAAATATGTTTTGGGCCTAATCCAGCCTCATCTCATGACATGGGCCCAGTAATAAGGTCCATTGTTTTCTTTCCTGATGCACATCACGCAGAAACGGTGTTTGTTTCGGTTGCAGAATTCAGGTATCTCTCTCTCTCACTGTCATCTGAAGAAATGACGGCACCAGCACCACCACCAGGCCCTTACTCTGGCAAAAGCACTCTCGCTCTTGTATGATATCAAGTTTAATTTGATGACAATATTTATTTCTTGAATTTTAATCACTCACGCACTTCTTACGTAGAATCTAACTTTTTCGTCCTTCGTGTTCAATTTTTGGTCACCACAGGTAGCTCGTGCATCGGCTTTCACTTTCGGCCTCGTCTATGGCAGCGTCAAGCTTAAGATCCTCAAGGTACTCTTTTATACATTGAATCACATTGATCGCCATGAACAACGACGACATTTCCGTTTTGTTTTCGGATTTAATTGGAACCTAATTTTCTTGCAAATTAGACATGTTGTGGATATCTTAAATATGTTAATCAAAGTTTCACATTGGGAAATCTGAATCAAAGTTTATACGCACTGGCTTCTAGAATATTTGCTCTACGGTCGAGAACCATCACTTCAAAGCACGAAGGATTCATTTGTTTGGTTTCTATATTTATTATTATGTCTACATATATATTGAAAGATTTTGGCTCCGTTGCGTTGTGATCGGTTGAATAGGTGCAGAGTGCTAAGGAGAAAACTAGAGGAGGCGTTCATAATTTTGAGTAAGGAATGGAAATGAAGTACAATCAAAGATGATCATGTGCTACATGATTTAAGCATTATTTATCGCAATAACTGACTCTTTCCTGTGTGCAGATCCCCTTTTAGCAAAGATTATTAAATCCAATTATTTTTGTTTGTCATGATTGATAATTTGATATACAGTAATGATTTTTGCTGAATTTATCTCTGTGGTTACCAGGCAAAGGCAAAGTCTCATAAGAAAGCTGAAGCCAAGGCTCATCACTAACGAGATCTATTGGCGATTACAATTTGCAATTTGTTCGCAAGGATGGATTAAGAGCTTATTTCCATCATCTTGCTTAGTCTAATCAGATGATGAATCATGAATGGATTTTGAATGTCATGCCATATATTAACAACTAGCATAGTGACCCGTGTCATGCACGGGACATAAGTGGTCATTAATTATTTGATTCAGTTTTAAAATATAGTACAACGAAAACATATATAAATTATAGTTGAAGTAGTAAAATAGTTTAAATAGTTGATGTAAATAAGCATGCAAAAACTCAAATTCGCATGTATTGACCCGAACCCGGTCCAACTTTGTCGAGGATAACTTGCTTTGATGGGGTTTAGGGTCGAGTTTAGGTTTTTCTCGTTTTTCAAATGCAAAGACATTGACGGTGATGTTGTACTTAACCACTATTTAAAAATATAATATTAAATTAAAAAATAATAATTGGTGGGGATGTTGCACACTTGCACCTGTCTCGCTATTTAAAATATTATATGAATTTAAAAATAATAGAATTGTGAGACTTGGTTTTAGGTTAGTTATAGAAGTTTGCACCCCTCGAAAATTATTGTTGAGTTTGATCTGTTGAACATATCTATCGAGAGAAAAATTCTTGCGTAACCTTTTTTGTGAACATGGAACATTCAATTTATTTTTCTTTAACGGTTGTAGAAATGACTTCTTCTCCCCTTAGTTTGATGCGTAGAATTGATGTAAATTATAGATTATAACTATAAATTATACATTCATTATAAAGATAACCGTTAATTGTTTTGTCTCAACACTGATCTATATTTGTATGTAGTAAACAAGGGTAAATATTGATTAACAAATGGTATAATATATCAATATCAATATCAATATCAATTATTGGCAAAAATAATATCTTGCCAAATGTCTAAATAGTAATTTAAAATGTGTAATTATGAAAATCTATATTAATTCATAACGTACATGCACACTTAAATCGATTATGTTAATTAACAAATTGGAAAAATAAAATCAATATTAATTGATTATTATTATCGTAGTGGAAAACAATACCGTACAATGTAATCAAGTTTTTCTGATGCATTGCAACGTAATTAAATTAAAATTTAAAATATGACATATCAATCATCAATATGGTGGAAAACTGTATATGGTAATGAAAATGTTAATTAAATTTATTTATTCTCATTTCATGTGTTTTATTCGTACTTTTATATAATTAAATTTTTTATAGACATTAATGAGAAACAATTCAAGTTTGTTTAGACAAAAGAGAGCATTTAATGAAATAATTAGTTAGATGAAAGACGTTAAATGAGAAAAAAATAATGAATATAAAATTAATTAAGATGAAAGAAAATATATTTTATTTTTACTACATGTTCCCAAATATAAAAAAAAATTAGTTTAGCAAAAAAAATATAAAGAAAATTTAAATTACACTCTTCTTGAAGAGATCAAATTTAAATTGATATAAAAATATATTTTATTTATTATCTAATCTTAAAAAAAGTTCAAATTAAGTTAAAAAATTTAATAACCTAGATCTGAAAATCAAATTCAAATCAAGACGTTAAAATCAATTTTTTAAAATTTTAAATTTTTTACTAATCCTAAAAAGATGAAATACAAAATTATCAAATATTTTTTACACCCTAAACTCAAGTTCGCAAAATTAAAAGAATTATGATGACATCTTGTATAATATGAAAATAGAATATAATACATATCTACTTATATCATTATACAATCAAATCAAAGAAACTAATATTTTTTTATATTACTCTCTAAATAGGATTTGTGTTTCAATTTTGTGTTTAAAAATTATATACATTTTCTAAAAGTTAAATTAATTAATAGAATTCCACACAAAAATTAATAAATTATTATATGTATTTTTTAAAATAAATCTATCCTAAAATACACAAAAAGTAGTAGTAATATATATACCATTATTGTTATTTTATATATAATTTTTTGAAAGATATTGAGAAAATAAGCTACTAAATTTGATGTTGCTTTTAATGTTTCTTCTTGTTTGAAAGACAAGAATGATATATCTGCATAAAATCAAAATAATAACCACAAATTGGAAATATAGAATAAAAAACTTAACAATACAAAATTTGGACTTGTTAATTCTATCAAAAAGTAAAAACCTTAGAGAAGAAGTTTGGGTTAATGAATAGAAAAGTAACGATGTTCTTTGATAAAATCAAAACAAAAATCAAACAATATCAATAATTTGGTGGCTATGAAAAAAAGAATAAATAGTATCTAAATAGTAAATATGGAAAACTCAACACTGAAAAAATAATAATTAAAAATGATTAAAAGTAAAATAAGAAAGAGTCACCTTAAATGAGAAGTCAGTGTTGACGATCAAATTTTTTTTAACAATACGAATAATAGAACAGAATGAACAAATAAAATGTACAATCCATGAAGCTATTAAGATTTATAATTAAAAATACAAAGATTGAAATGTAAAAAAGATAAATCATAAAAAAAACTAACCTTTAATTAAAAGAACTAGTGACATCAAAGAACGTAAATCAATTTTCCCAGCAATCTTGCGATAGTAGTGAGTAATTCTATAATTAAGATAGAGTAGTTGTAGTTATTGATAAGTATGATCCACATATCCAAATAAATAGAGCATATTTTATACATCATTATCAATATAGAAACACTTTTAAGAAAAATTGTTAATGAGAATAACAATAAAATAAATTTTTTTGACAATTTATATATAAGAAAAAGAGTTTAATTTCTATGCACTGTCAGTATAAAATATTTTTACACATGCATCCAATCATATCTCACTCTGATGCCATCTTGTAACAATATTTCCTAAAATATTTACACAAATATCTATGTGGTGAGATCTGATTGGATATCTGTGTAAAATTTTTTTACACTGCTAGTGCATACTAATTAAATTCTAAGAAAAATAAGTTAGGGGAGAGAGAATTTATTGATTTGGCTAGTATAAAGAACGAAACTGAGTCGAAGTAATCGTTGAAGCACATTGAATTTGAGGTAACTGATTTGAGAGAATACCTGATTACACCATTCATAAGGATGGTATAGAAATCTATTTTGAATTATATAATAATTAGAGATAAGGATTGATATCAGTTTGTTATCAGTATTGATAAGATAAGTTCTTATTGACCTGATAAGTTGTTTTTATTTAAATTTAGAATTAGAAGATTAAATTGTTATTTTTCGTTTAAAAATTAAAAATCTATAATGGGAGAGAAATAATTATAGGATAACACATAGATCTAAAAATACTCTTAAAATGACACATATAAAAGTAAGAATTCGTAAATTATATATTATAGATTGCGTTTCGTTATTATAATCTGCTATTCCTTTGGCTTACCCTTTTCGTTAATTGAGCAATTCAGACGTGCTTCTACAGTAGAGAAACCGTGATATGCAAACCAATACAACAAAATTGAGAGCAGTTTTACATCTTGATTTATAGTAACAGGAAAAAATTGGTCTGAAATATTAATTTATTCTAAGACTTTCATAAAAAAATTATACTAAAACTGTCATATCTTTTTCTTTATCATAGAAGTGTCTTTTGTAAAACTTTCATATCATATTAATTAAGGTTTGTAACTTTAATTAATATAAATTAATTAAAGCTAATTGTTATCTTGGTTTTGAATATTTATATGGTACGATAAATCAAAGTCTATTTCATTTTAGAAAACCGATTGCTGTTTTATTTATATTTTAATTTTATATAAATAAATTCTTGAAAAATAATAAAACAAATGAGATAATGTTGTTATAACTATAAATAAAAAAAAAATATTTTCTCAACGCGGTGAAAGAGTTAACTTTTATGAAAAGTTTATGTAAAGATCCTGTCACCTGTGGTTAGTGAATTTCGATATGAACCGCATTTTCTATGCAGATTTAAATTTAATATATCTATCTAGGGTGGCGGTTCAGGTGATCAGGTCCCTAAGTGGACTATGATACACAAATACATGTTATAGCCATTGATATAACAATTTATTGGGACGGTGCAGATTGCGTACGGTATACCTGCTGTATAGGTAAAGTTACAAGTTTTTAATATTTGCAAGAAAGGACTTGGAGAGTTGTTAAATTAGAGGAATTAAATTATAAATTTCATATTTACAAAAGTTAGCCCAGTAGTTAAAATTCGTGTAAACATTATAAGGGACTGGTTAAAATTTTTATTTCAATTACAAAAGGAAATAAATCAACAATTGTACTTTTATAACAACAAATCATCAAATTATAGCTTTGTTTTTTCTTGTAGGTAAATTAAATTATAAGATTAAGTAGGTAGTTTTTTTAAGTTTTATTGTTGAAAGGTATCGCAGCAGATACGGACTCAATCAGACACAAAAAAATGCAAAAACACACAAATTCGTTCCAACGACTATATGAACTCACCAGTTGCGATAGCGAAAACAAACAAATCGTGTGAAGTGGCGTTGTCCTTCAATGGAGCTCTGGACTGTGAAATCGGAAATGCAACAATGGACGATGGTAAGATATCGGCGGCAAACAGAAGGAAGCGGCAGGGAGTGACGACTAGAGCTGGCAAAATGGGTCGGGCTTGTCGGGCCAGGCCGAAAAAGCCCAAAAAATAGAGGGCTCAGGCACACAAATTTGAGTCCGTTTTCATTCTGTACCTTTTTGGCCCGACAAAGCCCGAGCCCGAAGCAGGCCACCCGCAAAATATAGCCCAAAGCTTGAGCCCGAAAAGTGGAGGGCTCGGGCACACAAATTCAAGCCCGTTTTTAATTCGGGTTTTTTGGCCCGACCCGACAAAGCACGGCCCAAAAGCCCATTTTGCCAGCTATAGTGACAACGTCTACTTCTACTCTTGGACTTCGTTTTCTCACCAAGATAAAACACTATTTTTTAAAACATTACAAATATCTTTCTTTTTTAAACAAAAATTGCTTAAATTAATAAGGCTTAAATATGTTTTTAGTCCCTCATATTTAGTTTAAGTTTTTTTTTAGTCCCTCAAATACCAAGAATATTATTTTAGTTCCTAATCTTTTGAAAATCAGTCTTTTGGTCCCTGGGGCCATATTTTAAATTTGAAAAGTATTTTTAAAATTTATACTTTGACCCCTCCTAAAGCCTGATGTTCACCTTATCCCGTTTTTCCATTCTCCTCCCCCTCCACTGATGCACCGCGACCCCCATCCCTGCTAGCTAGGAGTAGTTCCAATGTCCCTCGAAGCCGCCATGAGACGCGACCTCTCTCTCGTTCTCCTCCAAGTGCGATCGCGGTGGCCCCCTCCCTTTCCGTCATTATGCGTAACCTCCCTTGTCCGCGCGGAGCTCCTCCCTTGGCCGCGCGGGGATGTGGGGTCGCGGTGCATCAGTGGAGGGGGAGGAGAACAGAAAAATGGATTAAGGTGAACATAAGGCTTTAGGAGGGGTCAAAGTATAAATTTAAAAAATACTTTTCAAATTTAAAATATGGCCCCAAGGACTAATTGTGACACATTTTCAAAACATTAAGGACTAAAATAATATTTTTAGTATTTGAGGGACTAAAAACGAACCAAAAACATATTTAAGCCAATTAATAATTGTAAAAAAATTATTACGTAGCTTACTTTCAGAAATTTTAAAAACATTAGGGTTACTTACACAGTTAAATACAACATATCAGATGTTTTTCAAATAAGTACAGTTATCTTTGATAGAAAGTGATGGGCCCTCCGTAGTATCATGGTCCACTTAGGGACTTGACCACCTGAAAAGCCACCTCTATCTAGGTGTAGGTGGAACAAGCAGAGTGTGGGTGGAGGCAGAGTCACTGCGCTTGTCTGTGTTCAGTTGAGGCATTCAATTCAATATATTGAGTGAGGCAGTGAGTGACAACAAGGTGAATAAAAGCTTAGCTCACATGAAATTACAAACGCAACCGACAACGTTCCACCCTCGCATTCGCATCGCATGATGTTTGAAAACTGTACTCCACTCCAATTCTAGTTCACTAATCAATCTTTGTTTCTTGTTCTTCCTCCAACCCCCACTTCCAAAGTTCAATCTCACTCACTCCTTCGTTCTCTCTTTCAGTGAGGAGGACAAGACTTGAACCACAAGATGGGTTTTGTTTCTTTGAAAGTATGGGATGGAACAACCAGATTCAAAAGAGCAACCCTTTGTTCGTGTTCTTCAACAGTTAACATTCTCATGATTTTGTCCGTTATCACCACCAATCTCTTCGCCCTCTATGCTTTCACCGCTTCCCCAAAAGACCACCACACTCACACCGAGCTACTCCACCAAGCCCACAAAAACTTCTCTCTCATCTCGGAGCAGGTGTCGCTGATACTGAGAGAGATCGACCAATCCCAGAAAAAACTGGCCCAGATAGAGAAAGAGCTTCTGGGCTACGAAAGCATTGATCTTTCGAGACCCAATATCGCAAACGAGCTGAAACTCTTCCTTCAGCGCCACCAGCTCCCTCTGGGCAGAGACTCCAAAACCGGAATCACCGAAATGGTTTCATCCGTTGGCCATTCCTGTGAGAAATCTTCGGACTTGTTGTCTCAGTATATGAATTACAAAGCATTTGGAGCATGCCCAGATGATTGGAGTGTCGCACAGAAACTGATCTTGAGAAAGTGTGAGCCTTTACCTAGAAGGAGGTGTTTTGCTAAGTCTGTTTCAAAGGTAGGCCTTCACCCTTTTCCAACCTCACTTTGGAAACCCGTTGCTAACAAGACTGTTAATTGGAGTGGTCTCGGGTGTAAGAATTTCGAGTGTTTGAAGGGTAAGAAGTTAAGCAGGGATTGCAGCATTGGTTGCTTTGATTTGGTTAATGGGTATGAAAATCAAAGGTTTGTTAAGTCTAGGAGTAAGAATGATTTTATCATTGATGATGTTTTGGCATTGGGGAGTGGTGGAATTAGGATAGGGTTTGATGTGGGAGGTGGGTCTGGATCCTTTGCTGCTGTAATGGCTCAAAGGAATGTTACTGTGATAACTAGCACTCTTAATATTGATGCCCCTTTCAGTGAGTTCATTGCTGCAAGGGGTCTTTTCCCTATTTTTTTGAGCTTGGAGCATAGGTTCCCATTCTATGACAATGTGTTTGACTTGGTTCGTGCTTCAAGTGCCTTGGATGTTGTTGTTGGGGGGAAGGCTGAGAAGTTGGAGTTTTTGATGTTTGACATTGATCGCATTTTGCGGGCTGGTGGTTTGTTTTGGCTGGACAACTTCTATTGTGCCAATGAAGAGAAGAAAAGAGCAGTGACTCGGTTGATTGAAAGGTTTGGATATAAAAAGTTGAAATGGGTTGTGGGAGAGAAGGCAAACAGTGTTGGATCAGGCAAATCTGAAGTTGTCTTATCTGCTGTCCTTCAGAAGCCTGTAAGGGTGTAATAAAGCTTTATGCAAGCAACAAAAGGGCAAGAGGTGCTTCTCCTTCACACACAACTTGTGTGAATGAGTTGCTTCTAACATCATCAGAAGTGGAACAATGTTGTGTATCTTATTCAGGTTGTAGTTGTTGATAACTTAATTAGAAAACGAGAAGTAAAAATACATTTTTTGAAGTTGTAGAGTCAAGTCTTTAGTTTTTAATTTTATGATTAGACTTTTTTCTTTCTTGACTGCCCCATGGACTCATTCAAAAACTGTATATGCATGTCCTATTTTAGTTTCTCACACTATTTAAGATATTAAATACTGAAAGGCCTGCCATCTGATGAGAATTTTTGTCAAAATCTGATCGAGTCGCACTATTACTGAAAGACTTGGGCAATCCAGATTTTAGATGTATACTTTCTAGTAGGATATTGATATTCCATGAAATTGCTGTCTTTCACTTTATTGTCCTAAAGTCAACCATCTGTTGTTTACACTGACTTAGTTTACCCTTCACCAAGGCATTGCTTCCTTGTTGATATCAGACCAAAAAATTTGGCTGCTTGGTGTTATTTATACCGGGCTGTGGCTCTCTTCTGAATTTTCAAATCTGATTATAACTTGTATGTATGTGTTTATGATCTTTGATTATCATTGTGCTGGATTGCTGGTACATATAATATATTAAACTAGACGTGTGTATCTGTAATTTACCCAACCCTGAAGTTTAAGCATGACCTTAAGTTATAGGTTGCGCTCGTGCTATTTAATTATAACCTTATGTTTAAGATAAGATGTTAATGCGTTTCCCTGTTATTTTCTGACCTGGTGAATTTCTTCTCCTGGAAGTATCTCCAAAACATCTTTCCTAGATATTTTAATTTGCTTTGAAGGACTGAAATGCAATTAACGATTTGTAATTTGAGCTATGGTTAGTTACCAAGGTGATAGCATCTAAAATTTCAACGGTAATCACCATACGTAGTTATGTTATTCAGTTCGGATTATGGAAACAGAATGGTGCAAGAAAGGATTAATTTTTTTTTTGGTCAAGGTGCTAGAAAGGATTCGTTATTATTTATTTTTTCGGTCAAGGCTAGAAAGGATTATTTTTTTTGTCAAAGGCTAGAAGGGATTTTTTTTTTTTGGGTCTGAATATCAATGTATTGATAGAAGTGGGCCAAAGGACCCACAATAGGGATGAAATCCCAATTACAGCATATGCAATGTCCAACAAATACAGCAGAGAAACTTAAGGGCAATTAATATCCGCACATACACATATTCTTATTTACACATACATAAATAGTATAAAGCTTAAAATACCCTCATCGTTTTGTTATCGTGCGGAACTATTAATTCCACAGTGATGCAGAATTATTAATTCTGCAATGATGCAGAATTATTATTAATTCCGCAAGTGTTATTTATATGTGTGTGCTATAAATAACACGTACGAAATTAATAATTCTGCATCACTATAAAACTATTAATTCTGCACTGATGCAGAACTAATCTATTAGTTTTGCACGTGTTATTTGTATGTGTGTGCTACAAATAACACGTGCGGAACTATTAGTTCTGTACAAATAACACAGTTTCGCACAAATAACATAGCTAGGGCTGTGCTATGGCGTGTGAGCGATGTCGAGGGTGCATGGTGGAGATGCGGAGAGTTTCAGCTCCTTTTTTCCTTTGGGTGCTACTACAGTGCACGCGGGTGCATGGGGACTACAGTGGGGATGCGGAGCGTTTCAGCTCCTTCTTTCCTTTGGATGCTGCTACGGTGCGCACGGGTGCATGGGGACTACGGCGAAGACGCGGAAATCTCCAATCTTGGTGGACCGTGACGTGCAGGATGATGTCATTGCCATTTTCTTCTATACGGAACTTAAAGTTCCGCATGAGGAATGATATCCGCCCAATGTAAACCAAGGTGCGCCGAACTGTTAAATCCGTGTTGTATGTGCATTTTATATATTTTGAATCACGGAATTAATAGTTCAACACGTGTTATTTGTAGCACACACATACAAATAACACATGCAGAATTAATAGTTCCACACGATATAAATACAAAGAGGATATTTTAGGCTTTATACTGTTACGTATGTGTAAATAACAATTGATGTATGTGCATTTATTAACTGCCAAACATTTTTTTTGGTCAATAAGAGGGATATCATTGCATGGGTAAAACCCAGTCATACGGCATCTACAGTAAGGAAAACAGTATATGCAGAGTCACTCAAAATACAACGCTACTAACCAAGACCTGCTACTGTAACATACCTTACTTACGCCAGACAAGGAAAACAACGAAACAAAAACAAAAATAGAAAAAACAAAAACCTACAACTACCAAAATAAAAATAGAAAAAACAAAAACCTACAACTACCAAAATAAAAAGGATACGAAAAAATGATACAAATCTAAACCAACAAACAACAATAGCAACACCCAACAAAACAACAACCGAACAACTTCCGACATGTCAAAATAGATAAATGAGAGGTATGAGTGTGGCCCATTTGGGGCATTCAATCCCATCTGTCTCAACCAATAACACCCACATGCCTTAAAAATTCTTTCTTCTTCTTTTAGGTCCCAAGGAGGTTGCACAGAACCAGCGGTTGCGGAGGAGGAGAGCAAAGCATTAATTCATTGGTCCAAAAACCACAACACAGAGACACCAACAACACCAAATAGCACAAAGAACAAACAAAACAAACTAGAACACAACAAACAACACCCAAGCTACCTGAGGAACCATGGCAGAAAAACACACTCCACGCCAGGATCCACACCGGAGGAGATGGGCACACCGTTGCAGCTATGATCCAGAACGCCAAACACAGTACATGAAACAAGAAACAGAGAAAAAACAGAGAAACGAGAAAAACCACAAACAACACAGATCAACAAGATCAACAGGAAGGCAGATCAACAACAAGAAGATCCACAAACACCAGACAACAACACAGATCAACCCCAGCCACAGCGGCGTATCCGACAGGGACGAAGGCACACCCGCGAGGCTAGCAACTGCAATCCTCCACGATCGGAGCAGAAGACGTCTTCGTGGCTCCAACCTAGGCCGACACTCGTTCGACCCATAGGGGAGGGCAATGCTCTGGCCTCACAACCCAAAAACCGCAGTGCTTCGACCCCAACGGATGGCGGCCCCCCTCAAAACCCTATCAGACTACATCAGAAGGGGAAGAGACAAACGAAACGGTTTGGATTCAATGGGGATGAGAACGGCAAAGTCGGCGGTTTTGTCTACAAGAACCCTAGTAGAGCCACCCTCTTCCCAGTTTTACTTAAGACATGCTGCTGAAAAACTAGAAACGAAGGGACAAGCCCATACACAAGAAGTCAACTATGCTGGAAACTAAAGGTGCTAGAAGGGATTCTTCTCCCAAGGATTTCTCACGTCACCGAGGTTGGGCCATGGATTCAAGTATGAATTCAAACTCAGGTCCAGGTGCCTTCCCTCCAAAGTGCAGATCTTTGGGCTGGGTCCTGTGGGCTTCTTAACGATCCACCCTTTATCCATAACAAAATCAACAGATGCTATTAGATATGAATCATCACTTTGATAAAAAAAAAAAAGAGATATGAATCACCACGGGATTGCCAACAGGGATTGACACAGATGGTTGGACTTTTTGCTTGCACTTCTTTGTTGGTAGGCTATATACAAATTTCATCACTCATATTTTATTTTTGATACAGTTTTATGGAAACTTGTTTTTAAATATAAAATTGAAAAAGCATACTTAAGAGAAATAAGCTCCTTGTCACCAACTCAGCTGGACCAATAGGCGTTGGTATATTTGAAAATTAATTTTGACATAAATACTATTTGAATATGTTAAAAAAATTCATTTAATGTATTACAGTATAAGTATAAAAACATAAAAACTTGATTTTACTCATAAAAAAACATGTGCCTTTCACTTTTGAGGAATCAGAATGGTGTTTGAAGCGAAACTTTTGTATACGATGTTCCCATGAATTAAATACATGTCATTCTTTTTTTTATATAATAAATACATGTCTTTCTAATTCAGGGAATCTCTTTTCTTATTATTTTCAATTTTTATTTTTATTTATAAAAGGATATATCATCTCTTTTTAAATATTTGTATAAGATACAATAAAAATATTTTTATCGTTGTCCATATTTCCTATATAAAAAATTAAAATAAGAAACAAATGTAAAAATAAAATAATATTTTTGTGATTAAAAGGTAAAATAGATTAAAATCATGTTTGGCCCAAGCTTGTTTGGGTCATTTTTTTTGGTCCAATTGTTTGGGTCATTTGGAGTAAACGAACTACGGTAATATTTTGTTGGGCCAAAAGTAAGTTACTGGTCCATGAACTCAAATCCATGGTTTATACTTTATTCTACTTCCTTCCGGAATTGAATTCTACCTTCAATTGGGGCCATGATAAAATATTGGGCTCCACTTCGTTGATCGCTAAAACATATCGGTAAATTCCACCGGAAAAATTAATTGTTTGGCAAAACCACATTCACAAAAAACGGTTTACATTAGGGAGTCGAAACCCTAGGCGCCGCGCTTGGAGAAAAAATTTTGAGCGATGATGGGGCTGCTGCACCGGCGTTTCGCCGCCGTTACTACGTGAGTGGCCCCCTGTTTCCTATGTTCCTTTCTGTTTTCTGTTTCTTCTATTTTTGCCACCATCGATTCTGCCGTTGTCGCCTCTGGTAGGGATGGAGTGCCGCCGCTGCTGTGTTGTTCCTTGGACCGCTGCGAATGAGGTCCTATTCTGGGAGTTGGAGGGCGCCGCTCCGCTGCAGCTGGGGTTTGGACGAGTTCCACCCTTGTTCGTTGTGTGTGTGGTCGCCTCCTTTCTCATATGGGTGGTGACTCTCTGCGGGTCCTTTGGTTTCGTCTTGGTGATCGTTTGGCTTTTGCTCTGTGGTGGTTCGCGGTGGTCCGCGTGTTGGTGGGTGGTTGTGTTATGATTCTGTTTTTTCTATTTTTCAAGTTTTCTTCGGTGCCCTCGCCATCTGTGCGGCCGTGCAACTAGTCGCAGTACTACCACTCTCGACCTCTCCCGGGTGGGTTGGTTGGATCTTGACATGTGCGCAAATCCATTGAGGTTGAAGGTTATGGGTGCCCCAAATGGGTCAAACCCATTCCGCTCATATGTATCTTTTTCATGTCTGTGGTGTGCTAGGCTTGGTGTTAGGTTATGTCTCTTGATTTTGTTTCTGTTTGTTGTTTTGTGTTTTTGTTGTTGGTTTTTTTCCTTTGCTGTTTAGTTGGGCAGTTGGGAGCTAAATAGGTTTTGTTAGAGCATAGCTTGAGGTTTAATGTTTATCCGGTAGCTAGCTATAACATATCTGTTTAAAGCCTATATATTCAGGGTCCCTTCTGTGTATTTGCTAGGCTTAGCCCGTTATCAATTTACTCTCACCTTTGACAAAAAAAAAATTAATTAATTGTTTGGCAAAAAAAAACTAAAAACATGATTGTTAGCCCAAAATAATGCCTATATAACTAGAAACAAAATATAATGTTATTTTTTGTAAGACTTTATGTGATATATAGTACTTTCTAAGTGCGCATGTCAAAATTAGCTCATAAAATAATACTTTCTAAAGGAATTGTTGCCAAAGATGCAGTAAGATTAAGCTTTTAATCCTTCCAAGAAAATACAAAGTAAATTAAAGTATCGTCCCGTGAAAGGCCTACGATCCCATTGAAGGGAAATGTGCAGACTGAGAATTGGTACCAAAGAATTCACAGGAGTGTGTATAAGTCACACTGTCACAATGCCAGTTGTTACAGCATCTCCAATGGGGAGAGCTCAAAGAGTCCTTAAAGTTAAGGAACGGATCTTAACATGGTTCATTGTTGGAGTTAAATGAGCTGGTAAAATTTTTTAAGGTCCGCTGCTTATATAAGCAACTTGTGCTTAACAATAAAAAAATGTTATTTTTCATCAATTGTTACTTAAATGAATGGAGGGAAGCAACTGAAATGAAGAAGAATTTTTTTTTTCCTCAGCAACTGAATCGAGGAAGAAGAATTCTCACACACACTCTAAATATTTCCACACAAAAAAAGGAAGAACAAATTTAAAGCCAGAGAATATCAAAAGTAGAAAAAATTCACAAAAATTAAAGTCAGAATTCAAAATCAAAGCCAAAAAATTAGCTAGAATCAAAGCCAGAAAATTACAAAAAATTAAAGCTTGAAAGCTTGAACCCCAAAATATCAGAAATCAACAAACTCAGAACCCAAAACGAAAAATCAACAACAATGAGGAAGAAGAGGGATTGTAGTGGTGGAGGGGGGAGGAGAATGGGTGAAGGCCAGTGTGCAAATTCTTCCTTCCTAGGGAGCGGATGTTGGTGGTGTGGTTAAACCCCCAAAACGTTGCCTTTTGCCAGCCATTGTTGAAGCTCACACAAGAGCTACCACCACATTCTATGATTGCCAAACAAAGGATGTTGGTGGTGCAGTGCTGATTTCCTTTCTGAATACATCTTGTAGCAATTGTTGGTGCGGTGCTGATTTCCTTTCTTTTTTTTGGTCAAAATGCTCTGAACCCATCTTGTGGCAGTTGATGGGGAAGGTGCTTCTAAACCCATCTTTCACGCTGAACCCATCTTGTCTGCTTTATGTGTAGGGGACCTCTAAATGAGTTAAAATATAGATGAGTTAATATTTTAATTTTAAGCAAATATAATTATAAATAAAAATATTAAAGATATAATGTCATTTGTGAGTCCTATTTTGGGTTCTTAAAGAATTTTACCATTGGAGTAAAAAGTGGTTAAATTTTTTAAAATGTGATATGACATGATAGAACCCACTAAAATAAATTAAGTAACCAAAATTGGATTACACCATTACAGATACTCTTGGAAGAGACCCTGCAAAGCCGAAGGTGAAGGAAATCCCAACGTTGTTTCGCTTCTTTGGTCACGGAATCGCAGCTTTTTGCTCTGATTTTGTTAGTTGGCGTGCAGTCCTTGTCACAACTGGGCACATATATAAAGCATCTTTTTTTTGAACGTAACGAAAATATAAAATGATCCACAATCGTATCCACGAAATATTTAGGAACAACAACTATAATTTTGACCCACCAAAAAAAAAACAACTATAATTTTGATTCTTAACAATTAGATCATATAATTAAATGGTTAATTAATCCATTAATTAGTTACAATTAATTTCATTTCAATATAACATTCAGTCGTCATTGACTAAACCGACTAGATGAAAAATAAAATTCATATCAGAACACGTTCGCGTAAAAGGTAAAAACAAAAGCGAATGTTAAGATGGTGCCATTTAGAATGGACCAATAATAAATTGGTCTACTAAATCTCAATGAGTTTTCAGTCATGGATATAATAATATTTAAAGCAGATGGTCACGATTTAAGGTGGGGTACCGGGTGAGTGGGTATTTGTAAATGTTTTATGTAATTGCAGAAAGGGATATGCAGAATATAATAAATAAAGTCAGAGAATTGAGAAATAAACCACATGATTCTATGAAATTAAAATTCGACCCAAATAATTCCTATATTTAAAAAATGATAATTGTGAAATTTTCCAAAAAATTAGATGAAATTTATATTTGACCCAAATAGTTTATTTAATTTAAAAACAAAATTGTTGTGAATTTATTTTCTATTTTTTGGTTTTATTGATTAACGATCGTAATTAACAATTTCTATTGTTTTAATAAGAGTATTGATGATAACTATCTTTTCCTCTCTTTGCAAGACCTCTCCCTCTTTTCCTCTCTTTGCAAAACCTCTCCCTCTCCCTTTCTCTCACGCTCTCTCCCCCTCCTCTCTCCCTCTCTCCCTATCTCTCGCTCACTCTTGTCCTATCCTCGCTCTCCCCTCTATCTCCCTCTCTTGTTCTCTCTCCCCCTCTCGCTCTCCCTCTCTCTCCCTTGCTCCCTTGCTCTCTCTCCCCCTTTCTTTCTCCCTTCCCCTCTCTCTTGCTATTGCATGCTCTCTCTCCGTGCTTTCTCTCTCTTGCTAGAGAGGGGAGCTAGAGAGAGGGAGAGAAAGAGAGAAAGGGGGAGAGGAGCGAGAGAACAAGAGAGGGAGAGTGAGTGGGCGAGAGAGAAAGGGAGAGAGAGGGAGAGTGAGTGATCGAGAGAGAGAGAGAGGGCGTGAGTGACAAGAGAGATAGGGAGGAGAGACCAAGAGAGTGGGAGAGGGAGAGAGATGGGGAGAGAGAGAGCGAGAGTAAGAAATAAATGAATTTAGTAATAATAATAATAATATAATAAACTTGTGGTTGCCATTTTTTAATTATTTTAAAAATTGGTAAATTTTCATAATTTTACATTTTTTGTGGTCTGTTTCGTAAATCTCAATTTATAATTATATATTTCTTCTGGACATTTTCGCAAATAATGAAAAACCGGGTTTACCTCCTATCTCAAGTAAAAATTGATTGGGGTTTGGTGGACCAATTTATGCATTGGTCCATTCTAAATGCCACCAAGACGGATTTTAGCCAAGAGTCACATGTGAAGTTGGAAACGTGCGCCTGTAATGTGGATGATTTTGCTTGCAGGTGGGGATTGGGCTACACTAAACTAGAAGTGGGCGTGACTACAACCCCTCCACTGTGTTATAGTATATGGTTGCTAAAACAAGCAGGGAAGCTCACAATAATGAAGCGCATGACTCTTGCACTTTCTGAATGTGGAGGATCACCATTATGACCACTAGGTGTTCCATATTCACAGCTACAAAAGTCACTCAAACACATGCAATCGGTGCCAAGCCATTTACCAGTTATAACTCATTTCTTCTTTAATTTTGCTAAATGCTTTAACCTTTAAGTAAAAAAATTAGCCCGTAATGAGCATCTACGACCGAAAGGATCAAACTTTATTAATTAATGTTCAAATGTTCATGCATGGACAACCAAATCCCCAAGTAAAGCGTTAAAGATAGCTTATGATAATTTGCACATTCTCTATTTCTCCTTGTTTGTCTTGACGTCTAGATAATATGATTTGTCTTCTTTTCTTATTTGTCGTTTCTTTCGCTTAATTTGTGGGGGATGCATGTAATGTATTATCATCGCATAAAGTGAAAAATAAAATAAAAAGTGGGCAAAAATCTACTCTAATTTGATCATGATTTGTCATTATGAAAAGGAACAGAACAATAAAAGCGACATGAAAAATTTTCAAAGGTAAAAGCTGAATGGAGAAAAGATGTCAAACGTTTTTTTTTGTTTACATCCATTGTATATATCTTAGGGAAAAATTAGGCTTGATTAATCTTTATTTAGCTAAGAGGTAAGTAAAGTCTGACTATAAATTATTTCATGATCACCTGGTAATGTTGTTTATGATGCTGCCAACTGATTTTTTTTTTATATTGCATTTTATTAGCCGTGACTAATATTAAACGTGCCTCGCCAATACTTCCATAAATTCATCTCCGGGAAGTCATTTATTTGTTTTCTATATTTCATGTGGATTAACTTATTTAAGCACAACTTTACAACTATAATGATTGACATTAAGAGAAATAATAACTTATTTATCATTAACTAATATTCATATTAAGTGGGAGTACGTACAAGAAATTGACCATATGACAGAGAAAATAAGCGAGAAAATTAATATTGAGGTCAGTGAAAATAAAAAATAACAAAAAGTGAACATTTTTATTTACTACTAGATTAGATTGCTTGTACAGTACCAAAGGCAAATCGAATCCGAAGAAGGACCGGAAAAAAAGGCTGAAAAAAGAGAATCAATAGCTTTGGCATCATATAAAGTATGAGGGAGGTGAAGTAAAGGTGTATGGATGTGGGCATGGGTCCGCAGAGTGTATGATATGTTGCCATTACTATTTCGTTAAAAATTCTTTCGTACCAACAAAGCAAAGGTTGAAAATTCCCACACCAAAAAAAGATCAAACGCATATAGCTTAGTAACAATTATTAAAATGGCGTTCTTTGTTGGCCATCATTAACCCCACTATATTGTTTCATCGCCTTGGAGCCATACCCGAGGTGTAGGGGGATACTACAATTAACGAAGTGATCACTTGGATTCAAGATCTATATCATTTCTGTATAACACATGGTGTATAAGCACATGATGTAATTATTCGTGATTCTCTTATCACTTTAATTCCTACGTCCCTTCTCCTAAAACTATCTAATTATTTTATCATTCTCCTATATAACAGTGGTATTGCGGCTCAAGTGTCTCACACCTTTTCATCGCATGAAATGCATATAAACAACTGTCTCTTACAAAATTTTTCAAGCATATATAAGTTAATTGTACCATCTGCGCATGCATGTGCTTAAAATCACAAGCAGTGGCCAGTGAGATATTCCCAAACAAAGCCAGAGTTTTCCTTGCTGCCTTTACACATCTTTTCACATTCATGTTCGTGCCTCGAAAATATATAGATATATGCATTTCAGCATTTGTCTCCTCATTGCTGTAAATTTTTTGCGACACTGTTTTATGATCGCTCAGTTACTTTTTACTACTAAGATAGTATTTTAAAAAAATGTGTTTGTTTTTATTGATTTATTATTTTGAAAATCTAAAATAATATTGTTTGTTATTTTGTCAATTATATTTTTATTTTTACCAAATTAATTATTAAGAAAGAGAAAACACACACACACATATTTCCATATATGCATAATTCAAACCGTGATTCTAAATGATTCGTAATTGTGTAATGATTAGGCCTTGATCGATATGATATTGATGTCTTGGAATTATTTCGGGGCTTAGAGAGTCCTCTAATTTTGTACTACTACTTTTTTTTTTATTACAATTTTTTGTACTACTACTTTGTATCTGTAATAAATACTGAAAATGATTATAAAATGACAAAGAAGGGGTAAGTCAAAGTAACATGAAGAGGAGATGAGAAGCATTTGAGAATTAATTATGGAATATGTGACACTTGGACCTGGGACCCATCACCGATACATGGTGGGTCTTCGTTCGTAGACAAATGTACGGGTGGTATCAGATACTTCACAAGATTGCGCTTGTTCCATTCTACGCAAACGTCTCGTTGGTGTGTTAGTGATTGAAAATAATAATCCGTTCGCTTTCATTATTAAAAAGGTTCTTGATTTCGACAATTGTGTTTGATTAATTACTGGTCTAGTGGATATATAATAACACATTTCTAATCTGGTTGTTAACTCGTTTGCTTCATCGCTCCTTTTTTCATTATTTTTCATGTGTGGTGTGATACATACCATTTCAAGCCTTTGCTTCTTAATCAGTGTTTCGACTTCTCATCAGTTCATTCAACAATAGTACAATTAGAACCAACCATTTTCTTTAAAGAAACAAAGAGGAAGAGAATAACAATTTTACTAAAATTAACATTATTATTTATATTACTCAAAAAACAATACAACATTCTAAAAAAATATTATTGAGAATAAAGTTAGAAAAAAATAATTAATGTTTCATTGAAAAAATAACTTTGGAATATTTTCATTTTACTAAAATAACTAGTATTATGGGACAAAGGGAAAACATTATACCATAAAAAAAAGATAGATGACGTGTATTACGAATTCATACGTTAATGCAAGAGGTTTATCACGAACGAATTCGTTGCATCCAATTTTGGTTAGCGCGGAGTAATTAAGATTTGATCATGGTACTGGTTCACCATAATTCTTATTTTTTGTGAATAGACCAAATAGACATTTAGAGCGGGGGTTACACTATCTTCTATCTATCATCTATCAATATATCAAAATCAGCAACTTCTTTTATATATTTTTTCAAAAAAGAAACAGAAGTCACGGTTGATATAGAGCTTATAAGGATGGCTTTGTGGTTGGATGAGGGGAGGTAAGGAGTGAAGATATAAAGAGGGAGTGGGTTCAATTCTCCCTCACCCCAAAAGACTAATAATACTAACAATTAACTAACAACTAACATTGACCTATAAAAAAAAAAGTCACGGTTGATATAAGTGACTTACTTAAAGAAAAAAAAACACGAGTGTACTTTGCGATTAGCTTGCCCTGTTCCAATAAACACTTTTTTATCTGCTTCATTTCAATAAATATATACTTGATTATATATTGCACCATTTTGATAAATTAACCGAAAAATAGTAAAGGAGAGAAGGTTATTTTGAGTTGCAGCCATGCATGTGATGCTGACAAAGTTAGTTATGGTTGAAATTTTAATGTCGTTATTTTCAAGCTTTGTCTGTCTGCAGTATGAAATGAAATGATCAGAGCATCCACTTTTTATTTTTGCAATTAAGAAAAAATCTTCACGAACAAATTATTAACTAGGATAAAAAAATTTCATATATACTTGAAAATGAAAGAAGCTCTTATGATGAATTATTTTTAATTGGAAATGAATAATTTGAGTTCGTAAAAAATATGAACCTTTTTAGATTTTACACAAGAAATGAATCCCTGGACTAATCTGTGTTCAGCTGAGAGGTAAGTAAAATCTAGCCACGGATTATTCTTCACCGAGTCCGTTCTCTTAGAAGGAGTATATTAACCACCCTTCCTATGTTAAAATATATAGGTGTCCAATGATTTTCTCGTGAAAAAGAAATAACCGAAGACCAATAGGAGTGGCCGTGTGGGTGAGTGGGGACTACCATTCTTTTTCTCACCTTATTCTTTCAACTTTACTCATTGGATCCCCCGTCCCATTCTATCAGTATCCTCCCCCCCCCCCCCCCCCCCCCCCCATTTTCTTACACCACCCACCGCTCTTTTTTGCTTTTGCCAGTACTAAGGATTTTATGGGCCGATAAAACCTAGCTACAAGGGCGATTCAGAAAATTGTAGGCGTAGAGAATGTGACAAAAAACAACAGTGTTTTTAAGGGCGAAGGGTCCCTCCCAGTTAGCGGGTTCTGACTTCTTCTTCTCCGGTCGCACACCTACCGAACCGGCCAACCATTTTTGTCTTCTCAGGCTGCCGCATAGGTTCATGTGACGACGCATAACTTGCAAATGTTGTCTAACACAGTACGGAGCCATAGCAATTACTATGTCTTATTTTACTAGTAAACAGAGTTAATTGCACACGTTAAATACATGTTAACGTGACATAATGAAAGTGTGTGTTTGGTTCACCCGGGTGAAAATTGATTTTGAATTAATTGATTTTGTGAAATTAATTTTGGTTAAATATGAATTGAATGTAAAATAATTTATGTTTAAATATATACACGTAAAAGTGAGTTGAATAATAAATTCAAAGATAAAAGACACGTTTGGAGATAAAATCAATTGTAATCAATAACATCAAAACATCTTAAAATCAATTTTATGTCTTTAAAATCAATTTTTTCTCTCACAAAATTGAATCCAACGTAGACCGTATTGTTGACTAATTTTACTTGCTAATGTCATGGATTTTGTCACTCTTAGAAGAGTTACACTAATTCAACGGGTGTGAATGATTTTATAAGGATTCTCGGTGAAAGGTAAAATAAATACATTTTAATTAGATTGGAGTTGTTTTCTAAATCTTTTTTTTTTTTGCAAAATTTATTTAAGAAATTAAAAAATATTATTTTAAAAAACTTTCAAATACACACACATTTTAAGCTATGTTTGAATTGATAAAATAAGATGAAACGACATTAGTTACCATTGTTTAGATTGTTTATAGATTATTAAAAAAAATATTGTTATAATAGGATTAAACATATGTATAAAACATATTAATATTATTAAATAATATTCCTTGTCACTACATTAACAATACAGTGTGGTGAAAAAACACACACCGTCCATTGGATCACAGGCACAGATTACTAGACTTGACACGGACAAAACCAAGGTTGAAAAGTATACAATTTTTTGACATACATAATTGTGTTTTATTAGCATCCGAGAATGCAATTTACGTGCATTGTTTTCATATCACGGTTACATTTAAGATCATATGGAGTTTACGTGTCTGTTTGTATAAAACGAATCTATGGAGTTTTCCTAAAAATTGACTATTTAAAACGAATTTGTACCTGCAGATAAAGTAAAAAACAGTATAAAAAATTAATGGTTAAATATGATTTCAAATTTCCCATCAATTAAACAACTTTAGAAAAATATTGCAAAGAGTTGCAATTAGTAACCGAGTAAGAGTAAAGAAACGGCTGTGATTTCAGAGCACCGTCCACAATGAATTCATGGCGTTGCAGTGCACTGTGAAAGCCGCCAAGTGATGCATCTATGCAATGCAGCTACGATACACACCAAAAAATTTGTGAGCTGTAGAGAGAGTAGAGAGCGCCAGTGCCGGTGGTCCAAAGTCGTAGCGTAGGTAGTAATCACACTTTTGTCTCAAATTGCAAGCAAAAAAACTAAATAGAAAAAAGAAATATTTTTATTCCCTAAACCATTATTTATAATAATCAAAAAGTAAAAAAAAAAAGAAAAGAATGGCATGACTAATGACTTTTTCTTCCCCAATATCGGATTACACTCATTACAGCTCAGATGCTTGCTTGCTTCTGACACAAACCATTCGATGCCACCCAAAAGGTCAATTACGTCAAACTACACACAAAATAAAAACATTTTATCTATTTATATTATTCAATCTTGTAGAACAAGAACGGAGGAGGAGTGTCTAATTTGCAGCAGGACAATAAAAAGTAAACAGACAAAAATTCTAAAGGGACATTGTTTCATTCAAGAGACACACACCTACAAAATTCTGAACAATCCTAGGAGATTACCCACCACTGCCACCACCCTGTCTCACTCACATTCTCATCGAGATCCTCTTCTCAACTCATTGCTCCCTCCTCAATCAGTAAAATCTACTCCTCTCGCTCACCACTGCTCTCTTTTTTCCCTCCTCGGTAAGTTGATTTTACTCACCCTCAATTTTTTTCCTCTTCTTCCTCTTAATCGGTGAATGCTGTAGTTTATTTTCTGCCCGTTTCCTCTTCCCCAAACCATTCCCATTTTTTGTTGTTCGCTGGCTTCGAACTTCAAACAGTTTCAGTGTAACTTATTTTTTTCGGATTACTTTTTACTCAGTTTCCTTTTTTCTTTATTTTTGTCGGTGACTGGAGTTGAGGTTCTGTTCCGTGTGCTTCTTCCAATTGTTGCCGTCATTTCCATTTTTTTTTCTTCCTAAAATACAGCAATTCATTCCCGAACCCATATTTGGTTCTGTTCTGCGCTGCTCTAGGCCGTACCTGATTTCCGCTCCTTGTTCTAAACGTGGTTGATTAATTTGGATCTAATTTCAGCGATAAAGACAGTTATTAGTAATAATAAATAATCATCACGAAAGCTCTCCTTTATCTTTTCTTTTGTCTTTTACTTTGCTTTCCCCTCAAGTTTGAGAAGTGAGTGGAGTGGAGTTGAGAGAAACGGAATATATTCCTGGTAATGGTGGTATACGGTTATAGCATGTCCCTGCACATTAGAGATGATAGGGAAAGTGCAGTGAATTAGATCTCGGAGATCGCCGATACATACATAAATAAAACTTGATATCATTGGCTTGTGTATGCGGTGTACCCGTCACTGAAGCAGCAGTACTACCCGGCTTCAATGCATTTTTCACCAATATAGTAATCTCCCTCAATCCAGGACAATAGCCTTGCTTCAACTCAATCTGTTTTTAACACCGTCAAATTACAAGTTACCCACCCACGCACTATAATGCATACCCATTCTCATTTCTAAGGTTTCTCCGCAGGTTCTGTTTTTCTTTTATTAATTATAAAAAAAAAAACTTTTTTTTACCTTAAGAATTAAAATGCTGAAATTTTTTGAAGGTGTAAATTCCTACTTGACGATTCGTGCCAAAATCTTATTGTCATTCGAATCTAATTCCTGTGGCAGTTAGATTGTTTTGTTTTGTGAAACGATGGAATTGATTATCTAGTTTGAATCACAACCTGTTGTTCTGCTCTGTTCTGTTCTGTTGTAGTGTGAGAATTTTGCATTCCCAACCAGTGAAAACCCCATCAAACTGATCAATTATTATATATATTTAATATTTAATAGTTAATTCTAGGTGGTCTTTAGAATTTCTGATGGACCGACGGTGGCCCTGGAAGAAAAAATCATCTGACAAGGTCGTGATTGAGAAAGCAGCTGCTGCATTAGACTCCTCCGATGCTTCCAATCAGGGCAATCAGGTATATTTATTGGCATTTTCACACACACACACACACACACAAAAATTGTAGTTTAAAATTTTTGTAACTTGAAAATCTCCCATCTTCTTGACTGCTATTTGGCAACTGAGTTCTACTTTATTTTTACGTGAGTCTGCCTATTTTACCAATTTTTATTATCCATAGTTTTTGCCACTTTGCATATGATCCTATTATTTACATATTCTGCTACTTTCCTATTTTTCTGTGCTTGTATTCAGTAGCCTCTTAGTGTTGGATTTGTTAATTCAATAACATGATAAAGTTAATAGCTTTTTCGTCTTTTACATTTTCTGTGTTGATCCACTTATGCAAACAGGATAACCACAAAAAACCGAGCTATGTTCAAATCTCTGTGGAATCCTATTCACATCTGTCTGGTTTGGAGGATCAAGTGAAAACATATGAGGAAAAAGTTCAGACACTTGAAAATGAGATCAAGGAAATGAATGAAAAGCTGTCTGCAGCTAACTCTGAGATTAATACCAAGGAAGGCATGGTAAAACAACATGCTAAAGTAGCTGAAGAAGCTGTCTCAGGTATAATGCTAAATAATTTTATCACCTTAAAGATGTTCGAGCCCGAAGCCTGCCTCACTATAAATTGCTTCTCAATGTTATTGGAATTAAAGTTCTCTTGAAACTCTGCAGGCTGGGAAAAGGCTGAAGCTGAAGCTTTGGCATTGAAGAACCATCTGGAATCTGTCACTCTTTTAAAACTCACTGCTGAGGACAGTGCGTCACATTTAGATGGTGCTCTTAAAGAGTGTATGCGACAGATAAGGAACCTTAAGGAAGAACATGAACATAAAATACAGGAAGTTGCTCTGTCAAAAACCAAGCAATTAGACAAGATTAAGGGGGAGCTTGAGGCTAAGATAGCTAACTTTGAACAGGAACTCCTTAGGTCTGCTGCTGAAAATGGGGCTCTGTCAAGGTCCTTGCAGGAGCGCTCTAACATGCTAATTAAATTAAGAGAAGAAAAAGCTCATGCTGAGGCTGAAATTGAGCTTCTTAAGAGCAACATAGAATCATGTGAAAGAGAAACTAATTCACTTAAATATGAGCTTCATGTTGTCTCCAAAGAGCTTGAAATTCGCAATGAAGAAAAAAACATGAGTATGAGGTCTGCCGAAGCTGCTAACAAGCAGCACATGGAGGGTGTAAAAAAAATTGCTAAGTTAGAAGCTGAGTGCCAAAGATTACGTGGTCTAGTGCGGAAAAAATTACCTGGTCCTGCTGCACTTGCACAGATGAAGCTAGAAGTTGAAAATCTTGGCCGAGATTATGGAGAAAGTCGATTGAGGAAGTCTCCTGTGAAGCCTACTACCCCAAATTCGTCCCCATTACCTGAGTTCTCCCTGGATAATGTACAGAAATTCCAGAAGGAGAATGAATTTCTTACAGAGCGTTTATTGGCAATGGAAGAAGAAACAAAGATGCTGAAAGAAGCGTTGGCTAAACGGAACAGTGAATTGCAGGCCTCAAGGAGTATGTGTGCTAAGACACTGAGCAAACTTCAAAGTTTGGAAGCACAACTTCAGACAAGTAACCAGCAGAAAGGATCTCCAAAATCCATCATGCAGATAGCCCATGAAAGCATTTATAGTCAAAATGCAAGCAGTGCAGCAAGCTTGGTCTCCATGTCTGAAGATGGAAATGATGATGCAGGAAGTTGTGCCGAGTCTTGTTCTACAGCAGTAGTATCTGGGCTATCCCAAGTTTCTAAAGAAAATAGCACCAAGGAATCAAGCAAATCCGAAGCCATTCAGAAGCTGGAACTAATGGATGACTTTCTGGAGGTGGAGAAGTTAGCCCGTTTGTCAAATGATTCCAACGCAGATGCCACTGTTTCAGTATCTTCAGACAATAAGACGACCCTTGTAACCAATGATGTATCAGAAGTCAGTACTGACAAAGATGGTCCATCTGAAAATAGCGGCGATTCAAATCCATTGCCAAATCAAGTGTCTTCTGGTGCTTTGATGTCAGCACCTAACTCCCAATCTGATGTTGGTGGCTTATTAACAGAACTTAGATCAAGAATATTACTGGTTTTTGAGTCCATTGCTAAGGATGCTGATATAGGGAAGATTGTGGAGGATATTAAACATGTGCTAGAAGATTCACATGACACTGTCATCCACCACTCTGTAGGTTTCGTTTCCCAGGATGCGCAGCCTTCTGATGCTACATGTGACAGGCAGGATAATCCTGAAGATGCTGGCTTAAACATTGAAAAGGAAACCATTTCATCCCAGCAACCCAAAGAATACATGCAGATAACTTCGGATTTGGAAGCTGCAATTTCTCAGATTCATGACTTTGTTTTGTTTCTAGGCAAAGAAGCAGTGGCATTTCATGACGTATCTTCTGATGGAAATGAAATGAGGCAAAAGATTGAAGAGTTCTCTGTCACCTTTAATAAAGTTTTATGCAACAATGCAAGTCTGCTACAGTTTGTTCTTGACCTGTCTTACGTTTTGGCTAAAGCAAGTGAACTCAGATTTAATGTCCTTGGCTACAAGAGTACAGAAGCTGAAACTAACAGTCTTGATTGCATAGATAAGATTGCTTTGCCTGAAAATAAGTTAGTTCAACACAATTCATCTGGAGAAAGATATCAAGATGGTTGTTCCCATGTTCTTAATCCCTGTTCTAATCCTGAGGTTCCTGATGATGGAAATTTGGTCTCAGGCTATAAAGCGAATGCAGCATCACCGAAACTGTCAATGGAGGAATTTGAAGAATTGAAACTAGAGAAAGAGAAAGTAGTGATTGATCTGTCAAAATGTAATGAGAATCTTGAAATGACCAAGTCTCAATTGCTAGAAACTGAGCAACTTCTAGCAGAAGTTAAATCACAATTGGCTTCCTCTCAAAGATCAAACAGCTTGGCTGAGACACAGCTAAAGTGTATGGCAGAGTCATACAAGTCACTTGAAACACGTGCCCAGGAGTTTGAAACCGAGCTGAACCGTCTGCAGATTAAGACAGAAACTCTGGAGAACGAGCTTCAAGATGAAAAGAGGGCTCATGAAGCTGCTTTGACGAAGAGCAAGGAGCTAGAAGAGCAGTTACTAAGGTTAGACATCATCTAATATCTTCGGGGGTATTAGTTCTGAAATTATGCATTGCTGTCCTACTTGTTGGCTTTTGATTACAGGTTTTCAGCATTTGTGTTTATATTGATCTAAATAGGAAAATGTTGGGCGAAAAGCAGGGTTTCATATATTTAATTTTATGGCAATCTCTGTTGCTGATTCTTTTTCTGATCTTTGTGTTTCTGTGTGTGTTAGGATTGAGAGCTCAGCAGCTGAGAATGACCTCAAGACTGCGCAGGTAAAGCTGTAATTCCGTTGTGAATGTATTTGTGTGTGTGTGTGTGTTAAGTTGGGATAATGTAGGATATCGTGATAATTAAAAACATTGTATCTCAATCTGGAAGTTCTTTAGAAGGGTTGAAAATCTAAGATTGATTTCTCTTTTGTTAATTCAGGAGAGAGATTTGACGGCTGCTGCTGAAAAGCTAGCTGAGTGTCAGGAAACCATATTTCTTCTGGGAAAGCAGTTAAACTCTCTACGCCCTCAACCTGAACCAATTGAATCTCCAAACAGTAAGATGAATCCAAAGGTTGAAGGCTTCACAGTGGATGAACCTACTACTAGTAGCCCAAATTTCCAAGAAGTTGGTCAGTTGGAGATGGACAGTGCTACTCCTGCTTTTGTGCAAAGACTGAGTTCGGATTCCCCCTTGCATTTTTCCAACAGTTTGTTTAGCCCATCAGATAACGAGTCAACGGTGCAGCATCCAAAATCAAAACCAAAACACAGACCTACCAAGTCAGCATCTTCTTCGGCTTCTTCCGCCACTACGCCGGAGAAACATGCACGGGGGTTTAGTAGATTCTTTTCATCAAAAGGGAAACCCTCTCATTGAGCTTGCAGCTCGCAGGCTCTATGATAATAATTCATAATGAGGAAGCCACATTTGGAAAACACCAAGGTCCAGACATCTTATGATCTTCATGTTTGACATAATAGAATTGAGTTTTTGGGGAGGTTTGTGTAGTTAAGGAGGGAATGCCACGAGTGTCAGGTGATTCTTGTATGTAATGGTTGTACATGGTAACCATATGTTGTTTTCTTCTTTTCCTTCTCATTGTTTTTACCCCCTTTGTTTTGTAATGATATTAGCAAACTACAGAAGTTGACATAATCTATGAATCTTTACAGGATATGTTCAATATATCTTACGAAAGTGGGGTAACCTACATGCATTTCAACCCATCAATGAGAGTGTATTAAACAGAATGTGCTAGAGAATGTGTTGTTAGCACTCATTCAACTGATGTTACATATGTACTTATGCTTACACGCCACAATTTCCAACTCAATAAAAAGCACATTATTGATGTTAACTACAAAAAAAATATGATGTATAAGCTTTTTTGGCAAAAAACATATATTAAATTTTTTAAAAACCATAAAATTACTTCTTTTATGTTGTGTTTTCTCTCAAAAGAAAGCCTTTTTCAACATATTTTTAATTAAAAACGTTTTTTTCTTGAAAAAAGCTTAACCATGTCCATACGGGCAATTGACTTGCAGCTTCCGACAAGATTGTATTCACATGGCATTGTATTACAAATTGTATGGATTTATTTTACACATTATAAGCGAGAAAAATAAATCCCCCAATAGGGCAATAGATAGCACAAGTGGTAGTGCTGGGGTGATATCGGTGTAAGGGTCCCCCCCAAAAAAAAAATCGCCCCCCTCCCCCAATGACTAAAAAAAAAAGCGAGAAAAATACAGTATTCATAAAGGGTGGCATTTATAGTGGACCAATACCCAAATGAGAAAACTACCATTGATATATTCATTAACAGGTAATTTGGAAAGAAAAAAATATTTGCTGATGAGGGTCTTTATAATTTGGTATTCATTAATAATTAATAATAATAATTATGAATTAAACCCTCTAATCAATATATATATATATCATATAAACCTCGTTCACTGCAATGTGCTGCTACAGTGAATACGAGCCGCGTTTCTTTCAATCTGCAATTCCATTATTTTAATTTGTCTATTCAATTAAAAAAATATTAGTTCAAAATAAAAAAAATTGTTTTTTACGTAAAAAAATGTTAATTCCAGCGGATTTTATTCTATTCATAAAAAAATGGTTTCTTATTTTTTAAATTAAAAATTATATTTTTTGTCAAAAAAATTAAAAACTGTATTTTATAATTATGATCCATCATTTTCTATGCTTGGGCCAATACATTTAGAGCTCATTTCACGGCAACTATCATATTTGATGTTTAAAGTATAGTTATATAGAGTTAAATATATTTTTTGTTCTTATAAATATTTACTTTTTCTGTTTTAGTCCCTACATAATTTTCTTCTAAATTTGATCCCTTACTTTTTTGCGTTTTTAGAAATGGTCTCTGCCATTATCTATTGATGTGGCAAACAAAGATCCACATTAACATCTACCACATAGGAATTTTTAATGAATACGTGGCGTAATTAATAAGTTTTGAATTGAGTGATAATTATAATATTTGAGAATAATAGAAAACATCATATGTCCCCAAATGGACAAACTAATGGAAAATATAAAAACTTGTAAAATAATAAATATAGTCATTTTAGTCTAAAATTTATTCAATTAATTATTTCTCAATCTATGTTCAAAAACTTTAAAGCACAAAAAATAAAAGTAGTAAAAAACCTTAAAGTACAACCTATGTTCTAACATAAGTACCTTTTCAGTAAGATATTATTACACTAATAGAACCCATGTTGTTTATTGGAATATTGTGGTTTGTTGCTTGCATACCAACATATTCAATCTGTTGGGTTTTGTTTGGATGTAGAAGCTCAATTTTTAGCTTATAGAAAAGAAAAAAATGCATGTTTTAAATAAATAGTTGTCAATAAATAGATATGTGCTTATGGAGAAGTTAAAAACAGTTTTTTAGAAAAAAAAGTGAAGTTCAAAAGTTAATTTTAACTTATGTGAAAAGTTATTAGTAAAAAATACTCCCTCTGGTCCAAAATATAAGCAACAAGTCATTTTTTGGTTCATTGAATAACTCATGTATCTGGTCTAATTACATGAGTTATTCAATGAACCTAAAAATGACTTGTTGCTTATATTTTGAACCGGAGGGAGTACATGATAGAAGTGCTTATAATTTTTTTATTCAAACAGGGCCTTAATGACAGTGGATTACCAAGAGAACGATAACCACCTCCACCACGGTGGGTGGTTTTTGAACTCCAATTTGAAGCTAGTAGACGAACAATAACATATCCAATTTTTTAATTTATTTCGAAGTTTTAAATTGTTAGTTTAGTAGCAATTGGATAAGAGGTATGAGAATTCAATTAGAAGGTCGATAAATAATTTTATACAAGAGATAGCGAGTAAAAATTACTAACTTATCAAAATAATATATATCAAATGAACATTTTTTTTTTATTAAAGGAGGGGCCGGGTAGAGCCAACAATTACATTAAATGAACATTATATAATTTTTATACAAATAATATTAAAAGAACTTCTACATCAAAAAAATAAATTAAATGAACTTCGCTGCTGGGACGTAATGTCTAATTTCCTTATTACTGTTGGGCATTATTTGAAATTGTAAACTTTGTTGGGGTCAATGTGTGTTTTTACATAAACTTGTATTAGTGGGTAATTTCTCCATTTGGGTAATTTCTATTGGTCCACCATAAATGCCACCTTCATAAAGATGCTTATTTTTTGGGTGACATTTAGAATGGACCAGTGCATTGATTGGTCCACCAAACCCCAATTAATTTTTACTTGAGATAGGAGGTAAACCCGATTTTTCAGTATTTGCAAAAATTCCCATTAGAATTGTATAATTATAAACTGATATTTATGAAATAGACCACAAAACAATATAAAATTACAAAACTTTACCAACTTTTGAAATAATTAAAAAGATGGCAACACAAGTTTATTATATTATTATTATTATTATTATTATTATTATTATTATTATTATCATTATTATTAAATTAATTTATTTCTTGCTCTCCCTCTCTCCCCCTATATCTCTCGCTCTCTCTCCCCCGCTCTCTTCCTTTTTCTCTCTCCCCCTGTCCCTCTCCCCTCTCTCGGTCTCTCCTCCCTATCTCTCTCTTTCCCTCTCCCACTCTCGCTCTCGCTCTCTCTCCCCTGCTCCCCCCTCTCTCTCTCTCTCCCTCTCTCGGTCTCTTCTCCCTATCTCTCTCGCTCACTCACGCCCCCTTCTCTCTCTCCCTTTCTCTCTCGCTCACTCTCCCTCTCCCTCTCTCTCGCTCTTTCTCCCCTGCTCTCTCTCTCTCTCTCGGTCTGTCCTCCCTATCTCTGTCGCTCACTCACGCCCCCTTTCTCTCTCTCTCCCCCTTTCTCTCTCACTCACTCTCTCGTTATCTCCCTCCCCCTCCCTCCCTTGTTCTCTCCCCCTTTCTTCGCTCTCTATTAAATATAACAATCAATTGTTAATAACTATTTGTAGTGAAAAAGTTATTTTTATACCTATATATGCTTGTGTTAATGCTCACTCGCCTTTTTATTGATTTTTTTTGGGTTTTCTCAGATGTAAAGTTTTCATCTTTTATTTGATTTATTTCTAGGTAGTAGTAGGACTCCAAGGACGTGCATCTAGGGTGTGGGTGGTGGGGGAGGAGGGGGAGGGAAGAGATTGGTTGAAGTTGGAGAAGGAGGAGGGAGGTGGATGTGGGGACGAGGGAGGGGAGAGAGAGGGGAGGAGAGAGGGGGTTGACATGACACCCTACGTCGCAATATTTTTAGTCACAAGTGTTGACTAGGTTCAAAAAGTGATACATCAACAGTCAACTCATTTAAATGACTAAAATAAAAAATATATAATAATGACCAAAAAAGTTTTACTGAATTTTTAATGAGTAAAAATAAAATATCCTTATATTATAGGGACAAAAAACATATTTAAACCAAAAAAATTATCATCAATTTCGTTTTTTAATTATGGGATTTATTTGGGCAAAAGTGTAATTTCATATAATTATGTGGGTTATTTCTCAATTATCATTTTTATTTACTATATTATATAGACCCCTTTCTGCAATTACATCTAACATTTAAAATTACCTACCTACCAGGTAACCTCCCAGAAATCCTGACCGTGCCATTTAAATATTATTATATCAATGGATCACATTTTATTGGGGTTTGGTGGACCAATAAATTACTGGTCCATTCTAAATGACACCTATTTTTTGAGGTCAAATATTCACAAAGAAGCCTTTTTTTTTTGGGTCGAATTCATAAAGAAGCTTGTACCTGTATTTGAGGAGCACCGACACAACCACCGCCAACAGTGGGCACTCCTGTTTTGGGCCAAAGTCATGCCTAATTAATTGTTCTTTTTCTTTTAATTAAGAAATAAAATGCTGGGAAAGCGTAGTCCACATAGTCACATTACATACCAGATTGGCCCCAACATCCACACTTGATGTTTTTCCTCTTGAGAATTATTGCAAAATGAGTATATGACTATAAAATTAGGGGTGAGCACGGGCCGGTTTGGATCGGATTTGCCTAAATCCGTTATCCAAACCGATCAAATGAGTACAGGTTGGGTTGGATCGGATTTATGCGATTTTTTTAGTCAAATCCGAATCGAACCAACCCGATTAAGAACGGATTGGTTCGGTTCGGGTCAATCGGGTTTAATATATTTAAAAAAAAACAGAAAGCAGAAAAGAAAGAAGGAAAAAAGGGGGGGGAAAAGTCCTAAACAGATTTGAGCCGAACAAAAAACTAACAAAAATACAAAACAGGCTTGAGCCCAACAAAAACAACAAAATAAACTTAGCCTAAGATCTTGACAAAAACGGGGCAAAAGGGTCTAAAACCCTAACCTAAACTAACATACACGCACTAACAACAGAAGAGGGGGGGGGGGGTGAGGGGAGCGCCGCCAGGAGAGTGAGGGAAGAGAGATCCATGCGCGGTGGCCGTCCAAGAGCGCACGGTTGCTATCAAGCTCGCAATGGCTGTCGAGAACGCGGTTGCTGTCGAACTCGCGGTGGTTGTTGAGGAACGCGCGGTTGCTGTCGACGCTCGCGGTGGAGATGTTGGAAGGTTGCTTCTGGTGCGGCGGCGACTTCCTGCATAGACGAAGGGGAAGACGCAATGCACGAGGGAGAACAGTGAAGCAAGCCTTCAAGCCTTCGACGAGATGACGACCAACGGCGCGGTGGAGCTGCTGTTGATTGGGTGGTTTGTGGCGGAGGAAGATGAAGGGAGAAGGGGTCCGCTGTGCTGCTGCCTGAAGTTCAGTAGATCGAATTTGAAACTCTCACTCTCACTCAGCAGCATAAGTAATAAGGCTAGGGTTAGGAAAAAAAATAATAATATTTTATTAACGTATGCCACGTCACCGGTTCGGATTCACGGGTTCAGAAAGTGAAATCCGTGAACCGAACCAAACCAGAGCGGGTTCTATCGGATCGGTTCGGGTTGGACCCGATAATCACCAAAAAACCAGAAAAACAGGATTGGTTCGGTTTGGGCCGGTTTGGGTTCGCGGGTGACCTGGACCCGTGCTCACCCCTATATAAAATACTTATGTGAACTGAATCCAAGGACCGTAAACCAGAAAATCAAAAAAAAAAAATCTGTTTGCTTCCCTATAAGTAATGCTCCTTTTCAAAATCATGTTTTCGTTTGTGGTAACTGGTGCCGCACATTTTCGTTTGATACCACACAATACTCTTCAATTAGCACATTTTCTTGAGAATCAATTTTTTATTTATATGATTTTTTTTAACTAAAATAAGTATTTAATTAATAATTTATGAAAACACTCTTGTAAATTTACAAGATCATCTCGACTTTTCTTTTTTCTTTTTTTTGTATATAATTAACTGCTTATTAAATTTTCTTTTATCTAAAATGTCTTCTAATAAAACTTGATTTAGTTTCATGAAAAAGCACGGTACGATGTAGTTTCATGAAAAATAAAATATGTATAAAGATTATTTCAGGTTCAAGAAATAACACTCATGCATGTTTAATTATTGTATTATTGGGCTAAATTATTCGGTTTTATGGAATTGGGTAAGCCACTTATAGTTATACCCAATCCATGGCTCCACACACCAAGGGACCAAGGCCCAAATCTGAGAGAATAACTAAATCAACCCGATCGACTTCTATGAAACGACATTTTGAAATCACTTTTATGAAACAACACTTAAGACTAGGAAATCCTCCCTTTAATTTCACTATTCAGTTACCGTAAGCCATGGACTAGTACTGAAAATCTCAACCATATAAGCACTTAGACTATTGAGACACCACGTCATCCCAAAGCCCTGTAAATACACGTACTCCACACACACCAAAGTCTTCAGGAGAGGAAGTCCATCGTCTACTCCATTTCAATTCACATTCCGAGCTGAATGGATTCAAACAGAAATTTTGTAGATTTAAGATTTTCACCAAATCATTCTCAATCGCATAAAAGAGATAAATTGTCTTAATTAATTATATATAATGGTAGATGAGTCTCTCATTTACTCATAATTGTAGTTAGGAATATAAGTTTAATGTGACACAATAACAGACTGATTTGATACTCAATTATATACATGTCATGTATGTTTTGAGGAATTTATACAACATAAGTTACATAACGATCTTAAAAAATAAATACACAAAACAAAAGGGCCTGGATCCAGCAAAGAGTGTTTAAAATTGTTGGGTATCAGCACTTAATTAAATTGACAGTGCTATCACTTCCAAGTTCCTAGTCAATGTCCAAAATAATTGAGATCCCTAATTCTTCCCTGCAAATGTTTTTTTTTTAAGAAAAAAAATATTATTAAAAAAAACTAAACCAGAGCACAAGTTATGTCCAAATTTAGCTACTTGAACAAGAATAAGAATTGTGTGTTGTATAAAAATCGACCGAGCTCTTATTGTTATTTAAATAAAGCTAGCGTGCAAAGGTATCAATATGGAAAAATGCATCACAACTAAGTTAATACCTCAGACCTCATCTATCATTTACACATGCAAAAAAATACCAAAAAAACTAATAAATTCACCCCCAATCGACCAAAAACACAAGAAGCAAAATCATGAACCATTCACAATTGTGAAAGAAATCCCACCTCTAATGTGAAGACGTCAGACCCAAGTGTGAAAGTGCAGAGCACAATCTAGAGCAGTTCACAATTGTGGAGAAATTCCCACCCCGGTGTGAAGTCGTCAATGTGAAAATGTAAAGTAAAATCCAGAACAGTTCACAATTGTGAAGAAATTTTCACCCTCGGTGTAAAGGCGTCACACCCTAGTGTGAAAGTGCAAGGTACAATCCAGAGAAATTCACAGCTGTGAAAAAATTGACACCCCCAGTGTGAAGGCGACAAACCCAAGTACGAAATTGCAGAGTACTATCCAGAGCATTTCACAATTGTGTAGAAATTCCCAACCCCACTGTGAACTCGGATGTATTACTACTAATTGCAATTATCTGCGAATGTAACACTACAGAACTAAAATATTCTGATTACATTATCTTCTCTAATTTTCCTTTTTCATATATACTGCTTTACTTAGTTACCAATTAGAAGATCAGGCATCTGATCCTTGTTCCGCAACAGCGACCAATTGATTATATATTATACATCCATGATAATCGAGGGCACCAACCCAATTGAATAGCGCCTAAACACTCAATACAAATGAAACATCATAATTCTTGCTTTCAAGCAGTAGTTAGTTTTTTTTTTGTTTTACAACAAGAGTAAGGTTAATTTATTGAATCAAACAGTTACATTGTCGTGGTATAAAAAATTAATAGTGAAAACCTCTAATAAAACAAAGAATATATTCCTGGATGGATACAAATATTGGGGACCCAGTACTGAAACCGCGCGTGATTTGAATCTATAGAGTGAAGACCACATATCTAGATATGGGATAGAAAAGCGACATTTCCTTTGTTAAGTCCCAGATGGTAAGAGTTATATATATATACATATTATATGCAAACAATGCCAGGCATATATATGGCGGTGATATATATATATATATATATAGGTGGTCCTCTCCTCTACTTAGAGTGAACCATCTGCCTCTTGAATGAATTTGCTAATTTATCAATCGTATGGTGGCCGTGCTTAACTTCGCCACCTTCCTATTTCAAATAAATAAATAACTGAAACCTGCATCAATGCAAGTGTCTTTGGCAAGATTTTATTTTTGAGAAAAAGTCTTTGGCAAGTTAATGACTAAACAACAATGCAGTTGGAAGAGAATTCGGCTCCTTTTAAACGTGGGGTGTAGTCTAGAGCATAAAATAAAATACAGAATTATAGACATCGATATAAAGAGATCGATTTTAACAATTTCATAGTTTATTATACATGTAGATGTATTCTATATATCACAATCTTAATTATTAATTATTAAAGTTGATATCTACATAAATATGACTCTTGATACAATATTAATCTTTATATATTAAATTATATTTGAGTCGTTACCATTAGCTAAATGGTCTTTGGTACAAATGGTTTTGCACGAAAGTACACACGAATACCAACCATTATGTTTTCCTTAAAATAAAGAGTTGTGCTATTTAGCACGAATCTTGGCAATACGAAAATAAAACGAATCTGGTAAGGACCAATCACATAAGATACAAAAGGAGAGAGAGAGAAAAAACAAGAGATTATACAAAGTCATTCTAATGGTGAAAGCAACTTCGTAAAAACATGCACATGCAAATTTCGTAACAAAAAAAAGAAGCATTTCTCTTGAATAACACATATTTTTTATTTCCTTTTTTTAATTATTATTTTATTTGAATAAAAGATCGCATGCCACATAGAGCTTCATGCAATTGGTGCACGGAACTCTTCGTACCATCCAACGGCACTCTTACCGTTATGTAAGAAATTTTTGAACTTATTCTCGTTTTCAATATATCTTTTGACTTTTTTTACATCAACTATTCTACTATTTTTTTTATTTTTCTTTGTCTAAATCATGATTTTTCTAATCTTCCATGTCATTTTTTTTTAATAAATTTTTAGGTCATAAGTTTAAAATTTCACTCTGTAATAAATTAATAAACAAAAAAATGATGTGTTTTAATTCATATAATTTATTTTCATTTATTGGGTCCGACGGTTTCACACCCTATACTTATATACATATCTTAATTTATATTTTTAAATATGTTATCTTTTACATATTTTATAATATTGGTGGCTTCTAAAGTGCGGGCTCTTGCAAGACCCTCACCAGTGAGGGGTGATTAAGTACAATTAGATATAGTGATAATTTAATGAATGGACATGATAGACTTGAAAAACTGGATAGTAACATAGTATTACAAGTTTATGATAAAATATTAAAAATATCCCCTACAAAATCGAATATTAGAAAAGAGTACTCTAAATTTCCCAATTCTTCTCAACTGTGCCCTAGGTTAATCTTGGTGGTGGAGAATCCCCCACCGAGGAAGAACGGCGCAATGAAGTAGGGGTTGCCCAACAACCTGCGTAAGAACATCGGCGCGACGAAGGAAGGCAGAAGGACGACGGCGCGACTGAAGAACGGAAGAAGAACAATTGTGCGATTAAGAATGGCACGATGAAGATCCTTACAAAGAACAACGACGGGATGAAGAACGACATGAAGAAACCTGGTTGAAAAATGGCGCGGAAGAACAATTTTCGAAGAAAAACTGCTGGATGAATAATAGCTCGATGAAGATCCGTCGGAACAACAATGGCGCAAGGAACATTCCAGACCTTATGCAGAGCAAGCACTCAGTGCCTTATTTCTGTTTATTTGTTCTTTGTTTGTTGTTGTTGATGGAATTGTGGTTTGTGCTCGCAAAAGACTAAATCATTGACTGAAATTATGTATCATTTGATCTGTTTTCTTTGTGCGAGTTGAATTGATCTTGGGTAGTTTGAAGTTTGTAACATATGAGTTTATAGAAAATTGAGGTAGTCATTATTTGTTGAGGTTGGAATGTAATGAAGTAGGATGTTGGAATTGTTAAGTGGCCTTGTGAAATCATAAGTTACAGTGCTGAGTATGATGTATTTTGACAAGGATAATGCATTCTAACTCCCACAGTAGAGCAGTAGAATTGATGAAGTTTCTATGAATTTCAGTTGCGCGTGTCATTGTTCTAGGGCAACCTGAGGTTCTTCCCCGTTCCCTAGAGGACTCATTCTGGAGCATCTCATTTTCTGAGATTGGGGAATCCTGTAATGAGGATGATGATGGCAAGATGAGAGCTTTGATTATTAAAAACAAGTCTCAAAGATGGCATGAACAATTGCAATGACAGTAATTGTAAATAGAGTAGAATTGATGATGGATAATATATGTTATACGTGAATTAGAGTGACTGTGATGTGGTTCCTGTGAAGAAGGTAATTGTACATGGTATACTTGGACTAAGTTGCAGTCATGGTATACTTTACTTATTCCTTTTGGTTCTGTTTTCAAGTACTTTGATATGTTTAGTACGTAATAGCTCAAGGTTATTAATATTTGTTCTCTTCTTGATTGAGCTTGAAATGCCGTGGTCTTGGAGATTTAGATTTTGAGGAAGTGTCTAAAGTTGCTGGTTGGATTACTCCTGTTCCTGGTGGTGTGTGTCCAATGACAGTCACAATGTTGCTAAAGAATACATTGGGCGGTGCTAAGCGCTAATCAAACAGGGGTGATGGTATCCAACCCCTTGTTATTTTGTTGCCTTCTTTTTGCTTTACTCAGTTACAGATCTATATGGGATTAGGTCATTGTATTACTCAGCTGCTGTATGACTCAATTGTAACTGTGGTGCACCCCTGATTCACAAGTTGTGCTTTATGTTAGTAGTCCTTCAATAAAATGCATCAGAAATAATGTTCCTGTTGGAGCTGAAAAATAGATTCAGGCAATGTTATTGGGTGATTGCAGCATGATGGTATTGGTCTATTTAGTTGTGTTACAGTTTCAGCCAGGGAAGCAACGAGAACCGTCTTCACAGCAAGTGCCTCTAATAAAGTGGAAGGTCAGAGGACTTTGCACCCGGGGTGTGAACATAATTTTTTTTCACACTACGGGTGGGATGTCATCAGGGGTTCACAGTTTGGTTCGCGGATTCCAGCTTCCAGGGTCAGAGGACTTTACACCCGGGGTGTGTACATAAATTATATTCCACACCGGGGGAGTGATATTGTCAGGTCTGATTTCAGTCTTCAGGGTATGAGGGCTTTACACCCAGGGTGTGAACAGAGATTATATTTCTCGGTGGGTCTGTTTTTCGCCTCTCACACACTTCCCCCAAATCTCTGTTTCAGCAAAAAACGTACGACCCCTACTAAAACCTGTAATAACCTACCTGATGGACCACTTTGCAATTTTGGCAAATTTTTCAATTTTGGCACTAGACATTTTAATATTACATAATATACCCTGCTAAAACCTGCTATATCCGGTCATTTGGACCATTCACTGGTGAGGGTCTTGCAAGGACCCTCATACTAGAAGCCACCTATAATATTATTTTTAAATTTTGAAAATAATGTACACCGGGCTAAATTTCTATTAGTTTTTCCCCTTAAATGTGTAGATATAGATGTTTTAGTATTCAATATTCATGTGTCTATATCAGGAAAAATATTTATGTAGATCTTGATTATACAAATTAGCCAGATTAAAATTAATCAATAAAATATTATTATCATTTTGTAATAAATAATTATAAGTATTTATGGCGCGATATCATTCGTTAATTAGCCAACCGATCTATACAAAATATAAGTCTTTTTTTAATATAAATAATAAAAAAATCTAACAAACAAATTTTTTATTAAAAAGTAATTTTTTTTAGAAGTGACACGTTTTTAGTCTAAAAGATGACACATTATTGTTTTAGAGGTGACATATGTTTTATGTTTAGAAATGTCATGTGTCTCAATTAGAATATATTTTTTTTATATAGTAATTGATTGATCCAAATAATTGATATAACCTATTTAATTTGGATTCCCCCCTCTAACCCTTTTCTGTCTCTATCTACTTGCAATTTTTTTTTAGCAAAATTAATGAATGGTTATGAAAAATAATAAAGGATGCGGCGCATGACCAACGGATAAAATGAAATCTGTGTAATGCATGATTTTACCCAAAAGAGAGAAAGGAGGAATTTCAAGACTTGAACAATGTCCTTTTAAAATAAATTAGTTCTCCAACAGGGTACATTCTGCACGACCACCGTTCCCTTCTTCTGCGGGAAAAATGTTGCTTTCTAGTAGATTTAATTACAATCTAAACCCACAAGAACAAGATTCTTTCATGGGGGCTAGCTAATTTTCTTGAGGTCAGACTATAGTCTATCTAAAATAGGAACCTCATACATTAATTAATATTTATATTTATAAAAAAAAGAAAGAAAGAAATGGAGAAAATCAAGTCAGAGAAGCAATGAAGCAGCTTCATCTTTGTTTGGGTGTTTTCCCCCTTCAATTCTTCCTCCTTTTTTTTGAAAAAAAAAAAAGGAAAGAAAAGAAAATGGGGTGCCTTGTTGGTAACCTTAATTTTCATCTAAGCGTGGATGTAAGAGACTCAAAAACATCCTCGTCACAGGGAATTGTGAGACCCTTATCGTGATCAAACCCAAACTCTTCTTCTGCTTGATGGAGAAGGTTTTGGAACTCTGGGCGACTTAGGAAAGAAATCGGAACAATGTACCTGCTCCTGTTTTCTCCAACATACACTACAAAGTGACCCTTTGGGACATCCAAACGGAGGCCTTGATCGTCGTAGCCTTGTTTCTTCCCTAAGCTTGAGCATCTCTTGAGGATTTGCTTAATAAGTGCTGTTTGGGTAAGTCTGCTTGATTTTCTTATAGCCATTGTGGTGTGACAAGAGGAGGGAGAGAAGAAGCTTGTTGGTGTGAGCAAGAAAAGAAAGTTGTAAAATTTGTGCTGTGAAAGAGAAAAGGGGGAACGTGGTGGCTATTTATCACGAGGCTTAGGCCGCAGAATAGTAAGTAGTAGATAGAGAAACAGAGTCATGTGGGGTTGTAGGGACATATGATAAGAGCCTAGGTCTGTTTTTGGGGTCTGTGCGTCCTCAAAGGACATGAAGGGAGCCAACCCCTTTTGGGTTTACTCCCCCTTGTTGCTCTTTCAAACCACAGCTTGACCCCTCCTTTCTCTCTCTCTCTCTTTCTAATCTCCTTTTTTTTTCGATAACACTCTAATCTCTTTGATTTGGTTCCTCTAATTATTCTTTCATAACCTAACTATCATGTAACGAGATATAAAACCAATCATTACCTGGAATTAGAAGTGATTTTATGACTTAATTACACTTTTGATCCCCAATTATTATTTTGGTTTTCATATTTCAATTGAGCAAATTTTGTCTCCAAAGTATCCATTTGTTATTGCAATCAGGTTTTCGTGTCTCTAGGTTATTCAATTTTTAATACTAGGAGTCTATGTAACATATATGTGACTGACTGATACTAAATTAGGTCATAGTTGCTAGAAAATTTTCAAAGCAAGCTAACAATACCCATAATGTCAATGTAACTCGACTTAGTGTCAAATCAGTACTATATGTGTCATTTAGGCTCTGAGAGTTAAAAATTGAACGGTATAGTAAATGAGGGATCTGATTGCAATAATTAGAATAATTTGGAGACTCAATTCACTCAATTAAAAACTAAAGAACCAAAATTGCAATTAAGTCTAATTTTATTTCTCTCTCTTAGCATTATAGCAAATATTGTTGTGTTGTTAACACACACACATATATATATATAATAAAAGAATACAAGTTATTCTTCATTCTTCAACTTTCACATGATATTTTTTACCATTTGTCAAATTGACTCAACAAGTACGGTTCTCACAAGAAGAAGAAGCATCCCCGCAATTTCCAATGTTTAGTTTAACAAGTTTACCAGCTATTCTTTCTAGGGAAATCCATTTTTTGCAATAAAGATGAAAGGGTGAATCAATATGTATACCAAACCAACAGAGGCAATTAAAGCACCTCCCCAAGTAAACCCAGCCCTTTTTCTCAAGCATTGCAAAAGCTGTTAACAGTCAGTATCCGTAACTCCGTACGTGTCCCCTTGCCCTTTTAGCTGCATGCTAGCTTAAGTTTTTAAATTGCAATCGCGGTTGTGGTTATGTCGCAATCGTTAATATTGCAGAAAATTGTGGATAAATACAATTGATGCGGCAACAATTGAAGTCGCAATTCAGTTTCGGAAACTACCTATACCATTATGTCGCGGTCGCAATTGCAGTTTCATACCTTTATTTAAAACTTGTGCTAGCTCCATTACCTTGCCAGTGTTCCTTGTTCCCAGTTTCAATCTCAAAGTTACAGATTTTGCAACCTTGTCCCCTGCTCTTGAGCTACTTGACACATTTTTCCATTTTCTTGTTCAAAGCTTTGGGACTCGTGGTACACACACGACTAGTAACTTTCGCTGTTTTAACTCTCTGGATTAGATCGGTTATGGACTGCGAATATTGATGATGATCAGCTACAATGAATTTATACGGACTATAAGATTTACCACTAAATAGCCCTGCTTTTCTTTAACTAATTATCATTTATTTATCTACCTCAAAAAGACTATATATATATATATATATACTTCTTTTAGATGTTTGAGTTTGAGAGAAATTGTTAAAAAATATAGAAAAGGAAAAACAAAGAGATAATGAGGTAATTTTACATACTGTTTAATTAAATAGATTGAACAAATATCAGAAAATTGAAGACAGATTTATAAATAAAGGCAAAGTCGCAAAGTAGTTATTTAAGTGAAGGCACCGCAAACTTTTCTCTTCTACCTCCCAAATGATCATTTTTTAACTGAACTCTACTCAATCAACCAAAGCGGTTTTGGACTTTGGTTTACCGTTGAAAAACGCCCAATGCACTCAAAACAATTATAGAGTTGTTTTGATTTGAAGTCAATGTAGTTTGGGTTTTGTAACATGACAACATATATAGTATAAGGGTGTCTTTTAGGGTGGGAAAACTTAAAACTGTCCCACTAATGGGAAAACCCATTTTCACCATAGATATATACATAAAAAATTGAATGGTGTGGATTTAATACCTACTACCTAATCAATCCATAACACTGTGAATCCTTATTATTTGCAAAGATTGGTCTATAGAATTCTTAACATCTCCACCACTCCACCATCCTAATTATTTGTGCTCTGAAATTGGCTCTGCGAGTGAGACTTGGCTAATTCATGTAAGCCCCACACCCCCCACCCCATTCCCCCGACATACCCTCTCCCTCGCAAATTTCCTACTTTTTTGGTAGATCCCATTATTGAGATCCACACAACGAACAAACACTTGGATAAATTAGAAGACTAGTAATAACGATTGAAGAAAAAAAAATGTCTACAAGCTAAGCAAAATAATTTGTTCTCTCTTCTCTTTTCCTCCTCGTCCAAACTGAAACAAACTCCAAATGATTCTTATTTCTTTATTAGTTTATTATTAATTAATTATACAAAGTTCTTCCATCTTCTCTTTCATCATTTTTTTACTTTGGTTTTTCTGATTTCAAATTATTTTTGCTCTTCTTTAAAGTTACAACATTATAAGAAATAAAAAGAATGGGGAAAGAAAAGGAAAAAGGTGAGGCATTTTTCAGGGGAGATGAAAGAGAGTGGAAAGAAGTGAGAGTCCAGTAAGTCCTCCATTGTCGGTCCAACAACAATGTGAGGCATGGCCAATCCAACGATCCAAATCCCCCATTGTCGGGTTTTATTTTGCAGCACGGACAAATCAACAATGTAGTCAAGCAATGACGCAGCAGCAACAGCATCGAGATTCTCCGAAAACTTCAATTCATCTTTGTGATGGTGACGAGGCTCATCAGTACCAGTAAAGTTCATATTGACCTTTTCGTGCTGCCACTAAAACGACGACACATCAGGATGTCATTGCCAAACCCAAACGAGAATGTGTCGTTGGACGAAGTGATCAAGCTGGTGAAGGTCACAATCTTTCAGAGAAGATACCATCGTCCCCTACTCCTCTAGTCGTATTTCACATTTTTAAAACGTATTATGGAGAAAAACACAATTTTGATGAAATGGGCAGACCGCCTATCACAGGTAAAGTCAAACTTTTCTATTGGTGGGATGTTTTTAAGTTTTCCCACACCATAGTATAAGTTGTGCATAGATCTTAACTAATTCCTTCGATCAGGGGCTTCATTTTCCCCCATAAAATTTTCAATTCTTAGAGATGAAATTGGAATTGCCAAAATTAAATTTAAACTGGTAGAAACCATTTTATTAATTATAAGCCAAAACAAAAATGAACTATATCCCTAATTGGCCTATTAAACCCAGCATGCAGGTACAGGGAATTATTGAGTTGAGAGGTACAAAACACATGCATCTCGTCTAAGATTGTTGGGTTGTGAGTTGTGACAGGTGAATGCAGGATTTCACATGCATATGATTCACCCTTTCCTGCTAGCAGTTTTCTTTAAGGTACGGTCCTTTCCCCCTATCTTCTTTAACATGCTCCGAAACAGGGGAGAAAATAAAAGGGGACAATGGTCGTAGATTTATGTCCTTTCGATCTCATCCTTTTTTTCTTTCTTTTGCATAATTGCATTACAATATATGTTGTCTTGTAACGCTCGCTACCTAAGTGATCGAAGCACCTACCTATGTGACTATACCCCCAACGTAAGACACCCAAACTATTCTTGTTAACACAAAAAAAAAAAATCCCTACCACCACCGTGACAGTGTAAAATATTGTGAAGTTAAATAGTCAATACATATATAAGGAGGTCAAATGCTCTTCTTGGTTTTCTTTGGTAAGTTATATACCATGCTTTCATATACAAATATAACTCTGTGATTAATATTCGCGTGCGGTTCTTATATACTTTCTTCCTTCTTGGGTGGCTGCAGCTGGAACTATTAAAAACTGGATCTAAGATGTCGCAGGCAGCTAGTCCACCCAATGGACCACCTTTCATTTCGTGCCACCCAATGGACCACCTTTCATTTCGTGCCACCCAATGGACCACCTTTCATTTCGTGAAGATAAAATTTAGAGCAAATAGTCATTTTAGTTCCTGAAAGTGTCGCGTTGGTCTGTAACAAGTGTGAATTAGTCACTTTGGTCCTGTCATCAAGAAAGTAATCATTTTCAAAGACCAAAATGATATTTAAGTAATCACTTTTAGAAACCAAAATGATAGTAAGTAATCACTTTTAGGGACAAAAGTAACTAACTTCTGACAGTTAAGGACCAAAGTGACTAATTCGTATCTGTCAGGGACCAAAGTGACACCGCCTAACACTCTCATGGACTAAAGTGACTGTTTATTCTAAAATTTAATCAAACTTACTTATAATCAAACTTATATTTTGCTAAAGTGAAAGGCAAGATTATTTAAAGTTAGAGGTGTTCATATGTCCGAGTAACCGTTGACCCGGATTGATCCAAATAGTTTGAGTTGGTTTTTCTTTTGATTGGGGTTTAACCTGAATTGACCCAATCAAAGATGATTTTAGATTTTTAACCCATGAACCTGATTATTTGACCGGTTGATATGACACTAAATCTTATCATATTTTTAATATTATTTTAACACTACAATGTCTTTGGGTCTGAGTAACCTGATGACTTAAACCAATGGTGGGTAAGTAGGTATCTATATATTAAAAATCCTGTTTGTATTAGATTCTGTGGCTTTGAAGTCAATTCCACTAAACGGAGCTAATAAGTGGGTGCTTTTTTATAAAAAGTGTATTGGAATGGGAAAAACAGCATAATAGTGGTGGATGAAATCTCTATCAATCAGCCTCTATATAGTAGTTACGATCACTAACCTTTTTCTGCATAGAACGAAGGTAATTAATTACACTGCGGGGCTTGTGATATATTCTGGATGACTCACATCACATGGCATGCACTCCTTTTAATTCCCTCTTCTTTAGATTGCATAAGGGAAGGGAAGGGAAGGGATTGGCTATGGTGTGGTCCTCGTTCTCTACAATATTATTATTATTATATTGTACATAACAGCAAATGCAGATGCGGCAGAGTGATAGCAATGGGAAGCTAGCATGCATGATCGTATAGTCAGATATATATATATATATAAATTGGTCGATCGATCAATATTAAATGAGAAGCAGTACTACTGATGAGCTTAATTGGGTTTGATCTTTCTGCAGATATCAATAACTGCTACCCATTGTTCCTGCTCATGCCCAGGTTCTAATAGTCACAACTCACAAATCATCATCGATATATATTCTATGCTTGTGGTGTCGTGTGGTGGTGATATATATCTAATATCTAATATTGCGGCCGCCTCATGTTAGTTCTTCTTCTAGCTCTTCCCCGCAGGCATAAACTCATTAACTTTTTGATTCTCATTACATATTCCAATCTCAACCAGTTGTACCCTTCAGTGTACGTTCGTGTGTGTATGTCTATGAACAGGCATAGCATGTGATCATCATAAACTGCTTATCCCCAATGTATACACGAGTCAAACTCACATTGGTGTAGATAACTCGGTCCCCCCCCCCCCCCCCCCCCCACTTTTCCCTCTTTTTTTTCCAATTTTATTTTTGTCTGAAATCTAATTGATGGTCTTTTCAATTTTCAGGCGTGGAGCCATATGTTTTTATGACATTTTCAAAATGGACACTAAAAAAGTAAGTGAACCGAACCATCAAAGTTTCTTGCTAATCTGTCTGACTTCACTTTTTTTGTGATTTGTTATTTATGGACTCTTAAGAGAAAAATCTTAGATTCGACCTCACTCCACCTACTCTCCATCTTCTCAACCAACAGAGAACAAATTAAAGAGATATATAAGAAATTTCGAAAATCAGTATATATGTAGTATAAAATCGTTAGCTTTGTTTGACTTGAACTCAATTTCCATATATCCATGAAGCTAGTTTATGCATATATAATTAAGATAGTCATGGAAAACTTTATTGACCACCCTCTCAGAACGGTAAGTTAGGAATTGATGATCAAAGATGCCTAAAGCATGCAAGTCTTAAATGTCAAGTGTGAACCCTGGACTGGGCCATCATGTTCATGGATCACAGTCTTCAAAAGAGGCTACCCATGTTCTGTGAATGAGATTGGTTGGTATATTTGGTAAGAACAGGGGAAAATAACAAAATGGGGGGGGGGGGGGGGGGTATGTGACCCTACCATCCTTGACGGAAGAGAGTGACCCGTTTGCTAATTTACCGTGGCAGACCTCAAGAGATATAAAATACAACAACCTTAGCCAGCCCCCTCTCTGCCACCTTCTGTTGATCACATGTAGCCACGTTACTTTTGCACACTCAAAGCTGAAGAGACAATACCGGTGGGAAGGACATGCAAGTGCCAGTAGTACCAATTACTTTCTCCAATTCACCAAACACCATATTCAAAGCCACGGTTATAGTTTTCCCAAGTTTATAATGCAAACAAGCTAGAGAGGATGGAGCTACTCGTGTACTTGTTTTGCTTATACTAGAATTAAAAAAAACAAACAAGTGAGTGGCAACTTCGGTTATGATGGAGCATGCATTTGCTATAATGGTGTTCATATCTAGCTAAATTTAATATGAGGGTTGTAGAATCAGTTGGCTCATCACTTGGTTGTTAGGATATGTCTTATGTTAGTTAGCTATGTGATATGTAATCTTATCCTATTTTCTGTTATTAGTTAGTTGGGGGAATCAATGTAACTGAATTGTAACAGATTGGGGGATTAGGTTCTTATATATAAGTTGTCATAGCTAGATAAAATCAGAACAGAGAGAGAGAACAGAATCGAGTTATTCGCTTGTATAGATTGTTAAGTGAGTGCAAGTGAGGTGTGTGACTTACCTGGAAAACTTCTTGTACTGGTTGTGATCTTAAGATAGTGGATGTGTGCTCGCCTCAGTGTGGACGTAGGAGAAAAGCTCCGAACCACGATAATTCTCTGTGTTCATCTTTCTTGATCCCTTATCTCTTAGTTTCATTCTTTTCGCTGTCATTCTTGATCAACTCGTGTGTCCAATATCTGCGTCCAATATCTGCGTCCGATATCTGCGTCCGATACTTACATTGGTCGCGTGCGTCCAATAACTTGTGTCTGACGCGTGCGTCCGATGTTTGAGAGTCCAGTGCGTGACTAATACTCTGCGTCCAGGGGTCGAATCATAACAAGTGGCATCTAGAGCCTGGTTCTGATCAACGTTTCCGCGATGGCCACCACGAAATTTGACATTGATAAATTCACTGGTGAGAACGATTTCAGCCTCTGGAGGATCAAGATGAATGCCCTTCTTGTTCATCAAGGTCTTGATGAAGCACTGCAAGGAGCTGCGAAACTGCCAGCAACTTTGTCCGAAAAAGAAAAGAAAGATTTACTCAGCAAAGCCCATAGCACAATAATTCTATCACTTGGTGATGAGGTTCTCAGAGAAGTGGCTCAAGAAACGACTGCAGCTGCGGTTTGGTTGAAATTGGAGAGTCTTTACATGACCAAGTCATTAACCAACAAGCTGTATCTGAAGAAGAAGTTGCATCAGTTGAAGATGGAGGAAGGTGCTTCAATCAAAGAACATGCCTCTCAATTCACAAAGACAATTTTGGACTTGAAGAGCATTGATGTCAAGATTGATGAAGAAGACCAAGCTGTGATGTTGCTGTGCTCCCTTCCCCCATCTTACGAGAATCTGGTTGACACCATGTTGTTTGGAAGGGATACCCTCACTCTGGAAGAAGTCAAGGCAACTTTGAATTCTCGAGAGATGAAGAAAAAGATTACTGAGAATAAGAGTGATGGTGGAGATGCTGAAGGTCTGTTTGCTAGAGGGAGATCAGAGAAAAGGGAAGGAAGAGGAAAAGAGAAGCATAGATCAAAGTCAAAGAACAAGTTCAAGAAAACATGCTACCACTGTCACAAAGAGGGACATTTCAGAAAGAATTGTCCAGAAAGAAAGAAAAACAATGGCAAGCATTCTGATTCAGATGATATAGCAGTTGTAGCTGATGGCTATGAAAGTTCTGATGTTCTTTCAGTCACTGATGAAGCCTGCAGTGAGGAATGGATTCTAGATTCGGGTTGCTCATTTCACATGACCCCAAATCAAGAATGGTTTGATTCCTACTCGAAGATAGATGCTGGAAAGGTCCTAATGGGAAACAATATTGCTTGTAAGGTGATTGGGACTGGAAATGTGAAGATCAAGTTAGCTGATGGATCAACAAAAACCCTGACAGAAGTAAGGCATGTTCCTGATTTGAAGAGAAATCTTATTTCTCTAGGCATGCTGGATCAAGCTGGCTGCTCTTTCAAAGGAGAAGGTGGAGTTTTAAAGATTACCAAAGGCTCACTGCAGATCATGAAAGGAGTAAGGAAGAACGGCCTGTATAGGCTGCAAGGTATGACTGTTTTAAACCCTGCTAGCCTAGTTTCAGTCTCTAAAACCTGTTCAACAAAATTATGGCATCATAGGCTAGCTCATATCAGTGAAAGGGGTTTAGAAGAACTGTATAAGCAAGGGTTGATAGGAAATAATGATTTTGAAAAATTAGATTTTTGTGAACACTGCATTTTTGGAAAACAGAAAAGGGTTAAGTTCAACACTGCCACACACACCACAAAGGGTATTGTTGATTATGTTCATTCTGACATTTGGGGACCATCAAGGGTTCCATCTCTTGGAGGAGCCAGATATTTCATAACTTTTATAGATGATTGGTCTAGAAAGGTATGGGTTTATTTGCTGAAACATAAGAATCAGGCATTCAAGTGTTTTAAGCAATGGAAGGCACTGGTGGAGAACCAAACTGGCAGGCAGGTGAAGGTCTTAAGAACAGATAATGGGCTCGAGTACCTGAGTGAAGAGTTCACTGATTTTTGCAAGGATCATGGCATTGCAAGACATAGAACTGTAAGGCTAACTCCTCAACAAAATGGTCTAGCAGAAAGGATGAATAGAACCATCTTGGAGAGGGTTAGATGTATGTTATCTAATGCAAACCTTGGCAGAAATTTCTGGGGGGAAGCAGTCCATACAGCATGTTACTTGATCAATAGATCACCATCTGCTGCAATCAGTTTTAAGACTCCTGAAGAACTATGGAATGGTAAGGCTCCAAGTTATGAAAATCTCAGAGTGTTTGGTTGCACTGCTTACATTCATGTCAATGAAGGTAAGCTTGAGCCAAGATCAAAGAAGGCCATTTTTCTGGGATACCCTGAAGGTGTGAAAGGTTACAAAGTTTGGCTAATTAGTCCAAATGGAGGAAAGGCAGTCACAAGCAGGGATGTTGTGTTTCAGGAAGATAAAATGCTTGGAAACAGTGAACGACAACCTGACCAAGCTCAAACTTCCATTGAATCTGATCATAGAGTTCAATTGGAGGTGGAGGGTTCTATTCCAGAAAATTCTGAAAGTGTATCACAGCCTGTTACAGAAACCTGTCAACCTGAAGCATCCAGCTCACACTACAACCTTGTAAGAGATAGGGAAAGAAGACAGATCAGAGCACCTCAAAGGTTTGGTTATGCAGACTTAATTGCTTATGCTTTGAGTGTGGAGATTGATGATCAAGGTTCAGACCCGGGTAGTTACAAGGAAGCTATAACTGGAAATGACAAAGAAAAATGGGAAGCTGCCATGAAGGATGAAATTGATTCTTTGATGAAGAACAACACATGGGAACTAGTGGAAAGGCCTGCAAAGCAAAGGATCGTTGGCAGCAAATGGATTTTCAAGAGAAAACCAGAAGTTCCTGGAGTCGAGAAAGCCAGATACAAGGCAAGGCTTGTAGCTAGAGGTTTCACCCAAAGAGAAGGAGTGGACTTCAATGAAATCTTTTCTCCAGTGGTGAAACATACTAGCATAAGAGTAATACTATCTCTTGTTGCTGCGAAGGACTTAGAGTTTGAACAAATGGATGTTAAAACAGCATTTTTGCATGGTCAGCTGGATGAGAAGATTTATATGAATCAGCCAGAAGGATTTGAAGCAAGTGGTAAGGAACAAATGGTGTGTCTGCTGAAGAGATCTCTATATGGCCTCTAGCAATCACCAAGACAATGGTATCTCAGGTTTGATTCCTTTATTGTTTCAAATGGTTATAAAAGAAGTTCATATGATAGTTGTGTCTATTATAATAGAACTGAATCTGGTCAATTCATTTATCTTTTATTATATGTTGATGATATGTTAATTGCAAGTGCTGACTTAAGTGAGATTAACAAGCTTAAAAGTCTGTTAAGTTCAGAGTTCGAAATGAAAGACTTAGGTGCTGCAAAAAGGATCTTAGGCATGGAAATTGAAAGGAAGAGATCCCAGAGGTTACTCTTTCTGCATCAGACCAGCTACATTGAAAAGGTCCTGAAAAGGTTTAACATGCAAGATGCTAAGATTGTGACCACACCTATAGCTGGTCACTTCAAGCTATCTGTCAGCCAGTCACCTAACACTGATGAGGAACTTGAACACATGAGAAGCATTCCCTATTCCAATGCAACAGGAAGCCTTATGTATGCTATGGTGTGCTCAAGACCAGATTTAGCCTATGCTGCAAGCATGGTGAGTAGGTTCATGGGCAATCCAGGAAAAGAGCATTGGTTGGCAGTCAAGTGGATATTCAGGTATCTAAAAGGGACCAAATCTATAGGCTTGATTTTTGGCAAGACAAGGTCAGAAAATGAAAAGCTTGAAGGATTTGTGGATGCAGACTTTGCTGGTGATGTGGATAAAAGAAGGTCCTTGACAGGTTACTTGTTCACTTTGTATGGAAATGTGGTGAGTTGGAAAGCAAATCTGCAATCGATTGTAGCTTTGTCAACTACTGAAGCTGAGTATATTGCTCTCACTGAAGCTATAAAGGAAGCAATATGGCTGAAGGGTTTCATAAGTGAACTTGAAGGAGAGGAGGTTCCTGGCACTGTGTGGTGTGACAGCCAAAGTGCAGTGTGTCTTTCGAAGAACCAAGTGTTCCATGAAAGAACCAAACACATTGATGTAAGGCTACATTTTATAAGGGACATCATAGCTCAAGGATTGGTAGCAGTGAAGAAGGTTGCAGGAGAGGATAACCCTGCAGACATGCTTACAAAAGTAGTTCCTGGATCCAAGTTTGCTCACTGTCTGGACTTGGTGAATATTGGAGCTGCAAGGAAGTGAAGTCTCAGCTCGAGACTAAAGACATATCCAAGCTGCTGTGTTCTGAAGCAAGTGAAGATCCAAGGTGGAGATTTGTAGAATCAGTTGGCTCATCACTTGGTTGTTAGGATATGTCTTATGTTAGTTAGCTATGTGATATGTAATCTTATCCTATTTTCTGTTATTAGTTAGTTGGGGGAATCAATGTAACGGAATTGTAACAGATTGGGGGATTAGGTTCTCATATATAAGTTGTCATAGCTAGATAAAATCAGAACAGAGAGAGAGAACAGAATCGAGTTATTCGCTTGTATAGATTGTTAAGTGAGTGCAAGTGAGGTGTGTGACTTACCTGGAAAACTTCTTGTACTGGTTGTGATCTTAAGATAGTGGATGTGTGCTCGCCTCAGTGTGGACGTAGGAGAAAAGCTCCGAACCACGATAATTCTCTGTGTTCATCTTTCTTGATCCCTGATCTCTTAGTTTCATTCTTTTCGCTGTCATTCTTGATCAACTCGTGCGTCCGATATCTGCGTCCAATACTTGCATTGGTCGCGTGCGTCCAATAACTTGTGTCTGACGCGTGCGTCCGATGTTTGAGAGTCCAGTGCGTGACTGATACTCTGCGTCCAGGGGTCGAATCATAACAAGGGCACTAATATATGATCAAATAGCCAGTATTCATGAGGTTATCCAATAAATGTTAGACAATAATTAAGCAATTAAATGCTTAATTGGGACAGCAAGCAAGGGGATAAGAAATAAACAAACATGTTTATACTGATAAGAAAGAAAGGTATATAGCATCCATTTTCATGACTTAATACTTCAACAACCAATCCCCCAAACCCAGCTAGGCACCCTTATGTTCAGCATAAATACCCATTAATACTAATAATGGGATTCAACATTGCAACACTTAACTTATTAAGCCAAGCATTAGAGTAGGTACATACATGGCTTTATCATCTGGCTGGGAAAATGGAATCGGCCCCATCACAGCTCACCTTAGAATCAATCACCAGCACCAAAGGACTTCACGGATGTACCTCTAAAGTGCACAAGCACATGTGCTGCATGACATGAAGAAGAGTATATCAGTGTCATATTCGTTAGTTCGCAACACAAAAACTGACTCGTACATAATGGGAAATATTATGCTCAGTCAGAGGGTCCAAGCCAGGGTGGAAAATTTGTTGCAACTGAAATCAAGCATAAATTTGATGCAAAACTATGCTGAGCTGAGCTGAGCTGAGCTGTTCTTTAATTAAAGCGGAAGGTTTTAACTTTTAATTACTAATAAAGAATACTTGATATGTTTTATAATATAAGTTTTTAAGTAATTTTTATACGTTTAACTAATAATTCTTCTTTTAATCAAAATACAATGAGTTTTGAATAGTTTTAAAATAGGCTTAATTGTACTTTTAGTCCCTCGTGTATTGTTATTGTGCGATTTGATTTCCTCTATTTTTAATTGTGCGAATTGGGTCCCTCGTCTTTCCATCATGTTACAATCAAGTCTCTCCGTCTAATTTTCATCGATTTAGCTGACATGGCATGGACTGAGACACGTGGCATCTGAGTTGGCACTTGGGTCATCGATTTAGCTGACATGGCATGGACTGAGACACGTGGCATCTGAGTTGGCACTTGGGCGCTGACGTGGCAGTCATGTGACATGTCATTTTTTTACTAACATGACACCTTGGTAGAGAGATACTGACATATGATATCTGAGTTGACTATAGCAGGCAAGAAAGTGAGGGAGAAAATTAAAAATAGCAATATATGGGATCGAACACATGTCTTGGTTAATACAAGACTAAACCTATGCCACTGAGTCAACTAGAATTTATGATATACTTGCATAAATTATTATATATATTACAAAGTTGATTATTCTAAATAAATGAATTTATTAATATACTTATTTATATATATTAATTTTATTAATACATATTTATAAATCTTATTAATGTATAAGTTTATTAATAGAACATTTATTAATAGATTAATAAAATAATATATGAAGTATATGTAATAATGAACTAAAATTAGAAGAAAATAATTCTCTTGTTGGTAGGTCATACATAAATTTCACAATAAATCCCCGCCGAGGTTGGTAGTTCTCCTTAACCTTTGGATGGGAGAGTGTCTTCCCTAATCTAAATTTATTTACATAAAAAAATTAGAACAAAATCTAATTATACATATTAAAAAAGTGTACTACATAATAGAAAACTTTTATTTTAATTATTAAAAATAACTTTTATTAAATAAATTTTGTTATTATCAAAAGTTTGTAACTAAAATAAAAGTTTTCTATTATGTAGTAAAATATTGTAATATATATAATTAGATTTTCTTCAAACTATATTTCATTATTATTTATATACTTCATATATTATTTTATTAATGCATTAATAAATGATATATTTATAAGATATATATATATATATATATATATATATATATATATATATATATATATAAGTATATTAATAAATTTATTTATTTAGAATAATCAACTGTGTAATATATATATATTAGTTTATGCAAATATACTATAAATTCTAGTTGACTTAGTGGTACAGGTTGAGTCTCTTATTAGTTAAGACATGTGTTCAATCCCCATCTCATGTAATTTTTAATTTTCTCCTGCATTTTTCTGCCTGTTATATTAGCGAATAAATGTCATGTCTGTCACGTCACTTGTGCACAATTGAAAATGAAGAGACTCAAATTGCACAATAACAATACATAAAAGACTAAATATGCAATTAAGCCTTTAAAATATAGATATTGGTTAGTGTCTTTCACTCACACTTTTCTTATAAAGTTGGGAGCTAGAAGTGATGTCAGACAGATCCTTTTATAGGTCCCTCCAGCGGGTTTACCTTCCTTGCTGCTTGCAGGCGCCATGCACAGTTCGTTTCCTAATGCCTAATTCTGTTTCCTATCATTTTTTGTTTTCTTTTCTTTCTCAATATACCAAAAGAAAAATATTTTCTATTTTAGTTTCTTTAGGCCAAGGACAATACTCGTCTGGAGAAACGTAACAGGCACAAACAACTGTTAGTATATTGAAATTTATTTCCACCTTATCTACCCAATTCAAATGAAATTAAGAAAAGTAGGAGAATAATAACTAGTTTGTGAAATTGTAAATAACAAACACGTGATTTGATGACTCACCACTGTAATGAATGTCATTGAAGGATTACAATTGCCACGTGCGGTCCTGCAGTGCAATTTAGAAAGGGCTCTTGTTGACTTGAAAGCAATTTACCGTTTCAAACACAAAAAGGAAAGGAGGAGGACTTAGAGAAAGAGACATTGCTATCACTATTCACTATACACCAATAAAACTAACCCGAATCTGTTACATTAAAAAAAATGGTATAGTAATCGCAGTTAACAAATCAAATCAATTAGATAAAATTCGGATGACTTAACATTTCAAATTCGCAAACCGAATTTAAGAAACGAACTAAGAATGTGACCTTTCCAATCTTCGTTAATTGACCCTTCACCCGTCCCTGAGGCTACCACCACTCATTCTGCTGGTTCCTCTTTCTTTTCCTCGTCGCTCATTTCTGCAAATTGCAATGCTATCCGTGTAGTGGATCCAATATCTGTAGGCCATGGACTGTGATTCGGGATGTCCATGACTCACAAGTTATGGGCCTACGCTTTTTGGTCATGGGCCTTCTTTTTTTGGTCATGGTCATGGGCCTTCATTTGTATAGGCCTTTTGCACATATATCTTCATGGGCCTGGGCTAATTGTCTTTTTTCAAAAGAGTGATCACGAGATAGCACCTCAGGAAACCAAAAACGAAAAGGCAACAACACACTTCGGAATCTTCTTTCTTTCTTTTTGGTCGAATCTTTCTTTCTTTCTTTTTTGGGCTCAGTCTACCATGCACAAATCAAATAGGTGGTGCACGGTATACAAATGATGTTAGCAATATGATTGATCAATTCACTGTGGTCTCACCGTGGATCGCTTGCACTAGATCCCCACACCTTTCTCCTTTTCTCTCCTCCTCCTCCTCTCAGGACTCATATAGCCTGATTTCTCCGCTGAGTCACCCGCCACCACACTGCTGTCCGAACCCGACGTTCTTGTCGTCCACCGATACATGACCTTCTTTCCAGTTGCTGCACCACCCACCAAGCAGTTGCCGCCGTATCAAGTGGTATTCATTCTGCGTTCACCGATTGAGCAAAAGATTCTCAAAACACTGACATCAAACATGGAGACCATAGGGGATCGATCACGTGACACATCGCAAGGGAGGGTCTCACAACTATTGCGTGGTGGGCGGTGAATGGCGGTTTGGTCCTGTGAAGACGGTGTTGGTGAGCAATAGGAGAGAAGAGACTCAGAGGAGGAAAATCTGGTGTGAGAAATGCATAATAGATCTGGTAGAACTAATTGATCTAACGGCTAACATCATTTGTGTACCGTGCACCACCTATTCAGTTTGTGCACGGTAGACGGAGCCTTTTTTTTTATACAAAAATCTTTCTTTCTTTCTTTTTATCTCCACGACAATCTCCGTTTTCCATCCATGTGATGTAAAGGTCGGGTTATGTGAATTACTTTAGAACTTTACTCAAAGCATATTTGGTTTTAATTCAATTTCGCAGTCTTGAGCATTTGACCTACTAGTTTCGATTTGCGAGTTCTTGTTTTTCATTTATGTGGTTAGAATTTTGATGAATCTGTTTTTTAAAGTGTCCTTTTTTCTTAAAAATACTAATGAAATAACTTTTGGCTGGAAAACTTTTAAAGAATCAAAACCCCACTTATTAGTTTTCTTTTAAAAATATATAAATTATTATATTAAATTGTATGTTTGAATTAGTTTATTTTGAATGTTCACCAAAAAAAAATAGTTGATTTTGAAAAAAATTTATTTTTTTTACAACTTTTTAAGAAATCTTTGAAGCTTGTCTACGGCCATTATCGCCAGCCATAGCTAGTAATAATAAGATATTTTCGCATCTTTTTGTTTTTCATCCTCCTTGAGCACCCCGATTGGTGGAATACTGGAATCATAAAATGGGAGTCCCCCGGTTTTTGGAATATCATCCCTTTTTTTTTTGGTCCACCTGGAATATCATCCTAACAACAAGGTCTATCTTTTTTTTTGGGTACAAATATCTGATAGTATTAAAAGGGCAAAGCCCATGATAAAGATACAAAACCCTCCGACCAAAGAAAATGGATCCCCGACCTTTTGGTGTTGAGACCGAGGACCACCCCGGGTGAGATGTGAACATGAGTGAGTCGCCCTCTTAGTGCTATGAGTCTCCTTTTATATTGCTCGGTCCATAAATGTGGGGAGGCAATCGAGGGATTTGGTCTCCTTAATAAGCATGTCATAAATGCTCTTTGCTGGTGCTAACTCAGATCTCGGTAGGCGATGACGTGTATACTCGGTCGGGATCTCTGGATGGTACACAGCCCCATGAGCTCCAAGCCTGAAAGGCGAAGGGGCTCGAATATGTGAATGCTCGGTCGGAATGATATTTGGACGGTACAGAGCCCCACGAGCTCCAAGCCTGAAAGGCGAAGGGGCTCGAATATGTGATTGCTTAGTCGGCACTTCTTCAGGATATCTCCGAGCTCTATGCTCCTTCTTCGGGTTCTACCAGGTCATCCAAGCTTGTTCATCTATCCGCTTTCTCCGCTAGTCGTCCATGCTTCTTTTGTTGGCGATCAAGCCCCCTACTCTCCAACTCCTGTTACGATGATTGCTTCGAAAACTGTGGCAAAACAATTAATGAATAACTATGATTGGTAAATGACACTAATGTAACGAGTAATAAGTTTAGAATGATCCCTGGGTTATTATGGCTTCTGACTTTTTCCTTTTTGCTTTCTCGCTTATTGCTTGGCCGCTAGAAAAACGTCTAGATTCATCGAACGTGTGATATACTTGATGTATGAATGGTATGGACTAAGTAAACTTCCTAAAGCATGCAACTATAATGCGTGAGTGTGATGTTTAACTTAATGCATGAGTGCATATGAACTAAATGCACATCCCTATGGTGTTATGAAATGTTGACCGGCCGGTTTCATGGTCACGATACTTGCTACTCGCCCTTTTTGTAAAATTGTACTTGCATAACTCAAAGCAATCTACCCGACATAGCATATTAATTATTCGAATGTTAGGAAATAATAAGAACAAGTAAAGATAGAAGCTAAAGCCCGATCGATCAAACACACGTACTTGATAAAATCACTTCGAGAACTATAACGCGTCAACTCCAACCGACTATTTACCTTGTTACCAGTCTTCCTTTGGTTGTCAGCGAGATTTTTGAAGGCGACCTTTCAACTCGATCTTTTTTTTTTCCTTTTTTTTTTTGACGCCTTGCCGAGGTTCCCCATACGTGGCTTGTAGCCGAGTCCAACGCCCAGCCAAAGCACACTATACGCTTGGTTTCCACTAACTTGTGACCGGGCACAATGCGCGCCCGAAAATATAATTCAATAATCAACTTTTGTTTTCCTTTTGCTCAGTCAACTTTCCTTTTTTTCATCTTTGCCTTTCTTTCTTTCTTTTTTTTTTTTTTTTTTTTTTTGAGAGCTCTCATCCTTTTTTTTGAAAAATACTTGCAAGCTTGCTTGATGTATTGATGTATATATATATATATATATATATATAGGCTAGCCTTTGGTGTGCGGTTGACCGCTTACCGGACCTCTTGTTGGGCCTCCTACTGGGTCAGTTAAGGGGTAACCTCGCGCGAAGGTCTTTAAGATGTTGTTAATGATATTTGTAACTTTTGTTGAATCTAAAACAAGTCTCATATTATTTGTCATTAGTAGCATTGAAGTAACAATCAAAGTAACAAATGATATGCAATATTCACATTTTCAATTTTGATTAGAACAAATTATAACCGTAATAAATAATAATGGTAGTAAAATGTTAACATATATATATCAACAATAAATCGAATTGAATATTTTGAAATCACATAGAGTATAAGTTACATAGCAATAAATATATACTTAAATTAGAAACAAATCATGAATAAAAGGGGGCATTATTTTCTATCACAATCAATTAAATAAACTCAATGAAAAATTTTAAAATAGTAAAAATAGGGAGAAGATGTGCGGACGTTAAAAGTAAATTAAATCGAAAAACTAGGAAATCAAATCAAAGAGAAAACAATAATGGTTAAAATGGCAATAAACCACAATAAAAACATATAATAATAGCAATAAAATTAGCTATGTAATGGTCAATCAATAGCAAATCAGAACTAACTTTAATTAAATGATGAAATTAAAGTAATGATCAATTGAGTAATTTTCTAAGGTTAAAGTCAAAACTATATGCACAACACTTGAATTTTCGAATTTGCAGTATGCCAAATCCAGATGATAATGGAAATAGTAATAATGAATAAAGCAAACGTGATATTAGCAAATTTCATTAAAACCATTGATAAATCAAGCCAATTTACCTTTAAACTAGTAATAAATTGCTATAAAAACTATTTGATTATCGCAAATCATAAAGATAACAAATCAGTAGCAATAAATTTACATTTAAATTAGACATAAATCGCCATTAAAACTAGTAAATCATGCATATTTTGAAACCAAAATACTAATCAAGAGATTATAACATGCAATCAGATAGTAGAAAACTTGAATCCACGTAACTGGTTTAAAAACTTTAGCAATCAATCATAATGGAAGGTATATTACTATAGCATAAAAAAATTGGTCATAAATTAATTCATTCACATGATATGATAACCATAAAAAAACAAACAAACAAATGATAAATAATATACAAACAAATTGCACTTTTTGAACAAATGTTAATTAGCAAATTTAATTAAATTTTGAAAATCAGATTAAATGATAATAAAGGTGTACTAACTACTAATTAACGATAGTACAATGGACAAACTATAAATTAGCATCACAAATTAATTAATGACTAAATTACCATAAATTAAAAAAAAAGCCTTTAAAAACAAAAAAGATTAAACACAGAATCAGGAGAAAAAACGTCTAGTTGATAACATTATAAAATAATGATATTATACTCAATCAATGTAATAAATGGAATAAATAAAATCAATCAGATATGATAATGAGAATAATTAAGAAGCAATCCATATCCATATATATAGAAATAAAAAAATCATAAGAAAACAATAAAGTGACGAAGTAAAAATTCAAAATGACCCGAAACAGTAATTTTTATGAAAGAATACGACTATTAATTATCAATCAATATATAATCAAATTTTCAATTTGATGAATTAAAGTTTCCCTTTTTTTATATAAAAAAGGAATCGGCGTAATCAATATAAATAATGAAAATTTAATGGCATCACCAATCAAAGCAATCAATGGAATCATGATAATGAGAATAAAATGAATCAATATAAAAAATGGTAATTATAAGAGGAAATATAGTGAGAATTGCACAAGCTTAAACACGATCAATATGGAATTAATCAAAATAAATCAATATCTATAAGCAATTGTAATATATTTAGATTAGATTTATATTTAGAGAGAGAAAGATAATGAATCAAAATAGAGTAAATCAAAATGAAAACAAATAATAATGAAAAAGATAACTAAAATCACTTGGCCGTAGAATACTCATTCAAATAATAATGTACTAATGAATGCAAATTTATGATAATGAAACTAAGCATTCTAAGCACAACTATCAGTCAATCAATTAGGGGCCATTCTAATTAATAATCAATAAAACTATAATAAAAACATAATCAATCACAATCGGTTTCCCTTATTTTATTTGTAAACAAAGCGAAACAAGGAAAGTTTTTATAACAAAACCCAATCAGGCATCATTGGACCTTTATTTCCCTTTTATTTCCATATTCAAAATGGTAAGCAAGCAAGCAAATAAAAAAAAGAAATAGAAAACCACCCAAATTCCGACTAAATTACCAAATCAAAAAACTTATAAAAGGAATATATATATATAAAGCAAAATCTAACGTAAACATATAGCCCCCTTTTTTTTATCTTGTATAGAGAGATGGCAATAATAATTGTGATAAATAAAAACGTATGGATTGTTTGCTCTGTATCTAATCCAATCACCCACAAAAACATAGAAAAGATAAAATTAAGCATAAAAACATATAAATTAAGCATAATATACTTTACAGAATTTATGTGCACTATCTTCTTACCTCACGAGCAAAATATTTTTTTTAACACAAAAAATCCTCTATCTTGTAACAATGGTACTTTTGTCAAAGCCTTTTTTCTTTTAATCCTAGTTCGAAGAACAATGTTGGATGTTGTGTCTTTACCCTTCAATCAACAAAAAGGTCAAACTTTTAGTAAAACTAGAGAAGGCACGATACACATAAAATAAACGAAACATGTTAAGTTCACGCAGAAAGAACATGGAGATCTAAATGAATCTTCAATCATTTTGATAGACAAATTTCATGAGACGAAGCAAAAAGTATAGAAGAGGGACATTAGTAAAAAAAAACTTATCTTGCCGACAAGAACAAGATGGTAGCTCCTCCCCCCCATTTTGTCGAAATGCCATTGGTTGTGACACGAGTGATCTTTGACATCGGTCACTCGGTAGATCAAGCACCATCTTAGCTACTTGGTAGGGGTCGCGGGTTTCTTGTGTGGTGGCCGTCGGGAAGAGTTTTACCGAGGCCCCACGGTGGGCGTCATTGTTCACGTATGGAAATGGATCCCCGACCTTTTGGTGTTGAGACCGAGGACCACCCCGGGTGAGATGTGAACGTGAGTGAGTCACCCTCTTCGTGCTATGAGTCTCCTTTTATATTGCTCGGTCCATAAATGTGGGGGAGGCAATCGAGGGATTTGGTCTCCTTAATAAGCACGTCATAAATGCTCTTTGTTGGTGCTAACTCATATCTCGGTAGGCGATGACGTGTATACTCGGTCGGGATCTCTGGATGGTACAACACCGATATATCCCAAGGTGCGCTGCTACCATCAATATAGCAAGTACACTGGCTGCATTTACCTCATACAAGAAAAAACTAAAACACAGACTGAACCAAACAACAACGCATTAAAAGTAAAGCTAAACTGGAGACCACAAAACACAGCAAAAAAAATACAACTTACAACAAAGTACATCACAAACAACAGAAAAAAATGAACAGAAGAATTATTAGCCCATACTTTCATATCAAGGATTGGGCCACGACCCTCCCGCAACACTCTGGGCTTGACAAGACACAACCTCGGCCCATCTCTACTTGTGTTAAAATTATACTAAATTATACCATTAATTAATTATAAAAGTTTTGATGCAATGTCAATAATCATTTTTTTAAAAAAGAATTTAAGCTGTTAAAAAATGAATTATTTTATATCTTTAGCATCCAGTGAGATATGTGATATAATTGAGGGTCAAGCAACAAAAAAAACAAGAGAATCAAGACATGCAATGCCGAGCGAGCTGAGTAAGGGCTCACCAGAAAGCTCTCTGCCTCTTGGGTAACAAAATAAAAGCCCAAAAACAAAACAGGTCTTGGGTTGCTAAAAATGTCCAGGTTTAATATGGGCTAGAGTGTTAGGAAAGCCCACTAAATGGTGCTAGCTGGACGGTTGGCACTGATTTGGTCCTTTCAGAGCCTAGATCAGATGTGTTCAATAGTTTATGTTTTTGCTAGTGCATTAATTGCTGAATTTGGGCCTAGCTTTCAGGAGCCCAACTGTGTAATCTTACAGGCTTGGCCTGGTTTTCAATATATGTTGAACTTTCGACCAAAAAAAGTGAAGGCCCGAGATATCAAATGAAACAAATGACGCAAGTTTTGAAAGTGGATGACTAAAATTCAATCCTAGTAGCTTAAGAGCTTGTATGTACATTTCTTAATCTAGTCATTCATACAAAAAGCAACATCAAATAGGCTAGATTGGTTCACAGAGGAAAATTCATCGAATTGCACAGTGTCTAAGGGAAGGGGGACCCTAACTTGGAACCATGGTACTCTTTTCTATGTAGACCACACTATCCTAGCCCGACCAACAGCACGTTAGTAGTCCCGTTTTGGGTTTCACTTTTACCCATCAAATCTCTTGATCCGCATACTGCCACCTATTTTCAGTGGACGTTAGTAGTTAATTTAGTTAGAATCATTGGCATTCGTTCGTTGCTCATATCTAAAGTTTCTTTTGATCAGCTGTTAAAAATAGTGACGGCATTGCGCTTTAAAACTTAATTTCGCTCTATTGATCGGTAGGATATTTTGTGTACTGCATCTGCATGCAAGTGCTGCGACCCAATCACCGACACACATTGTTAATCTAATCACTTCATTGACAATGAGCTAGCTACTAGCTAGGATTAATTCGAAAGTGAATACGTTGTGCTGTTCCAAACATATGCGGACAAGTGATGAACGCGTTATTAGACAGTCTTTTTTTTTTGGTGAATGGCGTTATTAGACAGTCGGTGATGGGGATTGGGAACTGAAACGGAGCAACACAGATAGTATATATATTAAAATAAATAATTAAATTAAATAAACAAATGACTGCAAGTGCAAAGAAATCAAGCACACGAGTGGATCGCAGTCAGAGGTCACAGGTTGTAAGTGTCGGGTGTTGGTCGAATTAGAGGCCCATTGATCTTAAATTTGAGTCCCTTTGCATGCAAGGAGCTGGGTATTGCCTAAAGCTGAGAGCATCGTATAATTAATTGTATTTTTGTGGAAAGAACTAAGAAACTAGGAAGGTGGATCACTTAATTTTAACAGGACAGAACTCAAAAGGGTACCATTCAATTTCCCACTGATCCCTCGTACTAGTTAAGTCATTGATGACGATGATATATACGATGATATGGAGAAGGCTAATTGCGTGGTTAATTAGTGCCTAGTGGTAGCAAAATTCAACTATCATATATAATCCATGCTTATGTCATCCTTTGTTCCATATGACGGTGCATGACCACGCGGAAAGACCAACTCAATTTAGACATTTTAGCTAGGTACTCTTATAATCAAACTAAGAGCGAAGAGTACCTCTGGAACAACAAATCTATTTTATTTAGTAATGGACGAGGCTTTTAATTTGAAGAAATGAGTAGAATTCTGTGTTTGAGACATTGACTCATCGCTTGGTTTACGTGGAAAAAAATAGAAATTAATTATATAGAAAAAAAAGTGGGAGGATATGAAATACAATTTCTCCTGTTTGAACATGTAAAAAAAAATGTAAAGAATTCAGTAAAAAAAATGCAAAGAAAATGAGAAGAGAGAAAATTTGGGTGCAGATTAGCGTAGAACTTAGCGAGTGTCTGATTGCAATGAAAATGGGTGAAAAGAAAGGATTATGGCGGCGTCTAGGGTGAACCACCACATCAAGTGGTTCACCCGTGGACCACAAATAGCTACCGTTAGATTCATTTAAAAAACAATGAAGGATCTATATCTTTTTTAGATAAAAGTGAGAATACCAACATTTTTCCCACCCAATCACTCCCCCCTCCTTCCCCACACACACCCAGACGGTGAGAACAGCACAACCTTCGAGCACCATGGCCAAACAGCAAAATCTTCATCCAAATCCCCCCACTTCTCCTTCCTCGTCAATCGTCATCCATGGCCAAACAACAAAATCTTCAAACAAAAGGTTTTTTATCACTGTGTATGCTTCCAAGTTTCGATTTCCCCCCTTTGCAGAATAAAGCTTTTATGGGGTTATGGTGATTTTTTTGTCATTCATTTTCATGGGTAACAACCGTTGGAGACACAGTGGCAGCAGATGCGGCCAGCGGGCTCATCCGCCAGTGACGCCACCGCCGAAAATCGCAGGCAATCGATTCGTGTACCCAGTGCCGCCACGCCGTATCACAACTACCCCGATTACTATCTCCCATCGCTGACAACTGTGTCGATGCCTTTGACGTCCCCATACAACGACCACCACCGTCTGGTGATGGACCCAATGTGGATGGTGGTGGTGGACCGTGGAGAGGGGGGGGGGAGAAGGGGGTGGGATAGAGATTGTGTGAGTAACAATTGAGTTGTTCTCTCTTTATTTTCAATTGATCTGAGTCATCGGTTTTTTTAACAATAAATCTAACGGCAACTAAAGTTTTATGAAAGTTTTTAAATTCGTGGTTCACGGTGAACCACCCACAAGGGTGGTCCACCCTAAAACGAACCGAAAAGAAAAGTAATAAATGAAAAACATGTTTTACAGATTGGTTTGGTTAAAAGACATTGTCGAGGGAAAGGAAAAAGAAGTGTGGGTTCCACCCAAAACACTCTTCCTTCCAAAATGGATGGAAAGTGGGAGAAGATCTAGAGTCGAAATTTTTAGATCAAGTTACTAAAATACCTCTACCAAAACACTCTTACTTGGATTGCACCATGATTTGGTGGCATTTAATGTGTCACATTAGTGACATTAATACCGTTGCCTAATTAATTTGCCTATTTACTCATTCTAGTGACTAAAGGGTTAGTATCCTACAACGTTGAGGACTAAAGTGATAATTTATTCCATATTTTTTCTATCAAATTCGAGAGAGGTCGGGACTCTTTTATTATGTCTAAATCCAATTTTTAAACACATTAATACATAAATTGGAAAAAATTGGAATGAATACATGTTGATTTGAAAGTGGCGAAAAGAAGTAAGTTGTCATTCTAAATATGAGGATGTAATAAGTGAATACGACTTCCAACATTTAAGTAGTCATTTCAGCGAGGATGTAATAAGTGAATACGACTCCCACAATCCACACATCGTTCACAAACTGATTTTACTTCCATGACGTCGCTTCTTCCCTTCCAGATTTTGGAGGACCCGGATTCCCTGTCGTCACAGATTTCCTGTATTCACGTAGTCAGTAAATGATAACTGTTAGATTATGATCGGAAGACTAATAATCTCGGTTGTATTTTAAAGTCTTTTTTATCTCTAAAATTGTGAACCATCCGATCTAATCCAACGGTCTCTATTGCCGACTGCGTGACTGCACAACTACAGTGAATCCATTTCCGATTTTGGAAGCTTTGGATGCACGCAATTTGGGAGATTCACACACGATCGACGCTAGGGATTTTTTTTTCAAGGAGTCGACGCTGAGGAATTAGACTTGTACATATTTACATTAGGCTTAATTGTATTTTTGATTTCTAAGTATTACAATCACAATTTTAGTCCTTCAAGTATTATGATTGTACCATTTTAGTCTCTCAGGTATTTAATTGTTACAGTCGAGTTCCTTTATCACTATGTCATTTTTAATAGTAAGAACCTACATCACACATGTGGGAGAGTTGGATCACCTGTGAGTCGCATAAGTTATTGTGTTAAAATGTTTTTCCACAAAAAAAAACCTCCACTTAAATTTATATAAATTTTTTTAAATAATGCCTTAGTTAAAGACAATAAAAATCTATAATGAATTCAATAATTACAAATTACCTATCAATGCAAGATATTTTAATACATATTAGAAAAATACTCATGCTACGAGATCTCTTTTTACTCTATTTATCCCAACATAAATGATGTTAAAGTAAATGGGAAAAGTCATAAAACAAGTGTTTTTTTATTTATTTTTAATAAATTATTAATTATTTTATTTCTATTTTATCTCAAATAATATTTTTTTAGAGTGTTGATATCTCATTTTGGAAAAAGTGTATTGGAATCTGAAATTTCTCTATTTGCAGGTGACATGAATTTTTATACTAAAAAGTCCTCTATTTCCATCCCTATCTCTAACTGATAGACTCGGATCAACTGCGGTTACCATTTTGGTACAGTGATGTAGTCAAAGTTAGAAAACTGAAAACGTTTTTGAAATCAAACGGCTCACAATTTCAATTCATACTTTAAACTCAACTTTATCTTTGTAAAATTGTAAGTCGTCCGATCTCAATATAATGATCTCAATCACTGAATGCACCACTGCACGTCCATTTCCCTAACTGTCATATAATTAGCGTTAATCTCGTCGTGCACTAAATTAGTTGAAAGTTGCAAATCAGTCAGAGTTTTTTTTGTTGATAGATAGATTTATCAAAGTTGATGATCAGTAATTCAGTATCTCGTCAAAAAAAAAGTTGATGATCAGTATATCCTCAAATGTTTTTTTTATTATCAAATATACTCAAATGTTTGATTGATCACTTTACGGCATGCCTTTTTAAAAGCAATTATGTGACGTAAGTTTTTTATAATTTCTTTAAAAATATTATTTTAACTTACAATAAAATTGTAAAAATAGTTCTTTGAAGTTTTTATTTTTTATTTTTCCTAGAAAACTCATCTAGTCTAGTTATTAATTACATTTATAAACATATCTTTTAACTATAATTTTTTCCTAAAAACATAAACAAACGGGTCCTAAATAGGGGTGGCAAAACGGGCTGGCCCGTGTTGGCCCGCGGGAAAAACGGGCCAGTTGGCCCGACCCGTATTCGAAAGTGGGCTGGAAAACTCAGTCCGGCCCGTTTGAGGGAGGGCCATGCGGGCCGACGGGCCAGTCCGTTTTGACGGGCCAACGGGCCAAAAACGGGCCGGTCCGTCAAAATAATAATAAAAATAAAAAAGTTAAAAAAATAAAAAATTAGGAAAAAAATATTATTTTATTTGAAATAAAAAACGAAAAACGGCCCGGCCCGGCCCGTTTTCGAGCCAACCCACTTTTGGCCATTTTTTTTGCGGGGCCCAAACGGGCTAGGGCTAAAAAATATTGGCCCGGCCCGTTTTACGGGCCGACCCGTTGGGCTGGGCCCATATTGCCATCCCTAGTCCTAAATCTCACATCTTTTATTTTAAAATGAGACAAATTCTCAGCTCGCTAAACTTAATTATTGAAAAATAAAATATTTCAAACGTTTCATTTAAACTAAAATGGAGATCAAGTTAAGTATTCAAAATTTTGAATATCATTTTAGTTTTTCGATGTTTATAATTAATATATATAGTCCATTAGTAATATATTTTTTTTGCAGGCATCAATATTTCAGTTCCTAAATTAATATTTATTTCACATAATGAAGGATCATAAATTAATATTTAAAAAATTTGCAGGACTATTGTCAAAAAAATTGCAGGACTAAAAACCAATGTTCTTAAAGTATGATAGACAGCCCAATAAAAACAATGAAAGATTTTAATAATACAAACAAAATGGAAATTGTACATGGCCTCTTAACCATGCCAGCGACTTCGATCTCTCTTTCCCAATAGACCCCAGACGTGTAAGCTCTATCTTCATGCGTTACGGAAATATGATTAGCTACCTCGTCTTTTCTCGCACCTTCTAAAGTATCAAACTTGGAAATGCCTAATCTGCCTAAGCGTAATTATAAAATCCCTTTCAACCATGCATGTTATCAGGATCTTAAGCATTTAAATAAGCCATAGTCAAAAAAATCATCCACAGCACGATTCTGGTTGTGAACAAACAACATTAAACAATTGCAAGTTCAAAAGCTCGATTGCACAGTCAATTATATTATATCCTCGAATTAAATAAACAAAACCATATGGTTAGTGACATTAAGGAATGCGTGTGTGAAGAGCTAGAGAAATTAAATAAGGGACACGTTCTTGTTCAATTTCACGACGCATAGATGTGCATGCCTTTTAAAGACATCAGACTCACAAAATTACGACTATGTAAAAATCATATTCATCATAACTTCATAAAAAATAAAAAGTATATATTTATATATCATATACAGAAGGAAAGAAGCATCTCTCATATTCTGGGCTTATTAAAGATGCCACAAAACAAAATTATATAGTAGGATTGTATTTTTTTTATAATTTTGTCGATGACTAATCACCGTCGGAAAACTTGGCTAGCTGCCTTTCGTGAAATCTCTCCTCCTAATCATGTTTTTTCATTCACAAGACTCAAACCCGAGACATTGCTTAAAGGATCCAAACCCAGTACAACTTAGACCAACACAATGTTGGTATATAGTAGGACAATCCTACTATATATATATATATATAAGTGAGTACAGAAAATTGTAAAATTATAAAGAAATTAAACAAAAAAATAAGTCTGCATCCCGCAACGAAGCGAGATAGCAAATCAACCACATTATTGGGAGAACACTCGATTGGATATTTGAACTGAAGCGTGGAATTAAGATTCATTGCTAATCTTATTTTATGTTTTTTTATCATTATCTTATTTTATGTTTGGAAACAAACACTGATAAGATTACTTTTTAATTTGTTATTCTAGAAAAGCAAAAGAGGAATAATATTTGAAGATGTGCTTTAAAAGAAAAGAAAAGCGAAGTAACAAAGAGACAAAGCGGTGCCCTTGAAGGAGTGGTGAGACCCAGAGAGAGGGATTCACATTTTCGCACCAACAAAGGAAGAGAAGTAGAAGAAGACAAAATCCCGGTTGTGTTGTGCGTGAAATTGGGATTCCGAGCGAAAATGTTTTGGAAAACTATCGATTATGTCCCACGTTATGGTGCCATTAACTTAACTACCTTGCAATCTGCAGGCTGCAAAATCGATTTGAGTTTTTATACACTCTGGTTAATTCTTTTCATTAATCGTTAATTCAGAAGGATACGGAACGGTAATAGTAATTTTTTTTCATTTAATTGTGTTTTATTTACACGTAGAGAAAAATAAATAAAAATATAAAATAAACAGAAATAGAATAAAAATAATTTTAAGATATTATTTTGATGAAGACAAAAAACTGATGAATATGGGTTTTTTAGTTAAAATACTAAAATACCCCTTGTCTCTTTTATCTCTATTATTAACGTTTTTGTCATTTCACAAATATACTTTTCCTTTCCTTTTATATTTTTACCTAATCAAATGAGAGAAGAGAAAAAAAAATTAACCTTCTTTCTTTTTATTTTCTTTTACCAAACAACCACAAAATCTATCTCATTTTCTATTCTTTTTCTTTCCAGAACCAAACAAAGCCTTAGGGTAATATAAACACAACAACATTTAATTACAGTTTACTTTGGGACACATGTTTGATTTGATAAAAAAAAAATTTAATTATTAACTGCTAATTAAATTAACACCTTATTATTTTTTTCTTATTTAAAATATTTATATAGAAAATAAAAATAAGGAACAAAAATAATATTTTGATAATTATAAATAAATAAAAATAAAAAACTCTTAAAATAAACAGACTATTAACTGACTTCAATGGTCCATGCACGCGAACCAGAAAATCATATTATACGATTTGGTTGTATAAATTATAAAATGGCTAATAAATGTTTTAGGCCAACTGAAAGGAGCTTGAATCTCAATGTCTTAGAATATTTGCTTCCATATATAAGAAAGTTAATCTCTTATATCTACCAATTGTGAAATATACTACGAATATATCAAATTGAGAAGCTGCTCAATAGCATTTTAATAATATTTGTTAATTTATTCATAAAAAAACAGCTCAATAATGTCACTCACGTTTTTATTTTATAGATAATTTTTTTTGATTGTTTTGACTTTTTTGTTACTTAATTTCTATATTTTTTTCTTTAAGTTTGAATGTCACAAACATATAAATAATTTATCTTAAAAATCTTTCAAGAGGAAATCATGTACAAAAACAAAAGTTTAACATCTAAACAATTAATATGATGAGGTGAGCAACCTATATACTACACATCATAGAGTGAAAATAAATAAATATTTAAATGCGTATGAAAATTGACACTTATTGTAATATGTTTGGTTATGGTACTTCCCATTACAAACAACACGTGTTGCTCTCTCCTTTATTTTCATATATTGTTATATAATTAGATGATAGAGTAGTTATAATTATGGAATAGTTATTAATATATTATGGGGTAGTTATTTTTAAATTTAAACTTTCAAGTGTAGGATAAGATTATTAGTTTGACTGTGTGTGTGTCTGTTGATAGGAAAATCCGTTGACTAAAATTAAGCTCATATCTTCAATGTTAAAAATGTGATTTTCATATTGTTTTAAAAAGTGATTTTTTTTTAGAGATTTTTTGAGAAGTTATTCATAGGATTTCATATAGGAAGAATCTTTTCAAAAAGGTTAAAGAATATTCGGCAGGCCCGATGAAAGTGGGAAAAAAAATCTAGCGTTTGCGACTTTTTTTTTTCTTTCTTGCTAGTTTTTTTCTCTCCTAGTCCTGATCCATGGGAATCGAGAAACCAAGGCTCTAGTCTCTAGTATCTAGCTAGCTCATTCGGACTAAACCAAAATACCAACCCAATACAGAGACGGAGGACCCAAATATGAAACCAAATTTTTGGAGAAACACGAGATATCACAAGTGAGTGGTTACCGTGTAACATTTTATAAGTTTATTCTCCAGTCCTCGATGGGCAATTAAGAGATTCACGATGAGTATTTTTGTTTGGCTTAGATTTCTATCGCCACAAAATAAAATAAAAAATGGCTTTCCAAAAGTATGCCACAGTGTGTTTGGTTGTGCGGGTGGTCCACCGCAACCGCACATCCACCAAGAAGCTATAATTTGGAATTTCTGTGATTTGGCCTTCCACCATGTGTTCAGAGTTTGCACACGCAGATCCAAACACGCTAGAAGGAAATTAAATTGTTGTTTTGAGAAGGCAAATATTTTTTGTTCGCTTAATCTAATACATTTAGGAAGTCGAAACACCCCTTTCAAACCACCACCACCACCACAAACAACAACAATTATTAGTAATAATCGGCATGGAATATCACTAAAACATTCTTTCCTCCATTTTGTTGGAAACTGACAGATACAAAAATTGGTTGAATTGGCTATGCATCTGATTTGAGCGGTGGAGGATTTGACAAAGACGATACGTGCTGCTGTTCTGAAACGACAAACTGCAACCTCTTATTTCCCTGATTGTCAAAATTGAGCACAGTAACGATAATTAATGAGATTGGATGTTTGTAAATTGCAAAATTCTTCCTCGAGACAGGTCACTCAACAATTCAGTTCCCACAAATTACAACCCTCCTAAATAAATTCTAAAAATGAAATCATATTTTGAGTAGCATTTGAAATTGAATTGAATTTGATGTAATGGTTTTATCTTCGTACGAGATGTCCCTTTTTTTAATTTGCATTATTATTATTGTTATGGTGATTGATGGGCAATTTGCAGGCCCAGTAGCTTGGTCCGGTATTACTTGCAACAATCATTACAGCTGTGATTATCACATATATATCCTCATATTCAGTAGGTCCATTCAATTTTGATTTTTTTTTTCTCCCCCACCCCCACCATTAATGAGGAACTCAAATTTGTTCATTTACACTGTTTGACTACGGAAAGAAAATGGGATGATAAAAAAATAGATAAAAGAGAAAATAAAAAAAAAATCATATGTTGTTTGGAAAGACAAAATATAGGGAAAAAAAGAAGTAAAAGCTATTTATTTCTTTAGTTGAAAGAAAAAAAATGAGAACAAAGAAAATGAATAATTGACGCAATAACTTTTTTTTTACCATTGATAAAGTAAAAACATTTTAAGTGAGTCCTATAATAGAGGACACACACACACATGGAAAAATCTTACTACATATGAGTTTTTTTGGGTCAAATAACTACATATGAGTTGACATGAGCTTTTAGTGTTTTTCTTCAATCGATCATGCTCCCATTACTTTTTTCTGGAAAAATATTGATAGAGAACTGAGAAGGACAATTATTTTGGGCCACCCAAATGCGTGGTTTACCATTATCTAAATTAAAAACACTAATCTGTCAATACGCGTCATCTTTGTATCTACAAAGAGAAAGTTCTATACGGAATTACACCATGGTATTGTACAATCACCATTCATAGGCTTGTTTCATTTTTAATTATTTATCTGATAGTTTTTAATCAATCAAACACAAAATAAAATAACCTGTAAAAAGAATAAAAGTAATTTTCTCTATCTTAGTGTTAAATTTTAAGATAAGAGGGTGATAAAAAAATAAAAAAATAGAAATAATGTCTTTTAAATTAGTTGATAAAAATTAAAAAAAATATAAAAAAAGCATTCTTTCATTTAATTTTATTTTTGTAACGTTATTTAAAACTTTATATGTTGAAAAATTACAATACTAATATTTTGTGTTCAAGTACAATAAAAAAATCTGAAAAATGATTTTCCTTAGATTAGGTGATAAAAATGAAAAGTAAAAATAAATACAAAAAGTTTTCTTCAGTTTGGTTTATTTTTATATCACTATTTAAACTTTCATATATTAAAAAATGGTTTAAACATCCTTTCGGTTCCTAAAAATATAACGTCTTTGATATTAATCCACCTTTATTTTTTATTTCTTTGAAAATACAAAATCATTTGCTTTTAATATTTAAAAACACTCGATGAAAGTTTAAAAACATACCATTTTTATTAAATATAATAATTAAAAAATAATGAGTGACTAATTCCACAAAGCGTCATATTTAATTAGAAGACCAAAAATACATTTAAACTTCTAAAAAAAATTATGATGTTAATATTTTATATTAAAAAATGGCATATATTTTATATATCAAATGACAAATTACATTCAAATTTTATACAAAATATTAAAATTATGTGAACAAATTTTTAAAACAATTTTATTTGTACGTCATAGCAAGGGTAATAATGCTGGTTAATCGAAAATATCTTTCATTTGTATAACATTTATTTTGTCACGAAAGCTTAAAATTCTATTATTTAACTTAATTACCTTTAAATTTTCGAAGATTTCATCAAAGATATTTGAGATGCATTAATTGTATAATTTTTTTTTTGGTATTCACCCATACAGTAACTAATTAGGGAAAAGATGTCATTGGACTAACCTCTGCTTGGCTAGGTAAGTAAAATCTAACCATGAATTGTTTCATCACCATGAATGGAACTTAGGTACCAGTCCAACTTGTCCATTTAGATAAAATACATTAACTACTTGCATTCAATCTCGTAATTAATTAATTGCATAATTTGACATCTACTCTGGAATAAAGGTACACCACATCTAAATACATGAAAGCAATACTATACCCAGAAGTAGACAATGAAAAGAAAAACCAAAACGATAAGAGTCAGATTCGAGGAAGAATATGTCACGAGACGAGAGAAGAGAAGAGAGACATGAGATGTGATGGTGTGATATTGAAAATAATGCGAAATACCATACATGTGTGGGGTGGCAGAGAGGATGATGAATGAATGAATGAATCTCTCTGATGAATTCTCTCTATCTTTAATTTAATTAATTAATTATTTATTCATGAGACATTATAAAGAGAACCAATGACACCAATTCTTATTCCCCCATCACTTTTGGATATTGGCTTTCAAAGTGATTGCTGACTCCTTAGTTGCTTCCTTGTTCTGCTTTCCCTTCCCACAACACACACACACGTTTATATCCTATTCTCTTGTCACTGTCCTTCTCTTCCTTTCATTCTCCACTCATAGTACTCCCTGTCATAAATTTTGCCTGCCCATAACCCCTGATATTAATTCTCCAAGAAAAAAAAAACCCATTTATCTTTTGCTCTTATGGAAATTCAACAGCAACTACCCGTCAAGTCTCGGTTCAGACGCATCTGTGTTTACTGTGGTAGCAGCCCTGGAAAGAACCCCAGTTACCAACTCGCTGCTATTCAGCTCGGAAAACAACTGGCAAGTATCAATTAAATTAAATTCAAATATATATATATATATATATATATATATATATATATATATATATATCTCCATACCATAACACTTTCTCGTCCATAAATATTTTCTGTTAAAGCCTCTGTTTTTCTGCCGCTAATTGGCGTTTTACAGATTATTGTAACACATAGAAACCAAAATAAAATATTTAATTTGTGTTACTTTTTTTTCTTCTGTCATGTGAAACTTTAATTCAAGCTAGTTCTTTCGCATTGAATTGTATTGGCTCTCTATACCAAAACAGAGTGTTGTTGTCCTGTTTTTCCTCTGCTCTATAATTTTGTTTTTTTGGGGTGGGGTGGGGTGTGGCAGAACAAATAATACAAGCGATTATTGAATCGATTGTGGATACCATTATTGTGTCTGAATGGTTAATTGAATTAAGGCTTAAGTTGACATTGCAAGTAAGAAAAGAAAAAAGAAAATAAAATAAAATTGTGTCACATGTATATGTAGGTGGAGAGGAACATTGACTTGGTTTATGGAGGAGGAAGCATTGGGTTGATGGGTCTAATCTCACAAGTGGTGTATGATGGTGGACGCCACGTGTTAGGGTAACTCACCGCTCCCTCCTCTCTTCTGTCTCTTTCTTCCTGTATTATATTCTCATGAATGAATCTTCTTGCTGTGCAGAGTGATTCCCAAGACACTCATGCCAAGAGAGGTACTTAATATTCCTATTTTTTCCATTCTCTCTTTTGGATTTGAGGCAAATCCTGCTTTTTGGATCTAATTGGAGTATTAATTAATTTAAAAAAAAAAGAAGTAAACGTGTATGTAGTTTAATTGACATTAGTTGGTTGGTTAATGTGTGTTAGATCACTGGAGAAACTGTAGGAGAAGTGAGAGCTGTATCGGGCATGCACCAACGCAAGGCCGAAATGGCTCGACAAGCCGATGCATTTATTGCCTTGCCAGGTTTTTTTATTATTCCTCCATAATAATCTCTGCTCTTTCAATTCTACAAATTCTGTCTTCTCCAACTTCTTGTATGCGTGCGTATTGTTGTGGATAACTAACGAGTAATTATTGCTCTTAACAATCTTAACTAACGTCAAGTCTCAAATGATTATCACCGGGAGTATTTAATCTTCCACTGTGTCATGTTTTGGAAATCGAAAGCCGGTTCCCAAGATAACTGTCTCTGTAACTGTCAACCGTATGTGTTGGGTAATTACGAATCTTCTGGCGGAAACTCCAATGAGAATCCTATTTATGATTTTTTTAGGAAAATGCTTAACTTTTTTTTTTTGACTTAGGAAAATGCTTAAAATAATGAGAAATAGAAAAAACAAAAATGATAAATATAATACTTCATCGGTCTTATATTTTTTGTGATTTAAGGTTTTGATATATAAATTAAAAAATAATTAATGAAGTAAATTTTGGACTAAAATATCTCTATTTATTATTTTATTATTTTTTATATTTTTTATTATTTTTAACTATTTTAATTATTACTCTAGTCAATTTATTAATTATATAAAGAGTATAGTTAAAGAAAATGGTAAATTAAATCTTAATCTTAAAACCAATAAAATTTTAAGAAAAAAAGTTAAAACTACGAAATATGATACCAAGGGAGTAGGTAATATGATTTAAAAAAGAGAGAAATAGAAACAGACACTGTGGTTATAGGGGTTTACATTATATGCTAACTGTGCTGTTACGGCAGTAATAATACTACTACATTAACTATTACTATTAGTAATCTGTTTCAAATTTATATGCCAACAGGTGGATACGGCACCCTAGAAGAACTATTGGAAATTATCACGTGGGCTCAACTAGGAATCCATGATAAACCGGTAATATTTCAAAGACACTTCTTCTTTGAAGCGCGTTGTCTAATACTATATCCGGTCTCATATATATAAGAGACAAATATCTAATTCACAAAAATCAATAAAAGATAGTTAAATGAGTTAGTTGCAATTAATATAAACTTTATTCCAAGATTATCCCTCATAGTAAATGATTAAAATGGTGACTTATATATTTAATGACATTAAATCAATCTTAATTCTCAAACATATTATTCTCTCTCCAATTGGTATAAAAGAAATTTTATACAATTGGTGCATTTAAAATTGGTCTATATTTCTTATAATTTAGACCAAGAAAATAACCATAAATTCTCTTATATATGAGACCGGAGGTAATAATTAAGATAGTATTGGATAATAATTATTGCATTAGCTATCTAAACAAACAAAAAAAAACTTTTTTCTCATGAATCATGATAGAAAAAAATTAATACTCACACCGCACATTAAAAAATCAACCAATTTTTCAAAGAAATGTTTCGTCTATTAACTATTAAGAAATGGACACTATTAGCTTAATTTCCTTTCTTTTAGGAAGTCAAAGTATAAAAGACATTATGATGGTATATACTATTCAAAAGAGGGAAGTTGATTAAGGGATATTATTATTATTATTATATATTATAATGGAAATGAAAGGGGAAATTGAAAAAAGAAATGGATGGGACGGAAATGGCTGCAGGTGGGGCTGTTGAACGTGGATGGGTACTACAACTCGCTGCTGGCATTCATGGACAAAGCTGTGGACGAAGGTTTTGTAACACCAGCTGCCCGTCACATTATTGTATCTGCCCATACTGCCCAAGACCTCATGTGCAAGCTTGAGGTACATCATACATACATACATACATACATACATACTAATAATCATCATCGTACATTACAAGTTCTTTTTATGTATTTAAATTTAGACATTTTTTGTGTTTTGATTTAGTTGTTTTTTTAATAAAATTTTTGCTTATTCAGAAAAAATCATCGTACATTACAATTTCCAATTTCCACTCCACCTTGTACTAATTTGTTACATTACATCCATCCTAATACATACATACATACATACATACATACATACATACATATATCTGTACACACCGTGGACCCAAATTTATCTGAGCCGTTGATTTTCTACTTTTGAACACAGGAATATGTCCCCCAACACTGTGGCGTGGCCCCCAAGCTAAGTTGGGAGATGGAACAACAGTTAGTGAACACTGCCAAGTCAGATATTTCTCGTTGACTAAATATATATACAAACGTACTAATGCACCATCAGAGATTTTAATTAGTGTATAACCAACCTCAACGTAAACCCAAGAACACACACCACAATCCAACCCAACCCATATAGGTGTTAAAAAAAAACAGAAAAACTGCTCCACAGATTAATAGGGCGACCACAGTCCTTTTTAGTTTAGCTGTTGATTTGATCATTTCAACCATTGCCTAATTTCCTTAATTTTCGTTTCCCTCTTTGTTGTCTACGGTTCATGTGATCAAGATTCACTGTGTTAATTAGTTCTTTTTTTTTTGTTCGGTTGTCTTTTATGGCTGAGAGGCTATGTATTTTCTTAATATTTACGAACTAATTGTACATTAGAGTTTGACCTGGTTGATCAGAGATGAAAGATTATATATACTTACGAATTTTCTGTCGTACGTGTCGGTGATTAGTAATGCTATTTTTTTTTATAAGTTTCAGATATAAATAATCAGTACTTGTTGAATACAGCTATCAATTAATTGGAAGAATTGATGTGGATGGCCAATGATGATGACACACATGATGAAACTTGGATTTCACAGAGCCAATGATATACTTTGGAGAGAAAATTAACCATATACAGTACAAATGCAATTATTTAGTAAAGAATTAATCAACTATTAGAATTATAAAACTCATATATCTAAAGTGAATTCATCGTGCGTATTTTTTAGTCTAAAGCGAATTCTTCATTTTTAAAGTAAAAAATCTTTGAAATTCACAGGAACTAGACTTGAAAAAATGGTGGGTATGTTGACGTGATCACGAGCCCAAATTCCATCTATTCAGGACTATTATCCTCATTTACCCAATTCTTTTTACATTGCTCACTACTTGATGAGAAGAAAAAAATGACACTTTCTGGGTCTCCCTAATTCTAACCAACTTATGGTCCCTGATGGTACCTACCCAATTTGAGCGCATTTTTTTTTACTAAAATGGGATAACTCATGAATTGGGGTATATATAAAAAAGTTATTACTGAAATAGTGTAAATTATAAGTGAGGATTGTGACCTGTGAGGCTAAAAAGTAAGATGCATATCACAGTAATGAGAAATTATTTTAAGATAAGTCGTGCACAACTTCATCATTGTTCTATTTTTTTTATTGAAAAATGCAAGACATATCTTGTATCACAAATACTGAAGTCTTGAATCGAAATTGTGATTTCTACTAATTTTTTAAGATTTTTTTTAAATAAGTTGCATTTCTCACATACAACATGCTATTTTGAATAAATAAAAAATAGAAGTATAACAATTTCCATTGACACAGTAGTATGGACAATTAGATATTTTGGCAATGATTCTTCTTCTTTTTTTTTAATAAAATGATTCCTTTTTTTTTTATACACATGATAAAATGATTCTTTTACTACATATAATACACAAAATAATATAATAAGATAATATATAATAATTTATGGTGATTGCTACTGTACCTAGGTAAATTTATGGGTATCGGTACCCGACCTATAATAGGATGCCATTTGTACTCCCTTAACCATGTCATTTTGTCATTTTTATTTTTATTTATTTGCAAATATATCTCTTTATTTAATTTTTGTATCAGTCACTTAACTTATGAAATTGCATATCTACCCTTTCAAATTTGAAAGTTCAAATATTTTAAAAAAACTTCTCCCCAACGTCTGTTTGCATTCCACACTTTCTACTTTCTCTTTGAAGAAGCATCGACCATAGAATCCCAAACCCAGAAAAAGCTATAATGTGCAGGAAAAAGTGGAAATCATTTTTCTCGCATAAAAAATGGAAATTAAGAAAAAGCTATAATTGTGCATAACAAAGAAGAGCTAGTTTTTACCCCCAACTGCGATGTCAAAAGCGTTCTTTCCCTCATCACCCCCCCCCCCCCGCGTTTCATAGTCTTCCATTCTATTCTGGGTCATCTGATTATGTTAGTGTTAAGGGGGCAAAAATTGGTGTTCCAGATTATTCAATTTTTCGAGGAAGAGAAATTCAAGGAAACAATTCACAAGTAAGACTCCCCCTTTCTTTCTTTCTGTATGAATTTTGTGTTTTGCAGGCGAAGTCAATCATGTTTCGGGATTTCTTATATCATATCCACTAATTTGCAAAGAAAAATTCAAAAGATGAACTTTACCCTCTTTTCCTTCGTTACCCACCCTTTTTGGTAAAAACGATGAACCCTAAACACACTTTCCAAACTATTGATGGGATAAACACAGAAATTATAAAATTGGTAAAACAATCATTGGGTCACTTAAACAAATAACAGTAAGTCAAGGGATTTTTTAGGGAAATTAAGGGATTTGTCAATCATACATTTTCTGTAAATTTTAATTGAAAAAAAATGACACATGTCATGTTTTGATTGAGCCACCTAATATGAATACCTAAACCCAAAAAACTCTCATGGGTGCCATAGAATTTACCATAATTTATTACACCTAAACTCAACAACAGCAAATTTCGAGAATGGTCGAATTTGTTGATCTTGAGTAATAATGGAAGGGTTGAAATGACACCTGTCCTTGACCGTACTCAATGGACAGGTGCCTCGTGTGCACAACATAACAAAAGGGAAGGATAAATTAAAGTGGCGACTGTTTAATGAGCTATTGATGTCAACAAGGGCCCACTGGGCCAGCAGCAACGAACCATTGGCCCACGTGAACTTGGCATGGCATTTTCGCATGAGAACTCAACGGATGGTGGCTGGCATTGGCAATTGTAGGAATTAGGAACTAGGAAGGAAAGAGGGTTAGGTATATGCAAAAATCGAAAAAGAAAGAAATTAAGAAAAAAAAAAACCCTTTCACCTATGTTTGTTCGTGCAAATGACAGGAAGTTTGATGTTTTTAAATAAAGTCTCGAATTCAAGTTTTGTGAATGAAAAAAAATAGACTCTGAAAGAGTTTTGTCTCTTTATATAGATTTACTTGGTTCGACTTGGATTAAACCGATTATCCATAAAAAAAAAACGCTTTTCATCTATCTAGCTATCTTTTGATTATTACTTTCCTTCTCCAAGTTATCGTTGTGCTCTTTTTGGTATTGGATAAGCATTACCCTGATTGTTACAAAACGTCCTGTGGCAATGGGAATCATGTGTTCGCTATATAGTCTTTTATTGTGTGCATTTGATTTGATCTTTCCTTATTTCCCTCTTTTCTGCTGGTCAAAAAGATTAATTATAAAGAGAAAAAGCAAACATTGATTAAGCTTTGTTTAAGCTGTGCTAATAGCGATCGAGCTTAATTAATGACATTATGTGAATGAATCGATTGATGTCCCACCAAAAGCGGGTTTGCAGTTGAATCATTGTGTGGCTTTTTTCTATTTTCACATATGTGTTTCTGTACTTGGCTTCCATCTTCTTCCCCTGTTGCCCCTTTCACATCAGTTTCTGCCGTCAACAATTGCCGTCGGGTATAGAAAGTGTATGTACTGACTCACTCTCTGAATTCTGAGGAAGGAAACAAAATCATTGACGTTTTCAAAGTTTGGCGAATATCATGAACATAAACGTCGACTTCGCTGAAATTCCAAAACTTGGGGGGTCTCAAACATGAAACTTTTTGCAACACCAATTCCTGTTGAACCCCAAAGTAAACATTCCCGTCTGGTTTTCCCTTTATGCATTCAGATCACTCTCTTAGCCTTTTCTTACCCTCAAATTCAATTCCCTTTTACCTTTTCTTCACTGTGTTTGTCGGCTCCACTCCTTTCTTACGCCATCAATTATTTTTTAGCCCTCTACCATTATCTAGTTCATTACGTAATTGATTTGAAATAATAATGCTACAAAAGCTTACGCATAAATCACTTCATAGTTGTACCTTTTTTACCATCTGATTACAGCTTCTCCATCTCACTTTTTTTTATACACATACACATTAATTTTACTAGCTTACTCTAAGTCTCTAACTGACTTGCGTGTGAATTCGCCTCTTAAAAGGTGAACTTTCACTTTCAATTTTAAAAAGGAAGATAACTCAATTCACGTACATATTATGTATCGTAATTTGTCAAAAACATATTTACATTAATTTTTTTGCTAAGGATTAAAATGCCTTATTTACTACTGAATTTAATGAGCCAGATGATATATATACCCTGCCTCAAAAATTCATCTTCCCAGAACCGAGGATCACTACATTGTCGTAGGCAAGTAATCTAGTGCAGTTAGGTACTAGGCAGTCGTAGATGCCAAGAAAATGTAGAATGTCGTGGGCTGGTTTTATGTCAGACAGATTGCTCGTACAACGAAACACAACCAAACACGAATAATGTGATCACTATCTAATAATAACAACAAAAAAAATCAACATGTTCTACAAACAAGTACAACAAAATAGCTCAGAGCTGGTGAGCTAATCACTCCAAATCAAACTTCCATTCGTGTATATTAACGACTAACCTATGCAGACGGCACGGTTTACACACACATAAACAAAGCATATCGTTACAATATCGTGTTCCATATCTCTAACACTTCATAATTTGTCAGGATCAGGAAATGAATAAAGGATTGAACAGAATTGAGGACGGAGAGGGTGCTACAGTTTAGGTAAAGGATTTAACGGCAGAAGATGTGGTAACTAAACTTGATAAGAGGCCAACTATAACAGCACTGTTATATGTGCTTGGTTCTGCTTGCATAGAATTGTTCCTGGAATCAATGTAAGTCTCATTTAAGAAGGGTCCTCCAACCAGTGCTCCAGTAGCTATGTTGGGATTAGGATCAGATGAGTCAAGCCACCTGAAGCCATCCTTGCAACCGGTTTTCGCTTCAGCGGGAATCGAGGCTCCCCTGTGATGCACGAATTGTGGGAATTTATCTCCATATCCCACTAGGTAACTCATATGCATCGGATTCTTGCCCAATACGTAATCAGCCTGAAAGTATTGCACAGATTTTCAATTTGGACAATGGATTACCTCCAAGCTGATAATATTCTGTGCAAACAATAATGGATGCATACCTGAGATTTGGCGAAGTCTCGAAGATCTGCTGGGGTATAGGATTCTGAATCACATTTTATTTTTGGAGTCTGCGATGTAAGCATATAGTCACTGTAAACAGCAGCCAAGAATGCAGAGGCAACAGGGTGCTGCAGAGAGTTCCACTCGCTCACCCATATCAGACCCTCTGTATCAAAGAAAAAATAAAAATCTAATTACAGAACAATAGCTTTATAATATATTCTAAAATGGAATTTCAATAGTTTGTGTTTATCCAGGAGCATTGGCGGTTATCATGGGCAATAAGAACTAGTCAGCATGCCAATAATTTGATATCCACCTATAATTCAATTCAGTTAATTAGAATCTCAAGTTTCCTAGTGGCTCAGTGCAACGGTTCTGTGCTCCTTTGTAGCCATAATGATTTTTTTTTTTGACATAAACCATAATGATTTCTAATCATGGACACAGCCTCTCTGCTCATGAGGAGTAAGGTCACGTACATTTGACCCCCTTCAGACCCCCAAGATAAAACACTCATGCACCAGGCACTTAGGCATTATTTAATTAACAAGATGTGAAACAACAAATGGGGCAGGGAGACAAGTAAAGATGAAGATAATAGATATGAGTATCTAGTTGCACAGCATTCAAGGAGAACATTACTATCTGTTCTGCTTTTTGTGGCTGTTGGAGAATCTGGAAGAAGGCCACACATTACAGCCTCAGCAGTTTTCCTGTAACTTTGGAGGCCAGAGCCAAACGAATTTGAAATGTCCTTTGCCTTAAAGAAGCTTAATCTGGACAACAAAACCTGCACCAAGAAGGCAAGTTTGTTAAAGAAAATATATGTATGAAAAAAAAAAGTTTTCTGATATAACTAGGAGCATTATCTGGAATAAGATAATGCCACAAGGCTTGATTTAGCTCAACTCTGTTCAGAAGACAGAATTTTAAGCCAATTTTACCTACTTTGTGTTATTTGTAGGTTGCAGTTAAATATATAGAGCCGTTCTCTATAGAAACATTCATTACACTAATGACTGCCTTCAGCTATTAATAATCATAAATTAGAATCTGGATAAAAATTAAGCAGTTCTTGATACCTGAGTTCCAGCAAGCTTGTTGTCCCAGCTGAACCAGGTTGGGCTTCCCCATTGAGCATAGTCTTCTCCATTTTGGCCAGTCACATACTCAAGGTAAGAATCATCATTTGTAGCATGATAGAGCCAGCTAGCCGCCCATAAAAGCTCATCCCCATATCCAGTTGAGTTATAATATGTCGCGACTTCAGGTATATTCTCGCTATAAGATCCTCTATTCTTGTCAGCAAAAGTAAACAACTGTTTCGCGTGCTTGAGGAGAGTGCTTGAATATGTAGAATCGGTCTCTTTAAAGACCAAAGATGCTGATGCCATGGCGGCTGCAGTTTCAGCTGCAACGTCTGACCCAGGACAAGATGCATTTACTTGTGTGAGTGGTCGTTCCTCGGTCATGGACTCAGGTCTTTGCCAACACTTGTGATCTGCAACAGGATCACCCACCTGCAACAATGATTTTAATAAATGAAACTGGTTAGAAAAGGTTTACCTAAAATAGGTTGTTGAAAGCTTGTCAGTCCTAATACACCGAAAGAAAAGGGGTGAAGCCTGAAGTGACTGAACATAAAGAGGATGAAGAGTAATTTAGAGTTATTCAATCACCATATGCACATACAACAAAGTCTGGAATTAAAAGATCAAGGGAAATAGGGTCACAAAAAGCAGTCACTCTGGAAAATCCCAAATCAATAGACTGTCCTGAACAAGATCACTGATCTAATCTCATGGCCTGCCCTAGCATTAACACCACAAGCATACCGATAATCTCACAAATAGAAAACCAATTCTGGAAGAACAGCAATATAGTTTTACTTTAAATTTGATCAACTGTCACCTTAACAATTTTTCACTGCAAAGAAACAAGATTAAGAATGTGCCACAACATTGTGGTAATTGAGAAATATTAAACTTCCAGACCAGTTAAAGCGTTTAATTTTTTTTTAAACAGGCAGCACCGTATGATTCACTGACAGTGTAATACCTTTTACACTATCAGTGGATCTAAATTGAATCCTATAGTTTAACACTTCAACTATACGAAACATTCCAAGAATTATGGAGAGTACAACTTACAGTGTCTTTCCTTCTCAGAAAAGATAATGAATTTATGCATGCATACTAGCTAACTGGCATATAAAGCTGGCATCAAATTGGCAGTTGTAAAGGACAGTGACCTGAATATAAAGGACATTCTCTGAAGGGTGGGCATGGATGAGATAATCAGTGATCCACTTGAGCGAATCTTGCGCTGGTTCCAACTGACCAACAGCATCCATTTGATCTCCGTATTCCAGAATCGCCCATGATAACACCGTGGCAGTATAAGCCATCGGAAAACCAAACTTCATGAGATCCCCGGCATCATACATTCCTTTCGATAGATCTAAATTTGCTTGCTTTCCATCCTTAAGAGCTGAATCCCCTCTCCAGCTTATTTTGTTGTCGACTAACTTTCCAGCTGCAACAGGAAATATGACCGTTAACTCAACTAACACCTAGTGAATAAGAAATATTGGAAATTAAAGGGGTCGAAACTCTAAATCATGTGCAGCATTAACATGCCACATGTCAGATATTTAGGGAAACAAATGCCTCAAATATTTTCGTTAGAATCTGAAAATGGTAAGCATAACAATCAAGTCTTCAAACGCAAAAGGCCATCTGCGCCGTAATAACTATTTATTATCTCTCACATGTAACGAGCATATTATCATTTAAAAACTGCACAAAAAAAGACGCGCGCGCGCACACACACACAAAGGTGAAAGAATGTAATTTAAGAAGCACCGACAAAAAATTTATGTATGGATACAGTCAAAGGTATTCAGAACGTTGGTTCAATAAACGACATCGTGCAATGCAGAAAAGAAAATAAAATGTAAAAAAAAAATATGAAATCTTACATTTTTGTATATCGAAGAATTTCATTGCGGTTTTGAGTGCAGAGGCATATTTCTGGTCAATGGCGCCAGGGGGTCCAGGAACCGGAGCTGGCTTATCGGAGTTTTTGTCATCGATTTTCTTCTTAATGGTATAAACAATGGCACCAACCACGAGAGCCAGAATCAGAATCGCCAGAAACCAACCGCAGCAACACCCTCTGGACCTCGATTTTTCTCCCATTATTATTGTTATGCAAAATGCGCTTCAAAAGCAAGAAAACCACAACAAAGAGACAGAGTTCGGGGCCTGGATCTATATACTCAAACCCCAAACCAACAACACATTGTTGTTGTTCGCGTAGTACCAACTCAATGCAGCACTTCGTAGAGCGAATTCAGCGAAATAGATAGAGAGAGATGGGATTGTAGCTTACGCGACAACGAATGACAACGACAGTGGCTATCTTTGGAAATAGGCTTGTGAAGCGATTCAGTTTCAGATCGAGGGATAAACGACAGAAATCGACAAACGGAAAAAACAGCACCAACAACAACCTAGTACACTGTGCGGTTTGAGGAGTTGGATCTTGCCCGGTACTGCATTTACCCGACCCGATAGCGACAATAAAAGGGGGAGAGGATGCAGGGGAAAATGGTGGCGACGGCAGAGCAACGGATGTTCCCGCGGGAGAATATCTCTGCCAATGGATTTGGAGGTAGGTACTGCTGTACGTTGGATGACGAGGATGCCCCTTATGAAGTTCGTTAAGAGAACGTTGCGTCGGTGAGTTCTAAGGGCATAATGGTCAAATGACGGAGTCAACAGATGACTGATATGCCAGCTTTGTCGGTGGGCTTGTTATTTGATCTGGACCGTAGACTCGCTGGCTGTTGAGAGAGAGGACAGAAATGAGAAGGACCCTTCATCTTAAACAACCACCAAAGTAGAAAAACACACACACACACACACATTTATTTCCCGAATAATTTTTAATTAAACTTTGATGCGTGTCCTAAGGGTGAGGATTTAGCCTTTTAATTTCAATGATGTCATTGTAATTTTTTCATCTTTTATTTTCTTAACTTTTTTCTATTCTTTTCTTTCAGTTCATGTTTCCTCAACATCAAGCATAACTAATGGGAATTGCTTAATAATAAACTTACAAAATCAGTTATTACATAGTATCAACGTTTTTTTTTTTTACATCAAAATGAATGGTATTATAAATCAAGGAAAAGAGCTTAGGCAAGATATCAGATATAAGAATAGGCTGAACTGGTAGTTACATATAAGAATGATTCTTATACAAACAACTGGTTTTTAATAATAAAATTTAATTTTTCCATATTAAACTAAACCAGTGCGACACGATTTACGTTCTTAAAGAGTTGCATTATTAGAATGAAAAGTTACAAAAATTCTTAAAATTGATGTGGTGAGGTAGGGCCCATAAAAAAAGGTTAGGATAAATTACACTGAAGTTTAGATTATACACTATTCTCCTCTTATATTCAAATATACGCAATCATTTTTTTTTTATGGTCTTACATTCGCAATCATACTATCTGTTCGAAAAACTGCACCGATAATAGGAAATAACATTCAGTATCAACCGCTTTGTTTTGGGAATTTTCTGGAACGGGGGCTGTAAAATTTTACACATTTATGAACGGCTCTGGAATTGAAAGTCTGTATTTTTGTGGCTTGGGTATGATGCTTTCACACTGGGGGTGTGAATTTATTTTCACAGGTGTGAATGTCTCTGGAATGAGAAGTTTGTATTTTGGCGGATTGTCTGATGCTTCCACACCAAGGGTGTTATTTTTTTCACAAGCGGGAATGGCTCTGGGATGATAAGTCTGCATTTTGGTGGATTTGATTTGATTCTTTTCGCATTACAGATGTGAATTTTTTCACAGGTGTGAATGGTTCTGTAGTAAGAAGTCTACATTTTCGTTTATTGGGTCTGAAGGTTTCACACTAGGTGTGTGAATACACTTTCACATGTGTGAATCATTCTTGAAAGAAATGTCTACATTTTCGTTGATAAGTCTTATGCTTTCACACTGGGAGTGTGAATTTTTTCACAGCTTTGAATGATTATTACAGTTATTTTTCTGTCTTTACAATTACAATTATAAATATCATGATACTTTAGCAAAAAAAGGAAAATTAAATCAACGATAGCTAGCTATCGAAACTTCTCGTAACTTTATGAAATTTATGAATTATTTGATTTTCCGTAAAAAAATCGAATTCTAATGGCTTAGAACCAACATGTTTAATACTTTCTGTTTCAAAATTATAGTAGTTTTAGTCTTTTATTTTTGTTTCAAAACTATCACAGTTTTACAATTCCAAAGTGTCATTTATTATTTTTTTCACCCATATCTTTATTTAATAACTACTAATGGGAATAGTTGACATTAATAGTATAGAAATTTGTAGATAATTTATCATAAATAGTCTTCAATTAAATGAGGGTATTTTAGTCTACATACAATAATATTTTACTTTTATTTTTGAAACAGAGGAAAGAGGGAGTACTATATATAAATCAACAAGCCAAGATTTCAAATAAATCAATCAATGAATATATAATTTCATGACATTGCAATATAAATTTATTGCAATAATAATAACAACCAAAATATATTAACATTATAGCTAGTGTTTCTGTTTGCTTAAATAATTTGATTATTAAATTTAAGAAGGCTTTCAAAAAATTAATCCTTTTATACGAATAAATATTTAAAAGTGCCTCAATTTATTTAATAAAAATGAGATCAGATTAGAATTATTATTCATGATCATCCTCACTAAAGAGAAGGGTAACATCGTAATTGTAAAAGAAAATGAAGGAGATATTTGTCCTTTTAGGAGATCACGTTACCATAAGAGCCCTGAACTATGCTGTATTCCTTTTTCTTTGAACTCTCTTCCACCGTGATTGTGATTTTTCCCTTTCAGAGTCGCATGCATTCACATTATTGCATTGCACAGTGCACACTCATTGGGTAGTGCAGTGCTGCAACCCCAGATGCCAGGCTCTGACACAAGCGACACCACCAAATCCATTACTTTCAAACCCCAACATTTCAGGTAAAACCAAAACCTCTATATTGTTCTCCTCGCGAGTCTCACCTGTCATCTAATGAATCCGAGTTTGGTGTTCTTATTTCGTTTTTGAGCCTTCTCAATAGGATCGTTTGATTAATTGGTTTCTTAAACCCCAAACTGCGTGAGGTATACGCTGATACGCATATGATTACGATGATTTTCTTGTTTCAATTGTTAGTGCCACATGCGTTGTGTTGGCTCCTTTCTCCTCTTGAATTAACCGATGGCTGAGTGGTTTCTCCATTGGCACATGTGTTCACGTGATTGTTGCTCTTGTGTGCACGAAAGAGAAATTTCCCATTTTCTTGTTGACAGAAACCATGATTATCTCACTTTTGTTTGAGTAGAACAGAAATGATTATCAATGCTCTACAGTTTGAACATGAAATAGCTAGAATTGATTGATGAAATGAAGTTCGGATATTGTAGAAACTAGAAACAGGCTTGGTGTTTAGAATTGTTCAGTTTGAGACTAGATGATGTGTGCCCTTTATTATTTGATGAAGGCACTTGCATTTGACACTTGAGCATGAATGCAAAAATGTGTTGCACTGTTTCTCTTTTAATAGGCGGGATTAGCAATTTGAAGTAAAAAGATGGTTTGACTTAGGTAGATCACATGGGCTGGTTCTGCTCCTTGATCTCCCTCAGGTAGACCCAGGTTATAAAATGCTGATAGTTTACCATTAAGGATCATACATATTCCATCTTCCCTTTGGTCTGGGTCTCTGGGATTATTGTCACTAGCCTTGTGCAATGCATCATCCCTCGAAAGTCGAAACCTCAAAATCACAGAAAATCCATCAACAAGAGACTGCACAATCTTGTTTCCATTTTCTTTTAGAATAGATCATGTGGTGTGAGCCGTATTAGCTTCCCTGGTTTTTCAAGAATGATTGTCACACACCACCGTGTGGTGTCTCATTCCCCTGGTATCACATTAATTGACTAATAACTAATTTCTAGAAATCAAACTACCGGTTTGGACTTTTGGTTATTGACAAGTTTGAAAAGGCAATTCAAATTCTTTAAATATCTAGGTTTAGTCTTTTAGGTTTTGTGCACTTGTTATCTGCTGTTCTGCTTCAGTTTAATTCAAGTCGGGATAAATAGAACGCACTTGTGGCCATAATAACATTTTGTGCAATTAGCTTAGGTAAGTCTTGGCATAAATGTTTTAAGATGCTAGACTGCTAGTGGAGTACATCCTCCAGCCATAACTAGATGCCTCTATAATTGAGTTTTCTTAAATTTTAGTCGAATTGGTGAAAAAGGTGTTTTCTATGAGAATGTTGTTCAGTGAAGGATTGTTTTATGTGCATTAAGGTGTAGATGGAATTTGAACCCAGTAATCAACCCAAGCAAAATCGTTCAAGAACAAGATGGACAGCATCACTTGACAAGATATTTGCAGACTTGGTTGTCCAACAGATTCAACTAGGAAACAGACCAAACAATGTTTTTGACAAGAAAACATGGAACCACTTAATAAGCAAACAGACCTCAATTTCAATAACAATCAATTGAGGAAGCATCTAGATGTTCTTCGGACACGCTTCTGCAATTTGAAATCTGCTTATGATCAAAATAACGACTTTGTAATAGATGATTCATGTTGCCTTGGCTTTGAACTGTGGGAAGACATGGGAGTAAAAATACTTTCTTTATAGAAGCAATATTTTTCCTTTCTCCCTATTCTTTTTTATGAATTTTGATGGGTTTTTTATACAGGCACAGCCTAGGCCTGAAACAGTTAAAGTGAAAGATTGTCCAATATATGAGCAGCTCTGCACAATATTCACAGATTCTGCTGCAGATGGGAAATATGCCCAATCTAGTCATTATGAAGAGTTGGATAAGTCTGTTGGAATAGATGCCACCACCGGCTTAATTTCATGTTCATAAGCTGGGGTGTCACATTGTCAAAACCCATCATCGTCTTCAAAATCCATACAGTATAATACCTCAACTGCAGAGAAGGTAACTAAGAATTCTCTAGATAGGAAAAAGAAGCGTCCATCTGAGATGCGAACTACTAATAATGAGTCTAATCTCGATCAAGACAGCTGTGATGCTAAGCCTTGTTAGATATGGTTGCTGCTTATAGGTTAAGGACAGCTGTTTCAACTGTAAGTGATGACAAATTTTCCATAACTAATTGTATTAGGGCTCTCGATGAAATACACGGCATTTATCAACAGCTCTACTTTTCTGCATTGGACCTCTTTGAGGATCCTAGTTTAAGGGAGACTTTCGTTTCCTTAAAATGTGACAAGATACGACTGGCATGGTTACAAGGGAAGTGTGGTCAAAGGACCCTCCGTTAGACTGAAGCCACTCTGAAGTCAGCTGTAATTATTGAGCTTAATGACTTTGTTTACGACACCCTCCTTTTTGGGCTAGAAAAAAAATCCTGGATTAACTCTCAGGCTGCGGATGCTGCAGTTTTGTTTATCATTGCTATCGCATGTGGACATGATATCCATAGCTATTCGTCTACAAGTGATTCTTGCAAACCATTAAACCACTCTTTTCTTTTGTTACCTTTCACTAATTATAAATAAGTAGTCGATGTGTGAAATGTTGATTTTATGGTGGCCATCTGGTTTGATTCTGGAATAGATTTGCAGATTTAGACCAGGAAAATGTTGCATTCAGCAATCAGCAATCCTAAGGTAACATTTGGCAGATAAATTAAAACAGGATACAACAAAATATGACTTCTACTTTATGTTCAGTAAACATTTAAAATAAAACAAAATCAGAACATGGGATATAAAAAAAGTACACTTTGGTTCTACTGAAAAAGGTGGAACAGAAGACAATAGAATGTTACTCCATTTCATTCTGTCAATGGTATCTAAGGGTGCTAAATGCTAATTAAGGAATTATGAAATAAAAAGTATATATATTATAAAATATATTATTTAAATGTCTTTAAAGCATTCGTTTAAAATGATACTGTTCAGAGAATTCAATTCATCTGCAAATCAATGTTTCATAATTCATGATTTGTGAATATTAACCCGCTTGGTAAAATATGCAAATCATTCCGTTTGAAATGAATTATTTTAAATTCTAAAAGTGTTCTAAGTATAAAGTGAATAGAACTGCTGGTGAATTTTTCTTGAACAAACAGCGTACTCAAAATTAACTAATTACTACTGGTTCATTGACAAAAATTGAGAACACATCTGTCGTCTCGGTAACATTTATCAGAAGTAGCATTAACAATGTCAAAATTAATTATTCAGAAACTATTGAAATCTAAATCTTTTTTCATAGTTTCACACTTTCACTTGAAGCATCAGAGAACTAGTATCAGCAAATTAAAACCCGTCTAAGCCATAATTCTTAAGCCACTAATGAATTAAAGATAATAACTTTTGGCTCTGATTGGCAACCAAAAAGTTTTACAGAAAGAACAAACTCTAAGGGCTCGTTCAACACAAGCAAGGGTTTTGCCGAATTAAAATGGTCCTGTGTCTTTATGTAGTAACTATGTCCTGCATCTGTAAAAATCCAACATTTCTTCTTCCAAGGGATGGGTCTTGCCTGTTATGACTAGGCAATGCAAAGGTGCACCAAAATCAATCAACTGTAACTGCTTCATTGTTCCAGCTACTATCATCTGATCTTCACTTCCAATCCGAGCAAACCCAACACACTCGGTGTCTTCAGTGTAGGCTGCAAGGGAAGGTGGAGGGAGCTACTTTTAACATGATGGCTATAATTCTTGTGAGAAATAAAAGTAAGTTCATATGAGAAGAATATGAACTCTTATCACAGTGAAGATTGATCCACATATACAAGCACAGGACAAAAAAATATGTACCACAAATATAGAAATGATTGATCTATATCAACAGCCCAAACAATCTTTGAAAATTGAAACTAAAGCATCTTGACATGTCAAAAATCTAGAGCAGATAATTATATTACAGTAAAAGGGAAAAATTTGAACTCAGGGCTCGAGCTAATTGTAGTAGTTCATCAGCACAAGCCAACACCTTAGAGGGTTAGAGACTAGATGACAAAAGCAATATATGGGAAAGCCTATAGTCTTTGAGAATGAAAATGGGTTCACATTTTATGGGCCCTAATGCTCAGTAATACTCTCTTGCAATTTCTGGTGTCTTTGAAGACATGCTAGACCAAAGGAAAAGAGCCAAAGAGGAGGTAAGCAGATGTGCCAAAGAAGTAATCTCCGAGACAATTAAGTGCTTTGACTTCTACGTCAACTTAATTAAAATCCGCATCAAATTTCAAATGTATACATCTTTGAATATTCGTACAATCAAGACACATATAATCTAGACTTGAAATTCATGCATAGAGTTATGTAAATGCTCAAGGAACACACCAGATTCTTGACGTGCTTGCTCAATCTCCAACAGCTGCTCAATGGCTGTGTTTATAGTCATATATCTAGGTGGTTCATAGGTTTTTCTTCCTCTGAAATAAACAAATAAATAAAGATAAAAAAAAATGAATAGGCAGAGATATCAACAAAGGTATATAACAAGAACAAAAATCACTCAATCCCACGGTACTGCTCAGAAGTCAGAGGATAAGAATGATTGCCAGAGAAACTCAGCAACCCACACTTAATGACCGCTTAAAAAACCACATTAGCAACGGCAAAAAGAAGAACCACTTAGAAAACCAACCTGCACAAAGATTCCAGCGTGGGCTCCTTCACCCGGATATCTGTAACCATACCAAATTGAAAATCATATTAGTCTTTTTTTCAAGAAACAAAAAGGAATAACCTTTAGTACACTTTCCAAAGAAAACAAAACATCCCTCCAATACTCACCAAAAATAAAAGGCATCCCTCTAATGCTCTCATCTACTTCAGCTAGTACAATCACTTGAACATAAATTTGACTAAAGTAAGAAAAATATGTTTATGGCTAACCCGGTTTTAGATATTTACATTATTGGCATTGGATTCCAAGAAGTAGAAGAGAATAAATTTAATAAACAAGTTTTTGAGTTTTCAGCTGAACAATGCATGCTGGAAAAAGCACTTACAACATAATCACCCTACTTTGTTCTAGTACCTGCATAGGACTATTGCATTAAAAACATGAATATACCAAATTCAGTATATATGTTCTTAATAAAAGTGGCAGTGATATACACACAAAAATTTCTAATTAGCTCAAGGCATGAATATAGCAGAGAGCAACCTAGCAAGCAGAGGGTGTGCAGTCCCATCGTTCGATTTTGTTGAATCTTTTCATAGAAGCTATCGGGTCTCCACGTGTCTGTAAAGAATGGAATGGAAACAGTTTCCCCATAACGATATAGCTGGAGACCACAAATCCCAATTGCATTCATCACCGATGCATTGTGCACTATTTTGACTTCAATTCCCATCTTCTTCGCCCGAACGACGAGGTCAGTGTGAGTCGTAGCCCTTTAGGAAGAAAATCAAAAATAAAAAATTTGAAAAAAGAGAGTTGAAGCAAAGCAAATACACAAAAAGAAGCAGAAGCAGGGGGCATAGTGAAGAGCATAGCATAATACCCAAAAGGGTCGCCAACGACGAGGAAAGCAACATGGGAATGTTGAGCATGGGAGAGGATATCGTGGGCTTTTTCTTCAACCATTTCTCTGTCGGCAAGAGTGATGGGTTTGCCGTATAGTTGTTCGAGGTTGGAGAGGCCATTGGAGGAGAGACCGAAGGAGAGAAGGGAAGTGTAGGCTTCCATGTAAACCTTGTCGCATTGTTTCACTGCTTCCAAACCTTTCACGCTGATGTCTCGCTCGTCCCCCAATCCCAAACCGATTATGTACAACATCTTCCTCTCTTCTTCTTCTTCTTCTTCTTCTTCTTCTATTCAACTAAACCTAAATTTCACTCACCGCACTTGTTTCATGTGCTTATTACTTTCAGATGCGACGCCACTCGTCTATACTGTACACAACCCAACAACGATAAACCCTTTTTTAGTACAAAAGTTTAGGCAATCAGGTTATTACAGCTTAAAATTGAAATCAAATCCCAGGCATCCATCTATCTATCTATCTTCTATCTATTCTATTCTATTCTATTTACTATTATTAAAAGAAGGTTTTTTGGTGTTGGCCAAAAAAAATTGCTCCACGCGTGATTTTCTCGGACAAAATTTTCCCGCTCGCTCAAAAGTCCACTTCCACTACGGTACAAAAAAAAAGACATTTTATGGTGTTAGTGAAAAAAAATGTACACGCGTCAGTTTCTCCAAAAACATTTTTTTCATTTTATTTCGGATCACTGTAGTGATGTTTGCTACAGTATATTTCTATAGTATTTTGTCTCATTCATTTGTTCTACTATGGGTAATAAATTTTTTATTTTTATTTTATTTTTGCTACACTAAATCACTATGCTCTATAAATTTATTTTTCTTTTGATTTTATTTTTACTATATCAATCGCTATAGTAAATCGCTATAGTATTTCTTTCATTTATTTATTTCAATAACTTCCTACAAGCTATAATTTTTTATTTCAATTTTATTTTTACTATAGTAAATTGCTACATTAATTTCACTCATTTATTTGTTCCAATAACTTTCTACGGTCTATAAATTTATTTTTCTTTCAATTTTATTTTCGTATAGTAAACCGCTACAATAATTTCACTCATTTATTTGTTCCTACTGGCAATAAATTTATTGTTTTGATTTTATTTTCTATCACCAAAATGGTGTTCTTTTACAAATTTCATTCATTTATTTGTTTAAATAAATTTCTACAAGCTATAAATTTATTTTGCTTTCGATTTATTTTTGATCACTAAAACAATGTTTGCTTACAGATTTTCCTCATTTATTTCTTCCAATAACTTTTTATTGGCCACAATTTTACATTTTTCCTATTTTATTTTTGCTAAAGCAATCACTACAGTAATTTCACTCATTTATTTGTTCAAATAATTTCATATGGACAAAAAATGTACACGCGTCAGTTTCTCGAAAAAAATCATTTTTTCCATTTTATTTCTGATCACTATAGTGGTGTGCTTACAGATTTCACTCATTTATTTGTTCCAATAATTTCCTACAGTCTACAAATTTATTTTTCTTTCGATTTTTTTTTTGCTACAGGACATCGCTATAGTATTTTGTCTCATTCATTTGTTCTACTATGGGCTATAAATTTTTTATTTTGATTTTATTTTTGCTACAATAAATCACTATGCTCTATAAATTTATTTTTCTTTTAATATTATTTTTACTATATCAATCGCTGTAGTAAATCGCTACAGTATTTCTCTCATTTATTTATTTCAATAACTTCCTACAAGCGATAATTTTTTTATTTCAATTTTATTTTTGCTATAATAAATTGCTACATTAATTTCACCCATTTATTTGTTCCAATAACTTTCTACGGTTTATAAATTTATTTTTCTTTCAATTTTATTTTCGTAAAGTAAATCGCTACAATAATTTCACTCATTTATTTGTTTCTACTGGCAATAAATTTATTGTTTTGATTTTATTTTCTATCAGCAAAACGGTGTTCTTTTACAAATTTCATTCATTTATTTGTTTCAATAAATTTCTACAAGCTATAAACTTATTTTGCTTTCGATTTATTTTCGATCACCAAAACAATATTTGCTTACTGGTTTTTCTCATTTATTTATTCTAATAACTTTTTATTGGCTACAATTTTACATTTTTCCTATTTTATTTTTGCTAAAGCAATCGCTACAGTATTTTCACTCATTTATCTGTTCAAATAATTTCATATGGGCTATAAATTTATTTTTATTTTGATTTTATTTTCGTTCACCAAAACGGTGTTTGCTTACCGATTTCACTTATTTATTTGTTCAAATAACTTCTTATGGGGTATAAATTTATTTTTATTTTGTATCACTAAAACGATATTTGGTTACAGGTTTCACTCATTAATTTGTTCAAATAACTTTCTAAAGGCTACAAATTTATTTTTCTTGCAATTTTATTTTCGATTAACAAAATAATATCTGCTTACATGTGTTAACTCATTTATTTGTTCCAATAACTTCTATGGGCTATAAATTTATTTTTTCTTCTGCAACCATCACTATGTTTTTATAATTAATTTTCTTTGTTCTATTTTATTGTTTGATAAAATTTTTATTTATTTATGACCAATAAAATGATTTGCTTATGAGTTTATCTTTTTTTTTATTTTATTTCTGATCACCAAAACGATGTTTGATTACAGATTTTACTCATTTATTTTTTTCAATAATTTTCTACAGTCTACAAATTTATTTTTCTTTCGATTTATTTTTTGCTACAGTACATCGCTATAGTATTTTGTCTCATTCATTTGTTCTACTACGGGCTATAAAATTTTTATTTTGGTTTTATTTTTTCTACACTAACTCACTGTGCCCTATAAATTTATTTTTCTTTTGATTTGATTTTTGCTATATCAATCGCTATAGTAAATCGCTACAGTATTTCACTCATTTATTTATCTCAATAACTTCCTACAAGCTATAATTTTTTTATTTCAATTTTATTTTGCTATAGTAAATTGCTACATTAATTTAACCCCATTTATTTGTTTCAATAACTTTATACGGTCTATAAATTTATTTTCCTTTCAATTTTATTTTTGTACAGTAAATCGCTGCAATAATTTCACTCATTTATTTGTTCCTACTGGCAATATTTTTTTTTATTTTTTGATTTTTTTATGGGCTATAAATTTATTTATTTTTCTTCTACAACCATCACTATGTTTTTATAATTAATTTTCTTTGTTCTATTTTATTGTTTGATAAAATTTTTATTTATTTATGACCAATAAAACGATTTACTTATGAGCTTATCTTTTTTTGTTTTTGAGAATTTTTATATTAAAAAATTGCGTATCAACCAACAGAACCCGTGCGACCGCACGGGTACTGACTAGTTGTCACTAATCCAATTCAGTAGGCTCATTGTCAACCTAAATTTAACCCGGATTTTTTTTGGAAACATTTTGTAATTAGAAGTGTATTATTTTGCTTTTGTTTTATTTTTATTATTGTAAATAAGATTATATCAATAAAATGTTTAATTTACTTTAATTTCAGGAATTAAAACAAATCTTGAAAAAGGAATTCGGGTTGAAAGATTGGAAAAAGAGTATAATTTAATGTGATGGTAATATTATTATTATGTGAGCTTTTTTGTTTTAAAAAAAAGATAAATATGATGTAAACTTTTTTTTTTCTTCGATTTTTTTTTATTGGAGCCAAATCCTAAACGATGGTACAAGTACAACTTTTTTGTGTGTGTGTGTGTGTGGTCAACACAACACAACTTAACTTCTCAGCTCAACCTGGCTTTTAAATGATTAATCCCAAGGCCCGTCTCTTTTTCTTCTGCTTTGTTTTTTGGGTCAAATTCTTCTGCTCTTTCAATTCTCTTTTTTTTTTTTGATAACTGCTCTTTTTTTTTTTTTGGTCAGTGATAACTGCTCTTTCAATTCATAAATGCTTCATTATTTGAGGCACCATTCCCTATAGAAATTATATATGGACATAGAGCGATAAGGCCAACAAACGCACATAATTAGTAAGCACGTGTGGGAATGACCATCATGGGCCATGGGCCGTAGAGCGATAAGGCCAACAAACGCACATAATTAGTAAGCGGGAAATGGTAAATACACCCCACACTTTTTAGATATACACCCCACTTAATGCTGAAATTTCAAAAATATCCTCACAATTCGCATGCATTCCGGAAACTGGAGTTTCCGGAATACAATTTTACATTCCGGAAACTGGATCCAAAATTGCATTCCGGAAACTGGAGTTTCCGGAATACAAATTGTATGGAAACTGGAGTTTCCGGAATACAAATTTGCATTCCGGAAACTGGAGTTTCCGGAATACAAATTTGACTGGAGTTTTCGGAATACAAATTTGACTGGAGTTTCCGGAATACAAATTTGCATTCCGGAAACTAGTTTCCGGAATACACCCCACAATTCAAAAAATTTGCATTCCGGAAACTGGAGTTTCCGGAATACAAAATTGCATTTCGGAAACTCCAGTTTCCGGAATATACGTAAAAATGGAGGGTATTTTATAAATTTTCATAGTTAAGTGGGGTGTATGGCTAATTTTTTGTGGTGTATATACCAATTCCCTTAGTAAGCACGTGTGGGAATGACCATCATGGGCCATGGGCCCATGGCAAATGATCTTTGTATCGGGCGTTCGCATGTCCTAGAAGATATCACAATCATGGATCGCTTATCTTTCCGAAACGTAGAATTAGAATCCAAGGCTTTCACTCCTTCTGTTTTACTTTATATTTCCTCTTTTCTCTTTTCCAAGAGTAAACATACATTTCTCTGGCATCCGCATGCCTTCTCTTGTAGATCCTTGTCAAAAAAAATATCACCCTTCAGGGGTTCCTTTGGCTTTCTGAAATGTAGCTCAAGCTTTGTTAAATAGCGACGATCTTTTTTATTAGCTTTTATGTTTCTTTATCCCAGTAATCGATTCGACCATATGAATGTCCTCTCGATCACCTTTCTTGTGGCTGACAAAAACAAACACAGCATCCGTGCCCAACACTCCACCATCAATGGATAATTAATGAAGAGAACTCCCAGTTAATCCAATTGCCTCTGTGACCCATTTTTTCTCTCTAAATAAAAGGGACAATGTGGCAAACGCATTCCCAATTAAGGACATATATTATTGGGATGGATGATTAGATTCATATTATATACAATATGCCAATGCACTTCAACTCATTTAGATCCATATGCAATATGCTAGAGTTTGGTAATAAAATAAACTAATAATTATATAACACCCCCAATAGACAGAGAATGCATTTTTTTTATTTGATTTTTCTAAAGTGAGTAAAGTGTAAAGTAAATAATTTTAATAATTAATGAAAAAATCAAGAAATAATACTCCAATACATCCATGATTTGTTATACATGTACATATAATATCAACCTTTGATTTTCTCATTAATGGTTTATATTAATTACTTTACACTCTAAAGTAAATTGATTCCTTTAGAGGAGTTGAATCCTTTTTTTAGGCACGTGACAATCATGCATGATTCCACTTCAATGAACAAATTAATAATGAATAATTCTAATTTTTTTTACCTTTTATTCCTATAGATTCTCATACTTACTAAATTGAGAGAGAAATAAATATTTTTTATGTTTTTAATATTTAGTATTTATTTAATATTTATTTTATAAAATAATAAAAAGATATATAAGAGAATAATTAGAAAGATATAACATTGTTCGTTGATAATTTAACGTATAAGGACACCCCCACGTGCCAAGAATCTCAACGAGTTTTACGAATGGATAAAGATGAACAGGCTCCAAACATTTTTTAATTAAAAAAGATTGAGAACACAACCGTCGGATCTCTAACAGGGAAACCCATTATCCACCAATTAACGGATTCTATATGTTTTCGATTGTTAATGAGTGTCTTAGAAACAATGGAGTATAATTTATATATTTCTTTTGCTCTTATCCACATCTATCTATCTTTTTTTTTTTTTTGTAGTGACATTAACCCTCCTGCATCCCCCCCCCCCCCTTTCTCCTCTTTGAAATGCTTTTGTTGTACATGGATCACAAAAATAAAAATAAAAAATATAGATAAAATAAAAAATTATACTAGAATTAATTAGTTACCTGTACTTTACCAATCTACTCATATGGTTTTACAACGTGCATCCAAGTCCAACACACACACTCAAGATGTATTTTAATTTCAGAGTCAATTATAAATATTTATTTAATTTTATTGGTCAAGTCAACTTTTGTTATATTATTCCTGATAAACAATACCTCTTCATAAACTGGTTTATAGAAACTAGAAAACACATAAAGTTAAGTTACGAGTTTGTAAAATTGATACAAACTGGAAAACACATATAGTTAAGGCCACAGTGAGCCCAAATCCGTGGTTAAATTTGGGTCGGGTCGGGTCAACAAGTAAATGGAGTGGATTGAAGAGAAAAGTATCCAGTATCCACCACCACCGTCCGTCCAGCAAATAGCAATAGCAATAGCAATCGGAATACAGATCGAAGCAACAAAACACAAAATTTAAAAAGGGCTCCATTTTCCAAGTTCTGTAGCATTTGTGTGTGGCATCTTTCTTTGTTTCTCTATAGTCTATTGTAACTTGTAGGAGTAATCTCTACTCAACTCTATACTACTAGGATAGGATAGATATAGATATTAGATTATCTATATTTCCAATTCTCACTCTCTTTGCGACAACGTAACTAACGGCTCGCGGTGCCGCTGATTTCCCTCTATGCCGGCGCTCAACTGAACCTGCAACCAAACACCTCTCCCTCATTACGCTAACCAGGTATTCTCACTTCCTTTGATTTTGCCATCTCCAAATCAAATTGAATTTGCCTTTTTTATTACTAGTGTCGTTGATCTCGGAAGCGGATCTTTGTTTAATTAATTACTTTGCCCTAATTCAAGCGATTCGGTTTATTTAGAGAGAAAATAGACCCAAAATGAATCGACTACATTACGCCATACGAATAGGAATAGGATATCAACATGTTTGCAATTTAAATGACCACGGAAACTCAATAGACATAGTGCCCCTAATTTTCTGCACAAGCCTCCGTCGAATCCGTTCAAATGAAAATATCTAACACCGTCTGTTAAGCCCTTATTAGAGCAAGCTTAATTTGGGGTACAACAATTTTTACATTTAGAACTGTTCTTCTGTTTCGGTTTCTTGGAAGCTATCCTGTTCAATGCTGTCTTTTCTTTTCATTTCAGGGATACAAAATGATTGGATCCTTTCTTACCAGGGCACTTGTGTATGTCTTGTGATGTTCCAACTTTCTAATCATTCTTACATGATGGGTTTGTCCGTCCTGTAATTTTCGAATTTTTTAATAATTTTATATTTACATTTTATATTTCCATTCATGTGTTCACAGGATGGTTTTTGGCTATGCCTACCCGGCATATGAATGCTATAAAGCAGTTGAAAAGAATAAGCCGGAAATTGAACAACTTCGCTTTTGGTGCCAGTATTGGTATACTTCCACCACGAACCTTAACTTGTAAACTCTTGGTAAATACTAAATACCAATACCTACTCTTTTTCCCCCTTTGTATTGCAGGATTTTGGTGGCTATTTTGACAGTATGCGAGCGAATTGGTGATACGTTTATATCATGGTAGAGGATACTATCTTGGATATGTGCAGAGAATGCTGTCTTTTTTTGTAGTTGAAAAAAATTGTACATTATGCTTTCTTGTTTACCTCTTATTAGAATTACTGAGTGTGTTTTTCTTCTCGAAGGGTTCCAATGTATAGTGAAGCTAAGTTGGCTTTTTTTATATATCTGTGGTACCCAAAAACAAAGGTATGGAATCAATCACTGTGGTTGAATGAATCTGATATTGCTTTGTTATTAACCTTCTCTCCAGCTTGATGGTTAAATTTAATATTATTGTCTGTGATAGGGAACAACATATGTGTATGATTCCTTCTTTAGACCATATGTTGCAAAACATGAGACGGAAATTGATCGCAACTTGTTGGAACTAAGGACAAGGGCTGGAGATATTGCAGTTTCGTATTGGCAAAAAGCTGCTAGTTATGGCCAGACTAGAGTATTTGACATTTTGCAGTATGTTGCTGCCCAATCAACACCTACGCCTCGCCCTGCTCAGGTAGTTGACTAGCATGTGTTGGTTTGTTTACTATGATATTTGAGGTGTGGCTTAACTGTACTGTAATTCCAGTGCATCAGCTTTCCTATACCCATAGGACTTGGATTGCGCTGCTCACCCTTCATTCTTTTGTTGTTTAATATCAGGATTTTTTTTTTAATGTAGTTATGTGTAAATACATGTAGATGTGCATGTCAACCCAGAATTCAACTAATATTTACTTTGTAGATAGGGTCAAGGTATTGCTATTCCATTCCATGTAGGTACATCCGTATATCGATTAATTAACTTCAATTTGTAGACTAAATTTGGTTTGGTCATTAAGATGGATATTGTTGTGATTCTTCTTTGCTGCATCAAATGCAATCTTGGTTTGTATCTCATTTCCTTCCTGTGCTTACTTTATGCATATATAACATTGTCTCTTCAATTCACAGCAAAGACAGGCTGTGAGGGTCCGCCAGCCTGCACCTGGTAATAGCCAACATGCTGCTGCAACAGCACCACAAGCTGAGATTCCACCTTCTCCTACTTCTAGCTCATCTTCAAGTGAGCACCAGAAGGAAGTAAAAGAGGAGTTATGTTCTTCACAAGTACCTAAAGCAGCCTCCACTTTAGCAGGTTCAAGTACTCAGAAGTCTGACCCTACCCCTGAATCCACAAACCAATCCGCACCCACAGAGGCAGAGCCAATGCAGGTTGAAGCAGCACCCCCTTCTGCAAATGAAAATGAAAACCCTCCTTCAAATGAAACAATAATGGAAGAGAGCATTAGGGTTACACGAGGCAGACTAAGATCTCGATCAGCAGGAATCCGTTAGGGCTCCCATTGTTTTCAATTTTTAGCCTGAAAAGTAGGGTTACGTGGACTATGATGGGTGTTGAATTGTTCTAGAACATTTGTGTAAATCAGTTGCCTCAGTTTTCATTCCATTTGTTGCTTTATTTTCAGTTTATTTTATGGCATTTATAGTTCCACTAACTATAACTCTCGCGTGATCTTAATCTCACCAACGTTTTTTTAGTAAATTTAATTCCTTTACTTTTTTAATTATTAAAATTAAGTGCTTCAATCTTCAATCACTTATCTTCTACTTATAATTCCCAAATTCTCAATTTAAAATCTTAAACTAAATATAATCTTTTTTGGCAAAAAATTAAATTAAATTTTAAAACAAAAAATAGTTTTCAAAATCAGTAATTAAATAGGCCCTTTCGTTCCCAATATTAACTTTTAAAACTTCGAATAGTTGAATAATAAGTGACTAATGATGGTCCACACCATTGTTGTAACATGTCATTAGTGGTCTTATCAAATTTCACATCAAAATGTGATTAATTCAATTCATAAACGCTTCTTCCAATATGGCATGCAACACGCGTGATTGTATCGGGTAGAACTGTAGAAGTGCGAGTTATATATAAATGAGTAAATTGCACTTTTCTTGTTATCAGAAAACAAGTAAATTGCACTTTTCTATCCAAGAGAAATTTAAATTACATTATTCTTCTCCTTTATGTAAAAATTTACACTTTTCTTCTCTAAGAAATAAATGTGTTATACTTTAGTTCGTTTTAATATCACACAAGGAATTAGCTCGAGTGATCACTAAAATGTGAGGGGCAAGACAAATTAAAAAAAAAAATCATTCCTCAATAAATAAAAGAACAATTTTTTGCCGGTCAACAGGCTTCCTATCCACACCCAATTCCCTCCTTCAACTTTCATCTTTCGTCTTCTCTTCTTATCCAAAAAAAAAATCTTTCATCTTCTTTCTTATTCCCCCTTGAACTTTCATCTTCTCTTCTTATTCTCTCCTTGAAATTATTTGTCTGAAAAAAGAGAGTTAGCATTTACAGTTTGAATTGCTACCCCACAATTCTGTTAGGCTCAATTGAGGATCGGATTGAAACCAATAGTCATGATCCACCTGCAAAAATATAAATTTGAATTTGAATGAAAACAATGACACAAGTTTTTGGTTGTCAATTAATCGGTTAGAGCTTCGATTCATACATCAAAATCCATAGGAGTAATTTCTTGAATTCCAAATGCCTCTGAGCCCAACGAACTAAAACTATCCATTAATTTCACCGGCTTGAAACTATCATTCTCAAACTTGCAGTCGTGCTTGCTTCGAGCATTAAAAAAAATCATTTTTTAAAACACAGAAGCAATACTTTAAACCAGCAATGAGAAAGGATAATAACAAACAAGCGCATAAAGAACAGAGTAAAGAGAAGCACCTCAAGAGATATACAAATATTGGTCCAGTTGCACTTCTAACGGTCATCTTGTACTGCCTTTGATGGAAGGCTATTTCCTGGTTATTTGAGTCACTTAGAAACTCATTACACCAAACAAATTTTAACATCTATATCAGTAGAAACCCACCTCGTCAGGATTAGGGACCTCAATGAAACTAGCTTTTGGAGCATTGATTGCAATAAGTTCTTGATTCTGTGAAAATAGTAAAAGTGAGTGATGAAAATGGATAAACTATAGCTCTAAAAAATTTTCAATACTTGGAGAAAATTGACCTGGAAGCATGGAAGGGTAAGAATATCTTCTTTGGTTAAAAAAAGGAACCTAGCGATCAAGCAAGCCCATTAGCACATAAAGCAGTGAGAAATCACAACTCAAATATAAGACAAGTTGTCAAAGAAGTTCATACTTTCGAGAGTTTTCTCTTTCCTCCAGGTTTCTGATAAGCTCCTTCTTTTCCCTAAAAAATTAACATGGTAATTGTTTTTTTTTTAAAAAGATAGGTAAGACATTTCATAAATGATATTAGTAGCAACTAGCAAACCTTATGCACTCCTCAAGTTTGCTTTCTTCAGCATATAGACTTTCAACTTCAGCCTATAATGAACCAAATTGTTAGAGTTGGACGAACTATTTGCATACTGCAGTGTATTATTTCATTAAAAATAGAGCTAAATCCTACCAGCAACATTTATTTTAAATTATAATAGAAGTGATGATGATAAATTCCATTAGTCCAAAGCTTAAACGAAAGCTTGCTATAACCTCTCCTACTCAATTGCTAGGTATATATAATCAATGAAAGAAGCAGCAAGACCAGCTTATTATTATGCAGTTTGTATCCGGTCCTTACTTAAATAGTAATATAATATCACATTTAGATTTTGACTCATCCAACAAACTAAATCGAGAAACACCAAAGAGACACTCAAGCTATTTAAAAGATTTCAATCTTAAGGTTTCTACAAAACACAGATATCTCTACGGCCCAAAATTTTTCTTTTGGCTTCAAGAAGAATGTCTTAAGTAGCTCAAGTAGCACCTTCCTGCCAGCAATTTGTACTTCATTTTGACCAATCCTCAGCAGCCTCAACTGTACAACTACCAAGAAACCATTTTTTTTCTTCTCATAATTTAGAAAGAAACAAGAGATTCTAGGTGCGATGTCTAATAAGATGACTATGAATATGATGCCAAGAAGATACCAAGATTCCCGAAACCTATGGCTTGGAAGGAAGCAAAATAGGTTTCACAAATATGGTTATGAAAAACTAAGAGGAGAGGTTCACAATTCAAAGTAATCATACAAACTATGTAAAAGCATGAAATGTTGAATACATATGAACTAACAAGTAAAAAAGATTGAAAAACCTTTAGACTATTAACTTGATCCTCCAGTTCTCGTGGCCCAAATCCATCACATCCCCTGTTTGCAATGCCCAACATGTATCATCATTTGATATATATATATATATGATAAAAAGCAACAGAGTAAATAACAAACAGAAAGATTAGATATTTACTTCCACCGTATATGGTTCTTTGAAGTTTTCTCTATCAATCTTATTCCTTCGAGAACATTCGTAATGTCATAAATTCTCCTTTTTTGAACCTGCCAAAATGAAAGTAGAAATATATTATACATTTATACTAAATTAATTCGATCCGAGGTAAAGCTTAAAATATGCCCTGCTAATAGGAGCCATCACCCATCATCCATGTAAACAAATGAAAGACATTTTCTATACCTCCAAGATCTCGGCAGTTTTATTTAGATCAAGGGTACCATCCTTAGCATCCTGGATCAAGCTGAGAAATTTCTTGGTTAACAATCCTGCAAAAACAGTACATGATATAATTGTTCATTATAAAAAGAGTCAAATTAACGAGGACACTTGCTAAAAATAGGAGCATTATGAGTGTGGACATACCTAAGGAACTGTCATAACGACAATTGTTAACTGCAGCTGAATTTGGAGATTCAACTACGGAAAGTCCATCCAAGGATAAAGGTGAGAATAGATACCGATGTATATCAACTAATGCAGAGTTTCACAGATACATTTCATAGTCTAAAAGACAGTTACCGGCATTTGATTTTTGAGTCCTAGATTTTGCATTCCTTGAAACTCTTGATTTACCATGATGATTTCCTCTTTGGCCGGACTCGGTTTGGAGAAGAGGTGGAAGATTAACCGTCTTGCTCGAACTGGGAGATGCTTCGACATTATTATTGATTTCATATGTTTGACTCGACTGCATAGATAAAACTGAATGTGAGAATCGGTGTCACTATCACCATGTGACATGTAGTAATAACAAACACAGTGTAGGCAAAACACCAAAACAGACCAAAGCATGCATTAACAAAACAGAATGTAGGGAAGAAAACATGGTCGGATATTTTTTTTTCTCCTATTAATAGAAAAACATGATCCAATTATGTCATTTAAACAAACAAATAAATAAATAAGCATGTATCTGAAAAAGAAATTAATATGCAGAAAAATTGAGAACATTTGAATGGGTGAGAGTGATAAAAGAAGAAGAAAAAGAGAGAACTCACGGGAGGAATAAAAGGAGAATGGGGATGAGGAGGAAAGTGAGAAGCTGAAAGGAAGAGCTGGAATTTGAGTTGATCGTCACCCGAAGTAGACATGAAGCCAGCCAGCAGTTTTAACAGTAACAGAGTGTGGGGTGTGAAAGTGAGGGTTTGATTTTTGAGGGGAGGGAGAGGTGAGGTGATTATTATTATTATTATTATTATTATTATTATTATTATGTAGGAATGGCAATAGCAATAGCAATAGCAATAGGGAAGAGAAGTGAGAGGTGTGATTGTGATTGAGGATGAGTCATGCGATTGAGAAGCCGCTAACACCAACGCACTGAAACGCAGAGAGAAAGCGCTGTGTGTGTGTGTGTGTGTTGATGTTGAGTTCGAATGTGCACGCCACCCCGCCTTTCGGTTCCTCTCTCAATTTGGGCCTGGGCCTCTCTTTCTCCCTTCTGCTTCTACTCTCCATGTGGGCCTTTCTGTCCTTCCCGGGCCCCGGCCCCTTCCTTTTAGTAATCCGCCGCACTGGTCTTGTATACACCGTCCTTCACCTTCGTTGTTCTTCCTCTTCCCCGTCCAATCCAAAATGCCTCCTCTCCTCTTCCCCTTCCACCGCTCTGCTGTGGCTCTTGTTGTTGTCTCCGTTGGCGAGCCACCTCCTCGTTTCTTCGGCTTCGTCTGCTGGCTCGCGAGCGACGGTGCTTCGAAGTGGCGGCGCAGTGGTCCTCGATGAGGTTCGGCGAGTAGGGGCGGAGGAAGAGGTTCGTGCTTTTGAGTTGGTCACACGAGGTCCTCCTCTGGGTTGAAGGCGCCGATTTCAGAGTTGGGTTGGGGTCCTGCAGAAGGTCGCCCGCTGGTTGGGGGGTAGCGCCACCATCTGCCGGTTTGGGAGGTTGGAACACCGCACTTACCTTTGGGTCGAACGCGTGTCGACGGGGTTGGAGCTGCATCGTTGTCTCCTTCTCCATTCGCGGAGGCTTGTTGCCGATGTCCTCGCAGCTGTGTCGTTGTCTTCTCTGTCCTTGTTGGATCATTCTGTTTTGGCCCTGCTCTATGGTGGTCCGCAGTGTCTCGTCTGTTGGTCGTTGTTTGTGTTGTTTCTTCCTTTGTTGTTCTGCCTTTCAGCTAAGAAGTAGGGTTGGAAAAGCGGGCCAACCCGCCCCGACCGGCCAAAAAACGGGGCGGGGCGGGCCAACCCGCCAAAAAAAGTGGGCTGGGGTACCCCAGCCCGGCCCGCCCCGCTGGTGGGTTGGCGAGCCAACCCGCCTAACCCGCCAAAAAAATGAAAAAAAAAAAGAAAATGAGTGTAAAAGCGGCGGGTTGGCGGGTTGGCCTGCCTAACCCGCCCAAAAATCTGAAAAAAGCACCAAAAAAATAGAAAAAAGAAAAAGAAAACGGGTTGGCGGGCCAACCCGCCGGGCTAGCCCGTTTTGAACCCACCCTTGGGCGGGCCAAAACGGGTTGCAGGTTGAAAACCCCAACCCGGCCCGCCCTTTTTTGGCGGGCTGGCCCGCCGGGCCCAGCCCACATTGCCACCCCTACTAAGAAGCCAACCTCTTTTGGTGAGCTCTTGTGTCTGCAGGCTGTGAGTGAACTACTGGTTCTGCTAGTTAAAAAAATAATTTCTAATGCAATCTGAGATTGTGATGGTGGACCAGTTGGATGGCCTTGGTCTTTGCTTTGTTTTCTTCTGCAGTTTCTTGCCCCAGTTTTTCTGCTTGGGCCTTTGCCCTTCAAAGAATTTGACTGGCTTGGTGGAGAAGATGGAGTAGATGAGTCAGGGCCAAATTATGGCTTCTCTTGTTGTTTGTTGTATTAAGTGCTTTGGTGCGTTTTGGTGATTTATGTTTGCTGGCTTGTTAGTTGTTCAGGTGACTGTTGTTTGTATTTTTTAGCTTAGTTTGCTTGTAGGGATTAGTTGATCTTTTACTGCTTTGTCTGTCGGGTAGCCTAGTTTGTTTATGTTGTTATCCAGGTTTTACTTGCTTTCCCAGTTGCGTTGTTAGTTTTGTTGATATTCAGTGGCACACTGGGGTTGTTGCATACGCTGTATTTGGACATGACCCATGCTTGTATTGGCTTCTGCCTGGACTTTTGCCCTTCTGGATTAATGTATATTGATTCGTTGACCAAAAAAAAAACTATCTCTAATGACTTGACCAAAAATATATATATCTCTAATGACTAATGAGTTTTATCAATATCTACTGTGTTATAATTTATCGTATGAAATGTTTGGTATTTTAAATTATTTTTTATTATATATTTTAAGATTGATTTATCATCTAAAAAACTATAATTGATAAATCAATCTAATTCAAATCATTTTCAGATTATATTGAATTAGATCATATTTGAACTTATAAATAATTTGATAAGATGCTAACATAAAAGAAATTAAAAAAATAATTTTTTTTTTACAAATTTCCTTTTTTATTACAACGGGCCAGAAGTCCAGGAAAAAAAACGATACTACATAGTCACAAATTTCCTATCAATTATTACATCAATGTGTTTTCATAGAGAATTTGAAGCTAAAAAATAACTTTCAAAGAGTTACATACATGACTTTTTTGGGTTCAACATAAAATTGACATTTTTAAATAAATTACAAACAAACAGATCGATCCTTTGTCTTTTTTGGGGTTGTCAGAATCCCTTATGCGATATTGCGAACTGATTCCCCATGTTTGCGTTCTGTATAGTTAAGTCCTGTGTGCATTGCTAATAACTACCAGGGCAATTAGTAGGCCATTTTTGCAACTCATAAGCATGAGTTTTGATCTTAAAAAACTCTTGCAGTGGGAATGTGGGATTGTAACTACGGTTCTTTACTACGTGAAAGTCACATACTCATTATGCATCCATCCATATATTCCGCTAATCTGCTAGTCACATCTCAGTTCAGCTGAATTTCACGTGCTGTTAGCCGTTGTTTGATACAGAACAAACAGAGGACATGAAAATAAAATTGCTGAAAAAAAGAAAAGGAAGCTTGTAACAAAAATGCAGCAGTTGGGAATTATTCTTTCTGGTAATGTAATTGTAAGCCGAATTAAAAGTCTCATGGAACTTCTTGGCTGCTGGTTCCCTTTTTCTTCTTCCCAAGAGAAGGGTGCCTGAAATATATTAGAACACTACTGAAAAATAAGTCCCACATCGGAAAATGACGCACTGCTTTCAAAGGTTTATATACAGATCTTAAAGGCAGTAACCAATCATAGGGGTGTGGGGGTTAGGGATGTAAATGGGGCGAGGCGGGCACGGGTAGTAGCTCCCCGTTACCCGCCCTGTTTAATATATCCGCTACCCGTACCCGTCCCATACCCACGCGGGTACCCGTTATCTAGATTTTAGCGGGTATCCGCGAATATCCATGGATATTAAAAAATTAAAAATTTCTATAAAAATTTTATTAAAAGAAATTGTTTCCACACAATATTTGTCATAATGAACATCATATTAATAAGACTAAATTATACAAATCATATAATTTTAACTTAATTGTTATATCAATAATTGTTCAATTAAATAAAAACAAATAAAACTATAAAATGAAAAATATGAATGTGAGAATTAATACATGACACAACAATAATATATATTTTGGAGTCATTTTGTTCAATATTAAAACAAAGCAAGACAATAGTTAAAAATATTGTATCACACTCTAATATTTGTTAAATTGTGCATTGGTATTTTAGACTTTTAGGTATGTATATAAATAAAAGGATATTTTTTGTAATTTTACTAACGGGTACAGGTACCCGCGGGTACGAGTACCTCACTACCCACCCCTATCTCCATTTATTGGCGGGTACGTCAAGTACCCGTTTAATTTACCCGCGGGTACCCGTTAAAGTACCCGCCCCATACCCGTAACGAATTTTATCCGCGGATATCCGCGGGTACGAGTTTTTTTGCCATCCCTATGTGGGGTTGGATGACACACGTGTATTACACACCCCTAAACATAACTCATTAACGAGAATGGTGTCCACTGTCTTTGCTGTTGTTTCCCCCGTGCCGTGTGGCAAACAAAGAAAGTTCGCAGCTAGTGGCTGCCTACATCACAAGAGATGATGTCTCGTGGTTGGATGACACGCGTGTATTACAGAGCCCTAAACATAACTCATTAACGAGTTCCCCGTGCCGTGTGGCAAACAAAGAAGGTTCGTAGGTAGTGGCTGCCTACATCATGAGAGAAGAGAGATGATGTCTCGCGGTTCACTGTTCTCCTCACCTCTCCCCCGCCCCATTTTTTCTTTAATTAAAAAGAAAGTTGTGAATGGTATACATAATTAATTCTTTTAAACTCTTTTCGTCAAATTGATTATCTGAACCCTTTCATTGGGTAAATGTGTTCTGTCTATCCATTTTGCCAGGGAGAGTGCATAAATGTAGAGTTCAATAATACTACTATGGTAATTTTTATAAGAAATAAATGACAAATTTATCTATATCAAAGAAATACATCTAAAAATACCTTTTATATTAAACGGCTAAAAGGATAAAAAATTGAATTATTTGTTAAATGATCTTATAAGAAATAAATAAAAATTGAATTGAGTAATTAATATTTTTAAAAATAATGTTTTGTTTCTTATAAATACTAGCAAGAAAATTTCACATTTTATTTCTTATAAAAAAGACACACTGAGGTAGTAATGAGTGTTAATTTTTTTGACACAAAAATAATATGTTAAGATCTTTCTTTTTCCTTTTATTAGTAGGCATTTCATTTTAGAAAAAAAAAATTGAAAAATGAAATCTCTAAAAACCTCACATAAACTAATTAAATCTCTTACAACTCCAAGCTTAATAACCATTGTCTCTATTTTCTATTATATTAATTGCAAGTGTTGAAATGTGAGTTTTTTCCTTTATTTATGAGTCTTTTTATTGAATTGGTACTGAAGTGATTAATCCTCTAGAGTGTTTTTTAACTACCTGGGCAATTAGTAGGCCATTTTTGCAACTGATAAGCATGAGTTTTGATCTCAAAAAAATCTTGCAGTGTGGGATTGTAACTACGGTGCTTTATTACGAGAAAGTCACACACTCATTATGCATCCATCCATGTATTCCCCTGATCTGCTAGTCACATCACAATATCTCAGTTCAGCTAAATTTCACGGGCTATTGAGCCATTGTTTGATACAGAGGACACGAAAATAGAATTGTTGAAAAAGAAAAGGAAAGTAAAGTTGTAAACAAAATGCAGCAGTTGGCAATTATTCTTTCTGGTAATGTATTAAAAGTCTCATCATGGAACTTCTTGGCTGCTGGTTCCCTTTTTCCTAGAGAAAATACCTCCAATCAGTGGAATCAATGACTTCTTCTTCTTCTTCCTGAGAGAAGGGTGCCTTTCCAACTTTTCAATCCCCTGTGGTAGCATCACATGAGATACCGATGGTGGATTCGCGAACGTCACATACCTTTTCTTTTGGAACTCCATCTTTTCATCATCATCGAATCTTGAGCTCTGGATTTCGAACGTGGTCAAGTTCTCCACGAACTTGACGTCCTCAATTTCAGATTCCACAGTGCGGAGGTGGTGTTTCTTCTCTGTTTCCCGTTGCTCCTTCATTTGCTGCAGCTCTTCCTTCGTGCGCTCGAGCTCTTCCTGGAGAGAGGACATGCAATGCGCCATCAACATGCTTTCCTCTTTTGCCCTCTGTAGATTCTCTCGCGTCTCTTCTAGCTCAGCTGCAACGTTTTCAATCCTTGAAGACTCGACCTCATTTTCATTTCTTCCACTCTGCATCTATAAATAGATAGCAATGCACACGCACACACATAACAAATAAGTACAACTAACCCAACATTTTTCAACTTGTAGTACTTAGAATAAGAATACATGGATGGAACAACAATAAATTAATAATAATCATAACAAAAGTGTAAAATTTACACCATAAAAAGTGAGATGAAAATGACATTGTTATTTTAAATTTAATCCTTATGAAAGCTCAGGATAGATATACACAGTGAATATAGTCATATACTAGTATTACGGTAGTGTACATACAAAAGTAAACTATAGTAAAATATAAAAAGCATAAATTAATATATATATATATATATATATTTTCTCCACTGCCTTTATTCCTTGACACAATAAAGAAGGCAAACACACACAAATACAAGCAAGCACGGGACACAGTGTGCCACTTGATAACCATTTGTAGTTTGCACCCTGTTACAAGCAAGCATAAGATTGGAGCAAGTTATTGATGGGTGAACTTTCAAGTAAAATGTTAAGAATTCCTGTAATCCGGGAACTATTGGGAATGAATATATAAGATATTGATAAATAAAACCATCTATTAAATTGGATAGCAGGCAGTAGGAAATAGGAACTCAAAGTGACTTACTGACTTCTAAAGTTTACTCTATATATGTTGAATAGGCAATAGAAATTGATGTTTCCTCTAGTTTTCAATGCTATTACCATTTCAGAAAATTTAAGGCACACAAATATAAGTTTTTGATTAATTAGTCGTTGATATATATAATTGAAGCAACCAATGCTATAAATAATAGTTTTTGAGGAATAATATAAGTGGTGAATGTATATAGAACCTGTTTGAGCTTGGTTGCACTTGAGTAGACCTCCCCAGCTAAAACTTTCTCACCGAACAGTGAGACAGCCTCTTTGACGGACCTGAAAGGCGCCCTTGTGTCTATCTCTGCCTTTCTCACCAGCATCACACCACCTTCCTTATTCATATTTTATACGTTGCTTTCACTGAAATCTCTCTGAGACAACCGCAAAGAAATATGGTATGGTTGAAACCACAGAGAAGTGGAGTGTGAGAGAGAAAGAAGAATGAGATGGGTAGGATACAAGTAGTAGAAAGTTAAATTAATTAGTAGGATTGGACAAAGGAGACGATTGGCATATGGTGTCATATATATCATATGAAGATTGGAAGCTTCGTTTCTTCGCGTCCACTTCACTAGAATTCTGTTATGTGTGAGGGCGAAGGCGGTGGGTGGGTGGATGGATGCTCTTTGTCCTTGGATCTTGTTCCTATATGTGGGTGTTGGTGTTGGTGTTGGACCTAAATGCCCCAACAAGCCTTTTTTTTTTTCTCTCACTATATTTAGCAGAACAGAAGAGAAGGACTCTTCACCCATAGCTAACTTCAAGAGCCCCACAGGTATAGGACTTGTCTTAAAGAAGCATTTGGAAAGGGAGAAGCTCAATATATAGAATTACTATTACTATTATTTTTTTATTCCCTTGCTCGGAAGATTGAATATGCATTAGTGTCTGTCCGGTTGCGAAATTACCAAGTAATCTATTATCCCTCCTTTATTCTCGTCAGTGACACCTTTCAAACGAAACCTCGCTCAATGGTATAGCTCTAGACACGGGACTGAAAATTATTTTTGATGGAATTTAAATACGTTTTTACCCATACATACATAAAGTTTATGAATGATATCACTTGGTACAAAATTTGTTCTGCAGAAGTGTTTGCTGACCAAATTTCTTTTCATGGTGTATTTATGCTCCATTGGATTGATGCCTTGCGTGATTAATTCCATATATGTGAAAATGATTGCAAATATAAGCTAAAAGAAGATACTTCAATTTCATGGATCAATTAATTTTAAAATGCCCGTCAATCAAAATTGTTTTCCAATCATTCGATTGTCTGCCTCCCCACTTTTCGTAAAGAATAATTATAAATTCTCCTACCTTTTATTCCTACAAATCTTCCTAATTACCAAATGAAAAAATATTAAATATTTTTTATGTTTTCAAGATATTAGTTGTATTCTCTTTCTTACTTTATATTATAAAGTAGTAGGAGGATATGTAAGAAGATTTGTAGGAATATATAACATTTCTTTTTTATAAATTGGATCCTTCTAGTTAGAGAAGAGACTCCAGCTAATAGCATGTTTGGACTCGTATTCAAGCCCTTCCGAATGATGATAAAATTACTATAGAGAAAATTTTGATATTTGGTTATTCATAACTAAAATTGATTTTTCGACAAAAAAAAAACTAAAATTGATTTTGTTTTTGTTCGCCTCAAATGCCTAAAACTAATCTCTGATCTCAAATGCCAAGCCCAGGGATCAATCTCCCTTTCCTCTAACTCTAAGCTCCTTTTTTAATAAACCCAGGTCCCATTGACGTGGAAGGTGTAGCACTAAGATTAGCTGAGCTCATTAAGAAATATAATAACAATGAAATATCTTTCCATGCTTTTTTCAAACAGAAAATGGACGTGTGTTGTTCAATTTCAGATACGCTCATCACATAGCAATTGCAACGATGTGGTACCACTACTAAGTAACCTACCTCTACTTTCTTCACATATAGAAGCAAAATTAATGTCTAGCCCATTAGTTCTGGGTGGGGGCAATGATGATGAAGAGAGGGTAAAGTGCTGTTGCTCAGAAGAGATTGAATTTGAAGTGATGTTCTTGGAACCAAGTGCTTCTAGCGATGCAAGGGAACGGGGTAGCATGACTTGGGCACACGGACTCACTGCATAAGTGTCGTGTCTCCCACTTTGCCAATTAGGATATTGGGTCCTCACAATATTGCAATTTCCACCTTGAGCCGCTACTTGCACCGCCCAAAAGCTTGGGTACTGCTGTTTATATGACACTGTCGAACTATAATGAGTTCCACATAATGGCGTACCATAATAATGAGGTTGCTGCAACCGAACCTGCTGTCAATTAAAACATTACGGAACATAACTCAGTATCATAATAGGAACAATGAACAATAACATAATAATCACTTATAAGCTGTCTTTCTAAAACTTGACCCCTATATTTTTTTAGTCCATAAATAAAAGATTGATAGGAGTCTAGTAATTAACAAAGATTAAAACCTGTGGTCCTACAGCAGGAATTGAATCAAGGTAAGAAGTGGAGGCATATTGACTTTGAGGCGTAGGTATTGGCATGAGCCCATGCTGCTGTTGTTGTGACTGATGAAAGTAAGGCACTTGCGATTTTGACAATGGTTCCAACCTACTTCCACCTTTGTTAAAACCATCGCTGACCTTTAACCCATTACCTCCAGCTGATAGGGACAAGAAGTTGAAACTCTGCAAAATATGAATAATCATCACAGCATGAGGAAGAGGGAGCAAGGGGAGGCACCGTTATCAAAAGTATCTGTAATTAGGCTTACTTGTTTTTGAGGACCATATACCCCAGGTGTTGGAGGAGGAGCCTGAGATATGTCAGGATAATGGCATTGCTGCTGAAGAATATCATTCTTAGTTTCAAGGAAATTCCCCATACTAGCAGAATGAACTGTTCCAGCAGCAGAAATAGTTACTTTGCTCGCCCCATTCGAGTTTTGTACTCTGATTTGATGACATTCATAAAGCTCGGGTTCTTTGGCAACCTGCCCTTTTGGCACTTCTAAACTCTGGATGAGTTGACTGATGTGAACATGAGCTGCACATCTCTTCCATGACTTTTTATGAATAACTTCGGAAATCTGCATCATAAATTATTAAAGGGGTTTATCAAGTAGGATAAGAATCTTTTCCATTATATAAGTAAATCATGCAAAACAGCAGTAAGCATAAATTTTTAGTTCCTTACCTTTCCACCAGACGGACAACTTTCCATCAAATCCTGTTTGGAGGCACAAATAGCAGCATTCAGCCAATGTGGAGCTTTAGCAGCAGAAGACCTTAGGAAGAAAATTCCATCAGATTTGGACAAGCAGAAGAAGACGACTAGGGAAGATTAGGCTGCCTAACAAGGAGAAAATGAAGTGGAGTAAAAGAAAATTACTGCAAAGAAGAAGCATCAATCCCAGCAGATGCCCTTGTAGGAGACAAGCCTGGCCACAATGCTGGACCTTCTGATAAAACAACCAAAGATGTATAGGTATCAGCCAAATGATGAAATACTTTAGCGCCTATATTTAGTCACCCAAATAAGAAAATTCACTGCTAGTAACAACCAACGAGCATACCATTTTCTTTTTGGTACTTGATTGTATGCTGTTCTTGCTTACATTCAACACTTCTGACCTGAAATGAAAGCCGATAACACCAATAATACGAGCTCTAGCTTGTAAGACAGGAATTTTATATCCATACAAACTGTAAAAGCTGAAATAACTACCGTCTCAAATTCCACATCTGGTTGTCTCCCAATGTGTGAAATTTGTGATTGTGTGGGCACATTTAATCTGCAATATGATGGGAAAACACAAAACTTGTAAATAGATATGAAGGATTTGAAAAGGATAGATATTTCAAAATGCAACTGAAAAACTACTCACGCCATTTCCAGACACAACTCAGAGTCGTGCAATGCAACTTTGCCATCATTTTCACTCCTACCCATCATAGGCACGGCCTGCAGATTTACTTTTGGAGTAGTGCTTTGAGTAGCCACCAAGAACTTTGCACTAGCAGGGAAATCAGTCTGTCCTTGACCAATGGTTTCAGTTAAAGAACTGATTTTTGCAGCTCCCCTAGGTGAATTTTCAGGAATAACACTAGCATCCTTAATAGCTCCTGAGGCTAGAATACATGACAACAAAAACTAGATTTTCAGAATACAAAAACTACTAATAACTAGAGAAAGTGTCGTGAGGGAGAGAATAACCTTCAAAAGTAGCATTAGTACTCTCCCCTTGGTCCTGCAAAACGGTGGAGTTATGTGGTAAAGATTCGCAGGCTAGTTCACTCTTAACATTGGAGCCATTGTTAGGAAACATTCCAGCCAAGGCATAGAGAGTCTCCGCAACCTCTTCCTCATCTTTTGTGATGGGCCCCGCTACCACTTGTCTCGTGGGCCAGCCTGGGCTTCCTTGTTTCTAGAAAGAAAGAAAAAAAGCAAAATCATCACAAGTAAAGGTGAAATGAGAAATGGCTAGAAAACGAATGAAAAGGTTCAAGTTTTGAACCATAATAAAGACGTCTTGCAATGCTCACTTTGGGTTTCTTTATGCCATCTTTTTCGGGAGATTCTATTCCATCGATCTTATGGTTCACCTTTTCTGAATCACTTAAGATGGATTCGCGACCCCGCTTCTTCATAGCTGCTATATTAAGAGAAAGAAAATTCTCACCTTTATTTAGCCCCAAAAGAAAAATGAATACAATAAATTAGCAACCTTTCCCTTCCCCACAAGATTTCACATTATTATAGAAGAAAACTTAACTCAGATAATAAAAGCTACAGTAGCTCAATCGAAAGTGAGCTACAAATTGGAAATATCTCCCAATAATTCATAAACAATATCATTATTTTCAGAAAGTATCATAGTCCCATCGCTGTTATGAAGAGAAAGCAGCTTCAACCCTTATCCGAAATTACCAGCGATATGATTAATAGGGGAACTGTAGATAAAACAATTATGATAACATAAATGCGACATCTTTCCCTCTGAATGCGAAAACAGGGCACCTGAACGTATCTTCCGTGGAACAGAGGCATGATCAACGCCATTGCATTCATTGTGAACCTGCCAAACCAACAAATTTTTTTTGTTCAGGATAAAAAAATATTCCATAAACATAATTTAGGAATTGAAACGATCGAGAGCAAGCATACATAACATAACCACCTTTCTGGGAAGCTTAAGTCTCTTGGCGGCAACGATGGCAGTGGCAGGAGCATTTGGTTTCTGCGAAGAGTCAGAGACATGGCAACCCATCTCGTAGCTCGACAGTGCTTTCGCAACAGCACTCAAGCTTCTCACCTTCTCCTTCTTTGATTTCTCCGAAACTCGAAGGTCCCCACGAATAGCCTTAAAACCTATCTCTCACATAGAGAGAGAAAGAGGAGTAGATATTGATTATTTTATTATTTATTTATGTGAAGAATGGAATGGGAAATAATAGAAGAAGAGAATAGAACAGGGGAGAGGTATTATCGGAAAGCGACAAGAACAAATAAATACAAAATGAGAAGGGTTTTTTCATTTGTTAGCGCGGAAATGAGTGGTAGATGATGAGTTACCAGGGATGAGGTTGCGTCCCACAGAAGAAGAAGAAGAAGGAGGAGGAGGAACAGATTGTTGTTGTTGTTGTTTATTGGTGTGTCGTTTGGCGGTTGAGAACCGACTGCTTCCTCCACGCATCATTACCTCTTCAGGTTTGTCCATTTCACACTCACTTCCAAACACACCTCACCCATTCCAATTCACCACCACCTTCTTCTTTTATTTTCACTTCAATAAACCTCGCCGCTGAAAGTTTGTTTGTTTGGCTGTTTCGTTCTGGTTTTCGAGGGGGGAATCAATTTGGTTTTTTGTTATCTAAATCATCGCCGTGCCCGAAAACCACTGTTGAGTTTTTAAGGTTGCAGAAAGCTAGCTAGGGACTTAGGTTAGGCAGCAATGAGAATGAATGAGACTGTGTGGTGTGGACTGCGGTGGTGGTGTCTAGAAAAATTAAAAAAGAAATATAAAAACAAAAAGAAGAAGCAAGCGAGAAAAGTAATTCGTGCCTTGCGTTCAGAGAATCAGGTTCTTTGTGAAAAATAAAGTAACAAACAGATTGCGAGAGTTGAGCACAAAACAGGAGAGAGGTAAAACGCCCACGAGAAAAGAAAGGTAACGGAAAAGAAAAAGAAAAAGGAAAGCCCCCCGCCCCTCTCAAATGTCTTGTCCGCGAGAAAGAATTGTTAGGACGAATAATATTATTATTATTTTTAGTTATTATTATCTCTCAGAATTTAATACATAAATTTATAATTCCCATTGTTTTTGTTTTCTTTATATCGTAACTCTAATTTTAATTAATTTTAATTTCACGAAGTCAGTCCAATCCGAAAAAAGAAAATAAAAGAGAAAAGAAAAAGGCTTCAGTTTTCGGTTCTGCTCGTGCGCGCTTTGAATTGAATGCAACGCGAAACGACCACTCTCTCTCTCTCCTTCTGTTCTGTTATCGCTACTCCGTACTCGTTCACTTCATTCTTGCCTTCTCTCTCCTCAATCCAATCAACGGTCCTCCTTGCATGGACGCGGATGGATTGCACTAACAGTCTAACATGTCGTCCACATCGGCCATTTTTATTTTATTTTATTTTTTATTATTATGTTATTAAAATTAACCCCCAACAAAAATGTCCTTTCATTTATTTATTTTTTGGGGGGATTATTTCGCGACCCATTTTCTCGTTGCAATAGGAGATAAGCAATTAAGGAGCCAGCAAGCATGTAGATGGCATCTTTTTCCCGTACAATGCAGAATGCAACATGGAAAACTTGTTCTTATTTTCCATCTCTCTGAGACTGAGATATCGCTCTGCATTCTGCGCTTCCTTTTTCCTTTCTGTGTGTACTAACAACATCGTTAATTTATTTATCTCTTACAGTTACAGTTCATTGTCATGCCACAAGCACTACCGGCCACTGCGAGTGTGTGAGAAGCACGCGCAAGATCAGGGTAAGGGGGGTGGATGTTGTTGTGACTCGTGAACACAAGTTTGATACACGTGTGGAGGGATATGGTTTGGAGAATGGATCTTCTTGTTATGATTTTATCTATTTATAAATAAATATTATAAGACAGATTTATTTACAGATAAAAAAATTATACCAAATTTTTAACAAGAAAATATTATTTCCTGTTAATTAGTCTTATTTCTTTTTCTTGGTCGTTACTATTTACTCCTTCCAAACTGAAATATAAGCAAAAAAAATACATATATCTAGATTATATTTTAGTCTAAAGGGAGTATTAGTCTTCGTTCTTCAAATTCAAAACTGAAGCGCCATTTATTTATGATGAATTTCATTCTCAGCGGCAGGAGTCATGTTTCCTGCGTGACTGCCACACCTCCTGGTCCTTCACTCTTCACTCGTCACTTTTCATTTCAAGCCCACTTGTTCAACTTCTTATTGCTATAGCCTATAGCCATGTGCCCTTTAAGGGGGAACCCGGTAGACTATGCAATTGACTTGATTAAATCAATTTCAATAATTAAAATTTTAAAAATAGTATTAAGCCAATTTCAGTCAAAACATATTATTTTATATTATTGTCATTTTAATATGTTAATTTTTATTCTTATCATTCTTATTATTATCAGTTAAAACCAATTGACGTAATTATGTCCTTTTTTCTTTAGGAGACAAAATAGAGGGGGTAGAGATTATTGTTTGATCAATACGCTATACTTGGGTCACCATCTCCCAAGGAGCATCATAACGCAGTAATTTTCACATGTTCTGTTAGTAGTTGTCACTCGATTGATTTAGATATATAATATAACATTTTAAACTAAAAGGGAACAAATTTCTTTTGTTTTGTTCTAAGTCGTATTAACTAGGGCCGTTCACGAGTCGGGTTGGGGGCAAAACAGAAACTGAACCGAGCATCTGAGGATGGTTCGGTTTGGGTTTGATGTTTTTTGGGTAGTCAACTCGAACCGAACCGGCCCGGGTATATGTGAGTCGGGTTGGGTCGGGTCTCGGGTTGAGGGAACAACGAAATGAAAAAAGGGGAAAAATGATTTCTGGTTTAGGAACAGAAGAAAACACGAAACAATGAAGCACCCAAATCCCTAATCTAGCAGAAACACACCCAAACAATGTTAAGTGCGTCCAATCGATCTCCTCCAAGCCCCAATCGATCTCCTTCGCGGCCGCAGCAGAAGGAAGATCCTCCAAACGTTGTCGTCGACTCGTCATCGTCACGGCAGAGCAATGAACGTCTGAACAGATCGAAGACAGATAGATAACAAGAACAAAACAGGTTATGAGTTGAAAGACAAGGATGAAAGTAAAACTAAGCAAGGATGAAAGACAAACCAGAAGGTGAGGCGAAGATGAAGCACTTGTGCGAAGAAGAGCACTGCGAAGGTCGACGCGAACTGGACTGCGATGGCGAGGCCAAGGCGGCGAGGAGGTCTGAGATGTGGCGGCGACTCAGCTGCTGCAACAAGGTCTTCTGGCGGCGGCTAGGGTTGGAAGGAAGAGGGAAGGGAAGGGAAGTGAAGAAGAAGTCTAACGAAATGTCTCTCCAATCACAAGCCACCCTCGTTTTTTTTTTTAATTGCTCTATCTATATCGGGTTGGGTCGGGTTAGTCGGTTTTGATTTTTTGGAACACGACACCCGACTCGGTGAGCTCGGGTTCAACGGGTTTCAAACCGACTTTACCCGCGGGTTGGGCCCAACCCGACTCATAAGCCTTGGTTGGGTCGACCCAACCCATGAACAACCCTAGTATTAACAATCCATTTAGCATTTTTATTCATTTTGTCCACAGCAAGAGAGATTATTAAATGTTCATAGGTGTTTTTCTTCCAAGCAGGATTTTTTATGGAAGATAAAGTTTTTTTTTAAACAAGGAGATGCACTCAAAATTATCTTGTCCAACGTTTTTTTTTTTGTCATTTTTTGATCATTTATCTTGTTCAACGTTTTTTTTTGGTCAACATCTTGTTCAACGTTTTTTTTTTGGTCAAAGAGGAGTTATATTGAAATAGGCCGAAGCCTAAACATTACACAGAAGGGACACAGTATACATAGGCCTAAAACAAATATACAATAGCTACCCCATACACAATAAGCCCAAGCTATGCTCTGAATGAGCCTAACCAGCTCCCAACTGTCCTAACAGCGAAGGAAAACAACAAACAACAAAACAAAACCAGTAAAAACAACAACACAACCAAATACCTAGTCTAGCACACCACAGACAAGAAAAAGAATATTCTTGAGGGGGTAAGACCCATTTGGGACACTGATAACCTTCAACCTCACCAAGTTGCGCAAATGTCAGAGGGTGGCGGTGCTTCAACGAACATCTTGTTCAACGTTTACTCACTATCATTTTACAGTTTTTGGTGGAAGGGAAACTAATACAATGACAACACAAAAAAGGCCAGCACCAAGGTCCAACACAGTGTCACAAGATACAGACACAGGAAAACGTATGTGTTTTTGAACCCAAAAAATGAAAACTGATGTGTCTCGACCAAAAAAAAAACCTATGTGTCATAAGCTGAAAGTTATTGTAATCTCATTTATTGACAAAAAAATTACTCTCATTTTAGTATCCTAATTATACCGTTGGGCTTAGGCTGTAAATGATACTTTGACCAAAAAAAGTGATAAGTGTTACTTACCACGCGAGAACTTATAAGCGGTGGTTAATCATAAGCTTAATTTCGTATGTTTTCATAAGAAACTTATTGAACAAGGCTAAAGAGTTTACAATAATGTTATATCTTCCTAAATACCATCCAATATTTTTTTTTACTACTTTACAAAGTAAGTATTAAATGATAAAGGGAATACACATTTAATATTTTGTAAACATAAAAAATATTTAATATTTAATATTTTTTCAATTTATTAATTAGGAGAATTATTAGAAATACAAAATAGGAGGATTTAAAATTATTCAAGAGTTTTTTTATGAACAATTACTCAAAAGTTTATAGGTAGATTATAGGTTATTTTTATGTTTTTTAAACAAATATTTGATTAAATATATTATTAAAAACCAAAATAAACTCTAGGAAAACTCTTCCAAATTCCCCCATAAATAAGATAGAGCAAATGTTATTCAAGTAAATTAAACGGTGCCTATAATGTAACAAAAAAAAACGGTGCCTATCCAAATCGTTATATTTGAATTACTTTACTAAATTTAAATTTAAGTAATTTTATAAAAAAATTGAAGTTGTTAATTAGTGTATATACAGTTTAAAATTCTCTAATATTATTAGCACCTATTTTTTTACTCCTTACTTAAAAAACTGAATAAATAAATTAATAAATTAAAAAAAGTCGATATAAGTCATTTAAAAAATTGAAGTCATAAGTAATTATAAAGAAATATAAAAGAATAAAAAGAAGAGTGATTAATTTCATCCCGAATAAAAAAAAATTATCCAAGAATTTTGTATTTTTTATTAATAATAATATTATTTTAAAACTTATCATTTATACATTTTTTTTTTAGGTGCAAACCCGTTAAATTCTATTGTCACGAGAAAGAAAGAGATGCTCGATGTAGTGTAGAAAGCGAACAATTTGGAGAAGAGAACCGGGTAAGGTTCCGCTGGGGAAAACACGTAGTACGTGTGATTGGACAATCAACATTGGAATTTGGAACCACTTCTCGTTTTCTTTTTTCTTCTGATACAAATGGAACCACTTCTCTTTCTCACGCATGTTGCTGCACTTCCTTAATCAGACTTGGTTAAGGTGCTATCAAAAAGAAAAAGACTTGGTTAAGGTGTATGGTAAGGCGCAACTAGTTATGGCAATAGGGCAGGGTGGGATTTACATTACCGTTTCCACCCCCGATTTCCGTTAAGGTGGAGGCGGGTTTTACATTTTTTTGCCCCGCCACCTCACCTGTTTTTAGTATTTTAGAACCAGTATTTTGTTTGTGTGCATAGAATTAAAGGAACTCGATACTCTATTTTTAAATATTCTCTTTTAATATGTTTTGTTAAACAAACACTAATGAGTAAATAAAAAATTAAAAATAAATTTGTCTATTAAAAAATATAATTTTTAACAATATTAATATATTAAATATTATATTTTAAGTGAAATAAGTGTGCGGAGCGGGTTCAGGTGAATATTACGTATATATTCCTTGTCCCCAACCCTCAAAAAGCGGAGAAATTCAAACCCGAACACAGTCCAAATGGTTTTTTTCATCGAAGTTGGGGTGAATTCGGGCAAGTACCCACGGGTCGGGCCCAGTTGCCGCACAAGGGTATTACTAAGAAATGAAAAATTTACAAAAATAGTTAGATTTTTATATTTTTCTAAGTTCAGTAAGATTCGGTATAAGATGATATATTTTTTATTTCGAAAAATAGCTGATCACTTTATTTTTTGATGACCACGTGAAAGTATCAAACTATTTTGCACGTTTGGATTCCAATAAGAATACAGATGGGTAGACACCCCTTGAGGTGTGTATCACTAGAGAGAGATAGAGTGAAATGAGAGAAAAGTGATAAAATGATGTGATAGTTAGAGAGAGATAGAGAGAAATGAGAGGTGTTAGATGAATTGATTGATTTTTAAGGTATATGAATATCATTGCTATTCCAATAATTCAGTGAAAAATTCATCACTGAATCTTAATTTTGGGATTCCAACGTATCGTTAAGATTGAGATTTGATTTCGATATGCAGCACTAAATAGTGGATGCAGAGCCTCGATAAAATTTGTGATCTTGTCGCTGTAAATAAAACCAAAGACTACTGAAATTTTATTATGTACGATATATATATAGTGTGATGATACAACAACAGAAGTAGAAGTGAAAAGAGAAAGCACACAAGACGATCACATTCACATTACAGACCGCAAAAGAACAAGACTTACATAACATGATTATATATATTTTCGTAAACACACACTCTGTAATGTAATGATTCAACATGCATTGAAAACAGCTTATTTTCCATGACGCGAGTCTTCACTCCACATCGACACTCCTTATTGCAGTGGTATGTAATAAACTAATAATAAAACATTATTATGCGATTGCAAACCAAGGATATATAACATTGCACGATAGAACTCATCGATTAATTAAGGGCACTTGCGTCTGCCTCCATGGGTGGTGAGGCTGGCATAGCAGGGGCAGGCTTCTTGGTTACCGGCAGTGCCCGGTGGCACGCAGTTGCAGCGTCTGCAGCAAGTTCCACATGCTCTGTGGCAGAGTCGCTGTCGAGACGCTAAACGGCATCTCGCAGCACATGCTCCATTGCAATCTGGGGAAATTCCAATTCCAATTTCAATTAATTCAATTAATCAAATCTAAACTAACACACACACACACACTCACTTTAACATCATGCATATATCAAAGCATGTGTGTTAAACCAGTATAGTAATTCATCAAGGTATTCTCCTAAATGTAGAAACATTATATTATATTCTCCCTTAACTTAGTTAATATATTTATTCATTAAGTGATTCATTTATTATTGCTCACGTACTGTTTCTTTTATTCATTAATTTCAAGTAAATTAACGCCCCTAGCTAATGATGCTGATGGAATCGTATTTTTACCTATCTGCTGAAGAGAACCCTGAACAGCCTGGGCGTGTACCTGCGGGATCTAAAATGCAAGTATAATTAAATTAAATCAGTTAATTATAAGTAGCTTTCTGCAGGTAAAAGAACACTTGGAGCTTGGGAATATCATATCATAATGGAATGGAGAAAGCAGAACAGGAACAGAAATAATTAATTAACTAGTTATTCCATATATTATAGAACGAATATTCACTAGTAATTATAGAAATTATAAAGAAAATTAACCGGCAATATCTTTAAATTATACCGGTTGGTCAGCATGGACGAGATGGAGAAGGACAAAAGATACCAGAAGAGAAGCAACTAGAAGCTTAGAGAGAGCCATGTCCTATGGCTATAGTAATTAATTTAGCAGAGAGGAGCTTGAAGACTGAAGAGGTATATTATATTGTTCCTAAAAAGTGCACTGAATTGAGAAACAAGGAGCCTTTATTTATACTTGAAAAAAGAGAAGGTTGTAAACTAAAGATGGGACGTGCTATACCTTGCTTAAACTCTTCACTTAACTTAACGTGAGTGTAAATAACACATACCATAATTAAAATTGATTTAATTCAACACTCTCCTCTATTTATTTATGCTTATATTAAAAAGACTTGTGAGTGTAAATTTAAAATAACAATTGAATATAATATGGTGCTATTTTAACTTGAAATTAAAATATAACTTAATCCATGTGTAGCACGGGTAAGATGAGTGGTTTTTAATTAATTATGCCAATATATATTCACAAATGTGGGATACTAATTGTTCTGTTGCGTACCCGGAAGAGACCCCTGAAATGGGAAATTCGTGTGGTGACTGTGGCTGATGAGGACATTAAATTGGTAGTGAAAAGAGGCTTTGGAAGCATCGATGGGATGCAAAATCAGGCGATAAAAAGTGTTTCTCCCTTGGTGGGTGAAGAATTCAGACGGCTGTTTAAAGACAATTGCAGCGCATGGTTTTCTTTCTTAACAATTGTAGTAGAAGCCTCATCAAGGATCCTCTGTACATGGTTATTTTAATAAATAAAAAATTGCAGAAGATTTTAGTCATTAAAATTTTTAATTATAATAAAATATTAAAAATAAATTTAGTATAGAAATTTTAAATCATCATATCAGAATTGATGGAAGTGCATTTCTTTCATAAACTAGGCCTGATTTAATTCCTTCATTTAATTCATAACTCCACAAGTCTTATCTTTAACTCCCCCCACCCCAACCAAACACATTTAGTATAAAACGAGTTCATGTGACTGAGACCTTTAATTTTTTTGTCTACACGATTACTATGGTAATCTTTTTTTAAGGATAACATTAGGTAGATCTATTTCACTAATTAAATTAAAACGTTATGCAATTGAGGCGGGTGAACATGCTATATATGCTATTTTAAGGACTCGATGAAAGAGGCTACGTATTTTCTAGATCATATCATAGGAGCTTATAAACGTAGCTCTACCTAATACAATTTGACAATGTGAGCAACATGGCACACTCAAGGAGGATCATTTTGCTGGGAAAAGCTAGATTGCATTATTGTGGAGGGGAAAGTAGTGGATGATTATATACAAGGATCAAAGTTCTGTTTTTTGCATACATGGAAAACTACAAGTGCTGAATTATTGTTTAAAACAGCCAAAGAAATTGCTAAGTGGATTGCCGCCATGCTAGGCTTTGGGGGAGATGGTGATGGATGAATTTGGATCATGCAATAAACTTGTGAAGCAGGAAGAGATGCTAGCAAGCAAAGTAAACAGGAAAATAGGAAAAAGGATTACAGAAGCCAATTATCTGCCAGCTGTTTGCCTTGGCACCACAGCTGTAACATGGTAACACGAGATTATCTTTTGTCGATTTTGTTCGATAACAAATTAACAATATAGACAAAACCAAGCTGTGCATATGGATTAGTATGCAAGATGAACTGTCATCAAAAATTTACGCAACATCTGATATCAAAGGTGAAGTTCAGAGTTATAGTTCATTTTCATTTTGTAACTAATCGGTTTTTTTTTTTGGTTATCATGACATTGGCGGGAATATCCTCCGACTATTAGCACAGAGACTAATCCCTTCTTGCCATATCATCAATTTTTGTAGGACTTGATTTGCTCAAGAATTACCATTCATAACACTAAGATTAATCCCATTAACAGAGTTAAGTTCAAATCCATTACATAAATGGTACAGTTAAACCAAGGCCCTTTGATTGTTACCTTCTCTTCCCTCAATGCGCCACAACACATCAATCTTTTTTTTTTTTTATCTCTTTCTTTTCATTTCTAGCTGGATTGACTTCTCATTCGTTCACATTACGTCAATTCGACTGATATCTCGTTGAAAGTTGGTGAATATTTGGAGGTTGCAAGGCATGCCAACGTGTACTATTTTATTTCAGCTTCTACAGCACACATCAGCTTAGGAGAAAAGATATTTTGATATTTGTCAATTACTAAAACTAACCAGAACTGATCAAAGATAAATTAGAAGGATAATAATCCTCTCACTTCATGGGAGATATGAGAGATATAGAAAAGAGAGAAAGAGAAAAGAAAACAGAGAAAGTAATAAATGTAATGAATGAATAATGTGATGAAAAACTGGAAAGGAGAGATAGGGAAAGGGGAGGAGGGGGGGGGGGGGGGAGGAGGAAAAGAAAAGGAGGAAAAGTGAAGAAAAGATTGATGGTAGGGGGGGAAGATGGAAAAGAAAATGAGTGTAAAAATATAATTTTTTTAACGGTTTAAGTTACATATATATTATATATTATATTATATATTATATATATTACATTCTGAACTCTGTTAACTTATGACCGCAAATAGATAATGCACCAAACTTCTCTAGCCATCCTGGGTTCCTGAGCGCGTAATGCAAAAGAAAAATCCAACTTGAGGGAACTGAATTACACCACTCCTGAGGGAAGCCGAAGAACAAGTTGTCCGCCAACAAGGCTGCAGCAAAGGAAGAAAAAAGAAAGTCAGAATGTTGACAAGAGCATATTATGGTATGATGCACGTTCCGAGAATTTATCATCCACCTCTTGACGTAGTAGTAGCAAAAATCTGCCAGGATGAAGGTTTGGACAATTTCTGATACAAGTACCATTGAAGGCCACAATCCATAACCCAAAGCAGTCAGTAGTCGTCCGCGAGTATCTATTACCTGAGGAAGATAACATAGGCATGGTCTTAGATAAAGTACATGGTCGGTATCATTGGATATGCAAGGTTGACACGATCAAAAAATATAATGGCAAGCCAAAGGTATTGATATGCCAAAATTTGTATCGTATGCATCAACTCCTCTTAGAAGCCATGAACAAAACCCTATGGTAAACTAGCATGAAGTAGGACCGTAGGAGTATCATACAGAAGCGCCAGAGCAAAGATTTCTGATAAAGTATACATAACTCAAGGTATAAAATGTTGAAATTTTCCATAATACTTAATCTTCAGGATATTATGATAAAATAGTTAGAAGATTTTCATAATTGAATGATAAAAACATCTTAGGAGTCAAAATTCTGACAAACCTGGAGGACCCAATGCGCACAACTCAAGAACCTTGCAACTCCAAGGGCAAAAACATAGTGTGCTGTGAATGGTTCAACAATCTGAAAGTTGAATTTAAGAATTAACTACAACTGTATTTAGAAAACTAACTTGCAATAGATGATGTACTGACAACATATTTAAGAATTGAACACTGTCCCAGACGATTAAAAGACAGTAAAGAATCCTAAATGTATTTCTAAGAGACCTTAGTGTTCTGCATGACCCGCAGCTGAGGGAGAACTGACACAGCTTCAAGATATACACAAAAGGCCCAGAGAATCCTGTTAACAGTATGATGCCGGGTTGTTGGATGAATCAACAAGGACAGTACTGCACAAGGTATCGCCTGCATTTTGGTAAAAGAAAATTAACACACTCCATACTCAGAGCAATTGATCCTCCATTCATTTAGACATGTACAACAATAACAACAATCAAAGCCTTTTCCCACCAGGTAGAGAATGCTATAGTGTACTATCATACGTCAAAGATGAAATTCTTCTGACAAAAGTACTATCATGTGGAGATTTAAAAATGTGATTCTTCAACAAGTTTAAAAAATAAAACAAACACTACTCCACTGTGATAAGATGGGTGAAACTTTTGTGATATTGAACCCATATCGAGATTTACAAATGTAATTCTTCAATAACAATTTTCAGCCTGTTTGGATTAGATTTTCTCCAACGTAACAGTGTTTAATTGTGCTTTCCAATGCACTTTTAACAAAAGCAACACATACCATCCTTCCACTCAACGTCCATTTGAGTTGGTGAAAAGTTAAAACAAACGGACACTTAGAAAATGAAAATAAAAATAAAAATCAAGCACTCCTCCAAAATCAAATTTCTCACAATCAGACATCAAACTCTCTAGTTTTGAACCATACAAGCTTGCAGGAATTACAGAACATGCCTTCAATTCAAACAGCACCCCTCCCTCTTCTCTTGAAAATGGTATTCCTTTTCTTTTCTTTTTTTGTTGGGGGGGGAATACAGAAGGAATCAACAGAAACTACCACAAACTAAACTTTAAGTAGAAACCTCATTTTGACACAGCTACAAACTAGACTATAACGAATAAGTTTCTTATTAAGAGTTTATTATTAGGCATTAGATTGTTGGAGAAATTCAACACGAGTACTTTTTGAGATGCTTAACTGGAAGCCCGAACATAAGCTATGTTGCGAAATAAAAATAAATAAAGAGCATAATATAGCTAATGCACAAGAAGTTGCATACCTTGTACACGAGAGGACAGGGGACTTACCACATAGTATACTGGAAGGTTGTCCTTATCATCCATGTAACTGGATTTCAGATTGAAGCGTATCATATAAATAACCCAGAGGGTCGTCCCCAATGTTGCCAAATCGAGTATGGTGTGTATGTCATATTCCATGACAAAACTGCAGTAAAGTCTAACAGCTAGAAACATGGCTGTCAGTTCCTGTGATTTAAGTGAGAGTCCTGCAAAGATTTAATTAACATATAGTGAAAAACCTGGTTGTTACATGTAAATATATTAGATAGATAAATAGATAGAACATTATTTTCTTCTCATTTATTTTCCTGCTTCGCTGGAAAACAAGAAGCCAAATTATTGTTAAAATCATAATGAGAACGGATTAACACCACAGCGATCAATCAAACTACTTGTTCCTCTACTTTCACCCAAAGGGGAAAAATGTATAGCAATTAGACATCTTGCCGTGTGCCACAAAACGAACTAAATTAGACATATCTTGTCCAATCCCAAAATCAAAAGTAATTTTATTCTTCCATATCTCGTAATAATTAACAGGTGAGAAAATAGAAAATCTGCACATTGTAGAAACTAGACCACAACAAAAGGCAAGCAACGCGATTCCGACAATAAATTAGGCCGTGACATGGTTTTATACGATTAACATTAGGTACAACCATGGTTGTAACAAGCCCAACTTAGCATAACCCTAATCTGAAATTTCAATGGTAAATTTTTTTTTTTTAAACGGAAAGGTAAAATGCCGTTGAAGGAAGGGAATTTCATTTCAATGTAGAAGCTAATAAGGTTGAATGGAATGGGGAAAGGAAGGGGGGAATGGTACCAGCACAAGTTTTTTCCTTGGTGAGTTTATAAATGAGGACGGAAATTCCTAATGCATGAACGAGCTCGGCAGCGACGAAGAGGTTGTCGTGGTCGTGAACGGCCATTCTGAGAAAAAGCAAGGCTACGAGGCCGGAAAGAACCGCCAGAAAGACCTTTATCTTGGGCGGTTGCCGCCGAAGCCATGTAGTCACGGCGTGGATCGGCCTCTTCGTTGCCTTCATTTTTTTTTTCTTTCTTCTTCCCAAGACTTGGATTCCTGTGTTGTGACGACGGACTTGTGTCCTTATTGTCCCTGTCTGTCCTAAGGGAATACTACTACGAAGATGGTAATCTGCGTGACACGTGAGACACGGGGTTAGAGGTGCATGTTCATTAGTAGTTATGTGACGGGTGTGTGGGTGGGTGGGTTGCTCAACAACCCTACCCTTGTTCCGACACCGTCTACTCCCCTTCCATTTAGCTGCGCATCTCACGACACAAAGCCCACTTACAAACATGGCCCATTCTAATTTTACAAGTAGTATTGAGGTCAGTAATTACACTAACTAGTCTATTTTTTTATTTAGGAAAATTAACCCCTGGCTGGACACGTGTTATTATCTTAGGAAAAGTATTTGCCCATTTGGCCACGTGTCAACATATGAAGTACAGTATTCTGGATGGAGAGCACGGTACACACGGCAGAGTGGAGACACACCAGGATGTAAAAGACGCAAGGGGATTAAAGGATTATCTCATGATCTGCTTTTGGCCTTTTGGCACAGCACAAGGTGATGGAATAAAAAACTACCACGTGGCAGTACCAATGTGCTTGAACTTTATTTGGATGGATAACAAGTAACAACGGTATATCACATGGCTTATATATAAAAATAGGTATATTGAAAAAAATATATATTAAAAATTATAAAATAACTTAAAATCTAATTTTAATAGATAAAAATTTAAACAAATTTTAAAAAATTGTTAAAAATAACAAAGTTATGTTTTTATCAAAAAATATTTAATTCATTTTTTATAATTTTAAATATTTTATTTCTTTTTTTACCAAGAAATATTATTTCTAAATCTTAAAATATTACATAAAAATATTTGCTCTTTTATGAGTAAATCAAATGAAAAGAAAAAAGTTTATCAATATTATGGATTAAAAAATATACAAAAACCGTGCAAATACACTATTTAGACTAAATTATAAGCAAAAAAAATCTTGAGTGTGGTGGTCCAAAATATAAGCAAATCTTAACTATTTTTACATCATTTAATGACTTCATCCACAAAATATCCTTCATTTAATGCAAGTTTTAATTTCAATGACCCATTTTATTAAGGGCATTATAGGGAATAAAACTTAATTTTTGATGAGATCAAAAAAATTAAATGCAGTTAACTAACCTTCTTAATCTGGGTGAATTAGTTATTTTTTGTTTATATATAAGTCCAGAGTAGTACACGGGAACTGACTAGTTTTGACCAAAAAAAAGTAACTAATTGATAATTAAATATGGATAATTTAGTCCTCAAAAATAAAAGAGACAAGGTAAATATGATAGATAGTCTATAAATGAGAGAATTCAAGATTAAACTCAAGTCATAGCTAATGTGAACGAAAAGTCTAACCATTTATATAAACTCCGTTGCCACAAAATCTTTTTTTACCACAACAATAAATCCTTTTCGTGTTAGCATCAACGGTCGATTGTCGTCCATCCTATTGGACTATGGAAAGACCAAACTTTAATTAGCAATAGCAATGTTGGATGAGTACAATGCTATTTATTTGTTACCCTGATTATGAAATCCACTCGTATTTGAAAATCTTACAATACCTACTACTTCACTACCAATAAGATGTGGCCACGAGAACGAGATGATCTAAAGTCCATATCAATGGTCTGGTTCTATGTTGTGTCTGTCAGTCTGCATATTTTACTTAAATAACATAACAGGTAGTTAGAATAGTTAGAAGTCACAATAGTCTTCGTTTTGCTTTTGAGTTTTGTATACAAGTCTGTCGGATCAAGCTATTATAAATCCAGATACCTAAATAAATTTCCATGTCCGCATTCACAAAAGTACAAAATTACCCAATTTGTCAAAAAAAAATAAAAATTACCCAAGTAAATATTAAAAAAATCTAAGAATATCAAGTACTGGTACTCTGGTTAGTTGATCAAACGGATGTGATTTAGACTTGGCCCATTTGGCTATGATTCTCAAACCGGACCGTCCATTCTATGTGGTGGTAATAATAATTGATCTCAAAAGGCCCATTAAAAAGAATAAAAAAATTAATTTCAGGGCGTAATTAATTAGACTGAGAGCAACTAATATATGCATTATTACTCCCCAAAAAAAAATCAAAAGACAGAAAAACTATGGATTTAAGAACTTGTCAAGTGATGTTAACTCAATTCGCAGAGTTTAGCTTTTGTAATTTTAAATATCTGAGTTCAAGGGCGTAATTAATTAGATTGAGACCAACTAATATATGCATTATTACCCCCCAAAAAAAATCAAAAGACAGAAAAACTATGGATTTAAGAACTTGTCAAGTGATGTTAACTCAATTCGCAGAATTTAGCTTTTGTAATTCTAGATACCTGAGTTGAAGGGTGTAATTAATTAGACTTGAGACCAACTAATATATACATTATTACCCCCCCAAAAAAAAAATTCAAAAGACAGAAAAACTATAGATTTAACAACCTGTCAAGTGATGTTAACTCAATTCAAAGAGTTTAGCTTTTGTAGTTCTAGATACCTGAGTTCAAATTCCCATTCTCTTATAAAACAAAAACAAAAACTCGACAAATGTTGGGATGATAGCATTAGCATATGCAAGAGAGCAACCGTTATGATTATAACATGACGTGTCGTACACAAAATTGGGAGTGGGGCTGGGAAAATAATATCGATTTCACAGATGATAGCAGAGCAACTAACTAGGGTAGCTAGTGGGGTCTCGAAATCAGTGGTGACCACATGGACCTGCAGTTGGAGAGGTAGGAGGCCAAGACCAAAAGCAACACCACCAACGCCGCTACGCCCCAAGGAGATGATGACCCTCCTGCAGCTTCTTCTCTTCGTGCTCGTCGACCAAACAACAACCATAGCGGCAACGGAAGCACAAGCCGTGTCCCACATCTAGAGACGAAGTAGGCAATGAAAATCAACAGAAGGGGCAAAAACAAGAGGAACAAGTGGAATCCGACAGTGGCTGTCTGCACGGTTGACTTGAAGTTTATATAAGACGGAACAAATAGCAAAAACATGACGATGCCAACTATGGAAACCAGTTGCAGAGGAGGTGCTGATATGGACGACAATGTGTTTATGGTCCACCCTTGCTTCCATGCTGGACCCCTTCTCTCCTTCAAAGGCCACGCCATTTTTCTCTCTGGCTCTGCTAGCTTCTCAATGGGTTATAGTAGCGATTCTAATGTACTCTCTCTGCTAGCACTGTCCTGGAGTTTATAGCACACGAGAAATAGAAGAGTCAAATTTAATGAAATTCAGATGGAATTTGTGTGCCATTACTATTTATGTTTGCTTTAGCATAAAGTTTATAAGGTCGATTAGGTGCAGATTCCATCTCCAACAAAACCATGCCTTTTCCTTTGAACTTTTTGGGCGACTGGGAATTGGATTGATACCAAGGGTGACACGCTGCTTTTGATCAGAGGACAGTTAGCAGAATATGTTCGTAATTAGCTTTCGTGCGAAGCTTTATTCTGTCCATTTCTTTGGTAATTTTATTTTGTCTAATGACCCCTTAATTAAATTTGAGAAGTCGTATCTAGCTCTCGGTGTGTTTTTGGAGGCCGAGAGAGGATTTACTTTAATATTTTAGTTGTATAAATAGGGGAAAAGAATGGAAATATTTGTAGAGACTGGATCCAAAACATAACATATTTGTAGGGACTGGATCCAACCACGTTTTATCATCTTCTTCAACCACATTTCACCCCATTTTTTCACCTCCACCACCACAGCTTGAGCCTCTACATTCTCTTAAGCTTGTTGTTGTTCATCGAAACAATAATTTCAACAAATTATTATCAGACAACAATGGAATCGAAAGTAGTGATGATGTTGGAAATGTAAACTCAAAGTGAATCTGTTTGGTTTCTGAGCTTACGTTTTGGGAGTTTGGGGTTTCAAACCGAAAAGCTCTTTTAAGAGGAAAGAAATTCGGTGTTTGAGAGTGAATCTCAATTACTCGAAAAAAAATGAAAAAGGTGGGGGGAGGAGGTGGAGGGACGTGGGTGGGGGGAGGAGGGAGGGGAAAACCATGGAAGTGAGGGGAAAGGTGGGGGGATCGGTGGTGGAGGGATGTGGGTGGGGGGAGGAGGAAGGGGAAAGACGATGGGGGTGGTGGTGGAAAAGGGGAGAAGGAGGTGGGGGTGGTGGTGGAGGGAAGAAAAAGAGATAGACTAAATTCAAAACACGTTTTTTTAAGAGGGACTAATTTCAAAACTTAATATTTTTATAGGTATGTGTCAGATGACGTGTAAGCCACGTAGGAATTTTATAGGGACCTCACAGTGCCACATCAGCAGTCAACGCTGTCAGGGACTAAAATCAAAAATAAAAATAAAAGGAGGATGAAAAAAGTTTGACTAATTTTATAGGGACCTAACTCAAAAACCCTCTATATTACAGGGACCCAAAACATATTTAACCCTATTTAAATTGTCCTTATAAAAATATATTTTTTATAAGATAAACTTTTATGAATTTCAAAAACTTAAACCTTTTTACAAATTGGTTCCTAACTCATCCAAAAAAATCCTAAATTAACATGAGTACTTATAAAGGATATTCAAACTCTTCCATTTCGAAAGGTACTGATGCAATGTCCAATCTACTAGTTTAGCCAAGTTGATGCATTTAATTAAGGAGAAAAAATATTTCAATATTTATTTTTCTATACATAATATTTGAATTTAAAATTTTATTTAATTTAACAGAGTTCTTTTTTTTTGTCAAAATCTTAACAGAGTTCATATGATTCTTTTTTTTTTTTTGGACCGCGGTGAATAATTTTGAGGCGAAGCCTGGCCCTGGAGTAAGTGTTAAGAAAAGAGGGCCTTGTTTGTGGGCCAGCCCAAATTTCTGTGTTCCCACTTCCAAGTAACGGAACGCACCCATAACGCGCCGTTTTAGAATTCAAAACCCCAGAGTAGAGCAGAGCTTTATCCGTGACATGGAAGGGAAAACTGAAAAGGGTAAGGGCACCACCATCACTGCAACAATACCTTGAGAGTCTCTCCCTCCCTCCCTCCCTCCTGCATTGCCGCTTAAAATTGATTATTCTGAGAAAAAATGCCTTCGGAAGATTCGAAGCCGGTGAAAAAAGAGGAGCACAACAACACCACCACCACCACCACCAACAATAACAACAACAGTTCCGGTTCCAGCAAAAAGGTCACAACCTCCAACGCTAAACCCCAGTCCAAGGTTGCAAAAGTCAAGAATGAAGAGCCCCAACCCCTTACTCCTCCCACCTCAGCGTCTCGCTCCAAGGTCAAGAAGGAACACAATGACGACGACGACGACAACATTCCCATTGCCAAAAGGACCTCCAACGCTAAACCCCAGTCCAAGGTTGCAAAAGTCAAGAATGAAGAGCCCCAACCCCTTATTCCTCCCACATCAGCGTCTCGCCCCAAGGTCAAGAAGGAACACAATGACGACAACATTCCCATTGCCAAAAGGACCTCCAACACCAAGGTTTCTCCGACCCACTTTTTTTTTATTATATATATATATACATATATTTTAGAATGGGTGTTTAATTTTCCTCTTTTTATTGTTATCATTATGGGTTTTCAAAAGTTTATATTTTGATGTGGAATGTGTTTTCATTATGTGTTTGGGTTGGGGGATGAAGGAAGTGAAGAAAAAGAAGAAGGTAAAGGAGGAAGTAAAGAAGAAGGGGGCGGCTGGTGCAGAGCAGAAGAAGAAGGAAAGGAAGGTTTATGATTTACCTGGCCAGAAACGAGATCCACCCGAAGAGGTATGCATGTGCTACTGTTGTGTTGATTGACTCTTGTTTTCATGTTTCTGTGTCGTTTTTAAAGTTTTCAGTAATCGGTTGTGTGCCTTCTCCTGTTTTTCAGAAAGACCCTCTCAGGATTTTCTACGAGACTTTATATGAGCAAATTCCCACCAGCGAAATGTCACAAATCTGGTGAGTTATCGAGTTTTGCATTTACAAGGTTTATAATGTCAGAAAGAACACATTGCCACTCAGAAGAGCCTGGGAAATACTATACTAAATAGACTAGTTATGCTCTTGATTGAATAAAAGGATGATTGATATGGACAAACTTTGATTCTTGACCTGAAAACAAAATAAGAGTAGTGCTGCAAAAGAACATTTGTTGGCTAAGAGACCAAGTTTAATCATGCTGTTATGAAAGACAATCGAGATTTTTTTCCCCCTTTGAGGATACATAATCGCAGTCATAACAATAACAATAACAATTTATAAACATACACTGCCCCTTTAGTTTCTAACCCCTAAACCAGGTAAGCGGTTGTAAATTGCATGCTACCACTATCTACCCGTATGCATTTGTGGGGGAACTAAATGTAAACGGTGTTTATATACTAGTTGACTTGAACTTAATGCATGGCAAGCTCCATTCTGAAACCTTTTCATAAGATCCTATCCACTCTTGCTGTCTACATTGCATTTGCAGTTTCCATGATGAAATTGCTAGATCTGCCATCACTTTTTGTATCTAGTATTTTGTTTAATTGTGTACATTCTTTTACCAACATTGTGAGCATCAGAACAATGGTACTTTTGTTGCTTTCATGTCTCAGGTTAGAGTTATTTCAGGCTTATCATCTCTTTTTCTTTTGTCTGAATTATTTATTCAGTGGATGTACATGTATAATCTGTTCCTTGAAGTTGCAATATCTAGTTTGCATTTGACTTGCTAAAAAATAAAGGCTGGACACACAAAATCACCTGTTCTGTGAATATATTTAAATTTGGTCATGAGATACAACAAAACAAAAGGTAAGTATAGGCATTAAAAGGTGCTGATTCCATTAAGTTACTAAAGCATAGAGGATTGTTTATTTTCGTTCGTTACTGAATGTAACTGCAGGTTGATGGAGTCGGGCTTGCTTCCCAAAGAGGTGGCAATGAAAGTATTTGAAAAGAAGCAAAAGAAAGGTGTGCAGCAGAAGCTCACTTCTCCAGCTAAGGCTGCAGCTACTGTGAAGAGCAGCACAAAATCTGTTACAGTTAAGAAAAAAGCCCCAACTTCACCTGAGCCTTCTGTTAAAAAGAAGACAACCAACTCCACATCGAAGCAGACCAAGAAGCGGAAATCCGAGTGTATAAGCTCTGAGGAGGATGACTCTGATTATGAGATTGTTCCAGCAACTGCAAAGAGGAGAAAAGCGGCTTAATTATGTTCTTCATTGACACTGACAAAAATTTTGCATTTTTTTCCCTAGCATTTGTTGCTGCTTTCACAAAACTTGGAATGACGGCATGATGTTATAGAACTTTTAAGAGGTTCACATTTACAGGGTGGTATTTAGTTTTTAGCTGCGTGCTTGTGTCTGGTCACTCAGAGTGTGCCGTAAACCTGTAATTCATCTTTAATGCAAATACTCCACCCTAACATTTAAGGCATCGAGTACTTAAAGATAATTTAATTAATTAATAGTATTTGTTATTCTCAAGAATTAAGTAGGGATTTTTATATTCTTTGGATTAATGTGTCCGTTGTTATATTTTATTTAAAAGATCTATTCTAAGCTTATGCTTTTCCCTGATTGCTTCCGGCTTATTTCAGCTGTGTTTGGAAAAAATATGATTTTTTTATATGCTATTGAATGAGAGAGGAGGAAAAGAATAAAGTTTTTCTGGGTGTATTTTTCTTTTTTTGATGTGTCGGGAATGAGATTTGACTTGATTTTGGATCCCTGCATCAAACGCTTCTTTTCCTTTTTTTTTTGTTTATTTTTAGGGGGTCGACAAAATAACTATACTGAGAATATTTTTGATTCCAAAAGAATTAACTATACTGAAAATATTTAAAAAAATAGTAATGAATGTTTAGGCTATCAAAATTGGTGGGTTTTACAATGCACAAGTAAATTTTTTTGTGCATGTGCAACTTTTCTCTTATCAGAATGTAGTAGGCACGAAAGGGTCATGCCAATGCAGGCTACAGCAAACCATCAATATGGTATAATAATTCAGAATTATTATTTTGTATGGAATGAATGAAAAAATAAAATTTCGTTTAAAACATAATAAGTTTTTAGTTGTAATTAATAGGTTAAAATTATATCTATTTTATTTAATCTCGTTTATTGTTGAAAAATTAGTTTTTTTTCATATAAATACTTTTTTATGTTATTGTTGTTATAATTAATGTATTAATATTATATGAAACCGGTTAACCGAGCAATAAAGTAATTAAGTTCAAAGAATTTGATTAGTGATATTTTTTTGGTATAAATTGATAATAAACTATGGAGGAAACATGTTATATTAATTAGGACTTCCATTAAAGAGTGAAAGATACATAGACGTAGTTGTCTTCTAAATGTTTGTTTTTCAAAGTTCAGAGGGTTTTTAAATCGGTGGTTTACTTTTGGGAGAAGGGTAGATTTCGGAAATACCAAAAAAAGAGGGATTCAAATTATTTCTAGTGTTGGGTCAAATTTTAAAAAATAAAACCTTAGGCCATACATTGGAATTAGTGATTGTTTTGAGGGTAAATGTTGAAATATATTTAAACTGGCAAAACTGCCTATAACCAGTTTGCCCATCATTTGTGCACATGCACAAAAAGATTTATTTGTACATTGTAAAATCCATCCTCAAAATTAGCCAATTTTGGCCAAAATAGTGTATTTGGATTTCAGTTTTGAAAGAATCAAACATGTCATCCAACATCCATATCTTTCAAGGCGGCTTCTACGGGTGAGACTCACCGTGTGCAATCCTATTACTGCAAAAAAAATTATTTTTCAATCCCTTAGTTTTTTCAAATTTTAAAAAGATAACCCCTTAATTATTTTGAATTTCAAAAAGTTGACCCAACTGAACCAGAACCGCCACCGAAGTCAGCGTCGTCACCTCCAACCACCGCACAAACGTCAGCGTCATCCCCTCCGACCACCATGCAAACGAGATGCTTTACTGAGCCCCACCTTCCCCACCGCTTCAACGCGCTTCCTCTTAGCTATTTTTGTTAGCGTAGAAGTAACCTCACTACACTACTGACTACTCGTCCCCCACCCACATTCGAGCCTTCAAAATGTCAAAACCTTCTACCGGTTCCAAAAAAAAAAAACTACAACCACAACCACAAAGAGCAACATATACCCACTTCCCAAAATTGCTCCTTTTCACACTAATCACCGAACAAACACCAACCCCAGTTCCAAAGGTGAGATTTTTTTGTTCAAAAACAAAAACCCACGATTTATTGTCATTACCCATTTGATATTTTTTCAAAAAGAAAAAGAAAATTGACAAGAAAAAAAAAGGAAGGGAAGGGGTGATTTCGTAGGATTTGCTGCCCTCCGCCTCTGCCTTCATGTTTCTAGGTGGTGATTTTTTGCTGCATTTTTCTGGAAAATGTTGAGTTGGGGATGTTTTGTGGAATTTTATGAGTTCCATTTTAGAGGGTTACAATTACTCCTTGGGTATACGGGAACTGAGACCGCTGCGTTGCACACAACCACCATCATCTTCGCCGAATCTGGCCTTGAGTGATGGTGGGGACTGGGGGTGGGGGTGACTAAGGTGGAGGTGTCAAAAAGATGAATCTTTTAAGTTTTGGGTCAAACTTTTTAAAACAAAATAGATAAAGGATTAAAAAACAATGTGTTTTGCATTTGTATCCCTGCTTATGTGAGCTATCGCTCACCCTAGCCAAGCCATCTTTTAAACCTTTCAAATTTAAATCCAAACCTGGTAACAAAAAACCACGATACTAAAAAAATAGTAAAGTAAACATTATAACTTATATATTTATAATGTTAAATCCAAACACATCATATCTTATATCATCTAATGGCATTATTTTTGTTGACGAAATTTTTATATTTATTTTATTACATTCTCTCATTGAATTAAATTTATATTAAAATATTGCCGTCAAAAAATTTATAGCAGAAAAAAAAATCCTGACCCGGTAACAATTATAAATTAAATACATTTATTGTCTTAATTCGTTGTCTTAATTCCATGTCCATGCTTATTAAATTTATTTTTATGATAGAATAAGTAAAAAAAAAATTATAGCAAAAAAAATCCTGACCCGGTAACAATTATAAATTAAATACATTTATATGTTTATTGTCTTAATTCAATGTCTTAATTCCATGTCCATGCTTATTAAATATATTTCTATGATAGAATAAGTAAAAAAAATGAGAATATGATTATTTATTTCATTATTTATAATTAATTAATATAAATTTGTTATTATTTACTATTATTATTTATTGACTCTTATCATTTTAATAATAATGGCTATTAATTTGTAATAATTATTTATTATAATAATAAATTATTATTATTGTAATTAATATAAATTGATATTATTTATTATTATTTATTGACTTTTCTCATTTTAATAAAAGTCATTATTTATGTTTTTTTATACGCATATGATTACAAAGAGTATCCCTGAACGTTCATCGAGACTAATCTCCTTTGGTAAGTCATTATTCATGTTAAGACATATATTTAGAATTTTTATATTAAATCATATTAATATAGTTTTCTTATAATTGGTTGTCAATTAAACAAAATGTTTACTCACCTTAATTTTTACATGTATATATTTTAATTAAATATTTAATATATCAAAATATGTGTAAATAATTTTTAAAATATTAAATATCCTTATTGTTGATATTTCATATTTTTTTATCTAAAGTGTTCTTGACTTGTCTCAATCCGATCATGGTTACATATATGCTTAAAAACATATTAAGAATCAAAAGTTCTTCAGCCATCCGTGGATATGGATACATTAATACCCACCCGCTCCATTAATAAACAAGTAGAGAAAAAAAATCATGTGTTTTTCATGGATATCCATTAAGCTATCTGATTTTCATTCATAACATGATTTACCTATGAAAACCCAGGGTATGGGTAATTTAGCCATAAGCAGGACCTTTGTCTGCAGTATTTTACATTGCTTTTTGTTACTTGCTTTTTTTTTTATTTACCGTTTGTTGATATCTTTTTTTGGTAACATTGCTTGTTAATGTTTAAAATCGATGTAAACGCGCGCCAGTGGGAAAAAAAGTAAGAACTTCCAACTGATGAAACTAGACTAGGATAAAGATTCACACACGGGGTAAATTCATAAAATAATTACTATCTTTTGTATTAAAGAGTAAATTTGTTTCTTTCCATGTGTTTTTTTTAAATTATTGTTATTATTACCCTTGGCTTCTTCTAGGGTGCACAAGGGCTTGTGGTTTGTGCACCATGCACAAGCTTACTAATAAGCATTAGATCTTATGAAAAAAATTGAATGGTGAGATGAGAACTAGGGTGTATATTCCCCAAAAAAAATCCCACATAATTTCCCCTCACTGGATTCCTCCCCCACTCTCCTTCTTCCACCACCAATCCCTCTCCGAACCACCACCACAACCAGCACCACCAATTCCTGCGACGCCTTCGACTTCGAGGTTTTCGGCAGTGGTGGTTCGGAATAAAGAAGAATCAGCCCCAAATCTATGAACCCTAATTTCGCAACAGAGGAGGGCAAAAATTGAAGGCAAACATAATACGACACCATTGGGAATATATTAAAAGGAAAGGAGTATATGTCATCTATTATACGAGGATTAGATATGGAACCTAGAGTAATAAGAGATGGAGGAAGAAGAATTGAAATCGGAGGAGTTTGGCAGTTCTGGCGAGACAACCATGGGTTCGGTGCAATGGAGTGGTGTGGCGGTGTTATTGGGATGCAGCTGCAAGTTTACGCACGATGGAGACATCTGGCGTGGATTCTGGCCGCATGACGGAGGCGGTGTTGGCTGAGCCTTGCGCGGCGGATGATGCGGTGGAGGTGGCGGCGAGTGGCTCATGGTGGTGCAGCAGCCGTGAGTGGCTCATGATGGTTCCGTTAGCAATTCAGCAATGGACGGAAGAGGGGTGCTGCAGTGGTGGTGGCGGCCTAGACGCCGATGGCCTAACTTGTTAGCCTGTTGTGCCGCGAGACTGACATCGCTGGCCTATGTGGAGGAGACGACACAACACGAACTATCAGCTAGATCTGGGATTGGGCGGGGGCGCTGGGGGAGAGTGATCCGGTGAGGGAGGATTGTGTGCACCCTAATGACCTTATCTCTAATCTCACCATTCATTTGATTTTAATAGATCTAATGGTCATGGAAATACTTGTGCATGGTGCACAAACCAGAGGCACTTGTGCACGCTAGAAGTCGCCAATTATACGTTGAAAGAATAAAAAGAACAAACTCATTTAGTGTAATTGACCAACAAAATGTTTAAATACTGTATATTTACCCTGTGTTTGATTGTGAGACCAAATGGAAAAGAGAGAAAGAGATGAAAAAGAGTATGAGAAAAGATAAAATTAAAAAAAAAGAATAATTTTTTTATATTGTCTGGTATGAGAGGAAAAAAAAATAAAAGAGAAAGAAATATTAAGTTCTCACTTCATTTGTTCGATTTGGTAGAAATTAAGAAGAAAAAAATCATTTTATCTTTTAAAAGACAAAAATACCATTAATATTTTAAAATGATCGACACTAAAAAAAGAAATATTATTATTATTCACTCAAAAAATAAATACAATTAAACCATTATATTTTAATAAATAAATACTATTATTTATTCAATACCGGATAATTAACCTTAAATGGATGGTTCATAAAATACTAATACTTTTTTTGGGAAATTAAAATACTAATACTTGATTAAAATACAAAAAATTCAACCAGCAGAGGTTTGGTCTAGCGGAAGGGATTAGTCCTTCACAATGTGGTGAACCACGGTTCAAATCTCCGCTGGGAGAGGTGTCCATATTTAGTGCCTAACCATACTTCGAACACAATTATCTCCGACGGAAGATACATGTGAGAAAAAAAATACAAAAAATTCATGTAACCGCTGTTATTAAAAAAAAAAATTACATAACCGCTGCTGGAAGAAGACCAATTGGATCGTCCTTTGAAGTTTGAACCATAAACTAATGTGCAACATCATTGTTGGAAAATGAAATTCCATTGTATCCGTGACAATTTTTTGAAAGGGCATAAACGGAATAAAAATGTGTAGTCTCATTTCATTTTCCCACTTTCTCCGCAAAGTTGAGAAGACTCAAAATGTACCTGGGATCCACACATAATAACTCTTTCTCGGCTATTTCTCTGCATAACCAAACGAGCAAAATAATGATGGTATCTCTCTCGCTTGTGTTTCTTTCTCTTCTATTTCATGCATAACAAATAGAGGGTTAAGTAAATTGTCTATTCAAATATATTTCATTGATACATTGTTCTTCTTCTCTCAATACATAATATTTTTTTCTCACATATCTCCTCTGTCATAGGCAATATTGTTCGATGAACGATTGAATACTAAACGTGGACACCTCTTAAAATAAGAATTCAAACAATGATTCGTCACGTTGTGGGAGATTAACCCTTTCTATTAGATCCAAAAAAAAAAAGATTTTTTATGGATGTCTCTCAATACATAAGATTATATAAAAGTAGAATGAAATTTACATTATCGATCCGTGAAAGAAAAAACGTGATTACGTGAATTAGCAGCTCAATTGGATATAGCGTTACATAACAACTGTGACATGTAAAAGAATATTAAAAAAAGAATTATATAATTGCATCTTACGCAGAAATTTATATTTTATTAATGGTAGAATCATCCTTTTTTAGTATCTTTCCACCAAAAAAAAATATTTTTTTAGTATCTTTTTAACTTTTATCATGTTAAATATTTTCTAAGTAGAAACAGAAGGAGGATAAATTTATTATAAATTTCAAATATCGAATGCAGTGATCAATAACCTATATTTAATTATATTTAAGAACACAAATTTAAATTATTATTAAAAAAATAAAAATGGTCTAAAAAACTTGTTTCCGTCTTAAGATAATATGATAACTTTCTTTCCTGTAATATCTGTCCATAATCCATCACACAAACGAGTTGGGAAATCCTCTCCATTTCCTCCATTACTATGTTTTTGGGAGAATAAATAAAATAAATGACACTCTCCACTATTTATATATCACATTTATGTCATTTATTTCTCCCAAAAGCATAGTAATGGAAGAAATTGAGAGAAAAACAAATAGAGAGAATCTTAACCCCAAACAAACACGACCCATCCAATCCAATTCAAAAAACATGCCAAAAAGAAGTCAATACAAGCAATGGAATCCTTTAAGCAGCCATAAAACCCTAGTCACCTCACTTCTCCGAGCCACAGCATGCGACAACGCACGCGCCCACGCGCACACACACACACACTCTCTCTCTCTACATCCTCCCCCTATATCTATTTATTTCACTTTTTATTTCTCTCTCCTGTCAACTCCACTGCACACTATAATTCGATTGAAATTTGGGTTTTAGGGGTGGTAGAGTAAAGGGGATGAAAGAGAGCACTGGATGTGTTTCCTTGAATTCCACCACGACCATGGTAACTCCCGAGGATAATGAAGTTGTTGAAATCCTTCTTGAGCTCCAGAATATGATATGTGGGCGTGGATTCCCATTCAAGTGGGGCCACAAAAGGAGGAGATCTGCGATTACGATTACCGCATCAAAATTGCCATCTTCTTCTTCGCCGCTGAAAGCAGAGGCTTATAGTCCGGCAACCCCTTTATCCCTCTCCCCCAGCGAGTCTGGCAACAACCCCACTCGCATCAAAAGAAACATCTCCCTCAAAAGGGTATCTCTCCTTTCATCTTCTCCTTTTTATATATCTTTTCCAATTTCCACCTATCATCTTGAAAAATCTCTCTTTTCTTGATCCTCGATTATTTAATTTTTGGGTTTTTAATTATTTTTTTTGGGTTGTTTCTTCAAATCTCGTAGAAGAGAGAACACTATCTGAAGACTGTAGAAGAACTGACCAAAGCCAATGATTTGCTCCATGGAGTATGAATTCTCTTGTCTTTTATGATTGTTTTTCTTTGCTTCGTTGGTTCTTTTATACATTTTTCCAATGGCGAAAGATAGTTGTTTGCAGCTTGACATGTAATTAGGGGTTTCACATAAACACTTAGTCCCACTTAAATATAAGTACAAAATTTTAGGGATTTTTTTGCTTATTGATTGTGGTTGATCTGTGAAAATCCAAACAGGAGATAAAGAATGTGAAGGGTTATTTTGACCGACTGAAGGACTTCAATTCAAAGTTGAAAGCAAGAAAACAAGAGGTACCCTATGTAACATAATAGATTGTGTGTTTATCTCGTTTTCTTTTTTCAATTTTTCTTTAAGGATTTCTTTCTCTACATTGTAGTTATGTTGCTTCATCTGTTTTTTGATGGTAGGTCATAACCTTTGATTTTTTTTGTCGCATTGCCATTTTTTATAGCTAAGTCTTTGCCCAAATCAAAAGGATATCGTACGGGAGCGACTGCAATTGAAATTCCCCAACACTGTGCAATTGGTGAATCAGACAGTTGTGCCACCCCAAATCAATGATGGAGAGGGTGTGGCCAAAACATGTGGCAAAAACACGATGTCATTGTGGGTGGCACCCTCCAGTGATGGTAGCACATTGGGCATGGGTGTCACCGACAATTACAATGTGGGCCCAACTGGAATTCCTGATCTGAACATACCGCTTGAGGAGCCTGAGGTAGTGGATTCTTCTGAAGCGCTGGATGTGAATGTGAATATTGCTAACAGGAACCTAAGTAGGGCTATGGCAGCTCAGGCCCGACAGAATAGGCTTCAGATTTACAGGGTCAAGAATGCAATCGCTAATAGCAAAAACCGTTACTCTTGTATATGATATCATTATTTTATACATACACCTAATCCCCCTTTTTCATTTGACTCTTCCGTTTAAGCTCTTACTTCCATATGGTATTATCTAATGCTTGGAAGATTTTTTTTATGGTAATAGGTGTGAACAGAGTGTATATTAGGCAAGCCCTCCAGGAGACTTTGTTGGATGCTAGGGTGTATGTTTCATGAATCATGATTATTAAGTCGCCACCCGAGGTTTGAGGTAATTTAAAAACTTGAATTCGATAGTGGTTTACTAGCTTTGCTATTTACTAGTAAAAACACTTATCTTCACATGTTTTCATTTGTTTGTTATTCAATTTCCTGTATACTTTCCATTAGATCTCGATATTCCGTTCATATATAATTTAGAATTAATGTTTTTTTTTAAAATCAATTTGGTTAAAATTGAATTTGAGCCAAAGTTGTTTTTTTGTGTGTGTTTTGAATGTTCTCTAAAAGTAAGTTTGATGTAAAACTTGGTATTAGCCAAGGTGAAGTTTTGAGGGAAATTTGATTTAGAGTAATTGAACATCTAGATTTGTACTAAAACCACATTTGACAATAGGCAAAATCAATTTTGACACTCTATACTGCAAATCTAAACATATGGACAAATGGAGCATTAAATCCAAAAATATAGACAAATGGACTATAATGCATGGTAACATTGGTCGCAGAGACATTATATGTCAAGTCATATCGACATTCTTATTACCTAAATGACAACGATGTGTCACCATATAATACTTACTACTTGTATACTAGGATAGGATTTTAACATTATTGTTTGTGTAATATGAACTTAAAAGGCCACCCACTAAGAATGACTTAACAAGAATACCATGTCCCGAGAGAGGTTTAATTAGGTTTCTAATGAAGCTAAAAGAACTGATGATATTATAAAGTGTATTTTGTAGGACTAAATAGGTCCACCCAAATACATGAGCCTATATATTAGTTTCCACCAAGGATCGATTTAGAATGGTCAGGGACAAAATTTGTCCACTAAACCCCAATCGAATGTAGAGCGTTGATATAATAATATTTAAAGATAATGGTCAGGATTTTGCAAGGGCTACCGGATTAGTTGGTTTATAAAATCTTAAACTAAATTGCAGAAAGGGGGCTGTAAAACATAATAAATACAAAACGATAATATAAAAAATAACCACATAATTATGTCAAATTAAAGTTTTACCCAATAAATGTCCATAATTACAATATGTTATTGACTATAGTTATTTTAATTTATTGAATAAGCTTTATAATTAAAAATAGTAAAAATCTTTATTTTTTCGCTACCATTAATTTTGTTTTGATAATCACAATATGAAATTGATTCATATTATTAAAAAATTGTATTATTGAAAAAATTTGTTACAAATTAGTTGAAAAATATTTATTTTAAATTTATGTCATTATTGTATGTGGTCAGTATATATGTTTGAAAATAAAAACACAAGATATTAATAGTGTTAAGAGTATCCACAATGAAACCTCCCTCACTTTAGGGTGTTTAAGCGTGTCTCACTATGACACATCACCCTTATTTATTTTTTTAAACTTAAGTATCTTATAAGCATTATACCTCTCCAACCCAACACTTTCAAAAAAAAAATTTAAATGGACCCCACCAATACCTCACATCATTACATTTCACCAATAATAACTTTTTTGATTTTTTTAATTTTACTTTTTTTTATCCATAAAACAATACATGACCCACCATGTATTTAATGGAGAAGTGGTTAGGAGAAGTGTTTAACTAAGCACCTATGCTTAATAAGTACCTCAAAAGAAATTATCTGCAATGCATAGCTCTTAATAAGCATTAATGCCCATGAAGAATGCTATTTCTTGGACTGTGCTCATTCGTGGGTTTGTGAAGAAAGATTATCATGAGGAAGCCCTGGAGTGTTATCGTGAAGAGAGAAGAGAGGGGAAAGGAAAAGAACGAAAGGAAGAGTAGAGAGCAGAAGATAGTAGAGAGAAAGAGGAGAGAAGGGAGGGGGACCGAGGTGGTGGAGGTGGAGGGAGGAGAGAGAGAGAGAGAGAGAGAGGGAGGGAGGAGGGAGGGGGGGAGGTGGTGGGGGTGGAGGAAGGAGGTTGGGGGAAGGTGGAGGGAGGAGGGGGTGTACGTGGGGGAGGGAGGAGAGAGAGAGAGAGGGGGAGGAGAGCGGAGAGAGAGGGCTAACGTGACATCCTACGTGGCAGTGTTTTTGGCCACGTAGGCGTGTTGACTGGGTTCAAAATGGGACACATCAGCGGTCAACTCACTTAAAAGTCTAAAAAAAAAAATAGAGGAACTAAAAGCGTTTGAATTTTTTTATAGGAACTAAAAGCAAAACACCCATATATTATAGGGATTAAAAACATATTTAAGCCAACGCCTTATTATAAATTATAAATATAATATAAATCCTGGATTGTTTTCAAATTTTACATTATAATTAGGCTATTTCGTAAATTACAACAGATAAGGGCATTTAACATATATTTGTCTTCTCTGGGTTTTTTTCGTAATTATATACAAACTGGTATTACCTGGTATTAAAATTCAAGATATTAATTTTTTATATTTTTTTAGTTATTTATATGAGCTAAGTTCATTTATCGAACACTTTTATTGTGGTTAAAAAAACTTATAAAGTAGTCAAATAAGCTATAACTTATCAATATCTTTATAACATTTTATATATTTTTTCTGAAACGTGTAATACTGATTTAAAATTTTGGAGAAAACTTTTGCAATTTTAGATTTTAATTATGTCTATTTTACATTTTATAACAAATATTGGTCTTTTTATAATTTATGAGTTTTTTGGACATTTTTCATAATTATATGAAAACCGGACTTACCTTCTATGCCAGGTCGAAATCAATTGGGGTTTGGTGGGCAAATTTTTGTCCCTGACCACCCTAACCGGACCCTTGGACCAATTCGATTTATGTTAGGATATCTCATGACCTTTTTTTATGATGGATAGTCTTCTATATATAGAATATAAGGGATGGTACGAGAGACGCTTTTACACACTTCAACAATTTAAGAAAATAGAGAGTTTTCGCACTACATTTTTGTGAATACTAATAGGTTAATTGATTTGGCAAAGTAGATTACCAATCTCATTTCCAGTCAACTTAAGAGGTAAATATTGTAACATAGTTTATGGTAATTATATGCATATTTGGGACCGCTTTGATATGTGTGTGTCTGAATATATGTCTACATATGTTGTTAGTTCCTATAAATATATTTTTTTTAGTCTCTATAAAAATATTTTTTCATTTGAGTCCAGAAAAAATAATAAAGTTTTGTTTTCGGCCATCGTTATTTTGCTTTAGTTCTTATAATATTTAGATAAGGGTTAAATATATTTCTAGTCCATGTAATTAAGTAAATATTCGCTTTTAGTCCCTCACAATTCTTATGTCTCATTTTGGTCTCCAATTTCCAAAAATGTTTCATTTGTACTCTTTGTGGTCATTTTTAAATTCAAAAAATATTTTTAAATATTCATTTTCACCCTTTTTAATTTTTAATTCTCAATTTTCACTCAACCCAACTTTTCCATTCCTAGAGCTGTCAATCTTGGTCCGACTCGAATGTCCGACCCAATGAACACGTGTTTTAGGCTATCATGGGCTCGTTAATTATAGGCTTAAAAGAAATCGAATTGTTTTTTCTCAACCCGGTGGACCCGATGTAGGCTATTAAAATGTACAATTTATTATATATTTATTTCACTAAAATTTGTACATTCATTATAATTTTTAAACTATTTTTAATTTAAACAAATATTTAAAAAAAAAAACTTAGTCTTAATGCTATAATTTTTTTATGATCGTTAGCAATGGCAATACCATTGTTTTATTAAGAGTTAAGCTATCCACTTATGAGTCTATGACCCCAAAAAAAACTATCCGCTTCTTTCCTTGTAATGTAAAATGGAACTGCTAATTCACCAAAAAAAAAAATGGAACAGCTATCATGGATTGATGATCGATAATGCTGCTAAAAGGGGATCCTGTCAAATATTTATACATTAAATGTGTATTTAAGAGTAAGAGAGCATTAGTTTTAGTTATGTCAATCATGAATAATTTAATTTTTATAAAATTAATTTTAATTAAAAGCAAATTTAAAAAGAAAAAATTTATATAAAAAAACTTTAATGAAATTCATATTAAAGTTTACTATAAAATTATTAACCGAACGTAAATATTATAAAATAAATTTGACTTGCAATAATTAAATATTATTCTTGTTTTTTCTATCAAGTATTATTCTTGTTTTTTTTGGGTCAAAGATCAAGTATTATTCTTGTTATAGTAACCCATTTTCCCAAGCCTCTAATGCTTATCCAAACATTCAAGTTTTTTTTTTTGGTCAAGCCAAACATTCAAGTTTCAAACACCATATTTTTAGGCTTTCACCTATTAGATTTGATTTTCAGTCAAAAGAAAAAGAACTATTAAATTTGGTTTTAGTTTTTGCTAATCCAAAATACAGTAGGCCCATACAAAAAATCGAGAGGAGTCCATAGTCGTGGCCCAATAAGGGGAACCCTACGGTCGGTTTCCATTATAAAATGCGTAATGAAGGCCGCACCTGTGACACACACACATGTTCCGTATCTGTGTTCCATATCTGCTTCGTGAATGGTGATATCAGAATAATATCTATTCTATTTTTGTTTTGTTCGTTCTGTAGCCATCATGTCATCATTTTTTTTTATGCAAGTGGATGGATTTTGAATATTAAGCAAGCAAATGATGAGAATTTACTTTGGGATTATGAGAAGCTCGTCTATTTGCGAGCGATGTTTATCCTCATATACTTCCATGACTCTGATGCGCTTTCCTTATTTCTTTTTTCTCTTATTTATCATCATCCCAATCCAATCCTTCTCCCCCATACCCCCGCTTTCTAAAATCTTAATTTTTTAATTCGATTTAATCGTTTGCAAAATTCAATAGTTCGAATCATGATTCATGAAATCATCTTCTATTCTGTTTTTTTTTGGGGGGGGGGGGGGGGTGCAGGGTTTCTGAATGAAATGTAATGTTTTCAAAGCATAATGGAAAAACCTAAGAATAATTTCAGTTACTGGGTTTTCATGGTCGTAAAAGACCCGTAAAAGCATCAAAGAATCTATCGTGAAACTTTAATACAAGAGAAGATATCGTTACATTCGATTAATGATATCATTAATCCATGAAGTATGTTGCTGTTGTACTCGTGCTAGATGAAGATCTATGGAAAAGTTCAAACCAACCGATAATTTGGGAATTGGAAAATATTTTTTGATCGGGCTATGCGGATTTACGATTTCCTTTTCCCTTCAAAAGCTTTGAATAAAGCCATAATCTTGACACGAATCTTTAAAGTGAGAAGCAAAGCAAATCTTTTCATCAATGGAACGAACTATATATAGAACACCCCTACAGACATAATTATAACTATTTCTTGAAGCCACTTAGATCCAATGTCACAACGCTTTATGGCAGCTAACAACTTTGATCGCATCGCAAGTCAAGTCGTAGTAGCCACTAGCCATCAGAATCAAAATTGGAAGTGTTGATCAGGCACCAAGACGATGCTGCGGATGCAAATTAGGCATATGATTGAAAGCTAGGGGTTAAACGGGTTCGGTTAGGAACAAGTAGACCTCCTCAATAGGCCAAACTACCTAGCTTTAAGCATTGTTTGTTTTTATGGGAGTGAAGGGGAAAGAACTAGGAGGAAAAGTGCAGTGGAAAAGGGAAAAACCTATGTTTTTTTTCTTTTTTTTGGTCAAAGGAAAAACCTATGTTTGGATGGAAAAACGAAACAATAGAGAAGTGTGACTAAATTTATAGGGCCCATTGTTGTTTTCTCTCACATCTTAGGCGGAGAAGAAGACAAAAGAAATTTAGGATAAAATATCAATTTGATCCCTAAAATATACGGGGTTGGACAATTTAGTCTTTCAAGGAAGAAAAATCTTTAGAATGACCCTATAAGTATATAGTCTTTCGATCGATTTGATCTCTGCATCAATATTAGTTACTTGACGTTAGGGGTGTAAATTGATCCGAATTGACCCGACGAACCAAACCAAACCGATTAAATTGATTCAGTTTTTTTTCCTATTCGGTTCAACCTTCATTGGTTTGGTCCTGGGATTCATGCTTTGGAGAACGGAGGACCCAATACCCGAACCGAGCATATAGGTTACATTAAGTTTTTTAATGATTTTCCTTTCCTGATGTAGTCATATTGTACCGAGAGGAGAGAGAGACTAAGAAAGCAAGACACCCAGTAACCCTAGCCGTTTTTCCCCTTCGGCCTTCCTCTTCATTCTTTCTTCCTCATCTTTGTTTGCCATCTTCCTCAAGCTTTGAAGGAGTTCTTCTGATCAGTCGCAGTCCTTCCATCTTTCTTCAATTCTTCGCAGACCGCAGTCCTTCCTTCGCTGAGTTCGCTCTTCTCAGTTCGCAGTTCGGTGATTTACTTGTTTGCAGTGCTTCGCTCACCGTGCTCCGTCGTGCCTGAAGCCGTGGAGCGCCGTGCCTGAAGCTATGGCCGAGCTCATTGCTCCCATCTTCCTCATCGCAGTTCTTCCTCCGCTCAGTGGTCCGTCATGCTTACTACTGTCGATCTTGAAGATGTCGTAGTTCCATATTCTTAGGATTTAGTTTAGATTGATTCTATTTTTAAATTTGTACTCAGTTAGTTTTGCCTTATCGCTTTATCATGCTATTTGTTTCTTATCCGTTTGTTATACTCTATAACAACCTTTTGTTTAAGTAAGATAGTTTGCTCTCTGCTTGATTTGAGTAAGAGAGAGCTTAGTCAATACATTTACAGATATGCTATTTTTGACCTGTGCCCACTGCTCTCTGTGACTGTCAATCTGCTATTTTTTAAATTTTAAATTCTTTGGACCCGATAAAACCGAACCGAACCAACCCGTACTTCATCGGATTGGTTTGGTTCGGTTTATGCAGAAAAATTCTAAAAATCCGAACCAAACCAAACTAATTAGGATTCATTGATTCAGTTCTCAGGTTTGGCCAAAACCGAACCAAACCAAACCGATTACAGCCCTACTTGACCTTAACAAACTCACTCACAATGGCACATTAAGTAATGTGCCATGTACAGTGCTTCCGTGATTAATATATGGAGAACTCTCTCTTTCTCCTACAGACTAAAATAGTAAAATAACCCTTCCAGAAATGTCTCAGCCTTAAGTCCCAAAATTCCAATCTTTCTCCTCTTTAACTTCACCGTCTCCACCCATCATTTGCTACCTTCGATAAATTTGAAGCAGCTCAAGACAGCACAGATTCCCAACAAGATGATCGGGAACTAGAAAAAGAAGCATTTGATAAACTACAAGAGGAAGAACAAAAAGTATCAACCTCAAACAATGTTAGGAGGCTTTATGTCGGAACCTTGTCATATTCAATGACTTGTTCCCAATTGGCTGAGATCTTTGAAGAAGCAAGCACTATGGTGTCTGCTGAGGTTTCTTCTTTTCTTTTATTTTATACAATTTGTAACTCTTTTTTTTGTTCTTCTTTTCTTGTTTGATTAATAAATTCAAGGTTTTTTTTTTGTATTTTTGGATTTTAAAGCAATCTAATACCTTTTTGTGCTTATCTTGTTTAAATAAAGTATATAGATCATGTACAATTGCGTCAGATAGATCATGTACAATTACATGTCACAATTGAGTGTTAAGGATGCTAAAAGTAGCAATTCAAATGTTTGATGGCTCTGTAGTTCTTGTAAACTGGCTGGTAATTAATTATAGCCTGTTTGGATTGACTTATGCAGAGCTTATGAACATAGCTTATAACTAGTTCATAAGCTGTTTTGGACTTATTTTTCATAAGTTACCCATGATAGCTTATCAAAACAGCTTATAGCTTATATGAAATAAGTTTCACCATATTTTTTCTTCGATTATAAAAATAGCTTATACAACTTATGCCATAAGCTGTAAAATAAGCTGTTATGCCAAACAAGGCCTTACTCTTCCATTCGGCCAAATAAATAGTGAGAATATTCCACTTTTTTCCCTTTATTTTCTCTTCCCTCTGTTGTTTTTCAACATATTTTCTTTCCCCTTAGTTTTTTCCAACGTCCAAATGAAGCATTAGTCTTGGGGTAGGGGATGGTTTCATGGCATGGCATGTAGAGCAAAGCTGGGAAACACCCAGCCCTTTTCTTAATACAGAGCTAACTGGTAATTTGGTAGGAAACAGAACATACACTTACATACATATCAATAGGAATATAGAAGAATCCTGTCTGACGAGGCACATTCCAATTTCCAAACAATTCAAAAGTAGTACACTTAAAAGTGAAATTGGCAAAATGTAAGGAATCGGGGAAAAGAATAAGAGAGAAGGAGCATATGGCTGTAGATAAACGAACGCGGCAAAGCTGCATAGTGGAGGTAGTTACCAATAGGGCATTACCCGAGTTTGATCCAGCTACTGCTCTTCATAATGTTCGTCACCCTCTTCTTCATACTCATCCTCCTCCTCCGCAGTTGCGTCCTGGTATTGCTGGTACTCTGCTACCAAATCATTCATGTTACTCTCTGCCTCTGTGAACTCCATCTCGTCCATCCCCTCCCCAGTGTACCAGTGCAAGAAGGCCTTGCGCCTGTACATTGCAGTGAATTGCTCACTCACCCTCCTAAACATCTCCTGAATTGAAGTTGAGTTCCCAATAAAGGTGGATGACATCCTCAAATTCCTGGGTGGAATATCACACACGCTGGACTTCACATTGTTGGGGATCCATTCAACAAAGTATGATGAATTCTTGTTCTGCACATTGATCATTTGTTCATCCACCTCTTTGGTGCTCATTTTTCCCCTGAACATTGCAGATGCAGTCAAGTATCGACCATGTCGGGGATCAGCAGCACACATCATATTTTTGGCGTCCCACATTTGTTGAGTCAGTTCTGGGACAGTAAGGGAGACATACTGCTGAGACCCACGAGAAGTGAGAGGTGCAAACCCCACCATGAAGAAGTGAAGACGTGGAAATGGGATCAGATTGACAGCCAGCTTCCTGAGGTCAGAGTTCAGCTGTCCAGGGAACCTCAGACAACAGGTAACCCCACTCATAGTTGCAGAAATCAGATGGTTCAGATCACCAACTGCAATTGGACCATGAGGAGATAAATAAACAAACGTTATTATTTGCCTAATCTTATAGAGCAATTGGGGGACTAAAACAGAGGACATAATGCTTACAGCTAGGGGTGCTGAGTTTTAATGTCCTGAAGCAAATGTCATAAAGCGCTTCATTGTCAAGGACCATGCACTCATCCGCATTTTCTACCAGTTGGTGTACAGATAAAGTGGCATTGTAGGGCTCTACAACTGTGTCAGACACCTTTGGAGATGGGAAAACAGAGAATGTGAGCATCATTCTGTCTGGGTATTCCTCCCTAATCTTTGATATCAACAGCGTTCCCATACCAGAACCCGTGCCTCCTCCGAGTGAGTGGCAAACTTGAAAACCTGACAAAATTAAATGTAATTTTCAGACTTAGGAACAAAAGATGGCAAATATGCAAGTTCACAAATCCGAGTGTATGTATTAATCTTAAGAAAAATATGAAACTATCAAGAATCAGATTTCGAACGGCAGGTACCAATTTTGAGCCACACTACAATAGTACAAGACTATGAAAGCACACCAACCCCGTTCCGTTCTGTGCCCTATTAGTTAACAAATGATCACAGCATTGTTCTTCATAGCACAACTCTAAGAAGCCATTCATGATGTTTCTGAAAAATTTATCGTTCCGTGTAGCTCCAAGACCACTATTATGAGTTACTATCAACGTTCATAATGGAGCAAAAAGAAACAACACTTGGTCTACATTAGTTTATTCTTGAGGTGGTATTCCAATTCAATCTCTGAATTCAGATGCAGATGATAAATTAATATAGTGCAGTGACGTGCTCCCTGTATGTAAAGATCCATGTTGAATGCCTACCTACTTTCATGTGTTTCGTACATTGCTACTGCCAACTTCATCCTTAATGTTGTCTCCAACTTAATTCCAATGTTTATATACGCGCTTGGCATTGGCAATGAGTAACTGAGTACTACTCATTGCGAGGCAATAATTTCAAGGGGAGGCTAGGCCTATTTTAGTAATTAAATCATGTGCCTTAAATTTATGAGGGGTGATACATGGACACCCCACCACCCCTTTCACTCCTCATCCCAATGAGATGAGAGGTGTGGGGTGGGTGTGAGTTGCGGGTCCATGCATCATTAGTGTAAATTTATTTTGGTTAAAATTGTCAAAAGAAAAAGAACAGCGTCGGTCGGTGTCGTGTGACCACACGCTGGTTTGACAAGCACAATAAAAAACCAGAGGAAAAATTATATTTGTACACCAAAACAACACTTTTATACTGCTAATTTCAGAAAGTACTCAAAGTAGAGATCAAGATTGTGAATCAGAGTTTTTTTTAAGTTATTTAAATTTAAATAAAAAACAGTTTAAAAATGGTCAATAAGTATCATTATCCCAAAATGATAATAGCAAAAGAACCCGATTTTATAGATAGTTTTATTTAATCATGCTCTATGAAAGATAACGTGGTCCCCTGGTTTCAAGACAACAGGGACCATTCTTAACAGCTAAGCCTTGTCAACTTCTCCAGAATAAAGGATCCAGTTGCTTTTAAAGCTTATATGAAGAAATTCCTGATGCTACACCAGATCCACTCACTATTATCAATCATTTTGTTTTTCTTTTATAAAAGATCTACGGAAAGCAAAAAGAATGATCGATCCAAAAAGTCAGGAGTGTTGACACAGTACTATTTTTCTTTTTCCTTGGCATATCAGAAGTAACCTATGTGACTAATTAAGATAAGACACCGACATCGTATAAACAACGAAGCTAAAACAAATACTATAAAAGATGGATTACGGTATATCAGCAAGATTCTTTGTAGGTTGAGTTGAACTCAGGCATCGAATTCTTGGATCTCCTAATAGTAGAATTGGATCCGACCAGGATTTTCAGTTTGCGCATTCTTCCACTTAGCTGTACATTAAGATGCAAGATTTTATCCTCTGTTTATCACAAGCTCTAAATCCATCAGCCAGGATCTCAACCGCGGAAAAACAAAATCATAGATATCAATGCATATAGAAACAGAGAGAAACATCAACACTGATATTTAACAGATCTACACGTGCATCGCTGCACAAGCATTGCGGCATTTGAAAAATCGGCAAATCGCAATTGAAGGAAGGCAATTCTGTAGATGGTGGCATTGTAGCAAACAAGAAATTAAAGTGAGCGAAGAAGAGATGTAGTAATATACCTTGCAAGCAATCACAGTTTTCGGCTTCTTTGCGAACCACATCAAGAACGGCGTCGATCAACTCGGCACCTTCGGTATAGTGACCTTTGGCCCAATTATTACCGGCACCGGACTGGCCAAAGACGAAGTTATCAGGTCGAAAGATCTTGCCGTAAGGGCCAGATCTGATGCTATCCATGGTGCCAGGTTCAAGATCCATGAGCACCGCCCTAGGAACATACCTTCCACCGGAAGCCTCATTGTAATACACATTGATCCTCTCGAGTTGGACCTCGTTTCCGCCTTGGCTAACGTACTTTCCGGTTGGATCGATGCCGTGCTCGTCGCAGATCACCTCCCAGAACTTGGACCCGATTTGGTTGCCACATTGGCCTCCTTGCACGTGCAAGATCTCTCTCATGGTTGCGAGCGATAGAGAGAATGGAGGATGAGATTTAGGGTTTGGTGATGGAGTTGGGGAAATGAGAATGAGAATGAGAATCGATCGAGCGGTTAGAATCGAGGGAGTGGACACATTTATGGAGGTGGGGATCGGAGATAGAGAGAGAAAGGGGAGAGGGAGGGAAAATCGGAGGTTAGGATGGTAATAATGGAGGGCGGGATATTTTGTTTAGGAGTGCAGTGTCCTGTGCCGTTCGTTGTTGAAGGGTGACAGCCATGTTACGGGCACGAGCTGTACCAACTATAACCAGCGCATAACTTCGATCATGTTATCCCTGAGGCCCCCACCTTTCTCTACTTCCTTTTACGTTTTTGCCCATTGCATGATTGCATATATTTCGGTGCATTTCTTAATGACGCATTGCCCAATCATATGGTCTTACCTAGTAAAAATCGTTTCCGCTCTACTGCATGTTTATTTGTTTTCCTTTGTTTCAGATGTCTTATTGGTTAAGAGATATATTTCGTATTAAAATATTTTAATTCATTTTTTTAACTTCTTTATGTTCTTAATTAATTCTTCCAAATATTTTATAGCTATATAAAAATGTAACAATAGATAAATTGTTTTACAATATAAAATAAAATTATGAATACAATCACCGTATGTAAAATTAAGGTGGTCTCTATTGTACTGTAAAAAAAAAATGGCTTCTATTGTAAAAGTGACGGTAGAGGAACTAGTAGAATTATAAATACAATCACCATTTATTTGTTTTCCTTTGTTTCAAGTGGGAACTTGATTTTTCCTTCAAAAAAAAAAAAGTGGGAAGTTGATTGTCTCTAGCCCATCCTTTGCCCGGAAAGTGTCTCTGGCTGTCCTAGGCCTAAACGTGAGTGGCGAGATAATTGACTAGACTAGCAACGAGCCCACGACAAAGAATGGACCTTACTCGCTTCGTCTCAAAAACAAAATAGAATGGGCCTTGGTCGCAGATCAGACCACTCAGTTTAAAAAAAAAAGTTATTTGCACATTGTATAAATAAATATTTTTTGGACCAATAAATAAATAAATAAATATTTTAAAATTTATTTAAAATAAGAACAATAAAAATAGTTTAATTCATATAAATTTCAACTTGTAAGAACAGTGAATTAAAACATGAAAATAAGTACGTTCAAAGTTTTAACATTTTATTTTTAAAAGGTTTTAACTAATATAAAAATAATTCATTTGATAACTTATCAGGTCGGCTCAAAGGTAAAGCAGTCTAGACTTTTGTTTTATACTCACTGGAAAAAACCTTATTCACTATTTTATTTTATAAAACTAAAAAGTTATATTAGTAATTGATTTAACACAATGATAACTAGTGTACGTATTATTACCATATGGAATGAGGTTGGATTATTGTAAGGGCAATAGTCATTTTTTCATTTTTAAGTATACTTTCGACCTAAAATTATGTTGGGTCAGCACTAATAACTTATGGGTATTTTACTGTGTTTCATATTACTAGAAGAAGACATGACCAAAAAAAAAAATATTACTAGAAGAAGTTTAAATACTAACAGAAGAAATTAAGAAAAATAAGTACTCCTTTCAGTACAAAATATAAGCAACAAAAGCATTTTTTTTAGTCTAAAATATAAACAACATTCATTAATTTTTATATAAATTAAATGATAATTTTCCAATTATATCATTCATTTAATGTAATATTCATATTTACGAGAGACATCAAAGGGGATAATTTTGGAAAAAAAATTAAAACTAGTGAATATTAATTAAGATTATCCAATTTCAAAGCATTCCTTGGTCTATGTGTTTTTGTACTATGTTGCTTATATTTTAGACCGGAGAGAGTATTTTAACTAAACAACTAATTAAAAAAATTAACTTGACTTGGTGTAAAAGTTTTAATATGTATATATAATATTATTTTACCATTGGTAAGCACTTAAATTTATTATATAGAAATAATTTAACATTTAAAATAATAACATCAAAATAAATAACATCTTAGCATCTTATTCGATCAACGACGTCTCGAGTAAAGTTGGGTATATGGGTTTAGGTCTATGGGTGACCTGTTTAATCTGCGAACTACATGGGTTGTAGGGCATAATAATATACAACCTATTTTAGATGCGAGCGTTTTTTGCCATAAAATTGAACCCACTTATTATTGTAAACCGAGCGAATCTAACTCATAAATATTGTGCAATTCAGGTATAAATGAGCCAAGTTGACCAATATACCCAACTATAGTATTAGGGCTAGCTTTATGAAACCTTGTCAATTAAAGGTCAATTGCAAACTTTAAATACTGTAATATAATCAACCATTTTTTTTAAAAAAAAAAAATTTGGCATTCAGCGTGGAGGAACTGAAAAAAAAAAAACAAACAAACAATTTTGCGTTGATTGTTTGGTTAGGTTAGGCTTCACACTCATTTTGTCAAAAGCATCCCAGGGCAAGCTTTACCAAACCATACCATACATACCATACCAATCAAAGTAAAATCGTGAACCAAATTAACTCATTTAATACCTTTAATATATCAGAAAATGTTGAAATTAACCAGTGATAAATTTTCAGTAAAAAAAAAACAATACTTTCTTTGGTCTCAAATATAAAAAAAATATATATATATCTAGACCATATATATAATCCAGATGTATGTATTTTTTTTTTTTATATTTGAGACACGGAGTAATAATTTTGACCTTTTTCCGGAAACAGAATACAATGAGTCAACGAAATAAACATCATAAGCACTTAAATTTATGATTAACGTAAATAACATTAAATAAGCCATGTCAAAATGATGTGTTAAACTGTTGACATGAATGTTAGTAATAATTAGGCTTAATTGCATTTTTGGCCCTTCAGTTTTTACATTTGCGCGAATTAGGTCTTTCAGTTTTTAATTGCGCGAATTGGGTCCCCAGTTTCATTAACTGTTGCAATTGGGTCCCCCCAGTGAACTGACGGAGCATTGACGGAGGGACCCAATTGCAACAGTTAATGAAACTGGGGGACCTAATTCGCGCAATTAAAAACTGAAAGACCTAATTTGCACAAATGTGAAAACTAGAGGGCCAAAAATACAATTAAGCCTAATAATTAATATTGCCCGAAGAGTACTGTTGTTAAATACTACTACTCCAATCAATGACGGTCTGCGTCGTCCACATGTTGGGCGCGACTTGGATATCCCCTGTGTTTTCACGTTTTTATATCTCCTGTCCTGCGCAGTACACGACAGACGAGGAGGGCAGAGTCGTCGTTTCAAATTTCAATTCATTTTTGGCTTGCCACGTCTCTCTTCCTTTCAGTCTCTCCACCCCTCGAGTCAAATATTTCATTCCACCAAATTTCTAACCTTTGTTGTTGCATTCCATTTGCGCGTTTTTCCACTTTTATTAATTGCTTTCTTTTCTTTTATTTACGAGTATTATTACTAATTTATTTTTTTTATTCGTTTTCAGAAAAATCAACCCATATGAATATCATGAACATGTCATGTCTATCTCTCGAGTTCATAGTCAAAGCCGAGAGTCGTAAATTCTCAGCGACTTTTCCCTTTTCATATATCCTCCTCACCAATCCTATGCTCCTCCTTTTCTAATATCTAGTCTCCTATTCCACCTTTCCTTCTCCAACTGGAATACTCTCTGTAAATAGGTACCCTCTCCTTTTGAAACTTGAATTTTTTCTGAGTTGGTTGCTTATTTTGGAATATTCAAATTACCATGATTTACTAAATGGAGTTTTGGCTTCTCATCTTACAAACTATTTATTTTCGTTTTTAATTTTCTTTGCTGCACAGGTATTGGGGTTTTTCTTTGCTGTATTGTGTCGCACTTTTTCTTTTGCTTGTGACCCTTTTGGAGAAGAATAATGGGAGCGGTTTGCTCGGCTGGCATGGTAGAGGGAAATGCAGAACTTGGAGGGAAGACTTTGGGGTTTTCTGGGAAGCTTAAGAAGGAAAACAGCTTTATGAATCGGAAAGATACTCTTTCAGGTTCAAGGTCTAACGGTCAACAAGGTAAAAAGCATAAGAAGCAAGAGACTGGGTTTTCCAATGAATTTAGTTTATCGAATTCCGCTTCAAGAGGGGAAAAACAGGTACCTTTCATTCTGCTAATATAGCTGTATGATGTGTTATTTGGTCAACTAATCATTGAGATTATAGAACTCATGTTGTCCCAGAAATAGTTCATAAATCTGCTTTGTATGAATCTTACAGTCTTTATTTAAGCATGGACTATTTATATACTTCCCTGATTTGAACAAGTGACCACTTACTACTTCAAATTGTCAAATTATAAGCAACTGAAAATCAACTATTTGTTACTTTTACTTTGGGTTTCTAGTATGGCATCTTATAATCTGTTGCAGAACGGCTGCATTTGAAATTTAGTGTTTCATGATTGGTGCCCCTTCTTTTTCATAGGTCCCCAAGAGGGGCTCTTTTCTGGGAAAAGCTAGCGAGAGGGCAGTCGATGTTCTGGACACACTTGGAAGTGGCATGCCAAAGTTAAATACCAGTAATGGGTTTGTCGCTGGCATGGGTTCTAGAGGGAATAGAATATCAATATTGGCATTTGAAGTAGCTAATACGATAACCAAAGGAGCAATTTTGTTTCAGTCTCTTTCTGAGGAAAACATTCAGTTCCTTAAAAAGGAGGTTTTACAATCAGAAGGCGTTCAACAATTAGTCTCGACTGATATGAAAGAGTTAATAAGTCTTGCTGAGGTGGACAAAAGGTTCTAGCTTGTTTAAAGAATAGTATGCTTTTTCTCATTGCTTTGAATTTCCTTTATGTTCCTTTTCTCTTATCTTTTTGTTTTTTTGGGGGAATTTATAGGGAAGAATTCAATGTCTTCTCACGGGAAGTAGCTAGATTTGGAAATATGTGTAAAGACCCACAGTGGCACAACCTAGATCGATATTTCTCAAGGTGAATTTCCTTATACATTGCTTATGACAATTGAGAAGATTATTGTAACTTATCATGATTCCATTCTTAGATGATTAAACTGACATTTCATATTAAAATCTTTGTCCAAAAAATTTATCAGATTAGACTTTGATGTCTTGGTGGACAAACAATATCGGGTAGAGGCAGAAAATACAATGCAGGAGTTTACCAGTCTGGTTCAGCATACTGCTGTAAGCTTATTATCATTTCAGATAAAGTTTTGCATTTTTGATCTCCTTGGTGAACTGATGGCTGAGCACAGCCTTTGTCATCATTTTAATTTCTTGCATGTCTGCTGCAAAACTTCGATTCATAGATCTTTGATACTATCTATATGCAGTTCTTAGGCATATTACCAGGTGTATTTACACGTCGGTCATATTATTTATGTTTCTCCTACTTCTTATTTGCTCTGAGTTCTTCTTTACTGGTTAAAGTTAGGGTTTCCAATTGAATGTTTTTTAGTAGTTCCTTTTTTAAATAACCAATCTTCTCCTTTGTGTAGGAATTATACCATGAAATAAATGCTTATGAACGTTTTGAGCAAGACTATCAGCAAAAGATTAAGGAAATGGAATCCTTGAATCTCCCTCTAAAAGGTTAGAAACTTTATGATATAGAGTCACTAAATTTTTCCCAAAGAATTAGTATTTCAATGATGATTTTAGTATTAATTTTTTCAATTTTCTCAGCTTGCTATCTTAATATCTCGTAATAATAACCTCAAAAAGTTATTGGTTTCTAATATATGTTTCCCACTGTTATTAGCAACTAAATTTGAGCAAGTAAATCCTTTTTTTTCCTGCTAAAATAGATTCATTACTGGTGGCCTGAGAAATGGTTTCAGATGATCACTGACTTACATACTATCAGCCGCACACCTACAAATTTAGATGTGCAAAAATTAACTAATGATTGACAGCTATACACACTCTATAAATGCAGGGGAGAGTATCACAATGTTTCAAAGTGAGCTAAAGCATCAAAAAAAGCTTGTGAGGAACTTGAAAAAGAAGTCTCTTTGGTCCAGAAATTTGGAGGAGGTATATTATTATAAAGGATAAATTCCTATTTTTGCATCTATTATTGTTGAATTCAGTATTTTCTTGTGTTTCTTTATTTGAGTGGAATTTCGGATATCAGCTAGAATCGAATGTTTTTGGCTACAGATTTTACAAATTATAACAATAGACTTATTTCGTGGGAATTGTATTTGCTTATTGCAGATAGTTGAAAAGCTCGTTGATATTGTTACCTATATACATCAAGCAATCCGCGAGTTACTTGGAAATAATGGTATGGGATCATATCTCATATGACTTAAAATGCAAATGCTGTATCTAATATAAATAGAGCATATGTATCTCCTTATGCACTAGGAATTCATCACATCTAGTAAGCTTAGTGTTTGAAATCTGAACTTGCTATATCGATCACATGCCTTCTCTTTTTATTGAAGGAAATCACATCCCTGATAACTATATGACATGACTCTCAGTAAAAGGCAAACAGACTATAGATTAATTTTGCCAATCTTTTCTATGCTTTTGTTTACCATTCAAATTTAATTTGTAATAAATAGCTGCCTTTATTTTTGTGGTTGAGCTATATGAAATTTAACAACATCAGATGTATATTTACTAAGAAAACAAACCATTGAAAATGAACACTTCATACTGTACGTTGTAAAATTTCTTGCTGAGAGCTCAATTTGGAATCATGGTTTATATCACTTCTAAATTTTTTACAAGTTATACTGTTGTATACTTGCCGTCACTGTCTTCTCTGGCTCTAATCGGCTGAGTGAGATTACAATTGCTCTTCCGCTACATCATTTTTTTCTGGATGGATTGGCCTATTAAGTAAAAGCATTTGGAAAACTGCAAGACCATTAAGTGAATTCCTTAATCATTTTTCATGCGTGTTCCAGTCTAGTGTTGACTTGTATGAAAATCTGCTATCTTGGGTGTTCTATATCTATCATGTAGAACTCATTGTCAGGTCGTAACAACATCTGATGACTAATCATCTAATTTTTTGTGAAATTGTGGGTTCATGGCAGGTACAGGTGCTGTCAAGCATGGTAAAGGTCCTGAAAGACTAGGTGAAGCTGGTCTTGCACTACACTATGCTAACATCATCAATCAGATAAATATGATTGTAAGTTTGTATCATGCTAAAAAAATTTCTAATGACCTGACCAAATAGTTTTTTTTTTCTATTCCTAAAACAAAAACAACAATGTATGCTTCTATTAGGCATCTCGTCCAACCTCTCTTCCTCCAAATATAAGGGACACGTTATATCGTGGTTTGCCGAACAATATTAAGAGTGCTCTTCCGTCCCGGTTGCAAACCATTGCTATCCCAGAAGAGGTATGCCCTCCCACTTGCGGACATCCATTGTCTTGCATTTTCTAGTTCTTTTTATGGTATTTTGGCGGGGGGGGGGGGGGGGTGTTAGTCACACATGCTTCATGAAGATTCTGTTTTATTTTGTTCTGGATTATGCTAAATGAAATGTCAATTTTCTGTAGCACTCTGTCACCCAGATCAAAGCTGAAATGGATAAGACTCTTCAGTGGCTCGTACAATTTGCTACAGATACAATCAAGTAAGATCTGCAAAACGTTTGTTTGCTTTTTCTTTATATCCACCTGCCAATTTTTCTTTTTCTCCCCATGTTGGCCTTATTTTCTTTGATGAAAATAGGCTAGAAGTCCCTGCAACATTGCTTATGCATTTTTTGTTTTCTTTCTTGATACTGTTGACAGAGCACATCAGGGTTTCGGATGGGTTGGTGAATGGGCAAACACAAGGTTAGTTACAAACATGGATCTCTCTTCGGGTGTGATTTTTGTTTACCCATGTAATGTGAAGTGAATAACACGTGGGGTTAGCAGGAACCAGAATAGTCTATGACTCTGATAACTTTTCCTGTTCTGATATTGCAGTAATGACTTTGGTGATAACACGGCGAAAGAAAGCAGCCTGATTCGCCTCCAAACACTTTATTACGCTGATAAGCAGAAGATAGATGCTTACATCATTGAATTGTTGGCATGGCTTCACCATTTGATCAATTCTGTAAGATCCAGACAAAGTGCCTTGAGGACAATGCCCACACGATCTCCACCAAAGGGAATTGAATTTCAGTCTAAGATGCGACAGTTTCTGATTCTATCAGTGGACGGAAGCAACGAGTCATTGGGAACAAAACTTTCTCTAGAGGATAGGAGATTGTTAGAGGAGGTAATTGCAAGGAGAAAGATCCCAGGAGTTAGCAAAAGCGAGGATCTTGGTGCCGCCAAGAAAACACAAGCCACACACTTGCTTAGGACCAAAAGTGCTGGGTGTTCACCTGTTAAGGAGTTCTTCGGTTCAAGACTCCGATACTACAACGTTTTGGATATCATGGATGGCTTAGGATATTGAAAGCCTCGCGCTATATTTTTCTGCTTAAATTCTTGCTCCTCCATTTTCTTACTTGCTAATAGCCCAATAGTACTCCATCATTCATTTCTTTTTAATTCTGATTCTGTATATATTCATATATATATAAATGGCTAACACCTGTTATTTTTTTATCTCAAACATTAATTTTGTACAGGAGAATAGCTGAATTACTTTATTGTTTGCATTTTTTAGGTCCTATATCTTCTAAAAAATTGTAGTTTTGCAACTGCCGCAGAAATCTGATCTCTCTGGTGTTTTATTTTACATGGTTTCGCTTTCTTCCCATCCGTGTGCTTATTGTGTGCTGTTGCACTCTAATGTAAATAAACCATGATTTTTTTAAAATAAAATCCTTAAAAATCACTTGCAAAAAACATAAAATAAAGAAAGAAAACTGATGCTGTAAACCTCCAACGATTTCAGTTAAGGGTCACCTGGCTATTCACACCACGGCATAAAAAATTTATAGTGAATTTTAAATTTCAAATAATCATAATCAGGCAAATTCAATTTTAAATTTTAAATTAAAATAATTTTAATTTAAACTAAAAATAATATTAAATATTAAATATTAAATATTAATTGTTAATTGTTAATTGTTAATTGTTAATTGTTAATTGTTAATTGTTAATTGTTAATTGTTAATTGTTAATTGTTAATTGTTAATTGTTAATTGTTAATTGTTAATTGTTAATTGTTAATTGTTAATTGTTAATTGTTAATTGTTAATTGTTAATTGTTAATTGTTAATTGTTAACAGAAAACAAAAATAAATTTTTGTTCAACATAGGGATCAGATTGGAATACGGGAGAGTGCCCAATTGTCGTAACCAGGCTTTGGGGCGGACACCCAACTCGCATTTAAATCGCGAGATCCAACCACTCCTCATTTCCCCGTAACTGCCTGAAGGATCATGGAATTTTAAAAACTACATCTTAACTTCTTATAAAAGCTGAATTAGTTCCCTCTCACGTTTCCAACCGATGTGGGACGTAAGTCACACTCATAAGTCATAACACACCTTAGTTGGCTCGATGAACAAACTTTCTCCAAGCCTATCTTTTCTCCTGCATCCTCAAATCCCATTGGGACAATCAAATACAAGATGTTATCTCCTGTAGGCATGATCAAATTTTACTCGTGCAGGTCACTTCCATTTCTTTTAGCTTCTAGTGCCTGTTTGGATTGGCTTATGCAGAGCTTATGAATACAATTTATGACTGATTCATAAGCTATTTTAGGCTTATTTTTATAAGCTACTAATGATAGTTTATCAAAATAGCTTATGACTTATATAAAATAAGTTTCACTATAATTTTTCTTCGATTATAAAAGTAACTTATACAATTTATATCATAAGCAGTAGATAAGCTTGTTATCCAAACAGGGCCCTAGTCAGCTCTTAGCAGAGCTTTCAAATGTAGAGTGCCCATGTTGGACATCTTCAGACGAAAATCAAAATAATAGAAACACATGGGATCCTTTATTTAACTAAAAAATCCTAACAATTTACTAAAATGGAAAAACAATATTGTTGGGGAAAAAAAATCAGTATACTCTTTTTTTCGTCCAGCCTCTCAAAATTGCATAATGGGCTTCGGAGGACACACTAAACAAACAAGATCCTTCACAGAGGCACTGCCCTTGTCCACAACGAAACAGAGACTGACTCAATAATCTTGGCAAAGAACATACTTATCTTTGAACAAGTTGGTAATCCCTCATGAGCATAATAAGTAAATTTCAACCAGCTGTGCCTTTTCCGTATAAGTTACAAGTTGGGTAACTTTATCTACAGTATTCAAATGTATCATATGTCATATTGATGGTTTTTTTTTTTTTCCATCTAGCCATCCTTATGTGTTAAGGGATAAGAACCATATTTGTACCCGGGCATGAGCCTTGCTAAGTAGGGCTGGGTGATAACGTTTATACAGGATTTAGGACAGTGAGGAATTTGTCACGATTGGAAACTACAAAAGCTTGCTGTTGGAAAATAGAAATCTTGATACAAATTAATATTAGTGTGAATACCAACTCTAAATTGGCCTGCCTGCTTTTTGCATCACTTGATGTTATCTCTAATATTGGAAGCACGCGGATGATTGAGCGGGTTGCTTAGACATTATTATCACTTATATTCCTCTACGATCAATCCCTGATAGAGGATTACACGCCAAATGTGGCCATTTTATTTGGAATGTTGCGAAAATGCACAAAAAAATCAGTCTACATCCGAGTCTCTGACGAAAGCTCGTTGCGCATAAATCGCCTATTTATCAAGCTCAACGTATTTTATTTATTTATTTATCTCTGGCTGGCTAGCTCCATGGGAATGCGTTACCTCTTTGGTTTACTAGAAAATCCCGTTTCCCACTGTGAAAATCAAGTGCTGTGGTTTCAAAAAGATGAAAAATAACATGACAAGTGTCATGAAAATCAAGTGTCATGGTCAAAGAATATAAAAAATTAATATGACAAGATAAATTTTTTAATGAAAGGATAATTAATGATTAAGAGATAATATAAATATAAAATGTAAATGTAAAATATTTTACATTCATAATGTAGGTGGCATTTACGGTGGACCGATAGAAAGATTGGTCCACCGTACTCAAATGGAGAAAATACCCACTAAGACAGGTTTATGTAGAAATATACATTGGCCCTAACAAAGTTAATAATTTGAAATAATGTCCAATAATAATAATGAAATTACACATCATTCCTATCGGAAACGCTTCGCTGTTTGGTCAACATTTGCAGGGACATCTTACCTCCTTATATCAAATCGATGTCCCTCTTTTTTTTCCTGTTCATCAATGTTTCTATTTTTTTTAACTTTATTTAATTTATTTAATAAATAAAATGTGTTTAATAACGAGTTTCATTCTTTTTTTTCTAGAAACTTTCGGTTGCAAACTTTTAATTTTATTATCGATAAATAAAATTGTGTTTACACATGAGTTTGATTCAATTTTTTATTTTTGTAAATTTTTAGGTTGAAAACTATTAATTTTATTTTCAACAAAAAAATAATATTTGCTTACGAATTATTTCATTCATATTTTTTGTTTCGGTAAATTTTTAAGTTACAAATTTATTTTTTTAATTTTATTTTTGATAAATAAAATAATCTTTACTTAAAGGTTTCATTCGTGTTTTTATTTTTATAAATAAAATAGTGTTTGCTTATAGGTTTTATTCATTTTTTTCTTGTAAACTTTAAGTTGTAAACTTTTAATTTTATTTTCAATAGTCGTAAAATCATGTTTGCTCATGAGTTTCAATTATTCTCTTGTTCACGTAAACTTTTAGGTTGAAAATGCTTAATTTTATTTTCAACAAATAAAACAGCGTTTGTTTATAGGTTTTATTCATTTTTTTATTCCAGTAAATTTTTAGATTGTAATTTTTTTTATAAATAAAATAATATTTGCTTACTAATTTTATTCATATTTTTATTTTTAGTAAATAAAATAATATTTATTTATGGGCCTTATTCATTTTTATCTCTATTTATTTTGTTTATCTATTTTGTCTTTCATTTTTTTATCGATAAACAGAAGCAATTATTGATTGTTTATTATATAGAGTTTGCAAAATGCACAATATCACAGAATCAACACTATTGTAAATTTAGAGTATATCATATATTAAATTGCTACTTTATAAACAAGTAATTTTATATGATTTAAAAAATCAACGCGACTCGCACAAATGTACAAGTTAACTAGCTAGTTAATTTAAAAATTGAATATATTGTTGTTCGTCTACTAGCTTCAAATTAGAGTTCAAAAACCACCGAATGGTGGTCCGTAGGTACCTATTGTTCTCCTGCTAATCCATGGACCTGGATTCTCTGTTGTAGAGAATCATGTTATTCACGCTGTTGAGAGATCAGAACTGTTGGATAGAGATCGGACGACTCACATTTTTATATACTAAAACCAATTAAAAATTTATGTTCAAAATATTAACCATTTGATATCCATCCAGTAGTCCCGATCTCTTAACAGCATGAACAATATATTTTTTTACAAGTGAGAATCCATTTCCCTAATCCATCTCATTCATTAATGAATTAAATTTGTCAGGAAAAAAAATCATTAACAAATTAAATATATTGGCCTGCAAGCTTAAAACAACAATATTCCAACAAACAACATGGGTTCCATTAGTATAATAATATCTTATTAGAGGGTTTAATTCATAAATATGATTTATGAATACCAAATTATAAAATCCCACATCAGCAAATATGTTTACTTTCCATATAACCTCCTTAGCAGGTGACTCCTCCAAAATCTCATCCACTTAATTGTTTATTGAATAAATCAATGGTGTTTTCTCTATTTGGGTACGGTAGACCAATCTTTCTATCGGTCCACCGTAAATGCCACCTACATTCCATAATGTATGAAAATTAAATAAATATATAAAAAAATATTTTTAAAAAATTATAAACTGAATAGTTTTTATTATATCTCTTTTTACGTGAAAATCAGAACGTTACTTTTCCATTCAGGCATAAGCTCCGTTACGTTTGTCACGGTGTGTGCTCCCATATGGGTCCCACGGAAGTGAAAATCCTCGGTAAAATCACTGCACTCCTTTGGAACGTGCATTCCTTTTCGGTGCATTTAGCAATCAATATTTGTTGCGTATATAAATAAATTGTAAATGTAAATACCCATCGACCCCTCATCAATTCCAAATTCCAATTCGCAAGCCTTTTGTCCCCCCATTTACCAGAGAAGAAGGATTCGGATAAAACTGGTCTCAGCTCCGTCTTCTTCTTCTTCTCATTCCACCCCTTCACTTATTTTAGAAAGTAGCTAATTAAGCCTTTACATTACATGGATCAGCTGACACTATTATTTTTTTCATTTTCCCTAACACTTCATCTATCAGCATCAGGTAATTTATCAATTAGTCTATGGAACGAAACATCACAAGAAATTAGAGGCATTAAGAAACGAGAATGAAATTTAACTTGCAATTTTCGTTTCGTGCAGGGGTGGCATCAACGACGTTCACAATGGTTAACAAATGCGACTACACAGTGTGGCCGGGCATTCTCTCAAACGCAGGAGTTGCGCCGCTTTCGCCCACCGGTTTCGTTCTGAAAACCGGCGAGTCCAAATCCATAACCGCACCCGCTTCTTGGGGAGGCCGCTTCTGGGGCCGCACCCTCTGCTCCCAGGACTCCACCGGAAGATTCTCCTGCGTCACAGGCGATTGTGGCTCCGGCAAGCTCGAATGCTCCGGCAACGGGGCCACGCCGCCGGCCACACTGGCGGAGTTCACTCTCGACGGCGCCGGCGGCCTCGATTTCTTCGACGTGAGCCTCGTTGACGGTTACAACGTGCCTATGCTGGTGGTTCCCGAGGGTGGCTCCGGCGACAACTGCACGAGCACGGGTTGCGTTGGGGACCTGATGGGCGCGTGTCCTTCAGAGCTTAAGGTTATGAGTGTGGATGGGAAGGAAGGCGTGGCGTGCAAAAGTGCTTGCGAAGCGTTTGGATCGCCGCAATATTGTTGCAGCGGCGCGTATGGCTCACCTAACACTTGCAAGCCTTCCGCTTACTCTCAAATGTTCAAGAACGCTTGCCCACGCGCCTATAGCTACGCGTACGACGATAAGACCAGCACGTTTACGTGTGCCTCTGCCGCCGATTACACAATCACTTTTTGTCCGTCAACTAACGGTAACCCCAGGTTAGATTCGTGAATCGCAATTATTTACTTACCCTTCCCCGGTAAAAAACGGTTACAAGGGTAGTTTAGTCTCTATAGAACACTATAGAGTCATAAAATAAGACTCTGTTTGGATAACAAATTTATTTACTGTTTATGACATAAATTGTATAAGTTACTTTTATAATCGAAGAAAAATTATAGTGAAACTTATTTTATATAAGTCATAAACTGTTTTGATAAGCTATCCTTGGTAGCTTATGAAAAATAAACCCAAAACAACTTATGAATCAGTCATAAGCTATGTTCATAAGCTCTGCATAAGCCAATCCAAACAGGCCCTAAGAACGTTGGCCGCTAGGTGCGGTTGGAGTGGGATTGAGGGCCATGGCTCACACAGTTTTTGCGCTCTCTCTCTTTTATGTTACAATTCCAGTGCAACATAGCTCCCAAACACACCGATATCAGTCTTTTCAAGGAAAAAATAATAATTGGTTTCTTATTTGTCATTTTTCATAATACTGTTATAATTTGTCTTTAACATCTGTGAATAAGACAAAAATAATAATTCATAAAAAAATGACAAAAATAATAAAGCTATATTCTTTTAAAAAAAATTTAACAAAAATAATTCAGTCAATTTTATTTCGTAATTGAAATTATTTTAAATTTTTTAATCTTTGAAAATGAATTCCTAAAACATTTAAATGTCGTTTAGTTCCCAAAATTATTTATGTCGTTGATTTTTTTAGAGACTAATTTAAAACTAATTTATGCACATAAATAAATTCAAACATTGAAAGTAAATAATTGCAAAAACTAAGTAGTTAATGAAGTCTAACAAAAAAAATTAGATTTGTTGATTACGTCATTTGTTTGGTTATGGTTTTAGTATAATTTGTTCATTGTTTGCCTTTTTTATTATTATAATACTTTTTACAACACGGGATATTCCTTCACGCATGAATTAAGTGCTTAGAGAAAAGAGGTTAGGATTTTTTTAACGCCAAAATTAAAACGATGTGTAGCCAATCAAATATAACCCAAATAATTGAGAATGCAAAGAAGTGTGAGAAAAAATTCTGAGTTTGACTCGGGAACGTCTAAACTGAAAAAAACAAAAACATGATGAATAGAAAACGAAAGTAGAACACACTACTAAACGCAAAGGCGGTGCTCAGAATAATGGGATGATACTGCTGTCTGTAATATGCATATGCTAGTTCAGAATTCCACATGTGGTCTCCGATGCAAGGGACCAGATTTAGAAGAAAAAAGGCGAAGGATAAGTCGCTGATACTGCAATTCAGCAATTATAGTATTTTCTACTAACGAATCTCAATAGATACCGTTGATGTAGCAGAGTATCTAGGAGAATAAAGTACTAGTATTAATTACGCACATGAGGTTCACTCATCTTTAGGCAAATCTCACAAAATGAGGCAACACTACTGCTAAATCAAGATCCAAATCATACTCACAAGAATTCGAGAGATTTTAATTACACAATAACGTTGTGACACGTTCGCTATCGGTTTCTTAGATATTTCCGTTTTTATCTTCTTGTTGGAAATAGTGTTCGCAATCTTTTCTTCTTATCGAATTTTATCGTTGTTAATGGTTTTGCAGTCAGAAAGCGTGGCAGGGGCAAAATCCGAAATCAGAGGGGAGTGGTTCTTCTTCTACTAGTTCACCGCAGCATAACAACAACGGCACAATGGTGTACGTTGGTGCCCTGGATCAGAGTGAAATATCATGGTCCACGTGTACCCATGTGTGGGAATCTCAAGCCATTGTTGTCAGCATCACAACGGCTATTTGGCTGTTGTCTCAGCTCTTCTAACTAGTTACTGCTTCCTTCAGCATTTTTCCCAAAACGAGGTTCATGGGCCACGTTTTTTACGCCTCAAATAATGGTTGGATCCTATGCATATCCCTTGTCCGATTCGCATGGGCCACGTGATTTGAATTGGGCCCACAGTTCTTGCGTGGCGACAAGCATGAGAGTCATTTTATCTTTTTGTCCGGGAATTCCAAAAATGCAATGTCTGGCTAAAAGCTAAGGTTATTGTGGCTCAACAGTGAAGGGAAACACTAGGTAGAGTATCAATTATTTCCTTGTATATTTTCTCGTTGATAGGATATGAATAGGTTACTATATAGAATTCTTTGTATTGTGGGCGATGGGATTCATTTATTGGTTCGGGAAATGTTAGATTATATGAAGAGTAAATTACACTCCCCTCCCTTGAGAGATGTAATTATTACACTTTCCTCCTTTCTTATTTTGAAATATACAATTTAGTCCATTTAACTTGATACCGTCAGAGAATATTTTTTTAAAAATTTAAAATTTAATTTTTAATTAAAATATATACTAAATTATTATTACTTTACCATATTACCCTCTTTATTATTTTGACCCTTACCCGAAGTCTCTATTCTTGGAGCCTTCTTCTAGGGGAGTTCCTTTTATCGTTTTCTAACCTTTCTGGGTCTAATTCTTCTCTGAAATACGGTGGCAGTGCCAAACAGTGAAACGAAGTCTGTGAGGGTCGATGCCACATCCAATAGTTGTTTTCGGCTAACAGCCTTCTCCGAAGAGCTTGTCAATGAAATCTGCTTCTGAGAAGCTCCATATGCAGCATTGTCCACCAACACATCATGGTCCATGTTGCTCATTTCTCCCTCTCTCTTACCACTGATAATCCTATATAACATACATATATATCCTATAAATTAGAAATATAGTAATCAATGTATAACTATTATGATACTTATCTAATTATGACACAATATATTTAAAAGACATAAAAAAATTCAAGAAGTAAACATGAATTTTGTCAAGACTAGCTATAACAGATCCACTGGAGTTTTAATCCAGATTAACCGTGGTAATATTGTCTCAATAAAATAAACAATTGTATCCATTTTCTATCCTAATTAAAGAGACAATAATGATGCCAATTAAAATTTGAAGTCTGTGACTTTAATTGTTGTGTTGAATCCGGAAGGGAGGGGCTATTGAGTATTGATCCAGAGAGGAGTACGACATTAGTTCGTGAGAAATTAAGGAGTGTGTATGCATCAGTACACAAATTGTCCAAGGGCGTTTATATATAGATATTAATGGAATGAGATCAGCCAACCACTCCGACGAGTCTGTTTTCACAAAGTCGAGGTCGAAGGCATCGATCTCGGAGAAGGAGTAGTGAGAGGAGTTGAGATAGGGGCTTTTGGGGTTTGGAGGGAGTGGAGAGGAGCCAAAAAGCAGCCTCGACCTCTTCGGCGGTGATGTCAACAACGGATTGAAGGTCTCGAGAAAAGGTTTGGTGGGTGTGGTGGCAATGGTAGAAGGGGGTGATGGGGAGTTGCACCCAGACCACTTCAGGAGAACGGAGAATAAGGATATTTTGGTAATAAAATTATTATTTAACAGAAGTTAACTGAAACTTAACGGAAAGTTAAAAAATGGATTAAGATGTATTATATTTTTATCAATGAAGGGTAGGGAATGTGTGTTTTAAAATAAGAGGAGAGAGATTTGTAATACCAATATCTTTCAGGGAAAGGGATTGTATTTTACTCTTATATGAATATGATACAATACATACTACATGACCAAAAACGCAAATGGACTCGTGTGTTTAGTATATGACGCGAAAAGGTACCACAAATGACAAAAAAGCGTAAAACCGGATAATATAAACTAAGCTTGAGCCCAAGGTGATCCGTGATGCTCATGATGAGTAATTATAAGCATAATTAGCAATTTGAAAAGAGTTATTGGATGGTGTAGGTTACAGCAGCGTGTCTTGATTAGAATTGTTGTATTTGTTATGACTCTACTTATGCTGTTTTTCTTGCTGTAGATGCCGTGTGGCTAGGGTTTTTCCCTTAATGAATTTGTTCATGACAAAAAAAAAAGAGTTATTGGATTTATTTTTGTGGGTGACGTCTCATCACTCTTTTTGGTTAATGCATGATCGTCTAGTCCGGCCAGATCCTGGATATTTTATCTCTAGTAATTTATACTCAACGTTTGGATTATTCAATCATAATTTCATAAACACATGGACTATTTTTATGCATCCACGTCTATTTCCGGGACCGCTCTCATTGCAAAAAAACGCAATAATTAAAAAGTGGTGTGTTCCACGCCACAGTTTGATGGTTTGGCAGTGAGTGGTGTTGGGTTGCAACCAAGCGTTTATTAATTTGAAATCTGAAAGACAATTTGGTTCTATTATCACTATTTTTTTTCGATCACCCATTCAGTGTCTTGTGGTTGGTGGTTCTTCTGCATCCTGTCCTCCATTTTGTATTTCCACTTTCTAAGGACTGCAAAATTATTTATTTATAGCTGAAAATCTACTACAACTACCGCTGCAAATTGCAATTGAGAAAAACTCGAATTGGTTTCGCGATGAGGACATATAGCAGGCGTTATATAATTTATATTATCCTTTATTGCTATGGTAAAAATGCAGCGACTTTATTCATAGAGTTTCAGCCGCCTGTAGAATATGTAAACCCATACAAGTAAAAAATACACGAGTTGGGGCTATATTAATTTGATCACTGATATATGAACTAGGAAGAAAGTTATATTCAGAGCAAGGATAATTTGCTCGATCTCACTAAAATTCAGTTGCAGAATAAGGGAAAATCAAATCTTCAACACGTGCACTATTTTTCTACACTCCGGTTAACAAAATTACTTTAGATTTTGTAGAGGAACTTTAGCATTCCCAGTTTGGATTTATTTTCTGACACTACAACAAGTTTTCGTATCGAAGTTCTGTTTTCAATAAATGTTTTATAGCTTTATTAAATTTCTACTCTGAAAGTCATCATCATATAATTGAAAGGGTTTTGTGTTAGAGTGAGTTTTGACTTTTTCCATACTCAATTATGATTTATGAGTAGTTGAAGGTTACTGATCAGCTACCTGCAGCCAACATAGGTGCCCATTTTGTAAGATTTCTCACTAACATGGCACATCCTTGTTGGGAGGCACTTCCCTTTCACAGAAGCAACCCATCCTTGCAGCTGCAGGGCTCTATATATTACAAAGAGAAAAAGGAAATGCTCAAATTTTAAACTCAAATTCTGTTGCTGAAATTGTTGCTTATTTTTAATCATATCATTATCTTGGGGTGCATCAGTGGGTCAATCATTGAGTGTCTCTCAACTATAGCGTTTGTGTAGTGTACACTATCTCTTGACAGCTTCCGTCATCGGCGTGGTCTACTGCTAGTCCTGGTCGCGTAGTCATTCATGCCATTACCTCAACAATTTGCACGTTTCGGACAAAAAAATGATGCTCTCACATCATCTCATGAAAGGTGTGAGAGGTAGAAACTAGAAAGAGAAGGGAAAAAAAAGGAAAAATGTGATGACTCGTGTGATAAAAATAGGGGGAAAAAAATGATAAGTGATGCGAGTAATAGTGAGTGTATAAATATAACAAACTCTTGAGACAAATGTAGTACCTAACAACCTATTCCACATTTCCACTTGCAATTTTTTAATGTGACGATGAGTTGGGTGCGTCCCATTTTTACATTTTTGGATAAATACCCTACTCAGTGTAATTGGGCCTGGCCCATCCCTTTTTCTGTCCATCTAGTTTCAATATGAGTTTGAATAGATAGAATACTTTGAGACACTGCATTAAGTTTTGACTTTGACAGTTAAGTATATTGAGTCTTATGTACTACCCTTTAGGCTTCCGGCTTTTCCGTTCTAATGAATTTCTTGTTGACAAAAAAAAAGATAATGGGAAGTAATTACATCCAAGACACCCGTTTAATTTTTAACAGGCTATGTAACTTTCCCAAAAGAAAAACGAAGACAATGCATACTATTACTATACAGTGTTTGTATTGTTTTCTTTCTATGCTCCAACTGATTCCTCTGGAGTCTGGCCTCTAAAATAATAGGAATAAACAAATATAAAATTCCCCTTAGAAGCTTTAAAAACATTTTTTTTACAGCAAGATAATTTATTCCAAAAAAGAGTCCGACAACAAATCTGTAGCTATAACTTGAAAAATACAATTAGGGGTTTCCTCAATCCACACGGTATGAGAGGTGAGAGAGAGCATACTTAGCTAACAAGTGAGCCACTTGGTTGGCCTCTCTATTAACATGAGTGCAAAGAAATCTATGGAAAAAAAAACCTACTCTCCTTACAATTAGAAATTAACATGCCAAAATAAGAAGAATCAGCGCTACTACTGTTCAAAACATTTATTACATTCTTTGAGTTGGATTCTACATGAATATCAAGGAGAAACAAATCCCGAGCAAAATAAAAGCCCATCCTCATCCTAATGCTTCGGCAACATCCGCATCCGGAAGGCAAAGAATCTTGGGTCGTCCCGTGTGCATTACTTTTCACATTCTTTATCGAGAAGAAGTTTTAGTTTAAAAAAAATGAAAATCGCATTACATCTTACGATGCGGCAAGTGTTGAATATCTCAAGCTTGATGCATTGGCACACATGCCACCACATTAAAGGAGATAATGATGGGCGAGCCGAGAATTGCGTCTGCTGACCTGCTACTCACTCACCTTTTATAATAAATCGTTGTATTATCGCACCAGAAACGACTAGTTTTGTGTTTTAATAATGTGAATCTGGATGGTATGTTCCTTCACGAAAGCCCACTAATTTTCAATTTGAATACTACCATTTTGTCAAACTAATAAAACAAACTCGTGAGTGGCGGCATTCTCATTTCCCACTCCTAACAAGACAAAACTAGTTCTTAAATATAACTGATCCGATGTACACTAATTATCAACAAGGGAAAGAAATGTGCTTTTCTAGTTTATGTAAGAAGGATGAAGATTCAAACAACTGCAGCCACTGTCAACATATGAAGTGGTCCTTTTCAGTTTTGTTTACGTGAACATCTCTACGTTCCCTTCATAACCCAAGATAACAATTTTAAAAGGCCCGGGTGATTTGGGCTTATGAAGATTTTCAGACGCGTAAGAGTCTCTCGATAAAAGACCACAGGATGTGGACCAAAAAAAAAAGGATATAAATACAAAAAAAAAATGTCAGAAGTGGGATTTGAACCCACGCCCTCTCACGAGGACCAGAACTTGAGTCTGGCGCCTTAGACCACTCGGCCATCCTGACGTTTTTATTTATATATCCTATAGTTTCTTCTACATCCTTTCCAAGAGTTTATGTTTATTAGGGTCTAGTTAAGGGTATAATATTTGTAACTTCTTTTAAATTTTTTGTTATCTTGACAGCGTATGATTATCGTGGGTTTTATACTCTAACATAAAAATCTTCATTTTCATATTTTCTAAAAGGAGACAACTTTGTTTATCTCTTCTCTACTCCAAGTTATGAAAAAGTTTTTGTTTCGTATTGTGTCTTTTCAGTTTTCAGAGTAAATCAAATTCATTTTTTTTCTCTTTAATTAGTTATTCAATTATTATTTTTATTTTTTTAAATTTTTAATCCATATTTAACTTTTTAATCAATATTGAACACAACTGGACATTAACAAATCACCATTAAAATAATATTTTATCAATTATATTAATTTAAAAAAAATTAAATTGAAGATTTCAAAGAACTGATATTTCTTAATACTTAATTTATAGTTTCCGTTTACTTTTTTTTATAAGTCATCACTCATATATATATGGTTCTGTTTGGATGTAAAAGTTTAGATTTTTGAATTATAGAGAAGTTAGTCTTATTTTACTTTTTATTTTTCTCATATATGTAAAAGAGCAAATATTGTTAAATAGTCATTAATAAATAAATAGATGCTTATAGAAAAATTAAAAAAAATAGCTTTTAAAAAATATGAAGAGCAAAAATTAATTTTAATTTATGTAAAAAATTATTAGTTAAAAAACACATACTAAAAATATTTATGGAGAAATTTATCTAAACTAAGGCTGGGATTGGTTATCACTTATATGCATCTTTAGAACGAGCTACGATTCCGTAGCTGATACCCGATACTTAGTTTCTGTTTCTCCTTTCGGGCTTCCAGAGACCTGAGTGCAGGCCCCGTATTCCACCAAAAATTAAGGGTCCATTAATTGTGATTTTTTTGGTCCAGAGTCCATTAATAGTGATCAAGTCGTGAAAGTTGACAGCCCAAGGGTGTTTTGGTCCTGAGAAACACACAAAAAAGAAATTAATGGTGACATCTTCAATTCACAGTTTAATTCTTTTTTATAACAAAATTCACAGTTTAATTCTTGATTCATGAGACTAGCCTATGTTTCATTCTGTAGCAGAAACACCCAAATGCACGCTTGTGGTATTTAACTTGATTTTTGCCAAAAGGAATTATGCCTGGTTATTTTAAAAAAAAATAAATTTATTAAAAATAAATGAGTAAGATTGAAAAAAATATAACTTTTATGTTAAGTCAAGATTTTGATATTAAGTTTTATTGCATGCTTATTTTTTAAAATAAAATATTTAATTATGTATTATTTTATTTTAAATTCACTACCAATCAAATTGATTTTATATAATCAAAATGATCTAAAACTAAGCTTATTAACACACTCACGTACCCACTCAAACGCTTAAAAATACTCAGCCGGCAACATAAACTAAACTATTGGGATTATTATTAAAGAACCCTGCAAGATGAGCCATTTCTTTAGTGGAATTGGATCATGCAGTGCATTAGGACTTCAACGTACTTTTCATGAATAGAAAACCGGAAGAAGCAAGCAATGATAAATTTGGACCACTGGGTTGGTTTCATCCGTCAGATTCATGGATATAGATGCAGGTGCGTGCACTTGAGTCTCCAAATAAAGCCTTTAACACCGGGAGAGAAAAATGCCCTGAATCTTGAATCCCCACTATTTGAATTGATGTCTCCGAAACACATATATTTACTAACTAGTAATAAAAGATAAAAAAAAAGGTATCCCAAACTTTTCCGTGGCTTCCCCAAGACGATACAGGTTTATGTCCCAGTCCGTAGGTTGGAAACTCAAACCAGGTGCAAGCAACCATATAAAGTAGCATGGCGAGCAATTGATCACAAGCGAGCAATTTCTTAATGGAAAAATGAGTTAGGACATCGTAATCTAAAGTGTCAAATATACTAGTATTTGGAGTAATACTTGTTTTTAATTGGCCCGAAAAACATTGAATATGTTTTTTTATTTATATTTATTTTATAATTAAATTTGATATATTTTACAAGAATTTTAGCGTGTATTTGGAAACAACAATTCTCGCGTTTTGAGACAATTCTACCGTGAAAGTTACTTCTAGTAGCTTCATTATAAACGTGCGGTGAACTCCATTTCGAACGTGAAAGGGAACACGTAGTTAATCCAATGATTGAATTGATTAATTTTATATTTTGCATATGAATCAAGCATCATGTGTCAAAATTGATATATTTGTATATTTACTTAAATATGTTTTTAGTCCCTCAAGTTTTAGGAAATTGTTGTTTTTAGTCTTTTATTTTTAAAACGCAACTTTTTAGTCCCTTATTTTTAAAAGTGTATCACTTTTAGTCCCTGGGTTATATTTTAAATTTAAAAAGTATTTTCTAAATTTAAAAGGGGTCAAAATATCAATTTAGAAAATCCTTAGAAGTTAAGGGAAAGGGGGTAAGGTGAGAATCAAGATTTGAGAGGGGTCAAAGTATAAATTTTAAAAATATTTTTCAAATTAAAAAATGGCCACAAGGACTAAAAGTGACATATTTTAAAAATGAAGGACTAAAAAGTTGCGTTTTAAAAATAAGAGACTAAAAACAACAATTTCCTAAACTTGGGGGATTAAAAATATATTTAAGCCTTGTATATTTGATAACTTTAAATAAATACAAATTTAACAAATTCAAGAATTAAATTTAAAGTTCTCCCTAAGTAGGTAAATTTTTTTGGGTTCTAGATCAGGGTATCCCCACGCGCGTGCAGGGACTAATCCTTTCGAGCCGAGTAGGACTCTATAGGCGGCAAAATTTTACCACGCGAGTTTTAAGGCTGCTATATTCCCATGGCTAAGTAGGTAAAATTTGCAAAATTTCATACAATTTACAGATCATTTCTTTTGCACTACTTTATTTTACTGTGTAATAATATATAATATATTATTTAAAATATAGTTAATAGTTAAATATATACATGTTGATGTTTGAATTATATATCTAAAATTTTGTGTATAATATAATTATGATTGAGTGGTTAAGTTTGTTAAATCAACGCTACAAAAGTAATTAAAAATATAACTAACTACATCGACTCTAACTAGAGCTGGCAAAATGGGCCGGGTTTGTCGGGCCGAAAAAGCTCGAAAAATAGAGAGTTTGGACATACAAATTTGAGCCCGTTTTTAATCCGGGTCTTTTTGGCCCGACCCGACAAAGCCCGAACCAAAAGCGGGCCGCCAGCAAAAATATAGCCTAAAGCCCGAGTCCGAACAGTGGAGGGCTCGGACACACAAATTCGAATCCGTTTTCAATCCGGGTTTTTTGGCTCGGCCCGACAAAGTCCGAACCCGATACGGGCTGGCCCGAGCCCGATCCGAAAGCCCGTTTTGCCGGCTCTAACTCTAACACATGACGATGATATCAATGAGTCGTGTGTGTGTGTGAAAGAGGTACCCAACATAGCACCGTAGACCATAGACTTCTGGTTAGGTCTATTATTGGTTGAAGTTGTGAAACGTCAGTTGTTCATTGCCCGAATTCAAAGGATATGATTTTGTTAGCAGTCACGCCCATGACTATAGGTGAAATTAATACATAAACGATAATATGGCCTACCAACCGGTGTTAACTCAATATTCCAACAATGGTAAAAAGAGATTGTTAATTAAATAATCGAGTTTCTCTATCCAGGCATTGATATTTTCTATCTAATCTTAAACGACTGTCGGTATCACATTACATCCCAAACAAAGCTCAAATATAAAAATCTTAATTAAAGAATATCAAACTCCTTAATCATTACTTATAACAATCGGCGTTGGTATTATTATGGCAATGGCGTTTTGACACGATAAATGGAGAAAAAATAAAGAAGGAAAAGTAAAGAAAGAGGAAGTAAATCTTTCTACAAATTCTTTTATATTTTTTTCTACTATTTTACTAAAATAAGTATTAAATAAAAAATAAATATATTTAATATCTTAAAAATATAAAAAATATCTAATACTACCTCCAGTCCCTATTATAAGAGACAAATAACTAACTCATTAAGACCAAAGAAAATTAGTTGAGTTAGTTAATTTTAATTAATTTAAGTTTTATTCCAAAACTATCTTTACTATTTAAGGGTTAAAATAGTTGCACCTATTTGTATGAAAAATTGGTCCCATATAATAAAATAAAGGTATAAAATGAATTCTATAATACGTTTATGTTTCTTATAATTTAGACAAAAAAATAATTCTATTTTCTCTTATAATAGAGATCGGAGGTAATAATTTTTTTAATTTAATAATTAAAAAAATTATAGGAATAAAAAGTTAAAAAAAAATAGAATTATTCGTTAGGAGGAAGTAGTAGAATAATGGAGAAAGCGGGGGCAGGGAAAGCAATTGCGGAGGAGCCACGTAAGAGGAATGGCGACATCATGACACGTGGAGCCATATCATTGGTGTTTCAGAAATCGGCGGGTGGAGGACAACGTAGCCGATCCTGACGGGTGTCTTTAGTTTCTTTTTGTGGAGTATTTCTTTTTGTATTCCAACAACAAGAAGAAGGACACTCCCAACAAGTCACAATGTGAGAAGCAAATTCCGCAGCATTCAGACAAGACAAAACAAAACAAAACAAAATCACTGCAGAAAAAGAAGAGAGCGAGTGAGGGACCCCTTTTCGTAATTTCAACAATTAAAAACACTGAACATTCCCATTAGGAAGCATTAAAGCCAACCCACATCCGCACCCAGATCCCTTCCTCTCCCACTGCCACTGCCACTGCCACACCGAAGCACTCTCTCTCTCTCTTAGATTTGTGTGTTGTAAGTTATGGCGGTATCTGATGCGGTGGTGAGTAGCCTCACTACGATTTATGTGGCGGTGATCGTGTGTATTAAGGTCTATGGGTTTCTCTGTGGGCGAAGCTTTGGCAGCGCCTTTATTGTGATGGTGTCGACCACCGCGGTGGGCCTCGTCCTCGTGGCAACACTGACGTGGGACGTCTCCCGTAAAGCCACGTATGCATTCAACCGCCCCCACAACACTCCTCACACCCACGAGATGTGTAAAGGGGGAATCTGCTGGCACGGTGTGGCGGGGCGATTCCCGGCTTCTCAGGTCCGTTTCAGGCTCCCTCAACAGATTCCCTACGCCGCTTTGTAATCACAGGTTCTCTACCATCGATTGATGGCAATTTGGTAAAGATAGAGAGAAATGGGGGAGGGATGAGATGAAAAAGATAAGCTTTAAATTGTTGTTGTTGTTATTATTTTCTTTGTTCTTATTCTCCCCACTTGTAATTAAGTTATTATACATGGCTTTCTATAATAAGCTGCCTAACCCTTTGCCCAATATCATATTCAGAAGGGCATATTCGGGCACGAGATGCGTCATTGGGGTTCCGATTGAGAGTGATATATGTGTGTGTAAATATACTCATACCTTGTAATAATATGATATATATCATTAGAGAGCTTATATATGACAAACTTTTGTATCAAAGTTCGTTTGTGCATTGTTGGATCGGATTGGGTATATAATGTACTTGCTCATCATCAGCTGGAGCTGGAGCTGGAGCAAGCTCCGAGTTGACGTGTAATCTGTGATTGTTGGGAATTAAATAAATTGGAATTGGTCCGTACTTGGGTGGGAGGAGTGGAGGACCGTGCCGGCTGGATCCATATATTATTTTTTTCATATATGCAGCCATTTGGATAATTTCTTGGTCGTTAGTAAATAGCGACTAGACTTAGACTACAGTAGCTTTCTTTTCATCTATCCAAAAAGTGTATTATCAACCACAAAGTATTAAAAATTATACTACCTTCTGTCTCTATTATAAGAGAATATTAAGTTATTTTTTTGGTCTAAAATATAAGAAATATAGACCCACTTTTAAATGTATTAATTGTTAAAATTCTTTTTATACCCCTATTTCATTATAAGATTTATATTCTCCATACAAGTGGGTACAACGATTTTAACCATTTAATAAAGATATTTTTAGAATTTAATTAAAATTAACTATAACTTAATTGCTTCTATTTTTTGTCTTAATGAATTAATGATTTGTTTGTTATAATAGGACCATAGTTAGTATTAAACAGGAAATATTTATGAAAGGCACATGTGCTTGAGCATTGCAATGCAATAAACCCCTACACTAAAGGTACTGCCCTAAATAAAGGTACTGCCCATGGAATTTTTTGGGAAGTAGAAGGTGGGAACCCCCGCCCCCCCCCCCCCCCCCCCCCCCTTCCTCTTTTTGCTCACCACTATTCTCCTCCGTGAGTCACCCAAAAGGGACACACCGGTATGGATTGAATTTTTTAAAATGGCAACAGAATATATCAAACTGATCACAATTTATCAACATGATTTATCTCTGTTTATTTAAATTGAGAGATACGACCATCGTTGAAAATTGAAATTAAAGGGTGGCACGGAGAATGGTGCAGAATTAACTCACCCCAGAAAAATGTCATGGAGGTTGAGAATGCTGCAATATGCACTAGCATCTGGTTCTGACAAATGGGGCTGCAGATGTCAACCAAGTTATATCATGATTGAATAGACTCTCCAAACAGACAGGGTGACTGTGCCTATATAACTGGAAATGAAAACAAAGGCGTAATTAAAAGCCAGTATTGACCAGTAAAATAAGAAGACTCACCATGAATGCGGAGATTAATAATAGAAAAGCTTCCAAACAATTAGGAAAAATATGCACGCAGAAATTTTTTGAACAGGGTGCTATTCTCAGTCGTGACTTCTTCCTTGCTCTTTTTACAGGCTATTCAGTTAATAATGAATAATGAAAACTAACTAAAATAAAGTAAATAGCGGCAATATACTGCTGAAGTACCAATCTGAAGGTGAGAAACATGATACTATACCTATAAATTTCATTGACATATGAAAGAGAAATTACAGCTAGATGTACCAAGACTTTCTGTGCTTGTACTGCCTTTCTATGAAGCTACATGAAAGGAAAAAAAAATAACAAAAGAGAAAAGAAAAAAGAACAAAAAGAAAACCCAATTTCCCCCCATTGCCAATCAATCATTTGAATCATATTACATCCGTCTTCCTCTAGCTTTTATTGAGTTCGAGATCTGTTACTAAAGGATGCCAGTGCACTGACCCACTATTGAGGATCATTCAGGTAATAAAGCATAAATAAGTAGGCTGTTTTTAGGGACAGTTCAGAAGAGAGGCAATTGTGAGCTACTTCCATGGAGGTTGTGGATGTTTGTAGCTAAATGGGTAGGATTCCCAACCGCCGTCTGGTTCCTTTCTTTTCCCACCAACCCCAGAAGTTGAAGGTTGTGGCGTGGTTCTTACATGCTCCTCCATTGTCCTGCCTGGACCAGGAAAGAAAAATTGTCTTGCTGCCAATGCGTTTCTATTCCCACCATCAATCATGAAGCCAGAGTTTAGGTCCAAGATAGGACGTGGAGATGGTTGTGTAACAGTCATGCTCATTATGATCGGTGGTTGAGAGTAAGATGAAAGGTCAGTTGACGAAGATCCACCCACTTGAGGGACGATTGGAGCTCCTCTGGTGTCCACCATGTATGGAATTGTGCTACCTGACCCATATATGGATGGTGAAAATGACAAAGGGGGTGCTGACACTGATGCTGGTGCCACTCCATTATGCCCAAAAACAGTTGAATGATTGTAGGATGCTGTCGGGGGTATCCCTAGAACGCCACCTGTTCTTGACATTGTAAGATCTATCGCAGATTCGATAGCCCTGCCATTCGGCAAAGAGGGAGTTTGAAGAACATGTTCTCCTCTACCAATTTCCACCTTGGCACCCAAAATAGAGATAACAGGAGCATCCGAAGATTTAGAATGCCCATATGCATCAATAATATGAGAAGACGTACTGGGCCCCAGGTCCACTAAATCAGTTTGAAGGAATGGCCTGTCATTCAAATCAATGTTTCTAACCGAAGGCTGCACTGTTGATGATGATGATGCAGGTGATGGGCTCCAATGGCCATTTCTTCCAAGAAAGAGTTGCCCCTCCATCCTAAGATCGGAAGGCTGGGCATCACCGTCATCACCATTACTGTTCAAATCCAATTCAAGCCTGCTTGATCTTTTAGGACTGAGCTCCACTGATGATTGCCCGGAAGGAAGGCCTGAAGATTCAGCAGTTGCCTTTACCAACCCTTCTTCACCCTCAGCCACATTTAGATCAAAATCAAGCCAATCCTGCCTCTGCTTGGAAATATCAGAGGTCCCATCAATAGAAAGATTCCTCTCACTATCACAATTTTTACGAGGCGATGCAGGTCGAAAGGCACTGGTGGCAGCTGATCCTTTCCATCCAAGTGTCCCCTCAAACTGCAAAGGGGCCCCAGGCCAGCCAGAAGTTGGTCCAGGCCTTGAAGCAGAGACAACAGGTATTGGAGTAGACATAGTGTTTGTAGAAACATCCATATCATCAGAACTAACTTCATTGAGATCAAAGGTACAGAGACGTTTCTCCAAGTTACCTCCTGAGTCTCGAGCTGCTTCAGTGGTTTGCAAGGACTCTACATCAGGCCTGCATTCCGGCTCAGCCACAGCATTGTCTGAAATACTCAGGTGCCCATCCTTGGAACATGCCTCAGCAGAGTGGCTTTGTCTGGAGGAGACCTCCTCGGCTGAGACTGGAGTAAGCTCATCCTCTTTTCTTACAGAATCTGGGCTGCCTGGTCGCCTTTCTGAGATTCTCTCTGAAGAAGAATTGGAGACTTCTCTCTTAACTTCCTGAGCAACTTGTCGAGCATATTCTAAAGCATCCACAATGCCACAGTCAATTTCATTGTCAGAACCTTTCCTGTCAATTGTCTTGGGGTTTATGGAATCTTTTCCAGGTTTACCAGAATCAGAACCATTTGAGGTATCCTCGCCATCATTATGAACATGGCCCTTGCCTTCCTTCCCTGACACCTCATTCTTTCCCAAGTTACCGCCACCTACTGAAGAGTCCTGCAACGCATTAGAACAGCCGTCATAATTTTCCGCAGCTTTGAAAAGTTGTGTAGTGCTAGTTGCAGCTCTGTTATCATCAGTCCCACTCCTATCAGACGCGGGTGTACTCATACTACCAAAAGAATTTATTTTATGACAAACACCATCCTCATTGTTTCCAACATTATCCTCTGAAGCTGGTTCTTTAACAGATTCAAGTCCTTTTGCTTCACTAGAACCCATGGAAACAGGTTCAGGCTCTAGCTTAGAGGACAATGAACAGATCTCTGGTGCTCCTAATTGTTCAGGAACGCCATTAACATTTTGCTCCTGTTTCTCCTCTTTATCTAAGTCATTTAACTGTACAAAATCTGCCTGTCCTTTGAAACTGCCTTGACCTGGAGCAGCAAAGCTACAGGTTCCAACTGAAGTGGTCTCCCCAGCAATGCATGAAGGTAATCCTTCGTGTGAGGAGGCAACTTCTTGATCAGAAGATGGAACACTGGCAAGATGGTTTGGTGATCTCTCTTTGATGTCTTCACATTCCACACTAACGGAGGACTGAAGCGCATTATCAGAACTCTGTATCAGTACACTAGCTATCCTTTCTGGTAGTAAATTATCTGAGCTTCTCAACGGAGATTTATCACTTCCAATGAGTCCTGATGCATGATCATTATCAGTGCCACCTTCATCACAAGCAGATGGTTGGCCTTCCTCCCGGACAATCTTGTCACTAGCACTGTGGACTTTATCAAGCTCCACATCATGAGATTCAGCATCACCATTCCCACCTCCTTTCCAGCTGTCAAATAATACTCTTGCTCTATCCTGAACCTTAGAGCTCTGATGGTCGAGAAGATTACTTACAGTGATGCGAATTCCTGATGAAATTGACACCTCACTGTCTAGATGCAACTTTTCAAGTGCTCGTAACATTGAAGTGATTGATTCTTCAACAAAGCTGTCATTTGAGTCAATCCCAACATTTTGAGCATCTTTTAACCATCTATTAATGTAAAAAAGTCCATCTAATTTAATAAAAAGATCAAGACAATCCTTATTCTCTGTAGCAGCAATAGTGCTTGCAACAGCAGCCCACTGCCTAGTTGCATCACCAGCATTTTTAACCATACAATCTTTCTCCTTCATTATAGAGACCAACTCCTGGACCCGAGAAGGGGCTGTGAGCCCATCTTTCATCTCAGTCAAAGTAAAAAAATCTTCAAGAGTCATACTGCTTCACATAATCTTTCTCAGTATCAATGTCATTCTTTAGAATGCCAGAATTTTCAACCCCACATTAGGAGCATCAATAGGGTTTCTGGTTTTGTTTACAAACATGCACTGCAAAAATGATACAAAAAAAAATCCATTTTAGGGACAATATTCTGATATTTCCATACACATAAAGGTCATTGCATACGCATATAGAATCCTACCAAAAAAGAGATCACAAGCAAATCAAGCCCCAAGTTTACAGCAACAATAGGGTAAAATATCATTGAAAATTAATAAATACACCATACTTTTCAGTCCTACAGTCTAACTCTGCAACTGATGATCTACAGATAGTATGTCGGACAGATCAAGACCACCATAGATAAATGGAAAGACAATTTTACAGAACACGGGATATTTCATAATTGGTGTATTTATAAAAAACCCTTAACTGAAGTTTCCAATAGAATATCCTATTATCCTAACAATAAGATATAGGAAATTAAGAAAAAATGTACATTCAAATTGAACAATAATAGCCAACAATGGTTGGCACAGTGGGCTAGGCAAACAGCGTCAACTATGACGGCTTGGGTTGAATTCTGTCGGGGTCCGTTGTTGGTGAGTTATTTGCAAGTACCTATGTAAGCACTTACTGAGCTTCCTAAGATATGGCAGCCAACACTGTCCCTGAATTTTTTTCTACCAAAAAATGGAGATTAATGACCGCTTGGCCACCCTCAAAAGATTTATCTTGACTAAAAAATTATCAAAATCATGGTCAACAGAACAAATTTTTTTCATATGTAGTTCAGAATAAAAGAAGACCATGCTGAATAAGTGCCATCTTTAGAGGGATGAAGATTTCAGAGCCATAAAATTACGATACAAAAAGGTCCCAGTGTTTGGTTCAAACAAATGATTCCCTCCCTCTATCATGCACAAAACACCATACAAATCCCATCCTTCACCATTAATGCGCTTATTTGTTCAGAATAAAGAGACAATCTCAGTTTTTATTTAACTAGCATTTTCACTTGCTGGCAGAATCGCTAAGACAACAACCAAGCTAAAGTGATTAGTTGCCACCTAGAATGCAGTAATTACTTAAAGCTGAAGTCATTTCTAAACCAAATATATAAACTACAAATATAAAATTCTACAAGCTGACCATTTGTAGCGATATATGAAAGAATGCACTTGTATATCTATAAAAAACAAAATCAAAATTTATGGCTGGCCTGCAGCCAAAAAGCAAACTTTTGGTTGTAATTAACAACTTATAATAAACCTCACGTCAATGACTCACTCTATATAGGATTACCATAATCAATATTTTTTTGTATTTTCTCAAGAAAAATGTCAATTTCAATTTAAGAACCAACTTGACAGGCATGAGGCACCGGCTTATGCTGGAACAAACAAATTGCCTGCTGTAACACACCAGAATACACAGTAGAAGAAATTAAACGTAACTTTCACAGTTTACAAATATTCTAAGCCTAAAGTAAACTCGGCAACCTTTTTTTGAAAAAAATTCACAGCCACTCTAATTGCTTGCTAAGTTACAAGGGAACATCAACTTCAGCATTTATTATTTTAGTAAATCATAATATATGAAGTGCACCATATTACATTTTTTATAATAAAAACTTAAACCAGGCATCTCAAACTTTTTTTTCTTCTTTTTCTCCCCCTCCCCAGCTCTGCCCCCACATTCCAGCAACACTTTTAGGAATTTGTTGAGGTCTGAGTATAAATTCTGAGAAGTATTTTAAACAGATCAAGCAAGCCTATCAGCTATAACTTACATATAATTGACAGATAAAGACATTGGATAAAATAAGTCCTATGTTTAGGATTGAAAACATAGCAAAAGCTAAATAAGATTACCAGTCACTTCGAGGGCTGGTACGAAGTTACAACCATAAAAAAACAAACTGTAACTTTCCAATCTCGATCACTGAATAGATATTACTTCCCCCTGAAACGTCCAATTCAGAAATAAAATCAGAACCCCGCATACAAAATGCAAATAAATAAATAAAATAAACAAAGCAGATATTAATGATTAAGAACAAATCCAGTCTGAAACCAGCACGCATATAACCGTACGGAAACCCCAACATGAATCCTTATTTTTCAACAAAAAAAAAAGCATAGACGCAGCTACTACAAATATCCAAAACCCTAAAATTGGAAGCAAATGGAAAAAAAACCCTAAGAAAACTAAAATTTCACAGTTTCCTCACCTGAGCCGAATTGTATCAGAATGGAAAAGAGGAATCAAAACTTAACACGCAGTTTCTCACAATTAAAACGCGGACACATTTTACCCAAAAAAAAAAACAAATAAAGGAGAAAGGAATTAAGATTAAAAAAGAAGAATTGAGAACGAGAGAGGGAACGGAAGAGTAAACATGGAATGGCAAGAGAGGGTGTAAACCTGAGTCAGTGAAGTGGAAACCCTAGCCGTGTCTACACTTCAGGGAGAAGTAGTAGCTTTTGTGAATTCTTCTAGAATGTTGTGTGTTTTTTCAGGGAATAAAAATTTGGGGGTGGCGTGTTCGTGTGGGTATATTGAAGAGAGAGCGAAGCGAGAGAGAGGTTGGCGTTGTTGTGGCTATGGTCTCCGTTTTGTTGAGGAGCTCCTCCTCCTCGTGCTGGCTTAGTTGTGTTGATAGCAACAGAGCAGAGGAGAAAGGAAAGAGCAACGTTTTTCGTCGTTGGGATTTTTCTTCTGGTTTTTTGGTTCGCAGATTTCTGAATTTGCTGGTCGACTTTAGTTCGTAGGTTGGGCATCAACACGTGCGACGCCAGGGGCTGTTCCGACTCCCCCCACTCCAGGGTCCGATCCGTATCCGCATTGGCCCATCCATGACCCGACCAGTGTCAGCTCTATGCTATGCCCCGATCTGTAGAGGCCCATTTATGAAAAAAAATACCAAACATTATTTGTATTATTTAAGGCCCGCATTAACAGGATTCAAAAGAAAAAAAATATCAACTTATACATAGTAAAATTGAGTTATACTCATGTATTAAAGGAAATAAAAAAAAATTGATCAAAAAAAAAAAAGGAAATAAAAAAAAATCTATCATAATAATCATAAGTATCTATATCTATATATATATTAGCAAAACTGACTTGCGCTTCTGTATTAAATTAAATAAAGAAGATATATATTATAAGAATTATAGAAATCAAGGAAAAATATGTATATATTAATAATTATATCCTAATAATTACATGTAGAGGCTAAAGAGCGCAATTTACCAGATAAATCAAGTTTGGAGATGCAATTATGGAAAGAACTAGATGAAACAGGCAGCGAAAAGCAGAAAAAATCAAAAACTGATTACGTGCTAATTATTCCAATGGATGAGCAAAAAGTGAAAGACAAAACCTTGTATACCAGGCCACAGACCACAGTTCTCCTGTATCCGATAAACTAGTCGAATGCGCTTGTTTTTTCATTCCTATATAACCCTTAACTACGTGAATATTTTATCTAAATTAATTATTTTTATAAAAAAATATTAGTAAATTTGTGTGTTATTCTAGTAGGAAATCTTTGAACCCATGACCATCTTGTCATTTCAATCCCTAGACTTCTCTCCAAACCACCTTATGACTCTTATATATAAATTAAATCTTAAATTGGAAGATTTTAATCAACATATATTAATTAATTAATTTTTCTTAAATTATAAATTTTGGTTTATTTATTTCGTAAATATTATTCATTAATGAGGTTTTAAATTAAATCCAACAAATATTAAATTCCCAAAACATCGAATGTTTCATTCTTTATGCATAATTGGAAACAATCTTCTCTCTAATATTAAATCAAAATCAATTACGTAAATTTACATAATCAGTATCGATGTATAATCCATATCTCAAATCAAAATAATGAAACATTAATTATATCGGTTGAATCCAAAAATTATTTTTTTCAGTTTTTCCCTTTTCAGTTTTTTGTTATAACTTTTTTGAATTTTGATTTACGACAGTAATTTCCTAAAATTCAAGATATATAGACATGAGATTTCATTTATCTAGTAGGTACATAGACATCTACACCTGAAACACTTTCTCATATCCTCTGTATGCAGCTAAAAATAACAGACAACTAACTTGTTAACTGTAACTAATTAATCCAAATATATCAGCTCACTATAAGGCAAAAGAAGATACATTCCAAAAGGAAGTCCAGATATCTAACCCTAGAGACGATGGTTGCCTTTTCTCCCTTGCAGCAAGTGGAGCAGAGAGATGCTTCCATTTGATCTTTTAGAATCATGTGCAGCAGCAGCTAACTTCCTTGTGCTCCTGTTCCCCTGCAAATCAGACAAATGCTATAACGTAAACATTATGTGATTCCGAATTCACCATCATTTCTCAAGTTTAACATAGAAAACAAACAAGAAATGCTTATAGTTATGAAAGTGTACGTAGTACCTTTAATTTCTCCAATTCGTCAAAAAGATCAAAGGTACTCAAGTCCCTTGATAACATGGAAGAGCAAGGCACAAGTGTTCTGATTTCAACAACATAAGCACGTACATAAAAATTGTAACCAATAAGTATAGAAGAAAAACTACACATATAGACAAGGTTAAACACTGCTTCAGTGCTTCATTACTTTTTTGCCATAAATACACCACTGACCTTTTTGGCTTAGGAGGTTTGCAGGAGTTATGGACTCCTATATCACCCTGTGGATCACCCACAAGGTTGTGTGTTTTAGTAGACGAAATGTAACACCCGCATTTTCTAAATCCGTAGTTAATTCTATGACACTGATTGAGTAGATCAAATTGCATATTATAAGATGATATTAGAAAATGAAATGTCATGATTATAGTCGCTCATAGTAAAACAACTAGGATTTCGAGTTGAAATTGGAAATTTCAACAGAAAATGATTCTCGTTATAGACGGAAAAATAAGATTATATTGATCTGAAGGCCCAGACAATACCACCATGAGGAATTAAAGAGACAAATAATTTTTTTATATTATTTAAGGATTTTAGAATTTTAGTTTGGAATTTTCTGGGATTAGGATAAAGATATTACAGTTTTGGTCCTTGTAGAATGAAATACGTGACACGTAATGACCAGATAATTACCAGAGGGCTAAGAAATGATCCAAATGGAAAGTTAGGGATATCATTAGTGTTTTTAGATTATTTATGATTTTTGGATGGATAGAAAGTGGAGGAACTCGAAAAAACAGAAAAATAGCGTAAACCGTGACTCGGTTTATAAACGTCGAAGGTTTTATATTTTTCCGAAGACCGTTTTTACGTCAAAAAAATATTTTAACGAAACAAAAGTTATTTTTTTAATATTTTGGATTTTTGAGAATTTTTCTAGAGTTTTTCAGAAAATTTTTATTTTTAGCCGTTTTTAGCACGTTACGGGTAACCGTAGCGCAAACGGAGTATCAGAAAATGATCAAAACTTAAGTTTTGAAATTCTAACCTTTATTATATTAATTTTAGGTCTCAAAAATAATTTTTCCATTAATCAATTATTTGGAGAAATATTTATTTCAAAATATATATTATAATAAGCAATTTGGCCCACTTGTGCTCCCAAAAACAAAACCCTAACTTGTGAGCTCTTCTCCCTTCCTTTCCAGCTGCATTTGGCCGCCCCACACCAGCCCCCAAATGGTGTTTTATGCCCATGTGCTCTTGCCTTAAAAGTCTTGGTTGGAAGAAATATTAAAACACCTTTAACTCTTAATTTATTCCAAGATAATACCACTTGCATCAAAGCTAATCTTGGCCCTCCATTTCCTTTGCTCCAGCAGAAATATACAAGGGGAAGGAGAGAGAAAATTTCATCTTCCTCATTTTCATCTAAGCTTCCAAAGAAAAACCCCATTTTTCTCTCTAAGTTCCAAGCTTTCACTAAGCCATCTACTTAGTGTTTAAAGAGCTTTTGGACTTCAAGCTTCACAAAAGAAGGTTGGTTGATGATTCTAAACCATAAAATCTTCTTATTTTTCCATTATCTCCATTCTTTAATTTTTTTGAATCATGTGTTCTTCCATTTTAAAGCCAAGCTTTATTCTTTTGGCTTAGGTTTTCACCTTGTGAACCAAGAAGCTTGAAACCATTCCTTTATCTACTTTCCTTAAGGTCTTGAGTAAGTTATCATCCTCTCATATTTTGATCTTAGGGTTTTGGTTATTTTTAACAAAGAAAGTATGTTTATGCTTGTATTTTTGTATAATACTTTGAAAGGGGTTTGATACTAGTTGGAAAACCAAGCTAGGAGAGTGATCATTGGAGCTTTGAGTTGTCTTCAAGAGGTAAGGAGATGTTCTTCTAAAAGCCATAAATTTTATGTAGTTTTCTGTTGTATGATTTGGGTGGTTTGATGACAACTCAATGGTCTTGAGTTCCATCTTTGATTTGAGTGATTTAAACCATCTTTGATGTGTTTAATCACTAAGCTAAGATTTTTAGCTCTATGGTTTTTGTATGAGGATTTTTATATTTTTAGTTCTAAGGACATATTTCTAAAGGACTTTGATTAAAAATGAAGAGTTGAGAAATTTACCAAATAAGAAAAATGTGTGTGTATGCTTGGATTTATCAAAAATGTAAATTTTAGCATATGTTAACTCTATGGTTTTTGTATGGTAGATATTTTGTGTTATGATGTATGATTGGTCTCTTGATTTCTTTGTATGAGAATATGGTATGTCTTGGAGTGATTGAGTGCATTTATTTCTTTGTGATTCATTTGATCCATTTGGGATGATTGTAATATTTAAAGTAGTGTTATGCTTTATTTATTATGTGTATGTGATGTTTGTTGTGATTGGGTAAATATAATCAAGAGGAAAATAAAACAAGTGACCCAAGCAATTATGGAAGAGGAAGTAGATGACTCTATAGCAAAAGTATTTTAAAAACAAAGACTAATTTGATTTGCATTCAAGCCAAAGTTTCATTTTGGACTTTACTAATTAATTCTTTTGAATAAGTCTCCAATGGACTTTAATGAGATTTTTCTTAAATAAAGGAGTTTTGAAGTTCCCTTTAAATCAAGTTTAAACACATAAGCTTTTGATCAACAAGATTAGGTATTTATTTGCAAAAAGGAAATAGAATGGGTATAATTAATCTTTTTGAAAATCCAATGCTTAATAATTAAGTTTCATGGATGGGTAATTAAATTTTGAGGTTTAAAAATATGGGTATTGGAGTATGTAATAAAATCTTAAAAGAAAAGTGAAATTTTCGAGTTTTTAAAGAGTTAGGGGTCAAAAATATAATTTTTGGAAGTTTAGGGGTGAAAATATAAATTTAGACTTTTTGGGGTCAAAATTGTAATTTTGGAAGTCTAGGGGCGAAAATGGAAATCTGGACGTTTTGGGGTCAAAATGTAATTATAAAAAGTTTTGCAGTTTTAATAATTAATAAGACGTGAGGGGCATTTTCATAAATGTGAAGAGTTCTATACGTTGTTGTAAAAGAGTCAACGCGTAAGCGATGTTAAATTCTTGAGATGAATTCCGAGACTCTACTGGTATGGGACGGTATGGTTGCGGAAAGCTTAAAATAATTTGATAATTCATTTATTAAAATTCTTGAGATAAGGATTTTTCTGTGATTGTAAATATATTGTCATTTGCATATTAAGACGTTGGTTTTTGCCAAATTTAGAGCATACAATCCTATGGTGATGGATTGTGAATAAGTATGGTCTGACTATAAGTCTTTGAGGGCATTCAGGTCACGAAATTCACAATGGCTTTGCGGTGAATCCCCTTGTGTCGAGAAGAGTAGCATACCCAGCTTGAATGATCCTGACCGGCTGCCTTATTTATGATATGGTATACGGCTCTAGCACAATTGGTTTGTACCGAATAAATGACAAAGAATGGCTGAGAGATGGTCAGTTTTGCATTTATGTTAGGTATACGCTCCAGTCATGTCGCTCTACTTAGTTGAGGAAGGAAGTCTCCATGGAGCAGTGCACCGGTGTAATGAGAGATGATTGAAGTGTCATGCATATACCTTGATTGAAATAGATGATTTTTGTGATGATGTGTGTTGGTAGTTTTGTGAACTCAGGGCAAAGTTTTCAAATAATATTTGTTATTTCGAAGCATAGTCAGTAGTATTTTTCTTTGCTATGCATGTTTCTTGATTGTGACTTCTGGGAGAAACTCACCCTTGTCTATATGTTTTGTGCCCTTTAGGACATGATTCATATAGATTGATTACTAGCTGAGTGGACTAGTCAGGACTCAAAGAATGAAACGTACATTGAAGATTCATCAACCAAGTGGAAGGATGTGCGAGTCTTAGTTTTGTTGGGGTCTTCTTATTAGAGCTTATTGGGGAAGTTCTCAGTGCTTGACCAGCATAGGGAGTCTGTACTTATTTGGGGAAAAGATTTCTTGTGTATGGTATGCTCTATTACAAATGAATGAATTTTATTTCCTATGCTATTTTCTGATTGGGGTTTATGTACATAAGTATTTTCTTTAAAAAGAAAAAAAAATGGCAGAGAAAATCTATTTGTGAAAATTAAATAACTTTTTGACACCATTTTTTGAAGGAAAAATTTGAAGAAAGATTTTAATTTCCACATTAGAGGTTCAGTTACGAAGTATAATGTTTCCTGAGAAAAGGGTGTTACACGAAACATCCTTGGGTGACGAAGGATCCAAAATGTCATCTTTTGCTAATGACGAAGAAACGAACAATTTCTGAAAGGTGATTCAACAAGGTTAAAGAGGAAAGCAGAAACAAATTTCCTGTAAGCATAGCAAGTTTATAAGAATTGTAATCATTTTATGGAGCACTAAGCAAACACAGGAAGAAGGAACATTTGTAAATTTCACAAACGACTATTTCACTTCATTTTTGTTTATGTGGCAAAAGAATCTTGCAAAGATCTGTGGGAAATCGAACTATCCCACCTTGAACACTTCCACACCACTCCCACCTCCCCAATTATGCATCGCCTAAAAATTCACATCTTATCAGAATATCTTCGGTATCCATCTTAATCAGCTTAAATAATCAATATAAATTATTTCTCAAGTTTTAAGAATTGAAAAATATCGAGTTACCAAGACTTTTTACTTGATTCATTTTCCAAATTCCTTGTTCTTTTTCGTACCTCTTTATTTGAAGAGCTATGATACATGGACACCCATACACCCATATGACACCCCACCCCAATGAGTAAAATGAGAGAATGGGGTGTGTGATGGGTGTATGGTGTGTGTGTGTAACATTAATGTTATTTGAAACCCTTTTTACTTTAGTAACTATCAACATCGTAAAGAAGCCTTTATGACCAACTGATTAGCTATTCAATCCTTGTTAACTCCATTCTTCTTAATATAAGTTGAACTTAAGCACAAGGAAAAGATGGGCCTATGCATTTCCAATGCTTATGATTTAGGGACAATTGGTCCATTTACAATACATAATGTGTCTCTTAATTTTAAATTCCCCAAATCACCTCCTCGATATCAACTTAAAAAAGTAACAAACAACATGTGTACATATTAACAAATGAAAATTCAACTCACACTTATCTTGCTCACGGCTAGGGATGTAAATGGGGCGGGGCAGGCACGGGTAGTAGCTCCCCGCTACCCGTCCCGTTTAATATACCCGTTATCCGTACCCGCCCCATACCCGCGCGGGTACCCGTTATCTAGATTTTAGCGGATACCCGTGAAATCCGCTGGTATCCGCGGATATCCATGAATATTAAAAAATTAAAAAATTCTATAAAAATTTTATTAAAAGAAATTGTTTCCACACAATATTTGTCATAATGAACATCATATTAATAAGACTAAATGAGTAAATGGTCAAATTGCCCCCTGAAAGATGTAGGGATTTGCAAGTAGGTCCCTGGAAGATGGAAATAAAAAAATCCGTCCCTGAAAGATACCTCTCGCTGTCAAATAGGTCCCTGGCGTCATTTTTGACATTATTAGGGGTCGTTTTGAAATTTTAAAAATTTAGATGGATCAAAAAAAATGAGAGCACTGATTCTTTCCCTCACACAATCCTTTCTCCCCACCCCAACACTCTCTCTCCTTTCCATCGCCCTCTCACTCTTCTGTCTCACCATCTTCCTCTTCCTCTTCACCACCACTCTCACAACTCCCTCACCTCCTTCTTCTTCCCCCTTCCCCCTCCACCACCACCACCGTCCCATTCCCAGCCGACCCTCGCCACGCCACACCCACCCACCTTGCTTGCCGCACACAACCAAACAAAACACAATCACAATCGCAGTTCAACTCAACCGCCAAAAAACAAAAGAATAACTGAATAATGAGTGAATAGAATAACCCCCACAACAACCAACCCACTTGCCTCACCTTCGGGGATTTCGTAGCACCTTGACCATTAAACCCTAACTTAGCTTGATTATATTATATATTATTATTGTTGTTATCATTGTTGTTGTTGTTGTTGTGTGGAAAGGGGAAAACAGAGGAGGGAGGGTCTCATGGAAGGGGTTTCGAGGGAAGCCCAGATGTCGTGGTTTGGTTGATGGAAACGGCCCAAATATTATGCTATAAATGATGATGAAGATGATGATGTGTGTGTGTGTGGGACCGTGGGAGGGAGCTTCTTATTTGTGTATGTGTGTAAGTGGGGGGAATAAGAAGGAGGTGAGGGAGTTGTGAGAGTGGTGGTGAAGAGGAAGAGGAAGATGGTGAGACAGAAGAGTGAGAGGACAGTGGAAAAGAGAGAGAGTGTTGGGGTGGGGAGAAAGGATTGTGTGAGGGAAAGAATCAGTGCTCTCATTTTTTTTGACCCATCTAAATTTTTAAAATTTCAAAATGACCCCTAATAATGTCAAAAATGACGCCAGAGACCTATTTGACAGCGAGAGGTATCTTTCAGGGACGGTTTTTTTATTTCCATCTTTCAGGGACCTACTTGCAAATCCCTACATCTTTTAGGGGCCAATTTGACCATTTACTCAAGACTAAATTATACAAATCATATAATTTTAACTTAATTGTTATATCAATAATTGTTCAATTAAATAAAAACAAATAAAACTATAAAATGAAAAATATGAATGTGAGAATTAATACATGACACAACAATAATATATATTTTGGAGTCACTTTATTCAATATTAAAACAAAGCAAGACAATAACTAAAAGTATTGTATCACACTCTAATATTTGTTAAATTGTGCATTGGTATTTTAGACTTTTAGGTATGTATATAAATAAAAAGATATTTTTTGTAATTTTACTAACGGGTACGGGTACCTCACTACCCACCCCCATTCCCATTTATTGGCGGGTACCTCAAGTACCCGTTTAATTTACCCGCGGGTACCCGTTAAGGTATCCGCCCCATACCCGTAACGAATTTTATCCGCGGATATCCGCGGGTACGAGTTTTTTTGCCATCCCTACTCACGACATCAATCTCTAGAGCATTATGATCCCGTGGTTTTGACGAAGAGGTTGAAACACCCCTATGTTATTGCATCGAACAGGAATAAAGGAACAAGCATATTAGCTCAAAGCCAAGAAAAACAGAGCAGGAATCACACTCAAAAAATTATTACTCACATGACTAAACTATCAGATTTTTTAGAGTCTAACTGTGCACAGGAAGTACCAAGCACAAGTTGTTCATCTGACAGGTCAAATCTAGGCTCAGAAGATGTCTGTGCATGAAAACTTTCTTGCAAAGAATGGATAACCAAATAACATATATAATTTATATTGCAATCTGATGTTCGCATACATTTTGAAGAACAAACTAGTATGTGAACCATTTCTTGTGAAAGCACAGAAAACATAATTATGTCAATTCACACCTTATATGGGATACCTCAAATGTTTTATTTTAATCTATCGAAGCCGAAATATATAACACTCTTTCTCCAAAAAGGATATTACACCATAGTTACCAATAAATTTCGAATAACTTAGAAAATATTCAAAGAAAGTAGCAAATTCTTCTCCTAAAAATGTGGATAAATTTTTTTTCTTTTTATAAAAGAATGTGAGAAGGATGGGGTGTAACATCCCAAAAATCTAGAAATTATATAACATTTAATACCTTAAATGGACATATGTGTGAATGTGTAATTGTGTGTATTCAAATGTATATTTTGTTCAAGTGTATTATTTAAATTAATATATTTGATAGCTAGATTTTTGGGTGAAATTAAATATAGACAGAGGGAAGGATGTTTTTCATATTGGAATAGTTTATATAAATTTTGGGATAAAAAGAGGATATATATATATATGGGATAGGATCAATTGACACCAGGTGTAAGTCTTTAGACTTACACCAAATCTAAACCGTTAAAATCAATAAATCCTACGGCTCACATTTTCTTGCCCAAAAACTAGGAAAAATAAAAAATGAGATTCACGTGCCTTACTTCTCCATTTTTCGTCTTTTCTTCTCCGCTCAATAGTGCAGCTCCACTTTTCCTCAGTTTTTCCCATCGAATTTTACTTCTCCATTTTTCGTCTTTTCTTCTCCGCTCAACAGTGCAGCGCCATTTTTCCTCAGTTTTTGCCCATCGAATTTTTATAATCAAATGCATTAGATTGAGAACATAGATTGAGGGAGTGATTGTTTCGGATGATTCTTTTCCTCTGTTTATGAGAGCCCTTTCATCTCGCGTGAATTAAACCCCACCTCTGCCTATGTGCCCTTAACAAAACCAACGAAAAGATCACAAGATTCACATGCTTTCCCTTAATCTGACAAACATAGTTCTACCCAATACCTCAAAAACGCACAATTTACTGCTTAATTTTTTAGAACACAATATCCCTTAATATATTATTTTGGATTAAACATGTAGAAAACAATTAATTAAGAATATAACAAGAATTTTGAAGAACTGGGCTAATTAGATATAGGGAGAAATTCGGCTATTCCATTCGTCTTTTCTCATTAATCGGATGGGCACAGGCCCATCGGTGCAGAGGAAAAGTAGACCATGGTGGTGGGTGGGATAACAAAAAACAAACTTGTTCTTAGTTTTGGGTTTTTCTTTTTCTGGTGATTGGAGCTTGTCACTTTTCGTGTAATGCTGCGTTGCCTTCCATCAATTCGTTTGACTTCTATGGCAGAACAATGGCAATACCATGCTTTTCTGACCCGTTTTGGTTTTGTTGCCGGTGAAACAGTGGAGAAAGGCGGAAATGAAAAGAAGTCACGTGACTTTTTTAGTATGGCACATGGAACATCTTGAGCCATCCGATTAATAAGATTTGACGGTTTAGATTTGGTGTAAGTCTTTTGACTTACACTTAGTGTCAATTGATCCCATCCCATATATATAGGGGATGTATCCAGTGAGAGGAGTTTTAATATGAGAGGGTGAGAGAATTAAATTTGGACCGTATAACCATACATGGATGGTTGGGATTAAAACTTAGTTAGTGGTCATATGACCACTTAAAAAAGTCATGTGACTTTATGTTTTAATCTTGACTATTTATGGTTTAATCTTATGGCTATGATTCACTACTCTCATCCTCTCATAATAAAAATCTTCTCACTTTATATGCTCCCTCTATATATATAAATATAAATACAAATACAAATGCATGAATAAGTTTAAATAGAAAAATATACATATAACAAGAGGGGGAGGGGAAGTTACGGAACTCCTCAAAAGGTGGGGTGGGAAGTACCACTCACATAGCACACGATAATAAAAAGAAGAATTGGGATAAAAGGGAGTTGAAAGTTGGACAGTTTCTCTTTAGTTGGGTTACAAAGTGGATATTAGGAAGAAAAGAAAAACAGAGAGGATAGGCACCGAGAGAAGAGAAAAAAAAAAGAGGAATACGCCGAGAAAGAAGAAAAATAGAAGAACGAGACTGACGAATAATTATTGGGTGCAATCTAATGAGGAAAAAGAAACGGGGGCATTGAACATCAATATAGAGGTGAGTAAAACACTATTTACTTCTAAAACCTCCATGGTATGATTTATTAAAAGATGCTATTTTTCTTTAGATTCTTGATATGAAAATTTGTTAATGAGGGATGCTCTCGGTGCTGTGTTGTATTATATTTGTGTATTCACCTATATTAGATATAGTTCCAATTGATTGCACTGTTTACTTAAATATATATAAAGTATTGTTGGTGTGAAATGATAATGATTATCAATTGGCATATTAGTGATCTCGTTCCACCAGAGAAATATAAAAGGTCATTGTTTCAATTTGCCAAATCATTCCTTGTTAGAACGCAGACCTGATAAGGTCATCAGTAGGGGAAAAATAAATGGAACCGGTCGCATCTAGCCATTCCTTTGATAACTCTACTATGATATGCTTTGCTAATAAGTATATAGTGATATTGTAGGTGTTTGTGAATGTTGTACTAACATTATTATTTTATTATGTGATAGTCGTGTTTCTTAGTGTAAAATTCACAAATTTATATATGGCAGTATGAATGAGTTGGTCATCACCTTCGGGAAAAGGGTGACAGTATACATTCTATACAGAGAATAGGATGAGAGATATCTCCATCTGGGATAGAATATCAAATTATCATTATGTATGAGTCGGTCATCACCTTCCGGGAAGGGATGGCGGTGAGAGATATCTCCATCCGGGATGGAATATCGTATTATTAAAAATATCCACATCTGGGATGAGATATTATATTCTTGAACATATCCACATCTGGGATGGGATATGACCTCTATTCGGGATGGAGAAGGCAGTGGGATACCATTGCTTAGACATGAGCTCATGGACCTTAGTGAATCTGGGATTCACACCGGTTCCGGGAACCGAACAGTTATTTAGTGTATGTAGTGATGTCAGATTGAGTACTTTGTTTTGTGAAGGTCTTATTGTTAAAATAAGTGTATTATTATTATTATTTGTGATTTAAATAAATTATGCCTAATCCGAAGAGAATTAACTTTATGATTTGCGGGTACCATGGTTAAGTTTTTCGGTTACCGCACCGGCTGAGAACAACACTATTTTTAAATACCTTTTTAACTTGTTTTATTCACTGGGATTATATCTCATTAAAAGTGTTGTTTTCAGAGCACGAGGATGAGGTCACTAAGATTGACTGAGAAGGCTTGAAGACTTGGTGGCTTTCTTTAGTTTATTCTCTTAGCTTCGTTAGTATTATATTTTTTGTAATGAGAGGCCGTGTGCTTGACCTATTCATTTAATTATTGTTCGAACTTAGTAGTAGACTCTGTAGTGGAACAAAATGTTCTTAATCATGTAGGGATTTATTAACAATTTTTTTATTTTATTAATGAGGTATTGATTTTAGCCCCTTTGAACTTCAATAATTGTTGTCTTACTATATCTTTAAATGATGTTTTAGATGTTACTAATGTAACGAAGGGCGTTACATGGGGAGTATGTTCCCTTGATTCCTTTTTAAATATTTTTTCGAAAAGGTTTTAAATGCAGAAGCATAATTAAGACTTGTATGAGTGTAATCTCATTTCATATAACCATCCGAGTCTTTACAAGAAAAGATTGAAATGATACAGTGAACATCTGAGTCAGTCTACTCTCTAGATCTCTACCCAAAATAATACAGTAATCATCTAGTCTTCTTGGAATCTATATCCATCTAAACAGCAGCATCCTTCAGATCCTCTCTTAAGAGCTAACCCACTTCTTGGGTCAAACATCTACTCCGTCATGCATCAACACAACAAAGCAAGCAAGGGTGAAACTCTAAACAACTTAATAGGAAAAGTATGGCACCCAACAATATTCAGCACAAACACTAAGGAATCATACTTAAGTAATCAGTATATCAACATAACAGACAATAAGCACTTTGCTTAAAACACAGCACATTGAGAACATCCAGTGGGAATATCGCTTTAAACAAAGCATTTGGGAACATCGAGTGGGAACATTAGGTAAGAACATCATGTGGGAACATCAAGTAAGAACATCGCCTTTCACCAGACATATCTCTTTCACTTCCAACCACTCAGAATCACTTATCTCAAAAACAAACGCAGGTATAAACAAGAAACATACAGCAGGTATAATGCACATAGCAAATGAATCATTCAATATCTTAAACAGGAAATTTCACACCAGACTTTCTATACTTTCGGGACACACCCACGAGCATCATGCCCACTACTCTTGGGGATTTTATTTAATAATTTCGGGACACACCCACGAGTAAATAACCCGCTACTCCTGGAGACTTTACCACTTATATTCGGGACACACCCACGAGTAAGTCACTCGCTACTCAAGGAGATTTTACCACAGGAATTTCGGCACACAGCCACGAGCATTCATACCGCTACTCCAAGAGATTTTACTTAGTAACCACAAACACCAGCTTACGACTTAACTCTCAAATAGACACGGAATCACAAGTAAACACAGAATCACGTTTCTCAGATAAAAATACCAAATCACACATCCCAGAAAAACACAGAATTTCACCACTCAGATAGAACATACCATTTATCCAGATAACTCTTACTTTATTCTTCGTTCAATTCCCAAAAATATATCAGTGCTAAAAGTGATTAATTTATTGAAAAGGGGACAAAACTGAATTATTCTAAAATATTTGAATACTGGTTTATTTTCAGAAAAAAAACCCACTGAAAGCTTATTTTCACAAATCTCCACTTTTAAAAACATAGAGAATACTAAACCAAAAATATATAACAGTAGAATTCACCAAGAATTCAGTACCATTATATTCCCCAATTATCTTAGTCACGTATATACCGAGTCCCAAAGTTAAGAATTCCCCAAACAGCGTATCGGTACAGATCCCAGGCCAGAGAGAGACGGACTGCTTTAGCCCCTTCAAAGGTCTCACTTCCTTTCTAGACAGATCCGTACTGATAAACCATTTATCTTAACCATGACCTTGTATATCAATGATAGATAATACCAGGGTTTTCACAAAATAATAAATTGTATTTTTTTTCGCGGGTAAAATTATATTTACGGTAGTCTAAAATTTGCCATTATAACGGTATGTTTACAAAAGTTCAAAAATGATTTTGGCATAGCCATCTTACTCACACGAAAATCTTGAGAAAATTTGGGCATTATAACTCTACTATTAATAATTATCACAAAATAATTAATTTAATGCTTATAAAACAATTATTAAGGCATAAAAGTAAAAACACATAAAGCATATAAGACAAGCATAAACAAGAATCAAAACTCATACTTCTCAAATTAAATTGCAAAATTAACCCCTTACCTTGGCCAAACTTGATGCAGAACAAACAAGAACACCAAAAGAAATTTAAGACAACTAAGAGAGAAAAGAGAGAAAAGTGTTTGTCTTCTTGATTTCCACTTTGGATGAGTGAAAAACTATGAAGCCAAGGGGTCCTATTTATAGGGAGAGGGGGCAACCAAGGAGTGGGGAGAAAGAGGGAAATAAGAATTTGTGTGATGCATGCCATGACTACATAAATACCTATTTATTAATTAGGTTTAATCATGCTTTATTCTAACTGGCCTAAGCTCATGACTATGCTCATGACTCATAAGCCAAAAAGCTCATCCAAGGGCTGCAACTCAATGGTGATGTCGACCAAGAGGAGAAGGAAGGAAGGCCATTGGATTGTTTGGTCAAAAGTTACATGTTTATGTAGTTTTAAGTGAAAACCAAGGGCAAAATGGTCTTTATACATGCCCACCATACTATTCAAGGTAATCATGATGTCCCCAACTCTCTTAGGCTTCTTAGAATTATATTTGAACCCCTCAAAGTTCCTAAGTTTCTATATCATAGCCACTATGTCTCTATTCGCCTCTATTTGGCTTATTCCGTAAATAAGGAAAAGATGGTCTTCCTACTCATCTTATCACTCAAAAATAATTTTAAATAGTAAGAACCAATGAGGAATCACGAAATTAACATGTAAAAGCTTCATGGAAGAGTTTTGGAATTTTTACGGTAAGGGCAAACCCTACTGTTTGCAAAAGCAAAGGAAAACGGACGCGCCATAAGTGAAAAATAGTACTTTTTCAGAAAATTCCAGAAAAATTTCCTGAAAATCACAAATTTGATTTAAACACTAATGGTCACTCTTGAAATTTGATTTTAAGCACTCACTGATCACTGAAAATCCATCTTTGACCAGAAATTTCTGTTTTTCGTACTTTATGAACGTCGAAAAAGTAACATTTTTACCTGCTTTTCAAAAAATTATGAAATAATTCCCAAATATCTCCAAAAATATAAAAACACGATTCAACCACTTAAAATCTTTTTCTGACCTTAGGTCGGTCTCCGAATTTGTGATTTGCTCTTACTGTAAGTAACAGGGACAAAATGACAATTTTCAAAGTTTTCTGAAAAATCTAAGAAAATTTCAGAAAATCAGAAATATTAAAAGAAACAACTTTTGTGAAGGGATTTTCGTTTTCTGAGTTGTTTTGATATACTTTAGCAATTTAAACCCTTATCCGTCAATAATGGTAAATACGGATGTCAAACGTTAAGGAAAGATTGACTGTTTTACTGAAATAACTTAATAGGTATTTTAAAATCTTCACTATAAGACCAAAATAAATCACTTAGCAGTTAAATTTCAAAATTTCATATAAAACATATAATTGACGGAAAATAGCAAACAAAAGTTTATAAAAGACTTAACTATCTTACCGTTCTAAACTGTAATATCAACAAAACTTATTATTTCCATACTATCCAAAGTACACTAGATCCTAAAGTCTCCATCTTAATTATTCCTCCATCTCCAGTATTTATCCATTTCTTAACTAACAGATCACAGAGTTTTTCTGAAAGGGACTAAAACTGTAATTTTCCTTTATATCTTCCTCTAAAATTTCAAACTTAATTTCTAAAACCTTTATGGAATATTAAATCACTTTTGTCTATCCTCTAATACCTTTTGGGAAATCAAGTATGAATTTTTCATATTCATTTATCAGCTTATTCTGACAGTCAAGAATATCCGTAAAATGTCATTTGACTTCTACGTCAGCTCTAAACCATTATTTATTATCCAAAAATCTTAAAGGTAATTCTAATCCTCCAAAATGAATACTTAGTCTCATAGAGAGAAATTTTCGGGATGTTACAAAATATACACGCTATCAACTATCAAGACATTAAATCCAAAACCCATCGACAACTATATGTCAAAGAAAATTAGGAGTTAGGGAAACGGCTCCGCCAATTGATACGTTCTGTAACACCCACATTCTTAGATTAGTAGGTAATTCTATGACACTGTGTGAGTAGATCAAATTACATATTATAAGATGATATTAGAAAATGAAATGTCATGATTATAGTCGCTCATAGTAAAGCAACTAGGATTTCGAGTTGAAATTGGAAATTTCAACAGAAAATTATTCTCGTTATAGACGGAGAAATAAGATTATATTGATCTGAAGGCTCAGACAATACCACCATGAGGAATTAAAGAGACAAATAGTATTTTTATATTATTTAAAGACTTTAGAATTTTAGTTTGGAGTTTTCTGAGATTAGGATAAAAATGTTACAGTTTTGATCCCTGTAGAATGGACTACGTGACACGTAATGAACAGATAATTACCAGAGGGCTAAGAAATGATCCAAATGGAAAGTTAGGGATATCATTAGTGTTTTTGGATTATTTATGATTTTTAGATGGGTAGAAATTGGAAGAAAAAAAACAGAAAAATAGCGTAAACCGTGACCCGGTTTGTAAACGTCGGAGGTTTTATATTTTTCCGGAGACCCTTTTTGCATCAAAAAAATATTTTAATGAAACAAAAGTTATTCTTTTAATATTTTGGATTTTTGGGAATTTTTCTAGAATTTTTCAGAAAAATTTTATTTTTAGCCGTTTTTAGCACGTTACGGGTAACCGTAGCGCAAACGGGGTATCAGAAAATGACCAAAACTTGAGTTTGAAATTCTAACCTTTATTATATTAATTTTAGGTCTCAAAAATATTTTTCATTAATCAATTATTTGGAGAAATATTTATTTCAAAATATATAATATAATAAGCATTTTAGCCCACTTGTGCTCCCAAAAGCAAAACCCTAACTTGTGAACTCTTCTTCCTTCCCTTCCAGCTGCATTTGGGCGCCCCACACAGCCCCCAAAATTCTGATTTGTGCCCATGTGCTCATGCCTTGAAAGTCTTGGTTGGAAGAAATATTAAAACACCTTTAACTCTTAATTTATTCCAAGTTAATACCACTTGCCTCTAAGCAAATCTTGGCCCTCCATTTCCTTTTGGCTCAGCCGAAATTATACAAGGGAAAGGGGAGAGAGAAACTTATCTTCCTCATTTGCATCTTGCTCCCAAAGAAAACCCATTTTTTCTCTCTAAGTTTCAAGCTTTCACTAAGCCTTTTCCTTAGTGTTCAAAGAGCTTTTGGACTTCAAGCTTCACAAAAAAAGGTTGGTTGATGATTCTAAACCATAAAACCTTCTTAGTTTTCCATTATCTCCATTCTTTGATTTTTTTAAATCATGTGTTCTTCCATTTTTAAGCCAAGCTTTATTCTTTTGGCTATAGGTTTGCACCTTGTGAACCAAGAAGCTTGAAACCATTCCTTGATCTATTTTCTTCAAGGGCTTGAGTAAGTTATCATCCCCTCATATTTTTCTTCTTAGGGTTTTGGTTTTTCTACAAAGAAAGTATGTTTATGCTTGTATGTTGTATAATTTTATGAAAGGGGTTTTGATTCTAGTGGAACACCAAAGCTTTGAAGAAGTGATTTTAGGACTCAAGTGATCTTCAAGAGGTAAGTGGGATGTTCTTCTAAAAGACATAATTTTTATGTAGTAGTATGTTGTATGTTTTGGATGGCTTGATGATAACTCAACAACCTTGAGTTTCATCTTTGATTTGAGTGGTTAAAACCATCCTTGATGGGTTTTAGATCACTAAACTAAGATTGGTAGCTCTAGGGTTTTTATATGAGGATTGGTAAATTTTAATGTCATGGATGTTTTTTTAATACTTGGGTTAAATGAGAAGTTAAGAAATTTACCTAATAAGGAAAATGTGTGTGTATGCTTGGATTTGTCAAAAATGTAAGTTTTAGGATGAGTTAGCTCTATGGTTTTTGTATGGTAAAAATCTTGTGTTTTGATTGTATGATTGTTCTCTTGATTGTGTATGATAAAAATGGCATGTATTGAAGGAATTATGTGTATTTAATTATTTGTGCTTTATTTGATCCATTTGGGATAATTGTAATATTTAAAGTAGTGTTATGCTTTATTTAATATGTGCATGTGATATTTGTTGTGATTGGGTAAGCCTAAATCAAGAGGAAGAAGAAAAAAAAATATAAAACAAGTGACCCAAGCCTCATGGAAGAGGAAGTAGAGGACTCTATAGCAAAAAGTGATTTTCAAACAATGACTAATTGGATTTACATTTAAGCCATAGTTATAATTTGGTCTTTTATTTATAAATTCTTTTGAATAAGTCTCCAATGGACTTTAATGGGAATTTTCTTAAAATAAAAGGGTTTAGAAGTTACAATTATATCAAGTTAACACCTAAGTTTTAAATCAATAAGAATAGAAAAATTAGTTGCTAAAAAGGAAATAGAATGGGTATAATTAATCCTTTTTGAAAATCCAATTCTTAACAATCAAGTTTCATGGATGGGTAATTAAATTTTGAGGTTAAAAATATTGGTATTAGAGTATTTAATAAAATCCAAGGAGAAAAGTGAAAATTTCGAGTTTTTAAAGAGTTTGGGGTTTAAATGAAATTTTTAGAAGTTGTGGGGTAAAAAGTCAAAATCTAGACTTTTGGGGTCAAAATCGTAATTTTGTAAGTCTAGGGGCAAAAATAGAAATATGGACGCAGGAACTGGACGCAGAGACTGGACGCAGACTGGACGCAGGAACTGGACGCAGAGACTGGACGCAGAAACTTAACGCAGAAACTGGACACAGAAACTGGACGCAGAAACTGGACGCAGAGACTGGACGCAGAGACTGGACGCAGGAACTGGACGCAGGAACTGGACGCAGGAACTAGACGCAGAAACTGGACGTTTTGGGGTCAAAATATAATTATAAAAAGTTATGTGGTTTTAACAAATAATAAGAAGTAAGGGGCATTTTTATAAATGCGAAGAGTCCCACACGTAGTTGGAAAAGAGTCCAAACGTGGCGTTGTTAACTTAAAATTTTACACGTTGTTGAGAGAGGGTCAACACGTGGCGAGTTGAAGATTAGAGGAATAATGCTACACGGTGTTGGGAGAGAGCTAACACGTGGCGATGAAAATCCTAAATGAAGGATTGCATTATTCTCCTTGTATGTGTGTATGAATTGAATTGTCATTTGCATTTAAGATGTGGGTTTTTGCCTAAAACTTGAGCATACAATCCTATGGTGATGGATTGTGAATAAGTATAGTCTGACTATAAGTCATCGAGGGCATTCAGGTTGTGAAATTCTCAATGGTCTTGCGGTGAATCCCCTTGTGCCGAGAAGAGTAGCATATCCGGCTTGAATGATCCTGACCGACTGCCTTATTTATGATGTGGTGCACGAGTTAGCACAATGGGCCATACTGAATAGATGACAACGAGGGCTAAGAGATGGTCAGGTTGCATTTATGTTAGGTACAAGTTCCGCCATATCGCTCTACTTAGTTGAGGAAGAGAAGTCTCCATGGAGCAGTGCACCGGTGTGATAAGAGATGATTGAAGTGTCATGCATATATATATCTTGATTGAGATAGATGATTTTGTGATGATGTGTGTTGGTTGTTTGTGAACTTAAAGTAAAGTTTTCAAATGATATTTGCTTATTTTTGAAGTATAATAAGTAGTATTTTTCCTTTTACTATGTATGTTTTGTGATTATGACTTTGGGAGAAACTCACTCTTGCCTATATGTTTTGTGCCCTTCGGGACATGATTCATATAGATTGATTACTAGCTGAGTGGACTAGACAGGACTAGAAGAACGAGACGTGCATTGAAGACGTGTCAACAAAGTGGAAGAACGTACGAGTCCTAATTTTGTTGGAGTTTTTCTTATTTGAACTTTTTGTAGAAGTTCTTAGTGCTTGACCAGCATAGAGAGTCTGTACTGATTTGGGAAAGGGATTTCTTGTGTATGGTACGTTCCATTATAATTGAATAAGTTTTAGTTCCTATGTTGTTTTCTGGTTGGTGTTTATTCTCACAAAGTATTTCTTTTAAAAAGAAAAAAAATTGACAGAGAAAAATCCATTTGTGAAAATTAAATAGATTTTGACAACGTTTTTTTTTATGAAGAATTAGAAGAAAGATTTTAATTTCCGCATTAGAGGTTCAGTTACGAAGTGTAATGCCTCCTGAGAAAGGGGGTGTTACACGTTCAAACTAACTCAGCTTGCCACTAGTTTAACTTTATTTCACATCAACCTGACTACCACCTCAATCAAATGCACGTTCACTCTCAAGCTTAGTTTATAATTGAACTGGCAAGATTTGAACTCAATTGAAGTGCAATTTCTCCTTTAACGATCCAATAAGTTCAAGTAAATTGATTCTTATATTTGCATATGGAAAGTCAACTAACACTAGGTATCTTGCTCGCAACATCGACCTCCAAAGCATTATGGAGCCCTGTCTTTGACGAGGAGACCGAGACTTCCCTACATTATCACACCAAGCAGGAATTAAGGAACAAACATATTAGTTCAAAGCTAAAAAAACATAGCAAGAATCACATGTGGAAGATCATTAGTCACAAGGCTAACCTATCTGATTTTTCAGAATCTATTTGAGTACAGGAAGAAGAACCAAGCATAGGCTCTTCCTCTGACAGGTCAAGCCTAGCCTCAGAAGAAGATTGTGCATGAAATGTTTCCTGGAAAGAATGGATAACCGAATAAGATACATACAGAACAATAATGTAATCTAAAGCTCGTTATTTTGAAGAAAAAACTAGTGCGTGAACCTTTCTATAAAATATGCAACAAAGTCAAAGCACAATTATATAAGTCCGCATGTTAGATGGGAAAGTCAACTCACACTAGGTATCTTGCTCACAGCATCAACCTGTAAAGCATTATGATGCCTTGGCTTTGACGAGGAGACCAAGACTTCCCTATATTATTACACCAAGCAGGAATTAAGGAACAAGCATAGTAGTTGAAACCCAAGAAAATAAAGCAAGAATCGCACACTGAAGATCATTACTCACTACACTAACCTATCTGATATCTCAAAATCTAACTCTGTACAGGCAGTACCAAGCATATGCTCTTCATCTGACTGGTCAAGTCTAGGCTCCGACGATGACTATGCATGAAACATTTCCTGGCAAAATGGATAACCAAATAAAATACATAATATATTGTAATCAGAAGCTCACATATACTTTGAAAAACAAACTAGTGGGTCATGCTTTTCTTATGAAATGTGCGCAGCGCACAAAGCACAGTTATATAAGTTCACATTAGATGGGATGCCTCTAGTAATATAACTTTTATTTTAATCTATTGAAGACTGAATTTACATGATAACATAACATTAAATGTTAATGGCGTGGGACGTCTTGTGTAAAGCCACGTATGCATTCAACAGCCACCACAACACTCCTCACACCCATGAGATGTGTAAGGGGGGATCTGCTGGCGTGGCGTGGCGGTTCGATCGCCGGCTTCTCAAGTCCGTTTCAGGCTCCCTCAACAGATTCCCTACACCGCTTTGTAATCACAGGTTCTCTACGATCGATCGATGGCAATTTGGTAAAGATAGAGAGAGGGGGGAGGGATGAAATGAAAAAGATAAGCTTTAAATTGTTGTTGTTGCTATTATTTTCTTTGTTCTTATTCTCCCCACTTGTAATTAAGTTATTATACATGGCTTTCTATAATAAGCTGCCTAACCCTTTGCCCAATATCATATTCAGAAGGGCATATTCGGGCACGAGATGCGTCATTGGGGTTCCGATTGAGAGTGATATATGTGTGTGTAAATATACTCATACCTTGTAATAATATGATATATATCATTAGAGCTTATATATGACAAACTTTTGTATCAAAGTTCGTTTGTGCATTGTTGGATCGGATTGGGAATATAATGTACTTGCTCATCATCAGCTGGAGCTGGAGCTGGAGCAAGCTCCGAGTTGACGTGTAATCTGTGATTGTTGAGAATTAAATAAATTGGAATTGGTCCGTACTTGGGTGGGAGGAGTGGAGGACCATGCCGGCTGGCTCCATATATTATTTTTTTCATATATGCAGCAATTTGGATAATTTCTTGGTCGTTAGTAAATAGCGACTAGACTTAGACTACAGTAGCTTTCTTTTCATCTATCCAAAAAGTGTATTATCAACCACAAAATATTAAAAATTATATCAAACAGGAAATATTTATGAAAGGCACATGTGCTTGATCATTGCAACGCAATAAACCCATACAATAAAGGCACTGCCAATAGAATAAAAATATAATTTTTTGGGAAGTAGAAGGGTGGGACCCCCCCCCCCCCCCCCCCTCTCTTACTCTTTGCCCACCACTATTCTCTACCGTGAGCCACCCAAAAGGGACAAACCGGTATGGATTGAATTTTTTAAAATGGCAACAGAATATATCAAACTGATCACAATTTATCAACATGATTTGTCTCTGTTTATTTAAATTGAGAGATACGACCATCGTGAAAATTGAAATTAAAGGGTGGCATGGAGAATGGTGCAGAATTAACTCACCCCAGAAAAATATCATGGAGGTTGAGAATGCTGCAATATGCACTAGCATCTGGTTCTGACAAATGGGGCTGCAGATGTCAACCAAGTTATAACATGATTGAATAGACTCTCCATACAGACAGGGTGACTGCCTATATAACTGGAAATGAAAACAAAGGCGTAATTAAAAGCCGGCATTGACCAGTAAAATAAGAAGACTCACCATGAACGCAGAGATTGATTTTAGAAAAGCTTCCAAACAATTAAGAAAAGTATGCACGCGGACATTTTTTGAACAGGTGCTATTCTCAGTCGTGACTTCTTCCTTTCTCTTTTTACAGGCTATTCAGTTAATAACGAATAATGAAAACTAACTAAAGTAAATAGCGGCAATATACTGCTGAAGTACCAATCTGAAGGTGAGAAACATGATACTATACCTATAAATTTCTTTGACATATGAAAGAGAAATTACAGCTAGATGTACCAAGACTTTCTGTGCTTGTACTGCCATTCTATGAAGCTACATGAAAGGGAAAAAAAATAACAAAAGAAGAGAAAAGAAAAAAAACAAACAAAAAGAAAACCCAATTTCCCCTCTATGACAATCAATCATTTAAATCATATTACATCCGTCTTCCTCTAGCTTTTATTGAGTTCGAGATCTGTTACTAAAGGATGCCAGTGCACTGACCCACTATTGAGGATCATTCAGGTAATAAAGCATAAATAAGTAGGCTGTTTTTAGGGACAGTTCAGAAGAGAGGCAATTGTGAGCTACTTCCATGGAGGTTGTGGATGTTTGCAGCTAAATGGGTAGGATTCCCAACCGCTGTCTGGTTCCTTTCTTTTCCCACCAACCCCAGAAGTTGAAGGTTGTGGCGTGGTTCTTACATGCTCCTCCATTGTCCTGCCCGGACCAGGAAAGAAAAATTGTCTTGCTGCCAATGCGTCTCTATTCCCACCATCAATCATGAAGCCGGAGTTTAGGTCCAAGATAGGACGTGGAGATGGTTGTGTAACAGTCATGCTCATTATGATCGGTGGTTGAGAGTAAGATGAAAGGACAGTTGACGAAGATCCACCCACTTGAGGGACGATTGGAGCTCCTCTGGTGTCCACCATGTATGGAATTGTGCTACCTGACCCATATATGGATAATGACAAAGGGGGTGCTGACACTGACGCTGGTGCCACTCCATTACGCCCAAAAACATTTGAATGATTGTAGGATGCTGTCGGGGGTATCCCTAGAACACCACCTGTTCTTGACATTGTAAGATCTATCGCAGATTCGACAGCCTTGCCATTTGGCAAAGAGGGAGTTTGAGGAACATGTTCTCTTCTACCAACTTCCACCTTGGCACCCAAAATAGAGATAACAGGAGCATCGGAAGATTTAGAATGCCCATATGCATCAATAATATGAGAAGACATACTGGGCCCCAGGTCCACTAAATCAGTTTGAAGGAATGGCCTGTCATTCAAATCAATGTTTCTAACCGAAGGCTGCACTGTTGATGATGATGATGCAGGTGATGGGCTCCAATGGCCATTTCTTCCAAGAAAGAGTTGCCCCTCCATCCTACGATCTGAAGGCCGGGCATCACCGTCGTCGCCATTACTGTTCAAATCCAATTCAAGCCTGCTTGATCTTTTAGGACTGAGCTCCACTGATGATTGCCCGGAAGGAAGGCCTGAAGATTCAGCAGTTGCCTTTACCAACCCTTCTTCACCCTCAGCCACATTTAGATCAAAATCAAGCCAATCCTGCCTCTGCTTGGAAATATCAGAGGTCCCATCAATAGAAAGATTCCTCTCACTATCACAATTTTTACGAGGCGATGCAGGTCGAAAGGCACTGGTGGCAGCTGATCCTTTCCATCCAAGTGTCCCCTCAAACTGCAAAGGGGCCCCAGGCCAGCCAGAAGTTGGTCCAGGCCTTGAAGCAGAGACAACAGGTATTGGAGTAGACATAGTGTTTGTAGAAACATCCATATCATCAGAACTAACTTCATTGAGATCAAAGGTGCAGAGACGTTTCTCCAAGTTACCTCCTGAGTCTCGAGCTGCTTCAGTGGTTTGCAAGGACTCTACATCAGGCCTGCATTCCGGCTCAGCCTCAGTATTGTCTGAAATACTCACGTGCCCATCCTTGGAACATGCCTCAGCAGAGTAGCTTTGTCTGGAGGAGACCTCCTCGGCTGAGACTGGAGTAAGCTCATCCTCTTTTCTTACAGAATCTGGGCTGCCTGGTTGCCTTTCTGAGATTCTCTCTGAAGAGGAATTGGAGACTTCTCTCTTAACTTCCTGAGCAACTTGTCGAGCATATTCTAAAGCATCCACAATGCCACAGTCAATTTCATTGTCAGAACCTTTCCTGTCAATTGTCTTGGGGCTTATGGAATCTTTTCCAGGTTTACCAGAATCAAAACCATTTGATGTATCCTCGCCATCATTATGAACATGGCCCTTGCCTTCCTTCCCTGACACCTCATTCTTTCCCAAGTTACCGCCACCTACTGAAGAGTCCTGCAACGCATTAGAACAGCCGTCATCATTTTCAGCAGCTTTGAAAAGTTGTGTAGTGCTAGTTGCAGCTCTGTTATCATCAGTCCCACTCCTATCAGACGCGGGTGTACTCATACTACCAAAAGAATTTATTTTATGACAAACACCATCCTCATTGTTTCCAACATTATCCTCTGAAGCTGGTTCTTTAACAGATTCAAGTCCTTTTGCTTCACTAGAACCCATGGAAACAGGTTCAGGCTCTAGCTTAGAGGACACTGAACAGATCTCTGGTGCTCCTAATTGTCCCGGAACGCCATTAACATTTTGCTCCTGTTTCTCCTTGTTATCTAAGTCATTTAACTGTACAAAATCTGCCTGTCCTTTGAAACTGCCTTGACCTGGAGCAGCAAAGCTACAGGTTCCAACTGAAGTGGTCTCCCCAGCAATGCATGAAGGTAATCCTTCGTGTGAGGAGGCAACTTCTTGATCAGAAGATGGAACACTGGCAAGATGGTTTGGTGATCTCTCTTTGATGTCTTCACATTCCACACTAACGGAGGACTGAAGCGCATTATCAGAACTCTGTATCAGTACACTAGCTATCCTTTCTGGTAGTAAATTATCTGAGCTTCTCAACCGAGATTTATCACTTCCAATGAGTCCTGATGCATGATCATTATCAGTGCCACCTTCATCACAAGCAGATGGTTGGCCTTCCTCCCGGACAATCTTGTCACTAGCACTGTGGACTTTATCAAGCTCCACATCATGAGATTCAGCATCACCATTCCCACCTCCTTTCCAGCTGTCAAATAATACTCTTGCTCTATCCTGAACCTTAGAGCTATGATGGTCGAGAAGATTACTTACAGTGATGCGAATTCCTGATGAAATTGACACCTCACTGTCTAGATGCAACTTTTCAAGTGCTCGTAACATTGAAGTGATTGATTCTTCAACAAAGCTGTCATTTGAGTCAATCCCAACATTTTGAGCATCTTTTAACCATCTATTAATGTACAAAAGTCCATCCAATTTAATAAAAAGATCAAGACAATCTTTATTCTCTGTGGCAGCAATAGTGCTTGCAACAGCAGCCCACTGCCTAGTTGCATCACCAGCATTTTTAACCATACAATCTTTCTCCTTCATTATAGAGACCAACTCCTGGACCCGAGAAGGGGCTGTGAGCCCATCTTTCATCTCAGTCAAAGTAAAAAAATCTTCAAGAGTCATACTGCTTCACATAATCTTTCTCAGTATCAAAGTCATTCTTTAGCATGCCAGAATTTTCAACCCCACATTAGGAGCATCAATAGGGTTTCTGGTTTTGTTTACAAACATGCACTGCAAAAATGATACAAAAAAAAAATCCATTTTAGGGACAATATTCTGATTTTTCCATACATATAAAGGTCATTTCATACGCATATAGAATCTTACCAAAAAAGAGATCACAAGCAAATCAAGCCCCAAGTTTACAGCAACAATAGGGTAAAATATCATTGAAAATTAATAAATACACCATACTTTTCAGTCCTACAGTCTAACTCTCCAACTGCTGAACTACAGATAGTATGTCGGACAGATTAAGACCACCATAGATAAATGGAAAGACAATTTTACAGAACACGGGATATTTCATAATTGGTGTATTTATAAAAAACCCTTAACTGAAGTTTCCAATAGAATATCCTATTATCCTAACAATAAGATATAGGAAATCAAGAAAAAATGTACATTCAAATTGAACAATAATAGCCAACAATGGTTGGCACAGTGGGCTAGGCAAACAGCGTCAACTATGACGGCTTGGGTTGAATCCTGTCGGGGTCCGTTGTTGGTGAGTTATTTGCAAGTACCTATGTAAGCACTTACTGAGCTTCCTAAGATATGGCAGCCAACACTGTCCCTGAATTTTTTTCTACCAAAAAAATGGAGATTAATGACCTCTTGGCCACCCTCAAAAGATTTATCTTGACTAAAAAATTATCAAAATCATGGTCAACAGAACAAACTTTTTTCATATGTAGTTCAGAATAAAAGAAGACCATGCTCAATAAGTGCCATCTTTAGAGGGATGAAGATTTCAGAGCCATAAAATTACGATACAAAAAGGTCCCAGTGTTTGGTTCAAACAAATGATTCCCTCCCTCTATCATGCATAAAACACCATACAAATCCCAGCCTTCACCATTAATGCCCTTATTTGTTCAGAATAAAGAGACAATCTCAGTTTTTATTTAACTAGCATTTTCACTTGCTGGCAGAATCGCTAAGACAACAACCAAGCTAAAGTGATTAGTTGCCACCTAGAATGCAGTAATTACTTAAAGCTGAAGTCATTTCTAAATCAAATATATAAACTACAAATATAAAATTCTCAAAGCTGACCATTTGTAGCGATATATGAAAGAATGCACTTGTATATCTATAAAAAACAAAATCAAAATTTATGGCTGGCCTGCAGCCAAAAAGCAAACTCTTGGTTGTAATTAACAACTTATTAATAAACCTCACGTCAATGACTCACTCTATATAGGATTACCATAATCAATTTTTTTTTGTATTTTCTCAAGAAAAATGTCCATTTCAATTTAAGAACCAACTTGACAGGCATGAGGCACCGGCTTATGCTGGAACAAACAAATTGCCTGCTGTAACACACACCAGAATACACAGTAGAAGAAATTAAACGTAACTTTCACAGTTTACAAATATTCTAAGCCTAAAGTAAACTCGGCAACCTTTTTTTGAAAAAAATTCACAGCCACTCTAATTGCTTGCTAAGTTACAAGGTAACATCAACTTCAGCATTTATTATTTTAGTAAATCATAATATATGAAGTGCACCATCTTACATTTTTTATAATAAAAACTTAAACCAGGCATCTCAAACTTTTTTTTTTCTTTTTCTCCCCCTCCCCAGCTCTGCCCCCACATTCCAGCAACACTTTTAGGAATTTGTTGAGGTCTGAGTATAAATTCTGAGAAGTATTTTAAACAGATCAAGCAAGCCTATCAGCTATAACTTACATATAATTGACAGATAAAGACATTGGATAAAATAAGTCCTATGTTTAGGATTGAAAACATAGCAAAAGCTAAATAAGATTACCAGTCACTTCGAGGGCTGGTACGAAGTTACAACCATAAAAAAACAAACTGTAACTTTCCAATCTCGATCACTGAATAGATATTACTTCCCCCTGAAACGTCCAATTCAGAAATAAAATCAGAACCCCGCATACAAAATGCAAGTAAATAAATAAATTAAATAAACAAAGCAGATATTAATGATTAAGAACAAAAACCAGCACGCACATAACCGTACGGAAACCGCAACATGAATCCTTATTTTTAAACAAAAAAAAAAAGGTATAGACGCAGCTACTACAAATATCCAAAACCCTAAAATTGGAAGCACATGGAAAAAAAAACCCTAAGAAAACTAAAATTTCACAGTTTCCTCACCTGAGCCGAGTTGTATCAGAATGGAAAAGAGGAACCAAAACTTAACACGCAGTTTCTCACAATTAAAACGCGGACACATTTTACCCAAAAAAAAAAACAAATAAAGGAGAAAGGAATTAAGATTAAAAAAGAAGAAGAATTGAGAACGAGAGAGGGAACGGAAGAGAAAGCATGGAATGGCAAGAGAGGGTGTAAACCTGAGTCAGTGAAGTGGAAACCGTAGCCGTGTCTACACTTCAGGGAGAAGTAGTAGCTTTTGTGAATTCTTCTAGAATGTTGTGTGTTTTTTCAGGGAATAAAAATTTGGGGGTGGCGTGTTCGTGTGGGTATATTGAAGAGAGAGCGAAGCGAGAGAGAGGTTGGCGTTGTTGTGGCTATGGTCTCCGTTTTGTTGAGGAGCTCCTCTTCCTCGTGCTGGCTTAGTTGTGTTGAAAGCAACAGAGCAGAGGAGAAAGGAAAGAGCAACGTTTTTCGTCGTTGGGATTTTTCTTTTGGTTTTTTGGTTCGCAGATTTCTGAATTTTCTGGTCGACTTTAGTTCGTAGGTTGGGCATCAACACGTGCGACGCCAGGGGCTGTTCCGAGTTGATGGGGGCCACCACGCCACACCCCTCTCACGCCCCAACTCCAGGATCCGATTCATACCCACATTGGCCCATCTATGCCCCGACCCGTGTCAGCTCTATGCTATGCCCCGATCTGTCAAGGCCCATTTGCCTAACTATAAGTCTGTATCAGAGATGGCATAATTATACATGTGAGCAACTGTGACGAGACTGAAGGTTCTGGGTGCTCTTAATTGGTCAAATTCATCCTTTTCAAGAATATCTTTTTTCATGTATGTGGTGTGCTAAGTTGGGGTGTTAGACTGTGGCTCTGGGTTTTTTTTTCTGTTGTTTGTTGTTGTTGTTATTTTTTGGTGATGTTTTCCTTTGCAGTTTGTTAGACAGTTGGGATCTGAATAGGCTCTTCCAGAGCATAGCTTGGGTTTATTGTTTATGGGTTAGCTATAGCATATCTGTTTTGGGTCTATGTACTCAGTATCTCTTCTGTAATGTTTGGGTTTGGCCCTTTTTCAGTATATCTATCCTTTAACCAAAAAAAAAAGATGGCATAATGGACCGGCTCACCCGCCCTTCCTTGGCCCGCCAAAAAATGGCTGGCCTATCTTGAAAAATAGGCCAAAAAATACACCCACTCCATTTAAAGGCGAGTTGGAGAACCGATAGGGTTGGCCCATTTTAGTGAGTTGGCGAGCCAAGCGGCCCACAAGTTGAAAACATCAACCCAACCCGCCAAAGAATGCAAGCTAGATGGACTGGCCCACCGAGACCAACCTATTTTATCACCCCTAGTAAAGATATTTTTATGAAAAAAGTTTTAACAACCAAAAAAGTAAAAAAAAGAGAATTTTTATTAAGTTGTGCAATTAGTATATTAATTAATTAAGGAATGTAAAACTATTAACTTAAAAAAGTTTTTGATATTTTAAAATATATAAAACATTTAGTTTTGTTGAGTAAGTGTCTTTTCTTTGGTTTTTTTTCTTTGCCACTTTACTTTTCTCTACTAAAAAATTATGTTATAAAAAAAAATTAAACATTATTTGCGTTATTTTGGGTCCATATTAACAGAATTCAAAAAAATAATCAATTTCTATATATTAGTAAAATTGAATTATACTCCTATATTAAAAGAAATAAGAAAAATATTTGTCATAATAATTATAGTTATCTATATATTTATATATATATATATATATATCAGAAAAATTGACTTTGCACATCTGTATTAAATTAAATAAAGAAATATCTATTTATCTATGACTTGCGCTCCTTTATTAGAGAATAAAAAAATCTATAATAAGAATTATAGAAATCAAGGAAAAATATGTATATATTAATAACTAATAATTATATCCAAATAAATAATTAAGATAAATCATAGTTGGAAACAATCTTCTCTCTAGTATTAAATCAAAATCAATTAGGCAAATTTACATAATCAGAATTGATGTATAATCTATATCCCAAATTAAAATAATGAAACATTAATTATAACGGTTGAATCCAAAAATTACTTTTTCAGTTTTTCCTTTTTATGTTTTTTTATAACTTTCATGAATTTTGATTTATGACAGTAATTTCCTAAAATTCAAGATATATAGACATGAGATTTCATTTATCTAGTAGGTATATAGACATCTACACTTGAAACACTTTCTCCTATCCTCTGTATGCAGCTAAAAATAACAGACAACTAACTTGTTAACTGTAACTAATTGATCCAAATATATCAGCTCACTATAAGGCAAAAGAAGATACATTCCAAAAGGAAGTCCAGATATCTATCGCTAGAGACGATGGTTGCCTTTTCTCCCTTGCAGCAAGTGGAGCAGAGAGATGCTTCCATTTGATCTTTTAGAATCATGTGCAGTAGCAGCTAACTTCCCTGTGCTCCTGTTCCCCTGCAAATCAGACATATGCTATAACGTAAACATTATGTGATTCCGAATTCACCATCATTTCTCAAGTTTAACATAGAAAACAAACAAGAAATGCTTATAGTTATGAAAGTGTACGTGTAGTACCTTTAATTTCTCCGATTCGTCAAAAAGATCAAAAGTACTCAAGTCCCTTGATAACATGGAAGAGGAAGGCACAAGTGTCCTGATTTCAGCCACATAAGCACGTACATAAAAATTGTAACCAATAAGTATAGAAGAAAAACTACACATAGACAAGGTTAAACACTGCTTCAGTGCTTCGTTACTTTTTTGCCATAAATACACCACTGACCTTTTTGGCTTAGGAGGTTTGCAGGAGTTATTGACTCCTACATCACCCCGTGGATCACCCACAAGGTTGTGTGTTTTAGTAGACGAAACATCCTTGGGTGACGAAGAATCCAAAATGTCATCTTTTGCTAATGACGAAGAAACGAACAATTCCTGAAAGGTGATTCAACAAGGTTAAAGAGGAAAGCATAAACAAATTTCCTGTAAGCTTAGCATGGTAAGTTAATAAGAACTGTAATCATTTTCTGGAGCACTAAGCAAACAGGAAGAAGGACCATTTGTAAATTTCACAAACGACTATTCACTTCATTTTTTTTTATGCGGCAAAAGAATCTTGCAAAGATCTGTGGGAAATCGAACTATCCCACCTTGAACACTTCCACACCATGCCCCCTACCCCGTTATGCATTGCCTAAAAATTCACATCTTATCAGAACATCTTCAGTACCCATCTTAATCAGTTTAAAAATCCAGTATAAATTATTTCTCAAATTTGAACAATTAAAAAATATCGTGTTACCAAGATTTTTTTTTTTTGATAAAAAAGTTACCAAGAATTTTTTTACTTTATTCATTTTCTAAATTCTTTATTCTTTTTCTTCCCTCTTTATTTGAAACCCGTGTTACTTCAGTAACTATCAACATCGTAATGAAGCCTTTATGACCAACTGATTAGCTATTCAATCCTTGTTAACTCCATTCTTCTTAATATAAGTTGAACTTAAGCACAAGGTAAAGATGGGCTTGTGCATTTCCAACGCTTATGATTTAGGGACAATTGGTCCATTTACGATACATAATGTATCTCTTAATTTTAAATTCCCCAAATCACCTCCTCGATATCAATTAAAAAAAGCAACGAAAAGCTTGTGTACACATTAACAAATGAAAATTGAACTCACACTTGGTATCTTGCTCATGGAATCAACCTCCGGAGCATTATGATCCCATGGTTTTGACGAGGAGGCTGAAACACCCCTTTGTTATTGCACCGAGTAGGAATTTAAGGAACAAGCATATTAGCTCAAAGCCAAGAAAAACAGAGCAGGAATCACACTCAAAAAATTATTACTCACCTGACTAAACTATCGGATTTTTCAGAGTCTAACTGTGTACAGGAAGTACCAAGCATAGGCTCATCATTTGAAAGGTCAAGTATAGTCTCGGATGATGATTGTGCATGAAATGTTTCCTGGAAAGAACGGATGAGCAAATAACATATATATTAATATCACAATCATGTCGCTTCACACGCTAGATCAAATGCTTCAAGTAGTATAACTAAACTGTCTCATTTAATCTATTAAAGCCTAAACATTGAAACACAGGTTTTTTGGATAATATTCTATCTCATCTTATTTCATTACCAGCGATCAAAATATATACATATAGAAGAGTTAGTTGTCAAGCTAGAAATTAGAAACTAAAAAAGGAATAAACACCTAAACTTTGGCTAATCAATTTAATCCCATGAATCTTGGGATTTTCCAACAAATATACCTGCTAACAAGACATTAAACCCAAAACCCAGCAGTGACTGTATGTCGTGGAAGTAGGAGTTAGGGAAATAGGTTGGCCAATTAATAGGATCAAGCTAACATAGCTTGCCACTAGTTCATGTCAACGTTACTTCCTCAATGAGCTGATAAAATTTGAATTCAATTAAGGCACAAGCACAATCTCCCCCTCAATGAACCAACAAGTAAAGTTCAAGCAGAATGATTTATATGCACATTAAGATATGGAAAGTCAACTCACACTGGGTATCTTGCTCACAACATCAACCTCCAAAGCATTATTATGCCCTGTCTTTGATGAGGACACTGAGAATTCCCTATATTATCACACCAAGCAGGAATTAAGGAACAAGCATAATAGTTCAAAGCCTAAAAAAACAAGCAAAGAGGACACATCAAAGATCATTAATCACAATACTAACCTATTTGATTTTTCAGAATCTAACTCTGTACAGGTTTTACCAAGCACAAGTTCTTCATCTGACAGGTCAAATCTAGGCTCAGAAGATGTCTGTGCATGAAAACTTTCCTGCAAAGAATGGATGACCAAATAACATATATAATTTATCTTGCAATTTGATGTCCGCATACATTTTGAAGAACAAACTAGTATGTGAACCATTTCTTGTGAAAGCAAAGAAAACACAATTATGTCAATTCACACCCTAGATGGGATACCTCAAATGTTTTATTTAATCTATTGAAGCCAAAATATTCATGCTATCAACTATCAAGACATTAAATCCAAAACCCACCAACAACTATATGTCAAAGAAAATTAGGAGTTAGGAAAACGGCTCAGCCAATTGATACGTTCAAACTAACTCAGCTTGCCACTAGTTTAACTTTATTTCACATCAACCTGACTACCACCTCAATCAAATGCACGTTCACTCTCAAGCTTAGTTTATAATTGAACTGGCAAGATTTGAACTCAATTGAAGTGCAATTTCTCCTTTAGCGATCCAATAAGTTCAAGTAAATTGATTCATATATTAGCATATGGAAAGTCAACTAACACTAGGTATCTTGCTCGCAACATCAACCTCCAAAGCACTATGGAGCCCTGTCTTTGACGAGGAGACCGAGACTTCCCTACATTATCACACCAAGCAGGAATTAAGGAACAAACATATAAGTTCAAAGCCAAAAAAACAGAGCAGGAATCGCATGTGGAAGATCATTAGTCACAAGGCTAACCTATCTGATTTTTCAGAATCTAATTGAGTACAGGAAGAAGAACCAAGCATAAGCCCTTCCTCTGACAGGTCAAGCCTAGCCTCAGAAGAAGACTGTGCATGAAATGTTTCCTGGAAAGAATGGATAACCGAATAAGATACATACAGAACAATAATGCAATCTACAGCTTGTTATTTTGAAGAAAAAACTAGTGCGTGAACCTTTCTATAAAATATGCAACAAAGTCAAAGCACAATTATATAAGTCCACATGTTAGATGGGAAAGTCAACTCACACTAGGTATCTTGCTCACAGCATCAACCTGTAAAGCATTATGATGCCCTGGCTTTGACGAGGAGACCAAGACTTCCCTATATTATTACACCAAGCAGGAATTAAGGAACAAGCATATTAGTTGAAACCCAAGAATCACACACAGAAGATCATTACTCACTACACTAACCTATCTGATATCTCAGAATCTAACTCTGTACAGGCAGTACCAAGCATATGCTCTTCATCTGACTGGTCAAGTCTAGGCTCCGACGATGACTGTGCATGAAACATTTCCTGGAAAAATGGATAACCAAATAAAATACATAATGTATTGCGATCAGAAGCTCACATATACTTTGAAAAATAAACTAGTGGGTCATGCTTTTCTTATGAAATGTGCGCAGCGCACAAAGCACAGTTATGTCAGTTCACATTAGATGGGATGCCTCTAGTAATATTTTAATCTATTGAAGACTGAATTTACATGATAACAGAACATTAAAACCAAAACCCAGCAATAACTGTTTCAGAGGAAATAACGAGCAAGGGAACAGGTTGGCCAATTTGGTTTAAGCTAATTTAGCTCGTCACAAGTTGATTTTTTTTCTTTTTCTATCAACCTGACTTCATCAACAATATGCACAATCATTCTCAAGCTTGGTTTACTACTGAACTGGCAACATCTGAACTTAATTCAGGCTCAACCTCTCCTTGAAAGAACTAACGAGTAAAGTTCAGGAAGATCGATAAATGCACTAACCTAACCCGTAGTTTGTAAATCAAAATAACAAAGATTTATCGCATGTACAAAAGTTGAAAAACAACTAATTGCTCCAGCTGACAACATCAGTTTCAATGATAGTCAATGAACATTTGATGATAAAGTGACTTTGCATCTCATTCCCGTAGAGAATGTCGATTCTTGATGTGTATATTAAAGGTTAACGAACATTTATGTTGCATCAACTGAAACCTCAATAATCTTCAGACAAGAAAACAGGAATATGTGAATGAAATACTCAACCTCTTGGTCCAAATTACGTGGGTGATCAAGATCAACTGATGAACAATCTTCAGTACTAGTTTTCACTTTTCCTCCTTTGCAACAAGTACAGCACGCCCTAAACTCATTCATCTGTATTTCCAGCTCTAGATTTTTTTTCTTTTCATACTCGATGCTTTCTTTGAGATTTAGTATTTCCATTTCTGCAACCTGGTTATGAAAAAGGAAATTTATAATATGCAGATAGTTACATTATCTACAGACACCACTCAGAGCACCCATAATGAATAAGGAAAAATAAATATACTACTAGTCTTAAAATTAATGGTTTATTGCAGCAAACATTACCTTCAATTTGGAATTATATTGCTTCAAAACATTCCATATGACTCTTGAAAAATTCCGCATAATAATGTGGCTTCTCTCATTCTGGGCATGGCTATCACACTCTGACTTGAGAGAGATGGAACCACTTGCATCTAATTTGCACACTGTTGAAGCATCTGTCATAAAATCAAAGTCAAGATGATGGTTACTACTGGTCCAAGAGAATGAAAAATATTAAAATATAAGAATAAAAATTGCTTTGTATTAGAATACAAAAATTAAACCCACAATGGGACGCCCAAAATGTTGAACATTGGTACTCCATCTTTGAAATCCCAAAGTCAAATTGGATTTATGGGAAGGGGATAGGCTACCATTTGTAGTGCAGCATCTAGATAGGAGAAAAAAGGAAAAATAAAACAGAATAAATAAATCTAACACAATTTTTTAGTTGTCCAGTATTACCCTCCTTAGAAGTGTTCCATTCTTCAACACCCTTTTCATCATTCTGAAGAAAAACAAAATAACTACAATGGATTAATAAGTGTACTTGAGAGAAGAAAACAAATTTATTCAATTTCCTAAATATAGAGTTAAATGGTTCAGCAAATGGCGCATGCTAAATTATTGTCATACAAATAAATATGAAAGTGAACCTGCACAGTATGTTCACCAACAAGTCTCATTCTCTTTAAATGTTCTAAAGAAGGCGATTGTTTTGCATGATCGATTATGGACGAAGATTGGTAATGCCTTTTTTTGGGAACCATATTTGATGGTTCAACTTCATTATACCTAACAACAATGAAAAGAGATACTTAGAAACCAATCTAGGTTAAAAATTCAATTTAGATTATGTGATGAAAATGTAGAATTTCACTTGATTTGCATGTAAGGAGAAGCTTGTCTCAGTAGGTAAGAATTATCAAGATAATCATCCTCTCCTGACTTTGCCGTTAAAAGCTATGAACACAGCAAAAAATAAAAGTTATCATCAGGAATTGCCAAATTGGTAAGATTAACCCTTGGAAAGATAAGTTTAAATTTATATCAGAAAGGCATGTAATTCTCATGAAAAGAAAACCTACATATAGCAAAGTATAGGTTATAAGTAATATAAGTAATATCTACATACCAAGGCCATGCGCTTCTTGCCCTCCAAATAATCTCGCAGATACCTAGTTAACTGCATAGTGGTAGAGCAAGTCAAATTTGTAATCCTTTCCCATTTTGAAGTTATTGTCTAAAAGAGATTTCTAAGATGAGATAACAAATTGGCATGTTAGCTTATGTTTGTTGACATGACATTAGTCATCAATAAAGAGACAGTAACGAAGAGGACAACTAAACCCATCAAAAGCCAACAAAATATTAAATTATTAAATTAAATTATTAAAACAAATACCATAGAATTTTGGAAGTGCTTCTGCAATGGCTTCTTGGGATTTTTTTGGTGCTCCAACAGAGACTGGAATGCAAAAAAAAACATACACAAAATATGAGTGACCTAGGGAAGGTAAAGGCAGAAGAGAAAAAGATGTTAAAAAAAATCTCAAATTAAGATGCAGTGTAAAAAGCAATAAAATTCAAGCAACCAAAAGCAAAATGACTTGAGTTCATAGTTTGAAGTGTAGCCTGCATACTCTTAAGCATAAGCCGAGCACCATTAATGTGTTGTTGATAAAATTGCTCTCGAGCAATCTTGTCCCCTACAACATCGCAAAGAAAAGTTGGGATGAGGATAACAGCAAAATATTCACAATAACAACCAAGTCTTATCCCTTTAAGTGGGTCCACTGCATGGATCAATCAACCCATTACAAAGTGTAATCAATCTTGCATATGAGATTCAAGAAATGATGACATCCAGATTATCAGAACGTTGTTACATAATTCTCCTATAATTAAGAAAGTTTGCATTTTAATTAGATATTTTATCCAGACATCAAACAATTTTACTCTAATAATCAGTAATCAGTAAAGGCTTACATTACTTAGACTTCTCAAAGCCTGTGGAATGCGTTTGATTTGATAAAAAATGAATTGAATAACAGAAAAATACTTGCTGCAAGTTTGATGTTAAAAATGGCTATAGGATACACAAAAATGAAAAACGAAACAAAAGTCAGGGGAAAAAAGGAATGTTCAAGCTTGCTCATATTGGTAATGGGAAGAAAGGAACAAACCTGATTCCCTGTTCTTTTTTCTCTTTCAGCTCCAGCAAGGTCAATGATAGTCAAAACAGCATCATTTGACTTAGGATTGACCACTCCTTTACATTTTGGGGGAACATCACGAATGTTAATGATACATTGTGATCGGCTACAAGTACAAAGAAGGCGAAATCAAACCTTAATGATCATAAAAGGATTGGTTATATAGTCTTAGAGAAAGCTACTAAAAATCACGATTTCTATAAGAAAGCTTGCAATCCCTCCTACAAAAATTTAACTGAACTCGCAACTATTTCCAGTAGATTTATTAAAAATATCCTGAGCTGCACTTCATGGTCGATCTTTTTCTCCTTTTTTTGGCTTTTCTTTTCTTTCCATTTTTGGATGAAACCAAGCCTCTGTTAGCAGCAAACCAAGTACAATATAGCATCCTAAAACAAGACAACAGATTACATGTTGCATCTGTTAAAAATTGTCAGGGATAATTCCATTGTGCTACAGGCCTCGTCCTACTTAGTTCATCACTAGAAGTACCCTCAAACAGAAAGAACCCATCACATACTACAAACAACCTCTTTCCATTATTAAAGTATTTTAGGTTTTTCACTGGAAGAAACACCTAGCCAACAGCAAAGGCATTTTCCTTTGAGAGAAGGGAGAAACATTCCTAAATTCCTTCTTTACATCCTACCTCGACTGACTGTTGGTGTTTGTCATTGCAGTTGCACGTTTTATCACTGCTTGTGCTATCAAGGACTCTGCCTGTTCGGCATTAGAGATGAGAACCTGTTCACAAAAGCAAGAAAAAAAAAAGAGATTATTCCTAACTACATTATACACATCTGGTGAAATAAGCAGATGTAGCTATAAACCTCTTTGAGGCCTTTTACGGTCGATTTCTGCATGCTTAGTTCACCGCCATCTGGTAATAAATCAAACAGTTTCTCTGCTTTACCCCTTTCAGAATATATCTCAAATACTGATATGTAAAAGGATCTGCGAGTTACACCAAGGGATGAAATTGACATTTTATTCTATGAAATAACATAAATTATCAAGCACAGTTGAAAATGATTTTCCACAATGTTCTGTCATGCTCACTTCATGTCAACACTGATAATAATTTAACATATAATCAAATCACTTGAGAGTTACGATTTCTCCATGTATGGTGCTTTTTTAAATTTCAAGTGGAACGAGTAACACCTCGGCATATTTTTTTATCAATTACATAAGGTTCAATATCGAACACTCAACGTAAGGTTTGATCACCATAACATGACCAAATCTATTACATATCCAAGTACTAAGAGAACACTGGATACTGTGCAGCTTAACATTAGCTTGGTGGTTCATTCGATTACTAAATGAAGGACTTGATATAATATATCCTCTATATTCATCTACAGATGATTTGGAATGCACGAGAAGAATACCTGGAAGCCTGTTTGCCATCTGGCTCAGACTCCTTGAAAATACTGCGGAGAGCAAGAGGTACCATTCCAGGATCCCTTGGGCTTCCAAACACAGTATGAGTCTTCCCGGACCCACTAGGACCCAGTGCAGCCAACATTCCACTTCTACCCTTCAGAAACTCCTCCACCATTGGTTTCACCATTCTCTCGTACACCTCAAGCTAAAACCTCCATCACATTGTTAGCTAGAAAAACAGAAAATAGTAGGAAAAGCAAATAATGCCCTTATCATTATCGTTACCTGGGACGAATCGGAAGAGAAAACATGAGAGAAACCTCCGTAGGTCTCCGATTTTATTCGCTTTGATTCCTGTATACCCGAAGGAACTGACAACGTCACCGACTGAGAATCGTTAACCGATATGCACGCAGTGGAGCACTTTTTCTTCGAAGTGTTGGCCCCTGCGCCTGAGGCTGTGTTCTTCTTCGTTGGGTTCTGAGGCCACGCGGTTTTGGCTCTTGCGCGCGGAGCTTGATTGGGCGATGGTGGAAAGGGTCGGATTCTGAGGAACACTTTTATGTTCTCCTTCTCCGACGTTGAAGGATTTTGTGGCGTTTGTGCAGACGAAATGTCCTCTTGGGGAAATGGCGGGATTCCATTTCCACCGAAGTCCAAGCTTTGTGGAGTTACTTTAGGAGTGGCGCGAGCTCTCCGAGGAGGGTTCCGACGGATGGTGACCGTGTTAGGGCACTGCGGTGGAGTGTTGTTGTCCATCGGCGTTGCCGTCGTTCCTTCTCCGTCCGGTTGAACACGAAAGGGCGCGAATTCTCGGGTTTCAAATTCCGATTACTTCACTTCGCTTCAATTGTTTTGAAACAAATCACGTGGGCTGGGCTTCCGCAACAGCCTTTATATATATTTGAAATTGAATAAAGATCGGTAGACACCCTTTGGGATATATACCACTAGAGTGAAATGAGAAAAAATAATAAAATAATGTGATATGTGATGTAATAATTAAAAAAAAATAAAAAGTATTGAATAGATGAATATATTTTTAAAATATATAAATATGATTACTCTTTGAAATTTTTCAGCGGTCCGCACAAGAATGAAGTGCGTTTCTAGCACTTACGAGAAGCTCAACTCAAGTTTGGAGATTTAAAGGTATTTTTTTTTATATAAAAGTGTTCGATATCTATAACATATTATAATCTCGATATCTAATTTCAGTAGAGTTTTTTTTTTATTAAATTGTCTTCTAATTATTTCTTAATCATGTTACCTAATAAATTAATAATCGCAACTTGATTAGACTTTTTAATAATTTTTACATAAAAATATATATATAAAAAAAAAACAATAGTAGGTGGATGCAGGCCTCCCTTCCCGTTAGTTCTATGATAAAAGCAATTTTATTGTTTATAATTAATTTTATTTAAAGCTAAAATTTATAGTTTTTTTCTTAATATAGTGTTTGGTTTGAGAGAATTGGAGGGGAGAGAATGGAATATTTTAAAGTTTTTTTATTTGGTTCATTTTTTTAAAAAAGAGAGGGAAATGGAGGGATTTGACTCCCCTTCAATATTGGAAGGATTTAAAGGGAGAGTATAAAGCTTTAAATGACATTTACTTAAATAACCTTAAATTAAATTAAATATAAAAACTTACAAAGGTCTAAAAAGTAAATTAGTCTATTTTTCTCTCAATTAAAATCCCTCACCTCCCTTCCTCCCAACCAAACACAATTTCTATAGTATTTTGCAATTAGACCCTTTTTCAAGACAGAACCATCCTGACACATATAACCCTCCACCTTCGGGAACCTTCCATTTCTCCGAATGACGGTGAACATGGTTGCTGCTGTTTCTGGTTCTCCCTCTCTCTCTCTCTCTCTTTCTCTCTCTCTCCTCCTCAGCGATGTCTGCGGCCACATTCTCCACTCCCCCGATCAAGAAACTGATGACAACGCCAAGAAGAAGCCTGAACGGGTTTTGAATGTCTCTTCTTGAAATTTGGGATGCAGAGTATCAAGACCAAGATGCAATGTTTGTGAGGCCAGAAAGTTGTGAATCTTTAAAATCAATTGGCAATAATAGGGAAAAGCTTTAATGGTTGTAATTGGAACTCTCAACTATTAGTGGTGATGGACGTGTTGTGTTGGGTGGAAGGGGTTGGAGTTCTGGTGAGTACGACGCGTTGCTGAATGCTTTGGAAGTGTTTCCGAAAGATGTTTCCACGAGATGGGAGAAGGTTGCTTGCTGTTGTGGTTCTGGTTCCAGATAAATTCTCTAAATTTAATTTTGTATCAAGAAATGCGGTGAGTTGGTGGAATGCTTGAAAGTTGAAATGTACTCACAATGTGAAATATGAATTCATTCATAAATAAAAGAACAAGAGTGAAAACTGAGAATCGAGTTCCTAACAAAAGAAAGGCAGCAAAGGCTATATATAAGCCTCTACCGTTTGCATGTTGACATGCTTAACAGCAACACTATAGAACAAAACCCAAGTGGCACCAAAAAAAATAGAACAAAACCCAACCGTGTATTTTGGCTGTTTGTAAGACAGCTGTCAGCTGCGTGTCTTTTTTTTCGGTCAACGCTGCGTGTCTTGGTTTGACCCTTCACTTTTTTTTTTGGTCCAAGACCCTTCACTTTGTTTTTTCTTTTTTGGTCATCAGACCCTTCACCTTCCTATTTTTTTTGGTTATAAGACCCTTCACTTTCTAGACACAGCTTAAGCTGGTTTTGGGCTGCGTTATTTTGGCCCGTTTCATCTTTTTCTTGATTCGGCCTTTCGGCTTGTGCCCGTTTCATTCTATTCCCGTGACTTTCCTTACATCACGAAATAATTGACCAAAAAAATTGGGAAATATAAATCTAAATCTAATTACTCTTTTTACTTTAAAATATAATATTTATAAGTATTGTGAGGATATTCATCCAATTTTTTTTAAAAAATATTATGTAAAAATAAACATTATTTTTTGAAACAAAAGAAGGGCAAAGGCCCAGTAAAAAATAAACATTTAACCTTTTAATAAATTGATTATTTCACTTTTTATCAAATAAATTTTATTTTCATTAATTAATAACAGTGTTTTTTTAACACCTACCTTTTTTATTTTTCCTTCTAAGGTGTGCATAAAAATTAAGAAATTCAGTAGATATTTTGAATTAAAAAATATAAATTGAATTGAATATGTTATCTGACAATGGCCGCATGGCGTAAGGTAGAAAGCAATGCGATATTGCAAGCTATAAAAAGAAAGATATGAATTATGTGAAATGGCTAGTTGCCTATGTCTTCCATCCTTTTCAATAATTTATAGCAAACTGTTATTATTCTATGTACACAAACAAAAAATGTTACTTATTCCATGTGACTATACTCCAGCAGCTTTATGTTATCATCGAGTGAAAGTGCCTGACAGCGATACCATGGGACAAGGAACCGACCTAGAGAAAACCACGAATGAGGCACATGAATTTTTTACACTATATTTGACTCGGTATTTCTTTTCATTATAAAAATATGAAAGATAATTTTAAATTAAAAATAATAGTCAGTTGAATTCATCACTACAATAACAACTGCCCACCAAAAAAAAAATCACTACAATAACAACTCCAACATTCAAATTCATGACATGATTGCTTCATTTGAATGTGAAAAAATAGAAAAAAATAATAATAGGTTTTTTTATTTACGAAAATAAAAATAAAAACTATATATAACAGATAACAGAATGAAAAATAAGGCTATGTTATTATGTTGGTTGTCCATTCAAAATAAGTTACACGAATTCTAGTAAATAAGTTTGTGAGAAGTAACAAATATATTCCATTGGTCAAATTGAGTTTCAAGGCTTTAGAACAAAAACCCAAACATAACCTAAATATGTATACAACTGAATCTTCTCCTAGGTCCTCACCTTAATCACCAACAAGAGTCTCAAAGCTTGTTTCTAACTCCAATAGATTTGTGACATGCCCTAGTGTTTCCTCCTCTTTTAACTTGGTTTCTATCATTAAAATCAAGAGGAAGACTGGGGATTATTTTCAAGCAAAATTGATTTTTATCATGGACTTGATTCTGTCCATAATAATAGGCATTATATGTGTGGTCGTTGGATGTGGGTGTATATGTCATTGCCTTCTTCAATTAATGTGGGGTGATATTTACCCAAATCATAAGGAGGTTTATAGAGTGACTGACTCGATATTCCTTCGACTAGTTGGAGCTTGAGGAATTCATTCATAAGTTTGAAACTAGAGCAAAACTGTTTGTCCATACCAAACTCGACAGCTTCACAAAAAACAGCTTCACAAAAAACACACATAATTCATCAAGCATTGTGCCTAATAAATGACAAAGTTGCTCGTCCAAGGCGAGCCAGGAAAGCACAAAAAAAAAACACATTTGTGAAATATTATTCTTAAGTACAAATCAATTTCTTTAAACTCAATGTTTTAAAATCAATTTTCTTAACATTGATTTCTTCAAACCCAATTATATAGACATTAAAATATATGGACTCCTATGCATCGTTTTTAAGGGAAAATAGGAGAAAGGAGGTTGGTGGAAAGAAAAAAAGAATATATCATTCTCTTGTCTGATTGCAGAGATAAAATGGAGACACTACTCAAGTTTTGGACAATTCACTATGTGTTTGAGATGAATTGGCTCGGATTTATGTGAATTCTTATAACAAAAATGTTACACAAACATCTATCACACACCTCATTTTCTCATTTTACACATTGAACTGGGGTGTGATATGGATGTATGGATATCAATGTATTATTACCCTTCTTATAAACTGAAATTCAAACACACTATTACTCTTCTCAAATTTATCTTCTACTTGATCTCTCTCGAGTTAATATTATTTTTTCATTTTATAAATGATAAAAAATATATTACCTCACTTGTTCATTTTCTTCACATCTCATCTAAAATTCACCTACTTTCTATTCATTTTGTTGTCTTTTATTTATTTATTTATGGCTTAAATATGTTTTACATCCCTATAAAATGACCAATTTTTTATTTTAGTCCCTCCAAATTTTATTTTTGGGTTTCGATCCCTCCAAATTTTGAAATTGCCTAATTTAGTCCTCGACGTTAATTACCGTTACAAAAATGGCCAACTGTCAAACGAAAATACACATCACTCTTGCCACAGCAAATAAGTATGACAGGCAGGCAGTGACATGGAAGCTCACGTGGAGGTTTCTTTCTCCCCTTCCTGGTCTCATCTTCTTCCTCCCTCTCCTTCTCCTCCACTCCACCCCTTCACCTCTTCCTTGGCCTTCCTCTCCTTCTCCTCCACTCCACCCCTTCACCTCTTCCTTGGCCTTCCTCTCCTACTCCCCAACCATCTCCTCTGCCTGGTACGAAAGAAAGAAAAAAGAAGGGAATGGAAACAAAAGAAAGAACAAAAGGGAAAGGGGGAACAAATAACAATTAGGGTTCACTCTCAATTTTGATGGAGAGGCATTTTGCTCCCTTGTGGCTGCACGATGCAGCAAAAAACAGAGAGTCTTGCAGCCACGAGAGAGAGAAAAAGATGGAGCTCAGCGCGATGATGCCGAAAAGCCTCACATGGCCGCGGTGGCGGCGACCATGACCGGCCGTGCGCGGAGGAGAACGAAAGCGAGAGAGAGAGAGAGATAGCTTGGTGTAGCCATGGGAGAGAGAAGAAGCTTTACGGTGCGGTGGTGGACTCGACGAAGAAAAGGAAGAAGCTTCACGCTGCAACCACGGAACTGCGGCGGTTCGGGGTGACGCAGAAGGCACCGCCGTCGCGGCGGCGAGACAGGGGCTATTGCCTCTCCTCCTCCTCCTTCTTCCTTTTTTTTTGCTCTCTGTTTTTTTTTTGCTCTCCTGCAACAGAGGTGAAGGAGAAGGACCAATTTTTTTCTGCATCCAAAAACAAAAAACAAAGAAGATAGAAGCCCAATCTCCCCTTTCACTTACATCGCCCTTTTACGCCACACCCCTTTCCCTCTTTCTCTTCTTTCATTCACCACCCCCACCACCTTAATTGCTAACTCTTCCATCACTGACACATGAGAAACACCACCGTCAACATCACAAGTTGATTCCCTAGTGACAAAGATAAAGTTTCCTCCTTTTGATTTATGGATCTGTTTTCCCCCCTCTTTTAGACGTGATTTTAATATTTATCGTTTAATATTTCATTGTTTAAAAGATGTGGGAGAAAATATTCATTGGAGTGTTGGACACTGGTTTTTGGGCTGAAGTGATGAATTTAGGGATTTAGAGGAAGAGGGTGATGAACAATAACGCACAGAATGGAACCCTAGCTGATGGGACGAGTTTCTGTCCACGTTGGATGGCCAGCAAGGCGCCAACTCATCTCATTTAATGATGTGGCATGGCTGACATGGACTTCCGTATGCCAGGTCATGGTTTTTGAAACGGCAATAGACGGCAGGGACTAAATTAGACAATTTCAAAATTTGGAGGGATCGAAACCCAAAAAAATTTTTTGGACGGACTAAAACCAAAACCGATCATTTTACAGGGATGAAAAACATATTTAAGCCTTTATTTATTTATCCACCTTACTTTTTCCTACATCTTGTCATTCCCGTTGACAAAAAAAACCAAGCTCATCAAACAAATGTTATGCCATTCCCGTTGATGAACAAAACCAAACTCATAAATCTTAGCTGATAAGCTGACTCATCTTATTGGTAGATACAGAGATATATAGCAGATACTCTCACATCAGAGACCACAACGCCACCCCCAAGCTATTGAAAAACAAAGAAACGGGAAGCCCAGAGTCATTCCCCGCACATGAGGTCACGGGGCAATAAAGCCAAAATAAAATCATGGGACCCACCGCAACGGAGACGTGTATGGCTAGGATTTTCTCCCACTTGTTCTGACTCAGACACATTTCGAGGAACTCGATGAACTCATCAACGGTCACCTTCTTCTCAACGGCTATTTTATAAGACAAAATCCAACGGTTCTTAACGTTCCGGCGGTAGCCGCTCTACAGTATTCCACGGTATTCGACCCTTGCCTATTGGTCTCGGACCAAGATTCTCTACGGGCATAGATTTTTTGCATTTATGGAGTAAGTGAATGACAATGGTTAAATCATGATCGGACGGTTAATAGTCTTGATTGTATTTTAAAATTTTTTTATCTCTAAAATTGTAAACTGCTCGATCTGATCCAACGGCCTCTATTGCAGATTGTGGAACTGCACAACTGTACTGAATCCATTTCCATTGGTCTCAGAGGAGAGGTTGCCGACCGCAACGGTTGTCGGTAATTTTAGGAAAATCGCGAGACATGAGAAATTAATTAAAATAAAAATAAAAAAGAATAATAAAAAAAAAGCCGTTGAGGATTCGATGTTGCCATGCCATGTATTAAAAGGTGAGCGAGCATGGATAGTCGCGTGCTTCTTCTTGTCTTGTCTTCTTGAAAATAAAGGAAGACCCGTCTCTTTTAAAACCAGGGTCCCCTCGTTCATAACCTTTGCGTTTTATGAGATCAGGTGTTTTTTTCTTCTTCTTCTTCTTCTTTTCTATCTAGTATCCAGTAAATATACATAATTATCTGATAATTTGATATATCAAGTCCTCTCTTTCATATTTAACAATCAATCAACTGGTGTTATTTTCCTGTAATATTATTTGTATAAACTAATTCACAGGCTTACTGATCTGTTTATTTTGAAGAAGATCATCGCCTGTTTTGCTAGTTTATTTTTTCTTCTTTTGTTTGTTTACTGTTCGATCCAAATCAAGTCTCATTAATCCGTTCAATCTCAATGGACGCTGTTGTGGCCCTTCACGCAACAGAAAAATCGATGAAGCAAAACAGAATCAAAACAACCCCGAAGAAAAACGGACGAGGAGGTAATTTCATTTCTAACAACCCCTCTGAGAATTTTGACACATATGCAGGTCTCTTGAATCCTCCTTCACGCGCTGTGTCTTTGTCCTACCAATATGGACAGAACCAGCAACCACCTTTGCTTCCTCTGCCCCATGTCTCTGCTATTCATCACCAACAACAACCTCTGCTTTCACGAAGCCTTAGCACTCAAGTCCCCTCTCACCCACCGCCGAGTCGAAAGGGCAGAAGCAGAGACATGTCTCTGACGCCTAAGAAATCAAAACCAACAAAGAGAGAGGAAGCGAAGAAGAGATCAGGAACCCAATCCATTTCGGAGTTCTTTATATCCGCTTCGGAGAACCGGTGGGGACCAGATCCGAAAGACCTTCCCAAGCATCTTCCCGTTGTTTTATTGCCAGGGAGTGGAGTTAGCGCCGTCGGAAACATGGACGTGTTTTCAGGGTCAGTTTTCGACTACCTTTCTCCACCACCCAGTAGCTTGCCACTACCAAAGTTCTCTCTGCAGAGATCAAAACTCAGTTGCAACGCAGAAGCCGCAGCGGGTAGTGTTGTTGACGCCGGAGCAACCAACAATCTCCGGCGACTTCTACGCCTCCGGTGAAGTTGTTCTCTTCGTTTCGCCGTCGTTATGGAACATGAATAATATGGTTTGCTGGACCACCCTACTTACTATATCATATTGCTGATATTATTGGTCTTATATCTTTTATATGTAAATAAAAAAAATCGGCGAGGGTAATTTGCTGATTTGGATGACTGATGAAGAATATATATTTTGTTTTGTTTTTTCCCCTTCGTTGCTGAATTTGTGTACCGCCTATGTTTTTTTGAAGCGGGGTGCACAAATGATGTCTGTAGTTACCAGTTCCATAAATATTAAATAGGCTATGGTGTATTTTCTCCTTGCTTTACAGTTTTTTATATTTTATAGTTTTATTTTACATTTACTTAATCTATTTTTTCAAAATGTTAAAGGGGTAAAATGAAAAGAAAATATAGACACTAAAAAATGGATATTTCTTTTATTATAGTTATAGATGATAATGATGATTTCAAAATTGTGTTGAGAAGTTTTTCATCTGTTTTCTACGAAGGGGGAACTAGGGAAGAACAAAGTACTTGGAGCGCTCCAGTTATTTTGATACTTTCCAGCGGTTTAAAATATGAAAAATGGTGAATGAATAGTGTGAAAAAATATTTGGGACATTTTGCAGCGGTTTAAAAATATTTCGTATATACCACTCATATTTATTTTGTACAAAATAACAAAGCTATTTAAAAATTTAATAGCCAAGTAAATAAAAATAGAGTTTAATTATTATTATATACCGACAATGTAAAAATATTTTATAGACATTTAATCATATTTTATTATAGTATCATTTCATAATAATAATTTTTAAAATATTTATATAAAGATTTACATAGTAAAATATGATTAGATATTTGTATAATTTTTTTTAAATTATCAATACATACTAATTAAATTCTTAAAAATATGATGCCAAAAAATATGGACATGGTGTGTGTGTGCTGGGGCGGGGGTAAAAGAAAAACAAAGACTATTGGATTCTCTCTCTCTCTCTCTTTCTATATATATGTATCACCTTCTCATTTTCTCTTCATCTTTTTTTCTCCTTTAATTTAGCTTTCTCTATTTTCTTTATTTCTCTCGTCATTTTCTCTCTCTTTATAACACATTCCCATTTTCTCTGTGTCATCGTTTTTTTGCACCTTTATTTTTTCTGCTGCTTAAGCAACATGATTGAAGAGGATCTAATTAAAAAATTGTTGTAGGCTTATTAATATTAAATTATAAATTACTATAATTTTTAAGAATTTATTTTTGGGTATACTGTCATAAGAGATTCCTTCTTGAATGCAATGTGCTACAGGAAATGTTAAGGGTGGAGATGTATATATACCACGACCACGGGAAAAAATAAAAAGGAAAATGTTTTGTGATACTCAATGAGTCAATGAGATTTCATTCATTCATTCTCGATCTCTTGATGGTCTCTATACCGTAATATATGTCATGAGAAGTTTCGCAAGGTAGGGTCTGCCCCAATGTCCATGCGTTACTGGGTTGGAGGAAATAGAAAGCCTAAAAGATTCCCCTAATGCCTTAATTTTTTTTGATGAGAATGAAAGAAAAAAAAACAAGAAAGAAAGACTACACTAGGCCCTTAAGTGAATTATACTCATTGCATCCGCAAGCACCAAAGGAGCCAATTGGGAAGGACAACTACTTCAAATCACCACATCATTATCAGTAGAAACACCATTCTTTGCTAGTCAGTCGGCACAAGAATTCTCTTCCCGCAGAGTATAGATAAGCTCAACACTCCGGTGCTCAGCCATAACCATGTGTATATTGGCCAGAATTGAAGCATGAGGATGAAACAAATCCACACCATCCTTGATTAAATTCAAAGCCATCATGGAATCAATTTCACATACAATCTCCCTGTAACCATTCCTTCAAGCAAGAGATAGGCCAACAAAAATTGCAAAAAGCTCTGATGTTGTGTTAGTGGTAACACCACAAAAACCTTAATGCCTTAATTTAATTTCAAACATCATAGACACTTTTTTTTTAACAAGAACATCATAGACACTTAGGAGGCAGAAATTGGGACTTAAATGCTTGTCCTCTCTTACCCAAAGTTCTAGTTGTTTGTTAATTAGAACACGAGGATGAGAAAAAAAACGAGTCTTTCCCCATTAATTTTGAAGAAACAAAGGGAAAAAATGGTAACATTGATTCATTAACTCGCCCATGTAGAAGGGGGTAAGGGTGTTCAAAATCGAACCGATTCAAAAAATTAACCGCAAACCGATTCAAAAAAATCAAAAACTGACAAAAACCATTTTTTTGGATGTCTTTCGGATGAGTTTTTTGCAAAACCGAACCGCTTGGATTTTGGATCTCTTTACTAAAATTGAACCGATCCAAACCGAACTGCAATTTATAATATTATTCCTTTTAAACTTGTTTGAATGTATTTTTAATTATAAATTGTTGTCCAACATATGCTATTAATTAATTATTTGTGTGCGAATTTACTTTTGCAAGTATTATGTGTGTTAAATATTAATTCATAGCGGCCTTTGTGTGTGTGTTAAATATTATTTCACATTTTTTTATCTCATTTAGTTAATAAATGTCTTTTGAAAGTATTGTTTTCTATAATCGTTTTTTTAGGAATGACTTTTGTATGTTTAAATATTGGCTTTAGAAATGGTAACCCAACAAAAATTATTAAAACGAAGGTCATTGATTGGTATTTGATAATATATTAGAAATAAAACGTAAGCAATAGCATTGTAGTTGATATTTATTTTTTTTTTAAATTACAACCGCAAAAACCAAAAATTGATCCAATCTAAACCACATTACTTTGGATCGGATCGAATTTTTTTGAGGAAGCAAACCGAACCGAACCGCATGCTCTTTTAAACTTTAAATCGGATAATTTTTTGTCTCAAAACCAAATCGAATCGAGCCACAAACACCCCATAAGGGGGGCTATTGGAAGGGAAGATAGAGTATCTGAAAATCACATGGGATTCGTACGACTTTGCCCTTCCCATGTTGTTTGGGAATTTGGCTCCTTGCAATTATACGTGGAACACATAATTATTAATAAAAGACATTTTTTGAAGCAATTGATAAAATACTTATTTTTTTGGATAAGCTAATAAAAGACTTAAATAATTATCGGTTTAAAAAGTAATAATTGGAATTGTAATAAAATTTATATTTATATATGTGTAATAAAATGTCAAATAATTTAATTTTTCTCTTTATTTTTCTGTGAATCTCTTACTTATTATATTTGCACCCACTCACCAATAAAGATCTTATGTATGTATAGTTTTACTTTTAATGCTCGAGGTAATCAACGTAATCAGAATTAGATCGGTCATTGAACCAGTGATAGTAGGGGTTCAAGGTTTAGAGATTTAACCGGGTTATAATTAAATAATATTATTTTAATTTTTAATATAATATATAACACAATATTAAATAAAAATTAACATAAAATTCATAAAAAAATTAAATTTCAATACAAAAATGTCATAATTCATAACATAAAACATTCAAAATTATAAATAATTGAAGAAAGTAATATCTATTTATTTAAAAAAAATAAAAAATGGCAATTTTGAATTTTTTTAAAAAATAAAAATTGAACCAGTTCAAACCGGTTTTTGTCTGATTTTTCCAATTTTGACCAATTTTTGATTGATTTTTTCGATTTTTTACTGGCCCAATTTTAAAGGTCGTCCAGACCGGAGGAGGGTCAAGTTTCTTGTCCGACCAGCTGATCCGATCCAATTCTGACTACTTTTAATGTAAGATTATTAGAATAATTTCGATGTACACCATATTCAAATAATTAAAAACAAAAAGTAATAATATTAGAATGTAGATTCTCAATCAGCCACGCAGGATCCAGACAACCATTCGTCTGTCCAACTAATGCTTTCTTTTTTTAATGAAGTGTGTCCAACTAACGTTATGTTTCGTGCCTTTTGTTGATTTGATATTTTACTTTCACAAGAACAAAATAAATAATAATAATAATAAATAATAAATAATAAATAAATAACAAACAAAAAGAAACAACATATATAGGAAATAAAATAAAGAGGACAAAATAAAAAAATTAATTAATTACCACTCGGAATGAAGCATCCAATATTAGGGCGAGACTAGAAAGACTGAAAGAGGAGGACCTAACAGCAACATGAATTTGAGATAGCTGGCAAAAGCTTGTCTCCGGGTCAGTCACAGTCAGCCAAGTGTCTCAACTCTCAAAACTTTTTCTTTTATTTTTCTCTTCCTCTTTCCTTCTTCATTTTCTCTCTTTAAAATCTGATTGGGAAAATTCAATTCAATTTCCCCCATTTGCTCCTTCTACTTTTGTGTCTGCAACTGCAAACATTAACACCAAATAGGTTTCATACTACACTGAATTCTGGTTTCGGCGTTTCAAGTTAGAAAAAATAACAGATAACAGAAGAGGGGGAAAAGGGGCATTGTTGGTTTGGATAGATCTCTTCTCTCTGATCTGAAGAATGAGTGCGTCCAGGTTCATAAAGTGCGTCACCGTCGGTGATGGTGCCGTTGGCAAAACCTGCTTGTTGATTTCTTACACCAGCAACACATTTCCCACGGTTTGTTTCTGCTTCATCCTCAAAACCTCAATGTAGCTGCTTCACTTTACTCTCAGTTTTTTCTTGCTGGAAACTATGATGGTATATGGGGCATATATTGAAATTGAATGAATCTCTGTCATGCTCAGATTTTTGTCAAGCAAAAGCATTTGCATTTGGAAATAGAGATTGGAATTATGAGTATATGTAATAATAATTTTTTTTTGGAGTTTCCAAGTGATGTTTGACTTATCTAGAACTTTCCAAATTTGGAGATTTATCATTACTATTATGAAATGAATGAAATATCCGTAATAGATCGCTCCCTTCAATGTCAGTAGATATTACTTGTCACAGTACACTCTCATAGTTGCTTTTGAGCGCTTTTTTCTGCTTTGAGTTTGAGAAATCAATTGTAATAGCTGTCAAAAAAGAAATTGATTGTAATCTCATAGCAGATCCGTTATTACCTTATTCATGTGTAGAGTAGAAAGATGCCAAGTTGTAGAATGAGAGTTTTCCTTCAAAAACTATGAGTAACTACTATTGTTTTATATTGTCAACAACTTAAAGGCTGCAGCAGGGGTGCACTGTTATTACTTCATTATTTTTGTTTCTTTACCAATTAATTTTGATTTTGTTCTTTGACAAATTTAAGCTTCTTGTTTTCACCCTTCTCTGTTTCTGGCTATCATCAATAACAGGACTACGTGCCCACCGTTTTTGACAATTTCAGTGCTAATGTTGTTGTGGATGGAAGCACCGTAAACCTGGGATTATGGGATACTGCCGGTAAGTGGTAACACGATTACCCATTCAATTATATTGAATTGAGGATCATTTTCAGCATGTTGTTTGTTTGTGTTGGTTTAACTTGTTGTTTGATTAACAGGTCAGGAGGATTATAATAGACTAAGGCCCTTGAGCTATCGAGGAGCTGATGTCTTTATACTTGCCTTTTCTCTTATAAGCAAGGCCAGCTATGAAAATATTGCAAAGAAGGTTTATTCCTTTCATATGAAGAATTTGGTTAGGATGGTGATCATTTAAATTGGTTTCTTCACTTAATAATGTAACTGATAAATTTATTGTTCTTTTGGTTTTTTTTTTCTTTCAGTGGATTCCTGAACTAAGGCATTATGCTCCTGGTGTTCCAATAATTCTAGTTGGAACAAAGTTAGGTAAGCCTTGTCCCATTCCCTTCCTTGAATGGATTGGCAAATTGTTACTGGTTAACCAATCCAGATGATCATGTTAGAGCTACCTACGTAGCTTTGGTCATTAAAGTGTTTTCTTAAAATGTTTGCATTAGTTTATTACCTTATCATGTCAAATATATTCTAATTTTGGTCAATTTTTTCTTCATGAACATTTTCTTCCTAATTTCTTTTATTCATACACCAACCCAGAATTTGAAATGGTTCACTTCAAACAGTGTCTCAGACACATAGGTCTTCTCATTTTCATAAATTGGGTTATTCTTTGGTCGTGCTAAGGCATTATTGATGCCCCGGTTATAACACTCGCCGAAGTTGCATTCCAATCTCTACTGAAAATAACACATTCTTGATGCTTATGCAGAATGGAGGGAAAAATAAATTGGACTAGCATCACTTTAGTAGAGTTGTGGAAATTCTAGTTTGATTTGTTTTGTTAGAAGAAAATACAATGCAGGACAGAGTTCATGAGACTTGTATCTAGGTTGTGTTTTGATGGTGCATGACAAAGTTGTGATCTCTTTTTCTTATCAGGATATTAGTTCACAGTTAAAGTCATTTCTGGGGTAAATACTGCTTGAAACAGTTTTCAGCCAATTCATCACCAGTTTTGAATGATTTTTAACAACTGTAAATGCTTAATTTTGGTATGCAGATCTTCGGGATGATAAGCAATTTTTTTTAGACCACCCTGGTGCTGTACCAATTACTACAGCACAGGTAGAGTACCATAAATTTTCTTATCATCTCCCCTTTCTTTTGGTAGAGGGGGAGTTCTGAGTTCTTGATTCTGAAATTATGTTGATCTAGATATTGATATTTGTTTTCACTATGGTTGAAGGGAGAAGAATTGAGAAAGCTGATTGGGGCTCCTGCCTACATCGAGTGTAGTTCAAAGACACAGCAGGTACAAGCTCTCCCACTTAACATTTAATCAGTGATTTTTTTTTCTCTGTCGTTTATATTACGGTTTTTCATGTGTTTTTGGAATGACAGAATGTGAAAGCTGTCTTTGACGCTGCCATCAAAGTGGTTCTTCAACCACCAAAGCAAAAGAAAAAGAAGAGGAAAACACAGAAGGCCTGCTCAATATTGTAATTGAGAATCAGAAATTCACAGGAGGTAGTGACTGTCTATTGCTGCCTCTCTATCAATTTGTGTATAGTTTGGACTGACATCTTAGGACCTCAAAATAACAAAATTACAGCATTGCCTCATCTCATTCTCTGTAATTACAATCAGCTCAATTACATATGCCCAGTGCTGTCGTATTTCCTTAGCAGCCTACGAGGTGCTGCTTGCTTTGTGAGTGCGACTCATATTCATGGCCTTTACTTGTGATGTCTGTCATCATCTATGAGTTTTATTTATGGTTTTGGCCTTTACCGAATGTTTTTATTGAGAGTTAACTGTCATTTTAGCTCTTGAAATTGTGAAACAGTCTCACTTAGGTCCCTGAAACTAACGAAAAAATAATTTAGCCCTTGAAATTGTAAAACGTCGGTCAAATTAGTCCCTAAAATTGTAAAACGACGGTTAAGTTAGTCTGTCGTTTTACAATTTTAGGGACTAATTTGACCGACGTTTTACAATTTCAGGGACTAAATTGCCTTTTCGTTAGTTTCAGGGACCTAAGTGAGACTATATTACAGTTTCAGGGGTCAAAACGACGATTAACTCTTTTTATTGAAGGGTAAAATTCTATTTTGGGCGTGGTATGTTCCATTTAAATATTTACATGGTTGAACTGATGTTGTTTTCTTGACTCAAGTTGGTTTCACCTTAAGCCCAAAAGCTACTCGAACTTGATAAGCTGTTTAATGCCAAATCTTGTATTAATTGAATATTTTTGACTCGAGTTAAGTTTAACTTTGTAAATTAATAATTTGTACCAGTATATACGGAATTAAGTCTAGAAGTAAAATAAAGTATAAGGTGAACTAAAGAATTATTATCCATCAGTGGTTTGTGATTTCAGACAGGGATGGAGCCAAGATTTTTTTCATCGACTATAGTGCAAAATTCGCATCACCAATTTCTTTACGAATCTTATCTCTGATTAACAAGATTTCCGAAAATTTGCTGAACATCTTTATTTTATGATGCTAACAGTTCAATCAATTCAAGAAAAATACATTCAATAAAAAAAAAGGGAAAATTACCACGATTTCCTGATAATCAACTGGAGGCAGTCATGTTTCATGTATCTGCTTACGTTTTGCTGGATCATGCTCTAAAGATGATAAGAATGTGTTTGGCAGGTTTCATTTGCTAGCGGTTAACGGATTTGATTAACGTATTTGATTAGCAGATAGTAGATTAAAAAATAACAGTATTTGATAACAAGTAGTTTATAATATTTTTTTAGTAGTGTATAGCATTTTTTCAAATATTATTTCAAGTAGCGTTTGAACTTATAACTTATAGTTTACCGTGTATGATTTTCTCTCATATTTTTACTTTCATTATTTTTATTAGATTCTTTCCTATCTTCTATTAAATAAATAAAATATTATTACAATGATAATAAATAAACAAATAAACAAATAAATTATTTTAATAATAATAAATAAATAAACAAATAAAAACGACTATAAATAAAATAAAATAAATCTAATCTAATATAATATTTTTAACCAATAAAAATTATTTTAATGAAGTTATGATATATAATAAATAAAAAATAAATAAGTAAATTATATCATTAAAATATAAATTTTAAAATTTTAGCTTTTAATATCATAATAATTAGTTTATTATTTATAAATATTTTATCGTATTTAATATTTAATATTGTGTAGAAAATAAATATTTAATATTGATTAAAAAAATGTAAGCAATAATTAAAGATATCCTTTTATGTTATTTTATACTCCCTCTGGACTGAAATATAAACAAAAAAGTATATATATCTAAACCATATTTAGTCCAAATATATGTACTTTTTTGTTTATATTTTAGTTCGGAGGGATTTTTATATTTATCAGTTAATTTAATCGCTAATTTTATCAAACACTTCAAATTCAATTTGGTAGTTTATTTGCTATTAACTATTCGCTATCAACTACCTGATCTACTATCCGCTAACTTATATGCTATAGGCTATAAATTATCTGCTATTCGATGCTTTTTACCCAACAAAGTCTAAATCAATTTCAGCCTCATCATTCTCAAATTCAATCGTTCGAGTTTGAGGAACGATCGGAGTTAACTTTTAATTTTAGCTTTTTTCAAAATAAAGTAAAATGAAAAGTTGATGAACTTATTCTATTGTATCATTTTCCTTGCCTTTTAAGATACAAGATAGATGCAATTAATTAATTTTTTGCTAACATACAATTAAATATTTATTGTTTTCTAATATGATTACCAAATTACATATTTAGCAACTTGATATATAGATTATTAATTTAGTTTAGGAAAATATTCTTGAACCATTTACAAAACTGAGAAAAAGAATTTAAGCGGTGGTGGTAAAGACGTTGATCAAACTGATACCTGTGTTTTTTGTGTGTTTTCCCCCTCTCGTCCTCGCAGTTAAAAAATGTTACTTCACGAAAATAATTAATCTCTATTTCAAATAATAATATTTTCACTTTTAACAATTTTTTCAGAGATATTAGACGAAGAAGAAAAATAGACCAAAAAAGATTGAATAGACTATTTGATTTCCATATATGGAGGGGGGATTGAAAGCTCAGAGTGTGTCCGGTTTAACATTTTTTTTTTCATTGAATAATTTTTAAATATTTATCATTTTACATCTGGTAAAAAAATATTTATCATTTTTACATTATTTTCTTTATTTATTTTTATGAAGATAAAGATTCATATAAATTTGAATAATAATCACAAATTTTTTGAAATAGCTGGCAAATGCTTGTCTCAGTCGCAGTCAGCTCAATTCAAAACCTTTTCTTTTGCCTTACTCCTTTTCACCTTTCTTTCTTTCTTTCTTTCTTTCTTTTGAGTTTTGAATTTGATTGGGAAATTCAATTCAATTTCCCCCGTTTGCTCTTCTCCTCTACTTATGTGTCTGCAAACTGCAAATACCAGATAGGGCTCATGCTATTCTTGCTACACTAAAAAAACACAAAAGAAGCATTGTTGGTTCGGAATCGGATAGATCTCTTCTTTGATCTGAAGAATGAGTGCGTCCAGGTTCATAAAGTGCGTCACCGTGGGTGACGGTGCTGTCGGCAAAACCTGCTTGTTGATTTCCTACACCAGCAACACATTTCCCACGGTTTGTTTGTTTCTCATGGTTCTATTCACTCTAATTTTCTTCTCTTGTGCTTAATCTTTATCATGCTTATTTCTTCTTTTTTTGGCCTTTAATTCCAGAATTTTTGTAAGTATAAATACTTGCAATTGCAATTGCAATTAGAGATATATGAGGTGGAATTATGCGTAATTGCCACCACTTTATAGAATTAGGAGTTTCCAAGTAATGTTTGACTTGTCTGTAATTTTCCAAATTTGGAGATTCACCTTATTATCATTACTATTATTATTTCCCTTCTTCTTTGAGTTTGAGAAATAGCTTGTAATTTCATTAGGAGCAGTTATTACTTATTACCTTATTCGTGTGTAGAAGGACGCACAAGTTGTAAATGTAAAGCCTTCCGTCTGAATAAAATTTTGATCGACAAACAGTAATTGTATTATATTGTCAAGCACTTAATAGAATGCAGGGAGGTTATGTTATTACTTAATAATTTCTGTCACCTTTCCAACTGATTTTGATATTGTTCTTTAACAAATTATAGCTTCATGGTTTCACCCTTTTCCATTTCTGCTTATCATCAATGACAGGACTACGTGCCCACAGTATTTGACAATTTCAGTGCCAATGTTGTTGTGGATGGAAGCACTGTAAACCTGGGATTATGGGATACTGCTGGTAACATGGCTACCAATTCAATTACATAGAATAGAGCATCGTTTTCAATATGTTGTTTGTTTCTGATGGTTCAAAGTATTGTTTGATTAACAGGTCAGGAGGATTATAATAGACTAAGACCCTTGAGCTATAGAGGAGCTGATGTCTTTATACTTGCCTTTTCTCTTATAAGCAAGGCCAGCTATGAAAATATTGCAAAGAAGGTTTATTCCTTTCATATGAAGAATTTGGTTAGGATGGTGATCGTTTAAATTGGTTTCTGCACTTAATAATGTAACTGATAAAATTGTTGTTCTTTTGGTTTTTATTTTCTTGCAGTGGATTCCTGAACTAAGGCATTATGCCCCTGGTGTTCCAATAATTCTAGTTGGAACAAAATTAGGTAAGCCTTTGTCCCTTTCCTTCCTTGAATGGATTGGCATGCTTTTATTGGTTAACCAATCCAGATGATTATGTTTGAGCTACATGCTTAGTTTTGGTCATTTAAATGCCCTAAGGTTTTTAATTTCAAAATCCACATCAGTTCATTACCTTATTTTAACAAATATATTCTAATATTTGGCATTTTTTGAGGACATTTGCTTCTTGATTTCTTTTATTCATACACCAACCTAGAGTATGAAATGGTCTAACCAGTGTCTTGCAGTTGTTGGTCTTCTCAATTTCATAAATTGTTATGTTCAGGCTGTGCTATGGCAGTAATCATGCCCTGGTGTATGTCCATCACAGAAGTTGGATTCAAATCTCTACTGAAAATAACATTTTTTTCAATGCTTATGAAGAAATGAGGAAAAAAATGTAGTGGAGTTTTGGAAATTCTAGTTTGATTTGTTCTATCAGAAGAAAATATATGTGGAACAGAGTTCATAAAACTTGTATCTAGGTTGTGATTTGATGGTGCGAGGCAAAAATAGCAATTTCTTTTTCTTAATAGGATTGCAATTCACAATTAAAATCATTTTTGTGGTGATTACTATTCGAAACAGTTTTCAGTCAATTCATCACTGAAGTATAATGGTTTAACAACTGTAAATGCTTAAATATGCAGATCTTCGGGAGGATAAGCAATTTTTTATGGATCACCCTGGTGCAGTGCCAATCACTACAGCCCAAGTACGAAATGCCATCGATTTTCTCTCTCTCCTTTCTTTCGGTAGAGGGGGAGGTAGGAGTTCCTGACTCTGAAATTTTGATCTGGCCACTGATTATTTGTTTTCACTTTGGCTGAAGGGAGAAGAATTGAGAAAGCTGATTGGTGCTCCTGTCTACATAGAGTGTAGTTCAAAAACGCAGCAGGTGCAGTTTCTCTTGCTTGACATTTACACAGTTTTTTCTTTTACTCTTATCTGTTATCTCACAAGGTGTCTTGCTCTTGAGATGACAGAATGTGAAAGCTGTCTTCGATGCTGCCATCAAAGTGGTTCTTCAACCACCAAAGCAGAAGAAAAAGAAGAGGAAGACACAGAAAGCTTGCTCAATATTATGATTAAGAATCAGAAATTAATAGCAAGAAGTGACTGACCGGTCAACCTTTGGTGCTGCCTCTGCACCACTTTGTATTATTTCGTTCCCTGTCTTCTGTGGAAAGCCGGAAGCTGTGTATAGTTTGAACTGGCATTGTATTCGTAGGGTGTGGTCTCATTTCATACTATCTAACTACAATTAGCTTAATTATATATTTATATATGCCTGGTGCCGCCTGTTTCCTTTTGTTATTATACGTAGCGGCCCACAAGAAATACTGCTTGCTTATATTAATGCGATCATATTCATGGCCTGTGCTTGTGGTGTCATCTTTGAAATTTGTATATGATTTTGGCCAATTTACATCACTTTAACAAGTTAGTAAACACGTACCGGAATGCTGTCTCCGATTGAAAGGGAAAATAACGTTTTGTTTCCTCCGAGCCCTTATATGCATTATCCACTGATGCTTTGTGTGTTATCAGGCTCAAGTTCATAGTCATTGTCATTAGCAGCCTGAATATATGTAATATAGAATAGAATATAGATGAATAATTTATGTAAAAAAAATTAAGAATAAAAATGAAGGATTCAACTTGTCAAAAAAAATTTTTGGTCAACGGAATTCATTCCAAATGGGCAAAGGCCCAGGCAATCAGCCAAATTATCAACTTACTTTAGAGGGTAACACAAATAATTTCAACCATGAATATATTCTGATAGATAAAAAAATGTGCTAAATTATCAATTATCAATTCTTGAATTTGTTATTAAAATTATTAAATAGTTGAGATTATTACTTCTATTTATTAAAAAGAGACAAATCCACGGCGACCAATGATGCTGGCCACAGTGGCCAGTGATTAAGATTTATTTTTTCCTTGTTTACAGAAAAAAATAAAACCCTAAACCCTGAAGCTTAGCTTACGTCTATCCCTCCTGGTGTGGCAAACGTTCCTTCTGTGGTTTGGTGACATTGTAGCGCGAGTTGGGGTTTGGTAGATCAGCAAGGATGAGAGGGCTCAACGGTGTGATATCCGTCGGCAGAGCCTTGAGAGGCAACTCCCCTGCCTTTCGCCGACCACCGCGAGCTGCTCCCTACGCCGCCGCATGCTGGAGTCCCATCCCCCAGAATATCGTTGATCGCCCAGGCCTATCAACTCCCCCTGTTGTTGGCAGTGACTTCACAGTGTTCAAGTATTATAGTTCTGCCGCTGCCACGTCTCTGGCGCAGCAAGACCTCCGCGCCGCGAGGGGCTTAGAAAAGAGCTTCAAACCCAAAGAAGTTGTTCTCTTTCAGTACGAGGCTTGTCCATTCTGCAACAAGGTTAAAGGTAAATTCAATTCCTCTATAAATCCCCCGACTCCTCCTGAGGCTTTGATTTGAACCTCTGTGTTGCCTCCGTAGCAGTGGCTGTTAGTTAAATAGATGAATGTAGTTTTTTTTTTTTCCTTCTTGAAGATTGAATTTCCTAATTTGTTGCATTGATTTTCCCCCAGCATTCCTAGACTATTATGATGTTCCGTACAAAGTGGTGGAAGTGAATCCGATGAACAAGAAGGAGATCAAATGGTCTGACTACAAGAAGGTGCCTATTTTGACAGTTGATGGTGAACAATTGGTTGATTCTTCAGGTTTATAACTGTCTTATTAATGCTTCCATTTGTGGTGTATTGTCTAGAACATTATAGTCTATAAATTCCAAATATTGTTCTCAGTGTTTGAACTCTCCCCTTTTGTTGGCAGACATAATTGATAAGTTGGTCAAAAGGATACATCCAGATTACGACCTAAATGCAGATGAAGAGAAGAGGTGGCGCGAGTATGTTTTTCTAATTATCTCTTACTTGGTTGCTTACCACTGCTGCCATTGTTAGGAGTCTTGTTTTCCCAACACCATTGATGTATCACATGAATGTTGTGCTGTGACTTGTTATATAGGTGGGTGGACAATCACTTGGTGCATGTTTTGTCACCAAACATATATCGAACTGTTTCCGAGGCCCTTGAATCATTTGAGTATATCACCACTAAAGGTAACACCTTGACTACAAGTCTATCTGTTGCAAACTGTCATTTTATTTTTTTCACTCTCATAAAATGAAAAAAAATAATCTTTTGATATATAAGCACAAATAGTGCTGTATTGTTAACCATAAGCAGATTGTGTTTTTGGACCAATCTTACACAATTCTGTAACTCTTTGAAGCATATTTCTTTTTTTTTTTCATCCAAAAAAAAAAACATTAGACATCTATTGAACATATATTTCACTTTCTCTAATTTTCATATTGCTTGAAATTGATCCTTTACTCCGTCATTTTCCAAATATGAAGAGAATTCATTGATAAGATCTGAATCGATAGCTCGTTACATTCAATTACTTCTTGCAACTTTATTATTATTATTTTGTAGTGACCCTAAAATATGCACAATGGGATGGATGCTAAGTTGCTAACCTGTCCCTGTGGATGCATGACGTTACAGACATGCTAATTCATCAAACTGTTTTGCTTGGTTCAAATTTAAGTAAGCCCTGTTCAACTGAACCATGTCTATAAAAATTATATTTTTTGAAAGAATGTCAAAAGAGGGAGAGAGGGAGTTTTCTTTCCACTTATCATAGAATACTGTGCACCTCACTGTCTTTTCTTGCTTTTCGTACTCATTATGAAAAATAAAAACCACATTAGTTGAATGCCTTTTATGAGGCAATATTTATCAACCATTACAAGGGTGATTACTTTTTATCATTCCCCTTCACTGTTTGCTACTTTCTTTTTCTTTTTTCTCCTTTTCTGCCTTTTTATCCTGAAGTCTAGCATGTCATGGCGTGTAAACAATTTTAGAAGTTACCCTCTAAATATGCAGGCAATTTCAGTTTATCTGAGAGGTTGGTGGCAAAGTATGGTGGGGCTGCAGCTATGTATTTTGTGTCAAAGAAATTGAAGAAGAAACACAAAATCACTGATGAGCGTGTAGCATTGTATGAAGCTGCCGAACAATGGGTTGATGCTTTGAAGGGCCGAAAATTTCTTGGTATGTTGAAGTTTAATGAGTATGATTTACATGTGATACAAAAAATGTTAGATGTGTGTGTTACCATGAAGACTCGTAAGTGCTTATATTATTGATTTTTCCAGGTGGTTTAGAACCTAATTTAGCAGATCTTGCCGTCTTTGGCGTTCTAAGACCCATCCGCCACCTCAAGTCAGGTCGAGATATGGCAGAGCACACAAGGATTGGGAAATGGTTTTCTGAGATGGAACGTGCTGTAGGACAGGCTTAGGGTGAGTGATCATAGGTAGAATAGTTCTAAGCGAGTTGCAAGCTATGGATAAGGAAATGTTATATAGGGAAACTTTTGTTTTTACAAAATAAGTTTGGTGAGTCTTTGTAAGCAATATATGTTTTGCTCTATTATTTATCTTGTGGTTATAGTGGTGCTTTGTGATCGCTCACTGTTCTGGGAATTCCGGATACATATTCAATAAAAAATCTCTTCACTCTTGGATGAGAACAATAATCACTCTTTTGCTTCAACCGCTCTTATCAAACAATTATTGGGATGCATAAACGGAAATTTTCTGATCTATTGTCAATCGTGTGTTTAGCTTGGGGAGTAAGAACCATGGCACCCTACTATTCAGATATGAAATCACTAGTGATAATTCGTTTACAATTTTTTGTTTGAGAGAGAGAAATGAAGGGATTAAGACACACAAAGGGCAGGAATGCCTCCTAACTCCTAAGGGTTGGCCTAATATGAACCAGTTTCAAAATGGTTCACCTATGAACTAGAAAAATATGACTAGATATAATAGGTTATCAACTCTTATTATTCGTGATATTATCTTTAAATAAAATGTTTCAATGTTTCAATTTCTACTTGCAAACTCGAAACTTCAACAGCCAGTGTGGTAATGAGAATGTTTCAATCAGTTTTTTTTGTAGTTAAAACCGCCTATCACTCTATCAGCAATTCGGGCTTGTGGTCAAAGTTATGGAAGCTCAAGAAGACAATTCCAAAGCATGTGCATTTTGCATGGAGAATCTTACATAACAGTCTCGCGGTCAAGAAGGAATTAATTCAGAGAGGTGTTTCAGTTTCATCATGTTGCACCCGTTGTAATGCTACGGAGGAAGATATTGATCATGTCTTTAGTGGATGCATTTGGGCTAGGCAAGCTTGGTTTTGTTCTCCACTGGGTGTACGTTTTGATAACCATGATACCTCCTTCATCTTGGGGTTAGAGAACATTATTCTGCAGGCTCCCACGGTTATAATCATGTCCTCGCCTTACGTTATGATCTTGGGAATGCAAGACATTGTAGCTGAAGGTGACTCACGCAATGTGATCCATGCTTTGAAGGCTAGTTCAATTGATAACTCCTACTTTGGAATGTTAATTTCTGACTGCAGTGGCATTCATGACATCCAGGCTTCACATGTCAAAAGAGTAGCAAATAATGCAGCATATACATTAGCCAAGTTTGATTTAAGTAATGTTGATTCTGTTTGGATTGAGGAGTGCCCTCCTTATATCTCATCTATTATTGCAGGGCGGCTCTGAGATTTTGGAGACCCTGTGTGAACTTAAAAAATGATGTCTTCATAACTATATGAATATTGTCATCATAATATTTTTTTGCTACAAAATCATAAATAATCAATTCATAATCATTTTCAAATCAAAGCAAGACTATTAAATCTATAATTAGGTGAAGTCTAAGGTAGAATTGTTTTCATGTAATGTATGGTGAAAATATTTTTTAAAGTTTAGTAACAAAGTTTACTAACTGTTAGATTTTGTGAAAGAATATCAATGGTCCAGATCGGCTAGAAAAAATATGAGAACATCAACACTTGCCCTCACATAACTCCTATCCCCCCACCCTCCCCAACCTCTCACATTCTCTCTTCCGATTTTTCCTCTGCCCTCTGCCACCACGCAGCAGTTATTGTTATCACCCACAAACCCTTGAAGCCATCTTTCACAACATTATTACTCAAATATTTCTTCTCCAAGGGTAGCAATTTCCAACAAAGACCCAAAACCGTAATCTCATAAATATTACACATGATTGCAATATCCCTTTGAAGAAAAGAAAATCAAAAATCAATTCAGTTGCTTTTTTTATTCAGTTGCTTTTATTTTGATTTTGCTGTTGTATAATGTTGTTTCTATTTCGGAAACCGTACAAGGTTGTGCTTGGAACTTGTCCCTCGTGTCCCTCTTGTTGTTGATGCTGCTTCTGCTGTTTGTCATCAGGTTTCGGTGAGAAAAAGGGGAGTTGGAATTTGAAGTTGGGAAAGGGGAAGAGAGAGAAAAGGTTGGGTTTTTGGTTTTGGGGTGGTGGCCGTCCCACGGCGGCTGAGCACCAGATCGACCCTCCCGCGGCTGCCAGAGCCGCCGCGAAGATTTGGAAGCTTACGCTGAAGACGACAGAGATGGAGACGGTGTACGACCTTTGGGCGAAGACGATCAAGGCGCTCGGAAAGGAGAAGGTGACGAGCGGTGACGTCATCGCCATCGACAAGGCCTCCGGGAAGATCACGAAGCTCGGAAGGTCGTTCTCCCGTCCGGCGCAGGTGAAACTGCTTCCTCTGGCTGGCACGACGGTGATAAGCTCGAAACCTCGGGAACAGCTGCCCCGCTGCTTCTCCATGCGTCCGCCGCACAGGGAGGATCATCGCGGTGGTTTGCGTCATCCTGTCAACGATCGGCTTTGTGGTCCACCGCAAGTGGTGATGACGGAGGCCATGGTGCTCGAAGGTTGGGCTGATGTCTCACGTGGATGGCTCTCCTTGCTCTCGCTGTGGGTGTAGAAGGTGGGGGTGGGTAGGAATTAGGTGAGGCAGGATTATCTTGTTCTCATATTTTTTTTCAATTGATTTGAGTCATTCATTAAATCCAATGGCTATAAAAACTATAGAAAAAACTATTCCTAAAGTTTACAAAACAATTCCATGGTACATCACATGAAAACATTTCCACCCTAGACTTCACCCTATAATTAAGGTTACTTGTGATCTACTGTATCACAAGATTTTAACAATTTCAATTTAGAAAATCTTCTCTCAATAGATGCAATAATAACAATGATAGTTAATATTATTTCATAAGATATGCATGTATTAGGAAAACAATTATGACCTCTAAAAATAATTCTATAGTAAATAAAATTTTACATATTGGTGCCCCTCTAATTGAGTTGAGATCCTCTCCGTTTGTTTTTCTTTTTATTTCCTCCATTACTATGCTTTTAGGGGAAATAAATTACATAAGTATGATACATAAATAGTGGAGAGTGGCATTTATTCCCCCGAAAACATAATAATGGAAAAAATAAAGAGAAAAACAAATAGAGATGATCCCAACTTCCTTTAACGATGGGACTCTATGCGGACGCTCCTCCTGTGCATATTGAGGGCCACCACTGAGCTATTGTAGCATCAAACTCTTTTGGTGTTCAATGAAATGCTAGTTTTTCCTGTTAAAAAAAATAAAAACTACAAACCTTGATATTTTAATTATTGATAATGTTTTAGAAATTGAAAGTTATTTAAATTTAATTTTTTCCAGCTCTACTCTTATTTAATAATTAAATGAATAATTATTTTAAAACTGTCTGAACTAATCAAAATTATATTATATTTTCTCTTCACTAATCATATCTCTCTTCTATTAATTGTACTTTTTCTTCTCTCTTGTAACTACAGAATTGTTAAATAAAACTTTAAGATTTATAGTGTAATTCATGATAAATAAGAATATTTAATCTAAATAGAATAATATTTTATATCTATTAAAAATTTCTTAATTCATGTACATTGTCGTCAAATAATAAATATTTTTAGCGTGATTTCCATTTTAAAAAACTAATATATTTTCTTTTAATTTTTTTTAAAAAACAATGGGAAATTGTATAAGTTAACAAAAGTTGGGAAGAGAAGAGCTTAGTTGTGTTTATTACAAGTGAAAAATAGTGTAGTCAGAGTCGGACCGGACCGGTCAAATTGAGAACCGGACCCCATCCGGTCTAGATAATCCCAAAATCAAATCAGCAAAAAATCGGTCAAAAATCAACAAAAATCAATTTAAACTGGTTCAGTCTTTTTTAAAAAAATCAAAATTGTCAATTTTTTATTTTTTATAAAGAAACAGATATCATTTTTTTTATTATTTATAATTTTAAATATTTTATGTTATGAATTATGATATCTTATATTGAAATTTAATTTTTCTTTATAAAAATATGAATTTTATGTTAGTTTTTTTTATACAAAAATTTTATGTTAGTTTTTTCTCAATATTATATTATATATTATATTATATTAAAAATTAAAATAATATTATTTAATTATAACTCGATTAAATCCAATTGAACCTTAAACCCCTATCATCACCGGTTTAATAACTCATCCTGACTACCTTGATAAAAAAAGGATATAAGTAGTAGCATGAGTAATATTTTACTCATACATTATCAATTAAAAAAGGGTCAGTGTTCCCCTCTCTGACGAAAAGGCGCAATCGAACGGAATGTCCATTGTTGTAATCATGCATTCCAAAATTAATCGTGAACTCCAAGAAACATCCCAAAGAATGGCTTTTTGATCACTCTTTTTTTTAATTATTTTTCAATTTAGCACTTTTTTTTTATTTCTCAAACTAACACTATTTTTATTAATTATCAATTAATTAAATATTAAATATTAATTTAAAATTGTAATTAAATTGTTAATTGTTAATTAATTAAATATTTATTAACTCGATTTGTTAACTAATTAATACTATAATTATAAAAAATAGCTCATATTGATATGCAACGAGCAATATCCAACTCTCATATCTTCAACCGAGAACAAAGTATTTTCACAGTTAAGGAGTTGATTTACCCACCATCGGGTCGACCCACAGAGACATTCAAAGTATACCTACATAGACAGTGGTGTGACTGTGGTGAATTTCAGGCACTACACTATCCATGTTCGCATGTCATCGCTACTTGTTCCCAAATTCACCACGACTACATGATATATGTGCCTCCCCAGTACACATTGCAAAATGTATACAATGTTTACCGCGAAGAGTTCAAATTGGTGTCTCACCGTTCATATTGGCTAGAATACAATGGAATTAAGTTGTGCCACAATCCAGCAATGCAGAGAGATCCAAATGGCCGTCCACAATCCACAAGGATTTGTACTGAAATGGATCAAACAGAAAGAAGTCGTCATCCCAAGAGATGTGGATTGTGTCGAAATGAAGGGCATAATAAGAAAAACTACTCTTACCGTTCTGGAGCTGATACACAGCAGTAAAAAATTTCTATAATTTGGATTTAGTTCACTTTTGTATCATTTATGTTTTTATCACTTTTGTATTTGTATTTTTTAAATTTTAAATCAATGTGAGCTATTTTCTATAATTATAGTATTAATTAGTTAACAAATTGAATTAATAAATATTTAACAATTAAATATTTAATTAATTAACAATTAACAATTTAATTACAATTTAAAACTAATATTTAATTAATTAATAATTAATAAAAATGGTGCTAATTTGAGAAATAAATAACAAAGGGTGCTAGATTGAGAAATAATTAAAAAAAAGATGCTATAGTAATCAAAAAGCCCCAAAGAATCATCGATAGTAGACGTCGCAGCTAGCTTAGCTACCTAGCAGAGGAGTGGAGCAGTGATCAATGGATTTAATTTCTTCGCGGCACCACAAGCCCTCCAAGCCTATTCACCTCCAAAACCAAAACCACCACAACCCAACCCATGCTATGCAACCAAAACCCCACCACCACCACCACCACCCCCGACCCTCATCCGCTTCCTGAACCTTCTCTTTCCCTCGTTGAACCGCCAACTACACCACCTGCGAGGATGATATACAGGGAGAGACACTACCGGAATCCCCCACCGGGAGCTCACCGTCGAGAAGGCTGTGCAGAATTGGATCCAATACGACGGCGACCGCTTCTTTTCCCCGGCGGCGGAACCAGTGGTGTCAACGCCTACATTGATGATATCGGAAAGCTTATCAATCTCAGAGACGGCTCCATTAGGAGTGACGGCCCTCGATACTAGCTGTGGGGTATTTCTTCTCTCTCTCTCTCTTGTTCTTCTTCATGTTCTTTTTTTTTTAAAAAAAACAATAAATAAAAGGCAAAATTGTATTTTAAGTCCCTTAAGTTATTTTATTTTTTCAAGTTAGTCCCTTATTTTTATTTTTAAACAATAAGGTCCCTTATGTTTATTTATTTTTTCAATTTGGTCCTTTTCTTCATTTGTTGATGATGTGTCAGCTTCTGATTAGTCTCGATTTACTGTACACCATCACCTCAGACCAATCAGTAATTGACACGTCATCAAAAGGACCAAATTGAAAAAATAAATAAGCATAAAGGACCTTATTGTTTAAAAATGAAGATAAGGGACCAACTTGAAAAAATAAAATAACTTAAGGGACTTAAAGTATAATTTTACCTAAATAAAACTAAGTTTTTCATTTAATAATTAATAATTAATATCCTTTTTTGTTTTTTCATTTATTTATGCAAAAAAAGATTTATCACATTGTGTGTGTGTGTGACTGTTACTGTGTGCCCAGCCTTGTTTTAGATCGAGTTTCCGCGTGGAATTGGTTGTAAATAGCTGTAACATTTCTGAAATAGTTATGCTTTTTATTAAGGAAGTTAAGCAACTTTTCAAAGAATTTTATTTTGAAATAATGAATGTGTTATATAGCTTCCAAAATTTGAAGTTGGAACTGAGATGGCATTTGTTATCGTATGGAGTAGGCATTGATTTCTTTGTGAAATCATAGTGACTTTTTTTGGGATAAATTATTTATCTAAAAATGATGATTTTTTTTGTGAAATTGGTGACTTTTTTCGGAATGAGTTATTCACGAAAATGTTGATTTCTTTGTGAAATTGGGACGGTGTTCAATTTTCGGACTCAGTGATCCTTTTTGGAATGAGTTATTTACAAAAAAAATGATTTCTTTGTGAAATCAGGACGGTGTGCAATTTTCGGACTAGATGACCCTTCTCAGAATGAGTTATTTACCCAAAAATGATTTCTTTGTGAAATCGGGACTGTGTGCAAATTTTGGACTCGATGACGGTGACCCTTTTCGGAACGAGTTATTTAGCCAAAATGTCGATTTCTTCGTAAATTCGGGACGGTGTGCAATTTTCGAACTCGGTGACCCTTTACGGAATGAGTTATTTATCCAAAATGTCGATTTCTTTGTGAAATCGGGACTATGTGCAATTTTTGGACTAGGTGACTCTTTTCGGAGTACGTTATTTACCCAAAAATGATGATTTCTTTGTGAAATCGGGACAGTATACAATTTTTGGACTCGGTGACCCTTTTCGGAATGAGGTATTTACCCAAAATGTCGATTTCGTTGTGAAATCAGGAAAATCAGGACGTTGTGCAATTTTTGGACTTGATGACCCTTTTCGGAATGAGTTATTTACCCAAAAATGATGATTTCTTTGTGAAATCCTTACAGTAGGCAATTTTTGGACTCGGTGGCCCTTTTCGGAATGAGTTATTTACCCAAAATGCCGATTTCTTTATGAAATCGGGACAATGTTCAATTTTCGGACTCGATGACCCTTTTCGGAATGAGTTATTTACCCAAAAATGTTAATTTCTTTGTGAATTTGGGACGATATGCAATTTTCGGACTCAGTGACCCTTTTCGGAATGAGTTATTTACCCAAAAAAATGATTTCTTTGTGAAATCGGGACGATGCGCAATTTTCGGACTTGGTGGCCCTTTTTGGAATGAGTTATTTACCCAAAATGCCCATTTCTTTGTGAAATCGGGACAATATTCAATTTTAAGACTAGGTGACCCTTTTCGGAATGAGTTATTTACCAAAAAAAATGATGATTTCTTTGTTAAATCGGGACGATGCGCAATTTTTGGACTCGGTGACCCTTTTCAAAATGAGTTATTTACCCAAAAATTATGATTTCTTTGTGAATCGGGACGGTGTGCAATTTTTGGACTCATTGACAGTGACCCTTTTCAGAGTGAGTTATTTACCTAAAATGCCGATTTCTTTGTAAAATCGGGACGGTGTGCAATTTTTAGACTCGGTGACCCTTTTCGAAATGAGTTATTTACCAAAAAAAATGATGATTTCTTTGTGAAATTGGGACGGTGTGCAATTTTTGGACTCTGTGATCCTTTTCAGAATGAGTTATTTATCCAAAAATGGTGATTTCTTTGTGAAATTGGGACGGTGTGCAATTTTTGGACTCGATGACGGTGACCCTTTTTGGAATGAGTTATTTAGCCAAAATGTCGATTTCTTTGTGAAACCGGGACGGTGTGCAATTTTCGAATTCGGTGACCCTTTTCGGAATGAGTTATTCACCCAAAATGTCGATTTCTTTGTGAAATCGGGACTGTGTACAATTTTCAGACTTAGTGACCCTTTTCGGAATACGTTATTTACCCAAAAATGATGATTTCTTTGTGAAATCAGGACGGTATGCAACTTTTGGACTCGGTGGCCCTTTTTGAAATGAGTTATTTACCCAAAAATGATGATTTCTTTGTGCAATCGGGACGGTGTGCAATTTTTGAACTCGGTGCCCCTTTTCGGAATGAGTTATTTACCCAAAATGTCGATTTCTTTGTGAAATCGGGACGTTGTGCAATTTTAGGACTTGATGACCCTTTTCGGAATGAGTTATTTACCAAAAATGTCGATTTCTCAATGTTCAATTTTCAGACTCGGTGACCCTTTTCTAAATGAGTTATTTACCAAAAAAAAATGATGATTTCTTTGTGAAATCGGGACGATGCGCAATTTTCGGACTCGGTGGCCCTTTTCGGAATGAGTTATTTACCCAAAATGCCGATTTTTTTGGTGAAATCGGGACAATGTTCAATTTTCAGACTATGTGACCATTTTCGGAATGAGTTATTTACCCAAAAAAAAATGATGATTTCTTTGTGAAATCGGGACGATGTGCAATTTTCGGACTCGGTGACCCTTTTCAGAATGAGTTATTTACCCAAAAATTATGATTTCTTTGTGAAATCGGGATGGTGTGGAATTTTCGGACTCAGTGACGGTGACCCTTTTTGGAGTGAGTCATTTACCCAAAATGCCGATTTCTTTGTGAAATCGGGACTTGGTGGCCAAGTCCAAAATGCAATTTTTGGACTTGGTGACCCTTTTTGAAGTGAGTTATTTACCCAAAAATGATGATTTCTTTGTGAAATCGGGACGGTGTGCAATTTTTGAACTCGGTGCCCCTTTTTGGAATGAGTTATTTACCCAAAATGTCGATTTCTTTGTGAAATTGGGACGTTGTGCAATTTTAGGACTTGATGACCCTTTTCGGAATGAGTTATTTACCCAAAAATGACGATTTCTTTGTGAAATCGGGACAGCAGGCAATTTTTGGACTCGGTGACCCTTTTCGAAATGAGTTATTTACCCAAAAATGATGATTTCTTTGTGAAATTTCTTTGTGAAATCGGGACGGTGTGCATTTTTTGGACTCAGTGGCCCTTTTCGGAATGAGTTATTTATCCAAAATGCCGATTTTTTGTGAAATCGGGACAATGTTCAATTTTCAGACTCGATGACCCTTTCTGCGATGAACTCTTTACCCAAAATGCTGATTTCTTTGTGAAATCGGAATAGGTGCAATTTTCGGACTCGATCATCCTTTACGTGATGAACTTTTTACCCAAGATGTTGATTTCTTTGTGAAATCGGGACAATGTTCATTTTTCGAACTCGGTGACCCTTTTCAGAATGAACTCTTTACCCAAAATGCCAATTTCTTTGTGAAATTGGGACGGAATGCAATTTTTGAATTCGATGACCTCTCTAGTACTAATCTTTATAGAACGTTTTTTTGGTCTTCTAACATATTATTCTGGTTCAAGTTATACACGTGTCATACTTTCATTCATTGTTTTCGGCTCAAAACACCTAAACACAATACTCTGCTTTCTTTTGTTTGATTTTCTCTGCCTAATTTACAATCTCCATAGTTAGATGTTGAGTTAATATTTGGAATATACATTAATCATTTGTTACACTGCCAGAGTTATGTTTCTAGAAACAAGAATATGTGTGACATCTATAACTTATTTGAAACTAAAATAAAAAAAAATGAAGACAAAGTAAGGCAGTATATGTCTCTAGTCTCAACTTTTCCTTTTTGTCCTTTCTTCTAAATACAAGCTAATATTTACTTTCAAATAACCCATATTGCTAGACCCCATTGAAATTATGGCAATTATAGCACAATGGGCTTTGACATATAATCATATTGCATATATCATCCCTTTAAAAAATTTAAAGCTTCTTTATAAAAAAAACAGATGAAGTACCTTAATCAAACCTTTTAAAGTTCTCTCTGCCATCATGCCAAAAACAACTCAGAGAGAGATAGAGGGAGAAGCTACAAGGTTTCACAAGATGTTTTTCTTAAGACCTTCGGTTGCATAAATTGGCTAATAACTAATCAATGATTTCATAGTTAATAGAGTAAAGACTATGTATCTCAATGTGCATAAATAAGGATCTGGCTAAAAAGAAAGTTTTAGTTACCTGATATTTTTTTATGCTTTGCTTGCTTTGTTGATAACTTAATCTACTCAAGGATAAATAAAAGGTATGTGGATGTTTCATTCTACTAGAACATTTATCATATTTTTTCGGAGAAATAGATTAGGGTTTGTGATGACTCTCAGGCTATTGCTCATGATCATTGCATGTTGTCATGGTAGAAATTTTGTGTTATGATGTATGATTGTTCTCTTGATTTTGTATGAGGAAATGGTATGTCTTGAAGTGATTGGGTGTATTTATTTCTTTGTGATTCATTTGATCCATTGAGATGGTTGTAATATTTAAAGTAGTATTATGTCTTATTTATTATGTGTATGTGATGTTTGTTGTGATTGGGTGAATTTAACCAAGAGAAAAATAAAACAAGTGACCCAAGCAATTATGGAAGAGGAAGTAGATGACTCTATAGCAAAAGTATTCTAAAAACAAAGACTAATTTGATTTGCATTCAAGCCAAAGTTTAATTTTGGACTTTTACTACTTAATTCTTTTGAATAAGTCTCCAATGGACTTTAATGAGATTTTTCTTAAACAAAGGAGTTTTGAGGTTCCATTTAAATCATTTTTAAACACATAAGCTTTTTATTAACATTTATTGGCAAAAAGGAAATAGGATATGTCTACTTAATCTTTTTGAAAATCCAATTCTTAATAATCAAGTTTCATGAATGAGTAATTTAATTTTGAGGTTCAAAATATTGGTATTGAAGTATGTAATTAAATCTTAAAGAAAGAGGAGTGCAATTTTTGAGTTTTTAAAAGATTTGAGGTCAAAAATGTAATTTTTGGAAGTTTAGGGGCAAAAATAAAAATCTAGACTTTTTGGGGTCAAAACTAAAATTTTGGGAGTCTAGGGGCGAAAATAGAAATCTGGACATTTTGGGGTCAAAATGTAATTATAAAAAGTTATGTGGTTTTAATAATTAATAAGAAGTGAGGGGCATTTTCATAAATGCGAAGAGTTCTATACGTTGTTGTAAGAGAGTCAACGCGTAAGTGATGTTAAATTCTTGAAATGAATTCCGAGACTGTACTGGAATGAGACGGTATAGTTGCGGAAAGCTTGAAAGGATTTGATAATTCATTCATTTATTAAAATTCTTGAGATAAGGATTTTTCTGTGATTGCAAATATATTGTCATTTGCATTTAAGACGTTGACTCTTGCCAAAATTAGAGCATACAATCCTATGGTGATGGATTGTGAATAAGTATGGTCTGACTATAAGTCTTTGAGGACATTCGGGTTACGAAATTCTCAATGGCTTTGCGGTGAATTCCCTTGTGCCGAGAAGAATAGTATATCCGACTTGAATGATCCTGACCGGCTGCCTTATTTATGATATGGTGTACGACTCTAGCACAATTGGTCTGTACCGAATAAATGACAAAGAATGACTGAGAGATGGTTAGTTTTGCATTTATGTTAGGTATACGCTCCAGCCATGTCGCTCTACTTAGTTGAGGAAGAGAAGTCTCCATGGAGCAGTGCACCGGTGTGATGAGAGATGATTAAAGTGTCATGCATATATCTTCATTGAAATGGATGATTTTGTGATGATGTGTGTTGGTAGTTTTGTGAACTTAGAGAAAAGTTTTTTTAAATGATACCTGCTTATTTTGAAGCATAGTCAGTAATATTTTTCTTTGCTATGCATGTTTCTTGATTGTGACTTCTGGGAGAAACTCACCCTTGCCTATATGTTTTGTGCCCCTTTGGGACATGATTTATATAATGGATTACTAGCTGGATGGACTAGTCAGGACTCGAAGAATGAGACGTGCATTGAAGATTTGTCAACCAGGTAGAAGAACGTGCGAGTCATAGTTTCGTTGGGGTTTTCTTATTAGAGCTTCTTGTAGAAGTCTTAGTGTTTGACCAGCATAGAAAGTCTGTACTTATTTGGGGAAAAGATTTCTTGTGTATGGTATGCTCTATTACAAATGAATGAATTTTATTTCCTATGCTATTTTGGATTACTAACTGGATGGACTAGTCAGGACTCGAAGAACGAGACGTGCATTGAAGATTTGTCAACCAGGTGGAAGAACGTGCGAGTCATAGTTTCGTTGGGGTTTTCTTATTAGAGCTTCTTGTAAAAGTCTTAGTGCTTGACCAGCATAGGAAGTCTGTACTTATTTGGGGAAAAGATTTATTGTATATGGTATGCTCTATTACAAATGAATGAATTTTATTTCCTATGCTATTTTCTGATTGATGTTTATTCACGTAAGTATTTCTTTTAAAAAGAAAAAAATGACAGAGAAAATTCATTTGTAAAAATTAAATAAATTTTTGACACCATTTTCCGAAGGAAGAATTTAAAGAAAAATTTTAATTTCCGCATTAGAAGTTCAGTTACGAAGTGTAATGCCTCCTGAGAAAGGGATATTACAATCTGCATTCTTATTTTATCTATGCAATGTATTGATTATCGTATATAATTTAGTGCCTCATGCACATAGTGATTATTATGTCTCAAATCACATAGTGCTTTTAGCTTTCATATTTGCCACTTGCGAGAGACATCTATGACTTCCTAACAACAAATAAGAAAGAAGGTAACAGACAGCAGTAGTAGTTGCAAGTTGAAATAATAGGTATTGAAACATATATTTGGAGATTAGTTCACCAAGTAAAATGTACACATTCAACTTCTACTATGTTTAAATATTATAGTTGTCACTATTGTGGCTCTTCCTAAATTAGTATTTAATCTACTTCACCTAGATCTTATAATTTTTTACTATTATTACTCTTCCAAATAGTTGTATTGTTCAGTTGGTTTTAAACCATGCATAAAGACCAGCATGACCCGTGCTAGTACTATACTAGTTTCCGAGATGAATTATTTAGCTTGAATGCCAATTTCTTTGTGATATTGGGACGATATGTAATTTTTGGACTCAATGACCCTTTTTGAGATGAGTTATTTACTCAAAATGCCAATGGTGTGCAATTTTCGGACTCGGTGACCCTTTTCGGAACAAGTTATTTAACCACAAAATAATGATTTCTTTGTGAAATAGGGATGGTGTGCAATTTTCGGACTCAGAGACCCTATTCGGAATGTGTTATTTACCCAAAATGTCAATTTCTTTGTGAAATAGGGACGGTGTGCAATTTTCGGACTTGGTGACGCTTTTCGAAATACGTTATTTACCCAAAAATGATGATTTCTTTGTGAAATCGAGACGGTATGTGATTTTTGGACTTGGTGACCCTTTTCGAAATGAGTTATTTACCCAAAAATGATGATTTCTTTATGAAATGGGGACGGTGTGCAATTTTCGAACTCAATAACCCTATTCGGAATGAGTTATTTATGTAAAATGTCATTTTCTTTGTGAAATCAGGACAGTATACAATTTTCGGACTAGGTGACCCTTTACGGAATGAGTTATTTACCCAAAATGTCGATTTCTTTGTGAAATCAAGACGATGTACAATTTTCAGACTATGTGGCCCTTTTATGAATGAGTTATTTACCAAAAATGCTGATTTCTTTGTGAAATCAGGACAGTGTACAATTTTTGGACTATGTGACCCTTTTATGAATGAGTTATTTACTCAAAATGTTGATTTCTTTGTGAAATCGAGACTTATGCAATTTTCGGATTCAGTGACCTTTTTCGGAATGAGTTATTTACCCAAAATGTTAATTTCTTTGTGAATTTGGGACGATCTGCAATTTTTGGACTCAGTGACCCTTTTCGGAATGAGTTATTTACCCAAAATGTCGATTCCTTTCTGAAATTGGGATGGTGTACAATTTTCGGACTCGGTGGCCCTTTTCAAAATGAGTTATTTATCCAAAATGTCAATTTCTTGTCAAATCAGGACGGTGTGCAATTTTTGGACTTGATGACCCTTTTCGAAATGAGTTATTTATCCAAATTTTGATTTCTTTGTGAAATCGGGTCGTATGCAATTTTCGGTCTCATTGACACTTTTTGGTATGAGTTATTTACCCAAAATGTCTATTTCTTTGTGAAATTAGGACGGTGTGCAATTTTGAACTTGGTGTCCCTCTTTGGAATGAGTTATGTACCCAAATGTGGACGCATGCAATTTCGGACTCAGTGACCCTTTTTGGAATCAGTTATTTATCCAAAATGTCAATTTCTGGACAATATGCTCGATCTGATTCGATGACCTTTTTTGTGATGAGTTCTTTGCTCAAAATGCTGATTTCATTGTGAAATCGGATTTCATTGTGAAATCGGAACGGTATACAATTTTTGTACTCGATGACCCTTTTCGGGATGAATTATTTACCCAAAAATATCGATTTCTTTGTGAAATCAAAGTGACGTGTAATTTTTGGACTCAGTGACCATTTACGGAATGAGTTATTTATTCAAAATATCGATTTCTTTGTGAAATCAGAACGGTGTTTAATGTTCGGACTAGGTGACCCTTTTCAGAATGAGGTATTTAGCCAAAATGTTGATTTCTTTGTGAAATCGGGAGAGTGTGCAATTTTTGGACTTGGTGACCTTTTCGGAATGCGTTATTTACTCAAAATGTCGATTTCTTTGTATAATCAGGACAGTGTGCAATCTTCGGACTCGATTACCCTTTTTAGGATGAATTATTTACCCAGAAAATGATGATTTCTTTGTGAAATCGAGACGGTGTGTAATTCTCGAACTCGGTGACCCTTTTTGAAATGAATTGTTTACCCAAAATGTTAATTTCTTTGTGAACTCGGGACGATGTGCAATTTTCGGACTCGGTAACCCTTTTCGGAATGAGTTATTTACCAAAATGCCGATTCGGGACCGTATGCAATTTTTAGACTGGGTGACCCTTTTCGGAATGAGTTATTTTCCTAAAATGCCGATTCCTTTATGAAATCGGGACAATATGCAATTTTTGGACTTGATGACCCTTTTTGGAATGAGTTATTTATCCAAAATGACAATTTCTTTGTGAAATCAGGATGGTGTGCAATTTTTGGACTGGGTGACCCTTTTCACAATGAGTTATTTACTCAAATGCTGATTTCTTTGTGAAATCTGGACGGTGTGCAATTTTTGGGACTTGTTGACCCTTTTCAGAATGAGTTATTTACCCAAAAGCCGATTTCTTTGTGAAATTGAGACGTATGCAATTTTCGGACTCAATGACTCTTTTCGAAATGAGTTATTTACCTACAATGTCGATTTTTTTGTGAAATCAGGATGTTGTGCAATTTTCAGACTCGATGACCCTTTTTGGAATGAGTTATTTATCCAAAATATCGATTCCATTGTGAAATTCAAATGGTGTACAATTTTTGGACTCAATAATCTATTTTTGGATGAAATATTTACCCAAAATTTTGATTTTTTTGTGAAATTGAGACGATATTCAACTTTTGAATTCACCGTCTTTTCTTGCTTTTCGTACTCATTATGAAAAATGAAAACCACATTAGTTGAATGTCTTGAAGAGGCAACATTTATCACCCATTACGAGGGTGATTACTTTTTATCATAGCCCTTCGCCATTTGCTATTTTTTTTTCTTTTTTCTCCTTTTTGGCCTTTTTATCCAGAAGTTATGGCGTGTAAACAATTTTAGAAGTTTCTCTCTAAATATGCAGGCAATTTCAGTTTATCTGAGAGATTAGTGGCAAAGTATGGTGGGGCTATAGCTATGTATTTTGTGTCAAACAAATTGAAGAATAAACCCAAAATCGCTGATGAGCGTTTTGCATTGTATGGAGCTTCCAAAAAATGGATTGATGCTTTGAAGGGCTGAAATCAATCTCTTGTATATATACTAGTGGATAGACGACCACTACCGTTCCCGTTTGTCTGTTTTTTTTTATTATTTAATACTTAATTGTTTAATATAAAAATAATATAATGTATAAATTTGATTGGTTATATATAGATATAAATTAATTAATTAATATTATTAATTATTAGTAAGAGAAAGTGTGTTTGTTTAAATTTAAATTTTAAGATGTATTTATTTAAATTTAAAATTTGAAAAGTAAGTTATATAAAGGCAATATTGAAACAAAAATTAGGACACCAAATAGATAGTTATTTTAGTGTGTTTTCATTATATATATAGGTATAGATACTATACTAATTTTTTTGAAATTGCACTTCTATCCATTATTTTTATTTAAATAATTCTAAAATAATTTATATTTTAAGATTTTAAGATATTATGTATTCTATAATTTGATTTGATGTGTGTGATGATTTTATAACCACTGATAATTTTTATTTCTACAGAATACTCTTTATGTAGTATTGTAAGATGGTATACTCTATTGGTCATACTTAATATATTTTTTCCAAATATTTTCATAAATTGCTGGTTAATGCTCTATGGAATTAATATAAGCCTATTTATCTGTGTACCACCGCATATGGTATATGAGGTGAAGAATAAAAATAATTTTTTAATGAATTCTTTTGTTGATTTTAAAAATATTTATAATTTAAAAAAAAATAAATCAATCAATCAATTTAAGTACAATTGAAATAAATTGGATTGAAGGATTTGATTTTAAAATCAAACTGATTTAATAGTTAAGGAGCAAAATAAAAAGATTAGTTGAGATAGTTTTTCCTTCGATACCAATCCAATACGCAAACAACTAAATGATGAGAAGAATATAAAATAAAAGAATAAATAAAATAAAATAAAATAAAAAATAGAGAGACAAGTTGATTGGGGTCGTTTCTAGATCTTACGTGTGCTCTACGCACAGGTATTCTTTAGCAGAGTCTTCATTCATTGCCCATCCATCACCTTCTTCTTCTTCTTCTTCGTCATCCATCAGAGCCTCAATCGCAGCCATTTCATCTGCGCAATCAACCATGCAACAAGGAGATTACAGCTCCGCTCCCTATTTTCAATTCCCCCACATGCAAAACCCTAACCCTACCCCTCCTCCTCCTCCTCCTCCTCCCTCCGATCCACTCCCAAACTCCTACGCCTCTGCACCTCCCTTCACTCCCAATTACGCTTCTTCCGATTACCCCTCATACCACTCCACCACCTATTCCCCTTACCCACAAAATCCCGATCCTGTTCCACTCTCCGCCCCTTCCTACCCTCCCTCATCCTCCAACCCTAATTTGCCATCGTTCAATCCACCTCCCTTTGAATCCAACCCTCCCTATCAGCCACCGTCACAACCCTATTACCCGCCGTATGATCAGCATCAAACGGCTCCGAATTACGCCCCTCCCCTATCCTCAATTCCCCCAAATCCCAATCCCAATCCCAATTCCTCGTTATATGGTTCGGCTCCGTACAGCCACACCGCCTCTTCCGTTCCTCCAATTCCGGCATATGAAGCCCCGTACGAGACTCCGGCGAAGCCCGATTACGGTGGCGGTGCTTATTTCGACGACAGGTATGGAGGGAGTTTTAATCGGAGCCGTTCCGATTTAGGATCCGACTTGTACGGGAAGCGCCACGATGGCGGCAGTTTGTCGTCTAGGTATGAAGCTGCTGCTGGTGGTGGTAGTGATGAGGGTTACGGCGATGGGGTATATGTTTATCAAGGGGGCAAAGTGGAACCCTATGGGGCGCGTGGTACGGCTCCTAAATCGTCGAGTTGGTCCTCCTCCTTCGATGATTATGGGAGGTCCATCAGTTTTTCGTCTCCCAAAGAATCGAAGATTGTGAAAGCAGTGCCAAAGGTTGATGCCCAAGAAGACGTCAAAAGTGGGGTGCAGAAATTTCGCGTCAAGCTGTTGGCAGAAAGTGGTGGTCAGAGCACAATGGATGTTCTCTGCCAGGTATGAAGGGAATATCAACTAGAGCCATTCGTTATGATTTTGAATTCTATTCCATTCTTCGGTTAATCAATTCCATTTTGTTTCGTTTATTACACTCGCATTTTGTTTCGTTTATTACTTCGTCATCGCATTTTGTCATCGCATTTAATCAATCCATTCAGTCATCGCATTTTGTTTCGTTTATTACTTCGTTATTATATTAAGAATTACACTCTTAGTATCTAAAGGGACAGGTTTGGCTAAATCGAGTTTGATCCTTGGTGATTGAACAATTATCTCCTAGCCAAACGTAGATTAGTCTAGGCCCCTTTTACCCTGGGATATGGTCTCATGGTCAAGCTACTGGATGACTATCATATACCCGGGTGGTTCTTCTTGTGTATAAGTAGGTTAGTGCTGGATCTGGTTTATGACCTCTAGCCAGCATAGAAGTAATTTCGGTCTAGATGGGTTTGCTGATGCTGATGCGAAAACGTAATAGTTATGCTCAGCCTAATGGATTACTCTACTAGTGTAAACAAAGCAACAAACAAACACAGCTTTGTCCTTCCTGGGTTCATTTATTAGTCTTTTTTTAATACTAACTGTCCTTCCTGAGTTCATTTATTAGCCTAACCTCTGTCCTTTCAGGTTGGTTTGGATGGAGTTCGTATGCTGGATCCAAATACCAGTAGGACATTGAGAATATATCCTCTTGAGAACATAACGAGATGTGATGTGAGCTTGTTGATTTCCTTCTTGAAATTTCATTATATTCTATGAAACTAATTTCCTAATCAATCTCAATATAATGTTTTGCTAATTGAATCATGCAGAGATTTGATTCATCTACCTTTGCATTTTGGTCAAAGAGCCCTGTGGACGTTGAGCCAAGACGCATCAGGTTGCAATCTAATAGTTACACTACTAACACGCTTTTGGATACAGTGACTGCTGCAACCATACAGGTATTCAAAGAATTTCATCCTTCTGTTATGACATTGGATTAGATAGTTCATATTTCTGATAAATTAGGTTAGAGGATACTTACTTTTTTAGGCAAAATCTGCTGGAAGACATTGGCTTTTTTTTTTGGTAAGGTTACCTTGGGACAGGATTTAGTTTAAGTCGCTGGCCTTGTCTGAGTTGCAATGTGATAGATGACTAGACTGGAACTAAATGAAAAATGAAAATAAAGAACCAGCTAAATTGTACTTCCTCTACCGTACTGATATATGAGAAAATACCAGTAACATCAGGGCTAAAATGTGTAAGATAGATGAAGAATAATAAAAAAAATGCAGATGGGTCAGGCAATTTCAAGAATGCCTGATTCTCTCCCTTCCTATAAACCTTATGCTTTTCATCCTGCTCACATCTCCTTTCTCTTCTCTAGCCTGATTCTCTCCCCTGCTAAAGGTAAACCTATCTCACACTCTCCATGCCCCTCACATTTTCTTTTCTTCTCTCTTCTCTATTGACTCCTCTGATCTAATTGAATTCCTTTCCCCCCACTCAGCTCCCCTTGCCATTTAATTAGCTAAAGTCACAATGTATGTGTCCCATGCTGCATTGGAGCTCAGATCCCCGGTTTATCTTGAACCTCTTTCTAACGTAGACCTTAGACTGTTTTGAAGTCTATCACAATGAAAAGCATATTGAAGGGCATCTTCTTACCTGTGATGTGTTATGTGAAGATTCTATACCAATGGATGTATTTTTTTTATCTAATACCTCGTAAAAATGTAATACATGTTTGGGCCTGTGAATTATCAATAAATATGGGTTAAAAAAATCTAAAAAATGTTGGGCTTCAATGTCACTTTATCTGTAGCTTTTTCAGATGACTTGAATTTAACTTCTGTTATTGATAATTGGTTTTCTAATTAGAATTCATGATTCTAGATTTTGATTTTTGACACTGGCACACAAAAGATTGTACCCAAAATCCAATCAAGTATCAGCAAGTGTAATACATGTAAGAATTTGACATCATAAAATATTTAATACCGAATCAATCCTGATGTCTAGGAGTTGAATACGAGAATCATACACAGAAAATGAAATATAAAGTTTAAATACAATAAGTCATATTCCTTAAAAGCTGTCAAGTAGTTTTGACCATGTCTCTAATTATAAATTCATGAGTTTGGCTGCTGACACTAGTAAGCAAAATTTGTATCTAAAATCCTCAAGTACAGTAAGTGTAGTATATATGTCTTAATTACTCATTTTTTTAATGCAGTTCAAGGAAATGGGTGGAAGCAGGAGGCCTGTTGAAGCATTGAAAACAAATGAACAGCCTACAGAAAGAAAGAAAGGCCTTGGTGACTGGATGAATATGATTAAACCTCCCAATGAAGAGAAAGATCATTGGGTAACATTAGATGCAGCTTGAGTTTTCTTGCTATGTTCCTTTCCTGTCCCCCCTTTCCCTAAAATAGGATCCTAAGGTTTAGTAGAAATGTTTTCGTTCAAGCTGTTTTCATTTTTACTAGTCCCTTCGGGGACATCCAATTTTCAATTTTACTAGAATGCAGTTTTCTCATCTGCTGGTGGTTGATTGTGATTGTTGGAACATGTATTATTGTTGCAATTAATTTTGTCAATTTAGTTTTGAAAATGTTACTTTCCCCACTCTATTAAGCATTAACTCCCGGAAAGTTTCTAAATGGCACACGATTTTAATGAAAATTGATTGATCAACTGTATTAACCTACTTCAGTTTAAGTGGGGGGATCCTTGCTCATCAATGTTCTTGTACTTGTAGACAATTGTTGGAATTCTTACTAGGTTCTTTTGGTGTATAGGTCCCAGATGAAGCAGTCTCAAAATGTACAGCATGTGGCACTGATTTTGGGGCTTTTATTCGCAAGGTTTATCCTGTTTCCTTTCTCAAGCTATGTTTTCTGTTTTTTGTGATGAGTTTCTAATTTCATGATCCCCTATGCTTCTAACAGCATCACTGTAGGAATTGTGGTGATATTTTCTGTGACAAATGTACACATGGTAGAATTGCTCTAACTGCTGATGAGAATGCTCAGCCAGTACGAGTATGTGATCGGTGCATGGTATGTGTAATATTCTTTGGCCTTTCTCATAATGAAAGTGAGGATAATTTTTTGGAATGTGTTTGCTTTTGTAATTGCTGGGGTTGGTATTGCTGTAATGCTATTAAATGCAATCAGTTAGGGATTTTTTTCTGTCAATGGGCCTTTCCCCTCTCCTTCCATTTGTGTTACTTATTTGTCATGTGAATTAGTGTGTCATATGTTAAAAACTGTAGAAGCCATGCTGTTTAAGTTTCTTATCGTCCCATTGCTGTATAGGCAGAAGTGACTCAGAGGCTGACTAGTGCTAAAGAGTCATCAAGCAAACCAGTGTCACAGAGTCACGAGGATCTTGCTAGGAAACTTCAGGTAAATAATTGGGGCATGTTGTGCTGTTTCTGTGTCATTTTTTTTTTTTGCCCTTGGAAGGCTTGACTGGGTAAGCTTGTGTTGTGTAAGCGTGCATCAAATGCTGATTTGTTTTGTCGGTGAATGTCTTGGTAGGAGGAGCTGGAGAGAAATCGAAAGGCATCAGGTAATGTAATCTGAGTTCAATTTTGAGAGTTTGAGTTGTATTTTTAATTCATAACTTTTCAAAGGCGGCAAGTTTCAAGTAATTTGTTGTGTGGGTAATTTAGTTCAAATGGCTGGATTTTTTATTAAGATTTGGAAATTAACCTTTGTGACTCAGTTAAGTGATTTGATTTATAGGTTCCAAGTCTGACGGATCTGGAAGACGGATGAAGGAAGTTGCATGTCCTATTTGCACTGTCCATCTGCAGGTGTGAATATATTGACTAATGTGCCTGCTGCTATCCCGCACACATCATTACATCATCTTCATCTTCATCTTCATCTTCACTTTTGGCTTTGTTTTGGAATAATTGCAGGTTCAGGTGCCTAACTCAGGTTCAGAGACTATCGAGTGTGGAGTTTGTCAGCACCCATTTCTTGTGAGTTCTTATTGAGTCGATAACACTGATACGGATGAAGGTGTCTATATGTGTCAAGTTCAAAATTCAATTATTTCACTGATCTATTAGCTCTTGCACATCAATAAATAATGATTGGGATTGCCTTTGTCTATTTTTATCGTTGGGCTTGTTTTGTGACCATTTTTCACCTGCATCATTCTACTTTTCTCGTTTTGTCCTTTGAGCTTGGTGTTTATATTTGTTTTTAACTTTTCATCTTCGTTTATCCTCTTGTATAAAATTGACGCTGAACTTATACATGTATAGCTACGCGAAATTCATTCTGGTTTGAGTCGATTTTGAAGCTCGTTGGCACTGAATAGTGGATATACTGTCTAGGTTGAGATTCAGTTAACTTGCATTGTTTGGAAGGTCAACTGCTCTGCAACTATTTGACGATCACTTTACGCCATGTTTTATAATGTATGTATTAGCCTAATTTAAATCCTTTAATTATCTAGTTTCATGTATGAAAGAATGATTTTAAACTCATTTTTCGTGGTTTATGTCAAATTTCTTTTGAGAGGATTAAGCAATAACATTACTATATTTGAAAAACGATAATGGGAATTTACATTTTTTTATTATTTTATGGAGTATTTGTCACTCCTTGTAGGACCAAACGATTTTTTAGATGCAAAAAAAAATTCCGAATAATTGCTTCGTGAAAAATGTTAAATTGAAGAATTGTACTTGGTTTTTATTTCTTAAGTAACTACAATTGTTTTTTAATCGCTAGTATTTACTTATTTTTTTAATAATCGCTAGTATTTTCTTATCCATCAGTGTAAAATGGTATTAATTAAGCGATCACCTCTTTCGATGGAAAATATTAAATGCTGTGACTCACGGTAAAATGTTAAATTCAGTATGCCCATTAAAACTCTATATGCTTTAACATTAATTTGGTCTTTGTAATATTTTTTATTTTGAATTTAGTCTTTATAATAAAAGTTAAATTTTTTGTGTTATCATTTTAGTTTTTTCATTTTAGTTCTTGTGTAGAGTTGATCGTTTATGTGGTACATTTTAGTTTTTATCATTACTCTTACGTGGCAAGAAATGTTGATGTGGTTTTTTTGACGTTATCTCATTAATTTTACGTGGCTTACATATCATCTAACATATTTCTATAAAAATATTAAATTTTTAACTTAGTCCTCTTAAAATTTAAATTTTGAATTTAGTCCTTCCATCACCACCCTCTCCTTCTTCCCCCTCCATGGTTTCCCCCTTCTCCACCACCACCTCCTCTTATGGCTTCCCCCTTCTCCATCGCCACTCCACCACCACCCCCTCATGGCTTCTCCCTCCTCCATCACCACTCCACCACCACCCCTCCTCTACCACCAACACCCAAACAACAATTTTTCCACCATTTTTTTGCCAACAACAATAGCAGCAGCACACAAACATTTGTTTTTCACAAAACGTAAGGTTTCACAGTTAATGATTCCGTTGTAGTTCTATGCTCCAATCGAATCGGACAATGACCGTGGGTGGAACAGAGATGGGACATGTTAGGGTTGGTGGAGGTGGGGGTGGTGATGGAGGAGGAGGGGTGGGGGTGGAGAAGGGGGGAGAAGGAGGTGAGGGTGGTGGTGGAGAAGGAGGTGGGGGTGGTGGAGGGGGGTGTTGGAGAAGGAGGGAGAAGGAGAGTGATTAAATTCAAAATACGTTTTTTATAAGGACTAAGTTAAAAATTTAATATTTTTATAAGTATATGTCGGGTGACGTGTAAGCCACGTAGGTTTAATGAGATATTACGTATGAATTTTACAGGGACCTCACATAGCCACATCAGCAATCAACACTAGTGAGGAACTACATTAAAAAATAAAAATAAAAGAATGATGAAAAAAGTTTGACTTTTTTTATAGGAGTTTAATTCAAAAAACTCCTATATTACAGAGACCAAATTAATATTAAAGCCTATTCCATAAAGGGTAATGCGGTAATGCAAACATCATAATTTTGGAGGTTTTTCTTGTGTTTGATCAGAAGAGTTGAGGAGCTAATATATGTCACAATTTAAAAGATGTCACTTGTTATTACCAAAAAGATTGAGACTTCATTTTTTATTTATATATATTAAAAGTAATAGTAGTAGATAATAGGCAAAATTAGTAAATTGATTTTTTATATTTATTTTTTTAATTTAGTGTCTTATTAAAAAAATTAACAATAAAGTCTCTTATGTTTATTATTTTTTTAATTTGGTCTTTTTTTTTCATTTTTTTAATGACGTGTTTGTTTTTGATTTACTGAATACTATCACCTAAAACCAATCAGTAATTGATACGTCATCAACAAATAAAGTAAAAGACTAAATTAAAAAAATATAAGGGACCTTTGAAAAAAGTTAATAAGAGACTAAATTAAAAAAATAAAAATTTCAAAAAAAATTTAAAAAATAAATAAGACATAATATTAAAACAAAACGTAAAGTCGTATATTCTATCACTCAGAAGGAAAATTTACTACTATTAGTTTTTTTTTTTGGTGGCCAATTTACTACTATTAGTTACTACTATAATAGAAGAAACATGCATTCCTTCACCGTTGGTGCCATAAATAATGATTACCTACTTCCATTTTTAAGACATTATATTAATTGATATGATGGTTACGGACAACCTAAACCTACCTGCTTGATCCAACCGCATCTACTCTTAAGATTATAATTTGACCGCAGAATTGTCTAAGAACATGCACACGATTTGTTGTCAACGTACCCGATCCTTTGGCCCGTTTCGTGGCCAGGAAGAAAATCACTCTTCATTAGCAAAAGATAATGCAATAACAGATCACGCACAGGATCCTAATACGCTAGCTATGAAGTCGCTTTTTTCCATGGACACAAAAGTTAATTTTTCTCAATTAATGTAATTAAAAGGAAATATATGAACTGGGTGCACGGAGGATAGGAGTATTCATTAATGCTCCACCGATTGGGTGTGTGCCATTTCACAGAACACTGCTTGGAGGAATAGAGAGAGAAAATGTGCAGAAAAATACAACGACGCTTCCAAGTTATTTAACAGCAAACTGTCAAGCGAGCTGGATTCCCTTAATCGAAACCTGCACGATACCAGGATGGTTTACTTTGACGTTTATTACCCTCTACTTGACATCATTCTTAATTACCAAAATTATGGTAAATCCTAAGTTCCACTTTTATACTTATATATAAGCAAATAATAATAATAATTCATGTGTGATAGTTCAAAATATAAGTAAATCTTAATTGATTTTATCATATTTTATGATTTTTTTTTACAAAATATTTTTCATTTAATACAGATTATACTTTTAGTGACTTGTTTTATTAAAGACAGTTTAGAAAATAAAATTTATTTTTTAATAAAATAAAAAAATTAAATAAATTTAACCAACGTCCATAATCAATACGAATTTAGATATTTTTTTTGTTTATATTTTTTTTACTGGACTTATTCATGACTACTTGTGTTAAGAAATCAGTTTTTTAAGTTACTAGGATACATAAGTTTTTTGTGAAATAATCAATTTATCACAAAGTTACTAGGTAAAACTATATATGAAAAGAAAATTTCTATCTTGAAAATTTTGAAAAAATTATCTATAAAACTCAAAAATTAAATATATGTCTTGCTTTTATATATAATCGCAATTGCAATTTGCAGGTTATAAAGTCGGAGACAGAGGATGTTGTGGTGGCACATGCAAATTAGAGACCGCAGTGCTATGCAACCCTGTGGCTCCCCCGTGTCCGGATGTTAGGGACTTTGTTTTTTGGGATAGTTTTCATCCCTCCCAAAGTGTTTACAAAAATCTCGTAGGTCCTGTTCTTCGAAAAAACATGTACCAGTTTTTCTAGTTTCTTTTTTTTTTTGTCATCTCTAATTTCTTTAATTAATTAGTTTTATACAACTTACTGATCGACCTGTAGAGTTTACCACTTTCTTGCAAGACAAAAGTATTAGTTCTTGAATTTAATTTAAATATTCCATTGACTATTGGCAATTTCTATGGTCCCGTTGTAAAAACAACGGTTTCAGTACCGTTGGTAAAAATATTTTACAATTTAGTTTCTAAATTTTAGATTTTATTTTCATTTTAAATTTTATTTTAAAATTATGGGTAACTGAAAGATTCTCGTATTCTCTCTCACGAAACCCACCTCTCCCTCGAAGCACAGAGCACGGCAAAACTCAATATATCTCCTATCTCTCCCATGCGTATCCCTTTCATACTTCAATACAATCAATTGTTTCTAGATATATGATTATGGGTCACACGAATTTTAAGAAATCAAAAGGCATCAGCTATCTAAGGACACATTCCATACAAACAAATTTGTAAAATGAAAGAGATTAAGGATTACGGTATAATATAAAAAAATTATAGTCCTTAAAAGTAATAATTTAACGTGTCAAAACTCTTGTTTATCATTGGTTAATAAAACAACAATTTCAAAATCGTTGTTTTATCGACCGGACCGTAGAAGTCCCCTTGACTATTATTATAAAAGCAGTTTTACACTTGCATATAATGATTTATTATCGCATCTCATGCAATTTATAATTTATAATTATTAATAAATATGATATCCAAAAATAACTTTTTTTGGTGTCCTAATTTGTTTTCTATTTTTATCTTATGGTGGTGACACTATGTAATTTTAATATAACCCCAAAAAAATAATAAAAGCGGACAGATGAACACGATAGTACCTATTTTTCCACTAGTATTAATAAGTTAATTTAATGCTCCAGGTATATGATTGATGATATATATATATATATATATGAGGAAGGATCAAAATACACCGGTGTAATACTTCGGTTAATGTTACACCGCTAATAACTCTTCAGCGGATAATTATATTCTAAAACACACCGTTAGATTAAAAGTTATTATCATATAGATCATTCCTGTAAAATTTCGCATCAATCTAAAATCATTTGATGTATCATTGAGATATGTCAAAATCCATACACTTTAAAAGACATTAATCTTGATGTATCTCAATGACACATCAAATGATTTTAGATTGATGTGAAATTTTATAGGAATGATCTACATGATAATATCTTTTAATCCAACGGTGAGTTTTAGAATATAATTATCCGGTGAATAGTTATTAGCGGTGTAACATCGCCCAAGAGTTACACCGGTGTAATTTGATCTCTTCTCTCTCTCTCTATATATATATATATATAATGCAACTTATTAAACGTGATGATATTTTGTAATAACAGTATAATAAAATTAAACTTTCAATTTATATAGATATATAAAATAAAAAATTTCAAATAATTTCTTGGAGCAAAGTGTTAAATTGAAGAATTATGCTACTTATGTACGTAGTTAATCGCTAGAGTGGCTATTGGTGTTGTAATTATTTTACTATATAATATAGTATTACTAAAACAAAAAATTATATACATTTAAATTGAAAAATTAATTTGTAGGTTTTTACATACTTGTTTTCAATTTTTTTTAATCTACGATGTTTATTGTACATCATTAAAATAAAAGGATAAGTGAGTCATTAATAATTTTTCGACAGAAAAAAAAAGTTATTAAAGCAATATGTAATATTTTTTATGTTTGTGTATCATCTTGATAGTTATTTTTGTATTTAAAACAATGTTATAAAACTTAAACCAATCATTAATTTGGTCATTTACATTGATTCATGGATAACTAGTCAATCCAGCTAATACAGATATATATATATATATATATATATATATATATATATTGGTTAAAAAAAATTAGATTAAAAGAGATACATTCTATGCGAACGGAGGGTTCAATCTCTATGCCAACTCCTGGTGACAGATATAAAAATATTTGACAAGATATACGTATTTAGAAAATATATAAATTGCTGAATATTAAAATAGATACATTTATAACAATTATTCAGTCTCTTCTTTTTTGCTTTTGTGTCCTTTTTCTTTTTGCTTCCCCTTCTGTTACCCAAAAAAAAAGAATGAAAGACACTGTTTTTTTCTGGTAAAAAAAAATACACAGTGGTTTAAATTCATTTATGATCATGGTAGTTAAAATCAGATTAGACCGGGCGGTTCAACCAGTCTGATCGGGAACCGGATCCCTTTCCCGTCCGAAAGAACCTCAGAAATGGACGAGTAAAGAACCGGCTTAAAAACCGTTGAACCGGTTGAAAACCGGAAAAACCGGCCAAAACCGGCGATTCACTGGTTCAAAGCGATTCACAGATTTGGACCATTTTTTTTCTTTCCGAAGGCCAAAAATGTCGTTTTGGTCAGATTTAAAAAAAAAGGCGGCCAAAACACAGAGAAGTAGAGAACTGCAGATTGTAGAAAGCCATAAATCGCATCGGACCAAGCTACCCACTGCCGCGCCGCATCATACGCAGCCAACCATCGTCGCTCCAACAAAGTGTTGCAGATATTCTTTCCCGCAAAGTGTGTTTTTCATTCAAGGGAGGGAGTGGTGTGAGGAAGACAAAGGATCGAAGAAGAGAGTGCAGGTGAAGTGAGTGAGTGGCCTAGCAAAAACTAAAGTGAGAATGGGTAAAGATCACGTGAAGTGAAGCTGAGAGTCAAAAGTAGCTTACGAGTTGCGCTTACATTTCCCAAAGACAATATTTTATTATTATTCTCTCAAAAAACAATATTATAAAAATATAATATTTTTTTAATTACCCTCACATTACACATGTGAACGCTCATGTTTATAAAGCGATGATTTTTATGTTAATTTTTGTTTAATATTATATAGAGTTTAGAGTTTAAAATAATATTATATATTATATTTATAATTAAAATAATATTATTTAATTATATGCCGGTTCAATCGGTTGAATCTCGGTCGAACCTCTAAACCTTGAATCTCTATTCTCACTGATTCAATGACCGGTCCAATTCTGACTATTTGTTTATGATTGACTCGTTGGGCCCGGGTGCGGGGGAGCTATATATAATATACTTCACCGAACCGGTCGTGACTTTTTTTTTTGTTGAAGTGAACCGGTCGTGACTTTGGTTCATTAGTATTGAGCTGATTGGCGGGCTCTGTCCAGGTTTAACTATACTTTAAAAATACAGTTTTTTATTTTTACAAAAATAATTGAGACATAATCACTTCACCTATTCATGAAGCTGGTCACCCTTAAAACATTTATTACAGATTTGCCTTTAATTATTCGAAGGTCTTATTCATTTTCTATTTTTTAAAATTATTTCTCTTATTTTATTTTTTATTTAAATATTTTTTGCTCATACCTCCTCTTCAAAATATGAAAAACCTATAGTTTTAATATAATACTCTATCCGGTCCAAAATATAAGCAACATAATACAAAAATATATAAATTAAGAAATGTTTTAAAATTGGATAATCTTAATTAATATTCACTAGTGTCAATTTTTTTCCAAAATTACCCTCTTTGGTGTCTCTTGTAAATATAAATATTGTATTAAATGAATGATATAATTGAAAAGCTGACATTTAATTTATATAAAAATTGATGAATGTTGCTTATATTTTGGATAAAAAAAAAGTGTCTTTGTTTCTTATATTTTGGATTAGATGGAGTAATAAATTTATTTATTAATTTAATTTTGTTTCATAACTCCGTTCACACGTTAATATAATAAAAATACTCCATTTGGTTCAAATCTTTGGTGGTTTTAGTTTTTTATTTTTGTTCCAAAACTTTGGTTGTTTTAGAATTTCAAGAGATAATTTATCACATTTTTTCAACTATACCCTTAATATAATTAATAAATTTTGAGTCGATAAATAATTAGGGTAATTGAAAATGATGAATAATAAATAGGGTCATTTTAGTCTAAAATTTGTTCAATTAATTATTTCTTAATCTATATGTCAAAACCTTAAACAACCAAAGATTTGGACCGGATGGAGTATATATAAAATAAATGTTTTTATTAATGTAAGTTTTGGAACATATCAAAAATCAATTATTACATTTATTAAATGAGCTATGGATTACAAAAATACCAAAATGTTGAATAATTTTTAATGTTTTAAGATATCAAATACTTAAATAATATTTGGTGAACATTTATTTGAAGTTGTTAACCTACATTGATCACTGAAATAAAATTAATTGAAAGATAATACTCCCTCCGGTTCAAAATATAAACAACAAAGACATTTTCTTCTTAGTCCAAAATATAAGCAACATTCATCAATTTTCATATAAATTAAATGTTAGTTTTCCAATTATACCATTTAATTAATGCAATGTTTATATTTACGAGAAACAACAAAGGGGATAATTTTGGAAAAAAATATTAGAACTAGTGAGTATTAATTAAGATTATTCAATTTCAAAATATTTCTTAGTCTATATATTTTTGTACTATATTATTTATATTTTCGACAGGAGAGAATAAGAAGTAAGTGGGAGACACCTTTGGCAATTTGCGTTGGGTAAGTGGCAGCCACGTAAGCAAAGTAAGGTTCGACCACTAGTGGTTCAGATCATTCTCATGTACTCTTTCAACGTGGGACAAAAAATTTTTAAAAAATATTGAATTTTTATTGAAACATATAAATAATTGAGTAACAATTTCTGTTTTTTTTGTAAGTTAATTATCTCATTTCAGGGATTGGATATTGCACTCTTGTATAAGGATCAATTAACATATTTTAATTATTAGTTATAAAATTAATGATTCATATTTTAACATATTTATAAATTATTATGTATCTGTCTATAATATCATAATGGTTCAAATATATTTTTAGCCAGAAGAGAGGCCCAAAGGCCAAATGGTTATTTCATCGTCTAAAATAAATTGCAAAGTTTTTGGTAATGGTAGGGTTTTTTTTATAAGCTAAAAAAATATTAATAATATATATGCTTTAACCAAAAGAGAGACGTGCTCTCAATTAGCAAAGTTAAAGAATACAAGAGACGACACGACAATTGTGTCTAGACATAAATGTCACCTATATAAACACCAAGTTAAAGAAATGAAATTGTCCCCAAACCTATAATGCAGACCAATATATACAAGAAAAAAATATGAATCAATGAGTGAAAAGCACCCCCACAGTTCTAAATATCAAAGGTGTAGCTCAGCGTTTTCACAGCAGTGAATAAAATCACACCGCATGTGTGAAAAGCTCCAGCGATGCAGCAGCCTGTGAAAAAATTCACACCCCTAGTAGGAAAGCATTGGACACAAACCACCAAAATGCAGACTTTTCATTCGAGAATCATTCACACTTGTGAAGAAATTAACACCGCTGGTGTGGAAGCGTCAGACCAATCCCAAAAAATAAAATGATAGGATTATACAGTTTTGTAACCAAAAAAAATAATAGCAACAGTTTTGTAACAAAAAAAATACTCCTTCTGGTCCTAAATATAAGAAACAAGTTACTTTTTTTGTTCATTGAATAACTCATGTATCTGATCTATTATTATAGATCGTTCATTGAATAATTCATGTATCTGATCTATATTATAGATAAAATACATGAGTTATTCAATAAACAAAAAAAATAACTTATTTTTTATATTTAGGACCGGAAGGAGTAATAGCAACGGTTACCGGATCACATAAAATGAGAGTTGATCCTTAATCACTTGTACTACTTGTGACATAAATTGTTCACTCTAAAATATGTGAGCGGTGAACTCGGCGGTTGAGGTGGAGGTCCACCACTCTACTTTTTTTTCTTCACTGATTAGCTTGCATCGATCTAACAAGTTAGCTGGCTTTTAGCGATATTAAATTTAAATTAAATGTGTCCCGGGATACATGTGAAGCTCAGTGAAGGAGAAGATTGCATTTCCATATAATATTTACATTTTTATAAATTATGTAAGATCTTATTGAAATTCACAAATAGTTGTAAAAAAACAAAAATAAATTCTGTATGTGGTAACATTGTATGAAATTTCAACACAATCTTCTGGATATATACTAGTTAAAAAATAAAAGTATTTATTAAAAGTATATCACCTAATATTATTGATTCATTAAATATTATATTTTTTAATAAAAATTTTTACGTATTTAATCAATGTCTTTAAAGCATTTCTTACAAGATTCAAAAATTTATTTTCTTTTTAATGAAACTCTTTCACTAAATAAGAAATATTTGAAATCAATATTCACTTGATATATATACCTAAGTGTCAATGGTTATCGATCCCTCATACTGGAGTGATCAACATTAGTCAATAAGAGATTAGTGCATGACTATTGGTGATCATAATGTGAATGATTAAATGGTCAATTCCATTGATGATTTTGTTTCAATTGATTATTATTCATCAATGATTAACATGTAACACTCAATAAGTAATTATAATGTGAATGATTATCTTCCTTCATGAGTGGTTAATAATATGACATTTTACTGTATAAATATTAATTAACACTCGATCATGTTTTCTTTTGGTTTAAAAAAAAACACTCATTTGTAATTAGAATAAATATTCGGCAGCCTTTGGTGGTGAATGCGTGAAATTAGCTCATATTTTCGTAGTCAACGTCTTTTATATATATACATCTAATTTGTTAGCAATAATCTCTATTTGTTTTATCAATGGGAAATAAAAAGTTACAATCTCTGTAAATAAAATAAAATTATATACTAATGTTTTCATACTTTTCTTAATAATTACATATTCTTTAAAATCAAATATTTTTTAAATATTATTATTATTATTCCCCACTGTGTGGGTCAACACCTAACTTAGTCGCTTAGTAGACGTGTAATTAATTAAAGTCTACTCTTGTCCTTCATGGCTTTAAATTCATTTGGCACGTGGCACTCCGAACTCATGGGTCCCATTCTAATCTCATCTATATTTAGGGTGCTTTGATGGCATAAAGTCGTTGTGATCGATCTTAGAAGCGTACTTTTTTCAACATATAATTCTTTATTCAGCTTCATTATTACTCCATTCGTTTTATATCTTTGGTGATTTTTTTTAAAAAAAATAATTGTTTTAGGATTTTAAGATATAATTTTTCACTTTATTTAATTATATTTTTGGTACAATTAATAAATAATTTTGAATAAGAGTAATAATTAGAATAGTTAAAAAATAATTAAAAATATAAACATTTATAAACTAATAAATAGGGGTATTTTATCTAAAATTTACTCAATTAATTAATATTTAAAATAGGGGCATTTTTTATAATTATAGAACTTATAAAATTGGGTTCAACATTAGGCAAATTATATATGCCTTAGTTTTTTTCTTTCAAAGACACACAGGCATATATTCCTCTTAAACGCAAAGAAGAAAAATACAAATATATAAGATTTCTGTAACTTGATCATCGAAAACATATGTTTGTAATTAATAAATATTAAATATTTATACAAAAAAAATTTTTTATCAAAAAATATATATCACGGGGTTTCAATTATGTATACTAACGTTTGTGGGTTCACCCGGTTGGTCAGCATTTACTACTTGATTAATAATTAGTAGCTCACACGACTACAGGTGCAGATGAATATCTATATCGCGTGGTTAATGTGTTTCATCTTAAAGGGCGGGATCGATCGGTTAGTATCCGAATTCGATCATTATTAATAGAATAATTTATAACCAAATTTTATTTATTTTTTAGTTGAACATAGATTAGTTCAAAGCTTATTTTTCCAAGGATATTGTGGGTGAAGGAGGACCAAAAAAATCACAACTAAGAGGGATCATAGAAAAAGTAACAAAGATTAGCAAAAATTATAACTGCCTAGTTATCTAAATAACTTGGATAACTGGCCACTTGTGTGTTTGGTAGTGTAAATGTAACCCAAAAACATACACATGACATAATTATACTCTTCAGCGTTCACAGTTACAGACTGGCTTGATTCACTATAAACAGGAAATGCACCTGATCAAAAATCGATCAGTAATTGAAAGGAGGTGATCAGCATGAGAGTTAGGTATTCCTCCACTTTCCCAGCTAGCTTTGGGAACCTCGATCGTGTGTTATATAAGTCAGCTGGAGGGGCACGGTACTGCTACATACAGCTGGAAGGGAAAAAGTACAGTATGTAAAAGAGTACTCCTAAACCTTAATTAATTGATGCAGTTGAGTTGAGTGCTTGCTTGTCTGAAAGATGATGTCCATCTAACTCAGTCTTATATGGAGTATTATGAAACGTGTGGTACGCGATTTTTTTTCTTTAAATCAAATTAACCACTAAATCAAATTGATTTTAATGTCGCAATAACTATCCGACAAAGTGTACGTACCCAGTAATTTGCATATGCCTATGCATGCGCCCTAGACACACAAACACAACCTAGCTAGCTACTTATATGATGGAAACTTCCGGTTACTCAAATGAATGAAGCTGTTAAATAGTACTCCATCTAAACTCAAATATAAGTAAAAAATGGCTTAAGTGTAGTGGGCTTAAATACAAGTAAAAAATAAATTAAGTGTGGTAGATTCAAATATAAACAAATCTTAAAATTAATTGCGCCATCTTTAGTCCACGGTAGGTGGCTCACTTGGTTGCAGTCAAGGGACAAGGTGGTGTAAAGTTGGAGTTTCAAAGTCCAACCCCTCTCACTCCCTTCTAACAACTAACACACTAATTACTTTTTTGTTTTTTTATAAACACGGGTATGCAAAGGCAGCACACTTAACACACTAATTACTAACAAATTGGCCTATCAAAAAAAATTACACTCTTTAATTTTTTTACTACAAAATATCCTTCATTTAATGCAGATTTTAATTTCAATGACCCCTTTTATTAAATGTAGTTTAGGAATAAAGTTTATTTTTTGATAAGATAAAAAAATTATCAAATAACTTAATTAACTAAGTTTTAATCGGTGTGAATTTTGGTATTTATGTTTATATTTAAATAAGAATTAAAAGTTGAGAGGTGTTCAAAAATCGCAATTGTTTAATTAATTCTACGATTTGACCCAACTTTATTGTCTTCCGTGTATATAAAAGTGGATATTTTACAAATCGAAAAAAGAGTCAGGTATCTTTCTTGTTTTAGCATATATGATAATTTGATTCTCTAAAATTTTGTCCAAGATCAATGGTGGTTGACCGAATGAACTATATATGACAACGCAGAGAAGCACGCCACTCGCGCTGCATAATCTGGAATTCTGGATCTCGATTTTGAACTTTTAATTAATGAAAAAAAAGTCATTAATTGGCTTATCCGGGTTAGCCCAGCCAATCGATTGACATTCCCTAGCGTCTGGTGTGTGTAGAGAGTGAATTAGGTGAGAATTAGTGGTTATTGCGAGGAAGAATAAAAATATTTGAGTACAACTATCGGATTAAAATTGACTATTTAGGATTTTTAATTAATTACAAAACTGGCAAAAGCACCAAAATGGTGCAATTTTGTTTGTTTTTTACCAAAATGGTGCAGATCAAAAAGTTATTACTAAATTGGGGTAAGTCGCGGGTATTGTTGGCGAACTTCATTTTTTTTTATTTTTTTTTTAAAAAAAAAGTGAAGTCGCCAATGGTAGTGGCGACTTAACTTTTTTTAAAAAATAAAAAATAAAAAAAAGTGAAGTTGCCACTACAATTGGCGACTTCTGCAATACTCTTTCTCCAAAAAAGATATTACACAATAGTAACAAGTATTTTCGCAAAATATTCCTTATCAACCTTTGATAAAAAATGAGTTTTGTTCCAAAAAAATGTGAATAAAATTTTTGCCTTTTTAAAAGATGAGAAGAATGAGGAGTCAATTCTTTCCTTTTCCATTGCGTAGTAAAACAAGAACAGTATTAGAAGAAACACTGAAGTAAAATCAACCTCCTCAAATATATATATATATATATATATAACCAAAAGCTTGCATCAGTACAAGCAAGGAGTTTTCTGAAACTACTGTACATCAAAAAGTAGTAAAACTCTAAGCAAATAAAATGACTGGAATAAAAAGCTACTAAGTAATAAGAAAGCCAGGTTCAATCTCTAACATCTACCCGGATTATCTGTTCACATCCGAAAGTATAACAGCAGACGCATCCTTCCTACTCTAAAACGAAAAGTAGATCTCTCTGCTGGCTTCCTACGCCTTCCATAAAACGATATGAATGGTGCCTCCATAGCTGACACCTTCCTCATCTTTCTCCTCTGTAAGTCGAAGTAAGACTTCCGCTCCTCCACCTAAAAAGGATGGTTACCAGACCTCCAACCCGTACCCGATCTAAACCTTGGCAACATCATCTACTCAACCACATATGAACAAAACATGGAAAGTAGGCAGGGTGAAAAACTTGCACAAGTTAAGAATGATAGTTTTAAGGAATATAACATTTATACAGTATACTATCAGAATCTCACAAACACAGGAATATATCTTTGGTCACATAACACATCACCTTATGTCAAGGACAGTCAAACACAAAACGTATCACTTTCACAGAAGCACAGACAAACATAGAATATATCACTTTCAAAGAAGTACAGACAAACACAGAATATATCATCAATCACAGATGTAACGTCAATCATAGATATAACATCAATCACAGCTATATTATCAATCACATCTATCTCATTAACCATAGGTATATTTATGCACGACACTTCAATCTCTTTGATAATACACCGGTGTGCTGCTCCAAGGAGACTTTTCCTACCAAACTCCATTGAGCGATAGGCCTGCGACAAGACCTAACAGAGTACCCAGAATTCACTTAGATTTCCTGGATAAACATTCAGTAATGCGCATCTCAACCATATCATGATATAGGTCCGTCAGTCAGATTTATCCAAGCCGGGTATACGACTCGTCTCAGCTCAAGGGCTATCGCCATGCAAGGCTATTAAGACTTTCGAAACCTGAATAATCCCAGAAGGCAGTCGTAGCCCAACCAGACTCTATTCTCAACCCGTCCTCTAGGTTGTAAGCTCAAAAACCTTTATGCAAATGATAACTCAAACATTGCATAATATCACTTTGGTTTCTCTTGTAAAACCTTCCCTGTTTTACTGTATTATCTCTCATAATACAAAACCACATAGAATACACTTATTCTATCACCACAGAAATACTCTTGAAAACTTTAACCATTTTATTACTCTTTTCGGCTGTACTCATTTATTTTAAGAATAATTACATTGTGATAGAGTCGAACGCGATAACTAACTTAATCGGAATAATATTAACGAGAATTATTACTTAAGTTTATTCTTTTGGGAAAGCCCTTTGGAAGCTAGTCAAGTAATCTTCGCCACGTATATACAAACTTATTAAGATAGGAAAAATAGCGCATCGGTATGGTTCCCAGGAAAGATCTTGGTGAGCTTTTGGGCTCCTTCAAAGACCTTTGTCTTTCCTAGACAGATCCATACAAATGAACTACCTTTACCCAATCATCAGTCTGTATATAAACAATAAAAATCACAAGTTTTTATATATAACAGAACTCCAAACCAGGAATTTCTACCAAATAACATAACAGTAGAGTTCACCGGGAACCCATTACTATTAAATTATTTTACCCAGTCAACCTGTATATATATATTTTCGAAAGCAGTATATTGCAAAGATATAATTTTCTCGGTTAGGAATTATTAACAGCACATCAGTCGAATCACCAGGACAAGATAGGGGACACAGCTGGTACCATTTCTTTCCTGGTAAGAGACGTACCAATGCACCATTTAACCCAACAAAACAGGTATATTTATACATGAAGAATCTTTTTCAGATAAAGAACATGGAAATGGAAGAAAAACACTGGTTTAGTAATTTTAGTGTATTTAATCACTTGCTCACGTCCTAATGGCGTAATAGAGATACAGCCCCTGAGACCGACCGTATGAGTACACTGAAGATGCATTCTTACGCCTGACCAAAGCACCCCATCCATATCCGTCAAAAGAACTACAGAGGTTCAATTTTACAAATTCTTATATTTGTTGATCACGGAGGCATAGCCCACTCGGTGATCAAACCTTTATAAATAAAATTTCGGCAGCGTAACGGTATAATTTTTAAACTTTATAATTAAATTGGGCATTATAACTTTACTATTTGAAAAACACATTTTAAATAAAAATAAGGCATAGTATAATTCATAAAACCATTTTACAATAAATAACAATTATTTAAAGCATAAACACCCAAAACACAAAAATCCATCAAAACAAAGATCAAACCAACTTGGAAAGGATTTCCCCATACCTTAGCCTTATGAATGATGAAGAACACACTAAGAACAATCAAGAACAACACACAAAAAAACTTGATTAGTAACAAAGAAAAACCAAAGGAAACAAAGGGAAAGAAAAAGGATTTTGAGTGAATTTGTGAGTGAATCTTCAAGTGGAGGATGAAGAAATTTGAAGAGCACCCCCTCCCTATTTATAGGGGAGGGTCACGTACAAGAGGAAGAGAGGAGGGGAAAAGATCTTTTATTTTTCAATTTTACAAAAATAATTAAAACCCTAATTTCTAAAAATATCTAATAAAATATCTATGCCCTAGAACAATGGAGAAGCTTCAAGACTCTTCAAGAGGCATGTGAGGGCGTGCAGATCAGGGCTGGAAATAAAGGAGAGTGAATTTCCTAAAATACCCCTAGGGTTTGGATGAAAAAGAGTGAAAATCAAGGGTATTTTGGTCTTTTCATAAATCAAAATTGAAATAATAGTTAAAATTGATGAAAACCAATGAGAATGCTAGAAAATGCCATAAGAAGTCTAAATAATTTCATGGCACTCATTTTTGAAATTTATAGATAGTGCAAACTCTTCGGTTTTCACCGTTTCGCAGGTATAACCCCGTAAAATGCAGAAAAATAGGATTTTCAAAACTTACACAGAAATAATTTTAAAATCATAAAATAAATAATTAAAAATAAAATATAAAATACTTATGGACCTTTACACGAAATTATACCTGTGAAATAATGTTTTTGCGTTTAAACGCCCCCGGGTAGCGTAATTTTTGGTATTTTTTGAAAGTTTTCCAAAAATTTCAAAAAAATTTCAGAAAATCTAAAATAATAAAAGAACCAACTTTTGTGAAGGAAGTTTATTTATTGGATTTTTTAAACATTTTAAAGCTATTTAAAACTCTTCCGTCAGTTAGACGTAAACCGTTTTTTGTAAAAAGGTCCGATGTTGATTAAAAAACCACCGTTTCAGAAGTATTTCGGAATACATATATTTTATTACTAGTTTTAAGCCAAAAATAAATCACAAAACATTTATGGAACAAAAATTCATATAAAACAGAAAAAGGACAGAAAACGCAAAGAAACGAATGTTGAAACTGGACCTAACAGAAGCTGAAAATCAACCACTTTCAGAAGTATTCTTAAACATACATATTTAAATCCTATTTTTAAGCTAAAAATAAAACTCAAAATAATTATATCATAAAAATTCATATAAGACAAAATTAAATAGTTAGTAAAAAAAACGGATGTTACAACTTCACTTTTTTTTAAAAATAAAAAAATCGCTGATGGTACACAAAGAGTGTCAGACAGTGTTATTTTGGTCTCTAACAGATACAAAACTAAAAAAAGATCTTCAATTGTTAGCCATTAGTCATTTTGGTCCCTGAAAGTGATTATTTATTGTCATTTTGGTTTGACCACATAGACCAAACTAATACTAAGAGAATAAACAACTATTTTGGTCCCTGAGAGTGTCCAGCGGTGTCACTTTGGTCTTTGTGGTCAAACTAAAGTGACAATAAATAATCACTTTCAGGGACCAAAGTGACTAACAGCTAACGGTTGATGATCTTTTTTTAGTTTCGTATTTGTTAAGGACCAAAATAACACCGCCTAACACTCTCTGTGTACCATCAGTGATTTTTTTATTTTTAAAAAAAAGTGAAGTCGCCAATGGCAGTGGCGACTTCACTTTTTATTTTATTTTATTTTATTTTTTATAAAAAAGTGAAGTCGCCAGTACCATTGGCGACTTCACTTTTTTAAAAAAAAATAAAAAAAGTGAAGTCGCCACTACTATCGGTGACTTCATTTTTTTTTTTAAAAAAGAATAGAAGTCGCCAACAATACCTGCGACTTATTCCAATTTGGTAATAACTTTTTGATCTGCACTATTTTGATAAAAAACAAACGAAATTGCACCATTTTGGTGCTTTTGCCTACAAAACTCATGATCTTTTAAAAATATCATGGGACCTTTAACTAAAAATTAAAAAATCAGATGAGATTTATAATTAGAGACAAGTTATACCGTTGAAGCAAATACAAAATAGCAGTTCAATCCCTTGTAACAAAGTTCCAGATGCATCTCAGATCTTGACAACGACATTTTGGTCTTGTGAATTGGGAACTGGGTGAAGTTATTTCTACCTCTCATCGATAGCTACCACAACCTCACCCCCAATTCACTCTAAGGGCCACGATAAAGAAAATTCCCTAACTGCAGCTCCAAGCCTCTAATAACATATGGAATACCTAGAAAAATTAATTTTCGAAGTTATTTTTTGAAAGAGACACTCAAAATTATATATTTTCTATCTATTATCTATTCTATTACTCCTAGCAGACGGATACTACCGTGATTTTAATGGGTTTTCTTATCTATTCTATCTGCTTTTTTATTTTTATAGGTAATAATGTGTGGTTATAAAAATGTTAGTAATACTCTAATATAATGTATAATTAAATAGAAGTTATAAGGACAAAATAGAAAGAAAAAAATAGAACACAAAAAAATAGTTATTTTAAATTGGAAGTTGTAGGGGTAAAATGGTCTCTAGAAATATGTACACCAAAAAATTGTATTCCCTTTATAATAGTTATAGATTATAGATATAAAAAAAATTAAGTCTTAAATTTCCATGTTGTGACACGTGTCACCTGTGACACATGTTTTCTCCCTAACTATTTTATTTTTGGCTAAAATTGTTTTATTTGTTGAAGGTTTATTTACTATTTTTATTAGGAAAAAATCCGAATTTTGTACGTGTCTCGTCTTTAAAACTAAAATTAAAGCCAAAATCACGTACTGATCGGGAAATGACCCTACCACCGTTCTTTTGTATAGATCTACTTTGCTTAATTACAAGGTATTTTCAAAGAGCTGCGATACGTGGACACCTGTTACACCCATGCCACACCCATAACAGTGACAATTTTACCTCTTGATCTCTCATAAAAAGGTGTGCTAAGGGTGTAACAGGTGTTGGTGTAATGTTTTCCATTTTCAAAATCAACCATTGGATGCAAGTTTAAGTCCTCGTGCAATAAATGACTAAAAGGACGTGATATAGTGAGGAGGTGGTGGGTATATAAATTGCGCTAAGTACGTGCCCGAACAGATAGTAACTTATTTCCTTGCCAAAATCACGTACTGATCGGGAAATGACCCTACCACCGTTCTTTTGTATATATCTATATCTACTTTGCTTAATTACAAGGTCTTTTCAAAATCAACCATATTGGATGCAAGTTTAAGTCTCGTGCAATAAATGACTAAAAGGACGTGATATAGTGAGGTGGTGGTGGATATATAAATTACGCTAAGTACGTGCCCGAACAGATAGTAACTTATTTCCTTGCCTCACTAGCTCAGTTAACCAACAGCACTATCTATATATTAATCTATATATGGCTGTGTTTATGAAGTTCCCAGCTAGACGACCAGCTTGTTCAACTAGCTCCTCCATGCTGATCCGCTTCGTATTACTGTTAGTTTTATCGTACGGAACGAAGGCATTGGTGAAACTACCACCGAATGTTACATTCCCTGCGGTCATAGGTTTCGGAGACTCCATCATAGACCCCGGCAACAACAACAAGATCAAAACAATCGTCAAGAGCAATTTCCCTCCTTACGGTCAAGATTTTGAGGGAGGGATCCCAACCGGTCGATTTTGCAACGGAAAAATCCCAACAGACTTTCTAGGTACTCAGTACTCTCTTTCAAACTTCAATTCAGAAAAAGAGATTAATTTTATAGCTGCAAAATCAAATTAAAGAAGAAAGAAACATGCTAACACATGTCAGGAGACATGCTCTATTCTTATATATCGAGCATGTTAGGGTACTGACTTGTAAGTATAACGAAATTAAAATAATTTCAAAAAAGTTATTATTGTCATTATGTTTTAAATTCTTTATTAATTATGTCTGCAGACAATTTGCTTACAAGATTTACTCATTATTACCGGTGTATATATATAATCACTTTGTGTTTTAATATTGACCCTCCATATTTGAATTTAATAGCCAAGATTTATCCTTTTATATTAATGTTTTGATACAAATCTCGTAATAAAATCCCTTCTACTTAACTGTTTTTAACTATACCCATGACACTAAATTTATTCAATGAGTTTTTACCCTGCCATACATTGCAAGTCATTTTTTGATAAAAAAAAATATTGCAAGTCGTTTTTTTTAATATAATTCATGTCATTTTTTAAAAAAAAATCTATAAAATGATGTGAGAATGAAATTTCTCATAGCGTAATGTTTCATGGACCGTTACTGTACACCCATCCCACACACCCACCCCCCACTTTATTCATTATCCTCGAGTGTTCTGTGAGGGTGTGGGTGTCCACATAACATCACCGTTTCTCATATGGCAACAAGCTAGAGAACACAAGCTATATATACATATTGTACTTTTACCTTTTTGTACACCCTAAAATTCAGATCAAGTTTTGATTGTCAACTTTGATCAAGATGGTGATTGCGAAAAGTATCACATCTCAGGGTACTTAATTTGTATTGCCTTCTCCTTTTGTCTCTTTCATATATTTATACATGGGGTGTGAGGCATTCATGAAGGCGAGGGAGGGGCCTACGAGATGCCACCAAAACCTTGAAACTATGTCTATGTTTGTAACTTTTTATGCTTGACAACATATCTAGAACCGAACATATAATTTAAATACTACTCCCTCTGTTGTTGATTATAAGCAAAAGACATCAAAAATTTTTGTTATTAAATATAAGTAAAAGTTAACTAATTTTAACTCATTTAATAATATTATTCCTATAATACCCTTAAATTAATTTAAACTTTGTTTTCCAATATATAGTTTATTCCCAAGTAAAAATTTACTACACTCATAAATATGATCAACTGTACTGTATTCATTATTTAATGGACCCTACTCCTTCATGACACTACTCAACTACCGTACACTTCATCTTCTTCTTCTCCCCTCTTTTACAAAAAAAAAAATCAAACATGAGCAAAGCAAGAAAAAATTAGCGGGACTTCCAAATTTGGTGAAGAAGAAGTTGTGAAGTCTCAGTGAAATTTTAACGAAAAAAAACCATTGGTATGGTCTTCTTGCTTGTGTCGTGAACAGTGCATAGAATGAAATTATTTGCTTTAAAAATGTTTATCTGTACCATAAATGTGTGGGTCCACTAGGTGATTTCATAGGAAAATTAAGCAATTAAAAATATTAAATAAAATACCTCAGCAATAATTATCATTAGGGGTATTTTGGAGACTATACTAATTTTTTATATGAAATCAAGGAACTTAATTGTAATTAACTAATTTTTTTAATAAACGTAGAGTTAGATATTTTTGCTTATAATCAATAACAGAGGGAGTAACACATACAAGGTTGATAAAAATAAGGAAATAGTCGACCGACAATTGTTGGTCCAAATTGGAAATAGTCAATAATCCAAACTATTTAAGAGGGTCTCAATCCCAAATGAAAACGATGGCTTGATTGCAAGTATATAAATGAAGTCTCATTATAAGAAGTTGAAGCTCACATGTTTCTTAGTAAAAGTTGAGTTTATCTTATACCTAGTGTTAAAGGAAAAAAAAAGTTTATCCGGGTGATCATCTTAAACGACATAAAAAAATAATGTATCTCAAAGGCATTAGTGACAAAATCCAAAATGTTTCATTGGATCCAGAAGTATTTGATACAGAATCAAATCACTCGTTCCGTTCGACCAAAAAAAAAAAATCACTCGTTCCTATTTTATGTTTATTTCTTATAATCACTTCGATTAAAATATAATAGTTCATTGAAAAATTGTTACTTTTAGTCTCTCAAATTTAAAACGTGTGTTTTTGGTCCCTCATTTTAAAAAATGTGTAACTTTTAGTCCTTGGGGCCATTTTCAATTTGAAAAATATTTTTTAAATTTATATTTTGACCCCTCTCAAATCTTGATTCTCACCTTACCCCCTTTCCACTAACTTCTAAATTATTTTTAAATTTATATTCTGACCCCTCTTAAATTTTGAAAATACTTTTAAAATTTAAAATATGGCTCCAGAGACTAAAAGTGGCACACTTTTAAAAATGAGAGACAAAAAACACGTTTTAAATTTGAGGGACTAAAAATAATAATTTTTCAAACTTGAGGGACTAAAAACATATTTAAGCCTAATTTAAAATACAAACTTCACTCTTACTCGCAAAAGAAAAAATTAAGAAAAAAAACAGAAAAAATTAATTCACATCAATGGAAATGTAAACATCTGTATAAACTTTAATAAGTACATAACATATTAAACAATCTGAGAAAAAGGACTTTGAAGATTTAATATTCATTGACAAACTTGTACTAATTTAGTTGTAAATAAAATATATTATATGAAATAACATTATCCTCATTTTGGTGTGTGTGTGGTATATTTAATACACACTAATGAATTAGAGAAAAAAAATAATGCCTATCACTGATTCTGACATCGCAAGATTTAATTAGTAACGAAATTAGAGATAAATTTTATACTATTTTTAACTAATTTTATGTGACTAATTTAATTTTTTTCTAATGTGACATGATATGTGATATTTAGATTAAAAAGCTTTCATATAAATATCTTTTACATGATTTAACCTCCCTACAGTCATTGGCGTCGCTGACAATAATTAGTGACATTTATGAATTATTCAGTTGGCACCATTATCAGCTTTTCATTTTCATTAATTTCTAAAACAATTTTGTCTCCCTTCACATTAATTGCTTGCTTGACTCTCTCAGTTGAAGAATTGGGCATTAAGGAGCTTTTACCAGCTTATTTGGATCCAAATCTCAAACCAAGCGACCTTGTCACCGGAGTCTGCTTTGCTTCTGGTGCCTCCGGATATGATCCTTTAACGTCAAAAATAGCGGTATATATATATATATATATATATGAACATATCTGAGCTTTAATTTTCGCTTCTAAAATCTGTCGGGGACAAATAAAAAAAACAAATACCATGTGTGTTTGTACTTTGTAATATAATTTTTTATTATTGTTATTCTTGGTTTTCCTAACTTGATATTAATTGTGATTATAACCAGTCAGTGATTCCAATGACCGATCAACTAGACATGTTCAAAGAATACATAGGGAAGCTTAAAGGCATTGTTGGAGAGGACAGAACAAACCACATCCTAGCCAACAGTCTTTTCCTTGTGGTAGCTGGAAGTGACGACATTGCCAACACCTATTTCATTGCTCGCGTTAGGCAATTGCAGTACGACGTTCCTGCCTACACCGACCTTATGGTCAACAAAGCCTCTGATTTCATTAAGGTGCTATTTTCCTTTCTAAATTAGTAAATTTTCCAAACAAGTACGTACACACAGCCAAATTTACAAGCAAAATCAAACCAGAAATCTTTTGTCTAAAAAGAGTTTAATTAGTATGCACAGTCACGGTAAAAAAATTTACGCATACATTCAACCATATTACACCATAGTGCCATCTAGCTAGCGCGCAACATTATGTCCTAAAATATCTCAACAAATATCTACATATATAATGAGATATGATTGAATGTCTGTGTAAAATCTTTCTACACTGACAGTGCATAGTAATTAAATCCGTCCAAAAATATAATAAAGACTTTAATTGTTTTTTATCCCTATAATATGATAGGAATATTTTTCATTTTAGTCCTTATAATTTTTTTTTTTCATTTTAGTCTTAGATGAGTTGATCTCGGTGAAAAGATAATTAACTCACTTAAATGATCTACCTCATCACACCATGTAGCGCCAATCAAATACCTCATCACCACATGATGACATGAATGATGTTAATTTTTGCTTTTATGAATTAAATGTGAAGGGATTGTATCGACTTGGAGCACGCAGAATCGGAGTACTGGGTGCACCGCCGATTGGGTGCGTGCCATCACAGAGGACTCTGGCTGGAGGGATCCAAAGGGAGTGCGCAGGGAAATGCAATGAAGCAGCCAAGTTATTTAACTCCAAACTGTCAAAGGAACTGGACTCCCTTCAAAATAAATTGCCCAATAATAGGATTGTTTACATTGACATTTACAACCCCCTCCTTGATATCATTGTCAACCACCAAAAATATGGTAAATCTCATCTTACCCCATGTTTTATTTTTTACTACTTTTTTTTTTTTACTAAAACTATTTATGCTAAATCTCATCTTACCATAACTATTTTTTACTACTAGTAGCTAGTATTCTCTTTCTTTTCATTTTTTATCATTTTTTTTATTTTTCAAATAATAATTCAGTTAAATTTCTTTCAAATATTTAATCCCTTCGTCAATTGCAGGCTATAAAGTTGCGGATAAAGGTTGCTGTGGCACAGGCACAATAGAGGTTTCAGTGTTATGCAACCCTTTGCACGCCACTTGTCCCGATCCTTCGGAGTATGTTTTTTGGGATAGTTATCATCCTACTGAAGGAGCATACAGAACGCTCATAAACCAAATCCTTCGTAAATATATAAATCGGTTTTTCTGAGTTCTGAAGTTTGCCCATGGCAGAGGATGATTATGTTTTATCGAGTTTATCAAGTTGTGTGTGTGGTTGTTTCAAACTTTCAATAATTAATGTCATCGCAGATTTTGATTCTCATGTATCAAATTTTATACTTATATTAATAACTTTTTTAAAATACAAGATTACTATATAACCGATTTAACTATTGGATTAATTAAAAGTTCAAATTTATAAAATTTCATACAAATTAAATTATGTTGTTTAAATTATAGGTAAATGTTGATGATTAGATAGGATACCGATAAATATCTAAATTATTTGATAATATTGATATATATTATTATGTAATTTAAAAGTTAAATTGATTAATTTCATTTTTTGATATCAATTGATTCTGTCGATACATACATACATACATACATACATACATACATACATACATACATACATACATACATACATGTTCATCAGTTCATGTATGCATATAATCCATATCATCCAATATAAACATAAAATATGAGAATTGTATTGCATATACATAAAATTTTATAAATTGGAGCAGTACACCGCCACCTAGTCTCTCTTTTTTGGTAAATCAATGTAATTAGGCATTCGATTCTTAGTTCAGAATTTAGTCACACTAGAAACTTTTGCCCTTTTTCAAGAGTTTGGTTCGTAGAAATCGAACTTGTTCACGCCAACTAATATTCTACACCCATTGAAAATCCATTTATGATATCTTTTATTTTACTATCTTTTGCATAATCGTTCCCACCATTGTATCTTTTACATATTGTTGAGTAATTTTTGTATTTAAATTTCATTTAACAATTATTAATGATTGGTAAAATACCAATGAAAATATGGGAAATTTGTGTTTATAATTAAAATATGCCCTCTCCTATATTTTCTTTCATCGATAAAATAATACGTTATCTTATTATTTGAGTTTTTAAGAAAATTATTTACGTTATAACAAGATGGATTCCCAAAGCCATATATGCTAGGCACCAACTGAGGTTGGCGTGAGTGGTTAAGGCCTCTCGCCCCTTAACCAATGTCTCGGGTTCGAGCCTTGGGTATGGAAAAAATCTCAGCTGGGAGGGATGCCACCCATTAGAGGTGCCGAACAAACTCCCGCGGGAGATTAGTCCCCGTCGTATAGGCGGTGGGATACTCCTCGAAGTAGAAGCAAAAAAAAAAGCCATATATGCTAGGCGCTAGCAAGAAAAAGAACCACAGAACAATGTAATTGTAACTTAGTGGTATATTATAGATATCTGATTTTCTTTCCCCGTCCCCTCTTTTGACCTCGTTTATTAATTTATTGATATTAATTTATTGATATTCCACTTTGTATTTTAATTTATGTAACTAAACTACACACATATTATACTTAAATTTAATATTATTTGAAAATATTTCAATATTGAATTATTAAAATTGGCTACAATTTAGAACTGGAAATAATCAAAATATAGGCAGACCACTCAGATTTCAGCAACATATGGACTATAGGTGTTTCGGACCGGACTCAAGCTAGCCTATCACAGCCCAAGCCTAATATGGAATTGGCCCAATATATTAGTTCTGTTCACTATGATAAATTGTTGACGGATGGATCACATGGCTTTACGTTACAAATATCCGTTAGCTTAGCAGCATACATTTTTTTTTTTTACCGGAGTTAGCAGCATAGTTACTCTATGAGAAACAGGGATTTCATTTCACGTAACACAATTTATTATCGTCGGAATCAATATCAATTTTTAAATATTTAATTGTAAAAAATAAATATTGTTATAAAAACGTGACTTTTTTCGTCACAATAAGGGATACATAAAAAACCAATTTCACCAAATTAAAATTAATTCATCACTATTTTTTATTTGCTCAAAAAGAGGTAAAATATTTTTGTTTGCATAATTAGAATTAATTAAAAAATGTAATTTATTATTTTAAGTAAATTTGATGAAAAAAGTTACTAAAATAAATTTCAATGAATTTTGATTATCTCTTATTGCAATGTCATGTTACGTCTCAATTACGGATTGAGAAATTTTCAAGTTTTTAAAAGTCATTAACGATCACATCCGTAGAAATACTATATTATATAACAGTTGTGATGACAATTTTATCAAAAATCGAGGGGGTGACAGGAAAACTGCTTTGCACATTTGGAGTAATTCTTCAACTTTAAAGCCCCGACCCCTTGTGACAACCTGTATGTGCAATAATTCAGATCATCGAGTTTTCTTAGAGGGCTGGATCTATAATTGCAACCGCACATGCAACATCAAATCCCCACCATTACAACAAAAAATAAATAAATAAATCCCCACAATTAATGAAGAAGCTAAGTTGCAATGATAGTAGTTTGTATCTGGGCTCCGCATTTAGTTTCCAATATGAATGTGCTCATTCAATTCCGAAATACTATTTCTTCTTGCTGTCGGGATTTGCCTCTTGCTTGGAACCGTTAAACAACACTATCATTGACTTCACATTTATATAGCTCACAAATTCAAGCAACATACTGATATCTGATGAGTTTCAATTCCGTGCTATATAATATAATATTCCAGAAAAGCAATACAATAACTGGTGGTATATTATATGATATCATATGAATGTGTAAAGTGATCGATCAGCCGAAGCAACGAATAATTTAGATTTGTATATGTATATTGGATTTGGCTTCTCTAAAGTGATTAATCTCAACCATTGATAAAAAATCAAATGTTGATATTATAAGTATATGTATAACAAATCATGGATATGTTGGAATATCGACATTTGATTTTCTCATCAATGATTGAGATTAATTATTTTACACTTTAAAATAATTTATTCACTTTAAAGGAGTCAAATCCATGCATATTGGGCTTTGATTTAAAGCAATATTTGGAGTTCAATAAAAAAATAGTATTTTATTTATTACATTAAAAAGAAGATATAGGTGGTGCTGTGTTTGTCGACTGGCCAATAAATGACCATTAACTACACCATACATACATGAATTATAGTATTATAAGCTCCAAGTATATACCTCTCTCTCTCTCTCTCTCTATATATATATATATATAAGAATGAAGAATAATACAGGTCGACCGTGCATGATCGAAATCCCCAAATATGGAAATGTCCACGATTATTATTGTGGTATTTCTTTGTTGTGCTGCTACTGCAGATCAGGCTATTATTTATAAGCTGCCAGGCAATGAAACAATCCCAGCACTCATTGTGTTTGGCGATTCTATCGTTGACACGGGCAGTAACAATGAACTAATAACAGTGGCCAAGTGCAATTTCTTTCCTTACGGGAAGGATTTCCCGGGCGGAAAACCGACGGGAAGATTCTCCAATGGCAAGGTCCCTTCTGACTTCATAGGTACCTAAATTCTATATATCTATAACAAGTAACTATGACATATACAATATAACACGTTGATTTACTTTGGAAAAAAATATTTTCATTTTCAATTATAAAAATGACATTATTTTTTTATTTTTAAAAACTATATAGAAATAGAAATATTAAAACAATAGAAAGTTTTAGTGAAGCATAAAAACGTAACATTTTTGTAACATAAAATAAAAACAGAATATATGGGACAAATTAATAACGACGATATTTTAAACAAATATATATATTTTATCTATATGTATAACTATTAATAAAGGCAATATTGGGTTTTGGTATAGCCTTTTCTATAGACAAAAATACCCCCTTTTTTTTACATTTTTATTTGGTTTATTTTGCCTAGGAATAGCAAAATGGGCTAGCCCGTCCTGTCCCACCAAGGAAAGTGAGCCAAAAAATACACCTTGTCGGGCGAGGCGGTGGGTTTGCCCATTTTTAGCTTGGTTGACAAGCCAAAGCGGGCTGACCTACCCCTGATCGAGCCCGCCTAAACCCACAAAAAAATCAAAAAAATAAAGAAAAAATTGAGACAATCATTTATTTATTTTTTAAAATTTTAAAAAGGGTTGAAAACCTCAACCCAAACTGCAAAAAAAGGCATATTAGGCAGGCCGGTCCACTGGGCCCAGTCCATTTTGCCACCCCTAATTTTGCCCTTATAACTTCTAGTAATATTGCTCTATTAAAAAAAACTTCCATTAACTATTAATATATATAAAACAAGGAAAAGATGATAAACTTGAGGGTTGGTATTGTAATAAGAAACAGAAAAAGGGATATAAAAATAGAAAAAGCAGATAGTACCGTCTATCCGCTAGTATTTTATAACGACGATATTTTATAAATTTCAAATAATAATAATTAATAAGTTTAATTGCATTTTTTTTCAATTTTTTGGTGAACTAATCACTTTGCTTTAGATTAATTTTCGATTCTAATTCTAAAATCAACGTCTTTATTTTGATGATCATTCAGCGGAAGTATTGGGAATCAAAAGATTTGTACCACCATATAAGAGTTATGGTTTACAACCAGCTGATCTCCTTACAGGAGTTAGCTTCGCATCGGGTGGCTCCGGATATGATCCTTTAACCCCAAAATTGCAGGTACATACACTTGACTAATTTATGGATACCTCTCATTCTACTCCTTCAAAACTATTATTGCATCAATCGATTATAAACTAACTAGCTATGTCGTTTTATTAAATATTTCTATTCTTAGTTTCTTTTCTTGTGTTTTCTTACTTTGGAAATGCAGTCAGTGATACCATTATCTAAACAACTGAAGCAATTCAAAGAATACATAGAAAGGCTGAAAGGAAATTTTGGAGAAGAAAGAACAAACTTTATCTTGTCCAAAAGTTTTGTACTTGTGGCAGCGAGCAGCAATGACATTGCCAATTCTTACTTTGCAACTGGAATTAGGAAAGTGCAATATGATATTAGCTCATACACTGATATGTTGGTGCAATTTGCCTCTTCTTTCATTAAGGTAATCTCAATCTCGCTATTACAGATAGTCATTGATGACATTAAGCATGGTCCAACATTCTAATAGTTAAATTAATCCAACCTCTTATTAAAGGATGATTACAAAAAAAAGTTGGAGTACAGGGGGTTCGAACTCCTCTCTCCCTCCCTTCTAACAACTAATCTAACCATTAACCAGTTTGCCTATAAAAAATGTTTATAGTTATTAAGTGAGAAAGTATTATCATTTAAAAGAAAAACTTTACTTTTCTCCTGAATTGTTTTTATTCAATTAGAGATTGTACAAGAGAATGAAAACATAAGCATATGTATAATTCTCTAATTGCTCTTTTTTTTTGGCCATGTACAATAATATATCTCTTTTACCTTTTCACGTACTCTATTTTATTTTGATTCTCCTATGTGTTGAATATCCAAAGGAAATATATGGATTGGGGGCAAGGAGAATCGGGGTGCTTGGTGCACCCCCATTGGGATGCTTGCCATTTGAGCGAACGCTATTTGGAGGTATTGAGAGAAAGTGCTCGCAAGAAATAAACCTGGCTTCAAAGATGTTTAATGCTAAGTTATCTTCAGAGCTACACCACCTAAATCAAAATCTACCTCAAGTGAAGGTGGTGTATATCGACGTTTACAGCCCTTTGCTTCACATAATCGAAAACCCGACCAAATATGGTACAAATTAATATGCACACTTCCTTACATTAATTTTTCCAAAAGCTTCTCTCAAATACACGTCTCTTTTAAATCTTTTAATTGAATTTCAGGCTTTGAAGTTGTTGACAAGGGATGTTGCGGCACAGGGACTATAGAGGTGTCTATACTGTGCAACCGGCTAGAATCGATCTGCACAGATGAATCTAAATATGTGTTTTGGGATAGCTTCCATCCCACTGAGAGGACGTACCAGATTATTGTTGATAAAATCATCAACAAATATATACACAACCTCTTTTGAAATTCAGCCATCGCATGGAATTCAAGTTCATTGTCCTCTATTTTGATTTCATATGTGACCTCAAGTCTCCCTACATTGTAAAAAAAAAAACATAAATGACTTGATTAAGTCATTTACTTCATGTGAATTGTAAGATCTGAATTTTTATATAGGATATGTGCCTTATATTTTCAGCATTTCATTATGTTTGCTTCCATTCCAAATTTTCTTTGTCTTTAATTAAACAAAATCAAACGGTAAGAACTTGAACATGGCTCTTTTATTTCATATGTGATAATTAATCACGTTTTAATATTTTTTTGGCCGCAATCCAGACCATAGAAACTTGGGAAAAGAGGGAAGAAAAGGAACCATATTCATGACATCAAGAACACCTAGGCAGAAGTTAGTTGATGACATGCATAATTCTACTAATTGATTCTATCTGAATTTGGCGATAACCTGCCTTGTTAAAGAAAATAGTATTTACTCATGAATTTTTTTCTGTGTTTGCAAAATTTATATGCACAATGTCACAAAATCAAAATTATTATAAATTTTAAATATATCATATATCAATTTATTACTATATAAAGAATTTATTTAAAATTATGTATAAAAATCAACATACCCGTGCTCTGGCTAGTTATCACAAAAGGATGTTTTTTTCAATCTGAATTTTTTTTGTTGGGTAATTGGTAAAAGATCTATAAATGAATTATGAACATAATTTTTTTTTTTTGAGTTGCTTATGAACATAAATATTGGTTGAATACAAATAAGTGATTGTGCCGTTTTTTTTTCAAAATGGCTTTTATTTCTTTCCTTTTTTTTTGGTCAACGGATCAATATATTCAATCCAAGAAGGGCAAAAGCTCGGGTAACAACCATTACAGAAGACGGGTCAGACCCCGTGTTACCAACACAAGAGTAGCGAACGCAATACCCCAATAACATTACACAAATAACCCGGGTATGCCACTGACAAACTAGAACAGTAACAAGAAACAGTAAATAAAGAACCAGGAAACAGAAAGGACACAAAACTAAGACAAACAACCACCCTAAAACAAAGAAGCAACCGAACAAAGCAATAAAGGCTAAAAGATTGCAATAAAAATCACCAAAAGACAAACACCTCGGTCCACCATACCTCAACCCCACAAGCAAGTGTAGCACACCAAAGGAGAAGACAGAGGAGAACAGTAGCGCAGGGTGAAGACAGAACAACAGAGGAGGGAGACTGATGGGAGAGGAGGAAACGAGCAAAGGTGAGGGTGGTGGTGTCCGACTCGGCGAGAAGAAAGAGGGAAGACGATGCATCAAAAACACTGACCAAAAGAAAGACGACGGAGAAGAACCACCGAGAAGGCTGCAACAGCGGCAGCAGAACCCCAAATACACCCTAGTAGAGCTAGGGACCGAAAAAGAGATCAAAATCACGACCAAAACCCTAGCAGAGCCAGGGACCCTCCTATGGGGATTTTTTCAGTTGTCTAAAATTTCTCAACTAATTTTCCATTTATTTCCGAACCTTCGTCCGTTGAATCAAGGCCTGAAATTTCAATGACAAGTTATATTTTAATTTTAATTTTTTTGGTCCAAAATTTTAATTTTTATATAAAAGAAAAAAGTGAGGGCCTGATGGGTATTGGGGTTCTGATCTGTTTTCGAGTTTTGGGTGTCGGCCCATTAGCGACGGTGGGGTGGGGGCGGGAAGAAGTTAGGAATGAAGTTTTGGGATTTTTTGGTCGGTAAAAAAAAGTTTTAACGCTTATATTAAAATGGGCTTATTTATTAGGCACAAAATCGGACCTTGCTCGAAGCCCAAAACTCCCAAGAAAACAAACAAACCCTATGGATTGTTCAAGAACCGTCCCCCAACCGAAAAAACAAAACGGAACCGTCAAAAAACCGTCTCGATTCATGTAATTCCCCCCACTCCCAGAATCGCAACGGAACCAAACATCCTACTATCCTACTCCTACACTACACTAATCTAAACAGGTGAAGTGGTGAACTGCGTTTGGTTGTTTACGGGGATGGAATTCTCTCATCTTCTTTAACGAAGAGAAAGTGGTTGTTTTTGTTTGGGTATGAAAGGGGGGAAGTCATCGCGAGAGACAAAGAGGTTTTGTTCCGTACACATGATAGATAGCTACCCAACGCAACATCGTTGCCGCCGAGTTGTCTTATGAAATGGTTGTGGTGGTAGTGCAATACGATCATCACTAGAAACTAGAAAGTGAGGTGTTGTTAGTTCCGTGGGGGTAATGGAGCCTGTAGGCGTAGTGTTCGACCAATTGAAAGCTTTTGCAAAATCCGGCCAAGACTTTCTTGACGGCCTTTTCCGTCGGCGCAACCCGGTATTTCATATTTCTTCTGTTTGTTCTACATTTTAATTTTAATAGAATTGATTTTAAAATGAATTGGTAATAAAAGAATTGGCGCTGAAAGAATTGAAGTTAAACAAGTACTTGTATTTGAAAATGATATTTTAATGGTGAGTTTGGAAGAACTCATCTTGTTTGAATTACAAATTAAAGTCTTTTTACAAGTAAAAATATAAGTATGATTTTAAATTTTTTTATAGGTTTCCTTCCCTAGTATCAATTTTACTAGACAAAAGTTAAAAGATTTTCAACATCAATTCCGCTTTTACAACAATGTTGATGTTGATTTCGAGAATAAGAAAAATTTGCCAAACAAGGTTGGTACTGCCGTACTGGTACAGCCTCTTTTTCTCTTTGGCCTCCTATGAGCTGTGCTACTTGATATGGAATGAATGGCATGAACGTGTGAGAAAAGAAAGAAAAACAGAAATATTGGAGAGAAAAGAGAGAGAGGAGGAAAGTGAAAAATTATTTTGCAATTAAACGTTTGTGCAAAAAATTTGGATTATTTTTCATGCCAATGAACATTATCCATTACCAAATATTTGTGCGTGCGCATGTGTATGTCAAAGGATACATAGTACTTTAGCATTTCTTTATGATGTGGTTTTTACAGTTGTGTCTGCAATCATAATTTCAGATTGAAATCCTTAAACGTTTACAAAGAGAAGCTTTCTCAGATCTTATGAAACTCAGAGACAGACAAGAAAAGGTTGAGAGAATGCTTTCCTTCTATAAATCATCCAAAGGAGGTCCTTTTCAGGAAGCTACCACCCATGTCAGAGGACAGATGGATTTCTTGGGGGCTTTGTTGATCATGGATAACCTTAATCAGCAGAACTTAGATGCCATAAGTAGGTCTGGAATGAGAACAGGCATTGATTCAAGGTTCATTTTTGAAACCACTGTTGGTCAGAAGAATACTCTTGCTGCAGAGTTTGTGGCCACTCAGAAAGGAAAGAAACATCGTGGTCATGTCCTTGATATGCCACTTTCTCTATCAAAACTCAGCTATACAGCAAATGTCAATGATTGGTTATCTCTGATGGCTATCCCAATGGGAGCCCAATGCAGAGATGTTGCAGTTGCTTCAAATTCTTTTGACCAGGTACCAACCATATAATTGTACATGTTACTCTGATGAATTTAGTAATGCTCACTGTTACAATTTGTTGCAACTAGCAGTTAGTTTGGTATTCAGTATTTCCTTAAAAAATGGAGATTAAAAATTCAGGTATGAGTTTTTCACAATAATTTTCATATAAAGCTCTTCCCTGAAATTCTCACTCCCTAATATAAAGGGGCACTGAATTGTGATCTTAGAATGAAACTTTCAGAAGAGTAGGAGTGCAAAGTCAAGCATTTAGTAATCTGTTATTATCCGTCATAATTGAGTAAAAGGTATTGGAAAGCATTGAAACAGCACGCTAATTCTTATGAACATCAGGGCCTTGCCTTCAAAATTTTGCTACAAATGTGTTGTGTGTGGATATGGTTTGTCCCAAGAACATGGAGTTCACTACCCTGTAGTGCCAATCAGGATGAAATAGTTTAGTTTTCCTCAGTTTTTCCTGCATTTTATTTTATTTTATTTTATTGATATTCATGAATTTCTTAAATGTAAGATGGAACAGTATATTGCTCACTTAAAATATTGTCCTTTTATAATCAGATAGCTACTGGATGTGTGTTTCTGACATGTTTATGGCAATAGATTGTAATAATTGCAACGGCCATATTTGTTGGCATGTTGAGACATCTGTTTTGTTTTGTTTGGAGTAGAAAAACATTTAGACCAAGATGTCATCTACAAGGCTACTGTGTTGTTTGTTTGTTTTTTTCTTTTCCCTTGACCTTTTGCTAATCAGGCCTTTGAAATATTGATTTGGTGTTATGCCCATTTAGCTGGGAAAGGGCCTTACGGACTTCTCTTTCGGACCACCCCTTCTGAATCTGCACAATGGTAGCGCTATTGGCATAACTGTGAGAAAGTCAAATTTTATTGCTTCATTGGCTCAATTCGTCGCTGGACTGGGAATGCCTTCTGGTTCTGATGCAATGGAAAATAGATACAGCACATTCGGGCAACTCGTGTGTCAATTTCCTAGAGGAACAAAGCTGTCTGTTCTGGGTGTTCTCCAAGTGCCTTTGTCATCAAGGCCACTTAGAAATTTCGGAGTTTTTACAATTCCAGCAGTCCTGTCCAGGCAACATGATGTCTCTGAGGCAGTACCTGAAACATGGTCATTGGTCGGAACAAAGACACAGGTCTCTGATGGTTCTATTGCCATAATGGTAGAGTCTGAACTTGATGGCTTTACAAAAATTGGAGGTTGGGTTGAGATGAATAAATTGAATCCCAAATCTGTGCAATGGGCTGTAACCATGTCTGATGTTTTTGAAGATTCATTTGGCTGGGGAATGAACCTCGGAGGGATAGTTGGAGATCCAGCAAGGGTGGACCATTTTCAGGCTGAATCCTATCTGAAATTTAACATGGGTAATAAATTTTGCTTGAAGCCAGGTGTTGCATACGTGATGGATGGAGATTCCAAAATAGCTGCCTTAATGCTTCGGTCTAATTGGTCCTTGTGATGATTTTCTTCTGCTGATTGCCATTAGCATTTCTTGTTTTTCCTAGGAAAGCCTCAAACCATGATTTTGGATTCTAAACAGGAATCCAAACACACTGTACTTTTCAGTTTGTTCAGATTATCAATATACTTCTTCAAGGTATATATGACTAATCATTTTTTGTCATTAGATCTTCTTGATTCAATACATATCTGGTTTTCATTTTTTCTTCTGTTTTACTCAATACATGTTTGGTTTTTCATTATTTAATGAATTCTGCATGACCAGAATGTATTCTGGATTTCAAAATTAATTTGCCTAAAATTACATTGACTTATTCTTACAAAACATGAAAATCGTGAACTTTTCTAAACACAACTCATTTTGTTCAAAATGCGTTTCAGCCAAATTAGTTTTAAATAAATTACCGAAGCTAGCTCTTAATGGCTGATAGAGAAAGGAAATAATGCGTCTACCTATGCATTGCCCAGCAACATTAGTTAAGAAAAATATTATTTTTTACTTGAGATCCTGATTCCAATGTTTTTTTTTTATTTTACATCGAGGAGTATCCTATCGCCTGCACGACGGAGACTAATCTTCTGCAGGAATTTGTTCGGTATCTCTAATGGGTGACATCCCTCCTAGTTGAGATTTTTTCTATACTCAAGGCTTGAATCCGAAATCTTAGTTAAAAAACGAGAGATTTTAACCACTCACATTAACCTTAATTGGTCCTGATTCTGTTCTTTTAAAACCAAAAGAATGAACTTTACCAAAAAAACAAGAATGTAGCAATTCTTTACTCAAAATTTTTATGATTATTATACTAGTCCAATAAAAACGAATCTAATTATTTTGTTATGTAAAATATTGGAAGATAAATAATGCAGAAGGGATGTATTAATGATTTTTTTCAACAAAGAAATTTGTTGAACTTGCCAGGGGTTGAACTTTCCATCTCTTTTGCCAAAGTAAACCTGGAGTGGGCAAATGAAAGATTTACTACTTTGCCACTAATTTTGTGGAGTAATATATTATTATATTGGCTTAAACCTCTTTTTGTTCGCTTATTTTTCACTGAGTTTTGTTTTTAGTCCTTCAAAAATAAAATGTGTATTTTTAGTCCTTCATTTTTTAAAATTTGTCACTTTTAGTCCCTGAGGCCATATTTTAAATTTGACAAATATTTTTTAAATTTATACTTTGACCCCTCCCAAAGTATGATTCTCACTTTAACCTGTTTTTCCGTTCTCCTCCCTCTCCACTGATGCACTGCAACCCCCATCCCCGCTAGGAGTAGTTCCAACGTCCTCCCTCGAAGCCACCACGAGATGCAGCCTCTCTCTCGTTCTCCTCCCTGTGCGATCGCGGTGGCCGCCTCCCTTCCCACCATTGTGCGCAGCCTCCCTTGGCCGCGCGGGGATGGGGGGCTCGGTGCATTAGTGAAGGGGGAGGAGAACGAAAAAACGGGTTAAGGTGAACATCAGGCTTTAGGAGGGGTCAAAGTATAAATTTAGAAAATACTTTTCAAATTTAAAATATGACCCCAGGGACTAAAAGTGACAAATTTTTAAAAATAAAGGACTAAAAAGACACATTTTTTTTAGGGACTAAAAACGGAAGTCAGTGAAAAATGAGGGACTAAAAACAGATTGAAACCTATTATATTTCACTTTGATACATTATCAAAGTTGTAAACATTCCATAGGATGGGGTGTGAATAAGTTAGAACTAATTTAAAGTGTAAATAGAAAGTAGTTCGACTTATATATATTAAAAAAACTAGTAAATTTGAGAAATTAAAATTAAAATTATGATAAAATTCAAAAAGAAGGCAAATAAATAATCAAGGCTTGAGTAGGCATCTACAAGAACTCAGCTTGTATTTATTCATCGTTGCTTTTGATTTAGCTACATTTTTTTTACAACGATAATAGTAAGGTTTGAACTTATGACTTATTATTCAAACCTTTCACTGTTAGCTCAATCCTAGTAGCTTTAGCTACATAGTTAATACAAAATGACTTCGAACAGTATATTTGCCATTACTCCATGTAATGGATCCAAACAGATCCTCCTTCAACGTGGTCGAAGTCAAGGAGAAAATAACTTGGTAGCTTAGTGTTTTACTACTTTTTGTGAATTGGAGTTTCTCTGGAATTAACTTGACATTCACCCCACTGGGAGCATCAACAATGGGGGAGTAAGCTGTTTCATCCTCTTCACCAACGTTTGTAACAGTTCTGCTCACATTCACAGCTCCTTTTCCCTTGATGCTGGAGATTGCAATGGAAGGATAGTTGATGTTGGAAATTTGATCAGGACTCGAATCCTTGGGGCAGCTGAAACTTTTCGGGACAGTTCTGGAGATGACCTTAACAGTGGTTATGTTGAGTCCAATGTAACACAAGTAGTTCAAGTAGTCAATGGTGCTGGTTTCATAAACTAGCCCTGGTTGGAATGATTCAGTTGTCATTTCCCCTGCTCCATAGTCATAAGGTGTGGCAACTGACCCTGAATCCATTGTCATGGGAGCCTTCAAATTGTTGTTTTGCGTTGCTGCATTTAGAAATGATGAGTTGCCATATCTCATATCAAGGATTACATTGCCCAGGGATATCAATTATCAATTACTATATAAGAAAATCAAGTCTTGGTTTCTCAGGATGTCATCTCTCGGGTTGTGAAAAACATCACCTTCTAACTCTACTAAAATTTTGAATTTTTTACTGATTTTTGTTAGAAAAAAAACTCGTGCTTTATACAGGTCGGGTTTATCGACTAGTTTTCTATTTGTTTACAAATCAAAAGCCTTACCAGAAGTCATGATGGCTGATCTGATTGCAGAGGCACTCCAAGTGGGGTTCCGAGATTTGATGCTGCCTGCAAGGCCTGAAACATGTGGGCATGACATAGAAGTCCCCGAGATGATGTTGTATTGCGAGGGCTTCTTCCCTTTTGGAACCTCTTCTGCGATATTTTCGGGCCATGCTGCAAGAATGTCAACTCCTGGTGCTGCAATATCAGGCTACAAAAGAAAGAAATTAAAGCAGGTCCTGTGTAGTGGTGCTGAGCATTGATGATGATGATTTATAATCCTCCTATCCATCGTTATACTTATATATGCTTTATATGATTTATATATTGCTTACCTTGAGAATATTCCTTGAAAGCATTGAAGGCCCTCTTGATGAAAAGTATGCCACCATGGGTGCAGGCTTGTAATCAATGACTGAAACTGTTGGTAGGATTGTTCCCACTGGATTGCTTCAGATTATATGCAGATACAATAAAATCAACTGGTGATAAGCTGATCTCAGTCTCAAACAAGATTCCGAAGTTAATCAATTACGATTATAGAAATTTTCTTTGCTATTTATGTTAGAAAAATACTCGTATTTTATATGGATGGATTCATCAACTAGTTTCAAAATAAACTACGTTTACCTAAACAATGAGTTTGTTTACTAAGTTTTTCTATCGTTAGAAATCATTCATAATATAAAATATTATAATATTGCCTGTTAAGAAAATGCTTCAATTGTTGGTGTTTACCAAATGAGATTTGATATTTGGACACCCAATCATCTCATTCTACACCTTCTATCGTGACAATTTTAATGGATAAAATAGTTGGAAAAAAAGTGTAGAATAAGTGGATGGGGTGTCCAATTTAGAGCTGTCAAAATGAGCTAGCTCGGCCCACACGGGCCGGCTCGTCACGGGTTGGGAGGGAAACGGGCCGAGCCGAGCCGAGCTTGCTTGATTTTTTCATGGGCCAGGAAATGCACAGCTCGGCTCAACCCACCACGGGTTGGTGGGTTATGCGGGCTGACTCATTAAATAAAAAAATAATATTTAAAAAATCTAAAAAATTTATTTAAAATGCTAGAAAATAAAAAAAAATTACAAAAAAATAGAAAAAATTACATGAAAATGATTAATTATTAAATTTTTTTTATTTTTTATCCTGGCTCGCTGGTTGGCTCGGCTCGTGACAGGTTGATCCACTTCAGCTTGCAGGTTAAGTGGGCCGAGCCATATCAACCCGGGGTTAAACGAGCCAGCTATTTAGCAACTCGTTTAGCCCACGAGTCGGGTTGAGCTGAGCTACCTCGCGAGTTGCAACTCTTTTTGAAAGCGCTAGTGTCCATGTAACGTTTTTTTTACTAAATAGTGATTCACCCCTGCCATGCATCTAGAGGTGGCAATTCGGGCTTCGGGCTGGCCCGCATCGGGTTCGGGCTTTCTCGGGCCGGGCCAAAAAAGCCCGGATTGAAAACGGGCTCAAATTTGTGTGTCCGAGCCCTCTATTTTACGGGCTTTTTTCGGGCCGGGCTCGGGCTTTGACCTACATTTTTCGGGCGGTCCGCTTCGGGCTCGGGCTTTTACGGGTTCGGGCTTTGTCGGACCGGGCCAAAAAAGCCCGGATTGAAAACGGGCTCGAATTTATGTGTCCAAGCCCGGTGTTTTTTCGGGCGGGCTCGGGCCGGCCCGGCGGGCTAAGCCCATTTTGCCAGCGATGCATCCTTTCATTCTTACCTGGTTGAATTGACATACTGGAGGATTGGGGCAGCATCTTTTGAACGTATCACAGTTGCTGGGAAGTCCCCATAAGAGGATACCACTGCTCCCTCTTGGTCAGAAATATGAACAAGACCTAATCCTCCCACTTCTTTCACCGTGTTAATTTTTTCACTAGTTGAATATTCATCATCTTTGCCATCGCATATGACAATCTTTCCTTTGACTTTGCTCCCATCTAATGAACTTGGGTGGCACTGCCTGCATTTTGACAATATAGTATTTTTTTTCTTAGACAAATAATTGATCAAACGCACGTTTGTTTGTTATTCCTTTGTTAATTGTTTAGTTGTTGCCCAATTTCAAATCCTTGCCAAGTTTATACATTGCAAGGTAGATTTTGCGAACGTACCTTGCGGCAACTGAGTCAGCGCTCCTCGCCTTGGCAGACTCGCCGTATACGAGTGGATAGTCGGGGGAATTTGAAAGGGGGGAGAAATTTATGGCTTGGCCCTGAAGTAAAGTTCAATAATTGGTTAATTATTACCAAGGATAAGGCACAGATAGCATCACTTGTAATGTAACTTACCCAAACAAAAAAATAATCCAACAGGTGCCTAAAAACACAACTTAAAAAAATAAAAAGTATTTGATTAAAAATATTTATTATTTTAAAAATATTAATAAAGTATAGTAGAACTTGTTTTTCTAACATTTTTTTTTCGATAACAAGTTTTTCTAACATTTTTAGCAAGCTTGTTAATAATTTTGTTAATATTATTTCTGTGATGTATTCTAAAATTCTTTAGAATACATTAAATATTATATTATGTATTCTAAAGCTCTTAAAATTGTAATCGGATCCTTTTTGTTAAATGTTTAATTCAAAAATTAAAAATAGTGTATGAGTATCAAGATTTTAAGATTAAGGGTTTATTTGTCAGAGTTTTTAAAGAAAAATGTTTTTTTTTTGCGAAGAATTTATTTTTAGAGGGATAATAAATATGTAAACTACAAAACAGAAACTTCAAAAAAAAAGTATTTTGATTCTTTTTATAAAATAAAAATAATAACTTTTAAAAATGTAAAAATATTATGAAATCATTTTTTAAGCTTAAATAAATATACCCTTATCGTGGCCTCAACTTGTCAACTAAATCTAACTCATCGTGAAAAAGCAAGGGAAGATGCTCTCTTTTTTTCTTCCCTAGAGCAAGGGGGAGTTTCTTAGAATTTGGAAATTGCCAAACTGGAACGTAACCAGGGGTGGAAATAGGATAGCGCAGGCGAGGTTTTGTAGGGGAAATTTTAAGGCTTGAGTTTGGTTTACTAATTTGATATAAGCTGATTTTTAAAGTTTGTTTTGACCTATTTCAAAGTTTAGCCTAATCTATAAGTTTTTTTAAAGGCCTACATTTTAATAAGGCTTTTAAATAGACATTCACCTATAAACACAGTCGTAGGCCTTTACTTGTAAATAGTCTTTTAGGTCTCTAATGATAAAGAGGTTACTAGGCATTCACTAATAAATAGGTCTTTAGGCTTTCACAGATAAATAAACAAATAAGCCTATTTTTTATATTTTATTTTTATTATAATATATATATATAATATATAAATAGACCGCCCTGATAGGTCTAATAGGCTTTTTATAAGCCTAAGTCTTGTCTATTTAACTAAATAGACTTTTTAAAAAACCAAAATCTAATATTTTTAATAAACAAATCCGATCGGGCCAAACTAAACCTTAAATAGATCATACCATATGTCCCTATTGAAGAGCCTGGCCTATTCTCACCTCTAAATGTAACGATCATTTTCTTTTCTTTTGCTTCTTTTGGGTCCACAAGATCATTGCTTGAAACTTTGTTTTCTTTCAAAAAGTTATAGCTACTAACTAAATATTTTTTTTTTGATAGAAAACTAAATATTTTGTAGCACAAGTGTACTTAAAACAAAAAAAGTGGTACCTGGACAACTTTGTTACCACCCAAGACAACGTTAGACTGTAAAGCCCGGTCGATGGTGGTGGCTGCCACGGTTACAATCCAAGGAGCGTCGTTCACAACCGTGCTCGGTTCCGGGCCATCATTCCCGGCGGAGCATGCCACCACGATGCCGCGCTCGACGGCGTGGAACGCTCCGATTGCAATCGGGTCGGTTGTCAAATCGGGTCGTAGACCCGACGGCGCACCGAGCGAGAGCGACAGCACGTCCACTCCATCGGCAATCGCATCATCGAACGCCGCAAGGATGGCGGAGCCGCGGCACCCGAAGTCGGAGCACACTTTGTAAACCGCCAACCTCGATTCGGGGGACCCACCTATGGCGGTCCCCGCCGCGAGACCGTAGTACGATGCACCACTCACGGTGGCCCCCGCTGCTGTTGACGCCGTGTGGGTCCCATGCCCTATCGTATCCCTTGCCGTGTTGGCCTCGTCATCGTCATCGTCCTCTTCTGGGTCAGTGTAATACCTTGCTCCTATTAGCTTCCTGGTGAAATTAATTAATTTTATTGAAAATGTAAAAAAAAGTTAAAAAAAGAAAAAGAAAATGATTGCTAGCTTAGCTGTTACTCTAATGGGCCCAACCGCATCATATATTCATATTCATATTAGATGTAGTTTGTCTGTTGTGTTTTGGTCTTTTTATTTTTGTTCTAGTTGTTTTCTTTGTCTGTTGTGTTTTACAGCTTGGAATAGGTTACCGCAGCGGTCTTGATTAGTATTGTTATATCTGTTGTGACTCTGCATATGTTGTTTTCCTTGCTATAGATACCGTATAGCGGGGATTTCCCCTTTATGAACTTGTTCTTAATGACAAAAAAAAAAAGAAATATGAAAACTGAAAAGGATCAAAGGCGAAATAACGTAAACAAGAGTCAAGAAAGTGGTTGTGTCTTTCTTTTCTTTTTCTTTTTCCATTTTTTGATTACCTGTTACAGTTAGATGAGTTGAAGTCTTCTGACTTCATGCAGGTGCCTTTCCAATTGGGTGGAACAGAATCCATACCCTTGTCCGAAAAACTTGCTGCCTCTGGCCATATCCCTGAACATTAATGTGTTTTTGTTATTGATGGATCATTGGGTAATTCTTGAAATGATGAAACAAATCGACTAGTACCACCAATATTTCTAATTCTTGAATCTTGATATAAGGATCAGTACCTAGTGATCGATTAATTATAAATATATTATGTGATCTCAATCTCAATATTAATAAGTACAGAGGAGTACATTTTTTTCCATATTGATAATTAACCTGTGTCTAAGATGCCAATGACGATGTCTGATGAGGAAGAAGAGTTGGAGACCGTGTTTGGATGGGTGTCGATTTTGACGTGGGTTTGGTACTTGAGGAAGTCCCAGGAACGTGTTGTGTGGAGCTTCAGAATGGGGTCAGGGAACACAGACACCACCCCTGGTTCGTGAGCTATGGAGTTTGCCTCCTTTTTCGATAGACGAGCTGCGAAGCCTGAGAAGCCATGCTTGTAGTTGCGTACTAGAGCCTTCCCATTCCTTCACATAAATTTTTCACATCACCCATATATATTGTACACTTCATAAACATACATGTGCAATTGATGTAAGTAACATATATCAAAATAATTGATGTCTGCACTATATATATATATATATATATATGTACCTTCTTAACACTGTGTTTAGAACATGAGCATGGTCATTCCGAAGGGATGCATTTGTTGAATCCGCGGCTCCCATATACACAATATAAACTCCATTACCACCATTCCCTGCTTGAATGGTGTCTGCTGATGATTTTGACCCTCCGAGAGAGAGGAAGAGATAGTAGAATAACAGCAATAAAATTGGATTAATTCCTTTCATGTTAATTGGCATTCTCTTACACTTGATTTGTTGGTGTTCAGTTTTTAGTTAATTAAATGTGTAGAACCTCACATGGATTGCACACACTGCTTTATGCCAATGAGGAGCACACGCTTAATTGGTAGCTCCCGCACATGTATATATAGATCAATCACTCGGTGCTTTCTTGTGTCAGCATATCGATCGGATTATGATCTACGGTAAAATAAAAGAAGAGTAAATGGTCAAATTGCCCCCTGAAAGATATATACGGTGGCAAGTAGGTCTCTGAAAGATAGAAATAAAAAAATCCGTCCCTGAAAGATGTCTTCGGTTGTCATATTAGTCCCTGAATGTCATTTCTATAATTTTTAGGGGTCATTCTCAAATTTTAAAAGTTTAGATGGGTTAAAAAATAATTAATTCTTTCCTCACACAATCCCTCCTCCCCACCACATATCTCTCTCTCTCTCTCTCCACCGCCTCCTCTCTCTCACCCTCTTCCTCTTCCTCTTCACCACCACCAACTCTCACAACTTCCTCTTCACCCTTCCCTCCCCCATCACCCTACCACCCCTTCAACCCTCCACCATCACCTTCCCACCCTTTAATAACCCTCCACCACCACCTTCTCATTCTTTCAAATCTCCATCACCACCACTACTATATTTATTCCCTTCTCCTCCACCTCCTCGTGGACACCCTCCACCACCACCACCCCCCCCCCCCACACAGTCCCCACTCACTTTGACACCCCCTCCCCTCATTCATGGCTTCTCCACCTCAAAGTCCATGCTAAATTGGGTAATTAATTAACATGCAAACACTCCCCTCCCCTCCCCTTGTTTCTCATAATTATGCATTGAATTGTGTAGTATTAAATTAGATGAGGTTTGGATGATAAACTTAGGAATATGGCTCTGTTGCTATTGTATTGTATTAGGTGGTGGAGATGAAGAAACCAATAAAGGAGGGAAGAAGAAATTCATTATTAGAGATGAAGAACCACAGCAGTAACAGTTTCCTGGTTTTTCGTTTTCTACAATGTTTCTGTTTTATAGCTAGCAAATTGGCTTTAGCAGTTCAGCACATGTTTTTCTTTTTTGGCACCGAAAATCTGGTTTTTGTGTGGTGTAGATATTGGCAGACAGCAGGAGAGAGGAAAAGAGAGAACCCAATGAAGACCCCTCTTCCGTACATTATCATATTTGGTATGTCAACTCCTTTTGTAGTCTCGACCATTGCTTTTGCTAATGGTTGGATTAAGGTACCTATTCGGTGATTGATATTTCAGACCATAGACAAACACAATACTTCCTTGTTTACTACTCGTGTTCACATGTTAATTCTCACGAATTTTAAGCACTTTAGTTCTTAAAAAAAGTGAGTGGGGACTATGTGGGGGTGGTGAAGAAAATCGACGAGGTGGTGGTGGAGATTTGAAAGAATGGGAAGATGGTGGTAGAGGGTTATTAAAAGGGTGGGAAGGTGATGGTGGAGGGTTGAAGGGGTGCTAGGGTGATGGGGGAGGGAAGGGTGAAGAGGAAGTTGTGAGAGTTGGTGGTGGTGAAGAGGAAGAGGAAGAGGGTGAGAGAGAAGAGTGAGAGGGCGGTGGAAAGGGGAGGGGGAGGGAGAGGGAGAGAGAGAGAGAGGGGTGGGGAGGAGGGATTGTGTGAAGAAAGAATTAATTATTTTTTTAACCCATCTAAAATCTTAAAATTTGAAAATGACCTCTCAAAATGATAGAAATGACATTCAGGGACCAATATGACAACCGAAGACATCTTTCAGGGATCGATTTTTTTATTTCTGTCTTTTACACAATATGCGATGGTGGAGTGGAATTAATGCATGCGTATTCCTTATATGCGCACTGCACATACGCGTCAAGCATACTCCAGCCACGCAAAGTGCGCCATTTGAAGAATGAAGATACAGCCATACACCTATATAGAAATATATTTTTGTTGGTGCTGATCATCATATATACGATTATCCGCAACCCTGCAAGTGGAGGTACCAATACATGTATATAATGCGATACGCAAATGCTATATATACACACACAAAATATATATTAGTAATTAGAGTTTGGCAATGTATACTATCGATGACCAACTGAGGTTGGCGTGAGTGGTTAAGGCCTCTCGTCCCTTAACCAAGGTCTTGGGTTCGAGCTTTGGGTATGGAAAAAATCTCAGCTGGGAGGGATGTCACTCATTAGAGGTGCCGAACAAACTCCCGTGGGAGATTAGTCTCCGTCGTATAGGCGATGGGATACTCCTCGAAGTAGAAGCAAAAAAAATAAAATACTATTGATGAAAGCCATTTTAGAGAAGACGGGGAAAAAAATCCCCTCATGGCTAGCATAAATCTAGCTAACTAATTATAAGAGTCTTTAGAAACTAAACTGACACCATCACAATAACACCATGCGTTTCACCAGAGAGAAAAAATTTCCCTATCCTTGCCAGTGGGAATAATTAATCCATTTCTTTTAGAAAATTACATTTATATTATATATATTATAATTAACAATCATAAACAGTCTTGATAAAAAAAAAACAATCATAAACAGCATAGTCACACACATTTATCTTCGCTATCATGTCATGTTTATGGGTTTGTGCCAGAACGGCTGTGTGTGTTAGTGGGTGTTTATGGAGAAATGGTTATCTTATTAGGCAAGCATTATCCATATGGAGTGGGAAAGATGATTGAATTTAGTCTGAATGACCATTTGTTAAAATAATTTATATATAAAGAACAAAGTCTGACTGCGAATTATGTTCTATCTTCGGGGATCAACTCTTTAGATAGAGCACATTAACTACTTATACTGAACCTCATTAATAATGATTATTTTAAGACATTAGTTGGTAATGCTATTTGCTAATATTTAGGGTGTTAATCTGTTGATAATCAGCTAGACACTTCAAAGTTCAAATTAACACCTGGAGTACCTGGAATATTAATTAATCGATATTCAATTATCGATCAGTAGAGAATAATATAGGGAAAGCATATGAACGATTTAGACCATTTAAATAAAATTAGGCAGGTACATATGGGGAAAAAATAGTGTGAAGGGGGTTGCTGAAGTATTCATAAAGTATACTGGTACATATGGGGGGAACTACTGTAAGTTTGTGCGAGCATGATTTATTAGCTCTTTTTGGCGGTTTTTTTTTGTCTAAGTTCTTTTTGGGTTATGTGACTAATTATACTTGTAAAGAATCGTGGCCCATCATACGGAAATAATAGGTAGGAAATAGGAATCATCAAGTGAGCCCACCACATAGATGTTAGAAAAACTCCAAGAGGATGTGTTAATTGGGGCTAAAGCCCAAATCAATATTAAGCTTGTAAGTTGTAAACAGGACGCATTTTTTTGACCAAAAAAAAACAGGACGCTGTTTGTTGACAATACAAAAAAACAGGATATGGATGGAGCATGGATCACATTTTGATTGACGTATCCTCAAATCTTTTAATGCACAACAATAGTTACACAGGAATACAGGATATGCATCACATTTTGATTTGAAGATTGAGGCAATTATTCCTGTAACTATTGTGGTGCCAAATTGCCAATAGATCCACCTTGATCCATTATTCCTGTAGCCTATATATGTTCATAAATTCTAATGGCTTAAGTGGGAAATCCTATTTCCGTAGGGATGCTGCGAGCTCTAACTTGGACACGGGACCAGAGCCTTGAAGGAGTCATTTTGGAGCCGGATAGCAGAACGGTGGTTGACAGTTTGCATGACCAAAGGAGCGACCCAATTGAGTTTAGCGCCACCTCATGACCACAAAAAAAGGGGCAGTTTACTCCTCTTTATGTAATTGCAGAGTACAGTTTATCTGGAAAATGGATTCATTGCAGTCTTGCAATTAGTAATTGAGATTGTTGGATTGAGATCGAACGACTCACAATTTTATAGATAAAATCAAATTTAAAATATGAATTGAGATTGTGAATCTTGATCTAACGGTCCCAATCTGCTGATTGCGTGACTACATAGATTTGGCAATTGCAAGAATGGTATACCCAATAAGTTAGCTCCGTTGACTATAAACTTTGCTTGTAGCCAATACTTTAATGGCGTTCCTTCTTGTATTGCAGCTTTGATTTCTAATGAAATGCATTAAGTTTTCTTGGAAGTGGGAAAACCTATTTCTAAATGTTATGTTCTTCTTTCATATAAACAAATATCATTTGATTCGTAAAAAAAAAAAAGTAAATATCTTTAATTCGATTGTTCTGTTTATTCCAAAATGTGAGAAAAATAATTAAAGATGTATTTCATGATGTATACCATTATTGCTTTTTTTTTTAAAAAAAATTGATTGAAATAACAATAAGTTTTGTTAGCCTAGTTAACTTTTTTTTTTTAACTTTGCCATGTTTTTTTTTTACATTTGTCTCATGCCTAAATCTTGATTAATTATGTCACTTTCTTTAACTCTTTTTCTTCCCTGGAGATTTTTATTTCTTTCTCTCTGCATATCAGTGTAATTTGTCTCGTAGCACTGCCATTAAGAAATACCTGGAAAGAGAGGGGGAAAACAATTATTTATACTTTTGTTTCTTTCTCTTCCTTTTCTTTAGATGGTAGCTAGATAGGGTGGATGGTGGGAGAAGAAAATGGAAAGTAAAGAAGGAATGTATGAAAATGGGGACCATGGGAGGGAGGGCCGAAGCGTTTTCACGTGACGCTCATAAGATTTGCAAGAGGATCCGCACGCTGTTTCCTTCATTTTCAAAAAAAAAAAAATTGGCATTTTCAAAACAAATTTTTTTTGGTGAAAGTGACCGAATTCACGCCTCCACAAAGAATCTTTCATTCTTTCCTCAAGCGCATAATAACTATTTTTTGCAGTACTAAGAGTGAACGCACGCTTGAAGTGATGAGACTCAAATTCAATAATCCGTGTTGGCAAATAATATGGAAATTAAGCCACTGCTCCTATCCAGCAATCTCAACAAATAATTCAGCGTTCCCAGGTTACCCAAATTGTTCCCCTCTTCTCTACATTCATCTTAACAGTTCTACAAGAAGGAAACGGACAATGAACCAATTAATACGGTGACATTATGTTTGGCTATCTTTAGATCGATATTCAAATGAAAGAGTGAAATTAATAAAAGCAAACGAAATAAAATTATTACTCTATTATTTAAATATACTTTTTTTTTAAATTGCACGGGCCGAGCCTAAAAAAAATTACATGATAACACTAGGAGTAAAAACTCCAATCAAGTCAGCAAAAAGCAACTATTGTAACTGAACAGGAGGCTGAGTCATGGGACTAGACTCACAACCCATATTAGCTAAAGCATTCGCACATGCATGGGCTTCGCTGTAAATTTTTTTATTATGACGGTGGAGACAAAAAAGATTAATTCCATCTCACAAGAAACAGTAAATGCTGAATGAAATTAAATGAATTACATTCTATATATTATAAGGTGGCAGTTATTAATTGAATTAAATGAAATTAAATGATAAATTTGTATATGTACACAAATCGAATCTAGACCATCGATAAATTATTATTAGATTGTAAGGGTCTGGATTCATTCAAGGTTACCTACTGCTTAGGTTTTGCTTATTAATTGCAATAAAACCCCAATAGTTCAACATAATTACATTTTGGCCACAAGAAATATTAATATTTACAAAAAATTGTAAAAGGTTGTATATCTTTATTTCAGTCCATAAATTTACAGCCGTGAACGTGGCTGAGTTCTGCCGCGAGTCCCTTTCCTCTTCTCCTTCCTTTCTCCTCTCCTCTCCTTTTCTCTCTCTCTCTCTCTCTCTCTCTCTCTATTTCTTCCCTTTTTCCTCTCACCCGCAGCCACCACCACTGCATGGTGGCCACCTCGGCCACTCCTTCTTTCTCCCTCTGCGATCTCTCTCTCTCTTCCATGGGGCTATGGCCCATTCTTTCCTTTTTCATTGTGTGTGTGTGGGGGGGGGGAGTATTTGGGCTTGGCCCAATTCTTTTTTTTGTTGTATTTGAATCCTTTTTTTAATGAATCAATTAACTAAATAATTAGTGATAGTCATTTTGGATCTTCTTCCTATTTGATTATCGAGAAAAATAATTTTAAACTTGAGTAATTAGTGATGGTCATTTTGGATTCTCTTCCTACTTGGCTATTGCTAAAAACTTATCTGTTTTAGCTGGTCAAAATTGGTAACCATTTTAGATCTTCTTCTTATTTGTTAACTATGTGACCGCGTTGTTAAAAATAACATATTAATAGTGTTTATAATAAAAAAATAAAAATTAAGATAAATCAACACAATTTTTTTATAAAGAACTACGTAGCTTTGATTTCATCACTGCACCTGAGGATACGTAGGAGCAGGGACCTTCACTGTCAAGCACAAAAATAAATTTTCATAATTTTTTACTTTTTTTTTTGTTTTTTTGTAAATAAAAAAATCTTTGGGGTAGAATAAATATTTTAAAAGCTAACGAGAGAATGAGAGACAGGGGAGATAGATAGAGAGTGAGAGAGAGCAAGAGAGGGGGAAAGAGAGGGAGAGAGGGGGAGAGATTAGGAGAGAGCGGGAGTGAAGTATAGAGAGAGTGAGCGGGGGAGGGAGAGAGAGGGAGAGAATGAGAGAGAAGGGGAAGAGCGAGGGAGAGAGCTGGAGCGGGGGATCGAGAGTGACAGAGAGGGAGAGGGGAAGAGAGAGGGAGAGAGCAAGAGGGAGGGGGGAGAGAGCGAGATCATGGAGAGAGATTGGGAGAGATGGAGGGAGAGAGAGCGAAAGAGAAACCGGGAGAGGGGGAGAGAGAAAGTGTGTGAGAGAGAGGGAGGGAGAGAGGGGATAGTGAGGGAGGGAGCGAGAGAGAGGTGGGGGAGAGAGAGAGAGAGCAAGAGAGGGGGAAGAGACCGAGAGAGAGAGAGAGAGAGAGAGAGAGGGGGAGAAAGAGAGGTATAATCTTGACATCAATTTTTAATATCAAATTTTAAAATGATAATTTTGATATTTGGTAGAATATTTTCATAATTAATATAAAATTGGTGACCACCTGCTATTGCAGGTCAGATGCAATTTGTGTATGTACACAAATTGATATTATGAATTTGTGTAGGCTAAGTGCCACCTATATTATAATTTATTTCTATTTCACCTACATTCATCTCTTTCTCAAATTCAAACATATCAGTAAACAATAAGGTTGAAACTAGTTCCCTAAAAAAAAAACAAAGGTTTCAAACTAGTAGCTACTAGCTCGGGAAATACTTACGTGGAACACCAGGCCATTTCGGTTCACCCGATCGAAAACACCAAATTGCAACAGTAACCGTGAATAGGAAATAGCGAGGAGATATCTTCTAAAGTTTTGTCTAGGGTGGATGAGCGCTCAAATGGCCTACCAGTGTACCAATAAAATATACTGTTGGATAAAAATTAATGGTTTAGATCTGATAGAAACAAAAATGAGAAGACATATTTCTTTCACACAATTCCGTCCCACCCCTCCAACCACCCCCAAACTCTGAACCCTCCTTCTCCGACAACCCTCTGGCTCCTCCGATCTGAAGCACAGCGTTTCCACCGTCACCTCCAGCCCCACCTCAAACACATCCACCGTCACGGCCACTAATGCCACCACCACCGTCTTGGATTATGGGCCTCACTCTAGACAACTCCATCCTCAAAGTAGTGCGAGCGAGAACCAGAGTGTGAGAAAATGGGGCTAGTTAGCAAGGACCGACAACGACCGACAACATGTAACTAAGATGAATCGTGGTATAAGCTAGAAAATAGAAAATGTCTTCTGTAATATATGAAAATGGACCAAGTAACTAAAATGTCTTATACTGGGTTCATTTTAAATGACGCAAGATTCCCCCATTTGCACACCATTGTCGTGATTGAGTGGTATAAGCAACAAGACTCCTGGTATAAGCTAGAAATTTGAAAAAGCCTTCTGAAATATACACATATATTTGAGGACAGGGACGCAATGGTACAGGGGAGGAAAGATGGCGGCCATGGCCAGCTGCGCATGAGTGGGAGAGAGAGACGGCGTCCCACGGCTACAAAGGGTTATGCGCAACTGTTAGACGGTGCCATCGACGGAAGGGAGAAAGCAGCGCAACAACGGGGTTTTGCTGTGGACTGGTGGAGACGCGGCGGGGACTATGCGCAACACGACGGTGGGGAGGTCTGGACGAAAGGGTGAGAGGTTGGGGATGGGTTGGCATAGATCGTGTGTAGACATGTGTAGGTGTTCTCTATTTGCTCTGACAAATCTAGTCTCTTAATTTTTTTTTAATAGATCTAACGGTTAATATCTAATGGTCCACCAGTGGACCACATGTTATCCTTCCCCACGCTAGCCATCACATACTAGTAGTCTAGTACTTTACCCACGGCCGTGAACATGCAGATCCTCTCCTGCAGTTGAATTCATACATCTCCCTCCTGCAGTACTCTCAGCTGGGAGATTTAAAAAGAAAAGAAATGGACTTGCAAACGTACCACAGCCAAATTTTCTCACCACGTGCATACAGTCCCGCGTCTGTCTTGACTTGGCGATACATACAAGGATTCAATCTCCTCTTTGAATCATCGTCAGAATCAGAGTTCAACAGGTTTAGATCTTCACCACCTCCAAAATTCAAGTTCTTGAGGGATGCAAAGTAGAAATTGTGTAGAAAATTGATTTAAGAAGCTCGGAGAAAGACACTAGAGCATCATAGCTCTGTTCCAGAACATGGGGTTAAAAATCCCCCTAATGTGACAATAGCCACAGGCTATAGTGATGGGTCCTTTCTTAGGATTATCCAGAACAAAGACACAGAAAGCAAACACCTTCAACAATATCTTCCACCGTTTCCTTCAAGCTCATCTCGATCGGGTTCTCCCGTCGACATCTTCTCTGACAACATTGAAACCACTTGAAAATGCATCCATGGTGCATTAGTTCCATACAGCAAGGCCTCTGATATTTTCATTTTACTTTATTATTTTTCACACTTTGTTAAACTATTTTTTTCTAAATGACTCCTGTGCTTTTTTTTCATTTTTCTTTTTTTAATGTTTTACAAAGCATTTGGTTCCTTTATTTTATGGACCTCTTTTAATTTTGTGTGCTTTAAAATGATTGCTAATTTGCTATGGTCAATATGCTGCAAATTTTTTTCCGATCACAATGCTGCAAATTTGCGCACGGTATGACGTATGCACACGGGGAGAAAATTTGGCTGGTGGGCGTTTACGAGTTCCATTTTTTACTTTTTAGATCTCCCAACCGTTAGATTAATCTAACTGCGGGAGAGGATCCAATCTCGAACTATATAGTATCGACATATATTTTGCAAGACACCAATTGAAATCCGGGCAAAAGAAAGCAACACCAAGAAAAGCCGGAGCGTGTGACGGTTAAACCATGTTGCCACAAACAAAACAAGCTGGGTAAGCTTAGCTATAGTCAGAGAGACAGAGACGGATCAGAAATAAATGAATCCAGAAAGTCAAGACAAATTGACAAATTAATAATGATATTATTTGGATGGTGAAGGATGTGACGGGCACCAATATAATAAAAACCACACTGTTTTGCATAATTTAAAATATGACCAAATAAGATTATTCGTGATAGAATATAATGTGATTGAAAACTTTTACATATTTCGTAAAAAAATAAGATTTTTTTTTTAATCTTTCTCGACAACATTTCAACTAGTGGCAGTGGCAGGTATGTGGGAATATATTAGGATTCCCTTCATTTGAAAAATCACACCTTTAAGGCATTTGAATGATTGCAGTGCAAGACGAAGACGATTGCACTACTTACATTTTATGTATGTATTTTAAATCCATTTTAATAAATAAAAATATGAGTTTCAACCCGCCCTACTCTTATACATGTGTTAAATGTGTGGATTTCAAATGCATCCAGATCGCAGGTATGTGTGTGTTATATAGAGCAAAGAAGTTCAAATTAGCGAACATGATAGTGTAATACAAATGATTATTTTACATATTATAAGTCCAAGAAATTACTATATATATGTGTGTGTATATTTTATACCAGTTTATAAAGTATATATGTACTCTTTAAACATGTAGGAGGATCTAGATACCCATTTAGCGCAACTGAATATATATAAATGAGCAATGATACACATACATCTCAAAAATATATTCACTCATTCAACACCTCTCATTTCTCTTTATCTCTCTCTAACTATCACATCATATATCACATTATTTTATCACTTTTCTTTTGCCTCTCTCTTTCTCTCTCCTGTGGTAGATTGACATTGGGTGTCCACCAATCATTTTTCATATATGAATGAGGAGGTACAATACAAATACAATACTGGTCAATGAGCGAGGCGCTTATATTACGAGGATATCCAGTGCGTCTCTGCGAGAGACCATTTATTAAGATACATCATCAATTAAGAGAGTACCAAAAATCACTTGTTATAGCACCCCCTTTACAACCCCCTCCTCTATTTCCTATTTGTTGCAACAAGATCTGCGCTTCCTTTGCTTCTCAAAATGGAGATGACGTCGTTCTACACAAAGCACCCACTTTGGGAGGCTTAGCAGAGGACAAACTGAACTGTAACTGTAACAAATTAAAGAGACGTCACCAAAATAAAGATAAATTGGGAATGCATTAAAGCCACTAATAAGTCCTCATGTTTTCTTTCCCTCCCTCTGAGTAATGAATAAGGATATTTATTTAAGGAGTGCTTTCTTTAATTAATTCCTATTCAGTTCACAATAACATGGAAATATCAAATAATTGAACCAGAAACAGAATGCTGGGACGAGGATAAAGTGGTAAACTAAAGCGTACTGCTACTGCTAGTAGTTGACCTTTTCCTTTACTTAAAATGGTAATGGTCCTATGTAAATTAATTAAATGCCAATAAAGTTAATGATAACGAAATAGCTAGAAGTGTAGTAGCTGACCTCTTCTACTTGTTTCTTAAGCCTGGAATTTTCTTCCGTTAAACGGGCAATTTTCATTTCCAAGGCGTTGTTATAAGCCTGCACGATTATTTTTTTTGAAAGTTAAGAAACAAAGGAGAGAAAAAAAGAAGAAGAAGAACCAGCTTATAAGAAGTAATTCAGGGGAGTGAAGAAATAGAGAGAGAGTTTTCCTGTTTTCTGGCTCTGGACCGAACAGCGGATTCTCGATTCCTTAGCATGCGCTTATGACGTGGATCAGAGGAGGCATGGATATCTTGGTGAGCCCTTTTCTTCTCTCCATTGGAGGGTGGGCGTATCGTGAAAGTTTCCGAAGCATCAAACAGAGTCTTATTAGAGGAACAGAGGAAAGTGTTATTAGAGAGATGGGCATGGGTGTGTTGTTTCTGAAAGATAGGCCGTGCAGAACTCATGAGGGTGAGCAACGTTGTTGGCTGAGCTTGGTTGACGTTGTTGTTGCCAAAGACAGAAGAAGAGACATCCATGTTACAGAGAGAGGCAAGGTTTATGTCCTTCCATGCTTCTTCAATGGATTTTCTGTCGGATGAACGACATGGTTGGGGTGGTTTTGTGATATGGCTACATGGTAATGAGGCCATTTCACACACACTCACATACACACACTCTCTCTCTATACCTTTTCTAATTTCTTTCTTTCTTACTTACTGTTTTTGGAATGGCACTGGTGTTGCCACATTTGGGGGTGACAGAGAGGAGGTCCCCCACAATTAAATCAACGGGACACGACATCTTTTTTTTTTTTCTTTCTTCTTTTGGCGAGACCACCTAGACGATTTTTTAGACGGAAATGGAAAAGGACGTTTTGTACGTCTCATTAGTCATCAGAGTTGCGACTTGAGAGTGAGCGAGCTACAGGGAAGAAGTGAGAGAAACTCATAATATACGTTTCTTCCCTGTAAATATATCTATTTTTTAGTTTTGTTCTTGTAAATTTTTTTTTGTGTTTTGTCCTTATAATAAGAAATCATTTCTTTTTTTGTCCCTATCATTAACTTCTATTTAAAAAAAGCTGACGTGGTAGACAGATTGCCACATGTCATCCAGTCATGCATGACAGCTGGACACACTTATCCAATGTGGAGATGACACGTGACAGTCTGTTTGCCACGTCAGCTTTTTTTAATGGAAGTTAACGGCAAGGACAAAAAAAAAATCTCTTATTACAGAGACGAAACACAAAATTGTTTTTTATAGAGATAAAATTCAAAAATAAATATATTTAGAGGGACAAAATTTATATTTAAGTATAACTATAGGGAAAAAATGGTAATAAGTGATCATAGATCTTGTAAGCATGTCACCTAGTTACTGGGGACCAGCCGCTCCCTCCTCCCACTACGTCTAATCCCAGTGGAGAAGTATTATAATATACTTTAATCAAGCTCTATCCAATATCCATCGTTTCATCCCCTTACCACATAATTATTTCTCTACCGTTCCCAAAAAATCTTGAATAGATTTAACAAATATACCTTAATATATTGGAAAAGTTAAAGGGTTAAATATGTTTTTGGTCCCTGTAATATCAAGAGTTTTTGAATTAGGTCTTTGTAAAAAAAATTTAATTTTTTTTGTCCTCTTTTTATTTTATTTTTTGATTTTAGTCCCTGGAGTGAGTTAACCGCTTATGTGGCACTCTCACGTGGCAAAAATGCTGACGTGGCTTGTATAAATGACACATTACCTGATACATCCCTATAAACATATTACGTTTTGAATTTAGTCTCTCTAAAAAAAATATGTTTTGAATTTAGTCCCTTAAAATTTATATTTTCATTTTAGTCCCTCTCTTTCCCCTTTCCCTTCCCCACCCTTCTCTCTCCTCAGGCCGCCGCCACCACAACCTCCTCCTCCTCCATCCTTCATCCTCCACCCTCCTCTTCCATACAACAACAACATCAACAAAATCAAAATATAAATTTTAAGGGACTAAATTCAAAATACTTTTTTTAGAGGGACTAAATTCAAAATGTAATATGTTTATAGGGATGTATAAGGCAATGTGTCATTTATACAAGCCACGTCAGCAAGGCCACGTCAGCATTTTTGCCACGTGGGAGTGCCACATAAGCGATCAACTCACTTCAGAGACTAAAATAAAAAGAGGACTAAAAAAATATGACTTTTATTATAGGGACTAAATTTAAAATCTAAAATATTACAGGGATCAAAAATATATTTAACCCGAAGTGAATTATATAATTAGAAATAAATGAATTAAATAGATGGACTCCAAAGAAACAAAAACACCTCAAGACTTTGTTAGTGGGAAAATAACATGAAATCACATACTACCTCCGTTTCCAACTATAATTTTTTTTATCTAATTCTAATTCACTAAAAAAATTAATTAATTTAGTTAAAAGTATTAAATTTATCAATAATTTATATTATGTCAAATTGTCTTTAATAGTATCTCTCTTTTCCATTTAATTAAAACATTATCTCTTTCTTCTTCATGAGAAATGGATAAAAAATGCTCATAATAAATAAAAATAATTAATATAAGATACATTTTAAAATGACTCTTATAAAAAAAATTTTCAAAAATATCTTAGAGACGGAGGTGTAGTATTTGACTAGACATGTTATGGCTGAGTTTGTATTAGATTGCACGAAACGCCAACCGGGCCTTGGTACTTGGTAGAAAGGAACAATTTTGTTCGCATCGGGGAGGCATGTGATAACATTATTTAGTGCATGTTTGGGTGAATAGTATTTTTAAAATTGATTGTTTCCCTTAAAAATAATTTTAGGGAAAGTTTAGATATTTAGACTTTTCAAGAAAAAATAATTTTGTTGTTTAAAATGACTCCTACAACTTTTGTATTAGTTTGAAATTTTTATACTAAATTTTACCTCAATATCGGTTTTATAGTAAAAATATCAAAACATTAATTATTTCACTTTAAATTTAATTTTAACTAATTTATAAAAAAAAATCAATCAAATAAAGTCAAAATTACTTTTAACATGCTGTTTCAAACACAACGATAAAACACAAATTATTTTCCAAACACGGTGGAAAAAGCATGTTATCAACGACAAAAATAATTTCTTGGTGAAGAAGTTTGATTTGATTAATTCGCTTAATCCATAGATGCATATAATGTGGTTGGTTCTGGTTTTGGATATTAAGGTGGAATTAAGAGTTTACTTAATTCCCCCTTTCTTGAATTAATTGAGTTTTGAATGTTCAGTTTAATATTTTCCATTTATAAAATACAGAATAAAGGAGGTGGAGTAAGGAATGACAGAACAGGTGGTTTCCCTTTTACAATGACAAAAACTAAAATGCAGGGGAAAAACTGCTGAAACAATTTGGGGACATAAATTTGAAACAAGAAATCACAGTCCACAGAGTCAGATGTGCATACAAGAGAACCTGTCAAACAATTAACCACCTCCTTATGCAAGGACACAGAACAAACATCAGTATCACAGCAATAGGGTTAAAATTGCAGGGGCAAGCAAGAACTCGAATCAGTTCAATTGATTAAAAATCTTACCCACACAGACCACCATAAACCACAAGAAAATAAAGAATAAATCAGTTGCAGTAGATATTGAAGCTATACAAAACCAAAAACTCATCAAATCCGCCTCCATCAAAATTCTTCTTCTATCTCATGTTAACTTCTTTATCTTTAAGACCATAATAATTCCTTGAAATTCTTATTTCTTTCCCTACCTGACTCAAAATCACTGCCAAAATCGATCTCAGTGCCTACCGAAAGGAATCAAACTTCCAAATAATCTATCCTACCATCCCTTCCAAAACACCTTTTAAAATCAAGAGTAACATAGGGTTGGATACTACAATGAGTTAGGTATTTTCGGATGGGGTAGATATATTGAGTTGAGTTTTAATTGCTGCTCCATGTAGAATCACCACTTGGGAGTTGAGACTGATTGGAAGACTCTCCTGTAGCACCACCAATTGTGGTAGGATTAGAATTAACTTTATCAGTAGTTGCTTCGTCGAGGGTGATCTTTTCAAAATCATCAGCTATGCTATTGCAACTTGATCCACCACGGGATATTGAACCAGAATCAGATTGACGGTGGGCAGAGGGCAGCCACCTCATCCACTCGTTACGTCTTCTCAACTTGTCACCCTGTAGCAAAGTTGAGGGAGAGAAACAACCAGTTAAAAATATAGTAAATTGAAAAGCTTTCAGGCAATTGACATGTACTTCAAACATACATCAACTACACACAGAAAATACAATAAAATAAGAACTTACCTGCACTTCCACGACAGTAGAAGTTCTTAATGAATCCAGTATCAACTCAATGTTGCTTGTCACATTTTTAACCTGCAAAAAGATATTCTTTAGAGCAAAAACAAACCTATGCTGCTTCGTATTTTATGAAAGTTTAATCAAATCACAACCTGAAACCTGAATATTTACGGAAAATGAAAACCTATAGGCAGTATAATGGTGGATGATCAATTCACAATATATGGATTATTTTGAACAGTTAAAATATCAATTTGTGTGTGTTCCAAAGCTAAACAATTTGACTTAAGCACTCGGTAATATCTTTTTTTTTAAACATTATTCTGTTAAATTTTTCCTTCAATTTCATCCACTATAACTGCATCTAATGTAACAAGCTTTATGGTCGACTATGAAAAGCAAAATTTTCAAAGGTAATAACTTATTAAAAAAGTCCACCAAAAGCAAATGGTGCATACAAACCTAAAATTACTAAACCAGAAAATAAAAAAGGTATATCAAATATCACCAATATAAATAAATTCTAGCTACAAAATTTCAGTTCCGACATGTTGAAAGTATTGCTCATTAACTTACTCGAGGGAAGCCCGCGATCAAAGTAATTGGAACCCAACCCTGATCGTCCATGTTGGACCTTAAAAAGGGATCTTTAACTAGATTAGTATCACTGTCAAAAACAGATAAGTAATGAGTAGAAAATTCAAACACCAACAAAATGTTGACAAACTAAATAATAAATAGCAAAATAAATTACCTAAAATAATAATCAATTTGGCTCCGTATTGTATTGGTAAGGGGAGTTTCTGCAACTGGGAAGACCATTGCAGCCGCAGGAGGTGCATGGGTGAAGAATGGCATACCCCCAAAGGGTTCCGACGGTAGTGTTGGATAATAATAGATTTCTAAAAAAGATGAGACAGTGTGTTAGTTGTGGAAACACAATTGAATAAAAGAATAAAAAAAAATAGACCAGTAAACCCACCGGGGTTTAAAACGGGTCGCAAAGGCTGAGGCCCCATAAATGAAGCAGGATTAGGTGGTGGGGGCCTCATAAACCCCCTTGGAGGCATCCTCTGTTGGTGTGCATGAGGATCTCTATTATTTGCATTTCCGCGTCCCTGATCGCGCCTACTGCCATAATAGTTATGATATGGACCGTCTCCGCGTGGATGGTGCCCAAAATTACCCCGGCGAGAGGGACCCCGATGTCCATTCATTGGGGGCACATAACCCCCAACCGGGGATCTCATATCCCAGCCACTGTTCCTGTAAGGATCTCTCGGGGAAGGACCCGGAACCCCATTGGCAAAGGCACCAGGAGGGATCTGAAGCACAGGAAATGGTGGTGGAGGAGATGGTGTCAGGGGAGGAGATGGTGTAAGATTAGGGTAAGGGCTGGAGAAGCTGTTCTGCACAGGACCAAGCCCCCGAAAACTATTGATGTTGCCGCCTCCACGCTTCATCGGTCTTTGCCTATTAGGCATACCATAGTTCATTGCAGGAGTAGGTTTAGCATTAATAGTAGTACTAGTAGCTTGTTTCTGAGGTAAGTGTGAAATAACAGGTCCCTACAAAACAACACCAAGGTCATCCATCCACATAAGACCAACAAACCAGACACCATTAAGTTCCCTAAATACATGATCCTTCCTTACTAGTACTTGATACATACGGGAATACTAAAGAGACTACAATGTAACAGATGAACCTATAGACACTGAATATTATTCCATAAATCTGTTCTTATGTCATATTAAAAAAATTTCAAGATAACAAATCAACTCTTCTTTCTGTTTTTTTTTTGTTAATCCCAATGAACAAAAAATAACAGAAATTAGGGCTGGTATGGAAACCTAACCTGAGTCGTGGAAAGTGATCCGGCGGCGGCGGCGGAAGAGTCAGACGTCAATTTTCCGGAAGGCTTGGCAGATAAAGGGGGCCAAGAGACAGCACCCATTACAGGGCCCACATCGGCAACAACAGCACCATTGGAAGGGCTCTTCCAAGCGGGTTTCTTAGGGGTACCCGCATTATTGGGGTTATCTACAGAATTAACAAAATCGAGGGACGAGGAAGAGGAAGACGGCGACGACGACGGCGGCGGAGAGGGGTGGAGGGGTTCGGAGTCGGCACCGCGAACAACCTGGGCCCACGGTGAAGGTAGGTTTTTTCGCGGGAATTTGGGGCTATTGGTGGCGGCAGCGGCACTAGTGGGCGAGTGGTGGTTAGAGGAAGAATCAGCTGCGGTAGTAGTAACCATTGCCGATTAGGGTTTCTGGTTTTGTGCAGAATAGACAGATAGATATTAGATAGAGAGGATCGATCAGTGTATAACCCAGAGCATGAACAAATAAATTGCCATAATGATAATAATAAATCGATGTAGGTTATTGAAAATTAAAAAAAATATTAATTGATTGATAAAAAAACCCACGATAGCAGGAAAAAAATAAGAAAAGAATGGATTAGGGTTTGTGTTGATAGAATGTGGCAGGGAAGTGTGATGAAATTAAGAGGGATCTAATCTTCTTCTTCGCACGACCCTCTTGCTCTCTCACTCTCAACACAAAGCCCCTCCCTGCGATCTCTCTCCTCTTTCTTTCTTTCTGTTTTACGGCTCAAAAACAGAAACAGAGTGCAGCCTAGGTGATGTCAAACCTAAATACGTTATATTCAATTTTACCCTTTTCTCTTTTTCTTGCGTATTTTTTTTTTAAAAAAAAGGCTTAAATAAAAGAAAGGGAGGAAATTTGTTTACCGTCTTACCCTCTCCCTTGTTCATTGTTTCAGCAAACTCTCTTTTTTTCCTGTTGTGTAAAAGGGTAAATGCACCCAAATATTTTCTTTTTTCTTTTTTCAAAAAAATTAAATTTTGTTCTTTGTTAATTTAAGAAATAATTCTGGTACACACACAACTGACACAAGAGGATATTTCGTTTTGGGTTAAATTTATTATTTATTATTTATATTTATTAATACGTAAAAGATTTGATATTCCAAATAATAATTTTAGTAATTATTTTAAATTGTTTCAACTGTTTTCTGGTAGAACTGTTTATTAGCACGTACTTTAAAAAAAGTGGTTATTTTAAAATAATTTTGATAAATAGATTTGAAAATATGAAGATTCGATAATAAACAAGATACACAATTTTTAAATTGAAGACAGGGATGGATACTTGGATAGTACATATTTGATTAGACCAACTATAAAATAGAAAGGTCAGTTGATCAATTCATATTTTTATTTTATCATCTGGTCGATTTAGATTTAGATTTAAATCTAATATGATGATCAAATTCAATTTAGAGTAATTTAAGTTGGATTGTTTTTTAAAAAAAGTTGGAATATTTTATATTTCAAAAAAAAAGCTGGATTATTTTAAATTTTATTCTTAACTTTTCTTAAGAAAGTAGTACCTAAATTTCAAAATTAATATGTAATAGATGTGATAAAAATGTTAAGTGTATTTTTTTAAAGTGACAAAAATGTTTAGACAAAATAAAATGTTTAGTATATGTATGGGGAGAAAATAGGGCATGTGTGAGAAGAAAAGGCCTAGAAATATTATCGTATGGACTCAAAACGACACAAGGAGAAGCCCATATTACTGGTCTGGACCTAGACTGCAACGTGGCTGAATTTTGACAATGGAAGCTTCACCAATGCCTGGCCCCGGAAGTCATGGAAATAGATGTAGGGTCTGTTTGGATTGGTTTATGCAGAACTTATGAATATAGTTTATGACTGATTTATAAGCTGTTTTGGGCTTATTTTTCATAAGCTACTCAGGACAGCTTATCAAAACAGCTCATGACTTATATAAAATAAGTTTCACTGTAATTTTTTTTCGATTATAAAAGTAACTTATACAACTTATGCCATAAGCAGTAAATAAACTTATCATCTAAACATAGCCGTAGCAACGAGATTTTTCAACCCCAAATAATATAGAAAAAAAAAGAAAAAACTGTTATTTTAAAAGAGTGAGATATTATTTAATTTGTAATAGCCTGTGCAATATTCACCCAAAAAAAAGCCTGTGCAATACATGTTTTTTTTCCAGTTAAATCTTAATAAATCATTATTTATAAATAACTACTTGAGCCACTATTCACTAATCCTCCGTTGCTATGGAAGGTCCGTTGGGGTTTCAAATGACGTGGCCTACAGATAGCTATTGAACGAGAGAGAGTTGCGAGACCCCACGTTAATAGATTCCTCGTTCCTATGGCTATTCCTATTGCGCCATCTGTACTTCATATTCGTAAATCGTATCTTAAACACAAACGCGTTCGTTATCTATTGCTAGCTTCGGTCAGCACTCAGCTGTTACGCTAGCTAATAACCCCAGTTTTCCAAATTAATCCACAATCCTGTGGAAGTATTAATTAAGCTCCATATAAGGTTAACATATAGTATTAATCATGCTAGCATGATAATTCAAATATTTGTTGAAATATTTTTTAATTCATATATACTTTGTTTGACATGAATATGGATTGTGATACCAAAGAAGCTTGGTTAATTAGTTAATTACGTGAATGAAAATGAAAATGGGTGTAAAATAAATAGAGTTTGTGGAGGGATTGCCCCGTGCCCACGTAAGAGAACACACCGTGTGAGGTAAGCTGACTTGGAATCAAAGCTATAATACACACAGCATACTTATTTGTGGTGGTGCCAACTGCCAAATGGATTTCTTCTCTTGTTTGTTCTTAAATTAAATTAAATTTTCCTCAAGCAAAAAATACACAAGTAACAACACCCCCCCCCTCTCTCTCTCTCTCTCTCGTATATATGCACATCATAAAAAAAATCAGCATAATAAAAACTACATCTCTCCGAACACTTTAGTTTATTTAGAAGATGACAAAGTGGTTCTCTCTCTTGCGAAGAAGCGCGGGTGAGTTAATTTAATTTCTGCAAAACTCTTTCTCTTTTGATTCCGTTCATGTTTTTTCAGCTTTGTTCATTTTTGTTAAACTCCTAAATTAAATCAGAGGCGGTGTGCATGATTGGTAAAGTAATTAATAAATAATATGCAATTCATTTTATGCAAATCAGGTAGATCACCGAAAGAATGCGAGGAAGATAGCTTTTGTGGCGAGCCAAACGTCAATGGAGAATACATGGAAGCATTCAGAACAAAGTCCTACGTGGATATATGCAACAAAGCTCAAGGGCATATGGGAAAGACAATTAGCACGAGAGCACTCTCTAATTCCACACCTTCTTCTTCTTCTTCTTCCCTATTGCATCTCACTGAATACTTGCTGGAACCCCGGCAAGAAATTGTTGCGAAAATGATCGAGAGCTTGAAGGTGCACCATCTTCTGGTGGACTACTTCGAAGCCAGCTTAGAAGCATGCCTCTGTTGCGACACAATCCTTCAAGGTATCCGCAACACGCGACTCGCTTATGGAAGAGTCTCACGCGCTGTTAAGCTAAGCGAAAGAGTGTTGCTAATTGATGCCGATTATGACCAATTTCACACTCACAAGGCTATTATCTATAAAGAGCTTGCTTCCTTTGTTTTGCAAGATAACCCATTATCTACTATTAGCCCCCTCAAGTTCCGTGACATTCACGACAGATACACGTTGCTCCTTAATGGGATAAACTCAAAGAAACAGAGACTTCGAAGAAGAATAAAAATAAAACGGTTTTGCTATAAGGTTGGAGTAATTGGTTTAGTCATTTCACAAAGCGCTCTTCTTGTGGCTTTACTTGTCCTTGCGTTCCATAGCATTATTGGGGTGGTGGCTGCTCCTTGTATAATGGGTGGTTTATTTGGTTTGACGAGGAAGAAGAGATTCAAGTGGGTTCATGAAAGGCTCAATGCAAACTCTTCTTCTAGAAGACTATACGAGCAACTTGATGCTGCTGCAAAAGGGGTTTATATACTCATAAATGACTTGGATACTATGAGCTGTATGGTTAAGAGGTTAGATGACGAGGTAGAACATTGGAGAGAGGTTGCTGATATTTGTGTGAAGAATGGAAAGTGTGAAATACTGAGGCAGGTTGTGAGGGAATTTAGTGATTATGAACCTAACTTTCTGGATCAGTTGGAAGAGCTTGAGGAGCATATCTATTTGTGCTTTCTCACCATAAACAGGTCTAGAAGAAGAGTTTTGCAAGAGATTACGGAGAAGCAACGGTAGGAAAGAAAAACAGAATTTGACACCATTCTTTTATTTTATTTTTTAATCTTTGAGAAAATGTTTTAGAAGCGCATGAGTCAGGTTCAATAAGAAACTTCTGTGAAGTCACCCCACCGTTCGGACATGAAGGTTCTGCATGTGGCACTTCATTCCCTTTGCTGCTGCTGGCCAGGGGGTTTTGACGAGTCCTAATTGTTTCTGTTTTCATTAGTCTTTGTGATTCTTTGATTTTCCTACTACAGTTTTTTTTATTTAGAAATTCATAAAATAAACGACTAGGTTTCATCTCATGTCAAGTTGTAATGATTTTTAATTTTTATTGTACAAATTCTCTCTTGATAAGAATTAGAGAGGAACAACAAATGAGAAATTGAATATACGTCCTGGTATTATTATTTTTATTTCAATGCATGAGATGAAATATAAACTCACTATTTAGAAATATTGTTTCTATCTAAAACTCCTATTCGCCTTAGAACCCCGCCCTCCCCATTATTACTTCTTTTCTTGCTAATAAAGCAATAATACTGGTGTATCCCCCACAAAAAACGAAAAAACTATAAAACTTATCTTTGGCCAGTTACAAAGGGCTGAGAGGCCACAATCTATTATTAACTTAAACTGTTCAAAAGATTCTAGTTTTGGATAATGATAACAATAAAATACATAAATAAACCAAACAATATATATTAAATAACTGAGAAAATCCTAAAGAATGGTCTCTCAGTAGCTCCAATATCATGGAATTCTTAGTGGCTCATGGGTCTAAGATTTACATTAATTTAATATGATCCGGCCACTTATCATGCACCAATTCCACGTGGTAAGAGGTTTCTCATGCCATCTGCATCTAAAACTTTCTCAATTTCATTCAGTTTGTAGCATTTGGACCCCACTAAACGAAGCATCATATGGGGAAAATCATGCAATCACTTCAAATATGGCACCGTGCTTCTTACAGTGTCTCTTTCAAGGTGCACCAAATGTTTAGGTCAACTGATTTCCCTCACTTTCTTGTACTCCTGAAGGTCAACAAGGGAAGCCTTGACCTTGAGCCAATCAGCTGGTTTTGGCATCATGATAGCAATGTATCCTTCTCTGTCAGCCTGAATGTTGATAAAAAGAAATTGATAAGGACAACAATAACAAAAAAAAATCACTTTCACAGGTGAATTTACTTCTAAGCCAATCATATACCATCGCAGTCATTGCACAGGTCATTAACACCACTTAAACTTTATGTTCTGTGGTCTGCGGCAATCAACTATTTCTAATCCCTATGATATTTCATAACTCTTGATTCATCATTTATATTTCATAACTCCTACTTCATTTAATACCACCGTTTCCCTTTCACTTGATAATGCGATTTACATTTGGCATTAACCTCTTGAAAATATTATCGTTATAAATGAATCTTGTGCCACTGCCTTTAATGCATCTTCAATGCATTTTTCCACCGTCTATGAGCCATAAAAATGATTTTTTTAATGTATCAGTACCACAACTACAAGCCATCGATATATTTTTCCTCCTCCTCTATGAACTATATCTGCACTCTTGATTTTGCTAGCACAAGATTGATCATCATGAGCTAGACTTGGCGCATATATTTAGTTTCGTTGATAAACAATGTCACTAATAGTTCATGCCGAAACTTCAATTGCAAACAAAAAAATCCCTGTTTAAGTAATTGCTACTAGTCCATTGGACAGATTAAATCAGAAAAAGGTAACAGTAATACCAGGACAGATTTGAATACTAAGCAGGCTAGCAGCTCAAACACATTTTGGTTTCATTGTGAAATTTAAGATAGAAAGGACAATCATGTTTATAATTCTTCATTGTAATATGCAGAACAATCACTCCTGTTACAGGAAAGGTCTATGTATGTTATCCCAGCACACAAAAAATCAGATTGGACAAGAATTTAGTTATTCTTACTGAAACATTAAGTAGTTCTGGCTGCTTGATTAATTGTTGATTCACTTCCAAAAGGGAACCTTTGACACAACACCTATGAATAGTCACCACAAGTTAAGCTATCAAAGAGTTTAGAGAGGTCACAAAGAAAGAGAGGAGTTGGTGAAGCATACAAACGCAGGGAACACATATAAATAAATCTCAGATCACATTGATGCATTATAATAAAGCACATACCTCACAATATAAGAATCATTTTTGGTAGAAACTTTACATAAAGCCGTATTGGACTCGAACTGTTGTGCATTCTGCATAAAAACACATCCAATTTTAATAATACGGAAGAGAAGAAAAAACTATTTCAGAAAATAGAATATTTTGAAACAATAATTCACCAAACAATACTATTGCGATGCATACCTCAATGATTTATCAGAAAAAGATATTGAAACTGCACATTTTTCATGAAAACACCCTACACAATATGATAGAAGTTTGCAACTAAATCTGCTTGCAGAAGTAATGTATATTACATAACATCATTCACCAGTAGGGTCCACTTCACAAAATAAATCCATTATAGCCGTAAAAGTAATGCAAAACCATTTTTATTTTTTCACCTAAAAGAATACAAATTAGAAATTAGCAATTTTAATTTTCCATAGATATGTTATATCAATGTAATGCCACACTGGCCTGCCTTTCGGTTGTATACTTGTATGTAATCAGATATGAATTCAACATAACGTTGACATATTTTTATTTTAAAATGACAAGTTATAAATGATAATATAGAGAAAATTAAGATAAAAGTACCTTCTTCCGCTTTCCAGTGACCTTCACTCCACTGCGATCAGACTTTCCAACATTGAAATCTACGGCTGTGATTCCACCCTCATCCTTGAAAGCAATGTGGGAAGGAGCCAAGCCAATCACACACAACCTTCAAGATCACAACAACAGTCACAGAAAATAAAAAAACAATACTAACAGACACATTTCAATTTGAAGCAGAATCATCAAAGGAATGATAAATGCAATTAACTATATTATACTATACCCATTGGCGTGCCGGTAAACGTATTGATCGTGAGCTGGTTTCATAAAATCTGGACATCAAAATAAAAGACCAATGAAGAAAAACCACTGAGTTTGATTTCATTAATTATTAATTAGTTATTTGATTAATTGATCTCGTCAACATAAACTGAACTGAAATTGAGGTTTAGGGTTTATAGAAAAGAAATGTGATGGTTTCAATTATATGAGTTGAGGGAGTTACCTAGAGAGAAGTAAGTAACGAAGTTGGATAGAACGGCAGAAGGAGGAGTGGGGGGAAGATACTGCACATCAGGGAGCAGAAGCTTCTGTAACTCTTCTTCTTCCTCGTTTGTTTCTTCCGATGGTTCGGTTTCTGAACAGTTCGATTCGTTGATGATCTGGTCCTTGTTTATGGTCGACATTCTATTTTTATTTAATTTCAAATGAGAATGAAACTGCAACGATCACCCCTTTCAAGCAGCACTCTGTCTCTACTAGTGGAGTATCGCCCCAGAGTCACAGAACCAACACGTTAGTTAGTACAGGCAAGTAACAACGACGTGGTATTCGCTTTTTCGTTTTTTTGGGGGGGGGTGCGTGGGTGGGTTTCTTAGTATTAAATGGGCCAAGCCCATAAAACTCAAACAACAACGCAGGCCCAGAACGCTGTACTCGCTTTCGCGGTGTTTTTTGGCCCAATAACTGGGCTTCACTCACCGAAACTTGTTTGCCGAAAAGGTGACATATTGGGCCACTACTAAAATAAACCACACGAGAAAGAGCATGTGGGAAGAAAAGATATGATCTCCTTTGAGAGGAGTGAGTGTCTCCTTTGGAGTGGAGTGTGTGTCTCCTTTGAGAGGAGTGCTTGTGATTAGGTTCAATCGTGGTTATTTTAGTGAGCTAAGGATCTTGTTGTGAGTGAGAAGTGAGAGAGTGTGGGAAACAGTGGTGAGTGTGGGGTTTTATTTTCTCTCAAGCTAGGGAGTGAGAGCTATTCAGCTGTGGGGTGTGTCCCCTGTTTGGTTCTTTTGGATACAATGGAGGAGGCTTTGGCATGCAGAGAAGCAGAGGAACAGGGGGAGATTACAGTTGCTTTAGAAGAGGATCGAGTTGAAAGTCTGGAAACGGCTAAGAGAATTCTAGTTGGGAAGATTCTCTCAGGGAGACTTCTTAACAGAGGAGCTGTCAAAAATATTCTCTCCAAGGCGTGGGGGGAACCAAATGGCTTGCAAATTGCGGATCTAGGACCCAATATTTACATGTTTACCTTTAAAGAAAAAAAAGATGTGGTGGAGGTGATGAAAAAAGGCCCCTGGTTTGTGATGAATCATTTATTGAGTCTCCAGTATTGGGTCCCGGAAGCTTCAGTCCATGAAATTGATTTCTCTAAAGTTTCTTTTTGGGTTCAGATTCATAATATGCCGTTAGGTACTATGAATACCAAAAATGCTGTTAAGATTATGGAGAAGGTTGGGGAAGTGGTTGAAGTAGAAGATCCAAGAGTTGATGGAGTTATTTTAAGAACTTTTATTAGAGTTAGAGTTTATGTGGATGTGCTCAAACCTCTACCTACGGGGTGCTGGGTGCCTAGACTGGACTTACCCAAAATCTGGGTAGTGTTCAAGTATGAGAGGCTGCAAGATGTGTGCTTCCGGTGTGGAATAATTGGGCATGAACAGAAATGGTGCGATCGTGAAAAGGCGGTTACAGTGGCAAATAGCAATAATCCTAAGTATGGGCCTTTTCTCAGTGCCCCCCCTGCAAAATCACTGGCTGAGATAGTTAGTGCACAAGGTAGATGGCGAATGGTGAATAAACAGAAATCTGCATCTCAAGAAGAGGCTGCCATGGATGAAGGTCCTCAAGCTCAAACAGGAAGGTGCAAAGATGATGTGACGTTTCAAAAAGAAAAGGAGGTGTGCAGAGCAGCAGGGGTGCATCAAGAGCCGGATATGTCAAGGAAGAGTGGTGTGACAGGTATACATTCAGATGTCAATGCTTATTTCACATCAAAGGGGGGTGAAAGTTCTAAAGGTAAAGAGAAATTTCCAATGGGATGGTTTGATTCTAATCTAGGCAGTAAAATCTGTCCAGTTAGAGGGGAGTCTCATCCTAGTCTTGATTTTCGTATGAGGGCTAATGCTACACAGACAAATATCTCCCCTACACAGGTTCCTAGAAAAGAAGGAGAAGGCCTACAAGTGGGCTATAAGGAGGTAGACCCAGGAAAAGAAGGTATGATTACAAGTGAAGGACAGAGGACAGAGCAAAAGATGATGGAGAGAGAGTATCAAACACAAAGTACAATGCAACAAAAGGGGGCAGAAACTAATACCTCGTATCAAAGTAGCACCAATGAGAAGGAACAAATTAGTGAGGGAGAAACAGTGCAAGAAAAAGCTGGGTGGGAAACTAGAGTGGATCTTAAAAAAGGCAAGGTCAGACCTGGATTGGGCCCAGAACATATTGGGCTTCTGGATTTGGTAAAGGAGGATATTGGGCTGCAAAGTCCAGTGGTTATTTTAGACTATCCATCCCCTCAGTTGGGTCCAGAATATGATGAAGGAGTCCAACTAACAAAAGATGAAATTGTTAAGTGCGGGAAGGCATGCGCTAGTACCATGGAATGTAAAAAAGTGCAAAAGACTTATCAATGGGAGGCAAATTATTTTGTTGAGCTTCCCTCTGAGGATGAACAGGAGGAACAACAGGGAAAAAATATGTTAAAGGTGGAAGAGGAAAATCTGCTGGTGGTCACTATGCAGAAAACACTATCTTTGAAGAGACCCAGACAACTGTACTTAACAGGGGCAGAGGAATGGGAGGAGGCCCTTAATAGCAAAGAGAAGAAACAAAAGTATGGAGATATGGAGGAAGGAGGGGTTGAGCTAAGGGATGAGATGCAGGTGCAATCAGGTTTTATGGCTGAGGAGGCGGGCCTTAACATGCCCCACCTGGCGCCATGACTACCATAAGTTGGAATTGTCGTGGCTTGGCGGCGGCCACGACAATCAGTGAGCTTATGGATATATGCAAGAAGTATAAGCCGTCCATCATCTTTCTCATGGAAACTAAAGCACAAAGAGATAAGGTTGAAAAGATTAAAAGAAGCCTGAAGTTCAGTTCTGTTTTCTGTGTTGATCCGATTGGTCTTTCTGGTGGTCTGTGTTTACTATGGAGGGACAAAGTCAATATCCAGGTTAGGCAATCTTCTCCCAATTTTATTCACTCTTTTGTTTCTGTTAAAGGGGGGCATGATTATGAATGTACTTTTATTTATGGTAATCCTATCCCTCAACAAAGAAGGGGACTGTGGAGTAGAATTGCAGCCTTGCAAACAAGTAAAAATAATGCTTGGGCTTGTATTGGGGATTTTAATGAAGTTTTATCACATTTTGAGAAGGATGGTTTGAGGCCTATCAATCAAGAGAATGCAGGCCTGTTTCGTCAGTTTTTGAATGATACTGGACTTATGGATCTGAATCTTAATGGGTGTAAGTTTACTTGGGCTAGCAACCGGCGCAATGGGTTTGTGACTAGGGAGAAGTTGGACCGGGTTCTAGTTAATTGGCCTTGGAGAAGCTGCTACCCTCATGCGATTGGATTAGCCCTTCCTTTTGTGAGCTCTGACCACTCTCCAATTGTGTTACAACCTTCCCCTAATGATAAGAGTGGGGTCTCTTTCAAGTATGAGGCGTTTTGGGAAGAACATCCAGATTGTAGAGATGTTATCCGTAAAGGGTGGGTGGGGTTGACTGAAGAAGATAATCTGTGGAAAAGGTATATTGAAAGGGCAAATTCTTGTAAGAGAGAACTTCAAAGATGGCACAAAAAGCAGTTCAAACGAGCTGATGAAGAGATATATAAATTAAAAGAGAGGCTCAAAGGAATTCTGAACAGTGATCAACACTCTGCACATTGGAGTGAAGTTCAGGACATTCAGAATAAAATTAAGGAGCTGTGGAAAAGGGAAGAAATCTATTGGTTTCAGAGATCTAGAATTAAATGGATGCAGTGGGGGGATAGGAATTCCAAATTCTTCCATGCATCCACCATCCAGAGAAGAGGAAGAAATCGTATTGAGAGAATTAAAGACAATGATGGGTGCTGGGTTGAAGGGTTGGATAAATTATTTAGGATGATTTTGGATCATTTCCAAGAGTTATATTCTTCGGACAGTTCTCCCATTGAGCAGGCTTGTTTACAACAAATTCCACATGTTGTCAGTGATCAAATGAATGCAGATTTGAATGCACCTGTTTCAGAGATGGAAATTAAAGAAGCGGTTGATAGTTTGGGTGCACTAAAGGCACCTGGTCCTGACGGGATGAATGGACTTTTCTTTCAAAAGAACTGGGAGACAATCAAAGGGGAGGTGAAAAGAGCAGTTATGGATTTCTTTGAGAAAGGGGATTTACCTGAGGAAATTAATGAAACAGTGGTGACCCTTATCCCGAAGGTACCCATGCCTGAAACTTTGAATCACTTGCGTCCTATTAGTTGTTGCAATTTCATTTATAAAGTGATCTCAAAAGTGATTGTGTGTAGATTGAGGAAGTTCATGGGAGACATCATTACCCCTAACCAGAGTGCTTTTATTGGGGGAAGGTTAATACAAGACAATTTGATTGTGGCTCAAGAAGTTTTCCACGCTCTCAAAAGGAAGGAAGGGATTGGAAGGGATGGCATTGCTATTAAATTGGATATGAACAAAGCGTATGACAGAGTGGAATGGGGTTTTCTTGAGGCGGTGTTGAAGGCTTATGGTTTCAATGAAAATTGGGTAACCACAGTGATGAAATTGGTCACTTCGGTTACTTATAAATACAAGGTCAATGGCTTTTTAAGTTCCAAGCTTATACCAAAAAGGGGACTCAGACAGGGGGATCCGCTTTCCCCTTATTTGTTCATTCTTGTGGCTGATGTGCTATCTCATATGGTCAATGGGTCGGTTGATAGAGGTCTCATCAAGGGTATTCAGCTTGCTAGAGGAGCCCCATCTCTTAGCCATTTGTTCTTTGCCGATGATTCTCTTTTTTTCTCCAGGGCTGATCCGGAAAGTGTTTATCAATTGATTGGTGTTATCAATATGTACTCTAGATGCTCCGGCCAAAAGATAAATGTTACTAAATCAGGGTTGGTATGTGGTAAATTTGTGAGAAGGGATCTTCAAGTCAGATTGAGCAATATCCTGGGTATGCAAATCTGGACAAATCCAGGAAAATATCTTGGTTTACCTACTGAATGGGGAAGGGCTAAAGTTTCTTCTCTCACGTGGATAAAAGAGAAGGTGTTGGCCAAATTAGAGGGATGGAAAGAAGGACTTTTAAATCAAGCGGGCAAAGAAGTGTTGATTAAAGCCGTGATTCAGGCCATTCCTACCTATGCAATGGCTATGGTTAAATTTCCAAAAAATTTCTGCAAAAGTCTTTGCTCTGCGGTGGCCCGTTTCTGGTGGTGTTCAAAAGAAAAAGACAGGGGAATACATTGGAAAAGCTGGAATGCTCTCACTTCTAGTAAAGGGGAGGGGGGAATGGGGTTTAGGGACTTTAGTGCTTTAAATTCTGCACTCCTGGCCAAACAGGCATGGAGGCTGATCAAACAGCCTAATGCTCTCTGGGCTAGGATTCTTAAAGCGATTTATTTCCCTAACTCTTCCTTTTTGCAGGCAAAAATGAAACGAAACCAGTCTTGGGCTTGGTCTAGTTTGATTCATGGCAGAGAAGTGATCAAGCTTTCTGCAAGGTGGACGATTCGGAATGGGGAGTCAATCAGTATACAGGGTGATCGATGGTTAGCAACGGGAGAAATTATTTCAGAGATCAATAATCCTCAAATGCAAAAAGTTAATCAACTTCTGAAGAGGGATCAAAGTGGCTGGAATTATGATGCTGTCAGGGATACTTTCGATGCTTCCACAGCAATAAAAGTGATTCAAACTCCGGTTGGATGGACTGGTGGAGAGGACTTGCTATGGTGGCCCCCATGTAAATCAGGAGAATACTCAGTTAAGACTGGGTATCATGAAATTCGGAAGAGAGAGGCTAGGAGAGAAGATGGACCGTCAGGGTCAATTGGGGTGGACAAAGGTGTGTGGAAGGTGATATGGGGCGCTGCAATCCCTCAAAAAATTAAAATTTTTCTTTGGAAGGCTTGTAATGACATCCTCCCTGTTAGGGAGAAGTTGTTTAAGAAGAAAATTGCAAGAAGCAGCCTTTGTCCAATCTGTCACAGTGAACCAGAAACAGTGGAACACATGTTGTTTTTCTGTGATTGGGTCAGGCCAGTGTGGTTGGGGATGCAGGTCCAGATAATTCCTAGAAGAGAGGAGGTAACAACTTTTCATCACTGGTTTTATGAAAAAACTAGAGGTATGTTTCAGGACCAGGAATTAAGACAGTATATTATTTGCTCTATTAGTTGCACCTTGTGGCTGATTTGGAAGGCTAGAAACTTATTCTGTTTCGAAGGAAAAAACCCAAATCCTCTATCTACTGTGTTCCAAGCAAGAAATCTCATCTCAGAGTACATGGAGTTTGCAAACAAAAATTCTAAGCTTCACAACAGAGTGGCAACTCATCATGCTAATTGCAAAATCTGGAGACCACCTCTTAATGATACCATTAAAATTAATACAGATGCAAGTTTTGATAAAGAAAAAGGAATAGCTTATGCTGGCATTATTGCAAGAAACAAGACTGGTCAAATTGAGTTTGGTATTACCAAAAGATTTGCTGCTAATTCACCTCTTGTGGCTGAAGCCCTTGCTCTGAGAGAAGCAGCTGCGATTGCAATCAGCTTTGGAATTAAAAGATTTATCCTGGAAAATGATAATCTGGATCTAATCAAGGCATGTCGCAGTGAAATTACAAGAGGAGAAATTATCAATATAGTGCTGGATATTCAAGATCAAAAGAAGAAAGCAGAGTGGTGCGGATTCACCTGGGTTGCAAGGGATGGAAACTCTGTGGCTCATCACATTGCACAGTTGGCTGCAAAAGGCCATCTTCCAATCAATTGGAGGTGGAACCACCCTAAGTCTCTGGATCTCCTGATTCAAAAAGATATAGAGAGGATCAGTAGGAATTATGCTCTAAATGAGTCATATTTTAGGACTACAAGGCAAGGTGAAGAGGAGGCTAGGAGAATCTTTTCTTTGGAAGATCAAGCTGTTTTCTCTGGTGGGTGTGCTGGACTGACAAATTCCTGATGCGGGACTGTGTATGGTGTTGTTTTCCCGTAGTGCTTCTTTGGGACTTGGGAAGGAAATACTTCTCCGAATTCCATTTTGTGTAAGAGATGTTTCGAGCTGTTCTTAGTCATCATTTTGGGTAATCTGCCGGTTTGGAAGTTGAAGAAGTGGTGTCCTCTCCTTTCTTTGATTTTTTTGGCTTGTAGTGGTAATTTCCTCTTGGGGTTTGTTATCGTGTTGGTGGGGTGTAGTTATTGTGCACCGGTTGTTTTATTGTATTGGTCAGTGCGTGTCTATGTTCTTCAAGGTGTTATCTCTTTCTGACACAGCTTAAGCTGGCTGTGCCTTTGGGGCTGTTTGGTTAAGTTGTATCTTGGGTTTGGCCTTTGGGCCTTGTAATGCATTTCGTTTTCGACCAAAAAAAAAAAAAGAAAGAGCATGTGCTTTGGACCCCAAAAAAAGAGCACGAGCTTCTCCATAAACAGCCCGATAAACAGCCGGATCTGCTGGATGTGGTACAACATTGTGAAGGTTCCCATCGCCCGCCGCTGTGAAGAGTCCTGTCGCTGGGAGGGTGTCCGACCGCAATCTGTCTTCCTTCTGCTCGGGTTTGGGGACATCGTAATCGGCTAGGGTGTTTGGACGAGTTCCCCCCTTGTTCGGATTGGGTTGTTGTCTCCTTCTTCAGGTTGGTGTTGTGTTGGGCTGGTCGTGGATTTTGTGTTGTTGTCGTGGGCTCACTGTTGTGGTTGGTTGATGTTGTTGCGGGTTTTGGTGGTCTCCTCTTCACTGTTCTACTGGTGCCGGCGTGGTCCTCCGAGCTGCCTGGGACATCTTTGGAATGCAGATTCTTAGCCTGGTGTTCCAGATGGTTATCTGAAGAACGACATGCGAGCTACACTTGTGGAGGCAGAAGGTCTCAGGTGCCCCAAATGGGCTTACCCTCCTCCTAAATTTCACAATCATGTCTGTATCCTTTTGGAGTGCTTGGTTTTGCATTTTGCTATTCTGTTGATGTTTTTTTGGTGGCTTGGTTGTTTTTTAGTTTGTTTGTTTTCCTTGTCTGGTGTTTGTAAGGGGTATGTTAGCAACGGGTCTTGTTTAGTAGTGTTTATTTTTCGTGTGACTCTCTGTATATGTTGTCTTCCTTACTGTAGATGTCGTATGTCTGGGTGTTACCCATCCTATGAATTTCTTATTGACCAAAAAAATAATAATAAGTTTACAAAAGAATACGGTCATTTGACAAAAAAAAATCATTTTTCAATATTACTTTTATCTAATTAAAATTTTAAATTTAAATTTAAAGATAAGATAATTGTAAGTATTTGTTACCTAACCATCTGGAGAAAAAAAGGGAGGAGGCGGACAAACGGGCATTCCACTAGTAAATTTTAAATAGAATAAATATTTATCAAGTTAATGAACAATGATTGTAAATTCTACAATGATAATGAGAACCTAACAAGATAAGATAATTGCAAGTATTTGTTACATAACCGTTTGGAGAAAAAAAGAGAGGAGACAGACAAACAGGCACTCTACTAGTAAATTTTAAATAGAATATATATTTATCAAGATGATGAATAATGATTGTAAATTCTATAATGATAATGAGAACCTAACAAGTATTTTGTGTACTGTAGAATATTTTTAAAATTTAAAAAATTAAATTAAAATTATTTCAAATTATGAAAGATATATATATAAATTTAAATTTATATAACTAAGAAAAATTAATATTAAGAACTGAAAATTCTATATTTAATTAAATTTATTAAATAGCATCTGAAGAAAAAACAAAAATATAAAAAACTAAGAATAAATCATAAGTCACATGGCCCTTCTAATATAAGCTTCTCGCAGTGGAAAAATATACGAAAAAATTAAGAGTTAACTGTCATTCTACAATGCGGTATCACTTAAGTCCTTAAAATTAACAAAAATATAAATTAGCTTTTAAAATTGTAAAATAACGGTCAAGTTAATTCTTGAAATTATAAAATGATAGTCAAGTTAGTCTCTAAAATTGTAACGATAGAAACTAACTTGACCGACGTTTTACAATTTCAGGGACTAATTTATATTTTCGTTAGTTTTAAGGACTTAAATGAGACTGTATTACAATTTCAAGGGCCAAAATGATAGTTAACTCAAAAAATTAATAAAACTACGGAAAAAAAAGGCTTAAAGACTCGCCTGTACAAGTTTCAGTTCCAGACGGGTAAACAGTAACACGTGTTGCGGTGGGGAGATGCAGTTCATGTGAGACATTTGCCCTACTGCTAGCTAATCTCGTGACTCTCATTTTTTATGATGCATTTACTGTCGGTGTGTTTCGGTGGCACATGTAATTTTTCTGCTCTCTAAAGCGTGTAATGCAACCAAGAGGAATCTTTACGGCATGCTTTACTCTTTTAAATATAGTTGATTTATTTCTTAAAATATTATACTTGTTGTCTTGTGAATTTCTCAATCGTTGTCCCAAGAACACTTGTTAATCGAACTCTTAAAACAAAAAAGACGCGTTGTTATTTGTTAATACTTCTGACCCATCTATTACACAAAACAGTACAATTGCTTTAGACTTACAACAACACATGTATAGAATCTCAGGAAATTAGTGTTTTCCCAATTCCCGCAATACAGCTATAGTAATAATAACAACTCAATAACAGTGTTTCATATTACAATAATTTATACTAGTATGATTTAAACTTTGGAGATGCTTTTTGTTTTTTTAATGAAGTGGAGATGCTTATTTTTTACACGGTTGAGTGCTAGCCTACACATTATTCTTGATAACCAATAATAATAATTCACGCAAGTCAAGTGGGCTCTTGGGCTTTTCTTAACTAAGGTCTTCAAGAAGGGTGGTGGCGGGCTGCTCAAGAAAATAATAAGCACACCTCTGCCATTTCAAATAGGAGAGAGAAACACCAAAGCCCATAAACTCTAATAAAGCCCACATATGACGTTAAAACTGGATCCTACTAGAGAAAGACTGGCCAAAAGCCCAATTGGCTGGAACAATATCTGGGAAAAGTCTAGTTTCTCCGTCGGTGGTTGTGACCCTGAAGGACAAAGATTGACCATTCAAATACGCATTGGATTGCCAATTAGATCCCCAATTTCTTGACATAGCCATCCATCCAGTTCTTGACCCTTTAATGGACACAGATTGGATGGATCCAGCCCCAGCCACATTGCTTATCAATACAAGCTCAAAGTAGTCTCTCCCATTTACAGTGAACCTAACCCCTCCATGCTTCTTGCATGGAACCCTGCAAACATTAATTAATTTGTCAACAACCAAAAAAGGGTCATGATATTGATTCGGATATTTAATTTTAAAGAGATCATTAGACCAATATACAAAACATGCGTGGCTTAGTTGACAATACATGCTACAATTTCGAGGAGAGGCAAATAGTTTTAAGTGTGACAGAGGATTAGTCTCAGGCGCCATCCAAAGTGTCACTATGACCATAATTACAGTGGTTTATCAAAAAATTAATGTTAATATATGAGATAAAGTCAAACCTTTGGAACAATACAGGGACGATCCCTCCTCTATAGATTCCAATCTTTTCCCATGCGGGCTGAGCCATGTCGAAATGCTTGAGAGGTGGGTTGCACCACCCTCCATTGTTGCTTGGAAGAGCAAAGTTAGGAGGGCAGAAGTTTGTGGCGGTTATGGTTACAGATGTTCCTTTTAAGCACCATCTGGGGTCTGTTCGATAATCACAAATGATTTTGTAGCACTCCCCACAAGAAGCTCCATCGTTGAACAAGGCAGTGCTTAATGCCGCAGTTCTAGTCCCATACCCTGTTGAATACAGATTCCCATACCCACAAGCTCCTCCTGCACTTGCACAGACACACATTAACACTACCCGTATATGCAAAACTCGATTTATGTTTGGTTTTCAGTTACAAAAGTACGTTTGCCCAAAAAAGAATTCTATAATTACTTTCGATTCAAATTAATTTTGCAATCTTTCAAACTAAAATCCAAAACAAAGGGGATGGGGAAAAAATTACTTACATAATGTTAAAACTTACCCATTGTTCCTGAGGCATCGCTACCTCCATAAAAAGTGGCATGGGCACTGGTCCATCCAGAAGGTGAAAAGGCACAAGTATTGATTGTGAAACAGCAGATTGATACGAGGAAGCTGAACAAAACGAACATGACTCTGGCCATTGTCTTGTTTTAGTGAATGCTAATAACCCCTAATGAAGGACTGCAAATGCAATTGAAAAATAAGGTTGTAGTAGTATAGTAGATAGAATTTGTATTTACGTTTGTTGTCATTTCCAAGCACAGAAATAGTCTTTAAATAGGGGAACAGACTCGCCAAGGCAACAATGGCACATGTGAGCACTGCAACAAGTAAGAACTCAAAAAACTATTTTTTATATTATTTATTGAACTAATCTGTGCTAATCAATGTGCAGAGTTCTGAACGTCATTCAATTATTCCCACGTTCTCCTTTCCTACACTTCCCTTCCCACCCACATGCACTCTCAACACTGTCAAAAAAAAACATCGATTAATCCCACAAGCTAATTTGGTACTGTCCCTCTTCTTTTTTTTTTTTCCCATTCTCACTTGAACCTCTTGTTTTGTAGCTATATGTAGGAAAAAAAATTTGACAGGAATAGCTCTATGCATGCAATGTACAGCAAATGTCACCGATGGTCACATGCAAATGCTTTGCCAATGTGATTTTTAATGAGCCATGTCTCCTTGGGATTGCAATTACACCTGTCACTTTTCTCTGTTTTTGATTTTACATTTTAAGTGCAAAAAATAGCACCTTATTACAAAATTTTAATTTTTCCTTTTTGGTTGTGCGTTTCTTTTTTAAAATATTAATTAAAAAATCGAAAATGAAACAAACCAAAGGGATAGGGTCCTAGGGATAGGTGATTCCATCCCTATCCACATATCCCTCTTGGACTAAAATATATAATTTGTCACGGTGGAGATATGCCGCTAGAAAGTACAAGGTCTCTTCCCAAGCAACTCTACGATCACCGATTATTCTATCTATCTATCAGATAAATAGTAACCAATGTGGCATCTAAAATTATGAGAGTTACTGTGCCACAGAATTGGACAATGGACACCCATTTGTCTAGTTTGCGAGATAAGATATTCAATATATAATTTTCCGTGTTCTTTTGTGACAGGCCAGCACCGTCAAGCCACGACGAAGTTCAAGATGGGACCCACAGACAAACTACAATCAAGATTCTACATTTCCGTATATTAACATGTTCAATGTAGGTTCCATCCAATTTTCCCCCCTCATAATTTCTTTACCCTTTGTTGTTTATTTCTGGCCCTTTCCCACATGAGTAACTATATTTCCAGAATTTATTATCACAGGGATATAGTTTGTGAGAGATTATTATTTTATATGGGAATGAGAAAAATAAATATCGAACGCACAATTATATATGAATATTTAAGATTATAATTTTTTAATAGTCATATAACCACTCAAAATGTCATATTATTTTATATTTCAATATTATTATCAGTGATCCATAAATAGATTCAACTGTTAAAACTGAAAAATTCAATAAGAAGCTGTAGTATTGAAATTGGTTATTATGTGTACGTTTCATATTTTTTTGGTACACCATGTGTACGTTTCTTTTATATTAATAAAATTAACTAAAATTACATTATTTTAATAGTCATAAAAAATTTGAATTAAAAATAAAATAATAAACTTACGATTTTAACTCATTCATTTCTTTAAGAAAAATTGATTTTTTTAAAAAAAACTGGACTTTTTAGTATTTTTAAGTATTAAATTAACATTTAACATGTTACCATTTAATCATTGTTGCTTTATCGTTATTTTTGTCTATAAAAATGTAGGTATTACTTCCTAGATTGACGTGTTCCTTATGCAAGTTATCTCAACTATCAATCGACCAACTGCATAGCATAGCATCAATATACACACGAAACCACTTTATCACTAAGGGAAAGAAAATTGGGTCTTTAAAGATAAGCCAAGTTGATTATGAACGCCAATGGTGAGAACAATTACAAACATTCACAAATAAAACTAGCATGATTCAGCTCAAGAGGAAAGTCCCAATAGTGGCTGCTTAATCTCAGTTCTTGAACTATGAACTATTGTTACCTAAATCACATTGCTTTAGCCTATCCTCTCCCTCTTCCACACTAGGTTTTAGACCTCCAACGTAACACCAAAAAAACATACAAGTCTATGGCTTCCACCTCTCTCTTCCCTTTGCACTCCTCCTCATGACTAACTAACAAACGGTCCAAAAATCTCGATAAAACCACACAGTAATTGAACTGAATCATGCTATTAAGGGATGGTCTTAAATCAAATATCCATCTCAAATGGATGAAAAAAGACAATCATTATCAGAAATCATCATCGTCCTCCTCTGCAATATGCTTGGCCAGTTCTTGCTCTTGCTGATGTCTCTCTCTTCTCTTTTCAGCACTTTCCTTTTCTTTATGCGTGTTTGGTGGAAAACGAAGCGCTTTAACAGCCTCATTGTGCATGTTAAGACAGAAGGCAATCCGAGAATTGAAAGCCAACTGAGGTTCATTTGTGGAGTAAATATCTCCAGTTTCCTTAGACACCATCCACCCATTTGCATGATCCAGTGTAGCATCAATCGCCCCATCACGAATAGCCTTTGCTACAATGCTCTCAGCATCAGCAACAGGATTTGCAGAGTCCAACCTCAATTTTTTAGCAACATCAGCCAGTGAGATGCGAGAATAAGAGATGCTGATGTTGCGTAAACCAGTTCTGATGACATTGTGCCGCAGGCGGACAATCAAATTATGGGTTCTGTCTGCATTGAAGGTGGTGGCAAACTTGTCTGCAATATTCCTGAACAGCTCTAAGTCTCCAATCCGAACAGCCTGAAATTCCATAACATAAGCTAACACCAACCCAAAGAAGTACTATAGCAAATAACATCAATATGGATATCAAAATTTTTATTTTCATTAGGATACAAAAAGAGAATTCACAAATAAATGATAAGCATGAAGTTAATAATTTCAAGAAAGCATCAAAGTTTGAACAAAGGACCAACAAACGCATAAAATTGCCTTTTGGCACAGATAATAACCAACTCAGGACCTCCTTTTTGCAAGAGGTTGACCACTAGGACTCTAGGCTATGCCATTAGAAAACATAAAAAATACAGGGGAATCTTTGGCAAAAATATTTTTTGTTTAGAACCAATTATCACTCAACTGGTCATTCTTTAACATCACTTTGAACATTGTTTATTAGTTAAGATGTCATGGCTCCAAATCTATGTCCTTGATGTGTGTGTACACAACTTTATAGCTTTAGATGCTTTTCAACAGAAAATGCCACATTCATGTTTAGTAAAAGTTTTCTAATGTTGCGCCTCTTCCAAGTCTCTTGTAGTAAATTTTCAGGGCTGTGGTATGGAGACAAACAGTAAACTGGTTCAATTTACTGATGAAATCCAAAAGCAAAAAATAAGAAAAGGAAGAAATTAAATTGTAAAAATAATACAAAACACATATGGAGTGATTCCCAAATTATAACAATAAAACAGTAACAACCCAATTCCGAGACAAAAAAGAAAGTGAAGGGTTTGAGGACCAATCTCAAAACATGATCAAACAACAAGAGGGATAAATTTATAATTAAACCAAAAATATCAGAAGTTCACCTGTAGTGGTTAAAAGAGAGAGGGAGACTAAATCAATCATAATGATACTAGAACTAGCTTAGAAAGACATTATTATGACCAACTTTGGATCATAATGTGGACTTACATTTGTAAGCTCAAAGTAAGGCCTCAATGCTTTCTCCATTCCTTTCTGCATAAAGACAGTCCGCTCAGGTATTTCTCCCAACAGTAAACGCACTATGATAGCCCATTTGTTACATTGAATTCGAAAACCCCGAGCTGCAACTGGAGCTTTCCGAGCAGCCTGCAGGAGAGACTCTTTTGCATCTGTATACTCCAACTGAATTGTCCGAATTTTCCCAAGGTAGAAGAGATAACGACAGAACTGAAAGGAATATACAACATACAACAAATGTAGACATGTGAAGGAAAAATGAATTAAAAAAGAGAATTTGAAAAACTATAAATCAGAATAAACACAAAACTATAACACAAAATCATTAAGGTTCAAGACAACAACAGCTGTGAGTACTGCAATAGAAAGTAGAGATTATTTACCACAAACGAACTGCTTTTGGTGCTCAGGATAATAGAATTACCATACCTGCTGGTTTGAATGTGCCTCAAATCGTGGAGCCTTGGACCTCAACTTCTCTGCTTGATCATATAGGTTGTAATGAAGGTAGTTGCGAAGTAACAGATTAAGAAGTGTTTCCTGCATTGCATCAACAGGTAAGTACAAGATCATACGTCCTTACATAAAAAACCTCTGCAAAAGTTGAAACAAACCTGACCCAACTCATCATGGCGCAGGGTGGCAATCCGGTGCAACGCAAGAAGGTTGCTGAAAAGAAAAAATATAAATTATGTTTAAAACAAATTACTTAAAAATAATTCAGTTTTAAACCTCCTTGATTTATTCATTACACAGATAAGCACCTAACTCACCCCCGAATTTCAGCGAGATCTCCGGTGAGCTCATGGCTATATGAATAGTAAAAATACAGTCTAGATGCTATGACATCAACAGTTCTTCTGTTCAGGTTCTTCAGCGAAGCAATGCTAGCTGAGGAACAAGCTTTGGCCTAAAAGGAAAAACCAAAGCAACACGAGCATTTAATTAGTTATCAGTTCGCATAGCTGAAAAACTATAAGCATTATGGGAACTGACCTCATTGTATTTTTTCTGATCAATCAGAAAAAGTAGCACAAGCAGGTAACAGTAAATTTCTAGCTCAGGCAACAAATGTTTAGCAGGGGTTTGAACAGCAGATGTTGCAGCATCCACTTCCATCTCATGACCATCCTCCTATACAATCAGTCACAAAAATCATTACTTGAAAGACCATTGCACCGCAAAAAAACATAGGAAGGGAACAGCCTAATATTTCCCGAGGAAGACAAAGCCAGAGAGAGGGGGGAGAGGAAGAGAGAAAAAACAGCACCAAAGTAATGTTCTTATCGACCCTCAGTCCCGTTCCCACTCTTCTGTCTATGAACAGAAGTTAAATCATGCGAATTTTGCACATATGCGTAATTAATCAGAGTCAAAATCTATCTCATGACATGTCTCGTAGAAAAGAAGTATGTGTCAACAATGGACATTCAATAATGGAACTAAGTCACGAATTCGTCAACAAATGCTTTTTTCAGAAGGATTATTCAACTACCTCAAAATTTTAGCTAAGAATTAAATGGGCATAAAACGAATACCCCTCTTCATCCACTTCATGATCTAAATTGGGATAGAATATAAAACGGTTTAATTTTCAATAGGAACAAGAACAACGCCTAAATCTAAGACAATAATACCTTGGGAACGTAAGCGGACAATTTGGCGTGAACCTCAGAACCAGGAGTGAGAACAAAATCGAGAAAAGACGAGATAACAGATGCTGTCAATTTCCGCCTCAGTGCAATTGTAAGGCGAACAGCACGAGCGATTCTACGAACTTCCTTCGAGTACGAACCGGTCTCGATAAGAGATGCCATCTCCTTCAAATCTGTGAATCCCAATTCCAAAATCCAAAAAATCTTAAGAAACAAAAACAAAAAGCATGCATGATTTTACAGAGATGTGAAATCGCTACACTAGAAGAAGTTAGACGGAGGGTTCTTACGCTGCAGAGTAGATGGGATAGGTGAAGAAACCGAGTTGGAAGGCGTTGAGCGGTCCTTCATCTCAAGATCTTGAGTCATCTTCAACAGAATCTACTGAAATCGAGCAGAAAATGAGAAAATCTGATGCAAACCCTAAAGACGATGAATGAACAAGTAACAACCGAAGAAGAGGAAGTAAAGTGTCCTCTCCAAAGTTTAAACGCATCGTTGCACGGTTTTTTATTTTTATTTTTTTGGGAATATTTTTACTTTTGTTTCTGCCTTTTTGGGCTTCAATTATGCAATCTTGTTTATTTCCCACTCTTCTTCTTCTTTTTTGGGTCATAATTACGCACTCTTCTTAGTGGAGGCCCGAATGAATCGGGCGTCTGCGATGGGCTTCCTCGTGGTCCAAAAATATATATTTTTTATACGATGATAATTTTTAATTATTATTATTATTATTATTTACATACATTCTTAATAAAATAATATCGACAAATTTAATGTTTTATATTTTTGGTTGGATTTTTGATTGAAAATCTTATTCCATTAAATAAGAATCGTAACATAATTTAAATTAATATAAAATTTAATTTGCATGCAAAATTAACAAAGCATGATAAAGTAACATAACAACAACAAAAAAAAAAATTTTGGTCCAAAACAACATCAACTAAATGTATGAAATACTGTAATTTTGGGCTTCGGCCCTGTTGTAAACCAAAAAAAATGTATGCTTCAAAAACACCGTCAACTAAATATAATTTGATTTTGACTCCCGACGATGTATCACTCCCATAGAACTGAAGAGAGTCAGTGAAAACCAACCCGACGGCTGTAGAAATTGGCGAAATTGAATAAACATAATCACTAGTTTATTGGTTTGAATTATTTGTATCAGAAAAAAAAACGTTTTGACTCAATAAAAATATGTTTAAACTGATTAAAGACTCGATGTCAAGATACAAAAGTCAAAAACATAAGATGGTTTCCCTGCTCCTATTTAATGACTAGATGATAAAGAAATAAAAAAACTTTTATTAAAAATATAACATTTAATAACATTTACTAACATTGGCATACCAAAATATATATATATAACATTTAATGTATAGATCATTTAATTCTTTGTTAAGCGCACTAAAGTGTTCATTGGCTTTTTGACTGCAAAGTCAAAATCCCTTGTGCTATGTCTAGTCAATCTTTTTTTGGGTGCAAAGTCAATCTTATTAGTTGGTTTATAACATAACTGGGTATGTGTTTGGTAAAAAAAACATTATTTCACTAGCTTATAATAATTTTTAAATGCTATTTGAATTGTGTTTGAGCTTCTAGTTTATTATAACTTATTTATTATTCTTATTATTTTAATTTTTTTGTCAAAATAATAACTTATTTCTTATTATTTTAATTGAATTTATCATTTGTCCTCCTTTAAATAAAATAAAAAATTTCAAGAATGAAAGTGAAATTAAGAAATTAATATTCTAAGATTTAAGATAATAAGTAATTTAAAATAAATTTCAATATTGAAAGTTATACTTATTTTAGTTTATCTGCTACTATCATCTAGTAGTAGTTTTCTTATACCTAACTCACAACCACACGGCATATCTTTAAGCCTGCTTCAGTTGCCGGAAACAAGATGGTCACGTCCCCCTAGTCTTGACTTGCTCCACCCACTCAGTATTTCAAGCAAATTGTTTTATTTATAAAACACTTTTAATTGAGCACATTTTTGAGGAATCACAGCTATACATTTTATAATTTTCCCGTTTATGAATAAAATGTCATAAAAACATTTCAACTCTGGAAAAAAAAATTTAGTCATGAAATTTAAAAAATGTGTATACTCTTTTTTTTGGTCAATAAAATGTGTATACTCTAATCTCCTTTTTATCTAAGAGAATCATACACCTATGAATTTTCTCCTTTAGCATTTTTATCTATGTGACACGTCATCAAAGATTGGGGTAAAAACGTCTTTCTATGTCTATCTTTTTTTTTCAAAATTTTCAAAAATCTCACCCTCTTCCTTCTCAGACCCGTCTCCTCTCTCTTTCTTCTCTAACCCTTTCTCTCACTCACACCACTCTGTCCTCTCTCTTTCTTCTCTAACCAGACGCACAACTCTGTCCTCTCTCTTTCTTCTCTAACCAGACGCACAACTCTGTCCTCTCCCCTCTTCTTCTCTAACCCCCTTTCAGAAGCTGGAGATATTGGTAGAAGATCGTGCGGATCTGATGCGGTGGAGTGGTTGGGGTTTCTCAAACGATGGTTGAACGACGAAGAGGCGGATCTGATGCGGTTGGAGGTTCTGATGGTGGCTTTACCGAAGAAGAAGCTCTTCTTCCTTCTTCTTCGATGTTTTGTTTTTGTTCTCAAACATTTATTCTTCGGTTGGTTTTTCTAATTCTTCTTCAGTTGATGAAAATTTTCTAACCTGAATCTAATTCTCACACTCTTACAGAGAGAAAGATAAGAAGAAAGTACTTCTTGGGATAGGTGGTGGACACTATGCGCCTCAGCATATGGACGTAGTATTGTAAGTAGTCATTTTTAGTGAATTGCCTTCTCTTTATAATTGAATTTTCTGATTATGTTAAGGAGAAGTTAGAAACTATGCAGCTATTCTCAACCTAATTAACTTTCGGGTAATTTTGAAAACCCCTTTTCACTTTACTCTGCCATTCGTTCTCAGCCTTTTAAGATTTCAATTTTTTAAATTTAATTGCATTATCCATTTACTTAATGTGCACATTAAGGTTTTTATCGTAATATTGTCAAAATTGGCTAGGATGGTATAATGAAAGGGTGTAGATTGCACATTTAAATAGATTATGGAATAAATTACATTGGTCAGAAACTTGGGAGTTAAACTCAACTGTAATGAAGTTAAATGTGACTTTTTTCTTAGATAGACTACTTTAGCTTCATTTCATGATGCATCTCGATTTTGGGTGAATATTCTTCTACTAAAACACTTTGAGAAGAAGATATTTACATAAACTTTTATTATGCTTCTCTTTGATTTGTTTTCTGTGGATATCTCACTGTGTGTTCTGGTTGGTTTATGTGGTTGTGAAGCTTTGACCCATTGAATTTAGGTTCTTTTTTTTAATCGTGCAGAGGAATGGAATTTGACTTTATTCATGGTAATTGTTTCACATGATTTGCATAATTTGGCTTTGCTTGCAAAACAGGTATTGTTACTGGATGATCTCTTAGCTATTGATATTGCTTTTGATTGGAATAGAGGTGCAAAGCCATAAAAATTTAGTTGACAGAAAAGCGTATTTTTCATTCTGTTTTTCCAAATTATAAATTTAATTTAAGTTACTATACATTTTATGTATATGTAAGTTACTATACATTCTGTTTTAGAGTTGGAGATGTGTGGGTAGCTGTTGGATGGAGTAGCGATGGTATTCTTTTGCTAAACACATGTCTAATGTTGCAGTTGTTGTCCCAAAGTCGGGGGCAAAAATGTCTTCTCACAATGTTCAAAAGCTTGGAGACTGATACAAGTTTTCAGACTAGGTACAGTACCTAAATCTCTTTTCTCTCAGCTTTTCTCTTTCCTTTTCAACCTTCTCTTCCAACTTTCTAACACTACCTTTTCTCCTCCCTTTTCAACCTTCTGTACCTTTTTGTCTGACTCCCTCCATTTTGTAAAAGCAGAGAAACAACTCACTCCCTTTCCTTCCATTTTCGTCACTTTGCAGAGGACAATAGGAAGATTTGCAAGTTGCATTTTACTTTCTCCATCTCTTTCATTTTACAGATTTATTTCCTTTCTTTACTTGAGCATCACTATAACACAAACATGTGTTTTAGTACTTGAATCTCTGTGACTTTGGAGCATCACTATACCTGCATTTTTTATATGTCATAAGTGTTGAAAATCAATATTAATTAACGAGTCAATGAAACTGTATTGCAGGCAAAGCAAATGGCATTATTTGAAGCCAATGAAGAATGAAACATTTCAATTTGGTGATTATTAAGCCAATAATTCTTTTGGAGCCCATGTATTGTGACATGTTGCTGGGAGATAAGATTTCAATTTGGTGATTCTTAAGCCATTTGTGTTGCTTGGACTTTGACTATTGTTAACTGAAGTAAATTTGGTGATTCTTAAGCCATTTGTGTTACTCAGACTCATGTACTTTTAAGTTTGGTCTGCTGATTATGTAATTTTATTTTTAAAGTTTTCATCACCTTGACTCTTCTATTATGGACCATTTTTAGAATAAACTAGCTTTGGATATTCTTTATTGTCTGCAAATCTCATTTTGTGTGTATGTCTAATTTTTGCCTTAGAATGTTTTTTCTTGATTATTTAAGTTATAAATTTTCTTGGAAGCAAAATAGTCTAATAATTGTATCTCCTTTTGCAAATAGAAACAGAACTGGGATCTTATGAACTCATACATTATGTTTTGGCAGGACATTATGCTCTAACTAGATTATTTTATTTTCATTAGGGTATGGATTCTTCTACAATGCTTCTGATTGTTTTTTTCCTTTTATTTTTGGATTGGTCACATGTGAGATGGAGTGGTTGTCTTTTCATGCATGTACTAAAGGTTCATTATGAATCTTTTGCTGCAAAGTCATTTCCTCTCTTGAGCAAGCTTTGATAGAAAGATAATATCTCTGAACTAATATTTTGTTTTTTTGTTTTTGCAACCCTACACCTTCTGATGACATATATGCAAAGAATGGGGTAAAAATGTCTGAAATTTCTATTTTAGACATCTTATCTGTTTGACACATGCAAAGATTGGGGTAAAAATGTCTTTTTATAATAATAATAATTTCAATTTCAAATTCTCTCACTCACACTCAGTACTCTCTCACTCAGTCCAACTCCGAGCATTTCTCTTTCTAAAATTTTGCCTCATAATTCTGTGTCTCTTTCTTTTTAAAATGGGTAATTTGTGCATTATCTGCAAACATATGAATTGCTTTGGATGTAATTTAAGGTTTTTGCAGATATATCCTTTCTGTTTGCTTTTATTTTTTTGTTTCTAGCATTCTTTTGACATATGGTGTTGTTCTTCTTGGTGTTCTTCACATTGCCTTATGTTTTTTATGACTCCTTTAGGTAAGAAATTATTTTCGAATTATGAAGCATTTAGAGTTAAATTTATTCTTCTTAAGTCTTTCAGTTCTATACTTCATGGATTTTATTTCCCTTCAATAGTTACTTGGTTTTAAATGGCTTTAAATGTCTTTAGTTTTTTTTGTACAACATGCCTTTAAGCATGTATGAAAATAAGAAAAAAAATGGGGTTGGGAAACAAAGGAGCATATTAGCTTTGAATGGATAGAGATTGTATCTTGGAATATGTAATTTTTCTTCAAGGTATATTCCTTTGGTACCCATTATTTTTTATTAGGGTATCTATATCGGTTCTCTTACTAATTGGTGATCAATATTCTATCAGATTTATTCCTTAATTTTCATTTCCATTTTTTTTTGTGGTTGGATTATATTATATTTAATTGATACTAATTTTTATTCAATCTATTGGTTTGCCCCATGTCCATTTTGATTCAGTCAATCCAACGGGATCCAAAGATATTGAAGTGGAAACAACTTCTTCTTTAGCATGTGAAGGATTGACAAACATCCATCCTATTTTATATTGTCCTATTGTTTGCTTTTTAACATCTTTGAATTCTTTAAAGTTCAAGTTAAGTTGAATTCACTTCATTTTTCTCCAATTTCATAGAAACTATCATGATGCATAAAGCATAATAAAAATTGGGCTTCATTTTCTATTGGTTTAATTTAGTCATGGAAGATTGTGAACTATTGGCCCTCTTTTGATTTCATAGTTGTGTTTTGATATTCTGTAAACTATTGTGCTTGGTTAAATTAGCTATTTTTGAAGTATGACTTCTTTTATTTTACTAGATTCTCTTCATTTTATTGTACTGACATTGGGAGTTGAGATCTGCATTATCTTTGGCATTACGACTTCCTGTATTGCTTCCAAGATTGCAATAGGTCAGGTTGGGGTACTCTATAAAATCATGTCCTTTCATTTCTTCTATGGGGACACAACATGGTTCTTGAAACTGTTTTATGCAAAACTTTGCTTGGACAATTAGTTTTGAAATGAAATTTTGTGTATGGCCAAGTGTATTCTGCATGTGGTAACTGATTTCTGAGTTGCATCTTCTGTGTATTGTTGAACTAATGTGAGATTTCTAGCATTTGTATATGTCAAATAAAATTTCACATAATTGGCATTATGATGTTATGAGGAAGTTTGCAATTGTGTTGTGGGTTTCAAATCACTTGAAGATCAATAATAAAGCTACAAATATAAGGTTGTTAATTGGTTCGTTATGCAGTTTGCTCAACTGTTATATCCTAATTTAAGCATGTTTGACTTGAATCATGTTAAACTATACTGGTGTGTTTAAATCATAGATGAATGATATGAATATCCTTTAATTAATTTAGCAAACTGATTAGTTTAATGGTTGGATAAGATCAGGCCCTTAATTTTTCTTAAACATGCAGGTTTAAGGAAAGAAGATATGAACTGGGATCTCAAGCAATTAGTTGGGTCTGGTGGAATGCTATCATCTCATTCAGCAGATGTTGCCAATCTTGCAACAGCGATTGGATTCAAGGAAGGCTTTGGAGCACCTCTTTTTGCTACTGCCTCAGTCTTAGCATGTATTTTGTAGTTCATTTGAATAAAGGTTATTAACAAATTTTCATTTGATTAAAGGTTAATTCATTCATTTTTAATAGATTTTATGATGATCAACTATGAATAAAGGGTCGTGGTATTTTTTTAAAGTTAATGTCTTTTGTTTGTTTAAGTGTTAATGCTTATCAGAGCAATACCTACCTAACCACATAACACAATTATGTTTGCATGAAGTTCAATAGACACTACATTTGCTTTGCATGTATTATATTAGACTGAGGATACTTTGCTACACAAATGGAAGAGATGGAAGTACCACTGAAAGTCTGTTAATTATAACTCAACATTTATCTATGCAATTTAGATCTATAGAAAAGTCATTGAGTAGTTCATGTTTACCTATAATTCAATATATTTTTAATCTGTTTCTCTAGATTTTTTTTCTTTATGTGTCTCAATCAATTAGTCACATTTCCCTAGATAAAACAAAAGATTGATTGTAAATATATATTCATAGTTTGAAATTATACTTTCAATCCAATTCCAAATAGTGCATTTGGAACAGCCAAGGCAGAGGAATTGAAGGATGTGGTGTGGCCTAATATCTAATTGAAGGTTGTGACTCATTCTTTTGGGGACTCTTTGTTTAGCAAGAGTTTATGCAGCAAATGTTCAATTTATCAGATGGAGAGAGCTAATCCTATCACATTGAGGCTTTAGGAATTGTCATCTTGAGTCTGCTATATGCTGAGTTTGGTTTGTCATCTAAGGTCTGATATATGCTGAGTTTCGATGCTGTTAGTGGAGGGTCCTAATTTGTTCTTCTGATGTTTTTTAATAGGGGGAAAGTTTGTTGTTGGAAGTGATCCTGATATAGGAGTTTTCAATCTAAATTTAATGTCAATTTTTTCTTTCTTTCAACTTTAGTCTTCTTTCTATTATTATTATATTGTTTTTTTATATTGCTTTTGATTGCTTCAAATGTGTGGTCAAGTCTCATCAGAATTTCTTTTGTACTCATTTGTAATATAATTTTTAAATTTAAATTTAAATTTAAATTTAAGCCTTTTATTTCTTTCCATCATAAGTTTTTCATATAAGTTCCAGTAACTCTGCAACTTATTTTCCTGCAATCAGTGAAGAAACATAGTAACTCACACTGGCCATTTGGAAAATATATGTGGTTATATGGATATCACTTTCTTTTTGTATGCTTTATGGGTAAAATTGCTAAATTTATTGTCTCAAATACAATATATTTTTTGGTCAGTAGTGCTTTCTGAAGATATATTTTGTTATAGTTATCATAGTTGCTAACTGTTTTATAACTATCAAAGGAAAACCGCATGGCCCGTGCGTATGCACAGGTACGTTACTAGTTATACCACCAGTGGATGAAGAAACTCCAAACACTGAAACACGCAACCTATATTTCGGTCAAGTTCAAGCCTTCAAGGGCCCATCTTAACAATCTTGATTCGTAGAGAAATTAAAGTTGACAAACTGGGGCCGTGCCAAACCGTAGCGGTGGAGATACAAACAAAACCCTTTGCTTTTCAGGTGGAACCAAACTGCTCTGTTTTTTTTTTGTCAATAACCAAACGGCTCCTTTGGTGACCCCACTTCAAGCTCGAGGTGTTAGGCTCATTCGACTTATCTATGTTTTAGGTTAAGCTAAATTCATTAATTACATACCGATACTTAATTATTTTGCCCCAGCACAATGCATCCACATTTTATGAATTCTTTTAGTATTTTAAACTATTTTTTTATGTCTAGTCTGGTGTGTTTTAGACAGACACATTGGTATATTGAAGTAAATATTTTTTAAAAAAAGTTAAGCCTAACATTTTTACCATTTAATTTTAAATTAAAATTTTGAGAAGAATAAAAAGAGAGAATCCACGAATTTCTTTTAAAAGGTGGCTTGTCATTTATGGGTATAAAATTTATGAGTAAGAATCAATATATCAAATTCAAAGACCAAAAAATATGTCAAATTCATCAAAAAAATATATCAAATTCAAAGACGAAAACTCTCATTTATTGTCTAAAAAAATCTATAGATGAAAACAAATTTTTTTTTTAAAATGTTACTGCCTTCGGTCCCTATTATAAGAGAAAATAGGGTTATTTTTTTGTCCAAATTATAAGAAACATAGACCCATTGTTAAAAGTCTTGCTTGTTAGAATTCCTTTTATACCCTTATTATTTTATTATGGGACTAATTTCTCATGCAAGTGGGTGCTACAATTAACCATTTAATAGTAAGGATAATTTTCGAATAATATTTAAATTAATTGAAATTAACTAACTCAACTATATTTTCTTGATCTTGATAAATTAGTTATTTGTCTCTTATAATAGGGACCGGAGGTAGTACTGTTCACGTATAGAAATGGACCCCCGAGCTCTTGGTGTTGAGACCGAGGACCACCCCGTGTGAGATGTGAACGTGAGTGAATGAGTTGTCTTTCTTGGTGCCATGAGTCCCTTTTTATATTGCTCGGTCCATAAATGTGAGGGAGGCAATCGGGGGATTTGGTCTCCTTGATGAGCACGCCATAAATGCTCTTTGCTGGTGCTGACTCAGATCTCGGTAGGCGATAACGTGTATACTCAGTCGGGATCTTCGGATGGTACACAGCCCCACGAGCTCCAAGCTTGAAAGGCGAAGGGGCTTGAATTTGTAATTGCTCGGTCGTGAAGATATTTGGATGGTACACAGCCCCACGAGCTTCAAGCCTAAAAGGCGAAGGGGCTCGAATTTGTGATTGTTTAGTCGGCACTTCTTTGGGATATCTCCGAGCTCCATGCTTCTTCTTCGGGTTCTACCAGGTCAACCAAACTTATTCATCTATCCGCTTTCTTCGCTGGTCGTCCACGCTTCTTTTGTTGGGATCAAGCCCCCTGCTCTCCAACTCCTATTACGATGATTGCTTTGAAAACTGTGACAAAAACAATTAATGAATAACTGTGATTGATAAATAACACTAACGTAACAAGTAATAAGTTTAGAATGGTCCCTGGATTGTTATGGCTTCTGACTTTTTCCTTTTCGCCTTCTCGTCTATTGCTTGGTCGCTAGAAAATTCTCTAGATTCATCGAACGTGTGATAGACTTGATGTATAAATGGTATGGGCTAAGTAAACTTCCTAAAGCATGTAGCTATAATGCGTGAATGTGATGTTTAACTTGATGCATAAATGCACATGAACTAAATGCACATCCCTATGGTATTATGAAATGTTGATTGGTCGGTTTTGTGATCACCAGACTTACTGCTTGCCCATTTACCTGCATAACTTAAGGCAATCTACCAGACATTTTGCTCCTTAACATAATATATTAATTTCATTATACAAACGTTAGAAAATAATAAGAACAAATAAAAATAGAAACTAAAAAGTCTGATAGATCATACATATGTACCTACTTGATAGAATCACTTCCACAATTATAATGGATTATATGACCAAATGCAATCGACTGCTTGCCTTGTCCCAAGTCGTCCTTTGGTTGACTGCTTGCCATTTTTCTTTTCTTTTCTTTTCTTTTTTTTTTTGATGCCTTGCCGAGGTTCCCCATACGTGGCTTTTAACCGAGTACTATGCTCGGCCAAAGCACACTATATGATTGGTTTCCACTAACTTGAGACCGGGCACAATGCGCGCCCGAAAATATAATTCAATAATCAACTTTTGTTTTCCTTTTGCTCAGTCAACTTTTTTTTTTTTGTCTTTCTTTCTTCCTTTTTTTTTTGTTGAGAGCTCTCTGTTTTATGTTCTTTGTTTTTCACCAGGTTGATAAATACTTGCAAGCTTGTTTGATGTATAATGTATTGATATATATATTTAGGCTAGCCTTTGGTGTGCGGTTGACCGCTTATCGGACCTCTTGTTGGGCCTTCTACTGGGTCAGTTAAGGGGTAACCTCGGCAAAGGTCTTAAAGATATTGTTAATGATATTTGCAACTTTTGTTGAACCTGAAACAAGTCTCGTACTATTTGTCATTAGCAGCATTGAAGTAAACATCAAAATAATAAATGATATGTACAATGTTAGCAATTTCAAATTTGATTAGAGCAAATTATAATGGTAATGAATAATGATGATTATAATGGTAATAAATTTAAAAATTTAAAAATAATAATGGTAATTAGGTAACAAATATGGTACGATAGTGATATCACAAAAAAAATTAGGAAAAAATGTGATAAATGTTGAAAAAGAGTTACAAATGAGTAATAAAGTCAAACAATAAATAGCAAATTTATTGATAATTCCAAAAAACTCAAGCACATTTTCCTCTTAATTAGTAATAAATTGCTATAAAAAACTATTTGAAAATCATGATGATAACAAATCAATAGTAATAAATTTACATTTAAATTAGACACAAATCACCATTAAAACTAGTAAATCATGTATATTTTGAAACCAAAATATCAATCAAGAGATTATAACATGCAATCAAATAGTAGAAAACTTCAATCCACGTAACCGGTTTAAAAACTTTAGCAATCAATCATAATGGAAGGTATATTACTATAGCATCAAAAAACAATTGGCCGTGAATTAATTAATTCAAATGATATGATAACCATTTTTAAAAAAGCAAACAAATGATAAATAATATACAAACAAATTGCACTTTTTGAACAAATGTTAATTAGCAAATTTAATTAAATTTTGAAAATCAGATTAAATGATAATAAAGGTGTACTAACTACTAATTAACACTAGTGCAATGGACAAACTATAAATTAGCATCACAAATTAATTAATGACTAAATTACCATAAATTCAAAATTAAAAAGCCTTTTAAAAACAAAAAAGATTAAGCACGGAATTAGGTGAAAAAACGTCTAGTTGATAACATTATAAAATAATAATATTATAATCAATCAATGTAATAAATGGAATAAATAAAATCAATCAGCAATGACAATGAGAATAAAATGCAATCCATATCCATATATATATATATAATAAAAAAATTGTAGGAAATGAATAATGCGATGAAGTAAAAGTTCAAAATGATAGGGAAGCAATAACAATCAATTAATTTTAATAAAGAATCACGATATATGGCACTATTTGATTAAAAAAATTATAGCCTAATTAATTTTCGATCAATAAAAGTAATGGCAATTGATAAAATTGGAAATATATTGACATCACATTGACAATGTAATCAATGTGATCGATCACAATGATGGTGAGGATCAAATTCAATCACTATAGAATCAATCATAATAAAAACAAATAATGTAGGGTAATAAAAATCGACTTTTGTATCGTTGAAACATAATAACAAATGTTAAAAACGATTGACCGAGGACCCCCGAGTTTTTTATGTTGAGACCGAGGATTATTCATTGTAAGATGTGATCATGAATGAGTTGTCTCTCTTGGTATTATGAGTTTTTTTTTATATTGTTCGATTTATAAATGTGAGGGAGGTAATCAGGAGATTTGGTCTCCTTGATGAGCACGCCATAAATGTTCTTTGCTGGTGCTGACTCAGATCTCAATAGGCGATGACGTGTATACTCGGTCGCGATCTCTGGATGGTACACAGCCCCATGAGTTCCAAGCCTGAAAGGCGAAGGGCTCGAAATTGTAATTGTTCGGTCGGGAAGATATTTGGATGGTATAGTTTCTTAGACACCTATTAGGTGTATACACCTTGAGTGAGAAAGAGATAAAAGAGAGATAAATGATAGATATAATAGGTGATATGATGTGATAAAAAAAAATAAATAGAGATAAAAAATGTTGTATGAGTGATAAAAAATCTCAAGTGTCTAAATATGATTGTTTTTTTTTGTTGCTAAATATATAGATGAAAACATTGAAGTGATTGAACAAACTGGATTTTTATAGATGATTGGTATTGCTGCATTTTTTTTTTAGTGAACAATATTGCTGCATCATAGTAACATCTACCGAAACAATTCAGATATTTTACTCAAATACAGCTGTGCATTTTATTTTATTTTTTTCGTTTAAAAACTTTGTGATAAATCAGTCCAACTCCAAGTGATCTCTCTCTCCTCGTCATTTTTCCATTCCCCCACGTATTATTTCCCGTAAGCAAAGGCAAGACTCAAGAGGTGGAACAAAACCACACTCATCACCATACACTTCTCTCCACCTCCTCTTGATTTGCAATTCTCAAGTCACAATAATCTCAATTCTCAACCAATTTCTAGCAGGCTAGCTGTTACCCACCTCAACATTGAAACTCACAAACAAACAGAAGCCTCCATATATAATCCACGGATCTTTGCTCTCCCCTTTCAATTTTTTTTTCTCACTCATGATGTGTAGCGGGTTCCTTTACTCATTCAGCATGGTACTCCTCTATCAATTACCACGAGCACCCCATTAATTTAATTTGGCCCTCACCAAAATCAATCGTGCACTGCAAGAAATCAAGCAAGGCGAGGCAAGATGCTCGATTCGGTTCTTTTGGCGCTTTTTCTGCCTTGCCTTGGCATGAGTGCCATCTTCGTAGTCTACATGTGCCTACTCTGGTACGCCACCACCCATTACCGCCCCGAAGCCAGGCAACCGGGTAAGCCGGTCGCTGACAAGGGTTTGTCCCCTTTGGAACTGGAGAAGCTTCCAAGAATCACCGGAAAGGAACTGGTCGCGGCAACCGAATGCGCCGTGTGCCTCGACGAGATCGAGAACGAGCAACCGGCTCGACTGGTCCCTGTTTGCAACCACGCCTTCCATCTCCAATGTGCCGACACGTGGCTCTCCAAGCACCCGCTTTGTCCCGTTTGCAGAGCCAAGCTCGATCCTCAAATGTTCAATTCTGAAGAAAGTCCCTGCTGAATGAAAAGAGTGAAGGTTCAATTGGCAATGGCATCGATTCGTTATTATTGGGAAAAATTAAATAAAGGAACGAAGGAGGAGGGGAAATTGAAGAGCCAGAACAGAACCCAGAAGCCATCATTTACATTCTTGTTCTTGAGTTCTTTTATTGGTGCACAGTTACGCATTTGTCGTTTGTCAGGGTCTGGATGAATTTTATTTTTAGCACTCACCGAAAACAGTGTCTTTCTCTTTTTGGGTTCTCACTGTTACGGGTTGAGCGGCATGCGGCGGAGGAAGCAGGGTATTTTACATGAACTTTCTAGTTTTAGTTGTTCCTTGTTTCATTATTTAATTTAATTATTAGTTGCCAATTAGAGCGCTCCATGGATGTGGGTTTGGAGGAGATTACTAGTACTAGTACCTTTTTTTATGATTTTTCAGATTTTTTTTTATTTTTTCCTGAAAAGAATTGTACGTGAATGAAAGACATTAATCAGGGGGAAGAGAGGACAGAGAGCGGCCAATTCACGCCAACGCGTGAAATTAAGACACGTATGAAGGGGTTGTTGAATGGGTCGTGAACTGAACCGTTTCATGTGCTTTTCCAACAAGAGTCACAGACAAGTACGCAGGGGGTGATTTTGATTTTGATCTTGATCTTATCATCCAAGCCAGCCACAACAGCTATATGCCAGCTCGTCCTGTATGTGATTTTTATCTCCTTCCCTCAATTGGGTTTAACGCCGTTAAATTTAACCCAACCAAGAAAAAAAAAAAAGGGAGAATCTTTCAAATAACAGCAATGTAGTTAGTTAGTGGAGTAGTATTGGCGACTGTGTAGTCGTAGATGAAGTCTTGCTCATTTATTGCATGGTAGTGGTAGTATAATCCCACAAGAAGAATTTAATGGGCATGACTTGTAAGCAGTTACTAGAGGAAATGACCAAATGGGTCCCTATTTGCATCGGTGGCAATGGCATTAGATTGGGAAAGCCAGTCCCTATCACGTCACAAGCTTTGCAGATAAAGATTGAACCCCACGAACGGGGTGAAATGGACGTCTGGTACAATATTAGGTTGAATTTTGGTGGGGATGCTGGCTGCTGCTCCTTGGGTTTAAGGATCAGCATCCGGTGATGACAAGAAAACAAATGAACGAGTAACATTCTAGTTAAAAAATATCTTACAACTTTGATTGCGACATTAACTGGACAAAATATTATAACAAAATTAGTATTGCAAAATTCTTCAAATATATACAATGTTTGGAAAAAAAAATTGTCCTATTTTATTGTTTTACAATACTATCAACGAAGTATTTAATATTTTTTTTATATTAATATCTTTAAAGCATTCATATAGTTTTATGTGAGAGAGAGTAATTAATTGTTAATTATTATGAGAGAGAATAACAAATGGAAAATTATGAAAGACATAATTTTTATAAATTTTGAACTATTAATTGTATTTTTTAATTTTTGTGTCTCGACTTTAAATAACAAATAATATAGGACGGAGAGAGTAATATGTATGCACGTACTCTTAGGGTTTGTTTGAGAGTTAAGAGAGGAAGGGGAGAAGTTTGATAATTTGAGAAAGAGGATAATGGGAATGAAAGGGAGGGTCGTCTCCTATTTTCAATGGAGGTTTAATTTTTAATATAAGAATCAAAATCTTTAATTTAAAAGAATTCAAAAAATATATTAGGAATGAATTTGGAGAATTTTGAAGGGATTTAAAATATTTTTTACATCTTTAATCTTTTTTAAAAATTAAAAATGTTGATAATAAGCTCTCTTTCTTCTCTTTTTTGGCATGACGTTACTTTCTGATTTCTATTAGAGCACCCACAATGGAGTTGTTTAACTTTAGTTGCTTAAATAGACCTCACAATGCCACATAGACTTTAAGCAATATCCACTTGTTTTCACTCTAATGGGTGTTGCTTAAAATGAGTTGCATAAGTGGGTCTTACAATGGACCCCAAGTATTTATATTTTAATTTTAAAAATATTTTTAACTCCAATTAAAATATTAATTCATATATATATATATGAGGAGGGATCAAATTACACCGGTGTAACACTTTGGTCAATGTTACACCGCTAATAACTCTTCGGCGGATAATTATATTCTAAAACACACCGTTAGATTAAAAGTTATTATCATATAGATCATTTCTGTAAAATTTCACATCAATCTAAAATTGTTTGATGTATCATTGAGATATGTCAAAATTCATACACTTTAAAAGACATTAATCTTGACGTATCTCAATTACACATCAAATGATTTTAGATTGATGTGAAATTTTATAGGAATGATCTATATGATAGTATCTTTTAATCCAACGGTGAGTTTTAGAATATAATTATCCGGTGAATAGTTATTAGCAGTGTAATATCGTCCAAGAGTTACACCAGTGTAATTTGATCTCTCCTATATATATATATATATATATATATATATAGGGAGAGGATCAACTTACTCTAAGAGTAGATATAAAGAGTTACTCCAAAATCTCCACCTTTCATTTTAGATTGATCTAATGGGATAGGTTAATCCACTAAATTTATCCCGTGATTCAACTTTTGTGCGCTCTGTGACTCGAAGCGCTGGGTTTGCACTTTTCACCCTTAATTCGCAGTGAATAGGGCGGGTGGTCCACCATGAGCTTCACCATCGGAAGACTATTCACAAGATCTGAAACGCCACCACCCACTTACACGTACCCCACCGTTATCACAGCCGTTAGCGGTGGTTCCATTTCCATCCCGAATCGGTGGTTCTATTTCCCAAGAAACCAACCGAGAAGCTTCCCGAAGCTTCACGAACTGTATTCCGACGCCGGCTGATTCAGAAGCTTCACGAAGACAGCTTCCCTGGCAACCACTACGGCTAGCCTTCGAGTTCTTTGCGAAGGAGGGTGGGACAGAGAAGTACATCTTTAAAAATGAAATTCTAGCTAGAACTTGTGTTTTAGTTTTAATCAATCGCAAGATTCCTGGAGCATTATGTACCCATTCACTGGAATCAAATTGCCACCATGGCTTGGTGGTGCTTGTATGGCTGCATCTTCTCTCAGTGTGGTATTTTTGTCTCTTTCGCTTCAATTCTATAAAAAAGACCTTTGCATGTAGAATCCATTTAATTTAATGGCCACTTCCGAGAACATGGCTATTTGGAACCAGTTCTATGTTCTCTGAAATTTTTTCTTTTCATTTTTTTGGAACATGTCTTAAAAAAAAAAGACGGTAGCGACAGATAGCACTTTCGGGAGATGACGATAAAGATTGAATGCCCCAACTTTCTTCGTTTTCGCATAATTAATAACTTTAAAAAACTTTCAGCATGAAGAATTTGTTTTACAGAATTTTATACTGCTAAATTTATCATTTTAACTCCAATTGATATCTACATAGTGCCTTTGCAAAATTTATGAAGCAAAATGAAACCGTAAGAACATAGATGAGCAAGAGAATTAATGTTTTCAGGGGAGAATTATAGACAATGATTAGTACCAAAGCAAAGCAATCATGCCCTCTTCTAAGAGGAAGAAGTCATCGAGCGAGGTATGGTTTTGATGCCCTGTTTCGATCAGAATGGGTTTGCTTTGATGGCAGAACCAATGCGGCAAAACCATCACTTGGGTCACCAAGCAAGACGAGGAAAGAAATAGTCACGTGAGACATTTAATGAATTAATGTAAGCCATTAGATCAAACTAAAATAAATGGTGGAGATTTTGGAGTAACTCTAAAGGCTTACTTTTGGAGTAATTTGATTCCATTCCATATATATATATATTCTGATTTTATAAAATAGAAATTTAAAAAATAAATAAATATTGCAAATTAATTAAAATAAATGACATAATTGAATACATAACATAATCTAATTAAAATTACATAAAAAAACTTAATTTAATTAAGTCCATATTGCTCTCTAATCATGTTACATAATAAAAGATGATCTCGAAGTTGTGACCCTCACATCTCAGATGTATCCGTAAAGAGAATTTGCAACTGCTGATACTTCATCTCTTGCTCCTTTAATTGCAGTTCTTTTTCCTTTAACTTATTTTTTTCGTTCTTCACCTTAGTTGTTTCATTCTTCGCCATAGTTGCTTCATTTGTTGCCTTAGATTGTTCTTCCTGGATACGTGCCAAATCTGCCATGAGTGCAAGTTTTTCACTAACCTTGTTGTTTATAGCTGAATAGTCCATGCCTTTTGATGCAGTTTCAGCTACTTTTGCTTTGCCCTTCCTTTTTGTTGCCTTTTGTCCCATTGGGCGGACTGGAGGTGATGCTGGGTCATAGTCAACACTGCTCGGCGTCTCTGGGTTAGAAGATGATGAGTACGCCCCAGAAGCAGAAATTTTTGTTCTTTTTGAACAACTATCCATTGCTTCAGATGTCCATTTCGGCTCGTCTTTCAACAACCGCCATGCATGCTCAAATTTGAATTTCTCACCTTCATCTTGAGAAAAAATAGCATACGCGTTAGCCATAACATCATTCTCCGAGCACTCGCTTTTCCTCCAGTAGACAGCTTGTTTGTAACTCCCTATGAACTTTTGAACAACATGATTTAGTCGATGCCATCTGGATTTAAGTTGACCTGACCCCCTTTTTTGCATCTGCCCGCAATAGGTGTTGTACCCGTCTTTGATTCTAAACCAAAAACAATCTGTTCTTTGGTCAACTCCTACCACTACATCCTTTGACACGTTGAGCCACGATTGAATAAGAAGTTTATCCTCTTTAGGTGAAAATCTGGCTCGTGATTTTTTTTTACCAATGTTGCGTCTTCTTCATCTAACGGAATGCTGTCTAGACCAATTTGACTGAAAAATTGTGGAAATTGAGACTCTGGTATAGAGCCAATCGGTGGTTCGGGTTCCTCATTAGTGTCTGAAAAGTCTGGATATTGAGAATTTTCACCTGGAATAGGTGGGTAATTTTGCACAAAATCACTTCAACCTTCAATATTAAACGGTCTTAGATCCATTGAAATTTTCAAAAAGATGAGGAAAAAAATTTGAGAGAAAATGAAATCAAACATATTACACTTTCTAATAAGAATGGATTCAAACAATAAAAAACGGTAACTTTCTGATTCCCAAACGGTCTAAATTGTAAAAAAAGGTAACTTTGCATTCCCAAAAAATCGCTGGACAGAATTGAGGTTATCAGAAATGAAAAAAAAACGGTAACACTTTTGAAAAAAAATGGATCTCAAAATGAGTGATGAAATGGATTTAATTTTGCATTTCACACACGACTTCAGTCTCCATTTCACAGTTTCAGTCCCCATTTTTCTCAACTCACACAGAAGAAGCCGCTCTCTCACACGCCACCCACCCTTTCTTCTCCGTTTCTTCACACAGACACAACAGACCCTTTCTTCTTCCTCCATTTGTTTCTCTCACACAGACACAACCCTCCCACCCTTTCTTCTTCTTCCTCCATTCGTTTCTCTCACACAGACACAACCCTCCCACCCTTTCTTCTTCTTCCTCCATTCGTTTCTTCACACAGACACAGCCCTCCCACCCTTTCTTCTTCCTCCATTCGTTTCTCCCACACGCCCCTCTCACCCTTTCTTCTTCCTATCTCAGCAAACCGCGGCTCCCACCGCCTCAAACTCTCTCGGATCCACCTTCTCCCCTCTCTCTTGGACCCCTTCTCCCCCTCCATCAAGTTGTATCTGAGGAACAGTGGTGGATCCATCTAGTTGTGACCTTTTTTTTGCATGGAGGAGTCTGATTGGAGCTTTTTTGCACAAAGTTGTGACCTTTCCAACAAGATCTGCTCTTCCCGTGGTGAGGAACAGTGGCGGCCTGAGCGTGGCGGCGATGGTAGGTGACGAGCAGCGGCGACCTGAGCGTGGTGTAGGTCGATCATCTTTTTTTGTTTTTTTATTTTTCTAAATCTGGTGATGTCGATCGTTTTGTTCTTCGTTTTTTATTTTAATTTAATTGATCGGTTGATTTGTTCTGGTATGAAGTATATCATATTTTGTTATTCTCCCTCCATTTTTTCATCTTTTTGTTGTTTGTTGGTTGTTGTTAGTTGCTGAAAATTGATTTTTTAATAGTAAGCAACATTGCTTATGGATTCTGCAGAGTTATTTATATAGATAACGGTTCTTAAATCCAAAAAATAAACAATGTCACGTCATTTGCTCTAATGATATTTTTGGTTAAACAACATTGTTTAAGACTTAAGACATGGCTTAAGCAACTCCAATTGGAGTTGCTCTGCTCTTACTTAAAAAACGTTGCTTTCCTATAATTTCAAGCGAACTTCTCCCCAGAATTCGGGACATGTGGAAGGATCAATACAACAAAATTATCTTTTGCTGCGCATATCCTTATTTTAATTTTAAATGATAACAATTCTTGGAAACACAATCCATGAGAACATGATCTCATAAAGCCGTATATATAATGACATTGACAAGATCCGGAAAAGTAATTCAGCAAAAAAAAAATCCGGAAAAGTAAAGAATATAAAATGTTGGCTTAAATATTTTTTTTATCTCGATAAAATGACTGAGTTTTATTTTTTATTTTTGTAAAAAAAATATTTGTAATTTGTACAAAATAAAAAAATTTATTTTTAGTTGTTGTTATTTTGTTTTAGTCTCTAAAATATTTAATTTATATTAATTAATCTTTATAATATGTGGACAATTTTATTTTTAGTCTCTATAATATTATAAAATATTATATTTATTTTATTTTACAGAATTAATTTAACATGATCTAAATATTACAGGGACTAAAACAAAATAGTAAAAACTAAAAATAAAGTTTTTTATTTTACAAAAATCATAAACAAAAAAAAATTACAAAGACAAAACATGAAACTCAGTCAATAAAAATAAAAAAAATATTTTATGATATTGGTATTAAATTGAGTGCCGAAGAATTTTTTTTTACTATAATGGCCGGTATTAAAAGGTTCAAAAAATTTATATAAATGTTCAAGAGTAAATGAAATTCTTTTTTTTTTAATTTTCTTGTATTCTTTGTGATTCGTCTCGGATTGATTATTTATTATAACATTTTCAAGAAACTCCCTTGCATGTAAAAGTGATCCCCATCAAATCACCAATGATAATTCATATTAAAAATAGTATATATTCATTTGGCCTTTGAAAAGTTTTCAACCAGTCCATTAATCAGTGACGCTCCCTACCACAAAAAGAGGGAATTAGTTTTCATTTTTTATATTTTATATTCTGAAAGAATGAAAAATATTTGCTGTTCACTACTTTATGTGCAAAAACAAGCAAGATGACCTCCAGCTATACATAAAAGCAATCACATAATGACAAAGGAAGGGAATCACCTCACTGGACTGTGTTCCCATGAAAGAATAGTTTGTCTAGATAAACATTTTAATTAAGAGTTTATTTAATATTCACTTATTATATAAAAGTTTGCATATAAATTGATTTTTATACTTAAAGAGTTTATGGATTTAAATTTTACATAATTTTTGTATAAATTGTTTTCATGGGTTATTCTTCATAATTTATGAAAAATAAACTAAAAATAGTTTATAAACATATCATAAAATGGATGGAAAAGTCTGTAAAACCTAGCATAAATGGTTAAATTCATCTTGCGATGCTAGGTTGAACGTTTACCATTTCTACTATATCAAAAAAAATAGGCGGAAAAGAGAAAAAGAGAAAGAGGTTGAGGTAGGAATTAAAAAATTGAAATTGGAAAGGAAAAATAAAATTTTAAAATATAGTTTTTAATTTTAAATTGTGGCTAAATGGATTAAAAGTGACACATTTCTAAAAATGAAAACCATAAAAAACAATTTTTAAGGACTAAAAATGGACATTTATCTATTTACAGTAATTAAAAATATATTAAACCAAATTATAAAATTTGTCCAAAAAGTATTTTCACCAAATAAATATTGAAAGAACTAATAATGAATATGCCTCTAGTATAGAATGAAAAATATTTTATATATTTTCATTTTAACTTCTTCATCATAATTTATAAATATCTATAAATTTATAAAAAAATATAAAAAAGAAAATTCGCAAACTCACTTTAATTAACAAAATTGAAAGTTAATATCCAGAGTGGGCATTGGGCAAAGACCTCTCTTCGTTTCTCTCTCACTGTTTTGCCCAGACAGATATTAATTGGCAGAGTTTCTTCATCGTTGGGAACCACCTAATCCAGCGTCGATGAAAGGCATCACTAGTGGAGAGAGCAGGGCAAGAATTATTAACGGCTTTGCAGCTCGAGGACCAAATCAATTTTAATGCTTTGGGTTGCTGAACCTATACCAAAAATTAAGCTCCAAAGCCTCTGATTATATCGGCCCAATTGATTGGTTTTTGTCCATTTTTTAAACCATAATATTGGTCCTCCCAAGGTAGCACACTTGGTTAAGCACCGGGAGGACATGTAATGGGTGAGGGGTTCGACCCCCACTCAGTCCCCCCCCCCCCCCTCCCCTCCCCCAAATAGCCCCCCACCCCCAGTTGACCAAAAAAAAAAACCATAATATTGATAGTCCGCCCAGACATCCAATGGGTGAAGAGATCGATCCCCCTCCCCCTCCCCCTCCCCCTTCACCAACCCCCTCCCCCTATGACCAAATAAAAAACCATAATATTGATAATCATAATCCCCTCTAGGCAGCTCAAGTGGTATGAGCGCAAGGTGAAATGTTGTGGGTGTGAGGTTTGATCCCTCCCCTCCCTCCCCTCCCCAAATCCCCCTTGACAAAAAAAACCCATAATATTGATAAATTTTTCTTTTCATTTGATTTACTCATAAAAGAGAAAATATTTTTAAGTAGTATTTTAAGATTTATAAATAAAATATTTCTTGGTAAAAAAAAGAAATAAAATATTTAAAATTATAAAAAATGAATTAAATATTTTTTGATTAATGTTTTAACAATTTTTTAAAATTTGTTTAAAAAAATAATTTATTAAAATTAGATTTTAAGTTATTTTATAATTTTTAATATATGTTTTTTTCAATATACCTATTTTTATATATAAGCCATGTGTCATACCGTTGTTACTTGTTATCCATCCAAATAAAGCTCAAGCACATTGCTACTGCCACGTGCTAGTTGTTTATTCGATCCCCTTGTGCTGGTGCCAAAGGCTCTCCATCCAGAATACTTCATATGCTGACACGTGGCCAAATGAACAGATACTTTTCCTAAGATAATAACTCGTGTCCAGGGGTTAATTTTCCAAAATAGAATAGAAATAGATATTCGTGGTTTTTCCAATCCTAATCACAATTATGCCGCGATTATCAAATCTGTCAAACATTATGAAAATTTTGGCCAATGCGGATTGCTTTATGTTTATCGTATGCGCTGGAGGGTGGCAAATTAGCATGGACCCATGAAACCTTGGGTCCATGGTGCACCTATTATTATGACCCATTCATTTATTGTTTAACAAATCAATGGTTGAGATGGAGGAAATGTAACCTGATGAGCAATTATGACTTATAGTTTTTGAATCTGTAAAATGGGGTCTATAGAAAACAATACAATAATTCCCAAATTAACTCATCCCTAAAGCTATAAAACATTTTTCTATAAACACATATATAATCATAAATTGTCCACAATTTTTTTTCCTTATACCAAAACTAGAACGTTGAATTATAAAAAACTATATATACCAAAACTATAAATTGTCCACAAATATTTTTTCTTATACCAATACTATAATTATAAAATATTTTCTTCTTTTAATAAACATTAACGTTGAATTAAAATTAAAAAGTTAATACCTTTAAATTTGTTTTAAATAATAAATAATTTAAAATACATTAAAATGAAGTAATAGCTATAGTTATTATTAATTTTGTTCAGGAAAAAGTGGCACTAGTGCAAAATAGAGAATATAATTTACTTTTTAAATCGGTTATTAGCGGATCCGATTTAAAAACTAGACGCAGTGGCAATTTTGTAAATAACGCAAGATTTATTAAATCGGTTGTTTGAAAAACCGATTTAAAATGTGTTTTTATTTGTTTTTATTTCAAAAATTTACTTTTTAAATCGGTTATTTGAATAACCGATTTAAAAAGTAATTTTTTTAAATCGGTTATACAAATAACCGATTTAAAAAGTGGGATCTGAAATTTCAAAACCCGCGTCGCCCCCCTCTCCATTTGTCACTGTGCGCTCCCTTTCAGTCTCACTCTCGCCTCCCTCTCACTCTCACTCTCACTCTCACTCTCACTCTCAGCGCCGTTACTCTCTTTTCTCCGTCGTGCCCCTAACAGCGCCGTTACTCTCTCTTCTCTTCTCCGTCGTGCCTGTGACAGCTCCGTTGAAGGACCACCGCGCCGTGCCCGTGACAGCGCCGTTGAAGGACCATCGCGTTGCGCCGTCGAAGGACCACCACATCGCGTCGTTGAAGGACCACGGCGTCGTGTCGTTGAGTTGAGGCACTGTGTTGCTCTTCAAAGACTTCGTCTTCGTTTTTTCTTCGTTCTTCCTCTTCAGAGACTTTGGGTTGTTTCATTGTAGGACTGTGTTGCTTCATTCTTCCTTCGTCACTGTCCTCGTTGAAGGTAAAGTGTTTTCTTCCTTCATTTGCGTTTTTACATGTCTGTGTTGGTTGGATGTTTACGTCACTGTCCGCGTCGCGTCGTTGGTTGGACACGATTTTGTGATGTCTTGGTGTTGTTTGATGAAATGCTTCAATGAAGTCACTGTTTTTTTAAGGATGGAGCAGCAATAGTGTACTTCAGTTATATAGGCTATGATTCAGCTTCAACCATGGCTGAAGAGGTCACAGATCCTTTCAAGAGCCTGCCCATTGGAATTGTGGGTTCAGTTATATCTTATAACCACTTTGCTTTATTGCCTAATGGCCCTGTCTTTGTGCATGATGGTTTCTTACAACAAGGTCAGTGATCTATAATATAACCACAAATTTGTCCAGCATAGTAAAGAAAACAAAATTCATGATCCTAAATACAACATTATGGAAATATAAATGCTGTGAATTGACATGGTGTTCTTAGTTTCTTGCATTTAGTCATTGCCTTGGAAGTGCTCTGGCTGAGGTAATGCATTGTATTGCATTCGTGTTTATTCTTTCTTAAAGCACTCTTGTTCAAGTATGGCATTTTTGTGCAGGTGATTGTGGAGAAGCTGATAGAAGTGACATTCCAGACATTGATGAGAAGGAGTAAGGGATTTTCTTATGCTATTCTGTCCCCTTTTATTAGTTTTCAGGCCTGAGAATATTGTCTTGATGCTTTCTGTGAAGATTTTGGAGGGTTCCTGTTTTGTACTGTTACTAATATAACGAGTTGCAAGTGGTGAAGGTAGTAAAGTTTGAATTGGGGCACCCTTGTTGAGTTGATACTTTGGTATTCATATAAAATGCTAGTACTGTTGGTTCTTAAGATTTAGTATTTTATAATATTGTTGAAGCTATGAAGCACGGTTACTATAAAGTTTTTGTACATTGCTTTGTAACTTCGTTTAAATAAGGTCTTTGTAAAAGGTTAACAAGTGGAGCGATGTATTGGCCCTGTCATAGTCACGATAGTGGCACATAAGTATAGGGCATGCTGTTGCCACATATGCATATGTGGATTGGCTATGAATAAGTTTTGAATTTGAGAGATTCTTCAGATTTGTCCATCCTGACAGTGAAGTTACCTCCAAAATGAGACTCTAGTTTATTATTATTTTTTAGGTATGTCGTCTAACTTTGTGTTAGAGGATTTAAGCGTAAATCATGGATTATGGATAATGTTGTGTGTCCTTTGCAATGTTACTCCTAGTCCCTTTCCTTTCTTTCTTTTGTTCTGCTAGTATGGATAGCACTTCTGTGATTGTACTTGATTAGCATATGCTCTTCCATGATTAGCAATAGCTTGTATCAATAACTACATTGTGATTGTGTCTCATTGTTATTTGCCGTGAGATAAGGGTCACGTGCCTGCATTATAGGCTTATAGGAAGTAACAGATAAAAGGTCTCTGATTTAAAAAAAATAGGCTTTTAAATCGGTTGTTACAAACAACCGATTTAAAAAGTCTACTTTTTAAATCGGTTGTTACAAATAACCGATTTAAAAAGTTAAATTTTCAACAAAAAAAATACGTTTTACAACGGTTTTAAAAACCGTGATAAAAAAAGATAATTTAAATCGGTTTTTACAACCGATTTAAAAAATACCCTACTTTTTAAATCGGTTGAATCTAAATCGGTTCATAACCGATTTAAAAAACATTTTTTACCCGATTTAAAAAGTCTTTTTTGTACTAGTGTGGATATTCATTAGAAATGATGATGAGAATATATAGTTACAATTTTTCGATAATGACATAGAAAGTATCGTTGGTGGACCTACTACTATTATATGTCCTGGATTTGTTGAACAGCTGGAGCCTGGAGGTACTAATCTTTATTTTTCATCACTTTGCCCCGATGTCACGTTTTTGGACGCCAAATTGGCTTTTGTTATATTTAATGGGTTTTTTTTGTTCTTTTCATTGTAGCTAGGTAGACTTTCTCAATGATAAAGCACGATAGGAAGCTGTGGAAACTGGAAAGCTATTACACATAGAAAGTGATAGCGAACGTTTCTGTATCAAAAACATTTCATTTCTTTTTGCTGTATATAAAATATGGGTTCGTTCTAGGGTAGACCACCTTTGTGGGTGATTAATGGTGAACTACTATTTAAAAAATTTGCATGAAACTTTGGTAGCCGTTGAATTTATTGTCAAAAAATTAATGGTCCAGATCAATTGAAAAAAAATAGAGAACAACGCAATCCTTATTCACACAATCCCTAACCCACCCCACTTCTCCCCCCACCAGCCTCCACCACGGCTTCACCTCCATGTCCCTCTCCTCCCTATGCGGCCTCCCTCAACCGTCCACCACCGCCGCCACCGTCGTCAGATCATCACCAAAAAGAAAAAAACCAAACCTTCTCTCTCATTCTACCTCTGTTTCCATTCTTTCCTTCTCGCAAGTTCCTCCTCCTTCCCCTCTGACCTAAAAACCCAGCACTACCATACAAATCACAAAACGAAGTTGTGCAATAAAGAAGAACAATTGACGCAAATGGAAGAATTTCATGGTTTAATTGCTTCTTGATTCAAATGGAAATGTTGCTACCCACTGAGAATCAAAATACAAAAGCAACTGAGCCCTAATTTGTACCAAAGAAACAAAAATAGACATGAAAAAAAAAAGTGAAGAGCAAGGAATAAGAATAACTAATCGAAGTCGTGGGGAACTGATGCTGAGCTTGAAGTCGTCGGCGGCGAGGGGGAACTTGTTCTTGTTGGGGTCGAGGAGGCGAGTGACTCCGCTTCGATCTCCGACCTCCACTAAAACATCCTCCGCCGCTCCAAATACTTCTCCGCACTATTATCCGATCGATGGATCGACCACGTCCACCCTCATCCACCATCGCCGAAGCGCTCCTCCAACCACCACAACCACAACGAACTCTTTTGCCTCAACCTCGGAGTCCAACCCACTCCAGGCTCAATCCAAAACCACCTAACGGTTCTGGAGCTTCTCTACACGAACGACTTCACCACCGCTATGGAAAGCGCTTCCACGGCGCTGGATCTACTCCCGGTGGCGCTGGAGCTTCTCTTCGAGGATTGTGTTCGCTGGTGCGTTTGCTATCTGGAAGCAGTTCCATGGACGAAAGAGGAAGAGAACAGGGTGGCGAACCTGATCCCATTTTTAGTGAGGAAGAATCGAAGGAGCTTGTGGCTAGGGTTTCACTGGTTGGGGAAGATGTGTTCGAGGGGTCTATCTTCGAGGGAAACGGCAATGAGGGTGTTGCAATAATTTGGTTGTGGTGAGGTTAGGTGTAGCTATTCTCATTTTAATTTTCAAAAGATCTGGACCTTTAATTTTTGTTTTAACAAATCTAATTGTGTACATTATTAATGAGATTAGCAATCCACAGTGAACAACCTATTTTTTTGTTTATAATCAAACTTCCTCACTGTGAACCACCTATTTAACGGTTCACCCTAGACAGAGCCTAAAATATGTGTCTATTTTTTTCTGAAGAGAAAAATATGTGTTTATAATGTCGTATTGTCGTTTAATATAAAAATCACAATTGTTTTTACTGAAATTTCACTTACTCTAAAAGAAAGGTTAGGCATCGTGCAGGCGAAATCCCAACCGGGGGAAATGAAAAAAAATAAAACTGCGTGACGGCATAACCAATATTGAGAGAATAATAATAATATATTCTCTTACCTATCTTTTACAAGTCCTCTTGTTATTGGTACTTTATAAAACAAATATTAAATGACATTTTGATGTATATCTATATAGTGAAATATAATTAGATATTTGTGTAAAAAAAATTATATTGTCCATGCATATTTATTAAATCTTACATTTAATATTTTTAAAACATAACAAATATTTAATTATTTTTTAAAATTATAGTAATTAAGAAAACTTGTAAAAATAAAAGGTTTTAGAAACATTTAGAATTATTGATATGGGAAGTTGGGGATTTTCTATTCTAATCATCATTCAAATTTCAAACCCAGCTAGAGGTAGAACTAGAGTTGCCAAATCGAACAACTTGATCGGTTCAGTAGGTCAAATTACAAAATTGGGCAGAACTGGGACAGGTCTGTTGATTTTTTTTTATAGGCTACATATTTATTGATCCAATTCGACCTGAAATACACCAAGTCAAACCTAGTTCAATTGTTTTACAGAGAAAAAAGATATAAATACTATAAAAGGACAAAAAATTTAAACCCAACCCAATGGCAAAAATAATTCAATATTTTTCGAGCTTATAATTATTAAATCCAACCCAGACTAAAATAGAGACCAAAATCGGGTTAATATTGACACATCTAGGTAGAACTAGAAGCATGACAATCGTGTATGAAAGAGCAACGCCTTGTGATGCACACACAGGTGACACGAGTCTCTCTCTTGACTTGCATTGCAGTTCACGGACATCTAGGCAAAATGGGTTTGGCTTGCCTTTTTTGCTTTCGCAGGACACGTGTGCTTCACACTATAATAGTGTGGGCCCTAAGATTCGAATTTCGAGGAGGACAACAACTTCCTGAGGGAAGCATGTGACACTTGTCCAATTCCCTTTATACGTGTCAATATCAATACAGTACGCACCCCATTTCGCGTTGCTACTTGCTACAAATACCAAGTTCCCAAGTACTACTACCAGTTCACCCTTAAATTTAATTGCAGAGTTTATAATTTGGGAGGAGACATCTATTTCAACATAGTTCAAAGCTTAATTTTTAATAAAAATCATTAATGATTGAATTGAAGAATAACATAAATGTTGTTGGCTATTTTTAGTGGAAACTCTTCTTTCAATTATTTTTTTTTATCTATAAAATTTAGAAATTTGAGTTCAGTATCATTTAGACTAACGAAATATTGGTATTACATAAGTGATATAACTTCTGACTTTATTTTAAAATATTATTTTTGATTTAACATTATCATCCAAAAAATGAGAAAATACTAATAAAAATAAAAATAATAAACAAGTTTTGTTTTATGAAACTACAATGTATATTTTTTTAATTTTATATAAAAAATTACACAACAAATATTTTAAAACCAAAATACTGCATAAAAATTAGGGCAGACACAAATCGCCGTTTCTTTTTTTTTTTCCTTATTATAAAATCTCCGTTTCTCATGTCTCTATAGGATGATCACAACATTATAAGCATGAGCAAGAGAAAAAAAAAAGTATGGGAGTAGGGTGCGGGTAACCGTGAAATTAATTTATCTGAATAATTGTTTTTACAATGATATCAGTAAAAAAATGGTACAGTTAAATTATATGGTAAATTGTATTTTTTTAAGAAAAGTTTGAATTAATTTTTTTCTTCTCTTATATTAAATTTTACACTTTATTATTCTGAAAAGTAAATATGGTACACTTTAGTTCACTTTTAACATATACATATATAGCTAGAGAGAAAAGGTTCTCTAATCATGGTGTCTAGCTATTGTGAGAAATGTCCACTACCATAGAAATAGAATACCAAGGTTTCGCATGAGTGTGTATTTGATTATACAGTGACAAAAATTGATTTTAATTGAATTAATTTTAGTTAAAAATAAATTAAATATAATGTGATTTATACTTATATTTAAACACATTTACAAAAAAGTAATTTCTATCAATCATGTTGTATGAATAATTTGGCTCAAAATTAGTTTTAGATGTGCAATTAAATAAAGTAGCTTCACTTTGAAAGTTAGAATCAATTTTATCGCAATGTGAAAGCTACATGGAATAGCTAGCATAGCATAGGTCTAGAATCAATTTTTACCCCAAAAATCAAATCGGATTAAAAAAAATGAAGTCAAACAATAACAAATCCCGTTCAGAGTGAAGAACAAAGGCACGTTTCCGCACTCCCACGACTTTCCAAACATGCTCAGTCTCTTCGGTGCTCAGCACGAAATGTTTTTTTAAAAAAAAAACATAATTACTTATGACATTAAAACATCAACAGAGTCAGAATTTCAAATTGGAGGACAGTGGAAGACATAATGCATTGCAAATCTATCAGCAATATCATGGGCCTCCTCATTGGCACCTCTATCAGCAAAAGACACCATACATGTAGAGTTGCCAGCTAACTGCACCTTGCATTGCGCGATAATCTGGCCAAATTCCACAGAATTGGAATGAAAGCCATAACCCATAATATGCTCCATAGTGTTAAAATTTAGAATTTAGACCTAACTCATTCCTATAAAATCAATTTTATAAAGTGAGGACTGCTCAAGTTTTATAAGCACTACATTAGTAGTATCACTAATCGATGTAGGACTTCTAGCATGACAAGAGTGGTCTATTGAGAAGCATCCAGATTTTTGAAGTAAGAAAGGAAGAAATCTCTGTAAACAACTCTGACGGGTCCAGTAGGGGCTCAATAGCGTTCCAAAGGAATTGCTCTGCTGCCAACAGTGGAGATTCACATCCCAAGTGAAAAACATGTGCCAATTGTACTCCAAATCTCTGTTGTATAACACATGTACATATGGCTGGGCAATGGGCACCTTTTTGTTCAAGCTCAGCACGGAATGTTCACGCTTGGAATACAAGCTTAATTTGTTTTAGAAATAGGTCATTGGTCGATTCATGGAGCTTGCAAAATGAATCTTAATGCCCGTGTTTTGCAAAATGTGCTACGGATTGAGAGAAGTGATATCAGCAGGGACTTCTGATAATTTTTCAAAGTCGCGGTATTTTTTTGATAATAAAGGCATAAAAAGAACAGCAAAAACCAAAAAAACAAAACAAAACAACCACTGCACCCTACTAAAAGGCTAAGAGCAGCCCCCGTAGCATAAGCCAAAAGCAAGCTGCTCATGGCTCACATTGATTTGTTAATTAACCCAATTTGTTAATTAAAGAATAATATAATTATATAAAATAGCTCACATTGATTTAAAATTTCAAGTAGACCTACATAGACACTAGTGTGACTGTGGTGAATTTCAGGCACTACACTATCCATGTTTGCATGTCATCGCTGCTTGTTCCCAAATTCACCACGACTACATGATATATGTGCCTCCCCAGTACAAATTGCAAAATGTATATAATATTTACCGCGAAGAGTTCAAATCGGTGTCTCACCGTTTATATTGACCAGAATACAATGGAATTAAGTTGTGTCACAATCCAGCAATGCAGAGAAATCCAAATAGCACTTCACAATCCACAAGGATCCGTACTGACATGGATCAAACGGAAAGGAGTCGTCATCCCAAGAGATGTAGACTCTGTCGAAATGAAGGACATAATAAGAAAAACTGCCCTTACCGTTATGGAGCTGATACACAACGGTAAAAAATTTCTATAATTTGCATTTAGTTTACTTTTATATCATTTCTGTTTTTATCACTTTTGTATTTGTATTTTTAAATTTTAAATCAATGTGAGTTATTCTCTATAATTATATTATTAATTAGTTAACAAATTAGGTTAATAAATATTTAATAATTAAATATTCAATTAATTAACAATTAATAATTTAATTACAATTTTAAACTAATATTTAATATTTAATTAATTGATAATTAATAAAAATAAATATTTTAATAAAAATAGTACTAATTTGAGAAATAAAAAAAAGAATACTAAATTAAAAAATAATAATAATAATAGTGCTATAGTGATAAAAAAGCCCATAACCGGAGGAGGAACATCAAAAACACAACCAAGTTGTCATTCCCTCGGGGTCCCTCCTTCGCTAGAAGATCTGCGCAAAAGTGTCCCTCTCTAAAGGTGTGTCGGATGCTGAAGTTCCAATCACGTCCCATAATAAGCTCTTTAATAAGAAAAATCTCATTAGCATAATTTATTTATTTCGTCAGTCATAATTAATTATTGAACTCAAATAAAATGTCTTAAAACAAAATTTTAAATAAGTTTAAATATATTTTTTCCCTATAATATAAGATTATTCAAATTTTAGTCTCTTAAAAAAATTAATGTTTTTTAGTCCTTTAATTTTTTTTATTTAGTTTTAGCCTCTAAAATAAGTTGACACCATTTAAATGTTGAAGTAACACACTTAGGACCCAACATTATTTTTATGTTTCACGAAACACTAACACGTCAATTTACACAAAGCTAAAAAATTTTTGGAGGAATTTTAGCAAAATATATACTTAGATTTAAAAATGATTATTGGACCATTATTTTTTTTACTAGTATTATTGGATCTGATGATGATTGAAAAGCACGAATTTAATTTGCAATTAGTCATATTTTTTTTTATATGTGTACATCCAAACACATGGCAATTAAAATTTTCCATTTAACATCTATTTTCAATTAGTCATATTTTTTTTTATATGTGTACATCTAAACACATGGCAATTGAAATTTTCCATTTAACATCTATATTGTGATTTATTTATTTTCATTGTTTTTTCTTCACCAAAGATAAGAAAAACACTCATTTTTATTTTTCACCAGAATAATTAATTATTACCGTAAGATCGCTGCCAAAAAACATTATTTTAAAATTAAAATGGTGTTTCTATATATGCAATTTAAAATTTTACATCTTCTAATCGAATTACTAGGAATATTAAACTAATAAACTCTATATTTTACTAATCTCAAAAGAAAATTTTAATTTTCATAAAAAAGGAAAGTTTTAATTATTTTAAGTTTCAAGGCTTCTTTTTTGTTTTTACACAAGACTTTCTTTCGGATATCTAATAAATCATAACTAGACGTTAATTAATAATGTAAAATGTGACATCGACGACCTCTGCAGTCTGCACATTACAAGTTACAACGTGCTACTCTACAAGGGTGGCATTTAGCTTGGACCATGTCCAAGGTTCACCACGATGGGAAAGTTAACGTCATGACTATTGATATAATATTATAATATTAAATGGATAGGATTTGTGAAGGGCTACTGGTAGAATAGGTTATAGTGTAAAAGTTATTTGCAGAATAGGGCTTATATTTTCAAGTAATAACAAAATTTGGGGGACTAATGTGTTATTTATAAACAGACTCTAATTGGAAATTTAATTATTGTTTTGATGTTATTTTTAGGGATAATTTATTTTGTAAGTTATTTTGTATAGCGCTATAGTAATGGAATGATTTATCATTTTAAAAATTAAAGAGTTTTGAATAGGTAGTGTTTGTTGAGTGTGACTTAAAATAATGTTTATAATTTGTAAATGTATTGTGTAATTATGTTTTGGTGGTAATATATATGTAGACAGTGACCCATAAATTGAATGAAAAGCGTAAAATTTAAGCTTTAGATTGAACGCTAAAGGAAATTATGTTGTCCAGTGGTTGATAGTGGTCATTAATTATGTTTATAATTTCATTATTTTGGTAAATAAATGAAGTTTATATTTTGGTAAAAAAATAATGATATTTTTTTTGGTCCCAAAAATAAATGATTTTTTTTAATAAAAACACAAATAATTAAGAAATAGGTCAATGTAATAATTTTATTTAATAATTTAATAATTGTGGTCAATTACTAACAAATTAGTGGAAGTAAAGAGGTCAAAAACATTATTTCCTTAAACTTATGGATCAAATATGTTATTTTATCAAAATCGTACAAATCTCCTATCTTAGATAAAATTCCGTACTGAAACCATGTGGTGAACCTTGGAGGTAGTCCAACCTAACCTTGTGTTTGGTATGATAGAAGTTGGGGCGAGAGAGTTGGGGAAGCAGAGAAGTACGAAAGAGAGATTAAAAACCTGTGGGTCCCACACAAATCTCAATCTCTCCTGATTTGCGAAAAAATGGAAGAGAGATGGGGTGTTTTTTTCTATTTTCCTTTTTTACCCTGCTCTACATGTCTTTTTTATTTTTTATCCAGCATTAATTAATTATATAATATTCATTTAGTTGAAAGATATTTTTGTCCTTTCAAAGAAATTATCATTTTTCTTTTTTCACTATCTATCAAACTAAACGAAAAGAGAGAGATAAATACACTTTTTTTTCTTTTATTTCTTCTCTCTTTCTCTTATACTAAACAATACAATAATTCTACTCTATTTCTTATATCTTTCTCTCTTCTCATACTTTTTTTCATATTTTTTTTTCTTCTTTATTTCTTCTCACAACCAATCAAAGCATAGAAGCCACCCTCTTCAAGGGGTTGTGTTGTGTGACTACTAACAAAGCTTTCGCAGAAAGATGGATTTTCGAAAGGGAGGCGATAAAAGTAAGGAAAGGAAACCAAAGGAGTGACCAGGTGTCGAAAGAAGGGTTTTGCCGTAGCAGGCATCATCATCAATCAATTTTAATTCAAAAAAATTCAAAAGTCTTTTATGACAGCACGGACCTTCCATATCTTCGCTGCCACCTGCCAGAGAGAAAGTCACTATACTACTACCAATAGCTCTCCATTCAAGAATCACGACCATACACGTGTCGCGTTCGCTTGGCTTTTGACTTGACCTCATAGGTATTAATTAATCAAAACCGCACGGGGAAGGGATCGTGGCAATCAGGGAACAGCGCAACATCATTCTCCATGTGGGTGCGTCGTAGGCTGGTATTATCCACCCGGGGCGCGGATGAATGATACGTGTGAAGGTGTTGGTGTGTGATTCGTGGACGCATAGGATGTAATGATGTGGAAAGAATATGGTTCTACACTTCTAATGAATAAATGAATATCAGTGAGTGTCGTGGGCGGGGGGTGAGAGAAAATGAGAGTCTTCTACTATTCTTTCTTGCAGTGCTTTCATTTCTAGACTGGTAGTACACATATAAAAAGAAAGAGAAAAATAGAGAGAGAGAGTGTGCGGTTAGTGATGAGTTCGGAGATGAAGGATGAAACTCAAGCTCTGGTCATGAATAACAATGGTTACTTCGGGGAAGAAGTCTCAAGCTCTAAGTTCTCACACCTTCTTGCTTCTAAAGATCGTGATTTTCTGCTATCTCCAAGTGGGGCTCAGGTTCTTCATCTCTCTCTAGTTTTTTTTTTCCTTCAGCGTCAGTCTGAACATCCATTGGGTAATAGCTGAAAACAAATAGCATATGTTCCTACAGTTATTGCCTTATATCATTTGTGGTCACTAGTAAGTCCCTCGGTCCCTTTTTTCTTTTCTTTCATTCGGTATATTATTTTGATCTTGACATGATTTAATTGAGAGGACTGAGGAGCCTACTTTATACTTCTTGGCTGGACTAGATTTTATCCGGGGAAACAACAAGAGCTTCCTAAGAAATCAAAACGATAATACCCAAGAAAATAATTTCTAGGAATATACGATAATATATAAATCATTGTTTATTTCATACTCTTCCATCTTTCCTTTATTTGCAGCTCCTTGCTGAGGCTTTTGAATTAGTTTTGGTTAGGATCTCTTACAATTTTTTTAAAAATATATATTTTTTAAAAGTGTACGATGGGTTGCTGCCGCCGTGGCCGGTGGCCGGTGACCTTATTATGCTCAATTAATGGCGATTAGTAAACATGAAAAAAAATATTGATGTCAATGTTAAACGCTATTGTGTCCTCAAATATCTTCATATTCATATATTTGTCAGTTATTTTCCCAGGACACAAGTTTCTAGATTTATCTGATTATCTCTTCATATTTCATATATTTATACATGGATGAAGCATTTGTAAACCCAATATTATGAACAGGATTTGAAGTTATATTGCTCCTATCAATCTTCTGCCTAAAAAAATATTAATTTCTAGTTAATTTCTAGGGTTTTAAAAATTAGTATCAGTTTAACCTTATTTAAAGGATTCAACTCAATTTGAAAAAGCTAGCTCTGGTTTTGATCTCTAGTTGATCAGCTTCAAACTTACCTTATGTAGTATATTTGTATGTATTTTGTGCTTTAATATCTAAATCAGACAGGTAAAATTCCCTTCCTCTTTATATAGTTCATATATATAAATGAACCAATATTTTCACCCAAAAAAAACTATACATGAACCAATAACTTGACGTAAGAACCCGACCCGTCCGAGTCTTCTCTCCTCCCAAACAAAGGGGTCGTAGGAGTATGAATAAAGTATGAGAGAAGCGAGTTTGTGTTGTGTTGTGCTGTCTAATGGGACTTGTTCTCTGTCTGCTTTTGACGGTACTGGATTAATGCCTTCTATTGCTTTACCTTTTAGTTATAGGAAACCATCCTCAACAAACTAATCTCTTTCTTCTATTCCTCATGAAAATTATTGCATTCACAGCAATTTTTTTATTTTTCTTTGTAAATGAAGAAAGGTTGTTGATTGCCCAGAGGCGCGCCCGCAAATTAATTTGATCAAGGCAATTTTGCTTATTTAAAAAGGGAATTGAATAATGAATTGAAGATGGAAGATGAAAGATGATGAGAATATTCTTGTTAGCTAGCTATATATGGAGTTTGCTTAATTTGCTAGATCAGCGATCATTCACAAGCGACACATGCCTAATGTTTGTAGTCGCTTTCAGTGTGTAGTTGTCGTGGAGGACCAAGCTTTCCCAAGCGAAGGACAAGTGTCACCTAAAACCATCTTTTCTATAGCCTACAGTCCTAGCAATTACGTTTTGCGCTGTACACGTGGCCCATTATCCCCTACAAACAGTGGGCCATTTCGGTGGCCCGTCCCTTTCATGATTTTGGAGAGCCTGGATTCTCCTCTGTTCTTAGTACCTCTATTTTTATTTATATCATCATGTACTCCTCTGTCGGTGTAGTTCAACCATTTCTAATTACCTTATTTTTTTATACTAACATAGGGCTATCAAGAATAATTTTTGTTCTAATTAATCCATGTATCCATGAAATTCAACGTATCTTCATTCTAAGGGAGCAAAGATTAGCAAATGTCTTTCCCCCCCCCCCCCCCCCCCCCCGCGCCCCCTCTTTCAATTTGCATACTAGTTCCCTTTGTTTTGGTGGTCCTAACTTCAATTTTTCGTCTATCCTTATAAAGCTACCATTAATATTGTTGTGCGATTTTGTACCACAATGATTTATGGAGGACACCCATCAATTTCTAATACTCATTTATCATCTCTTTATATCTCTCTCTCTGTTACATCATTTATCTATCACTACTTTCTCTTCTATTTCTATATCTCTCTGTATAATAGCATATAGCGGTAAAAAATCATTTTTCTTTATAAATTTTTTTGAAAAGATTTTTTTCCTTTATAATTTGACACCACTGGCTGTTCAAAAATATAATTCTGTATGGCATGACAATTTTTGTTTCCTTTCTTAAATGGCTAAAGCAATGTCATTTCATGCTAGACGTTATAAATAATACTTCATCAGTAGGATTTTAACCATTAATAAATTGTGGTAAAAATTAATTGGAGCTTCTTATATATTGTAATTGTAATTATTGCTATGTACTGTATTCCGTTAAGATGTTGTAGATGGTGGTGGGTGCAGGTGAAAGTTTCGGAACTGGAAGGGAAAGTAGTGGGTCTCTTATTCGCTGCCAATTGGTACCCACCATGTCGTGGATTCACCCAATTGCTGGTTGGTATCTACGAGGAGCTGAAAAGCAGTGTCCCTCAATTCGAGATTGTTTACGTGTCCTCTGATGAGGACCTAGATGCCTTTAACAGCTACTATGAAAACATGCCGTGGCTTGCAATTCCGTTCTCTGATTTGGAAACAAAGAAAACCTTGAACAGAAAGTATGACGTGGAAGGAATCCCGTGCTTGGTTATGTTGCAACCCGACGACAGTAAAGGGGACGCAACACTTCGCGATGGGGTTGAACTTATTTACCGTTATGGGGTCCAAGCTTATCCGTTTAGTAAGGAGAGGTTGGAACAGCTACATGAGGAAGAGAGAGAGAAGCGTGACAACCAGACCCTCACTAATTTAATAGCGAACCAACATAGAGACTATGTTTTTGGTCACGCCGCGGGATCAGGAGAACTCAAACAGGTAAATCGTTCCAATACCTTCCTCTCACTCGCATCGCATATGCATGCTACTGTTTTCCTCGTTTTGTTGATTAATTATTGATTGATGTAATTGCAACGTTCGTGTTGCAATTAAATATTACACTTTTTCATAAGGATGCAAATCATCGTTAATGATCAAGTTCATATAAAAAAATCGTTAATGGTCAAACCAATGATTATACAAAATAAGAGTTGTGTTTTTTCTCCAGCTCTTATCTCATATTTCTCCATCACTTTCAAAGTCAAACTTGCCCCGGCAATAAAGACGAGATCAATTTTTTTAATAAAGAGAAAACTATAACACTGGAAATTCAATTAAAAACACTTAAGAATACCAACATTTTGTTGGTCCGGGTGTGAATTCCTTAAGCAAAAAAAAAAGTGGTTGGAAGGGTCTCTTGGTCATCGGTAAAGCAGTGGAGAGAAAAATGAAGTTTTCTTTCAATTGGTCAGCAAGGGAAAACCCAAAATTTATTAATGTTTGAGTTATATCTCTTGATTTGGAGTTCAAGAAAATAAAACTTCTTTTTTATCATACAAGAATCTATTATGAATTGATGTATAGTTTTGCTTATATTTTAAGAAAATTGTTTCTTTCTTGTTTCTTTTTTTTTTAAAGTGAAAGAATATTATTGAAGACCACCGGGCCAAAAAAGCACGAGAAGTTTCTTGTTTCCTATATGGACTATATTTACCCTGGATTGTTTTAAAACATGAGGAAAATACCGTTTGGTTATCCAGAGAAAATATGTATAAAGTTTTTCTCCCATAAATGGAGAGAGGATACAACTTTCAAGAAGACATATAGGAGTATGGTCTACCTAGAAACGCTGATATTATCATTAGATAATTAGATGCTTTTATTTTTAATGCTCATTCAATACTTCTATCTATTTCTATCATTTTTATCACATCACTCATCTATTATTCTTCTCTCTTCTATTCCTAACTCTCCTTGGTATCTAATGGGTGTTGCTCCTCCTGTATAGGTACCTGTTGCTTCTTTAGTGGGCAAAACAATTGGACTCTACTTCTCAGCGGGATGGTGTGTCCCATGCGCGAAATTCACTCCCAGATTGATCTCCGTTTACCAGAAAATCAAGCAGGAGCTAGCCGAAAAGGGAGAGGAGGAAGACTTTGAAATCGTTCTGGTTTCCAGCGACCGTAACCAAGAATCTTTCGACTCCTACTACGGTACCATGCCTTGGTTGGCATTGCCATTTGGGGACCCAGAAATCAAGAACCTTGTTAGGCACTTCAATGTGCAAGGGATCCCTTGCTTGGTAATTATAGGCCCCAATGGTAAAACAATAACCACACATGGTAGGAACTTGGTGAACCTGTACCAAGAGAATGCGTACCCTTTCACTGCTGCCAAAGTGGAGCAGCTTGAGAAACTGCTTGAGGAAGAGGCTAAAGACCTTCCGAAATTTGTGTACCATGAAGGGCACCACCATGATCTGAATCTGGTGTCGGATGGTAATGGGGGAGGGCCCTTTATCTGCTGTGTCTGTGATGAGCAAGGGTCTAGCTGGGCCTACCAGTGTCTCCAATGTGGCTATGAAGTGCACCCTAGGTGTGTCAGAACTGTGGATCGTGACAAAGTCTTGGTGGCCAGGTGACAAATTAAACCACACCCCCTGCTTCTGCAGCAATCCTTCACAGCTTTACTTGTGATGATCTATCCTAATCCAAACCAGGGATTGAAATTAATATCCTTCCCTTCAGAATTAATTAGGGAGAAATGCCAGTAACACAATAAAACACCCTTTTCAATATATTCTGTATGATTGTTTGAAATTCACCAGAGTTTTACTATTTTGAGAATTGGTCCCATCAATTAGGGTAGGGCTCCACATGATTTAATGGAATCAATATAAATTTCACCCAATGATGAAATAGTGGATTGAAAAGTGTGTGTTGGTAGCGTAGATTACGTTACATATCTTAATTATGGGTGGTTCTCTATACTTGTTGCAGCTATTATATGACTAAAAGAAAAATAGTGTGACCAAAGGGAAAGGAGATGCTCTAGCAAAAAAAAGGGGAAAGCAGACGAGGAAATTACTTGTGAGCTCCAATATTCTAATGAATGGAAATTTGATTTGATAAACCTATTAAAGAAGTAGATTTGAATTTAGAATTGATCTTTTTTCCCAGAAAAGTCATTCTTTCTCTACTATATATATTGCATTTGTTTCTTTAGTGTCGCAATTTTTTTTTTAAAAAAATATCATTGATGTACTTGTTTATATTAAAACTATAAACATATTTTTATTTTTAATTTATTTTTTATATTAATTGTGTAAAAAATATATTATTATTGTTAATTTAAAATTTAAAAATAAGAATAATTTTTTTTGGTCCAAGAATAATTTTATGAAAAATGTCAATTGAAAAGGCAAGAAAGGATTCTTTTTAAATATTGCTTAACCAGTTTAGGGTTGGACTAACAATTCAGAACAATTATCGCTGGAGATTTAATCGGTACGAAAATCTGTTATCCCTCGTTGTGCGCATGTGAAAATGACACGGCCTGTGACGTCAAAAAGGAAAAGGAAGAAGCTTTTCCTTGAAGAAAGAAAGAAAGAAAACGCCATCTGATCGAAGAACTGATCAAGAACAAAAAAAGGAACGAGCTTTAAGCGTTCACTAAACAGAAGCATATTACTACAGTTATGATCTGGAAGAATAAATTATAAATTGTTGTTGGCACGGCTTATGACAAGGTTGTATAAGTTTAGAGAGACCCTTGAATGTACATTGTGAATATAGAACTGTACGAGAAATACCTTCCTTCCACCAAACATGCATAATGGCCATCAGATATCTATATATATGGGCCTGCGCATATATATATATATATGCATGCAACTATGCAAGTGTGTGTGTGTAATGATTATGTATGGGCCTGCGCATTTTATAAAATAATATATGCATGCAAGTGATCTGTACCTGAGATTCAAAGTATGCATGTCCGGGTTCCTGGTGACTGGTGAGTGAGATATCTCTTGGTGGTGATTGAGAGACTGTGGTGGTACAGGAGTGGGATGAATATTTGTAAAGAGTATTCTCTCTAAATTTGAATATGAGGAAAAAAAAAAGAATTCATATAAATTAAGAATATTAGTAATTTTATTTAATTTTCTTAATCTCATTTAAAAATAATCTTTATTCTCTAAAATGTTCTTGATAAAAGGAATTTATTAATCATAATTAATAGGGATTTATTAGAATTAAAATCTAAATTATATAAAGAATATTTTATAAATAAATTCATTAAATAGAATAAATTCAATTAAAACTTATTTATATTTTAAATTACCAAATTATTTTTTTTTACTTATATTTAAATTTGGAACCACCGGGGGCTTCAGTGGGATAACACAGGTATCTGAGTCTCTCCTAGCTTAACTAGAGGTCCTGACTCCTGAGTTTGAATCTAGGTCATAGGAATACAACAGTCTTAAATCTTGCGTGTAGAGTAGGCCATGGGAATACGGTAGCCTTAAATCTTGTGTGGTAGAGCTTTGCCGCCCTAGCTTTGTCACCTATAGAGTCTTACCCAACTCGAAGAGATTAATTCTCACACTCAAACAGATAATTTTAAATTCTCTTACGAGTCTTACTTTTTATGCCTACAAATCCTCCTAATTACTAAATAGAGAAAATATTAAAAGTTTTTTATGTTTTCAAGATATTAATTGTATTTTTTTTATTTTATAAAGTAATAAAAAGATATGTAGGAAGATTTATAGAAAGATGTAGTATTTATCTTTTATATTATATGTGCATATTAAACTTGAATTGTCATTTTATTTTTGATATAAACTTGAATTGTCATTTTAATAGTGAATCAATTTTTCCTATTTAATATAAATAGTTGTTTAATTAAAATAGAAAATTGACAGGAATTAAAATAGAATTTTTCTTTGTTAATTTTTAATTGATATTCAATTTTTCTAAATTAACATTATGTATAGAGATATTTCTAACTTACTATTGAATCATGTTTTATCAAAATTTTTTTGACAGCACATGTTTTATCAATTATGGCTATGCGTGCGTTTAATTTTACTCTTATGTTGTGGATGGTTAAAATTAAATTTATTTACTTATTATTTTTCTCTTATATGTTTTAATATTTCAAATGGAATATTATCCCATGTCCTTATTATTTTGGTGTGTTCCAACTTCCATCCATCGTACTATCGAACCGTTTGATGGGGAAAAAAAGAGAGCAGGCAATTGAACAGAAATGTTAACGCTTCCCTCGTGTGGATGTTGCCGCGTTTCCATAGCAAGAGCATTCCAATTTCAAACTCCACCACTTCCTTCTCGTTCACTCTTTCTCTCTGCCACTAAGAATCATAAGTTTCGTTGTGGCATTCCGAGTGCCGGTAATGACTCGGATTCCGACGGAGAGCCGAAATCGAATTACGCCGGCGTGCGGTTGGAGGAGACGGTCGACGGCGGAATCAAATCTGGAAAAGTGAGACTCGATAGTTGGATCTCTTCTCGAATCAACGGTATCAGCAGAGCTCGCGTGCAATCAAGTATCAAAGAAGGACTCGTTCATGTGAATGGCCGTGTGGTTGATAAGGTAAACAGTGAAAACACCCACACACGACTTCATTCCTTTCACCAGAAAGAGATAGTGAGATCTAACATAAGAAGAGTGACAGTGACACTTCGTGAGGAAGGACAACTGTTTCTGTGTGTGTCATTGAATCTTCAGTAATTAAGTTAGATAGGGAGTGAGACCTTTCCTGAATTTTCTGTTCTATAACCTTTGCTGTGAATTTACTCGTCGTTGTTCTAAATGAATGTCTTTCCTATTTATTTAACGTCGATGTTAACTGTGGTTTTAATCCTGCACGTATTATGCTGAGCTGGTCGAGTTTCGCTCATGAAGTGTTTGATAAAAGTTCTTTCCGAGCATTTTATATCTATTTGCTCCAGCATTAATTTGGCTGTTAATTTTCTAGTTATCGTTCTGATTTACCGTATATTTTCTGCTTTGAGATTATGTTTTGAATTCTATTATGTCATGCATTATATATATATGTGTGCGTGCGTGCGTGCGTGTGTGTCTTTGTGTGTTTATATCATGTTGGCTGTGAATTTTCTAGTTATTGTTCTTATTTAATATAATGGGAGTAAACGTGGTGTTGATAGTTGATACCGTATATTTTTGTGCTTTGAAATTATGTTTTGAATTCTTTTATGTCATGCATTATATAATTCAAACTGTTCTGTACATGTTTTGAATTCTATTATGTCATGCATTATATATAATTCAAACTGTCATGTTTTGAATTCTATTAATGCAATATATATATATATATATTGCATTATGAGGCTATTAATGGTGGTTGTTACTGTTGTCTGTGCTAAATACCATGAATTTCTGTCTGGACATATTGTAAGCTTTAGCCTCGTGATGCTGATTTGAGGGGAATGAAACTGATTTAGAATATACCAAATAGTGTTCGGTCTTTCTTTTCTTAATTTGTTGTTGGTCTGCATGGTGATGCTTGAGCAGGTTTCTTTCAATGTCAAAGCTGGGGATGAGATCAAGTGCACAATTGCAGAGTTGCAGCAGTTGAGAGCTGTGCCAGAAAATATACCTTTGGATATAATTTATGAAGATGAGCATTTGCTAGTCATAAATAAACCTGCACACATGGTGATTCCAAGCCTCTGGCTCTAAGTTGTTATTTTTTGATCTTGCATGAAAAATTATCCATGTGCATAACTGTATGTAGATAGTGTGGGGCTCTTGTTTTTGGTTTATAAATTGCTTTCTCTTGTTTTTTAAACTATCAGGAGTTCTATAGATGATGATTATATTCAGGATTTTTAAACTAACCAACCATTCTCTACTACCAGGAGCTCTTGTTTTTAAATTGATTTCTCTTGATATTTAAATAAACCCACTGGCTACAAAAGCTGACCTCATGTGCATGGCTCATTTTGTCTATTCAACTTATTTCCTCGATTTCCTGCAATGGCAACTAACTCAGAATACTCACATTGCCAATTTCATTATTTGATCTCCAACCTAGGTTGTGCATCCAGCGCCTGGCAATGCATCTGGGACGCTTGTCAATGGCATTCTTCACCATTGCAACCTTCCAAATGTTGAATTTAAAGAGGATGCTCTTTCAGATACAGAAGATTCCGATGATGAATTTAATAGCTTCTGCTCCCAGGGAAGTTCTTGTGAAGGGTTACATTCTAGATTGTCTGTGGCATCAATTCGCCCAGGGATTGTACACAGAATAGACAAAGGCACGAGTGGGTTACTCGTTGTTGCAAAGGTGTTTCTTATATTTTCTCAAAACTTATCACAAGTGCCCAACTTTAATAAAGAATGGAAATTCTTCTCACACTTCAAACGATTAACATTCAGCTTTGTACTCCGTATTTGTATGCCTTGATATCAGAATGAACATTCACATGTGAAATTGTCTGAACAATTCAAGCTTCGTACTATCAAGAGGGTCTATGTTAGTCTTACTGCTGGGGTGCCTAGTCCAATTGCCGGGCGTGTTGAGGTTCCGATTGGCCGTGATCTGAATAACCGGATTCGTATGACTGCAGTAATTGGACCAGTTAATTCTATGAAGGCCCGTCATGCTGCTAGTAGGTGATTTATGGTCCTTTTATACTTCATTTATATTTTGTTATTTACTAATTTACTAATATTGAATTATAATAGTTGTTTCTGGTCATATTTGACTATTGCAAGTTTTATGAATTAAAATATTGATATAAATGTATAATATCCTTGGCGCAACAGTTGAAGTTGCTGCCGTTTGACTAGAGGTCACTCGCAATGGGTCTTACTATGGTGGGAGCTTTATAGCACTAGGTTGCCCTTTAAATGTATACTGTTGAAAATGTGTGGGTTGTACACGTAATATGAATTTTGAGTGTTTTATTATTCAATCCAAGTGACTTTGCTAATTAGCTCTCCAGTGGAATTAGTTTAACATTTCTGACTAGTGACTCCAAATTATCACGATTCTTGACAAATGGCCACAAAATATTTCATCCTTTGGGTTTTTTCGTCATATAATCAAATGAATTCGAAACTAAACAAAAAAATTGAATATCTCACCTTGTGTGATCCATTGAGTCGTTGGTCATTATGCTATTGTTGCTTTCTTCCATATGACAGAATGCCCATGAGGTAGATTTCAGGTTTCATTTATTTATCTAAAGTTGGTTACTTACCATCTGTCAGGTACAAAGTAATTGAGATTCTTGCTGGGGGCAGTTGTGCATTGGTTGAGTGGAAGTTGGAAACCGGACGCACTCATCAGGTACTTTATGGTACATAGAGAAATCGTACATGGTAGAATTTGATATCACACTATCACGTGAACCAGATTTTTGGGCACGTACTGCACTTTATTGACATTATGGCCTCGCCTTGCCCTTTACATTGAATTGAAGCAAGATATTTTTACCGAACCACTTTGTTGAAATTATAGCCTTCCCTTGCCCTTGATTGTTCTGTCTATTATTTAATAAATTATCAATTTTAAGAGCGACAGGATAAACGGTGCCTTTAAAGGAAAAAAAAGGTTACATGTAAAATGCATTTTTTCCCCTTCAAAAACCCAACCAACTTCCAGTCTGCATATAATTAACTGTCTAAAGATTTAGAAACACTACTTGCAGTCATATATAGAACACACCAATACTCCCAAGTTGCATGGGAATTTGTCCTTTAAACTGGAGAATAATAAAAATGGTCGTGCAGATTTCCTAGTGAGATGGGGGTTCAACTCAGAGAGAACCGGGAGGTTCCTCCTCGGGGTCGTCTTCACATCTTGTTTGCAGTTATTGCTGGTGTAGCTTTTAGTGGAACTTAGCTTTCCCTTTCTTTAGCTCTTGTACACACTACAAAAAACATCAAACGTAATTTTTAAAGAATATTCTACTATGATATGCTAAACTTATAATTTCCTCCTAAAACCCCCATGGTCATTGTTTTGTAGATCCGTGCACATGCCAGGTATTTGGGTGTTCCTCTGCTTGGTGATGAGGTATACGGAGGGACGAAAAACATGGTCTTCTCACTGCTACGGCCCCGATCACCTCCGAGTTTGCATAGCGAAATTGTAAAAATGGTTTCTAACCTAGATAGGCCTTGCCTTCATGCTTTGACCCTTGGGTAAGATGATAAAAGCCTGCTTAACTTCCTAGCTAAACCTTGGTTCTCATTCTATTTGCATAATTCATCAAATATGGTAGCACTGTTGGTTTTGCCTATTGTTTTGTAGGTTTCAACATCCCCACACAGGGAAGCAGGTGCACTTTACATGCGAACCCCCTGTAGACTTTGATGAGATTTTGAGCCAGCTTCGTAGAATTGGCAGTGAGAGGGTTTCTTTCTCGAAGGGTTAAAATTTTTAAGGAGGGTACCGTAACCGTAAGGTATTCATTTTCATTTTGCAGATACTCGGTTTGGCCCTCCTATCAAACTTCTTCGCTTAACCTCTTTCTTTCATTTCTATTATTTATTAATTAAAAAAATTTAAAGTACAATGTCAAACATAAAACATGATAGTGTAGATAGAATAAATGGTTTATTTATTAAAATTGACACCATCTAGTAATTTGGCTTTTCAAATATAGTCTATTAATTAGTAGGCATTCCGTGACTACTCTAATAATCACAAATTATACTCAATGTCTGTTCCGAGTGGCAATGTGGATTACGAAGGTATTATCTTAAACAATATCTTGAATTCCAGTGTTTTTAATCAATAAAACGAGAGTTTTATTTTCGTAACTGGGTCTGCCATGACATGAATTAGGTAGACTCAATGCTTTTGTATACTGAGAATGTTGGATAAAAAAAATTGAACAAATTGTGTTCAATGTGGTTTCTTTTAGAAAAAAAATTATTGGATTTAATTTCTATAGGAATGTCAAAAAATAAAGTTCCAAACGGTTTTTTCTTGGTCGAAGTTCCAAACGGTTTTTAAACCAAAACTTTCATTCAATATAAAAAGACTTTTCGTTCAAGGAAGCCCAAATTAGTCATCGTTTTTTTTTTATCAAAATTAGTTATCGTTTTTTTGGTAAAGAAATTAGTCATCGTTTATGCAAAACTGTTATTAAACAAGTTAATATTCATGAGTCTGACTATAAAAATGGCTTAAATGAATAAACATTTTAAATGAATAAACAACACGAACGATTGATATGGATAATTATACAAATACAAATAAAAAACAGTCGCAATGGTTAGAAATAAACTTTTTTTAATTATAAAAAAAAACTTTATTACATTCTAAAATTTTTCACTACTACCAACTTTGTGAAAAATAGAATTTTTGGAAACTTACCTATAATTAATATACTCACTCGCGTTTCAGTATTTTAAGGCCCTGTTTGGATAATAAGCTTATTTTATATAAGCTATAAATTGTTTTGATAAACTATTATGGGTAACTTATGAAAAATAAGCCCAAAACATTCATAAGCTGTGTTCATAAGTTCTGCATAAGTCAATTCAAACAGGTCCTAAATTACAAATGTAACCACATAATTCAACATATACCCTAGTAGTAAGACCCAAATTCGTTTGAAACTTTTAACCAATACAACAACTCCTATCATCAATCCAAAGCACCACCCTTTCCCCGGTGACTTATGAGCGACACCAAGATTCGCCATCATTAGCCAGAGAAACCGACGCGTTTAACGTGGCGTACCTGAACAAAGTGAAACATCGCTATGTAGCATAAGGTGCGAATAGAAATGCATCGAACGAATCTGTGTTAACCGACAATTACTCACCCTGTAATAATCCACGTAAATGCTGCAAATATAAAATCATCAGGTGCTCAAATGATATTCGATATAAATGTTAACCGAGGAAGTTCAATGATCCACCAATCACAATCAGGTGGCCCGGTGCGTGTAGTGTGACGAATGATCTAAGATACTACCTCCATCCCTTTATATAGGAATCTTTTGAAAAAATTATTAATACCTTTTTATAAGACCCCTTTCAAATTGTCTCTTGCATTTATTATGTTTCACCAAAATACCCTTATTCATTTTTCAATTTTTTTAGCCAATAAACAATAAATTTTGTAAATAAATTTACAAGATAAACTTCTCTTTTATTAGGATTAGGAAAGAATGGAGATACATTAATGAAATGGAAAGAGAAAGATTAAGGATTCTAATAATACCAAGGGCAATTTTGAGAAAATAATATAAATGGTTAACAAATTTAACACTACTAATTAAATTAACCAACATTCTTAATGGGAAGCGTTTAAGCTTAAATATTTTTGGCACATAGCTTGGATATGCTAAATAATTTTACATAATTGGGCAGTACGTCACACAACACATTTATATTCTTTTACAAGACAAATTAAATGACCACATTGCAATAGTATTTCCAAACTCATACTCTGAAATTTTATTTTTGGATAACAGAGAAACGTCATTAATAAAACTGAAAAATACAGAAACGGAGAAAAATCAGAAAATGATATCCGCTTGCTTCAGTGGTTAAGCCAATTTACCTTAGTCAAATTTAACTGAGAATGGAGATTTTGGGGACGAATTTCTCAATTAATTTTTGATACGACAATGATGAATGGTAGAAAGTTTTATCGAATGAAAGTACACGAATTGATTTTCACCATTGGATCATTTGTGTAGAATGGTTAGTAACAAATTCATGCTACTGTGGTTCTGATACGGTTTAGTGAAGTTCAGGGTCACCAGCCAGAATGTGGGCCAAGTGAGCAGATAAAACCCAGGGGAGTTGAATGTCAAACGCAGCAGAAAAGGCCCAATTTGGATGAAAGATTATGTCAGATAGATAAAAAAAAATTAGAATGTTTGTAGTCATTTTTCACAGATTCCCTCTCTGTTATTAGGAATGTTCTTCTGTTATGTGTTGTGTGTGGATCTTGGCCTGGCTGCTGATCCTTGCTTGTAGGTAACAATTGGTGTAATAAAATCTGTAGGACGTGATGAATGAAATCAGAGAAGAAAATTTCCAAAACTCTGTTATCTCCTTCCTTCCCATTTCTGAAGTTTCCTCCTAAGGGTGTGTTTGGGAGTTTTGGAGGAGAGGGGAGGGAAGGGTTTGAACATTTTAAAGGGAAAGTGAAGGGAAAGGAAAGGGAGGATACTCCCATATCTTGCATGTATTGGGAAGAGAGGGAGGGGAGGGGAGGGGAGGGATTTTAATGGAGGGAAGGGGAGGGGAGGGAAAGGGAGGGAAGAGATTTAATTAGATATTGTGTTTGGTTGGGAGGGGAGGGGAGGGGAGGGGAGGGATTTTAATGGAGGGAATAGACTGATTTATTTTTTAGACCTTTATGAGCATTTATGTTAAATTTTTTGTAAGGTTATTTAAGTAAATATATTTCAAATAATTAAAGCATTCTTGTCTCCCCTCCAAATCTCCCCAATATTGGAGGAGAGCCAAATCCCTCCCCTCCCCTCCCCTCCCTTCCCTTCCCTTCCTTAAAAAAATAAACCAAACATGAAAGATTTAAAATATTTCCTCCCCTCCCCTCCATTCCCCTCAACCAAACACTATGTAAAGGAGAGTTGATAATTGAGCCTATCAGGTTCTTTCCAAATAACACTACTCTTTGATAAGTCATCTTTAAATAATTGACCCCCATTTTTAAGAGAACAATAGGTTCATGCTTAGTCTCTAGAAGTACCTGAACAGGAAATTGGCTTAAACTTTGTACTCCTCAAGATGCATCCACTTCGTTGAAGACCATTTATTTCCTCTGATTACTGGACAACCTCCTGGAAGCAAAGATAAACCAATTAGCTTTTACCAATAATGGCTTTACCGAAAACATAAATAAATTGTCAATATAAAACGAAAGGTCCGACGTAGCTTTTAATTTCCAATGAAAGAAAAATGAGTTCGAAACATGGCAATAATATTCTCAACATAAGGTCCATATTATAATTTTATCAGAGAAGGCGGAAATAGAGCATGTATGTAGAAGATTACGCATCAGCAGTATGGGCCAATCAGAACCTATAAGTAGAAAAATTTCGTGATTCAAATTCAATGGGTCCATGTGAAAAATGGGTCAATGTAAACTTGACATACTAGATAGACATAGTAACGATGACAGTATTTACAGCTGAACCAGTTACAGTTTTGAATAGTTTCTCACCATGTAAACTAGATGGATCAAGTGTGGCATCCGGCCTCATGCTCCAAAACAGCAAAGCATCACCCATTTTTGGTTTCACTGATAGACCCTTTCGAGCACATTCAGATAAATCATTCCACCATGGGACAGAACTAAAGTTTGCCTTGGCAGCAGGAAATATGGTCTCTCCCCCTTCTTCAACATCTGAACTGCATAAGGAGCAAAATAAGGAAACTATCAAGTTTCTATACAAATCCATCACGAAGCACAATGCAAAACCAATATTTGGAAAGAGAACAAGAGCTTACAGGTACATAAGAACTGTAGCAATACGTTGGCCTCCATTCTTAGTGTTGAAGTCATCAAGGAAGTAATCGTAGTGAGGCTCATATTTCTGCCCAACTCCATAGTGAAGAACCTGAAGTCCTTCTCCATTCTCTGCATATTTGAAGTTAATTAATAGTTAACAGAGACAAAAAAAAAGTAAGTCAAGCATTCGACCATGTCCATGGATAGGAAGTGCTATTAGAAAACATAAAATATTTAATATTTTGACAAATGCATAGGTTTTAAAGCTACTTAAGCATTCATGCATATGTTGGAAAGCATGTAACTACATTTGTGACACCCAATTTTTTTTAGGTACTGAAATACTTGTTTAAATTTCTGGGTCTTGTGATGCACAATTTTCTTTTCTAGGTATTAAGATGCCTAAGGCGCATGACCAATTAACCAAGAATGGTGCAATGGTTGGAGTTGGTACTGTGTAACTAGAAGGTTGGGACCCTTTTTTGGGTTCTGTCATGGTGGGAGCTTTATAGCACCCACACTTATAACATTCTAAAATACTTAATTTCTCTTCATCTCCAATGGACTGATCAATTGCCTTATGGTGTGACATTATTTTGCTTTTCCACAAAAAACCTCCAAGGCATTAAAATAAATTTTTCAAAAGAAGAAAATGGGCCAGTTTCATTATAGTTTTTTATATGTTTATTGCTATAATAATGTAGGGAGCTGAGCTGATAACAGTTAGAATCCATCGCCAATCCTCATTCTAAAAAGGACAAAGGTAGCCATTAGATCCATTGCCCATCAAGCTCCATAACCACACTGTCTGTGGGAATGTCGAACATATCGAACTCATAATTTAAAATCAATGAACAAAATAAGAGATGAAAGGAAAGAGATAAGCACGCAGACATAGGCATCACACAAAAACTCTTACCTAATGGTATGAAGGTAAAGTCAGCAATTCTTCTTTCTATATTCTGGATAATTTTGTCCTTTCCTCTCTTCAAAAACATTCCTGAACTAGTTCGAACCCTACAGGCAGGGGATATATCTAGAATAATGCAGTGGTCAAGTAGTCTCTCAAGAACAGATATATGAACAAAAAATACGATCTACAGTTATTGAAACCTTTACAAAGACACAAGCATAGGCGAACCTGCTTTCTGTACTCTTTCCAGTCTTGCTATCAACAACACTTGATTTTACCATAAAAGGTTTGGCAAGATTTATCAAGTATTCACATTCTTCTTTTGACTGTTCAAAATGATAGGCAGAATTAACATTTTCAGACAATATAAATTTCTCAAGAGTTTACTACCACAAGAATTTAATTTAAAGAAGTAAAATAGCATCTCTCACTCAAACTCTAGAATCTTTCAGAAAGTTCAAGTTTACCGCAATCTGAATATTCCATGCATGAATACCTGGATTTTCTTTTATCATGAACCACCAAGAAAACCTCAATCATCATATAATTCAGTTTTCCATGAGCCTAGCCTATGCTTTCAGATGTTTCAAGTGCAATTCAACAATTCTCCTTGACATAGATGCAATATTGTAGATGCAGCACTCTATTTAATACTTGAAGAATTTAATCATCCATATATACATTTAACTGACTTGACAAACAAAATATTCCCAATCTCAAGTCTCTCAACAGTTCAAAAATTAAATTCATAATCCAGTAACCCCGCGTTGCATCAAACAAAAGCTTAAAATATTCACAGACGCAGATGACAAATAAAATATAATGATATAATAATATCTTTCAACGGTTCAAAAACTAAATTCATAATCTAGGAACACCGCGTTGCATCAAATAGAAGCTTAAAATATGCACAGCCGCAGATGACAAATAATAATATAATATATGATGATGATGATGATGATGATGATGAGATGCAGATCCATGAGCAGATAACAAAAACTAACCAGGAAATTGTGATAGATGAAAGCTCTTGGCTCCCAGGAGAGAATCTCGGTCCACTGCTTCTGGCTCTCTACCGAACTGTAACCACTTCCAGAAATGGAAATTATGAAATATGAAATAAAGTTCGAGAAATAAAAAAATCAAACGGAACAAGAGAATATGAGTTTGTATCAAAGCACCTTTCAGAGGTCTTGCGCCTAAAGGCACTGAGATCTGTGGTTGGAGAATCCTCGCTGGTAGTTGGAAGATAAACTATTCCGAGTGCAAGGAGCACGAGAATGACTAGTGTGAGCATTAAAAGCATCCAGAAAACGAGCGTAACCGTCGACAATTTCTTCCCCTGTGACCGTGTATGCGTGTATTTTCCTTTCGCCATATGGTTGAGATAGCGTTGAATTGAGAAACCGCTACAAAACCCTAAACAACAATACGATTTAAACAAACAAATGCAGAGAATCATGTTATCACGGCTTCATTGACTCCAGTCGCAACTCTCTACCTACTAAAATATTTCCCCGCGTCTAGTGCTCCGAGTCTTCTCTGATATCTATTTTATGCTAAAATTTCAAAATATAAAATCAGGATATATGAATGTTTTTTGGCCCAGTATGACTAATGAAATGGAGTTGCATTCTTCAAACTTTTTTTTTAACTAGTAAGTTAGCGGTCGTTGTCCAAAAAAAAGTGAGTTGCCGTACCTTATGTCAAAAAAAATGTTGTCGGTAACTAACCGAGGGGCATGACTCAGTTTGCAACACACGTTGAGTTTGTGGATTGAAAAATGAAGATTTGATCCCTATAAAACATTTTTAGAGAGCGGATGAGAAGTTTTAAATGTGACTCAAAGACCCTAACGGTAGTTTAAGAAAAAAATATTGCAAACAAAATGTTGTTGGTACCTTAAGTAAGTTCCTTTCTACAAAGGCTGCAAAACTATCTGTATAATAAGTTGGGGGAATGAGACTCTATACTAATATGTGTTTGGCCAAATTGGTCACCAATTATTCCATCACCAAGGATCAAATTTGGCTATCAATTGAACTCGTCCTTTAGATAATAAGTTAGAATATGAAACAAATCATAAAACTTGTTTACAGAAAAATGAAAAACATAGACCGACAAAAGTTTGTGGTTGTTATTGTTCTTCACTTGCTTCTAGGTTATTGAATTTGGATCACCGTAACAAAAAACAAGAGACAGTAAAAAGAAATGTAGCTCTCCACATAAATAAAATACAAAATACATGCTTAGCACCATGTAATTATGATTTTAAAAATGTGCTAAATAGTGAATTTATGAGACCCCTTCCTGCAAATATGATTTCATATTAAAAAAACCAACTTTGATAGTTGCCCTTCTCGAATCCTCACCGTTTAATACTTATATGAATATATCTATGGTATCTTTTTCATTTGTGTACCGTACCCAAATCTTAGCCTTTGACTTGAGTACTAAGACAACACATTTTTTTTTGGGTCTTTTTGCTCTTCCCCCGGCCTTGCCGGCTCCTCTAAAGTGGGACCTGGATTATCTGTAGTCATTGTTCCATGCAATTACTATAGTCAGTCCAATCTAGGTCATTGATTTTGTTAAACATATAATCTAGGCCATTAATTTATTTTGCTCAAATTTTTTTTAAAAAATTAGAAATAGAGAGAGAAATAAATAGGTGAATGTAGAGAATCAAAATCCTCTAAAGTGAGCTTTCGCACTTTAGAGGATAAAGTAAGCATATATCCACCGTTGCTTGATTTTAATGGCCAAGATTGATTCATATTTTAGTTTTTAATTATTAATTTCAAATAATTTAAAACACAAAAAATACCACCCACAACAAAATATCCGCACACACTCCTCTTTTCCCGCAAACAGATTCAAACTAACACCTGGAAAATCAAGAGAGAAAAAATTGTTCCGTATGCAAATTAAGACCTTGAAAAAATGGGGAAGAAGAGAAAAGTTAGTGTGCAGTATTGAAATCAATTAACGGTTACGTTGATGGAGAATAGGAGAAACAGATACAAATAGAAGAGTGTTCGACACATAGAGTTTGGCAATAGTGTTTCATATATTGAGTGAAAATTAAACAAATAACTTAAAATTAGAAATTGAGAAGGGAACATGAGATCTTGTTGCCCGGAGAAAGACAAGAAATTAAAGTAAGGGGAACAGAGGCGGTTAACGTTCATCTCTGTTTTGGTGTAGCTGTAAAGTCTTAAGGATAAGAATTCCCTTACCCATCTCTAACTTGATATTCATTTGATTATTTATGCAAGATTGTTGAAATTAGCACTCTGTATCGATGAAAACCATTACCAAGGACAGTCATTGTAGTCGGAAGAGAGAGAAGGTGGTGCCGTGAAAGATGGAGATTGGTAAAAGAGGGAGAATTTTTTTTAATTTTTAAAATTTTAAATATGAATAGATCTCAGCCATTAAATCTATTAAGGGTGAGGATGTGATCACTTTACCCTCTAAAGTGAGATAATGCTCACTTTTTTTTTTGGTCAAAGAGATAATGCTCACTTTAGAAGAGCCAAAATCCCCCACCCATAAGATCGATCCCCATTGCAGCTCTGGGATTCGGAACCCTTCTTTTTTTTTTGGTCATGCGTATTCACCCTTCAAAAACTCTCCTCTCACGTGAATTTGGTCCAGTCTCTATGGAGCCCAATTTTGCTATTGTATCGGCCCTGGTCCACCACAACCATCCTCTTCTCTCTTTGTTCACGTGGGGCCTTGCCAACATGTTACTATGCATTCTTGAAAGAAAAAAGTCACCGTTCACCAAAAAAAATAGCCACTAAAGAAAATGAGTAATGGCTGTTTGGATTGGCTTATGTAAAGCTTATTAACACAGTTTATGACTGATTCATAAGCTGTTTTGGGCTTATTTTTCATAAGCTACCCAAGATAGCTTATCAAAACAGCTTATGACTTATATAAAATAAGTTTCACTATAATTTTTCTTCGATTATAAAAGTAGCTTATACAGCTTATGCCATAAGCAGTAGATAAATTTGTTATCCAAACAGGGCCTAAATGTCCTCCCACCGTGGCCCAGCTGGTAAAAAGCCTGGGAAGGACATCCTTGGGTGAGGGGATCGATCCCCCACCCAGCCCCACCACCCCCCCCCCAAAAAAACGCCCTCCCCCTGCCCAAAAAAAAAATGAGTAAATAGACAATTTGGTCCCTGAGAGTGTCAGACAATGTCATTTTGGTCTATGACAGATAGAAAATTATTAAAAGGTCTTCAAGTGTCAACCGTTAGTCACTTTGGTCCCTAAAAGTGATTACTTACTATTATTTTAGTCTCTAAAATTGATTACTTAACTGTCATTTTGGTTCCTAAAAGTGATTATATTCCTGACGGCAGAGACTAAAGTGACCAACGAAAAACACAAGTTGAGGATATTTTAATAATTTCCTATCTATTAGAAACTAAAGTGACACTGTCTGACACTCTCAGGTACTAAAGTGGCTATTAACTCCAAAGAAAATGCATTCTTTGAAAAGAAAAAAAAACACAGGTCTTAGGTCATGGGCACGGCACGCCGCCAATAACACAAGCCTGCTTCCCTTTCAAAAGTCGCGGGGAGGGTACCAAGTGCGAAGCAACTCCGTGAATTGAAGCAGAGTAACGAACATCGCCATCCATGGCCTTCGTCAATTCAAGGGTACGTTTGCAGCACTCTCTTTCCCCCCTCTTCCCACGCACCCTCAGACTATACTCTCCTTCAGCTCTGGTTTCAGAAGAAGCTCATCTTGAAAATGACGCAAACGACACTGCCCAAAACACTAACCTTTCTCCCGAAGAGACCCACATAGTAGACAAGTTTCACGCCGTGATTAAAGACCACTACCGCAAAAACCCTAACCCTAGTAACCCCGCTCCACCCTCACCCAATCTCACCATTCCCGATCTCTCCATTGATTTTTCCAAAATCTCCGCCGCTCACTCAATTTCCCCTTCCATCGCCCGGCGCGTGATCGAGAAATGCGGTGGGGTCCGCCACGGTATTCCATTCCTCCAATCCCTGGCCTTCTTCAACTATGCCACCGCTCTCGAGGGTTTCTCCTCCTCGCCGGAGCCCTACAACGAGATGATAGACCTCGCCGGAAAGCTTAGACACTTCGATTTGGCGTGGCACTTTATCGATTTGATGAAAGCTCGAGGCGTCGAAATAACCGTCGACACGTTCTCCGTTCTCGTCCGTCGCTACGTGAGAGCCGGATTGGCTGCGGAGGCGGTGCACGCATTTAATCGTATGGAGGAGTATGGCTGCACGCCTGATAAGGTTGCATTTTCAATTGTTATTAGTAGCCTTTGTAAGAAGAGAAGAGCGAGTGAAGCCCAATCCTTTTTGGACAGTCTTAAGGATAGGTTTGAACCCGATGTCATTGTGTACACTAGCTTAGTTCATGGGTGGTGCCGCGCGGGTGATATATCCAAGGCTGAGGAGGTTTTCAGGGATATGAAGGTGGCTGGAATCAAGCCTAATGTTTATACTTACAGCATTGTGATTGACTCGCTGTGTAGGTGCGGGCAAATCATTCGTGCTCATGATGTTTTCTCTGAGATGATAGATGCAGGATGTGATCCTAATGTCGTTACTTTCAATAGCCTTATGCGGGTTCATGTTAAGGCCGGACGGACCGAAAAGGTCTTGCAAGTTTACAATCAGATGAAGAGACTCAGTTGTCCTGCTGATACAATCACATATAATTTCCTAATAGAGTGTCATTGTAGGGATGAGAATCTTGAAGAAGCTGTGAAGGTTCTGGACTTGATGGTTAGGAAAGGGGTTGCTCCTAATGCATGCACTTTCAATTCGATTTTCGGATGCATAGCTAAGTTGCATGATGTGAATGGCGCTCATAGGATGTATGCCAGAATGAAGGAGCTGAAGTGCAGGCCCAATACGTTGACTTATAATATACTGATGAGGATGTTTGTTGACTCGAAATCTACTGATATGGTTCTGAAATTGAAGAAGGAGATGGATGAGAATCAAGTTGAGCCTAATGTGAATACTTACCGGATTTTGATTTTGATGTTTTGTGAAATGGGGCACTGGAACAATGCATACAAGTTCACGAAGGAGATGGTTGAAGAGAAATGCCTAAAACCAAATCTGCAAGTCTATGAAACGGTTCTAGAGCAGCTGAGGAAGGCTGGACAGCTAAAAAAGCATGAAGAGTTGGTGGATAAGATGGTTGCCAGGGGATTTGTCTCTCGCCCTTTATAGAGGTAGTAGCTTCATCCTTCACATCTTGAGATGAATAACAGAACTTCCAAGCATACGACTATAAAATGGTGGTGGTGTTTGCTAATTGCTATAAGTGACACGAAATGAGGGTTTTTTTCAATATTAAAAGTAAAATAGTGTGCCTTATTCATTTTTTATTTAGAGGCTGGAATGGTGAGGAATGTTTCCTTAACTGGATATGGTTTTGGATGGAGTTCTTTTTAATTTGATTAACTCGGTGGCCATGATTTATAATTTTATTTATGGCAAAAATTTTAGTGTTCAATTGAGCCTGTAATTTATGAGTATTGTTGTTTTTGTTGCTGGGCAGGGTATTCAATTGAGCACTTGTTCTCTAATTGCAAGTTTGTCAGACTTATAAGGTGTTAAGATGGGCATTCATAGCTGAGGCTCTCTGAGACTGAGGTTAATTTTTTTTGTTTCCCCCATTCACTATCTCTACTGCCACTACTATTTATTTTTCTAAACTGCTAAATTTTGCTTTAGAAGCCCATGGATGGTTTGGCTAAAAGAAACAATATTTGCTGCAGTTTGTCCGTTCTGTTCATGGAGGTGCTAAGGAGTTGTGGCAGATTCAAGAGAGGCTGAGATGCTTCTCTTACATGTGGGAACAGGTCAAGGGGTAATGCTATCAATGTAACCCCAACCCTTGACAAATTTAGTGCTGCCCATCATGTTTTTACCATATTGAGAAACTTATTTCTTATTCCATGGTAGCAAACGGCAAAAGCTCTTTGAAGATAAGCAAGCTGCATGCGATGTCTTAGCTGCCTATAAGAGACTCTATTTGGCTGTTTACCTGGTTCATATTAAAATCTTACTTGGTTTGCCAAGAAAATGTTTCATGAATGTAATTAATTAATTAATTAATATTAATATTAATATTAATATATTAGATTGTAAGACTCTACTTTGGCTCTCTATCCGGTTCATATTTAAAATCGTATTTGGTTTGCCAAGAAATTGTTTCTTGATTGTAATATCAAATTGGATTGGATGACCAGTTGGCTAGAGTCTTCTGTCTTATCAGCTAGGACAGGGGTTCAAACCCCACTTTCCCACGATTTTCATCAATTTAATGTGAATTTACGCTGTGGGTTGGGATAGGCAATCCATAAATTCCACTATAAATCCTCTTGAGGTTGGTGGTTAGTTATGGTCTTGCATAAGGTCGGTTCTTATCTTAATCTAAACTTTTCTTTACCAACAAAAAAAATGGATTGGATGACGGTTAAGTTTGCCTTGTTTTTTTTGGCATTCTTCAAGTCTTCTGTTTTTTCTCATTCTGTTTTGATTTTTGTTAGTCTGATAATTTGGACTTGTCCATCATATACCTCTGGGATCCCGAAATCATCATGCCAATGAATATGGAACCTGTCAAATTAATTAATAAAAAAAAATCATGCCAATGAATATGGAACCCTTCAAATTAATTGCAATTCTATCCAACAAATTTACATTTGAAAAGAGCAATTGTAGCATGGGAGCATACGAGTTTACAAAACACATGTAAATCTCACATTGGATAAGGAATACTGTGTGGTAATGCATCATGCTTCGCCTGATCAGTGTTTTGATGTTACGGGTTGCGTCCTTTCGATCTGTTGGGAGGGAATTTTGGGTTCATGCAGCAAGGAGCTTTTGATTTGTTTAACAAGTGGGAAACGAAAATTTTACGTAGTTTTTATTCTTGTTAAAATATATTTCAGAGTTACTTCTTCTCAGTAGTTCTCACTATTTGGTTATTCACACTGTTCGAAGTAAAGTTCCGCGAACGACGTGGAAAACTGGAAATCCATTATTCACACATTTATATAAGATAAGAATAAGAAATAAGAATGTTCAAAACTTCAAATTCACCTTTTATGACTCGTTGATTTACAAGGATATACACGTGCCCAATTGGACTTTCCTCGTATGCTTATCACAAGTTTAAGCAATTATGCGTGGCGCCTACAAGGATATCCGGTACTCGTTTTAATTTGGATACATCTTAATAAATATATGGTCTACATATAATATATCCATTTAGATCAATAGATCAGCGAAGAAAATTCTTACAAAAGTTCGAGGGAAAGTCAAGAAATATAGCTCCTTCCATTAAAATAATGAAACATAGCTATACTGCTACTATCAAGTCGCCCTTAAGACTGCATTATTAGGCTATGCATGAGAGGCTGAGCTACAATACTGTCTGGAGGCGAAAAATGCAAAATAGTAAAGAGTAAAATTAATCTCATTCCAAAAACACCTAATGAACAATCTAAAAATGATTTCTGAATGGTAAGTCACTTGGTAGGTATTCTCTAACCAACAGTTTGGGGATTAAACCAATACGAGTAGGTATCTAACAATTGTGTTGTACCTTGGTATTTAAGTGATTCTAAATTACAAGAATAAATACTGATCATTAATTATTATTTTATTGTTATATTACCAAGATATTTATTTCATGAGTAATTCACAAAGTTTCGCTATAATAAAATTATGCTTTGACCAATAAATTAGTTATTATCAATTAAACTGTTTCCAAATTACGGATATTAATTTTAAACGCGTTCAAGTGTCAGCAACCGGTAATTCAAAATCCGATTTCAAACATCTCTTTTAAAATCCGTTTTTTATGTTGTGACTCTGTGAGTCTTATTTAATTTATATTTTACCAAACATTGCCTTTGTCATAGTTCATTTTAAAATCACGTGTCACGTTGAATGATCAGATCAAAACTTAACAAGTCATAATTAGACGAAATCAAGTGCACAAACGCACCACGATAAATCTTTCAGGAAATCGGAATAAACTTATAATTTTTTAAGATATTATCTCGTTTAAAAACAGTTGTTGCTTAAAATAATTTAAATTTGCATTGCTTTTAAAAATCTTTAAAACTGAAATATAAGGCCATGTTGTTTTCAAAATTTTCATGCAAATATTTGAAAATGAAAACAATATAATGCCATAGGAACATACAAATATAAAAAAAAATCGCAAAAAAAAATCGAGTGATGAAGAAAACGATACCTTGATGCACCAACCGCAACATGATTTTTCTCTATCACTAAAAAAATGGCTCAATAAGCTGTTTCACAACTATAGTAATAAATAATGGTAGCGCAATTCAAAAAATAAAAAATGGTGTAGTTACTATGTTGTGCCAAAAAAAATCCGAATGCTTTTAGTTAATGTGTAACTTATAGCAAAGAGCTTTATTAATTGCCCACCGTTTTAATTTGACCAAACCCTTTCTACGTTTCCCACCTTTCTTGACAAAATCAAATTATATTCAAATATTACATTAACTCCGTTATCATAACCTTTCTTAAGAGCTACTCAGCGGTTTATTTCACCCTCAAAACTTCGTCAACAATACAGGATATATAAAGAGAGTCCACCCCCAATATAGAACATATTCAGAATAACAAACTCCAGCCTTTTTCTACTTATCGATCTCTAATTAATTAGTTCTACTCTCGTGTCATCATGGAGAAACAGCTTAAGCTGAGGAGCAAGCTCTTGAAGATACTACCAAAAGCAGTTGCATCTATCACGGTTACATTTCAAAACCCTCCATTCAGCCCAGGTAGGGATCATCATCATCATCACAAAACAAGACCAGAGAATAACACAACCAAGTGGGTTAGGCCTCATCATGGTGGTGGCAAGGGATTTTCTGGCCCCATGATTCCTGATGAAGCCAGAAGAAAGCCCAACGACGGTGGCAGTTACGGCAATGGAATTTGTTATCAAGAACCCACTTCACCAAAAATCTCGTGTATGGGACAGATCAAGCACAACAAGAAGAAGAAACAGATCATCAAAAAAGTCAATTCGAGGAAAGTTATTGCTAGAATTAGCAACACGACATCGTCATCCTCCACTTCGAGAGACATTGAGGTAAAGAAGAAGCATGTGACCGCGTTTCAGAGGATGTTGCTTTTCCATGTGGGGAAGCCAAAATCATCTGAGGGGAGAAAATCAGATGCTGCTGCACCTCATGATAATAATGGTGCGGTTGAGGAGGGAGTACCTCGTGTGAGTCAGATGAAGCGGTTTTCAAGTGGGCGTGATGCTTTTGCTAATTTTGATTGGAAGGCTGTTCAGGTGGCGCCAGAGGAAATAGATGATTATTATTCGGATGAAGATCACAGAGTGCAGAGTGATACTGAAGAAGAAGAAGAAGAAGAGGAGTTCATGATCCCTTTCTCTGCACCTATTATGGTTGGTGGTGGCGTTGCTCATCATAACCATGGAGGTGCAATGCTTGATTTGAAGCCACGGAAAGAAATTAATCTATGGAAGAGAAGGACCATGGCTCCACCAATTCCTCTTCAATTGGATCATTGATTAGAGCAAAAACTGAATCATTCTTTGCTAGTAAAAATGAACCTTTGTTCATTTGATTTTTTTTTTTGTGATTTGGTTTGGTTTATTAGAACATTTTGTGCAGAACTACCGACAGTTTTAGGTAGAAACAAATGTAATTGGCTTAGTAAAAAAAAAAATGTAATTGGCGACATGGCGTGATTGGCAATGTTTTGATATGTACAAAATATATGGCATTAAATTATAATCTATACCCAAGTCCAGCCAAAAATTAGGATATATATGTGTCTGGGTGTGTGTCACTTAGGAAATTCAATAAACAAAATTGAAAACTTTCTGTTTCACACATCAAAGATCCAACCTGCCTTCGATAGTTACATAGCTGCCGAATAACACACACTGATGAGCTTTTAAAATATTTTGTTGTTAATTATGTCCTCAATTTTTCCCTTCCCTCTATTTCTTTCAGAACTCTCAGTGGTGGATATATGTGATTGGCCTCAATAACCTCACCGACTCAAAGCCTTTGATTTCACGAAGGATGACTCGTTCCTATCCCCTGCCGCCGCTGACTCCTCCTTTCACCACGTTGGTCGTTGATGGCTGGCTAAGGCATGGAAACAACCCCATAGCATGTTGTCGATCGTATTCAATTTTTTTAGAAAACTTATACACGCACTCTTTAAATATCAAAGTATATTTTATAGAGAGAAAAAAAATAGGATAACGATGTTTGATCTTTCGAGTTGAGTTTGGGCCGGGTAGCAATAACATTGCATTTTGCTTGATTTTGACATTATACTTTTTTTTTTATCTATTGACATTATTCTTTAACAATTATGTTATGTTCTTATTTCCAAATATATATCAATTTAACCTTTTATTTATAGTATTTTGATAGATATGTTCCCCCTTACCCCTTAGTTCATATTTTTAATTTAAAAAAACTAAGAAAAACAAATAATAAAAATAAAAATAGTCCACTATAAGTTTATAAAAGTAAAAAAAAAGCTAATTATTTTGTTGAAAATTTACGTAGCTATAATTACAAATCATAACATTGAGTCAAAAAAATACAAATCATAACATAAGAAATATTTATATTTTTTATTTTTTATTTATATTTATATATTTAATTGTGTATTTAGAAAAATAAAATTTTGATCAAATGAGTGAAACCCTTTATAATAGCACGGACAATAATAAATCTAAGGTACTTTAACACCAATACTTTAGCCATTTATTAAAGGAAATTTATTTCTTTTTTTTGTGTGACTTAAAGGAAATTTATTTCATGACTTTATCTGTTTGCTTATTTTACTTCCGAAAATCAAATCATTGGTTAAAATTTTCCAGTTTGGAGCAAAGTTATAACTTACGAATAATTCGAACGTACGAAGGATTTAAAATAACTGAAAATCTCAAATGATGGCTTTTCAATCTATGTAAAATCATATAGAAAAAATGAAAAGATTTGAGGACTCCCTGTCATTTTAAATAAAAAATTGATCCCAAAATTTTTCTCTTGTGAAAAAGTTTCTCAACTCCATAAATCAAATACAGTAATTTATTTAAAGAAATGGCACGCCTTTGATCAGGTGACATTGTGACGAGCGGAATTGTAGCTGCAAACGTGCAATCACAAATATATATTTTTTCAGTAAACAGAAAATAAATATAGTTATTGTTCACCAAAAAAAATAGAATAATATTAATCTGACCTTATACAATTTTTTTACGGAGACCTTATACGCTTTTAAGACGTTAGTCAAAACGTATTATTTTTTCAAATAGTTTCTTTTAAATTTTTGGGGGTTACAATTACTTTAATTTTTTATTTTCCCTTAGTCAGCTTCCACTTTGATCTAAGTTAAAAACATTAAACTTTCAATTAATTTTAATGGTTTTTTTTCAATTTAAATGGTATATTTGTGTAAAATAAAAGATAACTAATATTTAATTTTTTAACCATATTAATTTTTTTAAATTTAAAAGATTGAAGACTATTAAAAGACCATTAAAAATTGAAAATTATCGTTTCATACCATATGAAAGTATGTTGTGTAAATTGTAATTTCCCACAAGAAAACAAACTGGCTTGGCTTTCACTTGTATGGGCTTGTAACTGATTTACTTACAGGTCCAGGGGGTTTGGACATAATCGGCCCTTCATGGGGGCATGGATCTCTTACGAACTCCCTTTCAATTTTAAGGGATACGTCATATATTAATATTTTATTTTTGTAATTTACGCTGGTATTCATATTATTATATTGATTTTCAAACATGTATAGTGGTCCGAGGTTGGGCCCAGGTGTTCAATCTAAAGGAACATGTCACTTTTAGTCCACACAAAATTATTGCACAATTATTAAAAAAAAAATTATTGCACAATTGTATATTTAGATATTTAATTATGAATAAATATGATGAAATCGAATAAAATTGTTATATCATTCTTTAAATGTTTTATAATTAATAATTAAATGAATTAAATTTTATTCTATTATTTGGAGAGTGAATAGGATGGCACGAAAATAAATATGAATGGTTTCACAAGTTGCGATTTTTGTCCTATTTAGAAAATGAAGACCATATTAATACACAAGTTATGCTTCCAAGTCTCCATATAGAAAATCCTCCTTAAAAAAAAGTCTCCATATAAGAAAAGAAAAGAAAAGATTTTTTTTATAGATTATTTGTCATATTTCTATGGTTTATATATGCATTTTGGGCTTGTTTTACTAGTTCATTCCATAATTGTCTATGTATTCTACTAACTAATGACAAAATAGTGTTATGCAATGCCTTTCCTTGTCATAAAAAAAATGACAAAATAGTGTTTGTCCTACGAGATATATAATCTAATGTAAAATTAAAACCATAACCAAACGTCTGTAAACCGGGGGCGAAATTTTCTCTCTATTTTAGTTGTTATTTAATCTTTATTTTCTTTCTATTAAATTCATACTCAATCAAAACCCCTTCTTTACTTTTTTTTTTTAACAAAAATAGACTTAGCTCATTTCATTAATAATAATAAATAAAATACAATCAGGCAAATAACTGAAAACGTGAGAACAAGCTCTAGTAGCAGACACCCTTACAAGAGCATGAGCAACTCCATTTACTTGCTTATTGACAAACTGAACCTTAAAGTGTGGGTTCAACCTTAACAAGTACTTACAACCCCTTCTTTACTTGTTTCATTAATCTTACCAAAAAAAAGAGTTTTACAAGTCTATGTGAATTAGATGTTGCTCATCATCACAATACTATTTTTTTTTTGAAGCACTCGTCACAATACTAATCCAGTATTTTTGTTGTTAATAAAAAAATAAAATAAAATTAGGCGGTTGTGTGTGTTGTTTTTGTTGGACGATATTTTTCGGTATCACAACAAGATAATTAATGCGTGTTCTCCCTACGCTTTGGTAGAGTGCAGCGTCACGGGAACAAGACGAAGGTGGGGGGCGGGAAGGAGACTAAATACGATTGACAGATCCAAAGCAAGTGTGGGGGCAGATGTCGTGGCATGTGTGGCCTCCTAGAAGTAAAAATCCACGCACTACGTGACAAGAGTAAAACCAAAAAAGCACCCCAGCACACATCGTGTTCAGATTCCGACTACTCACAAAGCTTAAGCATAATCACGTTACTTACAATACAACCAGGCAGGCTAAAGTGGTCGCCACTTAATCCCACGCTAATGAAGCCAATCTAACATGTGCTGCTCGTCTCTTTCTGTACAAAACTTCCACATCTCCTTTTACAAAAACTCCCACATCTCCTTTTCAACTTTATTATTAGTCACTCGTACACTTTCACACATTCACCATTCACCATTCTAATCCAATCCAATTAAATATCTTTCACAACCACCACCACAAATCGGAGATGAAGATTCTTTGATCCATGAGATTTGCGGATCAACCAAATAGAAATAAAATAAAGGACACACTTTCTTTCTCATTTGATATGAGAATCAAAAGTCATCATTCCACTTTCCCCACTATAACCATCATAGTAAACAACACTCAAGCAAATCAATCCAATTTCCAATCAAAACCCCCACTTTATGCCAAATATATTTTCCATTACTAGTTGCTAGAGAGAATCAAATCAATACCGGGATTGCTAAAGCAGAGGAGAATCAAAATTGAAAAAAAAAAAAGGAACTAAATTAGAAATTCCAAAAAGCAAACAAATTACATCCAGTTCAAAGTAATAATAAGTTAAATCCAAAATGAAATGAAAAATATAGAAAACAAAATGAGATTTGGGGGAGAGGGAGGAACGGAAGCAGAAGCGGAAGAACTGGAAATTTTAGGATACCTCTTCAATCCTCAATCAATTGCTCTGTGTGTCTCTGTCTTTGGGTTTTCTGCAGAGGATCATGTGCATGGGAGAGAAGATTCCAGTGTCACCCCCTCTGGTCAAAAAGTCAGCGGTCTTGAACAGCATCTCATGCACATCCACGGTACCCTTGGGCGCTATTCCCAAGGCGGAGAGAACAGTGACCACAATGTGATTCCGCCAGTAGGCGATCCTACCCATCTTCAACCGGCTCCACCATGGCTGAGCCGGTGGCTTCGCCAGATCCCGCTCCTTAACAACCTCGAACCCAACCTTACGCGCCGTCTCGGCTATGTCGGCGTAACTCCTCAGCCCAGGCAACGCATCACCCCTCTCAATCCCCTGAATGATTTCCACGTGTTCCGCGTTATCGCCCTTGTACTTGTCCGTCGTGACCCATTCGTACGACACGTAGAGAGCCCCAGGCTTCAGAACACGGAAAACCTCGGCGTAAACCTCCTCCAGCTTCGGCGCGTGACACGTGGCCTCGATTGAGTATGCGCCGTCGAAGCTCTCGTCTGGGAACGGCATCTGGAGGAAATTGCCGCACACGACCTCGCAGAGCGAGTCGAGCCCGGCCTTCTTGTTGTGAAGCCTGGCCCGATTCACCTGGTACTCGTTGATGGTGATGCCCACGACGTTGGCGCGCGAGTGGGCCGCGATGGCCCGCATGGGCCCACCCACGCCGCAGCCCACGTCGAGGATTTTGTCGCCCTGCTTTGCCTCGATGAGATCCACGGCCATCTCCTCGTGGAGGCGCGTGGCGTCGCGGTGGGACTTGCCGGGGATGGAGGGGGAGAAGTGGAAGGACTGGCCCCACCCCCACTCGTAGATGTCGGTAACGAGATTGTAGAAGGTGTCGACGAAGTCTGGGACCTTCTCGGATTTTTCGATCTCCTTGGGGCGGCGGAAGAAGGACCAGTACTGTTTGTAGTTGTCCTGGACTTTCTCGGCGGAGATGGAACCGCCGGACAGATCGGTGGCGCGTTTGCCCTTTTGTTCGGCGGGGCCGAGGATGCAGATGAACCAGTAGAGGCCGCCGGCGAGGAGGGCTCCGGTGCAGAAGAGAGAGAGAGAGTCCATTCTCGGAACAACGAGTTTTCCGTTTCAGTTTCCGTTTCTTTCTCACCCTACTTTGGGGGCTGGGCTGGGCTAGGCTTGGCTAACTGGTGGGGAGTAGTTATTATAGACTTACTTATATTATAGACTTACTTATATTTTGCTTAGAGTGAAGTGAAACCGTTGGTCTTTCTCTCACTTTATTTTATTGTTTTTTTTCTCTCTCTCTCTCTGTTTAGCGTAGTACAGGAAACAGTATCATTGCTGGCTGCTGTTTCCGTCCACGTGCTTCGCGCGTGAACCCTGCTTCATTTGTTTTTTTTTTTGGTCATGCCTGCTTCATTTGTTTAAGCATCGGGACAACTCACCAACAGTCCAACAGCACCGGCTCCCTTGTGGGCTTCGTTTTATCGTTTCATCATAAGATGGAATAGATAAACAGTGAGCGGGTTAAACGGCGCATGCCCAGGGATAACTAAAACTCCTTTTGCTCGCAAATCGTGTAAATTAAGGTGGCCTTCTAGATCCCAGACCAAAATAATATAATAATAATAATAATCATAATAAATAAATTTATCTACAAAAATTTAATATAATCAATCCTTTTTTATAAAAGAAATATAATCAATCCTTTTATAGATATTTTTTATTTGTGATTCTCAGCATTATTAATGTATAATTTTAAATCTTACTATCAATTAATATTCTGAAAAAGTTTCAACCTCTATAAAATAATTATTTAATTTTTTTTGAAACATAAAATTTTATTTTTTAGAATCTTAGAAATTGATATAGTAATAATAAACAGGCTCTAAAATTATTCACGACTTATCTTAAAATATCAAAAAGACAATAAGACAGTGGTCATTTAGTCAGTATTTAAATTTAATGTAGGCTGGCTAGCTAAGCCTAAGTTAGCGTTTTAATAATCTAATTATAACAACAGCCAACTGGGTTTGATTTGTTTATTATTTCATCCGTATATAATATTTTTGGTAATTTTATCTTTTCTTTTTAAATTTAAATTGTTCTAGAATTTCAAGATATTAATAAGTACTTTTTAATTATATTCTTAGATTTAAATAAAAATAAAGATTTATAAAACTTTATTTTAGTGGTTTGCGATGAAGCAATTTTAGTCCTCCAATTTTCAATTGGGTTTCCCAAATATCCTAAATATTGCAATTAGGTCTCCTATCATTGTCCATACAATTTTTAACACTTACGGTCTATGTGATACACACGAGACTATTTGACATTGAATCACACCACGTAGGCACTGATAGTATGACAAATCAGTGTCATGTGTGTCACATAGCCTCCAAAATGTTAAAAATTGGATGATATTGTGACAAATGGATTTAATTACAATATTTGAGACAACGGCGGACCCAATTGACGCAATTGAAGATTATGAGCGATCAAATCTGCACAATCACAACACATGGAGATTAATCAAAAGTGCAATCAAGTATTTATTTTCCTAGGTAATTGTAGTGGACACTTAATTTCTAATTATATTTATATTGAAATTATATACCAAGATCGATATGAGTTCAACCCTTAAAGGTATCACTAGTAAGTTTCGGATGAAACAGTAACAAGAGTAGTTAATAATAATAATTTAAAAGTTGTAAAATAAAAATAGGAGTACTTTCGTTTAAATTTAACTCAATTTAATATTTCTTAACCGTATGTTAAAATCTTAAACTACTAGATTTAAAATTTCAAAGATAGAGGGAATATTAATATAGGTATCCAAAGAGGGCATGTCAAATTGTTTTTTGTACGAACTTGATGCAGTTAATTCTTTTTCTACTTATGATAAAAAATAATATATGCACGATATAAGGAGATAAAAAAACAGTAAATTTTGAAAAATTTAATTATATAATATTTTCAATTTTTTATGAATATAAATTTAATTTAATATTATATTATATTTAATTAACCATAAAAATTAACTATAGAGTATTTCTATTTCTTTACCTCAAATAAGAGTTAGGCTCTTTCTATCCACAAGAAAAAACATGTAATCATTTCAAATATAATATTGACTAGGAAGGGGTGGAATTGTATTAGATTTTAAGACCTTCAAAATGGATTCCACTAAAAGAAGATAAGAGTATGCTTGAAACTGTGCTGGTTGCTCTCTCACCGTGCATTAGAGCTGGAGCAATCAGAGAGAACTTTCACGGTGGACTATCCTCGAGACATGAAAACGAACAATTTCTAAATACACTATATTAGGATGTTCTTGTAAAAAAAAACATTGAAATAGGAAAAATAACAAAATTACTGTGGATAATTAAAATCTCTAACAGATATCTTTCAAACAAAAAATCTTTAACAAATATACTAGAAATGGAAATGAAATTTAAAACAAAAAGCTTTCAAATGTAAGATTGCTACCAATCTATCATGACTAGACGCCACGGCGAGGAAAGTCGACAAGGAGCATCAACCATCAAACTCCAGAGGAAAATAATTTGAGGAACAAGAAGTTTTTTTTTTTTTTATACAATTGAGGAACAAGAAGTTGTGCAAGTTCAATTCAGACATAATTATACTAAGCACAGTAAAGGGATTTTATAATTGTATCCATAAGTGAATGAGTGGTTCCTGAGAAAGAAAAAAAGATGGAGAGGATGAAACAGGTTCCATCAAACTCCATTATATTCCATTTTTTTCATCGATTCACACATAGTCTAAATGCCTTGTCATTATATTAAAAATCCTAAACGACATACTATCTACATCAATGATGACACTTTTAAACATTTTGAAGTGTTATTGGCAATGATCATTTTATCCACGTCATTCTATATTGAACCTGTTTAGAGTATACACGTGTATTGAAATATTCAATATATTTTTTTTATAATAAATATGTCAATGTATCAAAATAATAAATTAAAAATAATATAATATGAATTCTCCAAATAGGAAAAAATAAATTATATTTATTTACCTTAGCAAAATAATTATAAAGTAATATTGTAATAATACATGATTAATCACTTGTGTTAATTTTTATAAAATTCAGATAACAATGTCATTGGTCAAATATTTATTATTTTTATATGTTTTAAAAGTATATGCTGTTGTAACAAATGTAACGGCAGAGTCCCAACTAAATCATAGTGATCGAAAGAAAAAAAATTTCCTAAGGATCAAACATGTTTGGGGCTTGATACCATTTGCTGTAACCAAAATAAGTACTCCTTTGATAAAATCCTTTATCCATAACCTAGAATTAATTATGTTAATCATCAAGAAAAAGTAATGTTATATTCTCTTGCTTTATAAATAAAGTAAGTATTAAATGAAAAGTAAATATATTTAATATTTTAAAAATATAAAAAATATTTAAAAAAATTTCAATTTATTAATTAGAAGAATTTGTTGGAATAAAAAGTATAAAGATTTTTTTTGTCAAAAAAGTACGATGATTTAGCTTTTTAAAGTTTTTTTTTGTCTAAGAAGTTTTTTTGGTCAACTGTCTAGGAAGTTTGGTTTGAGTTAGTTTTATCTGTACGTCGAGTAGCAGGCAGGCCCAATCAAATTCTCAATTCTCGGGAAAGTTTGAGCAGTTGAACCGGGCTACAGTTGGACCCCAAAAACCGGGCTATACAGTTTGACAAAAAAATAAAAGAACTGGGCTACAGTCCAATTCAATCATTCACGGGATACTGGAATAATAGCTTGTATATGCGCGCTTTCTTAAAAAAAAAAAATTAGACAAACACTCTAATACTCTAGTAGGGATGTAAACGGGGCGGGCACGGATAGTAGCTACCCGCTCCGTTGGATAAATCCGTCCCCCGTGCCCACCCCATACCGGTGCGGGTACCCGCTACCTATGCTTTAGCGGGTACCCGCGATATCCGCGGGTATCCATGGATATCTACGGATATTTATTTTTTAAAAAAAACTGAAAAAATCTAAAAAAACCTATAGAAAAAATTGTTTTTCATACAATATTTTATATTTGCCATAATAAAATTATAAAGTTGTTAGAGATTGAATTATTTCACAAAATTACAAATCCCAGCATTGCAAGGAAATTAACCCCCCCAAAAACACGAGGACTAGCTTTAAGTAAAAAACAATCAAACATATTGTGCAGAACAATAAAACTAACTTTAAGTGCAGAACAAAATTTCCCTCCACTAAACACAAGGACTAGCTTTAGAAATCAACATATTTACATCTCAAAATTTTCCCCCATTGGAGCAACTCAAACAGCACAATAAGAAGTAAAGAAAAAAGGAAAACAAGCATTAAGAAAAAGAAAAAGTTGTTACAGTAGCCAAAAAAATGCAGAGAAGAAGAGAAGAGGGAAGAAAGAGTGAAGCCAGTAAACTAAAGGTCTTAAACGGTGCTAAAATCTTCAATCAATCTAGGTCTTTTAGGTTAATATATAAATAAGGTTAGTTTTGTAACTTACTAATATTAGCGGGTATGGGTATCTCACTACTCATCCCCGTCCCCGTTTATTAACGGGTACTTCAAATATCCGTTTAGCTTACCCGCGGGTACCTGTTAAGGTACCCGTCACGTACCCGTCGCATATTTTATCTGCGAGTATGGGTAATTTTGCCATCCCTATACTCTCTGGGGCAACTTTTAATTTTTCCTTTTTGGAACAAAAATGATTTTGCTCGAGCAAACGAACAACCTTGTTGTATTCCGTGAGTGTGTGTGAGGCTATCCAATTTCATTAATTCATCAACAATATTAACCATTGAAACATTATAGAAGTCTTTCACCTCCACTTTCACCATTGGGACATATAGAAATAGATTCTCTGCTACAGAATAAACTAGCATATGTGACCCGTGCAACGTACGGGTTAGATAATTTTTTTTTGTAGTGAATGAGAAATAAATAAGATATTTTCATATGAAGTAATAATCAGAATCGCATTAACCTTAATAACAAAAAAATTATTGCATATGAATTAATATTTAATAAAGAGAAACACGATATATTTTGGACACAATGTACTCCCTCCGTCCCATAAATATAGATATTTTTGTGTAGAACAAAAATTAAATTTTCTTAGATTAAGAAAGTATTTAACAAATTAGTTGGTGATAAAATAAAAAATAATAAAAATATATTTATATTAAAATTATCGTAAAGTAAAACAGAAAAGTATTTAAATTATATTATACAGTTTAATTCTTTAAGTAATTTACATGTCGATAAGATTTCGCGTAAAATGTTTGGCACAATGATATAATTTCAAATAAAATGTTTATCACGCATGTTATATTTTATTTTTAATTGTTACACTAATCAATTTACAGATATTAATTTATAAAAATACCAGATTTTCTCAAAAATATAAAATGATCAATAAATTAGTTAGATGATAATATAAAAATAAATAAAGAAATATATATTCTCACCTTTTGTATTTTATTCATATTTTTTAATTTACCAATTTATTTTTAAACATTAATGGGAGAAAATTTATTTATTTATAGTTAAAAGAGAATATTTAATGAATTTATCAAGTACAAATGCTAAATGAAAAAGAAATAATAATTATAACATTGAATAAAATGAAAAAAATATTGGCTTAAATATGTTTTTGGTCTTTCATTTTATACTCATGTTCGTTTTTCGTCCCTCATATTTCAAGACTATTATTTCGATCCTTAATGTTTTAAAAATGTGTCACAACTAGTCCATCATATTTCAAGGTGAGTGACTAATTGTGACACATTTTCAAAATATTAGGAACTAAAATAATATTCTTGAAATATGAGGGACAAAAACAAACATGAATAAAAAAAGAGGGATCAAAAATATATTTTATATCTTTATTACTTGTTCCTAAATATCAAAATAAAAATAAAAATTTAAAATTTATATTAATTTTGAAGAGATAATTTTTTTATCACAATATTTGTGCAAAGTATCCACCACATTGTATCAAAAAAATATTCACCACATTCTTTTATTTATTAAATGATATAATCTTGACAAAAATCAAACTCAAATGAAGATAAAATAAAATTAATTTCAAATTTTTTAAATCAAATCAAGATTGAAGAGATTATTTTGATTATTTATATAATTTTAAACATTTTTTCACATCCTAAAATTAAATCTTAAACCTTTTTTGACATCCTAATATCTATAATCTATAATATATATAAAGATGAACCCTCTCAAGACTAACTTTTACACGTGTCGCTATGGGAGCATTTTAAGGCTTAATTGGACTGATTGGCTATGAATAGGCTTATTGATTGATTTGAATTGATTGTGTTTGATATGATATTTATTGCATTCAATAGATTTCAGCCCTAATATCATTTGATATTGTATTCAAATTTATCTATTGAAATTTGATTTTTTTTTCATTTGTTGCTAATTTGATTTGACTATAGCAAATTGTATTTCAAATCTGATTTGATAATAATAATAATAATAATATTATTAATATTATTTAAATTGAATTTCAATAACATTATTTAAACAATGGGTAGAAGCCACATGTACATAACAATAATAATAATAATAATAATAATAATAATTAATAAAATGAGATCTCAATATCACCATAAAAAATGATTACACCTATTTTCATACTTATTTCAATAATTAATAAAATCTTGATTCTTCTTTTCCTCTTTTATTCTAGCGATTTTTCTCTCTTCAAATAACATCTCTCAAGACTAATTTTTACACGTGTTACTCTGAGAGTATTTCAAGGCTTAATTGGTCTGATTGATTTTGAATAGGCTTATTAATTGATTTGTATTGATTGTGTTCGATATGGTATTTATTGTATTGAATGGATTTCAGTCCTAATATCATTTGTCAGATTTATCCATTGAAATTTTATTTTTTTTCTCATTTATTGTTAACTTGATTTGATTAAAGCAAATTGTATATCAAATTTAATAATTCTGATAATAATGATTAATAATATTATTAATATTATTGAAATCTGATTTCAATAATATTATTAATTATTAATAATATTATTTAAATGATGAATTTACTTGAAATCAGGATTGAAAAATATCGTTATGGCCCACCAACATTTAATGCGGGTGGACATTTCATGGCAGCGATTCTTTTCTATTGATTGATTATTCCACGATTCAAATTTAATGTACATAATTATTATTTGAAATTGTATTGATTGTATTTGATATTATATATTATATTTGATTTTTTTTGAAGATATTTCGAACATTCATTATATTATTTTTTTTCTTGGTTTTCTAGAACGATATTGTATTAACTTGATTTCCTTGATTTTAAACTTAAATGAATTTTAGCTCTAATATCATTTGATATTGTATTCATATTTATCCACTAAATATTGATTTTTTCCTAATTTATTTGAAATTTGATTTGATTATAGCAAATTGTATTTCAAATATCATTCCACTTTTTATTGGTTTACCTTTAGAGAATTTTTTCATATTTATATCTCTACCTATTTATTTTCTAAGATTTAAATCAACTTCTTCCCTTTCGCATTGGCAAACTTTCGTATCTCTTCAACTCTTGATTCTCTGGTATGGCTTTTTTAATTTCTCTCTTTTTTGTTATTCTTCTTCCATTTCATATACATTTTATTATTCATTATTCTCCTCTATTACAGTGATTGTCACTTAAAACTTTCGATTAAAAGTTAGTTTTTCATGGTTAATCCTTTATATGTTTAAATTTTTTAGATTATTATTATTATTATTAAATCTTAATATATATATATTGATATATTTTATTTGTTCACTTTGTTTCAAACTTAATTTGCATTATTGTTACTCCTCTATTCATCAACACTTACTTCTTATGTCTTCCTCTTTTTTGGTTCTTTTTTTCTCATTTGATGTACATTTTCTTCTTTATTATTCTCCTTCATTGCGATGATTATCACTTGAAACTGTGATTAAATGTTAGTTTTTGTAATTTTCTTTTCCATGGTTAATCTTTTATATGTTTCAATTTTTGTGTTTTGATTCTTAAATCTTAATATATGCATGTATTGATATGTTTTATTTGTTCACTTTGTTTTAAACATTTGTTCATCAACACTGACTTCTTATCTAAGGTGAGTTCGTAATTATTAATACTTTTCTATTATACTATAAATCATTTTTACTTATTTTTAGTGTTTTTTCATTTTCTTATAGCCTCCAAACCATTGATGTTATTTGGTTTTTGCTTTGATTTTGCCGAAAACCATCGTTACTATTTTATATATTCATCAAGTCAAACTTCTCCTCTAAGGTGAGTCTCTTTTTTTATTAATCATTTTTAGTTATTGATTATTTTTTATAATGAATGCTTCTATATTTTGCGTTATTATGTGTTTTATTTTCTATTTTCTTTTGTGATTAGTTTCTTTTATTCTATGCAGATGCATTATTTCTCTCTCAACAACAAGAAGAGGTTTTTGTTTTATCTTTTTAGCCTCAAGAAGCAAACAAACTATAATGTTACTAACTAGCCAAGGGAAATAAGTTTTTGTTTTGAATCTATTGAATACAATTGTAACTCTTTTATATATTTAACAAGTTATCAAACTTTTGCTCTAAGGTGAATCTTTTTTTTATTGATCATTTTTAGTCATCAATTGTTTTTTAGAATTAATGTTTCTATATTTGGCATTGTTTAGTTTTTTTTTCATTTCTTTTTTTGATTAGTTTTACTTATTTTGTACAGATGTATTAACTTTCTCTCTCAAATAAGAAGAAACATTATAACTCACAATTATTTATTTATTTTTCAATATTTTTTAATAAATTATTTATGGGATAATAATAATATTATATATTACTATGTTTATTTTGGAAAATGTATGTAATAATTTTTTAGTTGTTTTAATTAAAAAATACATATACGTTATTTATATTTTCCAATTCAAAATTTATATTTTTTGTAAATTTACTTTGATGTAAATGATATGTCCTTAATTTGTAATGTGTATCAAGCTTATTATTAGTAGTAGTAAATCAAATAGAAGCATATCATAGTGAGAAAATAAAAAAGAAATAATTTTAATTTTTATAAACAACAAATGTGGAATTCAAAATTATGGCTATGTGATTAGTGAGGAATTTTAATTTTATTTTGATATTTAGAAACAAGTAATTAAAGATACAAAAAATAGTTTTTTTCATCTTAATCAATGTTATAATCACCATTTCTTTTTAATTTATAATTTTTCACCAAATACATTCATTAAATATTTTCTTTTGTCCAAATAAATTTGATTTTTTCTCTTACTATTGTGTGTAAGTAAAATTATTAAAATAAAAAATATGGATAAAACACAACAAACGAGAATAAATATTTCTTTCATTATTATTATGTTATCATCTAACTAATTTATTTAACATTTTAGTTTTTTTTTGAGAAAATTTTGAGTTTTTATAAATTAATATCTAGATGTAAATTGATTAATATAAAAATTATAAATAAAATATAACACGCGTGATAAATATTTCACATAAAAGTATACAAGAAAAAGTTGCACCTATAACATTATGTCAAATATTTTACGTAAAATCTCATCGATACGTGAATTATTTAAAAAGTTAAACTTTAATATATAATTTATATATTTTTCTATTTCACTTTATAATAAATTTAATATGAATACATCTTTATTATTTTTTTATTTTGTCACCAACTAATTTATTGAAGACTTTCTTTAATATGAGAAAATTTAATTTTTTGCACATTATTATCTATATATAAATATCCAAAATGATTAATTAAAAACTATAGATAATATATAACTCACGGGGATGGACAAATACATGAGAATATATTATTACAAATTAAAGTTAATACACGAGAATAAATATTTTATGTTAAACCATGTTAACATATGAATTACAATGAAAAATATACTTTATTATTATTTTATTATTTTTAAATTCATTGCTATAATAAGTTTAATATAAACATATTCATTTCTTAATTTGTTATTATTTTCTCACATAACTATTTGTTGAAGATTTTTCACAAAATAATGGCAATTTTCAATGAGATTGTTACTTAAATATATCATAAAGAATGAACACTTAGAAAAATTATAAAATTAAGTGTAAGTTACATTTAGTTTATAAAAAGTGAATTGTTTATGATGTTATATGAGAAAATAGACTTTTCAAAAAAAACAAGGTTCTACTGTCCTGTACTCGGTGGGTATTATAACTGATACAAGTAGAGACAATTTATGATATAGATTTGTCAAAGTCGGGATGGGTTCAGGCGGGTACCGCGAATTCAAGGTTTTTGTCATGCCTACTCACAGCTGTTATTTATACTATTTTATTGCTTCAATAATAATTCATACATTTCCTTGGTTGTATTTTATTTTAAAGTTGTAAATTAATAAAGTAACTAATCAACTATTTTTAGTAGATAACCATAATTTATAATTTATATAACCATGATAAAAAAAAAACTCATCAAATCTTTAAAAATCTTAAACGTTAAAAATCAAATCTTTTTAAACGTTATATAATCTTAAACGTTAAAAATCAAATCTTTTTAAATTTTATTTTTTTTGATCCTAAAATGATCAAATTTGAACTCATCAAATGTTTTTTTACCCTCTAAAAATCTCAATACAGGTGTCGCCTTCAGAGCATAGACCTACGTATCATTATGCGATTTATGTCTGTCCATTTTTTTACACGTATCACATTCTCACTTGCTTAGCAACCTCAACCTCGAGAAAGGAATCAATTAATCAACTAATGTGTTTAATTTAAATTTTTTCATTTCAAAATATTCATTGCATGCCTAACAAAATCGAGAATAGAATAAACAAACCAAAAACAGAAATGAATCAATTAATCAATTAATGTGTTTAATATACATTCTATTTTTTATTTTCAAATATTCATTGCATGTCTAATAAAACCAATAAAGGAAATCAATCAATTGTGATTCTTCAAAATACTCATTGCAAACCTAATAAAATAGATAAAAGAAATGAATCAATTAATGTGTTTAATTGCATGTGATTCTAATTGCACAAATCACTTTTCAATTTAAGCAAATCATTCTAATATTCTATTCCTCTATTGCCGTTTTTTCCTTCATGTTTCTCTTAGTAAATTTTCATTTCCATTTTCAGCATATTCATCGCTTATGACATAGCCATCATTTTGAATTCCACATTCTATGTTTCTATAAATTAAATTTCTTTCCTGTTTTAATTTGCTTGTTATAATGTTGTTATATTTGATTTACTATTACAAATAATTTGCTTGATACACAATTACAAATTAAGAACATACAATTTATATTAAATTAAATTTACTAAATTAGAAACATTGAATGGAAAATTTAAATAATTTATATGTTTTTGTAATTAAAACAACTAATAAAGTATTACACATATTTTCTAAAATAAACACAGTAATGTATATAAATTATAATTATTTTTATCCCGTACATAATTTTTTGAAAAATATTAAAAAATAAATAACTAAATTTTTGTAATCTATGATGTTTCTCCTTATTTGATAAAGAATAATAATGTATCTGCAAAAAACAAAAAAAACTAATTACAAAAGAAAATGGAAAATAAAAAAACTTAATAGTGCAAAATATAGAAAAAAATAATCAATAACTAAAAATGATCAATATAAAATATACTCGCTTTACAGGAGAAGTTTGGCTTGACTAATTTATAGAAGAGTAACAATGATTTTCGAAAAAATCAAAACAAAAACCTAACAACATCAAGAAAATGAACAAATACTAAAAAGTAATAAGTAAAAATGATTAATAATAAAACAGAAAAAAAAGCAATAATTATGAACTCACCTTAGATAAGAAATTGTTGATGAACATAGGAATGACAATAATACAAATGATAAAATAAAATGAATAAATAAAAAATATCAATACATGTATATGTATTAAGATCTAAGATTAAAAAGACAAAATGAAAAAGTAAAATAAATCGAAGTCACACTCACCAACCAAGTAATCACAATCATATTTCCTTTTCAAAAAATCAGCTAGCTCAGTAAAAGAAATTCATTCCCTCGAATGACAGCAGTAGTCACCAATTTTATCGTGAAATCGATGGAAAAACGTAGCTTATACAAATGACGTGTTGTTCAATAGCGTCCATCATTCACATCCACTTTAAAAGTGGACATAGCATAAACAGAATTTTCCTTCAAACCCTTATATATCTTGTCACCCTTTTCAAAGAAACAAAAAAAGTATTATTTAGGTTACTACACTCAAACAAATTACAAGAGAGTCCAGGAGTCGGTGTTAGGAGTAATATCAGGAATATAATTATATCTTGCAGCCATTGATAACAGAAGAGTCAGCAGTTTAGTAGCAATGAACAAAATAATGAGTCGTATTAATTTGAAATAGAACCACGACCTTATATGAATCCTTCCTTTCCCATGATTTATAGATGTTGACATAGGGTGCGAGTTATTTTTTGATAGAATCCAAAATTTCTTGGTTGAGGATAATCGCTGGAATAAAAGAGGAAAGGAAGAATTGGATTTTTTTTGTAGAAGTAAAAATGGAGGTAATCACAATGGTTTGATTGAAAGAGAAAGAATCGCAAAGGGGTACAATAAAGAGAGAATCATCGTTTAAATAAAAGAGGAAGGAAGAATCAGAATTTTATTAATCTATAATATATAAACTTGCCAACCCTTACTCTCAAATGTGTCATCTTAAGAGCGTTTTTAGGCCTACGTGTTATCTTATAATTGTTTCCCTCCCATCGCACGGGTCACTTACATTTCTATTTACCTATATTTTTATCTTAATTTGAATTTTTTTAAAGATTATATAATAAATAAAATAATTTATTTTTATGTCAATTTAAATTTGATCTCTTCAGAAATAGTGTGATTTTAATTTTCTTTATATTTTTTGCTAAACTAATATTTTTTTATATTTAGGAACATGTAATAAATATAAAAAAAATCTTTTATCTTAATCAATTTTGTATTCATTATTTCTTTCTCATTTAGCGTCATTCATCTAACTAATTATTTCATTAAATGCTCTCTTTAGTCCAAACAAATTTGAATTATTTCTCATTAATGTAGGTTATTATTTTTAATTTAATATAATATTTTTAAATAGCAAGAAGGTGCAACATCACTGTCATTGTCTTTGCATTTGAAAAAGGAAAAAAAATCTAAACTCGACCCCTAACCCCATCAAAGCGAGTTATCTTTGACAAAGTTGGGGTGAATTAGGGTGAATACATGCGAATTTGAGTTTTTGACATGACTATTCATATCAACTATTTAAATTATTTTACTATTCAACCATAATTTATATATTTTTCGTTGTACTCTATTTTAAAGTTGAATCAAATAATTAGTGGCCACTATATGTCCAGTGCATGGTCGGGTCACTACGCTAGTTATTGAAATTATTGAAATGGGTGAAAATAAGTTGATTTGAATTGATTAAATTACTTAAAATTGTATTTAAAATAGGTTGATTTCATATTTCAAATTATTTGAATTGATGCAATAAAAGAGGAAAAGAACAATCATGATTTTATTAATTTATTAATTATTGAAATGGGTTTTAAAATGGTTATAATCCTTTTTCTATGGTGATTTTATGGTGATATTAAAATATCATTTTATTTATTATTATTATTATTAGTGTTATTTTAAATCGTATTTCAAAAAATTTGATTTGAATCCATAATAATTTATTTGAAATCCTATTTAAATCATTTTAACAATAAATGTACAAAGAATCAAATTTTAATTTTGATCATTAGAAATGAGAAAAAAACATAGTAGATTATTTGCAAAAAATAGATTAACAAAAACATAGTAACTACACTATTATTTTTACATATGGGCGAGCCCCGAAGATTCAAATAATTGTTGATTTTTTTTAAGAGAAAAAGGAATAGTAACTTATTATTTTTCATTTTTTGCAAATATCATTTTAACAACAATTTTATTTTAAAATGTATTTTGAAACATTTGATTAGAATTGGTAATCAATTAATTGAAATCCTATTCAAATCATTTTAACAGACAAATCTGAATGCAATATTAAATTATATTAGGGTTGAAATTCATTCAATACAATAAATACCATATCGAAGACAATTAATACAAATCAATCAATAAAACTATTCAAATCAAATTAGTCAATTTGAGCCTTGAAATGCTCTCAAAGTGACACGTGTAAAAATAGATTTTGAGAGGGTTCGTCTTTATAGATATTATAGATTATAGATATGGTGTTCACGCTATTGAGAGATCAGAACCGTTAGATGGAGATCGGACGGCTCACATTTCAAACATATATTTTTAATCAGTTTTAGTACCTAAAAATGTGAGTCGTTCGATCTTCATCCAGCGGTTCTGATCTCTCAACAGCATGGACAACATGATTCTCTACAACAGAGAATCCGGGTCCTGGGACATACACTTGACAATAATTGAGTGACATCTTGAATATATCTTGTATTAATTACTTAATCCAACAGTTTCCTCCATAAATTTTTTGTTATCATTATTAACTTATTATTCCACTAAGTACTACATGATAATCAATTCGGTGCCTTCATTATTTTACTTACAACGACATCCAGTATACCCAATCCGCAAATCAACCATGAATTTCATTAGTTAATTCTTGAAATGAGTTTGGCCCACTTGGACATTGCCTTAGTACTTTGCCTATTGAAAAAATGGGCGTGTATAAAACTTGCACGCTTCAAGGCGTAAGTTAATCCTCTGGCTATTTGTATTATCTTAGAAGCTACGCTTCCCTTTCGTTAATTTGGACTTAACAAAAAACATGAAAAAACGAAAAGCGGTTCAGCCATGTGGCTGAAAGTCTTTATCTCACTGTCAGTAATTTCGAAGAATCGAAATAAAAAAAGGCCTTAATTTGGAAAAGATTTTAGTTGAAAAATTTCACCATATGCTGTTTCCACAAGAGCAACAGCGGTTATTTTTACTTATTAACACATATGGTGTCACAGTGTTTGTTAATTACTGACATGCACAATTGCAATTAGATATCACGTACGTATAAAGCAATCGCAAGAGTACACTACGCTTGCTCTTGTGACTAGCTCGAGGTCCTACTCACAGTCACACATATATATATGGTGCTTCTAAATGAATCCTTGCAGTACTGTGGCTGAGTTATATAGAGAGAGCGGCGGCTTTCCCTGTACGCAAGACAATTAGGCTCTAACAAGCTCTTTAATTATCAAAACAGAGGAAACAGAGAGAGCTAGCAATCATATATAGTAAGTGTGAGTCGATCGATATATATATATATATATCGGAGAATTATGGACATTAAATTGAATTTGTATGGGTTGGGGCATCTCTTCGTGACAGTGTTTCTTCATAACTTCTCAACATTCATGGTGCATCCAGCCATCACCGATGTCACAATGGCCGCACTCTGTCCCGGACAAGATGAATGCTCACTTGCCATCTACCTCACTGGTTTTCAACAAGCGGTGAGTACTTAACCACCGATTTTAATAATATCAATTGCATTTACAAAGTGATCACACACACGATCTTCTTCACTCATTCTGCTTTCTGTATGAGGTTAATTTGCGTTCCTTATTATATACATATTGAACATTAGTGCGATTAATGCAAATTATGTGGTGTCTGTTCTTAATCAGTAGATACCTTAATTATGCTTTTGATCTGAACTATCGTTTTTTTATTATTACTTTGGGGTTTGGAGATTCTAAACTGCTTGTTTGTTGACCGCTAGCTTTTAATTAATATTAGAAAAAAGAACGTACAAAGTAAGGAACAAATAAAATTCATTTACCTCACGTTTAGGGAAAAAAATAAAATGTATATATCTTTATTAAGTTTTTTCTGATATATATGCAGCAAGCATTTTTCTGCTGTAAAATTTATTCTTTGGGAAAGCACTTCTGAGTAGCGATACATGTTTGCAAAGCGGGGTCATTTGCAGACGGCGCACTTTTCATCCGTGTCATGAGTATTGAGACTTTTTTTGACGACTTAATGAGTTTTTTTTTTAACAATACTATTTTTTTAATGAAATTTGAACCATACTATTAATGAGACTTAAATAATTGATATCAGATTAATAAAAACAGAGGCGAGACAGTTTTTTTAAGTGACCGCAGTTCATGCCATTTTAAATTGTGATAGAACAGACTGAGACATATGGCCACGAGTTTCTGATATTTATTTCACCTTTCTTCGTATGTAATGATATACTTATTTGACAAAAAAATGATACAATTAAGGGTACCGTTCATTTATTTCAACTGTTTTTTAAGGTTTATACTCATAGTATTCCATAAGAAATGGTCTATGAAGTAATTTGTGTTCCATCACTAGGGATTGAATATGAATTCTAACCAAGTCTGTCCTTTTGAATAAAACACATTAACTACTTGTACCAAATCTCGTGGTTATTTCACCTTTAGGACTATTAATCAATTGAAATTACCTCATTTAAAGAATTTCATTGGTATATATGATTTAGTACTATGTTTTTCACAATTTTCGTTTATGATTTAAAGTATTAATCATTGAATTAAATTATAATTTTATTTTATTTCTTTATCCTAATAAAACTAATAAGATTTAAACTTATAATTTTCGTTTTTCTCCATGTGAAAAGTATTATTTTCAAAATAAACTAGATGGAATACATATTTAATCTTAGTTGTTTATAAAACATTTTATAATAAATTAAATATTCATTTCATAATTATTTTGATTGTTTGATATATTTTTCATTAAACACAAGTATTGTTCAACAAATGACCACCTCCATTGTTGTACCAAATTACCAAGGGTTGTTTTATAGACTTTGGTGCCTCAAAACATTCCCATTCATTTTTTTGGGGGAGGGGGAGATTCATTTTTGACCAAAAAAAAGGTATGTTTGTCCCCACTCAACCAAAGAAATTTCCTTCTGGTTTCGGGATAGTCTTAATTTGGCTCCCATTCGCTTTAACTTGCAATTCCAATCGACTCGGTTGGCCCACTTCCGGGCCCATTCAGTGGGATACATTGCTTCGCTTTTTCCTCCAGTTTTCGTGGTTTTCCTCATTTTTTACGATTGTCTCTTGTCTTATGTGGAGTCATGTTGTCCATCATGAAAAGGGAGGGTACAACAGCAGAAGCTTCTTGTTTGTTTTTTTTGTTCAACACAGAAGCTTCTTTTTAAACAATACAAATGTTTCTTCAACAAACATAACAACAGTACAAATGTATGTTATATATATGCGTGGCCTGTTTTCTGTCAAAGTGGCCCGTTTAAACTGGGACACTTACTGAATCCAGCGCAGGTAGTTTCTGTGGAAGAAAAATATAACGAAGGTAGTTTCCAACTTGTTTTTATTGGGCCCAGTGGAAAGATCAAGCTAAAAACATAATGAGTCCTGCTTTGTTTTTGGTCAACAATGAGTCCCGTTGAGCGCAAACGTGAACAACAGAGAGAATGTTCCACTACTCGGCCCACTCCACAGGCTCCAAGGGAACAACTGAACATAGACATTTTTTTTGTTGACCAAAAAAAAATAGACATTTTAAAATGAAATTTACTATCTATTGTTTATCAATAAAAAAGATTTTGACATCATTTATTTCTTGTTGATACTTTAATAATAATTTAAAGGCTTAAATATATTTTTGGTCTTTCGTTTTTTAGTCATGTTCGTTTTTCGTTCCTCATATTTCAAGAGTATTATTTTAGTCCCTAATATTTTGAAAATTTGTTACAATTAGTCTCTCACATTGATATTTTAGTCTCTAATATTTTAAAAATGTGGCACAATTAGTCCCTCATATTTCAAGGAAAAGGACTAATTGTGGAATATTTTCAAAATATTAGGGACTAAAATAATATTCTTGGAATATGAAGGACGAAAAACGAACATGAGTAAAACATGAGGGACTAAAAATATATTTAAGCCTAATTTAAATTAACATATTTAGTTTTGATATAAATTTTGGGGATACACAATTATGATTTCCAATCACATTTTATTCCACTCATTATGTGGACTCTAGTGCATTTTGTTACAAATAACAGCTAGGCAAACGGGCTATGCCAAATTGCCAATCATGCTTTTCAATTTTCATTACATTTTGTTCCGTTTTAACTCTTGTATTTTTCTTGACCAAAAAAAAAACTCTTGTATTTTTTATGCATTACTCTATAAACATTAACCTTGTCCGTGTGGGTAAAAATTTGTGATTTGTGCAGATGATAGGTGTGGGAACGCTTGTGATGATGCCCCTCTTGGGCAATCTCTCAGATAAGTATGGGAGGAAGGCCATTCTTATGGTCCCTATGAGCTTCGCGATTATTCCTTTGGGTACTATTGCACTCAATTTCTTCCCCTTATTTAATTGACCGCAAGCTTTTTTTCACAATCGTTTTTTTAAACGAACAACCGACCATATTTTAAATTTAATTTTTTGTTGGACTTAAAAGTTGATCTTTTGTTAACTTGGATTTTTTAATATCATTAATTAATTCTTATAAGCTATCAAAATAGTTAATTTTTAGAAGTATTTATTATAAAACTATTTTTTAGATCAATTAAAATTGGGGAAAAATAATTTAGTACTGAATAACTTTTACATGAACCCCACTCGTGTATTATTAGTATGTGTTTGGTTTATTAGTAGTATGCATTCCAACATAACCTAATGGAAAGGAATGTGTCGCATTGGATTGAAGAAAATATAGTTTTGAATGGGATATCCCTAGAAATGAAAGATGCTATAAACGCTTTTGAATATGTCGTGTCACAAATTAATTGCATAACACGATTGCTGGTTGTTTCACAGGCATATTATCTTACAGCAGGACGAAAACATTCTTCTACGTGTACTATGTGTTTAAGACACTCATTTCCATGGTTTTCGATGGATGCGTTCCTTGCCTCGCTCTAGCTTATGTGGTAAGTCTCCACAATTCTCGCCAAACAAAAAAAAAGTTTGAAAATAGTGTAAAATTCATTTGCTGTTAATCAAAAACATTATAGGCCCTGTTTGGATAACAAGCTTATCTACTGCTTATGGCATAAGCTGTATAAGCTACTTTTATAATCGAAGAAAAATTATAGTAAAACTTATTTTATACAAGTCATAAGCTGTTTTGATAAGCTATCATGGGTAGCTTATGAAAAATAAGCCCAAAATAGCTTATGAATCAGTCATAAATTGTGTTCATAAGCTCTGCATAAGCCAATCCAAACAGACCCATAATCCTATTTGGAAAGCAATTATTGTTTGTATCAATAGGAAAGGATTCCAACATAACATTAGATAGAACAATGTAATATTTTTTAAATTTATTTAGAAAAATAATTAATGAATTTATTCTTAGTAATTAATTTAATTTGGAAAACAAAGAAAAATATAAATATAAATAAACTATTACCAATAAGTGGTTGTTCTGAATTGCGATGGGTCCGCTCTTGTGTGGATCCTCTGCAGCACCATAAAGGCCGCAGAGAGGTCCACTCTCTTTGTCTTTCTCATAAATTTTTTCTCTATTTTACTTTTTTTCTTTCTTTTCCCACACTCACAAGTGCCTGCTGCACAGACAGCAGGTAGCAGAGGATCCCGATTCCGTCGGGTTCTTTAAGCTAAACTATTGTTGTAAGTGGGGTAGGGGTTTGTTTATTTTCCCTCCAATTTGTTTTTCCAGGCAGATAATGTTCCAGAAGGTGGACGAAGTACTGCATTTGGAATTCTTTCAGGGATAGGGTCTTGTGCGTTCGTGTTCGGCACCCTAGCAGCTCGATTCCTATCTACTGCTCACACTTTCCAGGTGCTTAATTTGCGTAGTTAATGCTTGCACATCTTTTTTATTTTCTTTTTTTCTCTATTTGATTACATCATAATCCCAATTTCTCCTTTATCGACTGTGTTTTCTCCTTAAATAAGGTTTCCACTCTTGCCGCGGTGATTGGAGCATTGTACATGAAAATTTTCCTTCGGAATTCCGTTATCAATGATAACCACCTTTATACCCCAATCATTTCAGAGGGAAAGCACGCCACTGCTAAAATCGATGGAAAATCGAAAAGCAATATTCAATTGTTGAAAGCATTGCGTTCATTGCAGGATTTAACCTCCTTCCTCAACAGTAGGTGTGTCAATTTAAACTCCTATCTCTAGTTCTCAACCTTTACCTTATTCCATGCAAGTTAAAAATTAAATATTCTTGATTTGTTGTTTGTACAATAGTAATTACATTTTGACATGTATGTCATAATTATACATATATACTCAAATTTGCAGCTTGACTGTCACCCAGGCAGCAATTGTTGCCTTCTTCAGCAACCTTGCAGATGTTGGCCTTCATGGTTCAATGATGGTATTTTATTTTTTACATAAATTAGAGCTAGTAATTAAAATTTAATCTGTGATAACAATTTTTTCCATTTTTGCAGTATTACTTAAAGGCTCGGTTTCATTTTGATAAGAAACAATTTGCTGACTTAATGGTCATTTCTGGTATTGCAGGGACTGTGTCGCAGGTAGTTTTTTCATGGCTTTATTTTAGTTGTCAATTGTATTTAGTTTGCCTTTTATCTTGTCAGCTATCATAAATCTTCAGTTATTTGACTTTATTACAAATATAAGAACATTGATGATGGTCACAGCTTTTTATAATGCCTACTTTGGCTCCTACTTTGGGTGAGGCAAGGTTGCTTTCAGTTGGACTATTCTTCAGCTGTGTACATGTAAGCATTTTGCCTTTTGTGAAATTATAAAAACACACATTTACAAAATTCTAAATTAGCAATATTGAATGGAATGCAGATGTTCATTTACAGCATAGCATGGTCCTCCTGGGTATGTCTTTTGCAGCTCTATTGCCAATTACAAGTTCATTTTTTTGTTGATTATTTTTTGGTGTTTATTATAATTATAAGTGAAACTTTTATAATTTATTTTATTATTCATGCCTCTGTATGCTTTTAGTATCCCTTTCACTTCTGCCTACTCTTTTTATGTTGTGTTTACTAACTAGTAAATGTTGACAGGTTCCTTATGCTGCTGCAATGTTCTCAATTTTGTTTGTTTTCTCACAACCCTGTGTGAGTTTCTTTTTCCTTATTTTATATTTTATTATCCTTTTAATGAATTTTCCCCTTAACCCTCAACAAAGTATTTGCCCAAAACATAATTTTGAGTAATTTACATTTTGTAGATCCGAAGTATTGTGTCTAAACAAGTTGGTCCCCATGAGCAGGTATCATTTTGTAGGGTTGTTTGAATTAAGCAATGTAAATTAAGCAATGTATATCATATTTCTTTTTAAACTCAAATTCGAATGGTACCTGAGAAGTGAGAACACACTATGAGGAATACATGATTAAAATTTTCTCAACTTCTGATGGAAGTAAAATAGCTTAGTTTTGCATGATAGAATGTTCTTTAAGCCCACTTCTTATTTTTTGTAGACAACTTAAAATCTATTGAGTTCATTTTTTTTCCTACTTATCTTCTTCTTTCAGGGAAGGGCTCAAGGTTGCATCTCAGGCATATGTTCAATTGCATATATTGTTTCTCCTTTGGCTTTCTCTCCATTAACAGGTGAGAGGAAAGTCATTATGTCTCATTAGGTTCATATTACCAGTGAAATTTATTGACAAGCACTCGTTCTCCATTTTCAGCTCTCTTTCTGTCTGAAAAGGCACCTTTTAATTTTCCTGGATTCAGTATAATGTGTATTGGATTTGCTTCGGTAAGAACTTACTTTAATTGAAGTGCTCCAATTTCTCTGCTTTTTTTATATTGTGCTCTAATACTGTTATGGCGTTGGATTTATTTAATCTTTCAAGTTTCAACAAAAAAGTCAATATTGTACCTTGGATATCATGGTAATAGCTAAACTGGATTATAAACCATAGTGCTTTCTTACTTTATAATACTCCTCCGGTGTTGGATTTGTTTAATCTTTCAACAAAGGAAAAGACTAGACCTTAGATATCATGCTAATAGGTAAACTAGATTATAAACCTCAGTGCTTTCTGGATCTAACTCATTGGCGAGGTTCTGCCGTTTGGCAGCCATTTTAATTTGTTTCCAATAAAAAGTCATTGTTATGTATATTCTTATAACATGTGAAACATACTTTGGCTTGATTTACTTTATTTTCATCAGTTCCCATATGTCTTAATTAACTATTTTTAATATATTTTCACGTGGCTATTTATATGATTGAATTTTGTTTGCAGATGGTGTCTTTTGTTCAGAGTATGATGCTTAGAGTGGTTCCTCCCATTTTGAGTTAGATGGACATAATTAATTGGAGCTCTGATTTCAATGATAGTAAATATTTGCTCAATATGGAACCACTCCTTATCTATTCATATACTCCCTCTGGTTCAATATCTACTTCTAGTAAATATTTGCCCAATTTATTAGATGTGCAAGTGCAATGTATGTTATGTCCAATGTTGTTCTCTTGGTAGGCCTCTTTCTAGTAATAAGGACCTTGACTTTAGGGATTATATAAGTGCAAGAAATGGAAATGCATGTTGGCAAGAAGAAACATGACAGACTATGTACACCTCAAATGTGTGTTTGCATTCGAAATGTAGGTCCAATTTTACATTTTAGGCATAGGAATATCCATAGCTAAACTGAAAATCCTCCAAATCAAGATGGGCTTATCATTGCCAACTGGCAGCGTGGCATCTTCATGTTAATGAAAGCGTGTAATACTAACTTTGACCAAAAAAAAAAAAAAAGCGTGTAATACTAAGAAAAATGTTTCTTGGACACCTCAAATCCAATTCAATCAATATATATACACTTCGACAAAGATAGAAATAAAAAAGAGATGAATGATAAATATAATATAATAAAAAGAAAAATAAAAAAGAGATGAATGTTTGATAAGTGTTGAAAATAAATGGATATTCAAGAATCATTGTTATAATATTTTTTTTTTATAATACTTATCATTGTTATTGTCATAATACTAATGTCAATTATCACGCTAGAGTTAAAATTGAAAGAAAATAAATCCCAAATTCGCTCTTAAGAAATTTAGCAACATGTTAGTTTATGTGAGAATGTTAAAATCTCACTCATAGTCCTTAAGAGCATTTTCATTGGAGGTACCTAAATGGTACTTAATGGGTACCTATTAGGTACTCTCATTGGAGTAAAAAAAACTTGGGTATCTATTGGGGAGAGGTGCTTATACAAACACCCTTTCTCTCTTCTCTCATCGTGGGTCCTATGTATTTTTGTGGGTTATAATTGAATGTAGAGTTATTGGTGGGATCTATTTAGTAAATTTTTTGAAGTTACTGGGTTAGAAAGATTGAATACCTATTAGATACTTGAATTAAAAAAAATAAAAATAAATAATGTATATAAGTGGAGTCTACTCAAGTACCTAAAAGTAAATACTCCAATGAAGATGTTATAAGAATCACATATATTATCAATATTTTTCTTAAGATCTAGTATGTCTAATTCATGGATAAAGTCAACGGAAAGTTATAATACGAATATCTAAATATCTAATCCAGTTGCACAATGATTCGTCTACCTTTTTTTTTTGGGGTCTAGATTCATAGACCTTTTTGAACTCCACATCATCTCTCGGTCCATCATTTAACGCAGTGCCAAGCCAAAAAAGTCCTTTTAAGTTAAGCTGGGTTTACCGAACATTGTTCATCTTCTGTTCCCAAATCCCGCTTACCTGCATCGTGTATGCTACACGTGTTCATATGTTCAAAATTAGACGCCAAAGCCCAACAGAACAGAACGAGTGGCCAATCCTGCTACTACCCTGTCTTTCCCGCTACCGCAAGCCTCTTTTCTATTTATTTTTCTTTTCTCCACACGCACCATATCTTCCATGACCTTGATCATCATATAAGTATTCCTATATTTTCTATATTTGTAATATTTCATTTTGCAATAACAACCGATACAGCAGAAACGCGTGTGTCATAATTCGGTTTGGCCGCCGGAGAAATCAGCAATTATTGAAACAATGCTGTAAGCCGTCCGTAACGGCGATCCGTGATAGTGAGCGTTTGCGCTTTCGCGTTATTCAACGCTCCCTATCACATTATTCACACGCACACTCCCTGATTCATATATATTTATTTTCTGCAAATCTCGTTTGGTTTAACCCAACGGCGACAAATCGACAATGACTCATAAATCGGACACCGTGGTTTACCTTCACGGTAACCTCGAATTGAAGATCGTGGAGGCTCGGTTTCTGCCAAACATGGACATGCTTTCGGAGCGTTTCCGCAGATTCTTCTCCGCCTTAAACACCTGCAGCGCTTCCTTCACCGGTAAAAGGAAGAACCGCCATCCACGTCACCACCACCACAAGATCATCACCAGCGATCCATACGTCACCGTTTGCCTCGGTGGTGCCACGGTGGCACGCACGCGCGTCATCTCCAACTCGCAGAACCCTTCGTGGAAAGAGAATTTCAATATCCCCCTGGCTCACCCGGTCTCGCAGGTCGAGTTCTACGTGAAGGACAACGACATGTTCGGCGCCGACTTGATCGGAATCGCAACCGTCTCCGCACAGAAGATCTTATCCGGCGATGCCATTAGCGATTGGTTTCCGATCATAGGTTCGTTCGGGAGGCCTCCAAAACCTGATTGCGCCGTTTGGCTCGAGATGAAATTCACGAGGTGCGAGGATAATCCTCTGTATTGCTCCGGTGTTGCGCCGGATCGGGATCGTTTCGTGGTTCGGGATTCGTATTTTCCGGTTCGGCACGGAGGTTCGTTGACTCTGTATCAGGATGCGCACGTTCCGGATTCGGCGTTGCCGGAGATTGAATTGGACGATGGGGTGGTGTTTCAGCATGGGAAGTGCTGGGAAGATATCTGTCACGCGATTCTCGAGGCGCATCATTTGGTATACATTGTGGGCTGGTCCATTTACCACAAGGTGAAGCTGGTCCGAGAGCCCACCAAGCCCTTACCCAGCGGTGGGAATCTGAATTTGGGGGAGTTGCTCAAGTACAAGTCACAAGAAGGTTTGCGAGTTTTACTATTGGTTTGGGATGATAAAACTTCGCACAGCAAATTTTTCATTAACACGGTACTTTCTTTTCTTTTTCTTTTGTTTTTGCGCCACTAATAATTTTAAATGAAAATAATATATTAGGTTTAATCACTCATGTCTTTGTTGGTATTCATGAATTTCTTCTTGTCACGACAATTTTGTACAGTATTATAGTCAACTTCGCTAAACTACAAACTCTGCTGCGTTAATATTGATGATTTTTCTTTCTTTCGGCGGTGAATTTCATTGTGTGAAATGGTTACTACTAGCTTATCAGTTTTATCTAGTTTATATGCTTGCTAAGTATTTTGAATAGTCATTTTAGGATGTAAAGACTGTTTTTACTTTGTGTTTGAGCTTCCTAAGTTTAAGGAGCAATGTGTTAATATGATATATTTATGCTTTGGTAGCACTTGTTTTTGGAACGTTCTTGTAAGATAGAGAACACAAAGCAAAGAGATACTGATTTGATTACGTAAAAAAGGGTAAAAAAAATCCTTTACAGTAGGTATCAAACAGAAGTGATTGATTACGTAAATTCTATTACCTTACCTTCAATGAATGCTTTGATGACCTTTATTCCTTCTTTAATATTGAATTTCAGTACTCAAATTGGATTGGCCTGCGTTCCAGAGCTTCAATTAATCTATATCTAATTCTAGATATCTGGTGACAGATGACTTCAAGTTCATATTTCTGATATATAGCTTCTAACAGATCTGCATTAAGCTTTTGTCGCCTTCATTTTACTGTTACTGAGTTTTGTACATGCGAGTTGCTTTAACAGAGATACTGATTTGGGCAGGTTTACTTTGTTTGGCATTCTGCCAAGTATCATATCGCGTTTGTTGAGTTTTTCACAACCTTATGAGCTAATAATTTGGTTGCAGACTGGATTAATGCAAACTCATGATGAAGAAACTCGAAAGTTTTTCAAGCATTCTTCAGTTTCATGTGTGCTGTCGCCTCGATATGCCAGCAGTAAGCTTAGCATTTTCAAGCAGCAGGCATGCTTTATGCTATGGTTTAGTAGCTTTCCCATATTTTGTCATGCTTATGTTAAAAAGTTCTCCATACATTATCATTCTTTTCACCTCTTCATAATATCATTCTAGTTTTAAATTTAATATATGTACAGCCCTACAGGATGGATTGGATACTCATGTGAGATTTTCACATACAAAATCAAAGTTATCATGCGACGAGATTGTGTGAAATCTAACATGAAAGGGTCTATTCCCATACACAGGATAAACTTTCTTAAATCATTACATTGTTGTTGTTAAAATATATGAAAAATATCTCATAATATATGGGATGTATCTTAGAGTAATTTAAAACATCCATATTTCATAATTTATTTTCTTATTTAATTAGAATTAGGCATCTTCTGCTACATTAAATAGAGCTTAATGCTTAGTCTTTTTATCACAGCATATCATATTACATAAAACATCCTACATCAAATTCATGGTCTCTTTTATCTCTCTTTTCTTCTTTCGTTTCCTAAGTCCTTATAATTTCAATGGACGTGATACCGAATTGGAGGGCATCCTTTCATTTTGTATGGCCCAACAGTTGAAAACAAAAAAGAACTGTTTTCTTTCACGATCAACAATTGATTATATTTATGAATCCCAACAGGGATTTTCTACAAAAAAAGATGATTTTGGTTTTTTTGTTTTTTAAAAAAATCGAAGACATATTGACAATGTTATGTGGCTCCAAATTTCAGGTTGTTGGAACGCTTTTTACGCATCATCAGAAATGTGTGATTGTTGATAGTCAAGCACATGGCAATAATCGGAAGATAACTGCATTTATAGGTGGTCTAGATCTTTGTGATGGCCGGTATGATACACCTGAGCATAGAATTCTCAGTGATCTTGACACTGTTTATAAGGATGATTATCATAATCCCACATTTTCTGTAAGCTCATGATCTCTGAGAATACTTTTTTAGATTAACATTCCAAATTTTCATTGTTATGACCTTTCTTTTTAACATGACATGTCCAGTTGGTATTTCCTTCTCTAACAAGCAAAAAGAATGTTCCTCTTTTTGCATGAGTTAGTACTGATTTTTTGGTCTGAAGTCTTAATATCCATACGGGCATTATTCTAGCACGTTGAATTGTTAACCTGTTAAAGTAGAGACAGAAAACTTTCATGCCACCATTCCACTTAATCAGCAAGTTTAACATGTTAGAATTCCAGCATGTTAGAATTCCAGCAGTGTTATTGGTACTTCACATCTAGTAACTTCCTAAACATAAATTGTTGTCTAAGATTTCGTTTGATACAGAGATTGGGATAGCCAGGGCACCCTTACTTACCAAGTGATTTTTTTTTTTATCTTCCATTTTAATAATAGGCAGGAATCAAGGGTCCAAGGCAACCATGGCACGATTTACATTGCAAAATTGAAGGGCCTGCTGCATATGATATACTCACTAATTTTGAGCAGCGCTGGAGAAAAGCCACCAAATGGTCTGAGTTGGGTAAAAGATTCAAAAGAGTATCTCACTGGCACGATGATTCTTTGATTAAGTTAGAACGCATCTCTTGGATTCTTAGTCCTTCTGAATCAATGCCAAATGATGATCCTGAATTATGGGTTTCAAAGGAAGAGGACCCTGAAAATTGGCATGTTCAGGTTACCAGTTCACTGTCTTTAAAGTATAGCTTCTGTTTGGTTGTTTTTTCTCTCAACAGATCACTTGTTTACTTATTTTATTTATGTTGTTTGCAGGTTTTTCGATCCATAGATTCTGGCTCTTTGAAAGGGTTTCCTAAGGATGTACTGGAAGCCGAGGCCCAGGTAACTTCAAATCTTTTATAAGATCGACTTATCCAACATCGAGCTGCTCTATAGCTATATGTTATAGAACCTTTGGGTTCCCTGTCACGCTAATTTCAATTTTATTACCATTCATTGCAGAATCTTATATGTGCAAAAAATTTGGTCATAGACAAGAGTATTCAAACAGCGTACATACATGCCATCAGATCTGCACAGCATTTTATTTATATTGAGAATCAATACTTCCTTGGATCATCCTTTGCTTGGCCATCTTACAAAGAAGCAGGTTTTGGCAGAATATTGGTGTTTACTCATGTAACTTGTTGCATCTGCTTACAACTTTGATTGCTAATAATTCTGTACAAGTACCTATGACTAGCATTTAGCATGTTACAGACGTTTTGCTACTTTTAGCTTAGAATATTACAGAATATTGTAGTGCTTGCAAAACCATGCTCTTTTGCTCACATAGTGTAATCAAGCAACTGCTTAATACTGATGATGAATTATAGCTACGCACTGTGATTATGTGGCCAAAATATCTACGCCACTTGAAATATCCATTTTTTTACCATTTGTTTTTCCTCGAAACCTGCCAAAACCATGCTCTTTTGCTCAGTGTCATCTTGCAACTGCTTAATGCTGATGATGAATGGCAAACTAGCTCAAAGTAATTATAAGCCTTGTATTGTGATTGTATAGCCAAAATATCTATATGTCACTTAAAATATCCATTTTTATCATTGTTTTTCCTTGAAACCTACCAAGTGGGATAAAGCTTAGTTGTTATTGTTGATCTTTTTTCTTTTTTTTCATGATAACATTTTCTAGTTATCTAATATCCCATTCTATCATCAGGTGCTGATAACTTAATTCCAATGGAGTTGGCACTGAAGATAGTCAGTAAGATAAGATCCCGGGAGAGATTTACAGTTTATATTGTCATTCCAATGTGGCCTGAAGGTGTCCCTTCTTCTGTCTCTGTGCAAGAGATTCTCTTTTGGCAGGTAGTATAGTGTAAAAATACGTAATACAATGTAGAATTTCAAAATAGTAGATAATTTGTACGTTAATCAAATGTAGTTGCTATGTTTATTGAAGAAGAATTCACATTTTCAGGGACAAACTATGGAAATGATGTATGAAATAATAGCTCGGGAGTTAAAATCTGTGCACCTTGACAATAGCCATCCACAAGATTACCTCAATTTTTACTGTCTTGGAAACCGAGAGAAGTTACCAACTGAAGTTTCTAGTCCAAATAATTCACCTTCAGATAATGGAGACACGGTAATCGTTCAAAATATTTTTCTGACTTCTAGTGCATTATTATTGGAATGAATCAATTTGTCATGCCCAATTCCTTCAATATACTAGGACTTAGTTTAGTTATGTACTACAACTGTGTGTCTTGGTTCCAGCAGTGGATGAGGTGTTCTTTGGGTTGAAGTTGAATAATATATATTGGGTTATGTCTGAATTGAGCACAAAAACCAAAGAACCACGTGAAAAGGGTAATGAATTTGGAAATAAGAAAATGAGAGGAAGGAAAATCATTAATTTAAGGCCGTCCTTAAATTCTTAGGTCTTATATTTCATGAAGTTCAAATAGTTAATCCATTTCATTTATAATAGATCTTGCTTTCTCCATTCCTCTAGAATCTAGACTACTGGATTATGATTCTGTGAATGTGAAGTATGACCAATCTACTTGCTGGTAGATATGTAATTCAGGGTTAGTATTCTTATTTTGTGTTTGAAAGCATTTGGTTAACATTTTTCTGTAATGATCATCAGGTTTCAGCCTCACAGAAATTCCGACGGTTTATGATTTATGTACATGCCAAGGGAATGGTTGTGGATGATGAATATGTGATGATTGGGTCTGCCAATATCAATCAACGATCTTTGGCTGGATCAAGAGATACCGAGATAGCAATGGGTGCATATCAATCCCATCATACATGGAGTAAGAGAAAGAGACATCCACATGGTCAGGTTTGTCCAACAAAATCCACAAAATATATACTATAAACCCCCAACTACATAGTTTTTGAGGCAATTGCCCAGCATCACTTCCACAAGGACCTCTACTTACTTGAGGTATTTTGCAGGTATATGGGTATAGAATGTCCTTGTGGGCAGAGCACTTGGGGAACACACATGATTGCTTCAAGGAGCCTGAGAGTTTGGATTGTGTGAAGAGTGTGAACAAGATTGCTGAAGACAACTGGAAGAAGTATACAGCTGATGATTATAGTCCAATGCAAGGGCACCTTTTGAAATATCCCATTAAGGTAGATGTAAATGGGAAAGTAAGACCCTTACCTGGATTCGAGTCTTTCCCAGATGTCGGAGGCAAGGTGCTTGGTTCCCGATCTACCCTTCCTGATGCTCTAACTACATAGGCATACATAACCTCTTATAATTTCCACGTGAAATAAGTACACAATCTCAAAGAAGGGAGAGACAGAATTGGATCGCAGGACGTGCTTCGCAAAAACTAAAGGTCCCTTACCCCAGAATTTTTTTGAACCATCTACGGTGTGTAGTATGCAATAGGCTGCGTATAGTAATTACTAAATCTACTGGATTGCATGCCACAGCCACACTGTATATTTGTATTGTGTTCATTCTTTTCTGCTCAGAGTTCGGGGCATGGGGGGGCGTAATAAACCATTATTTATTAAATCAGTGACCCCACCCGACGGCCATTGATTTCAAGGATGTCGTTGGTAGCTGTTCCAGTAGTGCTAATTTAGCATTTCACTAGGGGAAAAAAGTTGTTTTAAGATTTTTATATCCAGCTATAAGTCAGAATAAACTCAAATTAATTCAAGTGGATTCAAGTGAATTTGAGAAATCAACTCTTTAAGTACTATTTAGATGAATATGCGATGGTTCAACCCAATGTAGTTAAAATTGGACTGGATCGGCCGGTCGAACCGGGAACTGAATCCCTGTTCGGTCCGGAACACTCCAATAACTGGTCTGCGCGAGAACCGGTCAACAATCGAGAAAACCGGTCAAAACCAGAAAAATAAAATAATGTTTGCATATAATAGTCATTTTGTTACCGTAAATAATCAGGTTTTTAATGTTAATTTTATTTTCAATAAATAAAATAGTATTTGCTTACAGGTTTTATTCGCTTTTTTTTGTTCAAGTAATTTCCAGGGACTATTTTCAATAAAAAAAATAGTATTTGTTTATCTGTTTATTCATGTTTTTAATTTTTTTTAATAAATAAAATGATATTTACTTATGGGTTCCATTAATGTTTTTTGTTCATATAAATTTTCAGTTCAAAATGTGAAAGTGTAAAGCGCAATCCAGTAGAGGTCACAACTGTGGATAAATTCCCACCCCGGGTGTGAAAGTGTCAGACCCAAATGCGAAAATCCAAAGTACAATCCAGATAGGTTCACAATTGTGGAGAAATTCCCACGCGTGGTGTGAAGCCGTCGGACCCAAATACAAAAGTGCATAGTACAATCCATAGGAGTTCACAACTGTGGAGAAATTTCGACCCCCAGTGTGAAAGCATCAGACCAAAATGTGAAAATACAGAGTACAATCCAGATTGGTTCACAATTGTGGAAAAATTTGTGCATAGTATTGATTAGATTAATCTTTAAAATTTCCAAACTTAAAAGTTTTAATTATGACAAAATATATGCTTTAATTATGGATATAATTGCTAAATTTATTGTCTCAAATACAATATATAGTACTGTTTTCTGAGGACTATATTCTGGTATGATTATCATAGTTGCTAACTGTTTCATAACCATGAAAAAAAATCGCATGGCTCGTGCGTATGCACGGGTATGTTACTAGTTTTTTTGTATAAAGTTATGACTTTTATGTTAATTTTTGCTCAATATTGTATAGGGTTTAGGGTTTAAAATAATATTATTTAATTATATCTCAGTTCAATCGGTTAAACCCCGGTCGAACATTTGAATCTTGAACTCCTGCCCTCACCGGTTTAATGATCGATCCGGTTCTGGCGTTAGTGTTACGAAATTATTCCATGATTGATGATATGCTTTTTAATATTTGTTTTTAACATTAAATCGCATCTGAGGAAATCAAAATTGATATAGGTATTTTACATAGATTATTTTAATGTATTTATAAATAAAAATGATAATGATTTTTTTTAATTTTAAAATAGACATTTATTTAAAACCAAATTAATTATTAATAACGTACACTTTTCATTTTACTGCAAGTTATGTCCATGAATGGATATGATTATATGATTATGTTATGTGACAGAGAAAACACTTTTTTTTTATAACCTGCCATGATTGATTGTAGAACTCATTAGTTATTATCTTAAAGAAAAATGTTACTTATACACCCATAAAGGTGCCTAGAGAGAGAAAAAAATAGAGGAAAAAGAAATGATAGATGTGATAGGTGGTATAATGTAATAAAAAAAAATAAAAAAAAATAAGAGATATTTGAGAGGTGGTGAGATTTATGAAGTGTCCATAAGTCAAAGTTCTATCTTAAAAGATTGTGTCGTTCTAGTCTAGAATTAAAAACTTTTCCTTTGTAACCAAAAAAAAAGTCTAGAATTAAAAAGAATCACACACCCTTGCAGTTGTATATATTTGGAGAGGAAAGAAATGTAGAGTGAGCGTAATAAATTTGGGTGTTCTTGTGGAATTACCATATCTTGGACCCTAAACCATATCCCGTTACTGTTAAACAGAACAATTGGTGCATATACGGCGGTTTCCATATCTACTTATTAAGGGTGAAAAAGAAAAACAATCTGAACCCAAATTAAGTAAATGAATTATTACAGCAGGGGCAATAATATCAAGTTCATCTCAACAATGTCCCATATAAACGACAAACGATTAATTAAGCTCTTCTACAAGACAAGAACAAAGAGGAAGAGATAATAGCCCTTACTCTCAGGCATTTCAGTTAACAGTGACTTTCCCAACCATACCGGCTCCTTGGTGAGGGGAACAGTAGAAACTGTATGTTCCCTTAGCATCCAGGGTAACACTGTAAGTCTCACCAGGCCCATTCAGAAGGTCTTCTTCAGGCATGGAGATTTTCGACGCATCAACCCCACCAGGAATCTCGTCCTCATCGAACACAACGTTGTGTGGGAAACCAGCATTGTTCTTGAACACGATCTTCTCCCCTGGGCTCACTGAGAAGCTGTTGGGAACAAAAGCCAGAGACCCATCATCACCACCAAGCAAGACTTCAATGGCCATGGCATTGCTAGCTAGCACTGCGCTTGCAGCAGTGGCAACAACAGCAACACCAAAGTCTTTAAGTGAAGCTTTGACGCTAAGCCTTGGCAATTGTGGGGTTGAAACCTTAGCTGAAGCACTAACTTTGCCTCCTGTTGTTGCCTTAAGTCCTGTGAATGATGGAATAGCGACGGCGGTGGAAGTGACGGTGGCCATGTCTCAAGATTATAATTAGTCTCTCCTCTTTACTGAATTTGATGTTTGAAGGGAATCAAAGGGGAGAGTCACAAGGGGTGATTTTTTTTATAGCATGAATGAAGGTAAAGATGTGGATTGGGTTTTTGTGTGGCTCAGATTTGTGGTGTGGAATGTGTGATTTAGATAATGCTGATGGGCCACGGTGTACATGGGGCTTGAAGTGGGTTATCTGATGACGATTGCTGTGATTGGTTCAATTAGATGTTATCCTCTGACGTGGCATAGATTTTTCTCACCCTCTCAAGTGTGAGGTGGTAGACACGAAAGCTAGGACTATGCAGAAGTTGCGGCTCATGATGAAGCTGTTTTTCAATTTTTGCTGGTCTTCCAAATTTCTTATCATTGTGTTTGTACAGATTAAGCAAATTATTTGATTGGCTAAAAATACATATCAATTAATGCTAAAAAAAAAGGCTCCAAAAAATAGAGATTTAACGAAATTACATGTTCATACAACTTTACTATTGTTACATAGGAAAAAATGCAAGACAAAATGATGGTAGAACGACATCCTACACGTGTCTCTGGAGGCAAGTCCATTCGATTCATTTCATTTTTTTTTGGGGTCAAACATTCGATTCATTTCTAAACATTTTAGGCTGGGCATATCAAATATGGTGACGCATATGGTGGTCAAGCCAATAAACTTCACCATCATGGTGAAGTGAGCTGATGGCTGTTGATATAATAATATAATATTCAATGGATGAGATCATTGACTGTATACCTTTAGAATAGGTTTAGGTATAATTTTAAGGTATTTGTAGATTAGTGCACATACTACTTATTGTTTACCAATTTAGCCAAAACAATTTATGTATCACAAAATTGCCCAAATTTTTATAATAACTATATAAAAGGCCCTATTTTGTCCTTTTGTGAATATTTATATAAATAGTATTAACATATTCCTAAAAATTCCGTGATTGTCGTTTTAAGTAAAAAAATTCCCTGAAATATTTAAAAATATTTTTAAAAGAATTTCCCCTTATTTAGCGATAAAATAAATTAATCAATATTATGTCTTGGCATCCATAAGGCATGTCATGGTATCCAAAAATTAATAAACGTGGTCCTTTGCGTATAAACATGGCATCCATAAAGTAATAAAATAATGAATAAAAAATAATAAATATTATGTCATGGCATCCATAAATTAAAGATAATCGCATTTCGTTGCTTCTAAGTGAAGTCCTGCATTAATCTCAGGGCGGTGCATAGGCGATTAAGTTGGTCCATTAATACTAATAAAATGAAGCAGAATTTAAGTGGATTATATGTGTATAAATAATTTAATGGCGTTGGTTAACGTAAATTAAATAAGTGAATTTGTGTTTAGTAGGGGCCTTAATTTTAGTTAACCAAAATTGACACCTCTAGTCTAGACTCTAGACAATAGAAGCACAGAAGCTACCAATCCATAGCTTTGCACAAACAGAGACTTACAAACAGTGACAAAATTAAGTACTCCTTTTGAACTCAAATATAAGCAAAAATTTCTAAACTCATAATGATTAAGAAAGTTAGTTAGGTTCGTTTAATTTTTTTAATCTTATTAAACAATAAACTTTATTCCCTAAACTATCTTTAATAAAAAATGTCATTAAAATTAAAATCTACATTACATAAAGGAGTTAAGATCCTCTCCATATGGTTGTATCGAAAAAAAAAGATGATCTTCATATGGAGAAGATCTTAACTCTAAATAAAGGGTATTTTATTGAAAAAATTATTAAATAGTGTGGAGTTAATAAAATTTACTTATATTTTAGTGCAATTTGAAACAGTTAATTTGTGTTTAGTAGGGACCTTATTTTGCTTAACTAAACTTAAAAATATATATAATAATTTTAAATTGTGTCAAGAAACTTTTTAAAAAAATATGACATATAATAGAGGTTATTTTGCATTTTGTTATAATTATAAAAAAATATTTTTCACAATTATTACAAGATATTATTTTTGCTCGGGATGAACATACTCTGCTTACACGTTTGTATCCAAATAATCATGAACTACAGGTGACATTTGCGATATTAAGAGAGTTCACAGCAATTTGTGTAATTGATGGAGTTTGGGGGCAAATTAACTATTACAGAAACTTGTGGGGAGGAAAATATAAATACTGACAAACTGGATAACTTACAATCACATGTAATGGACCCACTTCACCATGGTGGTGAAGTTTATCGACTGTACCACCATATGTGTCACCATCAAATATAGAGGCAAGGCCATTATTATGAAGCAGAAGGGATTTGGGTTTTTTATGATAAAATTTCACATGACAGTGGTTTAGTTTCCTTTTTTTCTTTCTTTGGGTAAAACTTTCCTTTTTTTCTGGGTCAATGGCTAACAAAGCAAGGCAGTCCAAAGCCTACGACGCACAAACAAACGAAATTGGGCCAACAACAAGGCCCAACCTAGCAGGGCTTTTCCTTTTCTTTAAAGTGTGGGGTTCATTGACCAAAAAAAAAAGTGTGGGGTTCTAATTTGACCCCAAAAAAAAGTGTGGGGTTCAGTACATGACCACAAAAAAAGTGTACAAACATTTTTTAAATTTGATTTCTTACTTTTACAAAAATATTCATACTAGTTACTAATACGTATTGGTCTAAGTGATTAAAGGTTGGTTACCCTCAAACGGGTTCAAATTTTATAAATAAAAAATATATACAACTTCTATACACACAGTCTAAGAAAGAAAAAAAACCTAAACTAGTTACGGTAAAAGAAGACAAAATTATTCTTTTAATCACTTAAATTGATTTTTTTTTAAGTTGGGTTCTTATGTTTTACTAGGAAGCTTAAGCAGTTCTTTTATGATATTAGAGGAGCAAAGTAAACTGATATATATGCTAAAATAAATCAGACTAGTGAAATGTTCAAATGGCTCAAGATGAAGTGTAGATGGATAAAGGTAGAAATAATATATATGTTTGTGATAATAAAAAAACATTACTCTATTAAAATAAGATACAATACCAAATTGGAAAAATAATAAGTTATAATAAACTAAATGTTATGAATATTTTGTGGATATCCATTTTTGGAAGAGATCAGATCAAGATTAGATAAGATAGATAAGATCTCAATTGTATTTACCTAGAATAAGGATTAGGTTTTCGAGTGGCTATAAATACCACCCTCATTGTACATGGTTCGAGACCCCAAAAAGCATAGCAATAAAACATTCTCTTATTCTTTCTTTCTCTCTTTTCTCTATCTTTCTCTCTTATCTCTATATTTTGCTCTCGTTTTGATTAATTTCATAACACGTTATCAGCACGAGACTCTAGCCAACTGAGATTTGAATTGGTTGGAGGTGTTGTGCGAAAAGAATATCTCAAGACTCAGGGTATGTATCTGAATTGTTTAATCTTTATATGGAGAACGAAGATATTTTAGAAAATAAAATATTTTTCCATCTTTCATACATCTAATGGGCTCCTGTAGTAGCAATATCAAGAAAAAAAAGATTTAAGAAATATTGCGAATTGACTGATTTCTTATCTTCTTGTGGCCGAACAAAATAATGAATTTTTGATCACGAGGTCCCTCCCACTAGCGCTGCTCCATTCCCATAAGTGAATGTAGTAATATATGATTATTATACTTATAGGAAATATTAAGGTCTGTCCCATTAGCACTGCTCCATTCCCAGAAGTGAATGTAGAGCCACACGAGTATTATAATTATGGGAAAAGAAATAACTTATCATGTTGATACGTATTAAAATTCGTTTAGATGCAAATGGTCTTGGGGACATTATCAAAGAATTGAATAAAAGATCTTATCAATATATGACTAAAGCTATGATGTTTTTCCCTAGAAGTGGAAAAATAGTGAAAAGAAAATAAGGCCAAAGCTATGACATTTCTCCCCAGAAGTGAAGAAATAGTAAAAATAATGAAAAAAAAGGACAGAAATACTTTTTGCTTATAAAGATGATGATTATGATTATAGTCGTATAGATATTACTCGCTGATCTCTTTACTAAATCCATATGGAAAAATTGATCTCTTTATTGATAGTGAGAGTGTCAAGAAATAAATTACTTATATTTTAATGTTATTAAATCTCAATTTTCATATGTTTTTATTCTTTAATTGAATTTTATGTTTATTTATTATTTATTTTTAATTTCATTTGTGAAAGAATAAGTTTTGCACTAACATCAATACTGAGAATAACTGAATGCTCCGGAAGAGCTAATATATTGTTAGTATCGCAAGAAATAGATGTTAGTACTACAAAAATAAATGGTGTGGCTTTGGAATTGCTAATGTAGAAGTAACAAACTAATGTTAGTAATATGTCTATTACAACAAATTAAGATAATTGGAGGCTTTAGAAAAACTAATATATTGTTACCTGAAGTAACAAACCAACGTTACTACTATATCCGGTGCTATAAAGATAATTTGAGGTTCCAGAAGAGCCAATGTATTGTTACCTAAAATAACAAAGTTAGTTAATATATTCTTAGTAATGCAAGAAACCAATGTTAATACCATATCTGATACTACAAAGATAATTGGAGGCTCCAGAAGAGCTAATGTATTGTTACTTGAAGCAACAAAGTTTTATATTGTTAAGTTTCAATCCGTTCAAATGGATACCATATTGAAACAAGAAATAAAGAGATATTGAATATCTTTAGCATTGAACTACATATTGTAAACCAGAAGTTTACAAACTATGATAAATTTGTTGTTGGCATATGACTGGTTGGGTTATCCCAGTCTATTATGATGCGAGAAATAATTGAAAATTCATTTAGGCACACATTGAAGAGTCATAAGATTTTTCAATTTGATAATATCTTAAGCACTGCTTGTTCCCCAAGAAAATTTTAGAAGTTGATAAAGAGAATGATTCTCTCACACGTTTAGAACGTATACAATGTGATATTTGTGAGCCAGTACAACCACCATGTGGATCATTTAGATATTTTATATGATTTTAATTGATGCATCAACTAGATAGTCACTTGTTTGTTTGTCGTCAACTCGCAACCAGACGTTTGCGATATAACTTGATTAAGAGCTCATTTTCTTGAAGAAAATACACCTTGGTAATGCAGTTTAATTTACATCTCGGGCATTTAATGAGTTTTATATGTCTATTGAAATTAATATTGAACACCTTGTAGTATATGTTCATACAAAAAATAATAATCCTGCAGATTCATTCATTAAGTGTCTAAAAATAATTGCAAGACCATTACTAATGAAATTAAAACTTGCAATTTCTACTTGGGGACATCTAATCTTGCATTCGCATCAGACCAACAAATTTTTACAAGTTCTCCCCTTTAAATTTGGTTTTGGTCAGAGGCCTAATATTTTTAATCTTAGAATTTTTAGATGTGTTGCTCCATCACAACACACTAAGATGGGTCTTCAAAGAAGGTTGGGAATATATATGTTGGTTAAGAATCTCTATCTATAATAAAATATCTTGAGCCAGCAAAATACACTAAGCCAATAATTAGAGATTCATTTACAACTTGGTTTGCTAATTGTTAGTTTTCCCAACATTAGGGGGAGAGAATAAGCAACTGGGAAATGACAAGGTAGAATGAATTATCATCTTGATCCTCATACAAAACTATGTGAACCAGAAGTTCAAAAGATAATTCAATTGTAAAACTTAGCAAACCAATTACAAAATGCATTCACTGAAAGAATGACTAAACTAGTTGTTGTTGCTCCAATCAAAATTGATGTCCCTATTGGACAATCACGTATGAAGCATGGCAGACTATCGGTTCCAAACATAAAAATCCTCAAACAAAAAAAAAGGAGCTAAAAGGCAAGATGACTCAATTGAGGATATTGAAACTCAAGAAGAATTATCAGACATAATTAATCTTTCAGTTTATTTTTTAGCCCCAGAAGAGACTGATCAGGTACCTAAAATTTGTGAAAATAAAGAGATCTCAATAAATTATATCATGAATGGAATACGATGGAACCAAAATAAAGCCAACATTGACGATGTTTTCTTTATAATATAGCGCTAGATGTGATAAATAATAACGAGGATCATGAAACAATGTCTATTAAGGATTATAGACAAATCAATAATTGGCCAAAATGAAAAGACACTATTGAAGCGAAATTATACTCGATTTGCTAGCGAAAATTCTTTGGACCTGTAGTTCGAAAACCTGAATGTGTAAAGCTAGTTGGATACAAATAGAATTTTGTGCGAAAACAAAATAAGAAAAGAGAAATTATGAGATATAAAAATCGATCTTGATTTTAAAATTCACAAAGACATGGCTTTGATTTTGACAAGGTATAATGCTAGTCAAGTAGCATATGAATGGCTCAATTTACATTTGATGAATGTTGTTTGGCTCACTTGATAATGACATTTATATAAAACTCCCTGAAGGATTTAATATGTTTGAAGCATACAATTCGAGCTCTCGAGAAGAATACTCAATCAAATCGAATAAGTCTTTCGATGGACTAAAACAATTTGGGCGCATAATCGCCTCAGTGAATATTTGAAAAAGGGAGGATATAAAAATGACTTCATTTGTCCATATATTTTTATGACAAGATCTTGAAATGATTTTGCTATAATTGCTATTCATGTTATTGACATAAATATTGCCGGCCGAAACTTCTGAAGAGCTTCCAAAAACTATAGATTGCTTAAAGAAATAGTTTGAGATGAAAGACTTATGAAGGATAAAGTTTTGTTTGGAATTACAGATTGAGTATTTGGAGAATAGAATTTTTGTGCATGTTATTTTATTGTGATCATTATATCATGTATTTATCCTTGTCAAATATTTAAGTTATTTAAGATAATTATCTGAATTATATTTTCTTTAGATATTCTTAAATATTATAGAATATCTTATATTTCTAATCTAATATGACAAAGGTGCTAAAGAGGTTCTATATGAATAAGTCACATTCATTGTGTACTCCAATAATAGTAATGTCACTAGAAGTGAACAAAGGTCAATTTAGACCTCGAGAAAATGATAAATAACTACTTGGTCAAGAAGTACCATATCTTAGTACAATTGAGGCCCTAATGTACCTTGCTAGTTATACACGTCTTGATATAATATTTGTTATTAACAAGATATAGTTCTTCCCTAAGTCACAAAGACATTGGAATGGAATCAAGCGTATGTTTTGTCACCTTATGGGTACGATGAATATGAATTTATTTTATTCAAATGTATCCAAGTTGGGCTTGATTTGTTATGTAGATGTAAATTTTTTTGTTTGAACCTCATAATGGTATATCACAAACAAGTCATGCGGAAATTTTGGCACCACATGAGGCAAGTCATGAATGCACTTGGTTGAAGCCTACAAGAGACTTGTGGTTTATCTTCTGGAAAAATGATTGCAGTTATCCTATACGAGGATAATATCACATGCATTGCTAAGATGAAGGGATGATATATCAAAGAAGATAGAACAAAATACCATCAAAGTTCTTTTTCACTCATGATCTTCAAAAGAGTGGTGATATAAGCATTCAACAAATTCATTCATATGATGATTTGGCAGATCTCTTTTCAAAGTCCCTACTGAGTAAAATTTTGAGCAACTTGTATAACGAATTGGTCTTCGTCATCTTAGAGATGATTGTCTTCATGAGGGGGAGAAATAGATGCGTTCTGCACTCTTTTTTCCTTCGTCGTGGTTTTGTCCCACTGGGTTTTCCAGGTAAGGTTTAATGAGGCAGATCTTACGCAATGAATATTATACTCTTTTTCCTTCACTAAGATTTTTTCCCACTAGGTTTTTTTCTTAATAAGGTTTTAATGAGGTAAATCCTTAATGGACATCCAAGAGGGAGTGTTATGAATATTTTGTAAATATCCATTTTCGGAAGAGATCATATCAAAATTAGATAAAATTCTATTATTAAGATAAAATCTCAATTATATTTACCTAGAACAAGGATTAGATTTTCGGGTGGCTATAAATACCACCCTCATTGTACATGGTTCGAGACCCCAAAAAGCATAGCAATAAAACATTTTCTTATTCTTTCTCTCTCTCTTTTCTCTATCTTTCTCTCTTTCTCTCTCTATCTTATCTCTATATTTTGCTCTCGTTTTGATTAATTTCATAACACTAAATGAGTAATTTTGACGGAAATATATCTATATATCTATATAATAAAGTAAGTCAAGAAGTTGCAACCAAACTAATACACCAAAAAAAAAATGCACAAAATCTTATTTCAAATTTCAAAAGATACACGGTGTTCCCGGAAGAAGAGAAATCACGAGTTCCACACCCACGCACCCATGCCGCTATTATATAATTTTATTGGGTTCCCCAAGCCAATAAAGCAAAACTATAAACTTAAAAAAATACACTTGACAAACGCGGCAACGTCGAAACGCGAATCGGTTGGGAAAATAATTATTGGGACTGAACAACAGGACTGGAATATGCCAGGTAGGTGTGCTTTGCCGATGAGCTAAACCCATTGAAGTTGGTCCCAGAAGACGTGGTATAAGCACCCATGTTTGGGAACACAAGCCAGTCATTCACCTGCAGCTCCGGTAGCTGGTAATCTCTAAGAACCGTGTCCAACGAATCACAGGTTGGTCCGAACACAGTGGAAGGGTAAGTCTTGTTGTTGTTGTCCCTGCACGTGGGGTTCTCAGGTTTTGAGGCACACCTGAGAGGTGTGCACGTGACGGTTGCGAAATCAAACATAATGCAGTTGAGAGTTCCATACACCCCATCGTCGATCCAGTACTCCCTCATCTCCCCCCTCACGCGCTTCCCAATAACCCTCGTAACCAACGTAAACGCCGTTTCCGCAAAGTAACGACCAGGCTCGCCAATAACAACCAGATCCTCTTCGCCCCCGAAGTGAGATTTAATCGCGGCGTTAACTTTAACGGCAGCGGCATCAAATTGAGCGCCAGAAGTGAAACCGCCACCAATGTCGAGGACATGCATTTTCGGCATGCCAAGACGCGACGCCGTTTCGAAAACCCCTTTAGCCATCGCGATGGCTCCGTGATACGCACGCGTGTCACCACCTCCGCTTCCGATGTGGAACGACACGCCGGTTACCTTGAGTCCCGCCACGTCGGCAGCACGTAGGAGCTCGGGGACCTCTTCTTGAAGCGCACCGTATTTGAGTCCCAGGCACGTGCGTGCACCGCTATCACCCGCTGGCTTAATGCGGAGGAGAAGCTCGCATTGTGGGTGCCACTTACGGATCTTTTCGATTTCTTCGACGGAGTCGTAGGTTGTCACGTTGACACCGACACTTGCGGCGTACCTGATGTGTGACTCCGATTTGCACGGGTTGGCGTAGATGATTCTGTCGGGTGAAACACCGAGGGAGAGAACAGTTTCAATCTCATTGCGGCTGGCGCAGTCAAAGCTTGACCCTAACGCCGCCAGTGTTCCAATGATGGAGGGGTTTGGGTTGCACTTAACGGCGTAATAAGGCTGAACGCCGGGGAGTTTGGTGGTCCAGTTTTCAAAGAGGGCCGTTACGACACCCAAATCGAGAACGCTGAATGGTGTGTCCACGTCATCGATGTCAATGTCTGTTTTGTCCTTAGTGATGGACTGAATGAAATCAGAGAGGCCATCTTTTTCAGAGGACAATGTGGTCACTCGCTTGCCCTTTACTCCTGAAGCGCCAAAAATGGACTTGAGGTTTATGGGTTGGGTTGTTGGCTCGGCGGAAACTAGTGTGGGCATTTTTTGGGTTGGTTAAGGACTTAGTACGTAGCTGGGTGGGTGGTTGTAGGGGAAAGAAATGGAAAAGGACTATGAAATATTTATGAATGATAGTTGAGTTAGGTAGATGATGGAGAGAGCACGGATGATGAGTGTATATATACAGGGTTTAAGAGCTTGCTCGCACATGGTGTGAAATCCCCGCCAGCACCACGTGAAGCATGGGCATATGGCCGGATATTGTTTTATAACCTACAGAATCATTTTATAATCTGAAGAAAGATATAATTTCATGAACTGTGGAGGGAAACCTGACCCGATTATGACCTTCCTTGCCTTCCAGGAAGCACATTAACCACGTGGAAAAAAAAAAGAGAGTAATAAATATTGAAATATATTTTTGGCTTTAATATGAATTTGGTCCCTGTAAAAATTCGAGTTTTGAATTTAGTCCCTACATTTAAAGTCAACAGTTTTTAATCCTCCCAAATTTTAAGTTTTGAATTTAGTCCCTCCTTTACGTTAACCAATGCCATGTCACCCTAAAACGCTGACGTGACACGTTGGCCTGTCCATGTCATTTGACACATCATAGGAACTAAAATCAAAACATATAATTTTTACAGGGACCTCTCCTATATGAGAATATGAGAATGTACAAATTTACATAATAGAGTTTTCTGTTATTTGGCACAATAGAGCTTTCTAGAATATGGCATAGCTGGCATAGTGTGCTTATTGTGTGAGCACCTCCTTGTGTGTACACGTGCTATATATACCCCCACTGTAACTTTTTGATCTCTAACTCCTTGTGAGCACCTCCTTGTGTGCACCTCCTTGTTTTGATCTCTAACTTTTTGAAATAGACAACATATATTCCTTATTGAAAATATTTTGAGAGATTATATATAGCTTATTTTTAAATCGGAGAGTGAACAGTGGATATTTCTCATATCTTTATATATATTTTTTAAAAATATCCCGCGGGTTACCTCATAATTATTTTTTAATAGTTAATAACCAATTCATAAGAACAATTCTTATATATGGCACTCATGTCACTCCAATAGTGAATTCAGTTTATAACGGTTCTTAATTTTAAGAACCCACCTATGAACTATCATTGATACCCTTGGACGAGTGTTGATAATGATCCATAGATGTTTAAAACGTATTATTTTGATCCCTATTTTTTTTTAAAAAATAGACAACATATAGTTTTTATTGGAAATATTTTGAGAGATTATATATCTCTTATTTTTAAATTGGCGAGTGAAAAATAAACATTTCACTATTTATATGTATTAAAAACATAATTAACTCTAAGAAAATTATATTATATTATATAAAGAGGAAAACACATTTCGACAAAAAAAACGAGAAAAACACATGGCCAAATATATGACAGGCGACGAGGAAAACAGAGAGAGAGAGAGAGAGGAGTGACGAGTTAACGGGTAACGGGGGAAATCTGGACTTTAGTCAAATAAATATTTCTTTAAGAAGAAACAAATACATTGACCAAAACTAAAATAAGAAACAAATACAAAAGATCACTTAAAAAATAGGGAGAGAGAAAATTAAAATATAACGTATTGCAAATCACGTGGAGAATATTATAACGGTGGCCCCTGTTGTCTGAATATATAAAGTTCAACCAAACATATTAAATTTCATTCGTACGTAGATTAATTAATTCATTAATGCAATTCCAGTTGTACTTTTTTTTAAGAGCATTGTGGTTTGGTCTTGTAAAAAAAAAAAAAAACAAAAGAGCATTGTGGTTTGGTGGATATTTTGCACTAAAATAATAGTAGTAGTATTATCTTCTAATAACATATTCTCAATAATGCTCTTATTATTTTATCAAAACTATCAAATGTAAAGAAGGAGAACAAATGGGATATTGTGAATATAAACCAAAAAAATAAAAAAAATGAGCATTTAATATTTTTAAAACATAGCTAGAATATTAAAAAAATTATCTATGTAGCAAAAAATATGACTATAAAAGAGAATAATTAAGAGGATTAAAAATTATTTTTAAAAAATACGAGTTTTATTTTAACTCTTTATTATAAAAAGCATTTTTGGTCGCTCACTAATTATTGGGATTAAAAAAAGAATATTCAACCACATTCTGCACCGAATTTGAACACGTTAATCTAGAGGCCTTGTGAGTTGTGAAGATATTCGTATCAATTATTTTGTAAACAATAATAATCACCGGCTTCTAGTCTCATTTGGGTCAGGGGGAAAAAATAACACCTTCACTCGTAAGTTCAGTTCCTTTTTTTTTTTGACAAAAGTTAAGATTGATTAAAATATTCCTCCCTCCCTTCCGACCAAACATTATATTAAGATAATTTAAATTAAAACTTTTTAAGAAGCAACCAGTAACCTACCTGTCCCAGACGGAGCTACGCCTTAGGCGGCGAACCTTACTTGTAATTCTGTGAATTATTTTTTTTATCAGAAATATATATATATATATATATTTTATCAGAATTCTGTGGTCCGTGATCACTATTTAGGCGGCGAATCGAGGTTGTAGAAAGAAAATACTAGTAATTTTATTGGCTAGCATATTTATTTTCATACAATATTTTCCTCACGCTACGGAACATTTCTTTTTCTTTTTTTTATGAGAATTATATGCTTTTTTATTTTAACCATGTAATCCTCGTTTATTTTTGTTTTGTTTTCTAGGACTTTCACATTATTATATTTGTTGAGACGGGATCCAAGATAGTCTATATAGCTTTTTTTCATATTTGTTTGATAGTTTTTTTATTTCTTTTAAGTTTTAAGTTAAAACTACTCTTCGAATGTAGTACATTATTGTATCATCTTTTATAATACTATTCATCGTCTCTTTTCATTATTTTATATTATTCAGTTTTTAATTTTTTTTTTGGTCGATAAGTTTTCAATTTTTAAAATTTTTATTTCTATCACATTTTATATTTTTGAAAAATGTTTTTTTATTAAATTCCTTTAAACTCCTAAATATCATCATTTTTTATTATTTTGTTTTTTTTTTTGACAATTTTTTTTATTATTTTGTTGTTTTATATCATTTACTATTTATTTTTTATTTTTATTACAATTTATTTATTTATCTTTATACATTTCATTATGACAAAAAATAATACTTATATAAACATTGTCATTTGTCATGATTCATGAATGTCAATCTTCAACACCGATAGGTTCCGACAATAGGGGTAAATTATTAGCGCCACTAATGTCAGTACCTAGTGGCTGATAGAACATGTAGTCATTGACTCATTGTCACACACTCACACTACTAATAAGATTCAAAATAGAGTAAACGGTGACTTCGGTAGTTGAGAGTATTAAATAATATCACTTTTATCCGTAACTGATATAAAATTAAAAAAATATCTTTAATTGTTGGTTATTAGTTATTTTTATTAGTAAAAGTGATTATTTATTGACATTTGATCATTGAAATGTAATTATTTAGTGTTATTTTAATCCCTGAAAGTGATTATATTTTTTAGGATAGGGGCCAAAGTGACTAGCAAATGACATCAGTTGAGGATCTTTTTTTAATTTCATATCTGTCAGGGACCAAAATAACACCTTTTGACACTCTTAGAGACTAAATTAATTGTTTACTCATTCAAAATATTATTTTTATTGGAGTCTTTATTGAGAGTTCTATGTTCATATACTAATGAAAATGAGAAACTTTATCGAAAAATAAATAAAAATGAGAAAAATAATGGATAGAAAAATTTTCAAAATAGTTTTTTTAACACTTTTCATTAGAATGAGTTACCTTTTTAAAGTTTTTTTTTCTTCAAAAAAAAGCGTTTGCTTCAAATAATGAGCCAAAGTCTTTAAGCATGGTTTTTTAGTATTCACCCACTATTCCAATGGAAGGAGGTCATTGCATTAAGGTATTAGTTGAACTCATCCTTTTAAGTTAAATATATTAACTATTTGTATTTAACCTCATTGTTAGCATTTAGCGTGTTTATTTCTCTCTTATTTTTAAAAGAAATTATTTTACTATCTCCGGTCCTATTTATAAAAACAAAAAATGGTTTTTCTTTGGTCCTTTTTATAAGAAGTAGTATTTTGGTTTCCACAAAATTAATTGTTTCTTTTCAATTTTATTCTTATTAATTATCACACCACTTTGGATTGTAATTAATTATATTATGTTATATTTAGGCATTTAATGCAAAAGCATTTTTGGTTGGAAAAAATTTAAAATTATAACACTATTAATAAAAAATAACATTTTTTAATATATTTTTTGGTTTGTGTGATTTTAGTACTATATTTCTTATAAATAGAACTTAAAAGGAGTCAATAAATTGATGATTTTGTGAGCATAAAAAACTGAGTAAAGCATTAATTCGAAAGCATGGGTTTAGCTAGCCAGTCTCCTAATAGGGAACTGATTAAAAAACTAAGATTCTAAAAAATTATTAAAAACCAAAATATTTAATGCATTACTATTGATTTTAAAAACCACACTTTTCAATAAAATTTATTTTTATTTTTTTGGTAAGTAAATTTATATTTTAAATTCCTTAATCAATAGTCACCGGCTAGCATTATCCAAAGTAAACACATATAACACAGTGACTAAAATTAAAAACAAAAATTTCTAACAAAGGAATGATAATATAACTTTTTAATTGATATTCATGAGTAAAAAAAAATTCTAACAAATGAGATAAAAAATATAAGAATTGATAATATAAAAAACCTTATAGTAAAAGCACAACATTTTAATTTTAAAATAACTTTTTAAAGTTTGTTGTGTTGGAGACCTTGCACGATCGAGTATAAATTAAAGTTAGACATAGCATCAGGGATCAGATTCGAGAAGGGCATAATGCTGGAATCTTCATAAGTCACTAACTCCATAGTCCATAAGTCATAAAAAAAAAAAATCCTCCATAGTCCATATATTCCTTTCCTTGAAAAAAGAAGAGGAACAAAAACAAAAACAAAAACAAAATAAAGAAAACACTGCTTACAAACACGTTGCGTTAAGATATACACAATTTATATTTATAATCATGGCTGAATGATGATTAATTTATTTATGATCAGATCTGACAATCAAATTTTCATCTTTTTTAAGCTTTTTTTAATTTTAATTTTTTTTCCATACATCTCTTGTTCATCACCTTTTTTTGCAGATATGAATCATGTTACAATGGCGGAGCTTCTAAGCGAAAAGGGAGGCCATGGCCCCACAAGCCCTTTCCAATATATATATATATATATATATATATATATATAAATATAAGTAAATAAAGAAAAATAAATAGAATGAGTAAAAAGTATAATAATATTTTTAATTAGTTATGATTTAATTATTGAAAATTTTAAGTCACTCAAAGGGCATGGGCATAGAGTAGCACTTTAAGATAATTTCTAGTCATTTATTTTAATATCATTTTTCTAATTAACTTTGTGTTTAACTTAAATTTTAGATATATAATATGATATCGCGTATTTGATTTATTCATTAAGGATGTGTTTGGAAGAGCTTATTTACAATTTATTTGGGATTATCTTATGATAGTACTTGTGTAGGTATTTAAGAGAGTTTATAAAAATAGTTTATGACATATCCATAAATTATTTTAGTTTATTTCAATAAGTTTCTCATAATGGTTTTTGAAAATAGCTTATTGCTTATATGAGAATAGTTTAATCTCATTCATTTTTTATTATATAAACCACTTATTTATAAGTGTTTATATGACAATATAACTTATTCAAAAAACTTTTAATTAAACCATTTATCTAAATACACCTAAAATTTTATTTTGGCCCCCATATTTTTTATGTAACCTTTACTGATGTTTTTTTTTTTGAGTTAACTGTCATTTTTGCCCCTGAAACTGTAATACGGTCTCACTTAGGTCTCTGAAACTAACAAAAAGGCAATTTAGCCCTTGAAATTGTAAAACGTCGGTCAAATTAGTCCCTAAAATTGTAAAACGATGGTCAAGTTAGTCCATCGTTTTACAATTTTAGGGACTAACTTAACCGACGTTTTACAATTTTGAAGACTAAATTACCTTTTCGTTAGTTTCAGAGATTAACTCTTTTTTTTGAGACTACTTCACAATTTTATAGGCTAAAATGACAATTAACTCTTTTTTTTTTAGTCAAACCTTCACTGATGTTAAAAAAGGATATGTGATATGCATTTTCATGTTTTGCTGAAGCCGTGAGGGAGTTTCGGGTCGGATTCACTGAGTCCGTGACGTTGAATCCAATACCCGAACTAACTCATTTGGTTTTAAAATCATAAATATCCAAATGACCAACCCAACCCATTTTTTTTACATTGATTCGAATCGGATTGACCATGTTAACTCAACCCGCGTTCACCCCGACATTAGAGGTGTTCAAAACCGAATCGATCCAAAAATTAACCGTAAGTCGATCCAAAAAAATAAAAAACCGATCAAAAATCGAAGTTTTTAGATTTTTTTGGATGACTTTTTTAGAGAACCAAACCGCTCGGATTTCAGATTTCTTTACTAAAATCGAACCAAGCCGAACCGAACCGCGGTTTGTCAAAAAATAAAGCAAATTTTTATATTTTATTTTACATACTAAAGTGATGACATTATAGCACAAAACTAGTGTGTTAGATAAACACCATCACCATGATATTGACTTAGAACTTTGCAATAATAAAAATAAATATGAATAATTTTTTTCAAATTGCAGCCAAGTACTTAAATATTAGATAGATTATATTTATGCATTAAAATGAATAGTAAATGGTTAACATATTGTCATGGCCGAGAAAATTTAACATACGACATAAGTTATATTTAATTATTTACCTTACAAAAATTACAACCGTAAAAAATTAAAAACCGTCAAATCTAAACCGCATTACTTTGGATTAAATTAGATTGGATATTTTTTAAAAAGCAAATTAAACCAAACCAAACCGCATGCTCTTTTAAACTTTAGATCAAATGACTTTTTACCTCAAAGCCAAACCAAACTCAGCCGCAAACACTACCCGACATTATTGCAACTAAATTTAAAAATCTTTGTTGGATCAAAAAGAGACGGGGACACCAAATATCATCTGGAATGGGGCATTGTAGCCATTTGCTTTTGCTCTTATTTGGAATTGGAATCAATATCGTATATCCTAACAGCTCAGGATCATGATATGACCAATGGGTAAATATATATACACAACAGGTACGAAGGCATCATGCCATCACATGGCGATTTTATTAATAATTTATAAAATAATGCTATCCAATCACATCAGATATACTTTATTAATTTCTAATTTTCTACTACCAAATCTTATAACATGCATACAACGATGCACCACTTGTTTATTAATTATGCCGTTGATTTGAAACGTGAATTATTAATTTATATTTAATTAGACAATTACTGCATATTTTAGTTAATTATTTAAAGTTTAAAAACTAATGACTTTGTAAAAGAATTTAAAAAAAATATTTAAGTAAGCATAGATTCATGCACACATACCAAATTAGTATGGTTCGAATGATAAACAACTCATGTCTTTTATAAAATAAAATATATATTTATTTCTTAAAAGATATAATTGCACGATATAGAATAAAGTAAAATACAAACCTCTCTTATGAGAGGAATTTGAATTACAATTTCTTTATCTCTTATGTTAAAATAAACACTTTCTTTCACTAAGATAATACAATCATTTTTTTTTTTTTTGCATTTTTCTTCTCTATCTTTGATATTTTCAACATAGTTTCGAATGCCTGATATCAACAAAGGATAATTAAAATTTTATTTTATCTTTTAAAATCAAAAAATTAATAATAAGAGTTTAATAATTATGTAGTAAACATATTTTACACATACATTCAATTATTTTTCATTATAGTGTCACTTTGTAACAATAATTTTTAAAATATTTGTGTAAAAATCTACACAGTGAGATATAATTAGATGCATGTATAATTTTTTTACACTAATGTGTTAGTCACTGTGCCGCACGGGCAATAACTGTGTTGTAAAGAAATAGATAATTATTCTAAACATTAAAATGTCTATTTATATTAAATGGACTGAAGTGTAACATATATTTACTTATTTTTATGTTTAGGAGAGTGTATATTTTAATATAAGAGAAAAAATATAATTTAATCAAAAATTAAATAATATATATTATACATCACTTGATGTCTTAATTTTTTTGGGTACATACTTGATGTCTTGATTTGAAGTAATATAAAACTAATTAATTTTTTATTTTATCTAAACTAGAGTATCCCGCGTGTGCTGGAAATTTGACTGAAATTAAGATTTTCTTGCAAAAACTAATCTAAACTTAATTAAATAGAATTTTTCTTTTACAAAATCTGATCCATATATTTTTACTAACCGTATCAATTGTGACCACGTCTCCTGTCTCTCCCTTTAAAAGACGACAATGTCTAAAAAGGTCAAGAGGAGCAGTACTACTTTTAGTAATTTAAAGTTAAAGGAACATGCGAGACAAACACGATCATTTAAAAAATGGGGATGATATTTTTTTCATCTACACCGGGGTATTCCTGCACGTATACGAGGATTAATTCTTTTGAGTTAGATAAGACTCTATAAATGATAAAGTTCTGTCACATAAGATTTAAGACTATTATATTCTCATGACTTAGATCTGAATCCAAAATCTCTGGTTAAATGGGGGATGATATATACCAATAGATTAGACCCGCTGTTTTTGTATTTTTTCGAAATACTTTTTTCGATAAAAAAGAGATTAAATAAATGTTAAAGAATTTTCTTTATCTAAATAATATTTTTATACACATAAATCTTAAATTAAAACCTAAAATTGTATCCTTCTTACTTAACTAACCTCTTAAACCATCATAGTTGTTGTAAATTCTAACAATCAATCATTAAGGTTTTTGACCGTTAGATGCATTTAGCCATTTTGGAGATGAGTTTTATTTTTTGTAAACCAATAAAAAAGAATATTTTTTGGTAGAGAAGAAAAAGAAAACATAAAAAACCAAAAGGAAAAAAGGAAACCGAAATGTCAAGCCCAAAGTCCTTGGGAAGAAAATCGCTAAGGGTGTGTTTGAGAGTTTTTGAAGGAATAAGAGGGTTTGAGATCAATTGAGATGGTAACAGAGCAAGAAAATCTCTAGGGCGGCGACTCAAACCCAAGAAATTCGAACATTGGATGCTTTCGCGTAGGAGGTGGTCCAATTTAGCTCTCCAATCTCACACGAGGAGCTATTATTGACAGATTGAATCAGCCCAACATAATGGTGAGTTGATGTTAAAAATAAAAGAATATAAACCATGGTAATCACTCGTTATTTCACTGCCACTAGCCAAAAAAAATTGAAGATGGTAAAATATTATAATTATACAAATTTTTTTGATTTGAAATAAGTGCTTTATAGAAAAAGCTTTTTTCTTGACAAAAATGAAAAAAAGAAAAAGCTCATTTAAAAAACTGTCTTACTTTTTTTTTTGTCCAAAAAACTGTCTTACTTAAAATGTGAATGATTTGTAAGCACCCAATCAGGACTCTTTCATGTGGGGAAAAGATAACCGCCCACATGTTTTCTGCAACACATGTGTTTTATCCTCCAATAAATAAATGGGGGCTTCTACGGTCCCGTTGATAAAACAACGGTTTTGGAACCGTTATTTTATTAACCAATGATAAACGAGAGTTTTGTCACGTCAAATTATTATTTTTAAGGACTATAATTTTTTATATTATATTGTAGTTCTTAATCTTTTTTATTTTACAAATTTGTCCGTATGGAAAAGACATATGTCTGTAGGTGAAAGTCCTGTTTTTCCAGGGACGGACCTATTTGCGCTTAGGGCTCAAAACGGTTTATCTCTTCGATTTGATGCTTTGCTTATTCTAGATGCATCACAATTTGAGTACTTTAGGAAGCATTTCGAAAAAAGGGAAGCTTCACTTGTATGGAATATGGAATGAAATTACAGACATTTGTTTCATTAGAACGCAGCAGTACCGGTAAATTTTTCTCTCTCTTTCTATTTTTTTCCCGTTTTTGTACTGTGGTTGTGTATATTGTTGTGACAAAAATTTGCTTATGTACTTGAATTGCTATAGTTTGAATTCTCAAATTGTTGAGGATTTACTTTTTATTAATTTTTGAGGTTTTTTGTGGATTTTATTTTCAGGTTAAGTTCGATTGCCTTTCATATTGAATGAATACGAGAATCCGTTAGTTCACCCGTAATTTTAAAATAAAATTTGAAATAAAAATAAATCTAAAACTTAGGGACTGAATTGCAAAATATTTTCACCAACGGGACCGAAACCGTTGTTTTTACAACGGGATCCCATAGAAATTGCCTAAATAAATAACTATCATTGGATCATGTTTAGATTTTAGACAATTAATGTGGATCAAGTTAGATTTTATAAAATTAATTCTAGTTCAAAATATTTCTGAGCGAACTGATTTATATTTAAAATATTTGATATAAGTATTAAAAAAATTGATATAAAAAAAATTTGATGTAAAGAATGTTATTTGAATAGTATCGGTAAAATTTCTTTTAGATATATAATTATCAATATTTGTATGTAAATATTGATAAAGTAATAATACGATATCAAAATATGAGCATATTAATATGCAAACTAGTTTTGACTTTTTTTTTGTTTTAAAATGGAATTTACCGACAGTTTTTACTTTTTACACTTGTAATTCACTTCCCCCACCCCCCACCAAAAAAAAGCGGGGCAAAAACTTGATAACAACTGAATTCCACCTTTCGTCCCTAATAGCTTAAGGGTGGATCGTCTTCCTATCATTGATTATTTAGTTTAAAAGTACAATAGCTGCACATCCAAACTTATACACATCTTGTCTATGGAATATCAACTTCATATTCATAAGTTAGAGGTCAAAGGTTCCAATCACGAACCTTCGATTTAAATTGAGAAATCTCGCACCACGTCAATTGCTACCTCAGCTTGGTGAATAATCATTCCTCATGCGCATTCCCTTAGCCTTCATATTCTCCTGTGATCTGTTTAGAGGTCTTTTAAGTATAGGGGGAGAAAATGTGACGCAAAATTAGTTAAGATTCTTCCTGACTTACCGTCTTGGTCACGTGCAGCAGAAATTCCAAAATTTCTGAGAAATTGGGTCTCAAAGATGGATCTTGGTGCCAGCACCAGTGAAGCAATTCCACTAACTTTGGATGAGTATGCCTTGGAATTTTAGGCCTTAATCCCTGCAATTTATCCCCAAATCTCATTCAATTTTCACAATATTTGTATGGTTTTGTAGCTTGAGCTATCATAAAGCTTTCAAGTTAGTAATATTTCTTCTATATGATGAGTTATATTTGATGATAGCCAACATAATTCATTCAAAACACTGGTGTCATTCCAATGATTTCACTAGCACTGGCAATTTTGTAGCGACAGATAACTCCTAAGACTAAGAATAAAGCACAATCTCTCATTTCTACTCAAGGCATGCAAAGTAAGGCCTAGTTTGGATTAGCTTTTGGTTGATGAGAGCTTTTCAACCAAAAGTCTAAAACAAGTTTACGGTTCTTCATTCATGAAAAGGTCTTGAGAGAGTTTCTAAACAAATTGAGATGAAGAAGATAATTTCAACTTAGACACGAAGCTATTATTCAAAAAACTCATATTTATGGCAAGATTTTTTTAATATATACTTCTTTTTTCGTAAGTGCTTAATTTAGAGCATGACACACTAAGAAGTGAAGAAGTGCATATATAATTTCCTTGTGAAGGAATACCTTCTGGACCACTCCAACTGCTGCTTGCAATGGGGACAAATGCTCATAAGGAAGCTGGCATTCAGTCACAAAATAGATGAAAGGTGTGAAGTCTAAGCAATCATAACAGTAACCGAACGAAAACAACGCAAAAAGAAAAAAAAAATCTGTAGAATATACTTCCGCTTTTTATTCTCCATTTCTGTTAATTACATTGTTACTCACTTTTAAACAACTGAAAGTCTGAAACTATCATTCCTTACTCTTCCCTATACCAAAGTTTGTATTTTACTATTTATCTGACTAGTCAATAATCAATATTGGCTGGAAACTTATGGATAGTACTTGCTTCAGTTTCAGGAAATAATCCAGCTAGCAGCATTGAATTACTAAGCTCTATTAAAAGAAAATTAGATGGTTAGTACAATTTAACTCTCGGGATCTTTGGGCGCAAGCAAGAGAAAGCCAAAGAGTGAAAAAAAAATGCAGAAAGCAATACCTTTCCTGTGAGCAGCTCCCAGAGAACAATGGCAAAGCTAAAGACGTCAGCTTTGTGATCATATGGTTTATGTTCAATAACCTTCCATATGTCAAAGTAATCACAGGTTAATTATGATCAATACAATGAGTGGTAAAAGCAAAAGCAAGAAACACAAATTTTTTAATAAGATGCCTTACTTAACCAATTAAAGCAGCCATAGATAAAAACCACAAATTTGGGTTCAGCCAAAGGAGAGAAGACAATTCAAGAGCAATGGCCTACCTTTATCTTTTATTGAATATTATTACAATAAAGTTTTTGGGGGCCGGGGGAGTTTACAAAATAGGGGGCAAAATTATTATTACCCATCTGCAAATAGCATAAGCAGCCAAAAGAACAGAAAATCATGTTAGCTTTAACAGATGTTCAAGTTTCAGTTATTTACTGTTCACCATAAAAAGGCCTTCATTCTCATTCCAACTTGTCTATGTTCGTCTTAAACTGCCTCATTGATGCCTGTAAGTTATACAATTCAGAAATTTAAAGAGAAGTAGTCAACCGTATGGCAATACTTATAAATATACACAGACCTCTGGAGCCATCCACCGATAAGTTCCAGTTTCTGCGGTCATGATACCCGAATGATCGTGCACTCTGGCTACACCAAAATCAGCGACCTTAACAACCTGAAAAGTTCTCCAGAATACATGCACAGTGGCATAAGTTCACACAAGCAGTAAGATCAAACCATACCTAAACTTTGTGAAGCGCTATACTTTGTGAAGCCATAAGGCAAAAACATGTAGTAGACAAAAATGTTAAAAACAGAACTAGAAAAAACAACATAAAGCATGTGAAATTTTCAAAGCTTTGTCATAAGCATTTCAATAGTTAGAAGATCATCCATTATCCATTACAAGAAACCTTATAGCATCCAACCGAAGACTTGTACTATGTTTTCACCTTAAGGTTTTCACTCTATTTTTAAAGAACTTGAAACTTATTTTATCATGTTAATATGAGATGAGGATGCTTAATCAATAATTATACTGTGTTGATTCCAGATTCCAGAAACTAGCAAATATATTGTTTCCTTCATCTGCCAAGATGGATTCGATTCAATTTTCATAATAGATTTCTAATTGATTTGTATCACCAATCAACTTTAGTTTCCAGATACAGTACATGGAAGACATGCAATAATCTACCCAACAAGAATTGCAGAGCAGTTAACAAATATAAGTTGACAGCACTAACAAAAAAGCAATAACCAGTAAAATCAAAAGTGAGTATACAATGTCAACTTACCCCATTCTCATCTATCAAAAGATTAGCCGTCTTGAGGTCTCGGTGGATGATATTATTCTGATGCAAATATTTCATTCCTTGAGAAATATCAATCGCTACTTTGAGCAAAGATGGAAGAGTAAGGACGGTTTTCTGTACATGCAGAAAGTCATACATACTTCCACCAGACAAATATTCTGAGAAAAAACAAATTATGCACTGAAATACATTGACCTCATAATAAGAAAAATGTAACTAGGAAAGACAACTTTTACCTGTGACAAGGTAAAGGTTTGGGGGTTTTGTACAAGCACCAACAAATTTAACAACATTTTTGTGCTGAATATTACTGCAAAAATTAAATTTTAAATAAAAAAAACTTGAATTGGATATTTATCATAATAAAAAAAACTTGAATTGGATATTTATTATATTGACAATTATCTTTATTTAAATATTATTGAAATTCAAAAAAGGGCCTAGTGGTGGGGGCTTGATGAATAGAAATTGTGATAGAACGAACCTTAGGATATAGACTTCCTGAGAAAACTCCCTCTGTTTATTTTCATTCAAATTCTCTTGCTTTAGGACTTTGATAGCCACATCCTGATTGCAGAACGTACCTTTATACCTGTGCCAAACTAATCAGTAACTCAATATTTTCTGACCCACAAAACATATCAAGTAGATCGAATGATAATACTCACAAATCACTGAATGGTCCAGATGCAATTTTCTTTTCATATCTCAAACACCTCGCATCAATTTCACAAGTGGGGAAAATTACATGTCTAGAGATAAAGTTCATCCCGGGAAGACTGCCATTTTCTTTCAACTGAGATTGCTTCTGGATTTCCACCCAAAATGTAACTCATAAATAATCCTCTATTAAAAGTGGGAAAGGGGAGATGCAAGAAACACTTAATTTGTAAAGTTCTAATTATCACATAAAGCTAACATTAACCGAGAACATTTAAAACTTCCAGTTCTTGTATATTTCTCCACTAGTTAACTTTCATTCAAAACTAAAGTGAGAACTGTTGAACTTTTATTATGTGAAATTTGTGAACATGTTTAAAATGATCCGCTTTTGTCATTAACTAGCGCTATTGAACTATTACCATAAATAAGACCGTAAAACTACTACCATAAACAAGATCATTCAAAAGAGAAATGATATAAAAAATAACGAGTAATTGCAGGTTAAACTAGTCTTAAAAATGTATTCAGTAAAGTAAACATGTAACCACAAGTAGAATATAAAGGGCCTACCTCGAGTTTCTGAATTTTCTTTGCTAGTACATGCTTTAACTTCTCTGTCTCCTATAAATTTAAAGCATGGACATTTGTCAAGTAAACTTGTTACAAAGAAATGAGAGGCAAAATAGAGTATAAGCGTATATTTTCCTTTCTTCTGTTAAAAAAAGTTTCAATAGCACACCCTATCAAAGACTCAGAGCTATTAAGTTGTCAAACTTAAAAGGGATTACATATATAATTTGGTTCAAACATGTTTTTATTTGAGTTCCAGGAAAAAAAGCTAATTTTCTTCAGTATCAGTCTCAACTGATTGAACTACTGTACTGCAGTTAAGAAAACAAGGGAAAAATACCTCAACTTCCCAACCACCAACAACAAAAACATCCAATGAATAGCCATCCAATGTCGAAAAAGCATGTGCTTCTTGAATGTCCAGCCCAGTCTCAGACAGTAAGGAAGTCAACTGTAGTTGCAACACAACAGCTTAAACTATAAAAACCTTGATTTCTGCACATATATATTAGAGGAATAAAACTCTCATGCATTTTCTGGTCTATTGTAAAGGTTTAAATGTTTAATCTTAATTTGTTTGCATTTTACTAAATATCCTATAAATGTAAAGGTTTAAAGCAGGGCATGGGTTTTCCGCATTAGCTAGAAATATTTGCACCACAACAATAAGGTCAGCTAGTTAGCTACCTGACTGAGAAGTTTTGGCTTGTCATTTGTTGAAATTGTGATTTCATGCAAAGGCCTGCTGTAAGCATTAGAATGAAAAGTGATAAACAAAATAAAAAGTTTCAAGCAATAAAGTAGAAAAGGCCTCCTTAAGCAAGAAGAAATAGACATACAAAAGAACAAATATTACTATGTATGAAGGGTAATTAAAGGACAAGAACAAGTAAATAATCACATAATCATGCCTCATGTTGCCTGGAATATCAGATTCTTGAGGACTAACTTTACTTTGTGAGTTTGAATGAATGGATTTACTACAACTCACACCAGAAGCAGAACGAACCTGCATTAAAGATATATTGCCAAGATCTAGCAAATCAATTGGCTTTTTTTTAACAAAGCAAATCGAATTGGCTAATGCAGGTACCAGCACAAAGTTTCCATAGCCTGATAAAATGAAGAAATTAATTTTCTAGATACTAATGAAATCAGATCACAATAATTTCCTTAAGAGGAAACATGAAATGACTAATTTAACAATAAGCATATTGAACCATGCACCCAACAAGCAGTATGGTACTTAATCATTTTTCCCCTGTTTTATCTACCTTAATTTAGCAATAAAAAATGTACCTTCAACCATGAAAGAAACTAAAAAAAGGAGAGAAATTGTGAAATTCAAACGAGGAGATATTTTAAAAGAAGAAATTGAACCTTTTCTTTCTAGAATTTTTTTTCTGTCTACTTCTCTCTCCATCTAAATAAGAAAATTTTCGAATTTTTAAAATTTTCTATCCCCCTTATTTTCTCTCTCTTACTCCCATTTTTTTGGTCGAATTCTCTCTCTCACTCCTTTTTTTCTTGGCTCACTCCGAACAGTGTTAATATTATTATTGGGCCGTTGAAGTTAAAAGACCCAATTCAAGGAGAGGGTACAATAAGCTGTCCCCATTTTTGGACCAAAAAAAAAGCTGTCCCCATTTGGATCCTAATAAAAGGGAAACAGGTGCCACGGAGAAGAAACTGTTTGATCTACATTGACGGAAACATGGCGTATGTTATTTTTTTGGTCATTATGACGTAGGTTTCTTCGCCAACAAAGGTGCCCATAACCATCTCTACTTTCTGGCCCAATCAAGTGCGTGATAAATATACTGAGAGGAAAATTTACTGATAAAGGAGAAAAGAAAATTTTGATTCTTCGTATATCACCATCTTACGATTTTGATCCCCAGGTTGAGCAATTTTGGTCTCTAGATATAACAATAGTGCGATTTTGGTTTTTGTCTTATCCCAATTGTTAAGGTCAGATCTGTTTGTCAATGTATTGTTTGTAACACCAAAAACCACAAAGGGATCAGGACTAAAATCACGCAATGGGAGAAGGCCAAAATTTTGGGACCAAACTAGCCCAATTAAAAATTGGGGGTGAAGAATACAATTAAGTCTCAAAACTTGTATCTGCTATTTATAATCTATTTTATGATTTTCCATTTTTTTTGGGTGAATATCTATTCTATGACTAGTTCACGCATAAAGCACACCTGTACAAGACGGACTTCAACTGCAGGTCCGGTAGCTGTAGTTGGTGTTCGTGCGATATGCAGTAACTTCTTATGTATGAGAACATCTTGGGCCCTCTCCACATTCATGTCCAACGCATACCTAACGGGTTACATATTAGTTTTACAAAAACATCATTAGGTTCTTTGAACAAAAAAAAAATCATTCGGTTCTTTTCTTTCTTTCTTTTTCTTGCTTTTCTTTCCAGTTTTCTTGAGACGGAAAGATAGAGCAAGAAGGATTGAAGAAGTGGTGAGAGTAGCATGAGGGTTCTTCAGGGTACCTAGTGGGAAGGCAATAGAAGTGCGCCCAAAGCTCATCCTCAAAACCAGGAACCACAGCGTCTGGGAAATTCAATTCCCTGAGTCGACTAAGAACCTCGTTGTAAACTTCAATCTTCTGCCTCTGCTTTCGATTTTGATTCCACCCAGAACTGAAAACTCTGCTACTGCAACTCTCTGTATCTCCCATATATGTATATCTATCTATCTATATGTACAAATTCCAAACTTCATTCAAAATTCGAAAATTGGAAACGAACGGGACCCCTCACACTCACAAGGCATAGCTCAAGTCAGATTCAAGTTCCATACAACATAATCACATGACATAAACTTAACAACCAAACTGTGAAGAACATCAAAATTACATTCTATTACATTACTATGGTCATGAGTGACTCGTGTCGCGAGTTTAAAATGACGTTAACTGATGAATAGAAAGGGAGCGCAATGCGCACCCCCATGATAAGTAAACCCATATATTGACGTGGATTAATGGATTATACACATTACAACTAGATTTTGCTTTGCTTGTATCATCACCACTTCTTATCCAAAGAATCAACCATTTATATATTGTTTTAACGATAAACACAATAAATTTTAACGCTTTTTTATGTAATCCCTTTAATCGCATCACCACCAACCAGACACTAGCGCCCCTTGTTTCTCTCGTTCCCACGTAAAGCTAGCATAACATCACAGTCAGACACAACTAAATATAACTTTATATTTTCTGTTAATATTTAAATTTGGTCCGGCAACCGTTCCTCGTTGCTTATTGAGGGAAGAAGATATAAGTTATGGACCCAAATTAATTTATCCACTAATTAAACAAAATCATGGAGAATCTGAATCTTTTTCTCGCTGTCTTTATCTTCTTTAATTTCTCTTTCTCTTATCGTTTAACTATGACTAATTTAATTAGGAGGAGTACTATTAAAGGTGCCAGCTTCTTTCCCCTGATCCATCACACATTCACAATAGTTTCTTTTTTTTTTGGTCAATACAATAGTTTCTTTGATGAGAATGCAGATATGCTATTCTGTGCGATAATTTAATTTATGAAGGCCCAATAGGTGAAAATATACATCAAGAAAGATTTTTTAACCAAAAAGAAAGAAATATTTAAACAATAATGATTGTTGATTATTCATTTATATATTTTCAATATCCATTTAACACTTTTATTTTTTTATCTCTATTTTCTTGTTACATATTTTACTAGCTCATTTATTATTTTTAATTATTTCTTTTATTCCTATATCTCACCAAGTGTATAATAGTATTGGTGGTACAAAAAATTCATTTTTCCTCGTTTAATGATGCATTTTTTTAATAGAGTACTTTAATATAATGTAAAAAAAGGATTAAAAAAAACGAATGCGGGATGACGCACAACTGACCAATAAGTTTAAAATATTCTTGCATCATAATGATTTGAAATTGAAAGTCCTTATACCACACGCTACATTCCCAACTATATATACTACTGCTCACAGAAACGATACCGCTCGTGTTATTTTGTCACAAATCAATTTGCTTTGCATTTTAAGAAATATTTAATCAGTGTTACTACGCATGACATAATCTTTATTTTCTAGGCAATTTCTACCATCTCGTTATGAATGTAATGGTCGATACCGTTAGTTTTGCAAATAAGATTTTTGTAAAAATATTTTATAATTTGGCCCTTAAATATTAAAATTTTATTTTCAAATTTTTATTTAATTAAAATTATAATTATTTTATTTAAAATTTTAAATTATGAATAACGAAAAGTATTCAGTTTCAATACGAAATAAGAAATATTTCAGTAGCCTATGTTGGATAAGTGAAATAAAGCAATGCAAAAATAAAAAAAATGGCTATAAAATAAAAAATATTAGAGACTACAATGTAATAAAAAGAATTGCAACTCTTACAAGAAATAATTTAACGTGACAACTTTATTTTATTACTAGTTAATAAAATAACAATTCCAAAAGCGTTTTATTAATGGCACTATATAAGTCATCTATTTTCTAAACGTGAAAAGTGAAACCAATATTTTATTATTCTTTCCATTGCATAAAATTAATTTGTACATATATTAGATTAGATTTTTAACATTAATTTATTTTTAACCCAACCAAAAAGATTTTCGTCAAAAAAACCCAACCCAAAATATAAAGACATTTTAGCAATTATATCAAAATTTATTTTTTAAAAATTATCTGTGTATAAACTAACTTGGTCAAAATCACGTTTAACTAAGATTTATTTTATAAAATCAAATTTCTCCACTTTTAAATTTGTGAGCTAGTTTTTTTTTTGGTCGAAAAAATTTATGAGCTATGAGCACACCCCCACCCCCCGGAAATCATTAGTTTAATAAGGGTTCAACCATGTGACCATTTTCTAGTGCCCAGCGTGTGAAAAATAAACCATTTTCAAGTATCTTCCGATTAGGTCCATACCGATGCATTGTTCTGTCTTCTGTGCATATTACTCCTCCCAAAGTGTGAAAAATAAACCATTTTTGCAATGCTATTATCTGAAATCTCATCTCATCTCATCTCATTTTATACAAAAACAAAATGAGTATAGTCATAAACAGCTGGCCCCGCTATACTCTCTCTCACAACGAGTTACTTCAATTACTCATTTTCAGTCTACAGAGTACGGAGGACAGACCAATGCCATCGGTATGGACCTAATCGGAAGATACTTGATTGATTAAATAAAACCGAAGGGTCTGACAAAAGACACTAATTTTTTTAACAAAAAAGAAAAAGGAAAAGACACTGGTTATGTAGACCTCAGTCCAGTGGACCATTATCCACAACAATAGGCATGCAAAACTAAAAGTCAACAGATTATATAGCCATTCTTTCGCTGCCATAAAGTCTACCACTGATTCATGGACGTCCAAGTTCTTCGCTCTGCCTAACCTTCATTTTCTCTTTGTACTCCGTCAATTCTCTCTTGTACCTTTCTTTGTCCCTTAAGCCAATGTTCTGGTAAACCTGCATGATTCGGCACTCACACAATTTACCTTACTCTAATCAAAACTATTAACACAACTTTGATGACCAGAATACCAGATACAACCACGTAAATAATGCAAAAGAAGACCGATTAGGATAATAGTAACAATAATAATAAAAGAAAAAAACAAATGACCCCTTTTATTACCATTCTTTCTTCAGGGCTGAGACTATTCCAGGACTGGCCAATCATTTTGGTAAATTCCCTTTCTCTGTTGGGGTAGAGCTCTTTGAGCTTGTAATGCTTTTCAGCAAAGAAGAAGTTATAGCCACTCCTGTTTGGCTTTGGATAGTTGGGGTCCCACTTTCTTTTGTTTCTCCTCCTCCTCCTACTAGAGCGGCGAGATTTGCGATCGAATGGTACAATGGCACTGTCGTGCTGCAGAACCGATGGTGAACCAGGAACCAATTGCTGCTCCGGATGGTAGAGCACTCCTTTCAGCACCTCCGAACCCAATTTCACTGACACTATATAACCACAATCAAATTTTCCTTCGATCGTTCCAGTTCCCAGAAGACATGAATTATCTACGCGCAGCACTGCACACAGAACAGAACAGAAAAATTCAGCATTGAAAATGCTCTCTGAAAAATGCAGAGAACTTGAACAAATAAGCAAATCATATCATTGTCCCTAGCTTAAAATGGCACAGGCTGCTTCTGAGTTCTGCCACACAAAACTCCAAAGAAGCTTCCATCCTCATTGCCAAATTTCTTGTTGCTGCCGAGACAAGCATTTTTCAACAATTTTCTGCTCTTATCATTATTCATTTCAAATTGCATTTACATAACACCATAATTTTCTGCTTTTAACATTATTCATCTCAGCAGCATTACAACAAACACATCCCTGAGATAGTATGTAAGTTGAATTAAGTTGTGCAAGACACAGAGATGCAACAAATAATCTAAACTCTACTTCCAAGTGAGAAACCGAAATTTATTAGATATATACAGCCAGATATCAGTTTCTTATAGCAAAACGAAATTGAAATTAATCATCCAAATCCTCGAATATTGTAATTTCAATATCTACTTAAAAACAATTTCCTTAATTAATGCCTCCTTTCCTAACTTGAGAACTGTCCAATTACCTTCAGCATGGGATTCACTTTCAGGACCATAGTTTAACGGCTTAGGTGAATATTGAACAATAGCTAATTCAGGTTTCCAGGAAGGGCTGCTGCCAGAAAATGCGTCTGCAAAAAGACAACAAAGTTGGGTTCACACGTATAATATTTCACATTTATTTTGGATAAGGCGTATAAATTTCATTGAAATGAATAAAACCAGAACAAAAAAAAACCAGCTCGCGTTGTCCTGTAAAAGAAATATATTCATAATTATATGTATCTATTTAAAAAAGAAGAAAAAGAGTTGTAATAAAAAAAAAAAAAAAGAGTTTAGTAGTACCAGCTGAAGGAGTGTACACAGGACCACGAACTTTGAAGAAGTGAACTTGCTCATAATGATAAAGAAGACTCAAGTAATGTTTCCTCAGCACAAAAGAAGCGCTTGTGGTGGTGGCTGAGAATCTGAACACGCTTCCCACTTCCCTCCATTTCTTCTCCGCAACCACCTGCGCTTTGAAAATTGAAATTTCAACTCACGAGTCACGAGTATTCAGAGATTAAAGGCTATTGATCAATGACTCACTCAAGTCTAATAAAAAGTGACAAGTAACAACACCGGTTATTATTATACATACACTATAATACAACAGAGAGAGCCCACACCTTCTCATAACCACTTCTCCTCGTAACCTCCACGTAAAGAACGTGTAAATCCAGCTCCTTCCCTCCAATCACAGGAATCCTAGGGATGATGACGTGGGCAAAAATGTCCAACACGCTTAATAAGACCAAATAACAAAAGAGCTCAACCCGTAAAATCGATACAGTTGGTGACGATGAGGTCAGGTTAATATCAAAGCCCCGTTGATAAAAATAATTAATCCGATTTTTTTTGTAAAATGACAAAAAAAAAGGAAGAAATGGAAGCTTACATGAATTTGGTGCCCATAACAAAGTGAAAGCGCCTGAGAGTGTCCCAGAAGAGAGTGGGGTCATAGACGACGTCGTTGTGAGAGGCAAGTGGGAGAGGGTAGTGTTTGCCATCGTCACCACCACCGGAGCCGTTGCTTCTCGCCACCGACGACATTCCGAGCACAGAGACGACGGCGAGTCGTTCACGTCAACGGTACTGCCCGCAAATCTAACTAACTGGAGCGAAATGAAAGTTGAAGAATGGTGGTGTGCCGTTGTTGTTGTGTTTTTGAATAGCAGGACAGGAACAGAAGAAAGATATTTTGATGTGACGAGAGTAAATAGGAAGGAAAAAAAATATATAAAAAAAGGAACGATAATTCCAAGATGAGAAAATGAGAATGGCAATTAAGGAAAGGCGAGGCTGAGTGAGTGAGAGTAGTCTGAGTGAGTCTGACCAAAGCTGAGAGAATTAAAGAAGATGGTTTGCCGCGTGGGGGGGGGAACGGTTACGCTGCAGCGTTGTTGGCTTTTTTCTGCTGTTGCGGATGGATGGCTTAAGTACGGTGCAAAATCCGAAGGACTTTTTATTTACTTCATTATTTATTTATTATTATTATTTATTGTTACTATTATTTTACAGCTTTTTGATCACTATAGCATTATTTTTTTTATTATTTTCTAATTTAATATTTTTTTTATTTCTCAAACTAGCATTTTTTTTATTAAAATATTTATTTTTATTAATTATCAATTAATTAAATATTAAATATTAGTTTAAAATTGTTATTAAATTGTTAATTATTAATTAATTAAATATTTAATTGTTAAATATTTATTAACCCGATTTGTTAACTAATTAATAATATAATTATAGAAAATAGCTCACATTGATTTAAAATTTAAAAATATAAATACAAAAGTGATAAAAACAGAAATGATACAAAACTGAACTAAATGCAAATTATAGAAATTTTTTACTGCTGTGTATCAGTTCCAGAACGGTAAGGACAATTTTTCTTGTTATGCCCTTCATTTCGACAGAGTCCACATCTCTTGGGATGACAACTCATTTCCGTTTGATCCATGTTAGTACGAATCCTTGTGGATTGTGGAGAGCCATTTGGATCTCTCTGCATTGCTGGATTGTGGCACAACTTAATTCCATTGTATTCTGGCCAATATGAATGGTGAGACACCGGTTTGAACTCTTCGCGGTAAACATTGTATACATTTTGCAATTTGTACTGGGGAGGTACATATATCATGTAGTCGTGGTGAATTTGGGAACAAGCAACGATGACATGCAAACGTGGATAGTGTAGTGCCTGAAATTCACCACAGTCACATCACTGTCTATATAGGTCTACTTTAAATTTTAAATCAATGTGAGCTATTTTATATAATTATATTATTAATTAGTTAACAAATCGAGTTAATAAATATTTAACAATTAAATATTTAATTAATTAACAATTAACAATTTAATTACAATTTTAAACTAATATTTAATATTTAATTAATTGATAATTAATAAAAAAAGTGATAATTTGAGAAATAAAAAAAAATGTTAAATTAAAAAATAATAAAAAAAATAGTACTATAATGATAAAAAAGCCTTATTTCACTGGCTAGGAACACCATTTAGTTACACGCCTTTGGTGTTTCCTTCTGGTGTTATTCGCTGCCTGACATTGCCCCGCTCTGCTCACAGGGTCCAGCTTCCGAGCGTTGACATGCACTTGTGCTTCTGACTGTTGTGCTCTTCAATGCCTGCTACGTATCTTGCCCTACATCAAAGAATCAAATGGATTGAAGCATTCTGCACTCCATTTTAGGTTTTTTTAGGAATCTATCACGGTTTCAAAGTTTAATTTAGAAAATACCACTTTTTTCAGATTAATTAGCAATCTATTACTGTTTTTTTTAGGTGAGAAGTTCCCTCCCCCAAAAGGGACTTCTCACCATCATTTTATTTTTTTTTTCAAAATTTCCTATGGGAAGTCCCCTCTTCTAAACTCGATTTCTCACCATTGTTTTAATTATTTTTTCAAAATTATCTATGGGAAGTCCCCTCCCCCAAAAGGGACTTCTCACCATGATTTTTTTATTTTATTTTCTTTTTTTCGGTTTGATTTTAGTGGTTTTAGGTTTTTGTTAGAGTGGTTTATGGTATTAAGTGGTTTGTGGTTTTAGAGTTTAGGTGGTTTTAGGGTTATTTAAATTAATTAATTAATTTATTAATTCATAATTATCATAATTAAATTGGTCTAGAACCTTAATAGTAAATAATAATACAATAAAATGATTACGATTGAAATTTTAAAAGGGGTACAATGATTCACATTTCTTACTCTGTGGAATATCTAGGATGGTAATTAGGACATCTATTCCTAGTATGACCCTCATTTCGACACAATCCACACCTTTTACTGTGACGACTCCTTTCTACCTGATCCATCTCAGTGCGAATGCGGGTAGATTGTGGCCGACCCCGTGGTAGCCTTCACATTTGCGGATCGTGGCACACTTGAGGTCCAGTATATTCTGGCCAATATTCTTCGTTAGGCAACACACTGAACTCTTCGCGGTAAACGTTGAAGACGTTTTCCAACTTATACACGGGAGGCACATATATCATGTAATCATGGGAAACTGATGAACAAGCAGCGATGTCGTGTGAACACGGGATGTGTATTGCCTGAAATTTACCACAGTCACATTTTCTTCCATCTAGATCTACCTTGAATGTTCCCGCAGGTCGCCCCTCTCGTGGGTTAATAGTCTCTTTTACACAGAAAATACTTTGTTGTCGGTTAAAAGTATGAACGTGGTGAGAATGTGCTTTTTCCCGTTCCTTCTCAATAGCCTTGGTCAGAATTTCAGTGTAAACGTGGCCAGATGCCATCATTGCGGCCGCTTGCCTTCCATTCTTAACAAATGTTTCAGACAACTTAAAATAATTATGAATTAATAAATAAATTAATTAATTTAAATAACCCCAAAACCCTAAAACCACCTAAACCCTAAAACCACAAACCACTTAATACTACAAACCACTCTAACAAAAACCTAAAACCACTAAAATCAAACCAAAAAAAAGAAAATAAAATAAAAAAATCATGGTGAGAAGTCCCTTTTGGGGGAGGGGACTTCCCATAGGTAATTTTGGAAAAATAATTAAAACAATGGTGAGAAGTCGGGTTTAGAGGAGGGGACTTCCCATAGAAAATTTTGAACAAAAAAATAAAACGATGGTGAGAAGTTCCTTTTGGGGGAGGGGACTTCTCACCTAAAAAAAAACAGTGGTAAATTGCTAATTAATCTGAAAAAAATGGTATTTTCCAAATTAAACTTTGAAACCGTGGTAGATTCCTAAAAAAGCCCTCCATTTTATACGATGCTCACTGACCCACTTTCGATTTTGGAAAAAAATTAATTCTAAAGTTACACGGATAAGTTAGAGCATCTCACGGCATAATATGTGATTTTGTTAAATATATGGCGATAAAAAATATTAATTTATGCATGAATAAACACTTATTTTGGTCTCTGAAAATATCAGACAGTATTATTTTGGTCTTTGACAGATGTAAAATTTAAAAAAGGTCTTCAATTGGTGTCAGCCATTAGTCACTTTGGTCTATGCCATAAGGAAAGTAATCACTTTCAAGGACTAAAATAACAGTAAGTAATCATTTTTCAGAGACCATAATGATAGTAAATAATCACTTTTAGGGACCAAAGTGACTAACAGATGACAGTTGAAAACTTTTTTTGAATTTTATATCTATAAGAGATCAAAGTGACATTATCTATCACTCTTAAGGACTAAAGTAACTATTTATTCTCGACGCATCTCAAGTTAAAATTTAGAAGATACAAATTATAATCCAAAAATGGTTAATTATTTTTTGAACTGCACCAATTAAAAAGAAACTTTTTTTATATGGTAATAACTATAGCTATTATAATAGATTTCTTTGTCAAAAAAAAAGCTATTATAATAAATAATCACCTGACAGAACAATGCGCTTTTATAAAAACCGAAACAAAAGTATTTATTAAACAAGCATAAAATATTTATAGGTAATTTTCTGATAGAAGGCATTTAATTTTGAATTATAATGTTTTGTATATAAAATTAATATTTATTTATGAACTTATAAAAAGTGCATTAGGTTTTCGATAAATAAATGAATAATTTTATTTTTTCCGGATAAAGTTTTCAGCAAGACTCTTCAGTCATGGTTCATAATGGTAAGGAAAATATTAAATATTGAATTTTTTTTATCAAAATAAAATAACATTGTCATGACTTTTGGGTAGGTAATAGAATCTTATCGTTTTAATTTATCAAAATATCCAACAGCTATTTTTCAAAATACTAGAATAAAAAATTTGTAGCTAAACTTTATCGAGTTTTTTAACAATATGATATAACTAGTTCATAGTTGATGTGAATTTAAAATCTTTAATTTTGTCTCATTTCAAAATAAATTTTCATTTAATAAAATGCTTTTTTTTTACGGTCATTCAATAAAATGCTATCAATTGAGAAAATCGCTACTAATAAGGTATAAGAGCAAAATTAGGAGGTGCAATGCTAGTTTAATAATACTTGAGAGAACATGTTTTTTTTTAAGCATGAGAGAACATGCTTAAACACGTAATAGAACAGAGAAATTAAGTCCTGTTCATGCCCCACAATACACACGATATTATATATAGACTCACACTCCATAGATATTATATTTAATTTTTTTCTGATAATAATTAATACTTCTTTTTTTGGGTCAAAATTAATACTTCTAAAATATCCAGAATTTATCCTCATTCTCAAGCCAATTCATGTGTTTGCTGGGTCATCTTATCCGTTTGAAAATGCTCCAGCCGTCCATCTGTAACCGGGACTGGGTGGTCTATCGTCGCTGACCTGGCAAATACAACACCAGAACCTGCAGCTTTGAGAAATGATAATTAACTGAACTTATAATTATTGTTATTAATTATTAATTATCAATAATATCTTAAAATTAAAAACTAAAATGTCCGTCGGTTTAAATCTGGCAAGGTTAATTAGACTTTGTCTTTTAAAAAACATGTTTTGTTCGTGATTTGCATACCACCTTACCCGTTGGTCATTCTTCATTATATCTTACTAATGGTTGGTTTTCTAACAAGTTATTTAGATTTTCACATACAATAAAAATAAATAATCACATAGAGTAGTTTAAAATCAAATATAATATATTTAAGAACCAGACTAATCAGTCAGTACCTTAAAAACACTTGCTAATGAATTAAAACAGAAACTTATTAATGAGTATTCTAAAGAAAGTTAAGGAATATTTAAAATATTTTATCAAATTATTATAATCACTTTAAAAACATAAGTATCAAGTAAGTATAAATACAATTTTATTAAATATTTTCTATTTTCCCTTAATTAATGTCCTAACATTCCCTATAAAAATATTCAACATTGATTATCACTTAATTTTTTATTTTTAAATTTTAATGCTAACGTTCATGCAGTGACAGCAGTACATTTGCGTATAATCTTTTTTGGGAATTTATATCCGCACATACATACTTTGCTATCTGCACATACATATCCGCAGAACTAATAGTTTCGCAGGTGTATTTTTTTTTTCAACACACTCCGCGGAACAGTTCCGCGGGTTATAATTCTCCGTGGAATTATTAGTTCCGCGAGTTGTATTTTTTCAACACACACACTTCGTGGAACTATTAGTTCCGCGGGTTGTAATTCAATGCAGAACTAGTAGTTCCGCAGACATGTATGTGTTAAATTACAACTTGCGGAACTAATAGTTCCACGGAGAATTATAACCCGCGGAACTGAACTAATAGTTCCGCGGAGTGTGTGTTGAAAAAAAAATACACCCGCGAAACTAATAATTCCGCGGACATGTATGTGCAGATAGCAAAGTATGTATGTGCGAATATAAATTGCCTCTTTTTTTAAAAGGCCAAGCCCAAGCCAAAAGGCCATACAATGCAGAGGCCTGAAAGGCCCAAGTCTGCTTAGCATATTTTCACATGGGACAGAAAGCAAAGCACAGCCCAAATGCAACCGACCCAGTGGCCGAGAATCTTCTGAACACTATGACCAAAATAAAAATCTTCTCAACAGAAATTCCAAATATGATTGAAGTATCTAACTCTAAATAACATGATTAATACATAACTACGGAAATAAGTACCACTAACCGAGGGCATTTGGTCTAGTGGTATGATTCTCGCTTTGGGTGCGAGAGGTCCCGAGTTCGATTCTCGGAATGCCCCTTTATTTTGTCCAAATTTTCTGCATACACGAGAGAAGCAGCAAGGAAATGTGCTGCATCAACAAATCCCGAAGTCTTTTATATCCTCTGCATATCCTGCATAAGTGCATATACTACGTTTATACTGTTATTCTGTGCTCACAGTTAAACCGAGGAGATTTAGGTCTACAATACATATACATATTATATATTTAACCTGATACATTCTGTTAATTTTTACTGGTTTGTAAATGGTAATAATCTGCTTAACATTGGAACGCCTTCAATCGTCAAGCATAACACCACCTCTCCTTCAAACTAGTCCAGGCCATATTCCCCAAGGATTTCAACAGTAACATAAAATACAAGTTTACATTAAAATAGGATACTGCATTAATACATCGTTCTTGCTTTGCAATCTAGGTAACTTTGAACACCAAATAGAGACTGTCTAATCGGTGCTTCAATCAAACACGTGTATCATAATCAATAATCAAATATATCATAAAGACCACCTGGAAATGATTTCACGAGATTATTTTTTTTATTACATTTGAACACCAAATAATACAATAAGGCAAGCTGCTAATTAAATAAGGCATTTGATTTTGGCATAAATAAGAAACTAATTTTTCCACCCAAATACAAATAAACACAAGCAGCTGAACTTACACTCAGCAAGGATTTGGCGTAACCCAAATTGGAAGCGGCCATCCCAATCGAGAATATGAAGAACTTCGGGGAAAACAGGGCAACGGCTCAATGCTCTGATCCCATAACCTAAAGATCCCCAAATCATGCTTCCCATACGCATCATCATCGTGATTAGACTCCGAATAATCGTCGGTGAAATAGATGCAATCCGCACAGCACCCTTCAAAATCAGCAGCAGAAAAGGAAAGCGAAGAGTTCCCCCCAACAAACAACACGCGGTCACCCAAGGTCTCAACTTTCTGCCACGCCTGCACACCCCAATCCATCTTGAAAACCTCGAACCCCACAGTCCAATACACAAGGTTCGATTCATCGGAAAACTCCTGCTCCAGAACCCGAGTGACAAGCAACAAATCCTCCCGGGAAAACGCCGCGTAGTGAATATCGCCGGAGAATCCCGCCGGCGCCGTCGTCTGAATAATGGAGACACGAGGCGAACCACCACCAACATCGCACACGGCAATTACCCCTTCCTTGCTAACCGCGAAAAACAACCCATTGCGATACACAGCGTCTTCCCAATAGTACATTTCTTCTTCTTCTTCTTCTTCAATTAGGAAAACCCAAGAATCGTAGCCCTTTCTGCAGAAGGCCAAGTTGTGTTGACCCACGAGGGCGAACGCGGCGAAGTCGTCGCCGAGCGAGGGGCTGGAAGAGAGGACAACTTTTCTGAGAAAAGAGTTACACATCTGCCTCAAACTGAAAGCGTCGAAGCCGCCGCCACCACCACCGTAAGGGTTTCTAACAAGATACTCTCGACCGATATTGGAATAGTCAAAATCGACGACGTTTGGGAAAGTGTGGAGAGGGGGAAGGGGGAGGGAGGCGCGTGTGATGGGGTTGAGGAGGCGAACGCGTGGGGAATCGTCGAGGGTGACGAGCCAGCCGTGAGAGGAACCGCAGATGCGAGAGAGGAAGGGGAGGTTGGTGTTGGGGAGGAGGTGGGTCTTGTTGGTGGAGAGGTTGAAGAGGGAAGGGGGAAGAGAGAGGAGGAGGAGGAGGAGGCGTGGTGGGAGTTGGGGTGGGAGATGATGGAGAGGGGTTTCGGGGACAGAGGATCGCCAGCTACGACATACGCATCGGAATCGGAGGTAATCGCCGTACAGAGTTAGCTTTCTCGATATTGTTTCTACGATTTCTGGCGGTAGTTCACCCCAGCCCACCCCCATTTCTTTCTTTCTTTCTTTCTGGTCCTTTCTCTTGACACGACACGGGAATGGCTGAAAAACAAACGCCTTTATAAAACTGTTTATTCGCAATTTTGAAACTTGGGTTTAAAATATATTAATTTTGCTGTTTTAGTTTTGTTAAAATTTTATTCATTTTCATTTTTTGCTAATAGAGTTAGCACAAATGGTCAGATTATTTACACTAATTATGACTTGAGTTTGAATTCTGAATTCTCTCGCCCGCCGATAGACTACACATAAATTTTACTATAAATGAGGCTAATGGTTCTCTTTGATGTTATATAAAAATGTATTTCTTCTAATCTACGTTTTGTAAAAATATTTTGTTTTTAATTTCTCACCAAGAAATAAAAGCATGTGATTTGACTTGAGGGCCGAGGGATAGCATATTGGATTATGGGTAACTTTTTTGTTAACTCCTCTTTCATTTTCTAAAAATATACAATAAATGTAATAAAAATATTTAAAATATCAAATATCTTACCCATAAATTATAATATAAATTCTTCAAGTTTGTTTTATTAAAAAATCTATTTAATTTCATAATTTTATTTATGTTTTAACTCGGATTAATAAAAATTATCATCTAATAAACTGCAATGATTAAAATATACATCACTCAATTTGTCATTTAAAAATTATCTTTATTAAAATATATTTCCCATGGATAAAGAGTGAAGTTTATGTATGTTGTGTGAAAATTCTTATTCTTATATAAATATATGGGAAAGTAAATATGTAAATATTAAATATGTAATTCATATGCATATGTATTTAATTAATTCGAATATTTTTTTCTGATTTAGTTAATTTTCATTAATTCGAATATTTTTTTCAATCTTATTGTATATTGGAGCGGTTTATGAACACTTTTGCTTCAAAGTTTATTCAAATATAGGGCACAATGTGGGGAGTTTTTTTGTTTGGGCGGGGGGGGGGGGGGGGGCACAATGTGGGGGTGGGGTGGCGCAGTAGAACAATTGGGCCATATCTATGTGCAATTGTATTTCTGACTAATTGAACGTCCTGTTTGCAGCCTAAAAGTTGGGCCCAATAGTGCTTACCAAGATTATTTAAAAAAAAGTTGTTTACTTGACCAAAAAAAAGTGTCTACGAACAGAATTTAATTCTTGACCAAAAAAAAGAACAGAATTTAATTGCCTTTCATTATTCTGTTAAGAATTTTGCGCCACGATGCAAAGAATTCATTTTAAAGGCAGGATTTTTTGAACCTCTGATGTCATGGTAAAAGACTAACACCTCTTAAACTCAGGAAATTCTCCTAATGAATTATTTTCATACAAAAATATTTTGAAGATTGCATTGTTAACAGATCGGAGCTCTTTTAACTCAGACCCACACTCTGTCAAAAACAAAAAAAAAAACAATTCGACACACATTAGTGATGTTATGTTACTTTTAATTGCTGAATACAGAGCATAAGCTCTTTGGTTTTTGTTTAAGGTTACATGTTAAAGGGATCCAACTCTTTTTCACTCAAACCAAAACACATCTGTATTACTTTTTAATTTTTATTATCAAATCGAGGGAAAAGGTCATTTGTTTTTTTTTGGTCCTTTTTCTATTTTGCTACGCTAAGTGTCCCATCTCTCTGAAAATATGGAAGTACTTATTTGTATGCATTAAATTAAATTTATATCGCGTACATGTAGGGATGGTAAAATGGGCCAATTCGCCCACCTCGTCCCGCCACTAACCCGCCAAAAATGGGGGGATAGAGTGGGTTAAATTTGATAGGTGGGTTGAAACTACCAACCCACTCCGCCCCTGCGACGGGTTGACCCGCCATCAACTTAAAACTCTTTAAAAATAGAACAAATCAACAAAAAAATGTATATAGATAGGTGGATTGGCGAGTTAATCCATCAAAAACATTTTAAAAAATAAGAAAAAAATCGACATGAAAAAAATTAAATGGTAACCCGACGGGCCAACCTGCCCCATCCTTGGACAGTTTGTGCAACGGGTTATGCGGGGCGGGTCAAAACGGATTTGTGGATTGATAACCCTAACTCGCCCCCGCCACAAAAGATGGGTCAACCCGATAGACTCAACCCGTTTTGCCACCCTTACGTACATGGAATGATGCTTTCCACTCCTATCCATGATACCATGTGCATAATTATTTGGGAGGCTGGAGATATAATATAGAACTGGATAATCTTCCAATCCAACATTTAAATTTGTAAACTACGTCAAGCATGCAAGCCTTAATAAATAATAATTTTTTTATCTATTTCCGTGAATTATTTTATTTCTTTCATCGACAGCTTTTTATACACCACGTTTTTCCTTTTTGTTGCTCCCAAGCTACTTCAATCCATTCTTCCATTTCAGTTCGTCCTTCATTTCTTACAACCCACGGTCGTTCTCGTCTTTTGCTTACTGATTCCATGTGAAGGTGTCAATATAAGCTAACTTCCAAACTATGATTATAGGATCTTAAGAAAGGTAGCCATACAATTATCCTGTTGCCATGGGTGGGACTTCAAAATATTTTTAAAAAATGGCTACGTTCCTGGCACGACGCAATTAGTGCTCTTGGTTGATGAGGCCTAAAAATATTATTGATATTAATATTTTTCAAAACGATTTAAAAATTGACAAAAAAAACGATAAAAAATAAGTTATTAATTAGTTGATGAAGTATTAGGACTATAAGTTTTCCTGATATATAGATCCCAAATCCTGCTGCAAGTCTGCAACTCTATTAATTTGTAACTACTTTATTTATCTTTTGTTAGTTGGATCCATTATTGGTTAAAAACTATGACTTTTTTCACATCTAGTACAACACTTTTAATTTTATTACATACATATGCATGTATATATATTAATTACGTGTGTGTTATTCCTTATAAATATTCTTGTTTAATTTAATTAATATTGAATTATTAAACTATCAATATCAAAAAATTTCAAAACTATAAATTTAAAGTTCTTAAATTTCTTAAACTACATGAAGAAAAAAATAATTTATTTAAAGGATGCATCATTATTGCCACAATAGTAATACTTTTTGAAGCAGCCACCAACGAATGCGTGGCATGTTATCTATATATTATAATCTATATATTATAATAAAATCTGTACAACATCAGTCACTATTTATCCAAGTGTCAAGTTGTTGTGCATTCCAAATTCCAATTTTGTCCATTCCCATCCCATCAGCTACAGCTGCTTTCGTTTTTTTTTTTTTTTACTCCGATCTGTTTTAACTTTTAGTATATAATAATATAATATAATAAAATAAATAATATTATATATTGTATACAATATTGTATATTGTATAACGTATATAATAATATTGCGTAATTCATAATATATTATATATAATACATATTAATATTAATATATAATATAATAACACACACACATATATTTATATATAAATATATAAACACATTTTTTTACTCAAACATAGCTAAAAAAATAACTCAAGTGTGATAGTCTAAAATATAAATAAATTTTAATTGATTTCACTTTATTTAAAGATTTTTTGTATAAAATACCTTTATTTAATATAGATTTAAATTTCAATGACCCATTTTATGTTCATGTAGATTTTTAAGTTGCAAAATTCATTTTAAATTTTATTTTTGATAAATAAAACAGTATTTGCTTACGGGTTTTAATCATGTTAATGTTTAGGTTGCAAAACTATTTTTACTTTATATTTGATAAACAAAATCCTGTTGTTTATCGGATTCATTCATTTTTTTTGTTCACATAAATTTTTAAGTTATAAATTTTTTTTAATAGTTTTATTCATATTTTTTGTTCGAGTAGATTTTCAAGATGAAAAATATTTTTTTATTTTCGATAAATAAATTGCTTTCATTTTTATTCATATTTTTTGTTCATATAAATTTTTAGTTTTACAAACTTTTTTTTTTAATTTTATTTTTACTAAATAAAATAGTTTTTACATGCGAATTTTATTCATATTTTTTTGTTCGAGTAAATTTTTAAGATACAAAATTATTTTTTACTATTTTTATTTTTAATAAATAAAATAATATTTGCTTATAGTTTTATTCATGTTTTTTTTGCTCCTCTAAATTTTTACTACAAAATTATTTTTTTAAATTCGTTTTTGATAAACAAAATAATGTTTGGTTAAATATTTTATTCATTTTTTTAAATTTTAGGTTAAAAAATTATTTTTCTATTAATTTTATTTTTGGTAAATAAAACAGTTTTTACCTACGAATTTTATTTATGTTTTTTGTACGTGTAGATTTTTAGATTGTAAATTTTTTGATAAATAAAATATTTTTTTCTTATGGATTTCATTCTTTTTTTGTTTTAGTAAATTTTCAACTTACAAAATTGCTTTTATTTTGATTTTATTTTTGATGAATAAAATAATATTTGTTTGTAGGTTCATTCATGTTTTTTTATTTTCATCTGAATCTTTACGTTAGCCTCCATTTTTTGTAAATTAATTTTTATTGTTCTCTATTTATTCTATGTATGTGATTTGACCTTTATTTTTACCAATATTTAGAAACAATTGTTATTGTTAATTGCTTATAAAATCGAATTTGCATATATTTTTTTGATAGATTAAATACATAAATTTAGAGTTTATTATATATTAAATAATTATTATATAAATAAATTATTTTATGTTATGTGTGAAAATCAATACAATTCGTGCGTGGCACGAGTCAATCGTCTAGTTTGGAGCATTACGTAGGCCAAGAGCTGCTCCACTTGGGCACAAATGGCTCATAATCATGAATAACAGTAGATTCCTCTGCCTCGAGTTCTGCAAATCAGGTGAAGTTCCTGCGAGTCCCTAGTTCCAACCGTAGGTAAAGATAATACTAACTATTGCTCTTCTAGGTTGGCCTCTTAAATTGCTTTAATATTCAACCACTAGTCAATCAACAAATCTGCTTATTTTAATCACCTAAATGAGTACTTTAGATATGATCAGTTTTATTAATTAATCTTCCTGTACAGCAAGAGAAACGATAAAAAGGTAAGCGTCCTTTTTACCCCTTTTCGTTTGTGTGATCCTCGTAACATTTATACCTTGGACATCCCCGTTATAAATACTAGCTGGCGAAATACTAGTTTAGTCCCCACCATTGCACCACCCCATAAAATGCTTTTTCAATAAAGGAAACAAAAGAAGAATAAAAAGTTGACGCTTACGCTGCATAGAGGGTAGGGAGCAAAGCGCATGTACCTTTTCGAAAGGTTCAACTGAAAGAAAGCGGGCATGAAAGTTGTTCCTTCTGTTCTATCAAAAAAAAAAAGTTGTTCCTTCTGTATCTAGTCAAGTCAATTTTTTTGAAATTAAACAACTTTTATGTGCACTGCCTCTTTTTAATCCTCTCAATAAAATATTTACTTTGATAATTGATAAGTTATTCTAAAAGTGGCTTCAACGGGAGATTTACATCTATCAAATTTCAAGTTTCCTAAATATAATGAAACTACATAATTACTTCAAGTTAATTAAAAACAAATTTACATAGCGCAAATTTTTTCAAAATAATAATTTTAAATTAATTCAGATTATACATTTAACAAGATTTTAAATTTTTCTTGTTTATTGGTGGAGATATTTGTGTTGGGTTGGGTTATTTGTATTTCTTCTTTGTAGTCTTGTACTCAAACCTTGTTTTTCCAGCTTTGGCACTTCTAGTGCTTAAAGTTTGGATCCTTTCATCGTCAATATAATTCTTTGCTTATAAAAAAAATCAAACTTGAAACAAAAAACAATGGATTGACAATCACCGCGAGAGACTACGTGGCTGTAACTAGCAGCAAGCTGGCTACTATTCTACACTTTTTTTCACATGGATGGTGAATGGTTGCTGTTAAATTCTGTTTCACTTTTACCTGAAACACACTTCAGTTGAATGAAAAATAATGTGTGGAAAACAGGAAAAAAATAAAGAGAAATTTTTTTCCCCATGTTTAAATAAAAATAGAAAGAAAATGATTTTCCCCTTGTCAAAAAAAATGTTTGCAAAAGCATTTCACTTCCTAAAGATACGTTTATAACATATAAATGTAATTGATGATTAAATCATTTTTATGAGTAATAAATTAAATTAATTTACTTCTGAAAAACATTTAAATAAGTAAAAAGTATATCACTTTTGTATTAAATTAAAGTTTCATATTAAATTTTATTATATTCTTTTAAATTTTTTATTTAAGGTACAAATTACTATACTTTAAATTCAATTCTAATCAAATTAATTTTTACAAAAAAAAATATGCCAATACTCGCCCGATTACATACTAAATTAGTTCAATGATGTAAAAGTACGAAAGAACTATTTGCTCTGGTTTTCACTTTACACAGCTTTCTGTACATTTCATTATTCACTATTTGTTGGATGGTGATCAATATGCATCAGGGCTCATGAGCAGGTGACACATTCAATTATTCAACATGGCAATTAACTGCGGTTAAAGCTTAGCAATGTAGCAGCAGAATTCTTAAATTTGTTTTTCAAATCATCTCTCATTGTCGTAGATGAATAACATGCATTAAACTTCGTGCTTGTTTTAATATACTACCTCAGTCCTTAAATATAAGAATCTTTTAACTAATTTATACTCTTTAAGAAAATTAGTTAAGTTAGTTAATAGCAATAAATTTGTCAATGATTTACTATACTTTTCCAAAATTAGCCATAACACTTATTACTATCTCTCTTCCCTCTTCTCTCTCTCACCACTTAATTAATGCATTGGAAAAGGTAGAGTAGTTGGGTGATCATAAGGGCATTTTAGTCAAAAAATAATTAATGCAACTAATTTTTTGGAAAAGTTCTTATATAAAGGGACTTTCATTTTTTTGTAAAGGTTCATATATTTAGGGACGGATGTAGTAGAACTATATAGTACGGAAAATGATTTTTTTTATAAATATAATACGGAAAATGATGTGTTTGGTTATACGTTGAAAACCCACTGAACGAATGTTTTTGCGAAACTCTCGACTTCTACTGTTGCACTTGTAAATGTCAAAATGACTTCTGTTTCCTTTTTCATCCTATCAATTAGGCCTGGACACCGGTCGGTTTTTGGCTCAAAAATGCAAAATTGATTGAAACTGAGATGCTTAAATCTCAACCCATTCCCATCCGTTTGACTCTTCGGTTTGATGTCGGGTGGGTTGGCATAGTTTGAATGAGAGAAAAAAGAAAAAAAATGCTCTCAAACATTCCCACAAACACCCAGAAAGAGAAAAGATTACAGAAGGTAAAAAGCTTTAAACTTAAAACAAATCCAAAAAAAATCCATGTTTCAATAATAAAACTATACAAACAAATATATAAAAAAATCAAAGTTTTATCTTTTAATAGATACATAAAACATACATAAAATAGATACATAAAAATCTAAACTTTAATCAGATTTTCATCTCAGTTGGGGAGAAAGGTAGCACGTGAAGGAGATCTATGGAGAGACAGTGAGAGGCTCACATTTTCACCTTCATTGATCGTTGAAGTCTACCCACGGCAGACGAGGCTGTCAGGTCCGAGACATGGGGTGGTTGCGACGAGGCTGTCACGAACGAGCCTGAGATCAGAGGCACACCAGATCAGGCGCACGCCACGCAAACAGGAGCTCACACAGCAGATCTGGAGGAGAGGAAGAGGAGCTACACCGCGCGAACAGAGGAAGAACAACAGAAGAGCAAAGGAGCCATTGTTAGTTTTTCTTCAAAAATGATACATGGCTTTTGTAGATCTAGAGGAGAGGAAGGTTTTAATCGGTTGTGTTTGGTGTTTGGAGGTCTATGGTGGCCGAAAATGGAGGTGAAAGGCGGCAGAGGTGGTGGCATTTTGGGAGAAAAGAGAGAGAAGTGGGGATGAAGAGAGTGAGAAAAAAATCAAAATGAAAGGGGTGGGGGGCGGCTGATGCATAGGATAGAAATTAGGGTTGTATCACAAAAAGATCTAACGGCTCAGATTGCGTCTAAAAATGAAAATGAATCTACATCGTTAGATTAAGGTTAAACGCGATCGGGCTCGGTTTCCGATGAATTTTTTTTAGCAAAATCGAACCCGCCCGTATAGAACCGTCTTAACCCTTTTTTTCAACCCACTGACCCGTCTGAATCCACCCATTTACGTGTTTTGGGCTCAGTTTTTTTCGGGTTCTGTTCGGGATGGGTTTTTTGTCCAACCCTACTATCAATGAAATTGCAAATCATTACATACAATATGTATATGTTAAAATTATTTCAATCCTAAAAACTAATTCATGAGGTGATAAACTCCCCAGCTATATAAGCAATGACTTTCTTAGTTAACCACCCAATGTGGGACTCGCAACGATATAAAAGATATTAGTAATATATAATTATTTTAAAGACACTAATTAAAAATATAAATAATTTTGCCAACGAGATAGACACATATGGACGAATCTTCCGTTCTCTCTTGCCTTGAATGATTCTCCACTGATCTAAATTTTTTATTATAAAAAATACATATAAATAATTCTTTTGAAGAAAAATCATTTTTTTAAAAATTATTAATATATTAAATTTCAAAAATATATTTAAGAGTAAACATCTACTTTAGTCTCTGAGAGTGTCACACGATGTCACTTTAGTCTCTGATAGATAGAAAATTATTAAAAGGTCTTCAACTGTCAGTCGTTAGTCACTTTGATCCCTAAAAGTGATTACTTACTGTTATTTTGGTCCCTAAAAATGATTACTTAACTGTCATTTTAGTCCTTAAAAGTAACATTAGAGACCAAAGTGACCAATAAAAATACAAGTTGGGGATCTTTTAATAATTTCTTATCTATCAGAGATCAAAATTACGCCTTCTGATACTCTTAGAGAATAAAATAAATGTTTATTCAAACTATCCTAATTTTTTTTTTGACAGCAACTATCCTAAAAGATTTATACTTATCTGTGTATAATATAATGTAATATAATATAATATATAAAGTTTTATATTTTTCATTGTTCCAATGATTTAATCATACTCTGACAGTAATTCAGCGGGCCAACTGGTCTGTACCTCACAGAAGACTAATAAAACAGTGAGGAGACACCTTAAACCAAGAAAAAAGTCATCATCTTCAGCGGTTGCAGGTCTATGCTCTATATGTAATGTTTCTGGGATCAACGAATCTTGATTTCTTTTGTCTTTGTTGTTTGAACTCCGAAAACGTGAAAGGAAAAATTAAATTGGGTGTAGGCGATAGTTTGCGGGTTAGATTTGAAGCAATAAATAAGGCAAGCAAAATGGGTTGGTCTCATAAATGCACATAGAAAAAGAGACGTTGTAATTATTTGTGTGGGAGTTTGTTCTTGTGAACATATTGGGGTTTGGAGGAGCTGGTGAGCGTTTCTAAGGGCGTGGGTTTGTGCTTGTGGGTGTGATGAGTGCGACGTATCGGATGACAAAAGGGAAGATTAAATCATATCTTTCGTTGTGTCACTGAGAATTTATTCAATGGAAAAAGGAGTCTCTCTGAAGAGAAAAGGGTGAAGTTAATTAATATATAATTATTGAAGAGAATGACTATGTTCTTTTTTACATTTTTTTATAACCTAAAACAAAAGGGACACTTGCTATGTGTCTAATCTAGTAGGTCAAAAGCATTTTCTTTTACTGGATTTTTTTTTTGCAGTTTTCTTCTGTTAAACAGAGGATCCCTTGGATTCTTAACTAGTGGGACGTAGGTCCCATCAATCAAGTGAGAAGGTGGGAATGGGGACCTCCTTATTCCAAACTCCTCAAATACAAGTGAAGTAATTCTGTTTACTCTCTATGTTTTTTTTTATTTGTTATTTTAAGTTATTTTATCATAATTAATAAATTAATTAATTGATAAATTTTTTTATTATACTTTTATTTAATTAATTTTTAGGAGTAGATGAATCAAATAATACATCTTTTTATTTTAATTATTTTTAATTCTTTATTTAATTATCCAATTAGTCTTAGATACATTTACATTTATATGTGTGTATTAGTAATAAATTTATGTTGTTAGAAAGTAAAATAATTTTTGGGAGTAGATGTATCATATTTAATTAGTCTTTGAACTTCTCAATTACTACATTAATCAATTTATGAAAAATGTATAAACAATCAATAAGGTTAAGAGTATAATTGTCAAAATATAACCTTAAAATAACAAAATGACAAATAAAAAAGAACAAAATTTTTCTTAAAAATCGACAGATAAAAGGGAACAGAGGAAGTAATTTGTAACATTAGTATGTACTTGACTAAAATATATTACTCCCTCCGTTCCTTTTTATCTGTCAATTTTTAAGAAAATTTTTATTCATTTTTATTTGTTGTTTTGATAATTTAAGGTTACATTTGACAATTATAGTCTTAACCATATTAATTGTTTACATATTTTTCATAAATTGATTAATGTAATAATTGAGAAGTTCAAAGACTAATTAAATATTATACATCTATTCCCAAAAGTTATTTTACTTTTCAACAACATAAATTTATTACTACTACATATGTGAATGTATCTAAGACTAATTGGATAATTGAATAAGGGATTAAAAATGATTAGAGTGATGGGACGCATTAATTGATTCATCTACTTCCAAAGACTAATTAAATAAGGGTATAATAGGAAAAAAATTATCAATTAATTATTTCCTTGATTATGGTGAAATAATCTAAAACGACAGATAAAAAAGAACAGAAAGAGTAGTTGTTAAATAATAAATTTTGAAATTTGAAAATTGAAAAGATTTAAATGGTTAAATGACAGTATTTTTTAAATGTAGTAATTATGAATTTTATAAATGATCTAATAAAAATTTCATGATTGAGCATTTTTATTGAAATGATATATGTCTATAAAATTTTTATATAAATTCTATTTTTATATTTATTATTTATTTAAAAATAGTTATTATTAATTTATTTCATATTATTTACTCTCTTAAAATTGAAATATTAATTTAATTTAATTTATTTCAATCTTATTATTAATTTTAAAAAAATTATGTAAGTATTTATTTATAACTATGCACATGTAGTTTTTTATTTTATTTTTAAAAAAGGATATTACCTATATAGGAAGAGTGATTAAGGATTTGAAAAAAACTAAGAGAGAAAATGGGAAAAAAATAAAATAGTAAGGATAAAAATGAGAGAAAAAATAAACAATAAGTGGTTTATGAGGTAGTTTTTTAAAAAAAACTATAAACTACTTAAATAAATTTATTTATCAATTTTTTCTATTATGATCAAATAAACTCATAAACTAGTCGAATAAACTATAAGTTAACTTATTGATATTGCCAAACACAACCTACATATCACGTAATAAAAGATAATATGTGATATATTTAAAAAATAAGAGATTAAAATGAGATATCTTAAAATTAGGATAAAAAACAAATATTTCTCGGCTTATATATATTTAACTCCTTCCAAAAAAGCTTATATATATTTAACCACTCTAAAAAATTAGACAATTTCTACGGTCTCGTTATAAAAGTAACGATTTTAGTACCGTTAGTTTTGTAACTAAAATTTTTGTAAACTATTTTACAATTCAGTTCCTAAATATAAAAATTTTATTTTTAAATTTTTGTTTAAAATTATAATTACCTTATTTAAAATTTAAAATTATGAGTAACAAAGAACATTTGATTTTAATATAAAGTGTGAAATATCTTAATAGTTAATATTGGATAAATAAAATAAAACCATTAAATAAAAGAAATTAAAAATTAAAATATAATATAAAAATATTATATTAAAAAAAATTATTTAACATAATTAAAACTCTATTTTGTCATTGACTAATAAATAACGGCATAGGAAGTCCCCAAAAAACTATCATGCTTGCCACGCTAGTCCAGGTGTCCAACCCAGCAGCGGAAGCGGATGGACAAGTGCGTTTCGTTGGCACAAGAATCGAGGGGGGAGGGGGGAAGGGGTAGAGTAGGGTAGGGAAAAGGGGAAGATTGATGGAGAGAAGAAGAGTGGGTTTCCGTTTCATCAAGAACGAGGGAAGGGCAAGAACAACTATGATGATCCTTCCTTTGATCTTTCTAAATATGCCTTCTCATCTCAGGAATGATCCGTCCAATCTCATCGCGCATCAATCTTTTTGATTCTGCAACACAATATTGCCCTTTCCCCTCTCTCTCTCTCTCTCTCTCTCTCTCATAGTACCAAACTAACAACAACAACAATAATAATATTTAATTAATTAATCAAACAATCAATCACACCCACCTCCTCCTTCCCCTACCCTCTCTCTTATTTATTCTCAACCCCCGTCACATCTTAAATATGGCACCACATGCTTTTGCCAAAATCTCATTCTCCTCCTCCCTTTGCTTCTTCCACTTCTTCGTCTTGTGCTGTGTTGTGTCGTGGCTGGTGGGTGGGTGTGTGTGTCTTTGAAGTTTGAACGGTGATTAGCAACCAACCATGGGGGCTGGGCTGGGCGAGCTTTGTGTTGAATATGACGTCGTCACGTGGGGTTTAACAAAGGGTTGCTTACAGAGTTTCTTGGCATTCTGTCCACCTCCGATCGTTAATTTCTGACCAAGTGGAGGTGGGCATACTGCCAACAGAGCTCTGTTGGCCTCTCTTTGTAAAACCTTCGTGATATATTATATATTATATATAGACATGTCTGAATTAGATAACAAATCAAAAAAGCAAAAGAACTTTTTTCTTTCTTCTTTCTTGATCGGATCATTATTATTATGAGGTAAAATAGCGACAAATTCCTCCTAATCGCTTCTTTTTCTTCACCCATTTCTTCTTGTGTTGTATCTGAATCTTTGCTACACCCGCATTCTATATGTTCGATAGATATACATATCATGTTATTTACATGAGAAAAACACACAGACACTCTTACATGATTAATTAACACGATGCTGTGTGTTTTTACCTCGTATTAGTTTTTGTTTCTGCAGCCTGCAGGATCTTAATTACTGCTTGCTTGCAAAAATTTGATGGAATTAGAGATAAAAGGGTAGCATGCCAGAAGTCACTCCCCTTATGCCGCTGGTATTGGAAATACTGTATGTAATAATAGTCTCCATCCCCCTTCTCTGGAAACCCTATGATTTGCTTTGCCTTTGGTGGTTTTTTCTCTCTTGAAATTTTCCTTCCTACGTTTCTTTATCAGTGTAATAACACTGTTTCTTATTCCATTTATTGTTTTCATTTTAACGTTGTGTTTGTACACTTGTATTTTCCAAGGTGTGGAGTCTAGGGTTTCAAGAGAGGGTGGTTTCTCCTTTGTACACCTCTTTAGGGGGGCGGGGGGGATATATTAATTGAATAATTTTCTATTGATTTTTTTATAACCAAAGCTATTCAATTTCATGGTTACGAATTACGATCTGAAGTATTTTTGCAGAGATTAGTGTTCTTTTAGCAGTGGGTTGCAGCAGGAAAGAATTCTTGTTTTAACAATTTAAGTGTTAATCTTCCATAGACATCTTGATCTTAAGTCTTAACCATTTTATGCCAGTGGCAGTATGAGATTGCCAGTGTCAATGGCTTCATGCATGACCTCCACCCTTTGTGTTGTCTCCTTGCCAATTTGAAATTGAAAGACTGGTGTCCTTGCCAATTTGAGTATTGAAAGATTGGTGTTTTTATTTTAGTAATAATTTTCATTTGCATATTCCAACAGGATCTTAATTAGATGGTACTCTGCACTGAGTAATTAATTCATGGCTGATCTTCCCTATTGCCGAATACGTTTCTGTAACACTTTACACAAGCCTCTCTCTCTCTCTCTCTCTCTGAACGCAAGGCTGGCTAGCTAGGCTCATGATTGAAGACTGACATTAACGTCTTATATATATATCAATAAAAAGACAAGTAATAAGCACACCCTTTCATGGCGCGTGGGGTAAAATACCCAAGTCTTTGGTAAAGTCAGTAACAGTCATCCCATGGACAGATCAATCTTTATTACGCTTATCTACTCCTTTATTCTGTTGTATCTTTCTCCATACTTGTGTGTACGCTTTCTTTTCAATGCTGGACGAGGATCAACTAGTGCGCTTGTCTTGGAGATCTTTCAAATCATCACGATTTTGATAAAAATAAATAAATTACGAGTTGCAGTTTTTCTCAAAACTAAACACGCTAATATATGAACAAGGATTTTTGGACACTGACACCATGAAACACCTACAGTGACCGAGTGAGATACCAATAGAAGAGAAAGGAGTAAGAAATATTGGATGAGTGTTAGGACAGGGAGTGATAAAGAGTTTATAGTTCAAATCTTTTCTACTAACATAATATTAATTTATTAATATTTTTTTATGAAAAAATCAAAATTACTAATACGTGGGCTAATTTGATTCAGTTTTTGTGAGTTAGTGACTTTTTTTGAGTTATGTGAGTTAGTGACTTAGAATGCCATATTTTGAGGCTTTGGGCTATTGAAGGTGAAGCTAGTGGAACTGTATTAAGGGTCTGTTTAAAAAATAATTTATTGAAGTATTTATGGCAAAAATATTTATATAATAAGTGTTTATATATAAATTATTTTTATAATTAAAAAAAGAATATAGTGAAATTAATTTTATATAAGTTATAAATTATTTTAAATAGTTTACAAAAATAAAATCAAAATAGCTTATGAATTAGTCATAAATTATTTTAAATTATTTTAATAAATTCTACCAAATATACTGATAAGAAATTATATCAATAGATAAAAAGAGATAAATATATACATAAGCCAATTCAATAATGTCCTAAGTTGTGGATATGATAATATTATGACCGACTTTGTTCTCACACTGTTTACGCTTGTGGCGGCCCCGGATCAAACCTCTAGGTAGGCTTGAGTCCCTGCTTCGCATCCCGAACAGCTAGAGGCTAGTAGACCCAGCCAGCCCTACGGCAAGCTACAACATTTGTAGTACTGGTACTAGTCAAATTCTTGAATTCGGTTCAAAGTGTACGACTCACCGCAAATATAGCTAAAATCATTACCCCCACATCTCCAAAAATTCAAACGGAAAGTGGAAAAGATCGGAAACAGCAACGGAGAGCTGCACGAACCCGTTCAAGTAGAGCATCATCCAGCCGTATATTATTATTATTTTTGATGAGGACCAGCCGTATATTATTAGATCAGGGAAACTATACAAATATTTGTTCTAGGTTTTGTTTTGTTTTGTTAGTAAAAGAAAGTAAAAGGAAAAAAAAAAATGATTTTTTAGTTATTTGGTATAAGAGAAAATAAAAAGAAAAAAGTGGTAAAAGTTTTCTTTTCTGTTGTTTGATTTAGTAGGAAATGTGAGGAAGGAAAGAGTATTATTTAATTAGAAATGACATAAATATCCCTAACTAGAAATGTTAAAATAATTTAAAGAAAAAATAATTATATAAATAATTGTTTTATGATTTTAAACTCTAATTTGATTAAATTAAAGTTTATTTTTGTAACCAAAAAATTAAATTTATTTTAAATAAATTCTTCTCAAACTTTTTTAAAATTAACTAAATTTGGAAGTTTTAATATAGTTAATCATTTGATGATGTAGTGTCTGTTTGTTTTAGATTTTAGTAGAATTGTGTTTGATAGAGTTGTGTTTGAAGAATTGATTTTAAAAAAATTATGTTGAAAATAATTTATTTGTGTTTGGTAATGATAATTTAAACGTGTGTTCGGAAGAATTGATTGTATTTGGATCTAAATATATAATTATTTTTTATGTGTAAATATAAAAAAATTTGTGATCCTACACCCAAACTTAATTTTGCAAATAGGAAAACAACCCTCAGAATTTGAAACAAACACACACACTCCTTATAAATAAATGAACAAAAACATTGACGATGGGATGCAAAAAGCTTGGAAAATGGTATTTTTTGCCAATTAGTCATGTTTCGCTTTTCTTCGCTTTGTAGCGCAGAAAACCTTTTTGGTGGGATCCGCATCGTTTTTTCGTTTCCTTTCGTCCTTTCTTTAGCACCAAACGATGAAAAAACCATCTTTCTACTCACTTTCCCTTGTTCTACTTTCTTTGCTTCTGTTTTAGACCGTTCCAAACAATGTGTTACGGAAAGTTATATTATACTAATATTTTCCTACATTAAATAAAATCGTAATTAACCACGGTATTTAATAGACAAAATATAGCATAGTTTTGAAGCATACGAGGTAAAAAAGGTGAAAAATTCTATTTTTCATTGAAAAATGAGAGGAATCAAGGAGATTTCAATGTTTTCCTTTATTGGCAAATGATATCTATTGGCTAAAAGAGAATGACTACAAGTGCTTTTAAAATATTAGTTTTTTAGTTTATATCCACGGTATTATAGGAAAAATGAGCCCTAGCCCATCTAGGGATGGCAAAACGGGCCGGCCTGGCTCTCGCAAAAAACGGGCTAGCCCAGCCCGTATTTGAAAATGGGATGAAATATCCGTCCCGACCTGTCCCGTGGAGGGCTATGCGGGCTAATGGACCAGCCGATTTTGACGGGCCGACGGGCCAAAACGGGCTAGCCCGTCAAAATAATAATAAAAAATTGATTTTTTTTAAAAATAATTAAAAATTAAATAAAAAATAAAAAAAAATATTTTTTTTCCAAAAAAGAAAAACGGGCCAGCCCCCGCCCGTTTTCGGCCCTTTTTTGACGGGCATAAACGGGCCAGGCCTAAAAAATTCCCGTTGGGTCAAACCCATATTGTCACCCCTAAGCCCATCACTTAGACGGAGGTTATTAGCCATTTGCCCCTAATATCACGGTTAACATTGGTCTAAAAGCTAGAAGCCAATACAATTTTATTTATTAAAAATAAAATAAATTTGAGACCAGTTATTTTTATGAAAACAATAATGCCCAAAAGCTTTCTAAAAAGTTTTCAATCAATTTTTTAACTCCAAAATAAGTTAATCCAGTCACGTATTGTATTGAAGATGCACCCTAATTGCAAAAGAATGAAAAAGAAAAAATCAAAATAAAAATTAATACAATGGGGGAGTGATGAGTGAGCGGGAAACAAAGAAAAAAAATTGTAGAAGCAAAAGATTGAGAGGGAAACTTAATAGAGAAAAACTAAATTATGGATGAAATGACAAGATAAAAACAATTACAACCTAAAACATAAATGAAATTCGTAATTAAATATTATTTTATTTATTAAAAATAAAATTGAAAAATAATTTTGCAATATAAAAATTTGCAAAAATAAAAAATATAATCTATAAACAAACATAATTTTATTTATAAAAAGTTAAATTAAAAAAATAATTTTACAACTTAAAATTTCTTAGAAAAAAATGAATGAAACGATTAAATCATAGTTAAATTTTAATAAAGTTGATTAAAACAAAATAACATTTTATAAAGTAAACTGTAAAGGCTGGAAAATGTGAATATATCAAAAGTAAAATTAAAAAAAATATAATATGAAAATTTATGGAAACAAAAAAAATATGTAAATAAACACAATTTCATTTATCAAAAGTATAATTAAATAAAAAACAATTTTACAACTTAAAAATTATTAAAAGAAATGAACAAAAGGATTTAATCAAAGTTAAATCTTAATTAAGTTTATAAAATAAATCATAAAGGCAGTAACTACGAGGTTGGATGCAAGTAATTAATGTGCTCCACCTAGGGGATGAATTAGGCTAATACCTGAGTTCGATCCCCAACGATAAAATAATCCACTGCCAGATTTTACTTACCAGCAGAATCGATACTTTGGATATAAAAAATATATTAAAGGCTGTGAAATGGGAATAAAATAACAAAACAAAAAAAAGGAGTAAACAATCAATTTAGTCTATGTGAGTATCATGTGGTGTCACTTTGATCCTTAACAGATATAAATTAGTCATTTTGATTATTGTCATCAAGAAATTAAACATTTTCAGGAACCAAAATGATTTAAGTAATAATTTTTAGAACCAAAGTGACAGTAATTAATTAATCACTTTTAGAGACTAGAGTAATTAACGGCTAATAGTTAAAGACCAAAGTGACTAATTCATATTTATTAGAGATCAAAGTGACACTATCTAACATTCTCATGGACCAAAATAACTATTTACTAAAAAAAAACTAATAAGAAAAAGTCAAAAAACTAATGCTGACATCTCGAAAGAGGAGGAATTGAGCGGGAAGTTAATTGGCTCAATCATGGCCATGTGTGCTAGTGACCTTGTTTTCCAAAACTTGCATAATCTTTGTCTTCAGATTCGTTAATAGTATTTGACTACTAGCTCTCTGCTTAATGATAATAGATTTTTATCTAATTTTTTTTTATTAAAAAAATTAGTTAATATTATTTCTAGTATTTATTATAAGAAAATATTAGGTTATTTTTTTTGTTTAAAATATAAAAAATATAGACTCACTTTTAAATGTATTAATTGCTAAATTTTTTTTATACCCTTATTTTATTATGAGATTTATATTCTTTATGTAAGTGGGTATAACCATTTTAACTATTTAATAAGGGTATTTTTGGAGTAAAATTTAAATTAATTAAAATTAACTAATTTAATTGTTTCTCCTTGGTCTTGATGAATTAGTGATTTGTCTCTTATAATAGGGACCGAAGGTAGTATAGTTTAAAACATTAAATTTGTCAATAATTTATATTGTGTTTCCAAAACTACCTATAGTAATATCTCTCTCTTTCCACTTATTCTCTCTCAATTAATTAATGTATTTTTTTTCTCCATTCATTATAGAAGAGAAAGATAAAAAAATTTATCATAAATAAAAATAATTTGGGTAAAAGAATAATTAATATATGATATATTTTTAAAAATTTCTTAATTAGGGAGGGAGGTACTATTTATCTTTAGATTTGTTATTTGTTAGAGCGCTGTGTGTTTTTCACTTTTCTGAATTCGTGTGGCTACTTGTTCTGAAATATAAATCCTTTCTGAAGTAAACTATCTGATGATAACTCAGTCATTGACGACTACCATGGCGTCAAGATTGCCGACCCCTATCGACGGTACTAATTAAAGTGAAATTCAAATGTTGTCGTTATTTAATTTAATTGCTCAATTCCGATAAAAACTAGTATCATTCGAACAAGACGCAAATCATTTCTGATTAAGCTCGTGTTACAAATGGTCCTTTGCATATACTTTTGTTTTCATTTTTTGAAGGCTCGAAGATCCTCACGCCGAAGAAGTGAAAGAGTTTGTAGAGAAACAGAATCAATTGACGAATTCGGTAATTCAAAAATGTGAAACTAGAGCGAAGCTCAGCGAAACGATCACCAAGCTATACGAAGATGGTATTAATTTTGGTTTCGAGTTATTTTTCCCTTTGCTCCAATTTGTATCTTATGTCTCAAGTTGAATGTATATATTTGTCAGATTGATGAAGCTGCTGATCGGTACAGTTTTATGGTTAAAATGTTAGAAGTGCATTGGATTGAATGGAGCCCACTTAGTCACAAGGTATAGATAATAATGGAATAATTTCTTTCAGACAGACAATACCTGTAACTTCTGTTCCTGCTCCTAACAAGAAAATTTCTTGAACATGAGATTGTTAGAGAAGAGGGGGTAGATTGTCAGAGACAATACCATGCTCCCATACCCAAATGAATTGTCAATCACTTATTTGGAATTAGGTTCACGATTTATACTTGAAAGTTAGTTAAAGAAACATTGATACTTAAGAAATTGATATGGTATCTGTGGATATCATATCTGGGTATTGTACTCTGAGCAAGTTGTTAAGCATTTATTAAATGCTGATTTTATAATAAATGTTCAAAACTCTATTCAAGACTGACAATTTTGATGATTATATTCATTAAAGTCCGCTACCCTGTTTTGCATTCCATGTCTCATTGGTGTACGCAAGCGTGATTCGCCAAAGCGACAGTACAAGAGAGTACTTACCTTTTACAGAAGAACAGGTCGATGAGAGTCTCATATATGGTTAGTGTTTTGAACCATAAATGCAACATTCTTGAGGTGGAAAGGTCGAAGGATCGTGGGATGTACTGGTACATTTAGAGGTGATAACAAAAATGAAGAATTGGTGAATTTAGAACATTTAGAGGTGATAACAGAAATGAAGAATTTCATACTTTGCCATTCAATCTCAACAGGTTCTTTCCACCTACTTGATGATCTTGATTGGAAGCCAGAGTAGAAGATTAGGTATTTTTGGATCTGCATATTCCAGAATTCATGGCTAACAAATGCTATTCTTCCTTTTACCATCATCCAATTTTCTTTGTGGATCATGTAAACCTTTGGTCCAGTAGAGGATTGTAAAAGCGTTTAGGGCTATGCTTTGTAGATTCAATAAAACAATTTTTTTCCCTACTTTACTCTTCCTTTCTATCTGTATTTGTATTTTGGTGGTTCTGTTATCGCAAATCATTCTTCTTTATTGATTTACTGCACAACACACCAATAAAAAAAATCGAACGACCCGAGAGTAGATTCAACTTAAAAGGCTGTGTTCGGGAGCTTTGGAGGGAATGAGAGGGAATAGTTTTGATATTTTAAGAAAAAAATGAAGAGAAAAGAAAAAAAAGATACTCTCCTATTTTACATAGATAATTATTTTAAAAAAAAATTAAAATCTTTAAAATTTTCAATTTAGAGAAATTCTAAAAATATATCAAGGAGAAGATTTTAAAAATTTTTAGAGGGTTTTAAAAATATTTTTTTATATCTTTTTTCTCTTTTTATAAAACTAAAATATTGCTATAAATTATTATTATTATTATTTTTTAAAACTCCCAAACTAACCTTAAAGAAAGAGATTCTTGTTTTTGATTTCAAGAAATATCTAGGGAAGGCCCCGTGAGTAGTGGAAATTGAAAATTAAAAAATAAAAGTGAAAAAAAATAAAAATTTTAAAATTATTTTTTAATTTTAAAATAAGGCCAAAAGTCACACACTTCTAAAAATTGAGACTAAAAAAAGACAATTTTTTTAGAGACTAAAATTAAACATTATTTTATTTATGTGGATTAAAAATATATTTAACTTTTTGTTTAAAAAAATATATTGCACTAAAAAAATACATATTTAATTCTATAAATAATAGAGCATTAAATTTTTAATATGAACCAAAGAGCAGTAGATTTTAATGAATAGAGTTTTTAATTAGAAATACCCGATTGGATAGTGGAAATCATTAATCATTAATTTGATTATTTGAAATAAGTGGAACATTAATTAAGCAGCACATGAATCCGAATCACATTTTCCATTTTCCTTATTTTTTTACGTAAAAAACAACCTATGAAATGTTGTAAATAAGTTCGCATAGATAATGGTCACCGAAGGCGCAGCGCAATAGAGTGATTTCCGAATCCCAACCATCCTATTCCTACTGCTACCAAAATTTCTTGAGTGTTTAACGTTTCCCTGTGTTCCCAATATTTTTTCTTTTCCTCTCTTCTTCTTTCTTCCTCCGCATAGCATGGGTTCGCTCGGTGCCCTAGACGAAGCTCTGCAATATCCCGCTGCTCGCAGAGACGACTCAGTCGTTGAGGATTACCATGGCGTCAAGATTGCCGACCCCTATCGATGGTACTGAACTGAAATTCAATTGTTATTGTTGCTCAATTCGGACACAAATTATCATCATTCGAACAAGCTGCAAATTATTTCTGATTATGCTAAATGATCTTTTTCGTATGCTTTTTGTTTTCATTTTTGAAGGCTCGAAGATCCTGATGCGGAAGAAGTTAAAGAGTTTGTAGAGAAACAGGTTCAATTGACGAATTCGGTAATTCAAAAATGTGAAGCTAGAGCGAAGCTCAGCGAAACGATCACAAAGCTATTTGACCATCCTCGTTACGATGCTCCTTTTAGGCGAGCCAACAAGTACTTCTACTTCCACAACGCCGGGCTTCAGCCACAAAACATCCTTTATGTGCAGGTTTGGTGGCTAATCACGATTGCTTTCGACACGAGTTGTTAAGTTGATTAATGCTTTGCTTGGTTTTGAGTTTCTCGGATTCAATCTTTTTCAGGACAGTTTGGAGGGAGAACCAGAGGTTTTGCTTGACCCTAATTCCTTGAGTGAAGACGGAACCGTCTCGCTGAGCACATTGTCGGTGAGTGAAGATGCCAAGTACATGGCTTATGCGCTTAGCTCGAGCGGTAGTGATTGGGTGACGATAAAAGTAATGCGGATTGAGGACAAGAATGTTGAGCCTGATATTTTATCATGGGTGAGTATTGCAGTGTGCGTTTACTAGAAATTATAACTGGCATACAGAAAAGACCATTGATGATTGTTAATATTTTGTTTCAGGTCAAGTTTTCCTCCATTAGTTGGACACATGATAGCAGAGGTTTCTTTTATAGCCGCTATCCAGCACCCAAGTAAGTGATATCCTATGCTCACATTCTTTCAAGGAAATTCAGGATTTGTAATTACTATTTGACTACAAATTAAGTGAAGTATAAACATGGAGTGCATGGTGTTGGATTTGATAGTCCTGGCCAAAAGTGATTTGAATTGTTATCATTTATTATTATTATTTATATGGAGATCTTGTAGATAACTACTTATTTATGGCGATGATGGTATGCTCATTTTCATGTTCAGTTGATATGAAATTTGAAATAACTATTATTCTGCTTTTACACCGTAGAGATGGAGAAGTAGTAGATGCTGGGACGGAGACGAACTCTAACCTATATCATGAGCTCTATTATCACATTTTGGGTACAGATCAATCAGAAGATATTTTGTGCTGGAAAGATCTTGAAAACCCTAAATATTTGTTTGGAGGCAGTGTTACTAACGATGGGAAGGTACTTTATTTTTGTCACTTTTTTAGAATTATACTGTGTTCCTTTGCTTTATTTCCATTTTAGCATTTTTGTTTGGTTAAGTGACTGATATTATAGAGTATAACTGTGATAAAATGTGTTTGCTCAATAGTGATATCTCTTTCTTGAAGTGTCTTGCCATAAAAACCTGAAGCTTTACTCTAGTTCTTTTGGAGATCCTTTGTTTAACATCAAACCAAGGCAAGCAACTCATTGTTATGTAATTTTAGTATATCTACTGCTGTCAGAAGATATATTCATCACATAGCATTTGAGAAAGTTGTGGGAAATATGTTTAAATTCATGACTTTGTAAGCCAAGGAATGGTAGTATGATTCAGTTTTTTTTTTGTCAAGTGCAATAACAAAGCTACAATGAATTTTATGCTTATGATCTTGAATTTCCCATGAATCTGATTCTGTTTTTATTGATGATGCAGTATCTCCTCCTCTATATTGAAGAAGGGTGTGATCCAGTTAATAAACTTTACTACTGTGACTTGTCTAAACTTCCAAATGGACTGGAAAGCTTCCGGAATAAAAATTCCCTCCTCCCATTTGTCAAACTCATTGATAAATTTGATGCGAAGTATGAAGTCATTGCAAATGATGACACTGTGTTTACATTTTTAACCAATAAAGATGCTCCAAAATATAAACTAGTCCGAGTAGATTTGAAAGAACCAACTGCTTGGGTTGATGTTCTCCATGAGTCTGAAAAGGATGTACTTGAGTCAGCGACTGCTGTAAATGGTAACCAACTGATAGTGAGCTACTTGAGTGATGTGAAGCATCTTCTACAAGTAAGAGACTTAAAAACAGGTTCCTTGCTGCATCAGTTACCAATTGACATTGGCACAGTTTTTGAAATTTCTGCACGACGTGAAGATAGTGTGGTTTTCATTAGCTTTACAAGCTTCCTAACTCCTGGTACCATCTATCAGTGCAACCTGGGAACAGAGATTCCTGATCTGAAGATATTCCGTGAAATTGTTGTCCCTGGGTTTGATCGCTCTGAGTTCCATGTTAATCAGGTAAAAAAAAATCTCCGATGCTGGAAAGTTATTGCATTGTTAAATGGGCTGTTTTAAATTCCATTATTCTGTATGAGACAGGCATGCAAAGTTTTCAGTGTTAAATAGGCTGTTTTAAATTCCTTTAGTCTGTACAAGTACAAGCATGCAATTTTGTGGAGTCTGTATTGCTTGTTGCTTGACTTGGTTGTTCTATCCTTTGATGTAATTTCCTCATTTCAGGTTTTTGTCCCTAGTAAAGATGGTACCAAGATCCCAATGTTCATTGTTGCCAGACGGGGCATTATTTTGGATGGTTCACACCCTTGTTTGTTATATGGATATGGTGGTTTTAACATCAGTATTACACCATCTTTCAGTGTTAGTCGCATTGTGCTCGCAAAACATTTAGGTGCTGTTTTCTGCATAGCAAATATTCGTGGTGGTGGAGAATATGGGGAGGAATGGCATAAAGCAGGCTCCCTTGCAAAAAAGCAGAATTGCTTTGATGACTTCATTTCTGCAGCTGAATACCTTATATCTACCGGTTATACCCAACCCAAAAAGTTATGCATTGAAGGCGGAAGCAATGGTGGACTTCTTATTGGCGCATGTATAAATCAGGTCTGATTCATATGCTTTGTCTTCTCATTTTCAGGCTATACTTTCAATTCAACAGCTCGCTGTTTATGCTAGATCTCCCGTTTCCTCTTTATCTGTACAGAGACCCGATCTTTTTGGCTGCGCACTGGCTCATGTTGGTGTTATGGACATGCTACGGTTCCATAAATTTACCATAGGTTTGTTCAGATCTGTTATGTCCAGTAGTTTGTTTATATGAGTGTCACTTATTGATTTAGAATTGTTATTCAGGTCATGCTTGGACATCGGATTATGGTTGTTCAGACAAGGAGGAAGAATTTCATTGGCTAATCAAGTGAGCAAGTTTTATCCTATTATCTTGAATTCAAGGATAAATTTCAATATTTTGTGAATGAAATAATATATTTAGTTTCATTATTTTGTTTTATTTATGCTAGTGGCAAATTGTTTAAGTCGAGGATTCTCGTTCTCATTTTATCCTCATATTTCTAGGTTCACAGGAAAAAAATAAAGTAATATACTTGCTTTCATCCTATTGTTTCTCAACCACGTTTTGAACGAGATTGCTTTAAGAACTTCTGTGATTTCCTACTCTTTGGACATGCAAGTTTTGTGTACCTTTCTTGAAAGTTGATGTTTCCATTCTCTACTGCTCTAGGTACTCACCATTGCATAATGTCCGGCGACCGTGGGAACAGCATCCTGATCAATCATTTCAGTACCCATCAACTATGCTATTGACAGCTGATCATGATGATCGAGTTGTGCCACTACACTCATTGAAGCTATTGGCGGTTAGTGAGCTTCTCATGAATACAAGTATAGATTGAAGACACAAGTTAACTTCTATTTACAGAATTATGTTGAAATTCACAGAATAAGTGGTTATAAACTAAGTAAATTAACAAATGCCTGTTGCATGGGTGGGTGGCTATCACTCTCTTGACCACTTTGTGGGGGGAAAACTCATGCCAACAGCCCCACTTTTGTTTCCTTCTTTCTCTTTTAACACATTACATATTGTTGTCAGACCATGCAGTATGTCCTATGTAGTAGCTTGGAGAAAAGTCCCCAAACGAACCCTATAATTGGTCGCATTGACTGCAAGGCTGGACATGGAGCAGGTCGACCAACACAGAAAATGGTAATAGTTTTGGTTTCGAGTTATTTTTCCCTTTGCTCCAATTTGTATATTATGTCTCAAGTTGAATGTATATATTTGTCAGATTGATGAAGCTGCTGATCGGTACAGTTTTATGGCTAAAATGTTAGAAGTGCATTGGATTGAATAGAGCCCATTCTGTCACAAGGTATAGATAATAATGGAATAAGTTCTTTCAGGCAATACCCGTGAAATGATTTATTATTGTTCCTACTTCTGACAAGAAAAATGTTTTGAACATGAGATTGTTAGGGGGGGGGGGGTAGATTTTAAGTTACCATGCTACCATACCCAAATGAATTGTCAACCACTTATTTGGAATTAGGTACACAATTTATGTTTGAAAGTTAGTTAAAGAAACATTGATACTTAAGAAATTGATGTGGTATCTGTATCTGGGTATTGTACTTGAGCAAGTTGTTAAACATTTATTAAATGCTGATTTTATAATAAATGTTCAAAACTCTACTCAAAACTGACAATGTTTGATGATTATATTCAAGGGGGAAAAGAAGATATGTGTGTTGCCTTGATACATCTGCAAAAAAAAACAAAAAAGAGATAGGTACCTGAATAAACCTCAAATTTGTGTTCTGCCAAACTTCAAGTTGTGAAGGCATAAGGTCATAAAAGTTAGATCACCACTGGATTGCTGTTTCAACATTTTGTTTTATTTTTGCACTACTATATATTTACTTATTGTTGCTTATTAGTGTTGACCAAGAAATTTGTTTGAAAAAATCTTGCATAGATATTGTGTTGAGTTTAAATTATTAGACTACTTGGAAATTCCATGCTAAAATCATTGAGACAATTTAATTTTTAAACCTGAATATTTGAAAATGGAAACTTATTTATGACCATTTTTTCACAAGTTCACCTGCTGATCTTCTTTACTAGTATGGTTGTATGGGTGAGAGCTCAATCTTCCACATTCCCATTTGTCATTCCCCCTTGTCTCCACTCTAATGGTTTTTTAAATTGTGTTCCACAACTGTAATTGCTACTACATTTTTGTGGCTTTGGAGATATCTACACGGTAATGCAATTGTAATTGCAGCTTTATTACTCCTCGTGCTTCTTTTGTAATTGCAGTGTAACGAATTTAACTTGCAATGTTTGATAAATACCATGTTCAATGGGGAAAATTAAAAAGAAGGTATTTGTGAGTGATGCCTTGATACATATGGAGGGAAAAACCATATAAACCTCAAATTTTTATGTTTTGCCAAACCACAAGTTTGTGAAGGGAAGGGAAGGGATACCAGAGTTTCTGTTTCAACATAATTTAATTTTTGCATTGCTGTATATTTACACTCTCAATCTTGCATACTATTGTTGACCAAGACTTTTTTTTTTTAAATATTGCATGCATATTTTGTCATGTTTAAGTCTTGAGCATTGTACACGGACGAGCTTTAGGAGTAACCTATTGCCTTCTAATTGGAATTGCCACAATGCGGGCATTCTGTGAGACTTATTGGTGAAAGATAATGGCTAGAAGGATTTGAAAGGAATTTTGGCATTAAAATTTGAGGTTTGGCCAAGGCCTAGCGTAGGACCTCGTTACTCGTTATTTTGGTTTGGTATTGCCATAACTTATGCACAAGACTTTGAGTCATAATGTTTTTTAGTAAGGAAAGCATTTATCAAAATATTTTTGCTTCTCATCTGAAACAATTTACAGGATAATAACTTAAATCATTTTGTCAATGTTACCATTCTAATTAGACTAGTTGGTAGGGGTCCCAGCCCGCATTTTTTTGTCGGGGCGGGGTATTATTTTGGGCCCGTACAGCCAGCGGGGCAGGGCGGGCCAGCCCGCGCAGCCTGCCATTTTTTTAATTTAAAAAAAAATTCAAAAAAAAAATAAATTATTTTTTCTAATTTTTTAATTATTTTTTTGGGCGGGCTGAGGTGGGCCGGCCTACCAACCCACCTTTTTCCTTATTTTTTAATTTTTTTTTTGGGTTTTAGGCGGGCCAGCCTGCTTTGCCCCGCTAGCGCGCCAAAACGGGCCAGCCCGCCAATCCACCGGTGGGCCGGGGTGCATTTTAAAACCCGTTTTCACAAATGGGCCGGGGGCGGGCCGGTCCGTTGTTGGTAATGGCTAAAATTACTGAGACAATTTAATTTTAAAATGGACCGGCATTCAACTCGCAAAAAGAATAGTAGTATATACAGGGTACAGCTTCGCAAGGTAGATGGATGGAGCAAAGCAATACTTTTCTATCATTTTTCACATGGTAAAGCATAAATCATACCTAGGATGGGTGCCTCCATGCTCCCCATGACAAATCCATTAACGTAGGTCCCATCCTGCATTTCCATCATATTTATTCTTTCACACGATTAATTATTTGGATTACATGATGGGGTGAGGCCATGGGGGCATGAAGGGAATGTAGCTCAAGCTAGGTCACTCTAATTCCCCGATTTTGCGGTCTGTAATTACTTACCTGTTTGGCATGAAGTCGCATCTATTTATCTGGCCACTTTTGTGCATTTGTCGCCCATCAAATGTAGAATGTACTCAAGCGTGGTGTAAAAACGATTACGTCTTGCTCTGATTTTAAAACTGGTTCACCTGAAAAGGAACCTTCATGTACGATAAAATATACCCGCCAACAAACATGCAAAGCAAATTAATGGGACTTCCAGCAATTGTCTGTTTTCAGTACCAATTGATAAACGAATGAGGCAGTTACTTGTCTGAAAGTATCCTGGAATATAAAGAGTGCATATGCTTTCTTTGGACGCTAACATAGTGTTTGGTTGGAGGAAAATAGAGGAGAGGAGAGGGAAGGAAATATTTTAAATCTTTCATGTTTGGTTTACTTTTTTAAAGAGGGGAGGGGAGGGGAATAGAGGGATTTGACTCTTCTCAAATATTGGGTGGATTTGGAGGGAAGAGAAGAAGGCGTTAATTATTTGAAATATATTTACTTAAATAATCTTACATTAAATTTAACATAAATGCTCATAAGGGTCTAAAAAATAAATTAGTCTATTTTCTTTATTAAAATTTCTCCCTTCCACTCCCTCCAACTAAACACAATATCTAATTAAATCTTTCCTTTCATTAAAATCCCTCCCCTATCATTCTTTGAACCAAACAGGCATTAAGGGAAAATATGAAGTGTTGACAAAAAAAACGAAAAATATGAAGATAGGATTTGTCAAAAAAAAATGAAGATAGAAAATAAGATTATTATTTTATTATTTGCGTAGAATGAGAGAAAAAAAAAGTATGAATTATTATTTATTATTAAGCCTATTTTAAATGATTTTTTATATTCAGTTAATATAGTTACTGATAAGTGAATAGATAATTTCAAAAGAAAATTGTTTTTCTTTCTTTTTTTGGTCGAAACAAAATTGTTTTTCTTTCATGCGAGGAGCAAAAATGCTTCTGGGCCGCCTAAAGCAGTGAGCCTAAAAGGAGAAAGGGTTCAGTTAAGCTGTTGCTCGGTCAAGAGGGTACATATAGTTGACCAAAAAAAAAAAAGGGTACACATAGAGCTAGCAAAATGGGACGGCCCGAAAAAACATAGGATTTAGGCACACATATTTGAGTCCATTTTTAATCCGGACCTTATTGGCCTGGCTCGATAAAGATTGACCAAACCAGGCCGGCTCAAAAAAATACATTACAGCCCGAGCCTGCCCAAAAAATGAAAGACTTTTTTTTGTCAACAAAAATAGAGGAATCGGGCATGCAAATTTAAGCTCATTTTCAATCCTGGGCCTTTTTAACCCAGTCCAATAATGCATAAGCCCGATGCAGGCCAAATAACCCGTTTTGCCACTTATAGGTACATAGCCCCTCAAGTTTTGAGCCCAATAGGTGAAAGAATTCAATTAAATCGTAAGAACTTGCTGACCAAAAAAAAATCGTAAGAACTCAACTAAATCCTTGTTCGGCTGAGAGGACACACAACTTTTAAGTTTTGAGCCTTAAAAAGTGAAGGAACAAATGAGTTTCATTAAATCATCTTTTTTTACTCAGTTGGATTAAATAATTGCTCAACCGGCGGGTACAAAATCAAATAACCAAGAGGGAAACATCACCGATTCAGTTAAACGAGAAGTCTACTCTCTGTTCTGTGAGTTACTTAAATACCCATTTTTAACATTTATGAAATGAAAGAGAGTTACATTTAAAAATCAGCTTCAGTGCATTTAGGCATTATTGGAAACATAACTAACTTGATGATATACCCTCTACAATTACAAATATTATCCAGCTTACATGCAATTGAATCCCTTCAGAGTGACGAAGTCAAACCACGCAGAACAACATAGCCAGAAAGGACTGTCCGCTTTCTCTCTTTCACCATAGTCCGATAAATAACCCTGTAGAATTTCAACAGTTAATCGCAATCTCAAATACCCAAGCAATTGAATAGGATGGCAACAAACTTATTTATTAATGCTTTAGATAACAAAAGTATGTTGGAAGTGTATGGTATTAGTAGAAAAATAATATTCTTATGAATGTGGTAAACAGTGAATATCTACCTCAGGCCATCAAGCCACATCTCGGTAACAATAGTTTCACCAGGGTAGACATGTAGAAGAAAACGGCCCGCTATGCTTTTTATCATGTCGGGGTCTCCTCTGCATATGTTTTTGATTATTGCCCTAACTGCAAATCCTAATGTGCACAGCCCATGCAATATTGGCTGCGAGAATCTTTGGCAATCGGTTAAAAACATCAGATTAGATGTTCAATTGAATAAATCCATATGAACGAAAATGACCACAAAATGAATAGTCAAAAACTGATGGCTTTATATCTTAAAATGCTAAATCACCACCATTTCATTTCTATGTATTTAATTCATAAGACATTATCTTTACTTCAAATAAAGACCTCCTGGCTGAAATAAGGCAAACTCTGATTCACCTAATTCAACAGCACGCCTCCACTTTAAATGGGGGAAAGGGAAAATTACAATCTAATTGGAGTTTCAAGTATTTAATACTAATATGCTAGCATTCGGAGAACAGAATGAGAGTACTAACCCTGCAACCTTTGCAACCATGGGATCTGAATGCAGAGGATTGTAGTCACCGGATAGCCTGTAGAGCAATGCCTGCCAAAAAGAAGAGACATTCAGAATCTGTATTGAAATTCATAAAGAACCATAAAAAGTGTTCAAAGACAAATTGAATTACAAAAATTATTAAATTGTTTAGGAGAAAAAAGAGGGGGAAAGCATAATAACTTCAGGAGTTTGTGTCGATGTCGGATGGAGATAAAATAAACTATCAACTAAACCAAAGTTGTAAAGTATTTAAGAGAAGGTAAAGACTCTAAAACTCATGTAATAAACATAATTTCCTGTCTTATTTTACAAAATTTGTTGCAAAGAGAATAACAGAGCAAAGACAAGTAAAGGGGGAGAAGGAAAAAAAAAAGTGTTGTTAACGAGCAAGCCAATTTATTTCAAACAATATTGAATAGCTAACATACCTGAGATGGTTGAGTATGATCCTCGAACACTGAAAAAGGTTGACTTTCAGGAATTTTTACAGCTGAAGCCTGGTTCGGAGGGTAATTTGAGTAAGAAAATGGATTAGATGACTTTGAGAAGCCACCAGCACCACGTAGATAGACCGTTGTCCTGTAAGCAACTTACTATTTGAGTGTGATGGTAATAAAGCATTTAGAGGAATGTTTTCAATTTTACCTGTTCATGCATAATAAATCACCAGACTCTTTCTCGTAACTTTTTGTTTCAATCTCCAAAATTGCTGCTTTGCCTGAAATTTAAGCAATATCACATCTTTTAAGAAGCAGAATATATAGGAGTAAAAGGAATGAAAAATTACATATACATACATAAGATACACATTTTCCAAAGATGTGAAAGTGAAACTGTACAACAAATACATGCACAAAAGATCATTAAGTAGAAACCGTTTTTGCAGTTCAACCTTTATCATGTAATCCAGCAAGATTGACTTTATTGAGTATCTGTAACAACAATAATATATCATGAGCCTATCTATGAAGAATAAGAGAAAATCACAGTAGTTAGAAATTAGCCTTAGCATGCTGATGAAAATCATTACTGTTTCAGACTATCGTAATTGTAGTCCTGTGGGGAATGGGGAGATATTTTGGGGGAGAGGAGGTTCATGTTGAAATGAATCTGATGCAAATTAGATTAGATATATCATATTTAACTATATAAAACCTATTCTTTGTCACTAACTTGTATAAGATTTTTTATCCTAAATTTAATTAAAACGAAAATAAAAAAACTCATTCTTCTCAGTAAATGTGGTTTTACTATAATTTTTCTAACTACTAAGTCACACTGGAAGATAAATGCCATGAGGCAAACATAACTATTTCAATTTTCACATAGAGGTAGGAGTGATGAATGCTTTAATTTCATAAAGGATTTCTCATTTTCAGAAGACGACACCCTCAAATACTTAAAATTTCATTCACATCTACCCTTAATTTGGTTTTTTACAAATTTCATCTCAAATGTTGGTGTATTGAGCTAAAATTGGAACAAGAAATCATTAAGTTTAATAATTTAATTCAAATGTCCAGTACGCCAAATATTCATTAAAAACCTTACATCACAGCTGGAAGGAAATGGTTTGTACAACTCTATATACTGTTGTCCATGCAGCAGAAGGAGTGGATCATATCTGTCATACAATACATAAAGTTCTACTTTATGTTAAGTATCAGAAGCGGCAGAAAAGGAAGATCGATATGACAGAAGATGAAGTAAAAAAAGTGAAGAATTATACATTCACCCATAAAACAAATGGTATGGAGATTATATAGATAACTAGATGGCTTCAAGTGCACCTAAATGAACAATACAATAAGTATTAGCACAGACATGTTGAGAGTAGTGAGCAGCACTCACTGCAAGCCCGGGAGATCAAAAGTACTGGGCACGGATCCGAGTGTAAGTAAAGCAGCAAACGTAGGCAAGACCTAAAAAGCAGAAAATGATGCACGAGTTAGGAAAATTTTACAACAATTCTATGTCAACAGGGTCGTCATAAACAGAAATGAATTATTAACAATATCTTGGCATAATTTAAGGTTGAAGTAAAGTGTGTTACATTAATCATTTATCAAGAATACCTTAAAAATAACAATATCCTGACAAACTTTTACCAATATGACTAAGATGAACAATACCTTGATAAACTGCTGACCATTTTCATGGTAAACATATTTAAGCTCGTCAGCATCAACAGCATCCGATGCACACGCCCCTATGCCTAAGGCATAAAGTGCTACATCTCTGTTCAACATGAATTGCAAGCATGTTTACTCATACATTTTCTTCTTTTAGCACAAAACTAAACACAGGTCAACAACGATTTTTTGATGTTATTGAAAGATTGACTTACCTTTCGGTATAAGAGTACGTGGTCTGCAGTCCAGTCCATGCGATCAAAACGATAACAGAAGATTAGAATTCAAATTAGTGTCTCAAGGAAAACATACTAAAAGCAAAGAAAAAATGTTAAGATTCTGCATATGGAATATTCCACACAAAGGCACCACTCTTTTTTATTTTTATTTTCTGTTTTAATATGCCGGCTCTGTTATATTGTAATATAATATGACACTTACGAACAAACATTTTGTCTACCAAAAACAAAAGGAGAAAGGCTAACTCAAGAAGAAGGAAAAGGAGAGCGAGAGAGAGAGAGAGAGAGACATCAGGGAACTTATGAGAAAGTGCGAGCGCAGGGTCGAACTCCGATGCATCCGCCATGTAGTGCTGAAGATCACGCAAATTAAACACACAAAGGTAAAATCAGAGTAGATCGATAGTGTAATTGGATATGAATTAGACGAAATTAGATGCAGAGTAACAAACAATACATGAGAGAAAATTGTTCCGTGTTCGCGTACCCTCGCAGGTCGATATGATCGGTATCAGGCTTCTCCAAACTCCGAAGTCTCCGAACGTTTGCAGAAAATGAACGGAAAATTTAGATGCCTTGCTGATGAATGTTCTTCTTTATACGTAAAAATTTACTACTATGGAATATTGGGATAAGGCTTCACCTTAATCTCCACACCGAGGGCAGAAAATGAACTGGAAATTTGGACCCGCGCTGATAAAGGGATACAATGTATTTAGACATATAATATAGTCCAGACACAATAATGATATTTAATAATTAATATTTCCTTTGTTTTACAAATATTAAGAAAAATAATAAATAATTTTATCACATTATTCATATTTTTTCCTTAATTTCTATAAATATAAAGTACTAGTGCTCAAAAATTATTATTTAATGTTTAATTAAAAACTTAAAATGTTACTTAAATAGAAAAAATCTTAAAAATTACTATAAAATACATAATAAAAGAGAGAACATATAATAATTCTTGGTGACTGGTGAGTTATACGCAAAAGGCATTTTACAAACAATTATTAATTATATATCTCTATTCACCATTTCACTTATGCTTATAGCATGGTTGGATTGTTGGTAGCACTCCTTTTTATGCAGCCGAATACATAAGTAAAATGTGTGTACATACAAAGGCCCACGCAAGACTGAATCAAAGAATACCAAACATTAGTGAAATTTGTTTACTCTCTTTTTAAAAAATGACATTACTTCTCTTAAATGTTATATATATATTTTTTAAAAAGTTATATTTTAATCAGAAGAAAAAATTAGAACAAATGGACAGTGGTGATTTGAAATCGTGAGACTGTTTGGGCAATGGCCAGTTTTTTGCCATTTCTTTCCTTTGTTTTTTTTTGTTCATATACATAATAAACAATCGAATTTTTTTTTCTACGATGCTTGTGTACTGTTTACTAATGCAGATTTGGTTCAGTCTCCTGAGCAGATCATGCCCAAGCTTCAGAATCAATAAATATTTCAACATCCTCTCAGCTGTGATGCTGTTAAAACATTGCAGAAGTTAAAAGGATATAGGCATATAGCAATTGAAATTTAAGTTCTACATATTCCGCACAACAAATGCAAATGCCAACTTCCGGAATCCGCATCACCTTACTTTATAATAATACTAGCACTAGTATCATTCCAAATAATACAAAGAGAACATAATATGTTGTTTCTTTTTTTTTTTTTGGCCTGGGAAAGAATGTGACCTCGAGCTGGGGTCATTTAGAGAGAAAATCAAACAATAGCACAGATAATTGAAAGCACTCGACAATAAAATTAATTAGAAGCAGATAAGTTAACTACTTTTTTTCACATTCTAAAGCTAGAATGCCTTCTCAAGTGCGGATCCTTTTAAAGCTCAAAAAGGTCGAGTGTGTCTCCCACTTGCCTTACCACAGAGACGTGCATTCTTTGGGATTGGAAACTCGTCTCTGATTGAGGTTGATGCTGTATAAACACGCAAATAAAACTGTTGGCCAAGGTACTGTCGTGCCCAAAACTCAGACCTCAAGTTCCACATACCCACGTTGTCGAGGGCAACATAGATTGCAGTCCATGAGTATGGATATACCTGAAACAGAATCAAGAATCAAAGATTGCATTAGTTCTGATATAAACCAGCGAGCAGATACATATAATCAGAAATAAATAAAGGGCTTCACTGACTGGTGACACAACTAACATAAATGTATGAATAGGCCACAAAAACAAGACGGTGAAATTAAGGACCATAGCTGATTCTCACCTGAGTGGTGCAACGCGCAACCGCATCTCGGAGATTGTACTGGTTCCTGCTAGCAGTTGTCCACTGTCCTCCATCCATACTACATATACAAATTGAAATTATTTTATGCCAACAAGTGACCAAGTTTAGAAAGCCAGACACAATATATTAGTAATGGTATTGATACGTTTGTACGAAAGTAAAAAAGTTGTTACTAATGCCTCATAAATTACAAGTTAATTTTAATGAAAATATAAGGTTTAAAACTAAGTAAATAACCCGAATAAAAACACAACTTTTTTTCTTTTCCTCTTTCTTTTTATGCATAATTCAATTGTTTTACTAAAACGCATTAGTATCATTTAGCATTTTCTCAGAAACTGTGTGTGACAATTGATGGATGACTCAGTCAATCATACGTGTAGTGTGATTTAACTCAAGCAGTGGATTTAAATTAATGTGCTCACCCAACCACAAAGAAAGAGTAGCCATCAAGATGATAGCTCTGAACGATGTTCTCGTTGTTTTGGAAGACAATCTCGACGAAAGATCTGTAGTCAGCCTGCATAACAGAAGTGTCAAGGTAAATGCCACCACCAGTGGGTCTGTCGGATATGCTTCCCACGCGGAAAACACCTGAGATCTTGAAGTAGTCGGCGAGCTTCAAAGGCGTGTCTGGGACAACATATGACACGCTGTTGATTGCGTATCTTTGCTTGCCATTTACTTGACCAGCAGAACTGGCCAGTACGATGGTCTTGGTTGTGTTTATCATACCGTAATGGTACGACCCTTGTGGGTTAGGCCTCGGTCCACTTGCTGTAAGGTTAGTCCTGAAAGTATGGATTAATTATAACCTGTGTTATTATTTCATACAGCGTAAAATAATAAAGCCATGTTTATATTGACTTATTCAGAGCTTATCTACTGACAGCACTTACGACAGTGTTTGAAAGAGTTTATGAAAATAATTTATGACTAGCTCCAAACAGCTTATATCTTATATAAAATCAGTTTAATCACATTCTCTCTTTAATTATAAAAATAGTTTATACATAAGCGTTTATTTGATAAGCGTTTATGTTAATACAAGCAACTTACTTTGATATTTTGATACCATAATATCACAATAAAATACCTGATAGAGCGGGCCTGGTTCAAAGACCAATCAACTTGAATTGTAGGTCCACCAGGGGGTGGGCCTGATACTGGGCCTGCAGAGTTGCTATAGTGAAGTACTCCAGTGGTGGTGAGGACCCTGTAGGAGAATCGTGTGGAAACCACAATGTAGTAGTCCTGAGCAGGTTGATCGGCAGTTACAAGCACTGAATAGGATTGCCCCACATGAACGTCGAGTGAGGAGTAGGTGGTTTGAAGGGTGTGGGTTCCTTCCACTTCTACCAGCTTCATTTTGTGATTCTGGATGCGAAAGTTTAGGGAATGTTGCAATCCCACATTTGATATTCTAAGCCTGTAAGTCTTTCCTGTTGTGTGCAGAAATGATTAATTATTTGGTGTCAAAATTACTCTTTTTTTTCCCCCTTTAATAGATAAACACTGATTTGATGGGGTACATTACATACCTTGTTCAACGTTGAGAGACATTCCGTTGGGTCCGCGACCATTGATGAGGATTCCATCAGGCATAGGCAGCTTCTTGCCCCTATCAAGATGGGCTTTCAGAGTCTGCATGTAATCCATAAAATTTTTACTTTGAGGAAATAAATTCCTTATGATCTTTCAAACTGGGATAGTTATAGTTTAAGATCACATTGTCATTGTCCAGAATTGAAAGTTTATTTGATAAAATTAGACAATTTAACAGTCAAAATTTAGTAGTAAAAATTCTAATAAAAGATGTAACTTTTTTTTTTATTCTACATAATAAAATATGTAACTATGTATGTGCTTGATTTCTTTGTTTTAAAAAGGTATCATTTTGTTGAATATATGTAATATGTAATAAAAAAAGCTCCAATTTCATTTTCTGACGGATACATGGAACTAAATCAAGTGGTCCAAGGGAGATGCTTTAATGGTCATGTGGCACATGTAAACTAGCCCTTGACATAAGTGGTATCAGATCTTCTGTCCCCGCATTTTCTCAATCAAAAACGAATATCAATTCATTAAAACAATTGTAATAACAAAATAAGTTACCCCCAATGAAAATATAATTTTGTATATGATATATGAAAATTTAAAAAAAATAGAAACGGAAAATATCACTTAGTGAAAAAAAAAATGTATGAATAGAAATTATTCCATTATGAAAATTAAGAAATCAAATCAAATTTATCATTCCACCAAAACAAAAATCAAATCAAATTTATCATACAAAAGTCGATAAATAAAAAGTTTCTAACTACTACCTCCGGTCCTATTTATAAGAAACAAAAATGGGTTTTTCTTTAGTCCTTTTTATAAAAAATAATGTTTTATTTTTAACAAAATTAATTGTTTATTTTCAATTTTACCCTTATTAATTATCACACCACTTACCAAGAGTTCACCTATTTTTCATTTAATATAAGGGCATTTCTTGGGAAAAAATTAAAATTATAACATCATTAATAAAAAATAACATATTTTAATGCATTTCTTGATTTGCATAATTTTAATACTACTATATTTCTTATAAATAGGACCGAAGATAGCATGATTTATTTTTGGATAAATCTAACTATAATTAATATGTATCATTATAACAAAGTATATCAATATAAGGCTTTGGTTGTTGTTAATAAAAACAGCTTATAAACTGAAATGTTGTTGTGTTAAATTTATACTAAAAAAAAACTAATTTTTGATGTAGTATGCCAGAAGTATTAATAAAAAAATATCATCTTCTGCCCTTAGTAAAGTCTCAATAAATTAATAACATTTAAAATTAATTACTAATCTAAAAACAGATTTGCACTGACTAGATCAAAATTTGATATTGTCTTCAGAATTTTCAATGACATACAGCGTGAAAACCGTTCAGAGTCAGACTCAGATCACCGCTTGGCAATTTGTCGAATATGTAATTAAATAAATACGGGGTCACCGATAGAAAGAAGTCAAAGAAATCAGGTTATCCCTTGGCACACAACTCAAAAAATTGAATTTATCATGAGTGAATAAATGAAATACAATGAATATTTTGATTGCGGGCTCGGGAAAGAACATGATTTAATTCAATTTGAGTTTGATAACTTTTTCTAGACTACTCGAATCAAATGAACATGATTAAATTCAATTTGAAAACATAAAAAGAAAAGAAATCAAAATTGAAAGAATTTTTTTTATAAGACTGAATTCGACGACTTTAAAAAATTCTAACATGGAACATAAGGCAAATTTGTTCTTTTATGAACCAAATCAAATAAATCAATAAATGAACTGATTCAACTTTTTCCCTGAATTATGTTAGGTCATCTGGGTTCGCAGGGTAATTAGGCCTTAATTTCGGTTAGAATTGGGGGATGAAGGTGAAATCTACTCATCTTTCTTACTTACCGTACTGCAGAACAGATGCCCAGCACGTAACATTTTCCAATATTGAATAGGACACATTTTTTTTTAAAAAGAAAGAAAGAAAGAAAGGAAGGAAGGAAGGAGTGGGGGGACCAGGCCACATAAAAAAAGTGGGAAGTTGAGGAGATCATTCCTTGCTTAAGATTGAAATTATCTATTTTCTTTTTTACACCTTTCCTTATTTCTCTAATTAAAATAATAATTTAATAAAAAACTTTATCTTTACAACTATAAGATCCTTTTTCTAATTATTAATTTTTAACTGAAATATTTAATAAAAGAACATTTTTTTTAAAAAAAAGTCACTACTTATTATGAATGCTTGTAGGTCCGGGGCGAATTAGTTCGGATTTGAGTCACTTTGCAAACATGGAAACTCCCAAGAAAATCACTTTGCAAACATGTTTAAAAAAAATAAAAGTCATTTAATACCATTTTAATTTATGGTTACATATTATAGTCGCATCCCGCAGTCAACAGCAAGCAATAGCTGCCCAATGCTATTTACCTTACCGGGAAAAAAAACAGAAATTGATAAACAAAACATACTAATGTAGACGCAGCACTAGTAAATAAACCAAAAATCTAGTGAATAGAATAACCCTCATGTTCACATTACTAAAAAAATTCTTTCTACTGTTCTCTTTCTTTCTTGGTTGTTAGTTTTGTTTATTGGGGTGTCAATTAATTTTTAGTGAAAATGTAAAGGAACGAAATGAAATATAAGAAGGCAACATCTATCTAATTTCAAAGGAAAATAAGTAAAAGGATATCGTTAATTACCGTATGGTTGGACTTGTACCAATCTCCAATAAGGACAGTGTAATCACCAGAGGGATCAGGGAAAGGGACTGGGATTCTGGGCCTGCTGAGGATCCTTATGCCTCCAAAACCACCAGCGGCTTTGTGGAATGCAAGAGATGGGAAGTAGTAAAAGCTCCCAATCTGATCCTTCACTTGGAGTATGTAAGTGAAGTTCTTCCCTGGTGGGATGGGGCATGTTGTTCCCGAAACTCCATCTTCGAATGAGTTCCTTCTCTGCTGTATCCCGTTCCTGCAGTATATCATTAAATCCGCACATGCCTCAATTGGATTAGATTAGTTACACTTATGACATTGATGATTGATCTACATTTGGATTTTAATTAAGCTTAGCATAAACTTTAATTATGTCGTTTAATAAATCTTTTACTACGCAATTCCAATTTTATTTACTACTACCTCAATAAGACGGATTCAGATTTTCCTCACTTTATCTAACAGCCGTCAATCAGGGTGGGAAAAAAATCTTCGAAGACAGGTGTTTTCAACTAATGTGAAGATTTTGACCAAAAAAAGATACTAATGCGAAGACTCATGAGTAAGAATAATGACAACAACAATAACAACTACTAGAAAATTAAGGTCGTTATCAAATTAGGGATTCATTTTTTAACATTAAAAAAAATTAAGATTATGTAAAAAAATTGATTTTTTTAAAAAAATTATATAATGAGAAATTATCTTACATTTAGTAAAATCATAAAAAAACAATTATATTTTTTCATTAATACTCTCATTTATCGTAACTTAATTTAAAAGTTACTTGTTATAGTTTTTCAAAATAATTTAAATATATTTTTAGTATTTTGAAAAAACTTAAAAAACCCACTCTAAATTCTAAAGTCTAATTAAATCAATGTCGTTCCGTTTACATCACGAACCTTACCCAGCGCACGTGATTTTAAAACAAACCAAGACGGAGTGGGTGGTAAGCCATAATGGATTCCAGCAGGCTACAGCCAAGGATTTTAAAGGCAAATGGGCCACAATGTTAACTGCTTTTGCCTTACATAACAAACTTCAACACTAATTCATGATTTTGACCAAAAAAAAAAACACTAATTCATGTTACTTTCCTCTTTTAATTCTTTTTCCTGCTTTTACTATATTTTCTACCAGAGAAATCCAACATCCCATATTAAACTTGCTTTCTTGTTAGTCCAAATCATGACTTTAAGAGCTTCTATCATGACCATGGCAATAGATCATCATTCCCTACCATACTTAACATTAATACCGAATCCCATTAAGGCGGTGTCCTTGTACCCTAATCATGTGCATTTTCCCTTTTCAGACCGAATAAATAAATATTAATTAATTCATGTAGAAAAGACGAGTGAGCCAGATCTGGATCCATGTCCACACATCTGATCCAGCACATGGGAGATTTCAGTGCTGCCACTTTTCGGCCAGAGTCATGTATGGTATGACTTATTTACAAACATCCAAAGTGGAGCATTGTCTTAGGATATATGCAAATGCAACCGACCGAAGCATCATCAGACACATTATACTCCTATGTGTGTCAACACTAGTCTGAAGAACTTATTATTTAAAAAAAATGCTAATCACATGTTTGGGTTTTATTTATATAATGATGCTTTGAGTTTTTTATTGTGACAGTCTGAAGTATAAACCAACAAAAAATGGGAGATTGAAGAGGCTAGGAAATGCAAATGTTTTGAACAGATCAGGGTAAGTGAAGAAAAAGAAGAGTGTACCAGGAAAGGAGAAAAGGCTCATCCAAACTGTTGAAGACATTGATGATGAGGTTGTCGTTGGTAACAGAATGAATGTCTGGACCCGGGAATTGTCCATTGATCAGTATCCCCTGTAAAAATAAAATAAAAACAACAAAAATACTTTATGTTATAAGTTCTTGATTCAAATCCGGTAACAGTACTGATAATGAACTTAAGACACATATTATTATAGGAACAAAACAAAAAACACGAAAAAATGTGAGATTCAGAAGTAAAGTACCCTTTGGCGAACTCCAAGGGGGTAAATGTCCCCATAAGTAACGTTCCAGTTGAAGAATCTGTAGGGATCTTCAGCGGAAGTAATGTGAAAGAGGGAAATAGCAACACATAGGAGAAGTGCGCCAACAGAAGCTGCTCCTCCCGCTAAGTTGAGCGTCATTTTCGCTCCCACTTCTTAATTAACACTCTTTCGCGGCAGTGTACGTAATGTTTACTCTATTAGTTTTAGTTGGGGGGTAAAGGGGGATAGAAGGGACTTTAAAAAGGGGAAGGGGAACGGGTCAGAAATGATTAGGGATGGTATGATGATGTATATGTATATAGCTGTGAAAAAAGGTTAAAATTAAAATGAAAGGGAGGGAAAAAAATTTAAGGGAATTTGGAAGTATACGACAATGTGTTTTACCTTCTAAGGGTGGAAAAGAAATGGGAGTGTCGGTGATGGGGTCCTCAAGACTAGCTTAATTATTTATATAATATAATTTGTTACTGTGAGGGGTTTGTCTTCCACATGGCTTCCTTTTCGTGCTTGCAACCTTGCAACTGTCTGTGGGCAGGGGAGGTTTTGTGTTTTCAATTTTCATTCTTACGGATGGGACACGATCGCACATGTGACTTGTCTAAACGCAAGGGAAGCCCCCCAAACACTCTCCTCATGGATTTTCTAAACTCATGGTTAATATTGGTATTTATTCCAAATGAATTTGTAAATACAATACTTTTATGTTCAATATAAACTTTTTCAAAGAATATTTTTGGATGCCATTCATTTTTAATAAAGTAACACGCTTGTGTTCGATTTTTCTTATTATCGTGTTGAGAGGTAAATATGCTACATTATCATATTTGATGGATGAGTATGTATGAGTCCAATTGGCTTTGGGTCAAGATGGATTGTATGGACTTTTGCACATCACTCGAATGTGCGTGGGGAAGAAGGTCCATGTGCTTTAGTCATTGTTGGAGTTGCAAGTAATGTTTGTGGAATTTATCATCCCTTAGGAAGTTATGGTTATATATGGTCATTGTCATAGAGACATTGTTATAACGAATTCTAGTGTCATGCTTTTACTATTGGCTTTTTGAGAAATACATAATGCACTTGACGGTAACAATGTAGAATTGTTGTAGGCTGCAAGCAAGCAGAGGGGGGAAGCGTATAGAGCCGACACTAAATTTTCTTTTGTGTGTGTGTCATTGTACTCCACCCTTCTTGGGGGTATAATTTAATTCCAATCATTTTTTGTCCTACTTATAGGTAGAAAAGGGGGGCGGGGATATTATTAGTAAAGACTAAAGACACATGACTGATTTCTTAATGAGCTATACCCGGCTATTATCTAATGGTAGATCGCATTTATTTAGTTAGTTGTAGATAATGTAATTAGTAACAACTTGTGGCTGTAGGATTGATCATACCTTCATGAGACCATACTTTTTTTTTTGAAGAAATCATAAGACCACACTTATTAACCAGATAATTAACAATATTGATTAATTAAATTTTTCCAAATTAATACTTTTTGTGAACATACTTTTTGGATTTGAATTTTAGTCCAACGAATAAGAATATTAGTGAGTTGAAACATACATTTTTTTTTCATAGTCAGTTGTGTATTTGTTTGAATATAAAATAAAATATTTTGGGATTGAAATGTTACATAATACAAGATCTATATGCATACAACCAAATGATTGCATAATTTGATTTTTTTACTTTAGATCATTTTTTATTATATTTAAATTTGAATACATGATATAATAATTCTAACATAGTCGTTTCAACTGTATACAAGCATTTCAACTCTAATGAAAGTTCTCATTAAACACAATTTTAAGCTTTTAACAAATAACTGGTTTGTGTGTTGAGTGTTGACTGTTAACACACATATCTTGCTAGTTTAGGTTTACTAGGATTGTCTGACCACAATAAATATCTCAGTTGCATTTGATTATCAAATGTCTACGATTATTAGTGTGTTTGTATTTTCATTAAAAAAACTTAGAGGAGTGCTACCAACGCTCACTCTAACACTCTCACTTGAACACTCCCTCTCCCATGATGCCAAGTCACTCTTTTTTTAAAGTCCCTTACCTATTAACCGGTGGTATTGGTTTTAAACTTTAATTGTTTTTTTAAATTATTGGAGCCCCAAAAACGTTGTTTTTTGTGAACCCTTTGGAATCTCAAACAGCAAACGCTCTCCTGTCACTTCCTATAGCCACCGTCATCCATCCATTGCAACAAAAAGATGACTTCAATGGCTTATTAAGTTTTTAATGTTTCTTTTTGGTCAATGGGTGTCCCTTTTAAGCAAAGTTTGTGAATTTGGAGAAGAAAAAAAAAGAGGCGCCGCAGCCACCACCACTGCCACTCTCTCTCTTCCCACAACCCCCTCAGACCACCACCACCACCAACTTGGAAGCCTCATCTTTTGAGGTTGCAGATGAAAATTGGGGACTATTGTCTGCAGTGCAAAATGGGGTCTCCTCAACTACCTCGTTGATTTTTAGTGGGTTGTAATAAGATTGAACTTCACAAAATAGATTTTGACCAGATTGAAGAGATGATGATGAATCCTTTGTGGGAGTCAAACTCTTGCTGTGATAATAATGATCAGAACCTAAGGCATCACTGGTGGAGTAAAAGAGGTTTTTGCATTTTGACGCGAAATGCCGCTTTCCGGAATCAATCTCAACGATCCTATCACTTTTTTCGTTGTTCCTGCTTTGAGTTCTTGCCAGTGATCTTGCTTCATTCCATGATTGTTCATCTGACTGACTCCCTGATATATTCCCACATTCCTCCTTCATTGCCATCCCCCAACTTTCATGGGCTAGATATTAATTTCAGATTTGTGGCTGTGGCGAGAGAGAGAGAGAACGAGAGTGTGTGTGTGGGTGGAGGAAGGTGGTGGTGGTGGTTGGGGGGTGGTGCTGGCGGGGTGAGAGAGAGAGTGTGTGGTGGTGGTCTGATTGATGTTACATGGTCCTTCTAAATATATTAAATTTTAATTTTAGTCTCTATAAATAACTATGCAAGCAGGCCACGTGTTCTTACAAATGACGTATCAGTTGACATAGCAGTGCATATAAGCCACATAAAATTTTTATAGAAACTTCAGTGTATCATATCATCGGTCAACAAAATAAAAAGACCTAAATAAAAAAATTTATTTTTTAAGAAACTAAAAAACTTTAATTTTTTATAAAAAGACTCAATTCAAAACATAAATATTTAGTAAGACTAAAAACATGTTAAAATCTTTCAAATATATCATCAAACCTGCGTCTATTATTTGAAGTATTTTGACATCTTGATGAATGCACATGTCCGATTCGTCTGAGCTAAATATTTACAAGAACAGACATGTTGTCAGGAGTTTTTATTCTGTAGCCACAGCTATTGCTTTTGGGAGTCGTCACTTGGTTAAAAATAAGCATATACCGGTGGTCAAGGTTCACGTGATCTTCGCAGTCAAAATTGATTCATAATCTTCTATGGCTTTTTATGCTGGTAGCCGAGCAAACACATTTTCTACATTCAAGGATTCGGGCCAACGATCCCACGGTCATTATTTTCATAAAAAAAAAATCCCCAAAAGTGCATGGGGATTGGGTTTTTTTTTTTCATTTTAATTAACATTTTGGAGACTGAATCCCCTTTGGAAATTTAGAAAAGTAAAATTAATTCCAATCAAAATGATATCGTAATACATTAAATGCATGTTTAGATCGGCGTATTTTATTTTTCTAGTTTTCTAAGAAAATTATTTTTGAAAATGATTACTACTTTCGGTCTCAATTATAAGTAAAAAAAATTTCATATTTTATGGTCTCAATTATAAACAAATTTAATTACTTTTTATCCTCTTTAATGAATCTATTCCAAAAATACCCTTATTTGACTCAAATTGTATTTTTAATATAAAAGAGGTGAAATAAATAGTTTTAATTGATAGCCACTAGCCATATTGAGAAGATAAAAAAAACTTTGTCATATACATTAAATATCATTAAGGGTAATTTTAGAATAAGTTTTATTTTTTAGCTAAAATTAAGAAAAATTAATTTAATTAACTAACTTTTTTAATTAACGTAAAATTAGTTTTTTTTTCTTATAATTGAGACTGGAAAGAGTATTTATAAGAAATAATTCCCGAATATGCGATAAATGATTCATCTTTTTCTTTTTGGAATACAATAAATGATTCGTCTTTATCGAAGGATGATGTGTCTAATAATAAATAGGACCGAGAGTTTTAATTGAAAAAGTCGAGAAGCAATAAATAAAAAATCAGAGATACAGAGACAAATTCATTAAAAACGCACGACTTCTACCTATATAAACTACCAAGTTCAATAATAAGAGTCGCAAAAGTCCTATCTTAAAGGTAGTAAAAATTAGACAACATACAAAACCACAAGTCTCACATTTCAAGAACCTTAGATCCATGATTCGTCTTTATCGAAGGATGATGTGTCTAATAATAAATAGGACCGAGAGTTTTAATTGAAAAAGTCGAGAAGCAATAAATAAAAAATCAGAGATAGAGAGACAAATTCATTAAAAACGCACGACTTCTACCTATATAAACTACCAAGTTCAATAATAAGAGTCGCAAAAGTCCTATCTTAAAGGTAGTAAAAATTAGACAACATACAAAACCACAAGTCTCACATTTCAAGAACCTTAGATCCATCGTATACATAATGATAGAGATACAAGTATCGCTCATAGGATCCAAAACAAGGTTTGATGAAATGAAGAACGGAATCCAAGTTAAGAGAGAAATTGAACAAGTATAGGGGTCAATTATTGGGATGTACTATTAAACCTAAATTGGGGTTATCTGCTAAGAATATGGTAGAGCAATTTATGAATATCTCCAGGGATGTACTATATGATTTTACCGAAGATGATGAAAATGTGAACTCCCAAGCCCCAACCATTTATGTGTGGGAAAATCTCAAATCAAATAAGTCATATATTCTTCACACTAATAAATAGACCTTAGGTCATAGTTAAAATCACTATTAGAAAACAAAAATAAGGGCATAAGGAAACAAAATGAAATATGTTCTTTTTTTAACATAAATGTTTATAAAACACTTCCCCAAGTCTCCATTTTTTTACATATGCAATAGAGAGAGAAAAAACCAACTCGAGTTTAAAAGAAAATTTCACCGCATAGTTACAAGACATGTAATGTTGTATGAGACTAAATGTTGTGCGGTAAAGGATCAACAAGAAAATAAGATTGGAGTCACAAAGATTAGAAAAGAAAAAGTTATGATGGATGAGTGGCTACACAAGACTAAACTGGATTAGAAATACAACTATTAGAGTGGAAGTTGGGGTGACCCATATTGTAGTAAAGATGGTAGATGGTTTGAACATGTGTGGAGAAGAGCTGTATAAGCACCATTAAGGAGAGTTAATCAAATGGAGAACAATCCAATAGTTACAACGTTTGGTTAAAAGAAGGGGAGGAGAGGGGACAGAAAGAATTTAATTAAATATTCTGTTTGGTTGAAAGGAGTGGAGGAGAGGGGAAACAACCCTCTTCTTATTTGAGGTGAATTGGGGTGACCTGTGTGCAACTGTGTGAGGAGTAGCATCGAATTGGCACTCTGAGTTATTTTGCATCGGATTTGCAAATGGAAAAGGAGCATTTACATGCCAATCAGATGAACCATTGAGAAAAATCACAGGGTGGATATTTATTTTTGGCTTTCAGGGTGAGCAGGAAAAGTAGTAACTAGCAACAAAAGCAAAACTATGATAAAGAAAAAACCAAGTCCAGAAAACACAGAAAAAGAAAGATGGCAGATATTGAAGCAATCCAAACATATAGGAACATGGTATGGTGAGAGAGGAGGACACTTGAACCCTGATGTATCTTTGATTCAACAAAAACCAATTGTGATTTTCACCAAATGACAGATCCACTGAATGTTTCCGATTACCAATCAGAGTAAATCGCGTTGGATATATATATGGCCAAATAAACTCTCCAACGGCTAAATTTTACAGAGCGTGCAGTGATGGAACAAAATTAAAAAAAAATCCCGAAAGACTATTTATTCATTCATAAGCCTAATTTTCATCATCGGGTTACGAGAACAATTTAGGAGGCAGAACAGAACAGATATTTATAGTTTCTAAAAGTCACGAGACTATTGGTAAACACGAAAACAAGTAGGAAAGACAGAACTCACGGGGAGGGAATGGGAGAGGAGGCTATGGCTACGAATCAGTTTTGTTCGTTGAAGAGAAGGTTTAGGCGAGAAGCGAAGAGGCCAGTGGAGTCCTTGGAAGCTTCGTGGTGGAGTGCGCTCTTGATGTTACTCATGCGGTTGGTGAGCGAGTCGTGCTCCTCCCTAAGGGCATGCGTATCCTCTTCGAGCCTATGGATCTGGTACTTCTGTCCCAGAGATTTTATGCTTAAGAGCAGAATTCCCGTCATTGCGAACAGTTGAATGAAGCTGTCCTTTCGTTTCATCGCGTTCGCCGCAAACCCTAACTTCTTCATCGAACCACCGGCACCGGTGGCGGCGCCCGAACCTGGTCGCGCTGAGGAGGAAGCCATGGCCGTTATCAAGACCCAATCGCCGCTTTCTTTCGGTGATTATAATGTATGTATCTCGTGTCGCCGGCTCAGAAGAAATAAACCCTCAATCTTTTCGCGTTACGATTAGCGCTGCTGTAATGCTGTTATCTCTATTTTTTTATTAAATTAATTAAATAATAATTTAAGAGTAAATTACTGTATTACACTCCCCTTCATAGTTGAATTACACTCTTTTATTCTCTTATGTGAAAAATATACTCTCACCTTTCTTGTAACATAAATACGTATTACACTTAAATTCATTTTAAAATAAACAAATTTTTTAATAGTAAAAAATGACTTTACACAATTATTTCATAAAAAAATTATTTCTTTATTATTTGAAGTATTATTAAGAGCATTTATAACTTTGGAAAATAATATAAAATTTTAAATACTCTTTTTTTTTGTCATAAATTTTAAATACTCTTTTTTTTTTTTGGTCAACAAAATTTTAAATACTCTTTTATTGAGTTTTTTTTGTAACAGTCAATAGAAATGGGAACAGAGTTGGAATTGGCCCAGCAGCCAACCCAATCATAGTTGATTTGTCAAAAAAAACATAGTTGGTTTTTTTTTTTCATTTTTTTCTATATGTTTATAACGAGTCCTTCTTTATCGGGCTAGTCTGATCCACTTGGATAACACGAGTTCACTTAAGCTCTAATTGGGCTTAAATAGCAAGCCAGTTGATTGGGTTTGTATTAGCCCGTATGAGTGTTAAAACTGAAACAGATGGGATGGGATGCTTTGACCCAAAAAAAAAAATTGGATGGGATGCTGGTTGGTTCGCGTTCTACCTTCCAATTAAATCGTATTCGTTTCTTCTGGCTCTGAAAGTCGTCATAGTCGATGATTTCGTTTTAGAGAGAGAATCAGAGAGTTTATGCTTTGAGAGGAGGAGACATAGAGATATATAGAGAGAGGGGCTACCATGATAACGCGATCGAATCTGGCGGAACAGCTGCGAGAGTATCAGATTCGATCGAAGCATGACTGGGCCTCTTTCTCCTTCTTCTCCTCTACTTCTTCAAATATCACCACTTCCAGGTACGGCAATCCAAACATCGATTTCATTTTTAAAAGAATTTTCAAATTATCAATATTTCCCCTGTTTTCAATCAAACCACCATCTTATCATTTTTATCAATATTTTTGCAATAATTGCACACATGGGGTAACATGATTCGAGTTGTATTTGAATCACAAATTCGGCTAGGTGGGCTAGTTTTGATTTATTTATTTTTTAAGTTGGGATGTTTTTTCTTCCTCGTGATTTTTCTTATTTCACTTTACATTTTCTTTATTAAGATGGAAATTGTCGTTATAATTAACTAAATTAGTTGGCAGGTACAGGGGCGATTCGTTTCGGCTTGGTTGTTTCTATTAGTATTCAATTTGTTCAAAGGCACGCACCCACTTTTTGTTTTTGCACATACCATTTGACACTTTGATTTGGGTATCGTGTCGGTTGTGCCTAATCTTAAGATTTGAAATGAGGTGTTCTTCAAAGTAAGGCAGGTTTTCTTAACCAGGATTGAGGATAGTTAGCGAATACAGAAAGAAAAAATGAGTTTTGATTCATATTATTTGCTAGTCTTGAAAAGAGGACTTATATAATCATATATTGGCTTGTTGGGTATAATCTTGAAAGTAGCGGTGGTGAAAATTGCCTTCAGTTATAAGATTCATTGGTTACAAAAGCAACACAAGGGCATAGTTAACAGTTGCTTTGGGGGATTCTGATATGTAGGAGTAGGAGAAGTTTGGTATGTTATCAAATCTGATCTCGACTGGTATACATAGCCTATGCTTGTCTAAAATCTAGAGTTAAGTTCCAAGTTTTAGCACAATCCGTTAGAATAACTGGAAAGTTTTTTTTTATTTGAATCGGCTAATCAGCAACGATGATTATTCAATCTGGGTTTCTTCCTCCCATTCACTTTTGATCTCAGATATCCTGCTGTTTTGTAAAAGGTTATGCTTGTTTAAGGGGGCTCTCTAAAATATTTCAAACTTCACACTGATAAATAATTTTACTTCCATTGATGGCGTGTGTATTTTCTGATTACTGTTTTCCTGATCCTTTTGAACCATCTATAATCATCAATCGGTACATTTTTTGCTGAATTTCAAAAGGTATTGCTAATTGCAAATACACAGTAATGCTTTACCTATACAAATAAAAAAGTTTGGGGTGAGGACACATGGGTGAAGGAATGTTGGCTGATTACTGGTGTTGTGTTGTCTCCACCTGCTTAAGTTCTTTCTTGCTGAAGTTGGATGCCCTAATCATTTTCAGTTTTCACAAATGAGTTGTTGGTGACTGTTACAGTTGAAGAAACTTGAATGATGATTTTTGATTAGATGGAGCTGGATAATGGTGTTTACTTGACTTAAATTTAAAAGAAAACTTATGTACATAGTGTACATTAAGCAATTTCAGTTTAAATATGATCAAATGTTTTATTTGGATAACATGAGATGATAATTTATTAAAAGGTATTGCTGTCTATTTATTAATGCTTTTTTGGATAACATGATATGATGGATTTTGATGGATTTTGTTTACTCTTTGTTATGGTGCAGGGTGGATGTGGTGGTCTTTGTAATATGGGAACTTGTTATTTTAGCTTTCTTGGTTTTTTCAGTTGTCTCTTTGTACTTTAGGCACATCCAGCTTGCTTTTATATTAGTCTGCATCACAGTGCTATTGCTTTTATGCATGAAAATTACAAAGCAAGTAAGACTGGCAAGGAAAAAGAAACGAAGGATGCTTCTTCCATTGTCAATGTAAAGTGGTATCAAGTCTTGATCTTTGCTTTTCTCTTACCACCTTTTTACTGGAATAGGGTCTTGGCCATTCTTGACCATTTCCATTGGTCCAGCTTCTCATTCACCACTGAATTGTGTAACTTCTGATTCCGCCTATAGCAAGTCGACTAAAGTATATAATTGATGTTTCTACATCAACACAAGCTTATCCAATTGGTTGATGTAGATCATTATTGGAGGTGGTGTAGCTTAGTAGTGCTAGGATCTTGTCACGTATCTATATATTCAGCATTTCTTATTGCTGTTTATGTTTCTGTATACGTAGATGCAAGTTACTGTTGAATTTTTGACCCCTTCATAGTGTGACGAACTTAAATTTGTAAGTTCAAATACCATCAGATGAATTCTTGTGTAACGAAGACATATATGTGAGTAGTTTTAGCTGTGTGATATTGTGACAAGGTTCTTAAGTGATAGATGCAAAATGTTGCAGCTATGCGAGCTTTTGGATATAATTCCTGTGGTGTTGGCCTTATATGAATAATGTGATCCTTGTTAACTTCACTTTGGACGTGAAAATATATCCTTATCTTTCTCGAGACCTGGTAGATTTGTGATTTTGTAATGGAATATTTATTGGGCGGTTCTACATATGAACTTCATTTTTCGTTTTTGGTACATACCACATATTAACTTCGTTTTATTTCCACTCATTTGATATGAAGTTCTCTTATGATTCAGTAATGATATCGGCAGTTCGAATATAATTGTTGTTTTGTGGGTGTTTTTTTTGGCGGGGGGGGGAGAGGGTGGTGGCTACAAGTGATGCATTCTATCGATTTCATCACTGATGGCCAATGGGTCACCAGTAACATCCCAAGTGTGTGATGCTCCGCATGCTTGTCCGTCAAAACCTTGTAAATGTTGGCAAATCAACTTCCGGACTAGTGATAGAGAATATTACATCTTCATGTTCTTACTGTGGATTGAAGAAGTTGATCTTTATGCCCAGTGCTACTATGCCCCAAATGGCTCCTGTTACAACCAGTACACTTAGAATCATCCCAACGACTCCCAGCGTCCAGTTTAGGTACCAAGTTGTGCTGTGTTTTATGGGTTTCTTAATCTCGATCCACAAGAAACAGGGATAGGCTAAGGTAATTGGTAGAGCAACTCCTCCAATAAGGCCAGCCAAACTTGGCAAGAATGGTAAGGCTACGGCAACAAAAAATGCTAGGCACCCGAAGAGACCTCTAAAGGCTATCCGTAGCCACCTTGGGCAAGGTCTGTTCTTTTTGCTGGTGTATCTGAATTCCAGATTGTCAAATACTGGCATTGCATAGATTTGGAAGGAACTGAGGCTGTTTATGACAACTAGCAAACTTGTCAAAGCGATGATAAACTTCGATGTATCATGCTCATGGTATTTGTGCAAAGCGCTTAACATTCCTCCGTTGGAAGGTATCTGACATCAAATAGCAAGCTATTAGCTTCTATGGCCAATTGTTAGGCCAACAATTAAAAACATAAGCTATTAAGCATATATGATATATAACACTTAACTAAATTTCCATAGGCCCAATAACCTCCTATTGCCAGGGGAAACAAACAAATGGCGATGACTAGATAAGCAAACATAACCCCTTTCCACATTGCCACGCGTGAGGGATGTTTAGCATCCGAACGCAAGGTTCCCTGCAACAGAGACGACCAGTGACAACAACAAATGCTTTTAGGTTGTTGAAGAAAATCAAAATGTTTGTCAATCAATAAATGAATAAAACAAGGTAATGTTTTTCGCGTTATTACCTGTATCTCCAGAACAAGATTGTGACCTCTAAAAGCAAAGGCAATGATGCCAAGTGCATTGCACACGCTAAAAATCCTGGTGACTTGTGATTGTCCCTTTGGCGGCTCATAGGATACATGATCAAGCCTTCCTTCGAGAACAGACACAATCCAAATCAGAGCACAATAAGCCACAGCTGTGATGGCTCCTATAAGGGAAACCCCTGCAATTGAATTAAGGTTTGGAAGCTGAGCAAGCAAAATGGCTGCCACAGTAAACACCAAATACCACTCGATGGTTTTGAGTGGGTATAGGCTGCATGTCTCTCCGCAAACAATCTGAAAGAATATCTTCATTGTGCCTCCTCCGATTATGATCAGTGTCACACACGTCCCACCAGATAGATACTGGACGGGGAAAAGCACCAGTAGTTTTCCTAGCTTTTCCCCTGCATTTTCGTTTAGCTTTTCTCGTTAATTGACTGAGATTTCTTTCGGAAAAAAGATGATAAACATTGGTTCATTGATTAAACGTCCATTCATAAAGATAGATAGCGGGGAAATTTTAAATTATTTTTTCTTCTACTTTTCTCTAATAATGTTCCTATTGAAGTTATGAACCAACCTTGCAAGGCATAAAATATACTCAAGAACAAGATTAGCCATCACTCTTAACATATTTTTTAAAATAAAATATTTTATATTATTGGATAAAATTAATCATGTGTATTTCATTATCTATTTGATAATATTCATTCCCAAAGCGATAAAACTCATGTGAATTTTAATTGTCCAATAATAAAAAATATTAAAAATAATATGCTAGAGAATATATTCTTGACATTTCTCAAAAATAAAATCGACATGGGATTTTTTAAGATAAGTTGAAAATTAAATAGCGATTCAAAGTAAGCACAAATGTCATATTAGAGGGAGGATTTGGCATGTATGTAAGATAATATTTTTACTGTTTACATCACATCATTTAATATATGTCATCTTAATTACGTCTGCTACTATCATTTTAAGTCTCCAAAGAAAATAATATTTATATAGATTTTATTATAATTTTTTTTTCGTACTCACATGTAAATCATTAGACAACGTGATGTAACACTCTCTAAATAGTTGATATATATATATATATATATACCCACCCTTTTTTTGGGTCAATAAATATATACCCACCTTAAAATTTGCTAAACGCTTATGACGATAAAGTTTGCATAAGAAAGCTTGCATGAGTGTCATTATCCAACTTTAAATGATGTTTCTAGGAAGAGATTCACGCATGGTGTGATGCAACGTTGACTTCAAAGAACAAATAACATCGGTCATTTTTTCAGAACATCCGTCCCCTTTTTGTTCTCAAGAACTAGATAAGCTTATAACAAAACGTACTGGCTCACGCACAAATAATAGTGTTAGAAATGGATTATTAAATTTAAGATGCCAAAAAATATTATTTATTTGACAAGATCATACTATAATTTAATTAGTTTAAGCATTTATCGTGAAAAAACCTAAAAGTTTTAAGTTTAATAATAACATGATAATGGTTTTTTAACGGAGATAAATATATAATCCGATATTTCATTCTTATAGTTCTTGAGCAATGAGTTACCCAGCTTACAAATCCTAAAATATTGTATTATACTACAGATATATAAAATCCAGTACTTTACACATAAAATATTCATTTTTCAGACAGTAATTTAATACGACGGATATAAAATTAAATTTTATAAATTTATCCATATCCGGCTGATTTTTATTTATTTATTTATTTTTCAGTTTTTAGCCATACGCAAAAAAAAAAAAAACTAGCTGGCCTTACCGAATGCTGCCATAGCAAGTTTGAGGTACCTGCTATGGCGCACCCCCGAGTCCGATTCGTGAAGCTGAACCAGTAACCACAACGTGTATAGCTGCCACGTGAAAGCCACACAGAGACACAAGATTCCCCAAGTCCTGCACCAAAACCAGCTTAATAATAAGTGTATATTCATAATTCTATATACACTATACAGTGCTTGTTTGGAGTAATGTTTGCTAAAAATAATTTTTATTTAATTTTATTTTGTAAAATTAATTTTGACTAAAATTGAATTTGAATTCAATTAATTTATATTTATATGTTTTTATCTTGAAAAGGTAAAATTTAGTGTAAAATTTTCAAGTTAATGGTAGAGTTGATTTTGGCCCAATTTTTTTTTTCTCTTTAAAACCCTAAACACCCGTTTGTTTTGAGAAACTAATTCTTGATTTTATTTTTTGTTCCTAAATATTTGTACAGTAAACCATGAAAACAAAAAAAATTATTTTCACCATTTTCTGTACAAATCTTTAAAAACATGAAATAGATTAAAAACAATATTGTAGTAATTAATTAAAATTAAAAACAGGAAACTAAAATAGAAAACGGTTCTCAAACCAAATGGACCCCAATATTTTTAGTAAAATAATTTTTGAGGAAGATAAAATCAAATTTGGATATCCCACCATCCATCCAACCATGCACACAGTACATTTAATTAAGCAGAGTGACACATATATTAGTACTCACCAGCCAAGAGTGGTAAAGGCCAAGGGAAGAACAAGGGCCTGAAATCCGATTCCTGAGCTAAGCATGTGAAAAGCAGCATAGTATGCGTTTCCATTCCTGGACTCGGTGATAGGAAGCCAATCTTCTTGTGGGTCAAACTTGGTGAAGCGCCCAACTTCTTCAAGGTAGCCAATTGCCTTCTTCATGGGGCTGGCTAAGGGAGTACTGTTCATAAAACGAGACGCAAACGGGCTTTTGGGAACAACCGATTCGGTTATTATGCTCATTGAATTATTAGGAGAACAATAATGTGGCTGAAGCGAAGGAGTTGAGGGTACTACTGCAGGAGAGCTCTGTGTCTCTCTTGGTCTTGTAGTACTCACTTCCACCACTTCCTCCATTATGATCGCCAAAGTCTTAGCTTTGTGTTTTAGTACTTTAGACCTCTCTTTTTGATTAAGTTATAATTCACGAGTTGGAGTTTGATGTTAGCGCCCCTGGTTGGTTATATATATATAACAAACATATTAGCTAGCTAGGTAAAGAGACGTGAATATGTCCCCTTTTTATTTCCATTCATACATGGTCTAATCTGAGTCATGCGAGTTATATTAATTACTTATTGTTTGTTGGTTGTTGCTTTTAGGGTATGTTTGGATATTTTAAAATGAGCGGAATGGAATGGAGCGGAGCGGAGCGGAATGGAATATATTTTCCATTCTATTGTTTGGATATTTTATGATGGAATGGAATGTTTCCATTCCATTGTTTGGGAATCGAATGGAATCAAATGAGTTTTAATTTTTTTATTCCTATTTTATCCCTTATTTAAAAAGAAGGATTATCATAGAATTAAAATATATACTAAATTATAATATAGTGAAATAAAAGGAAAAAATAATAATTAAATAATTACAATAGTTAATTCAAAATTAATAATTTAGATTTATACTTTTTTTAAGATAAATTATTTTTATACTTAACAATTTGATTTTTATATTATGAAAATTGACCCAAAAAATCAGGAAAAGGAAAAGGATAATTTTTGAACATCACTCGCCTGTTCCTAACTTGATTCCAAGTATTATATGCATAGGGTGTAAAACCACGACTAAAGCATAAAACCACGAGTAATAATAAAAAAAACGCTTAAAACCACGATCACCACCGCTTGCAGCAGTTGCAGACACGACTCTGCATCGGCCTCCACCTGGGACTCCCACACCCACCAATCTCCCCACCCTCACGAAACGTAGAAATAGTGCCAAAACCCTGATAACTCACAAACATCTTAACTACCTCCCAACCCCAGCGTCTGAGGCATCTCCCCCATCGGAAACGAAGCGCCCTACATACACTCACAAGAAACGGCGAGGCCAAATTGCTTGCAAGTGGAAACATCATTGCAAAGGGATAAATTGGTAATTTATTAAATACAGGGGAGGATTCTATCCTGTAACTCCCAAATTGGAGGGGATGAAAAATGAAGGTAAAGGATGGAATGGGATGGAATATATCCCACCATGTTCCATTCCATTCCATCTATTTTTAAACAATCCAAACAGTAGAAGCTTATTTCATACCATTCCATTTCATCCCATTCCACCCCATTCCATCAATCCAAACAAACCCTTAGTGTATCTTTCACCGAACCCCCACTTGGGTTGTAGTGACTGCTGTCTCTTTTCACGGAAAGAAGTTTCGTAAATCTAATCGATCGATCATTAGTAACAAAGTCTTGTAAAAAAGTTAATTTGTAAATTGTATGCGCATTATTTATTTTATTTTATATTAGTGGAAAGACGGATACGGTGTCCACTTTTTTTTTATAAAAAAAATTGGGTTAATTTTTTGGGGTTAATAATATATAGTTAGTATATAAGTTAAGATGCAGTTATTATTTAAATTTGAATTTAAATTATAAAAATTTAGTTAAAAAAGTAATGTTGGAAAAATTAAAACACAAAAGGGTAATATTGGAAAAAAAAATTAGGACACCAAAAGATAGTGTTTCATTTATATTTAGTTATAGATAATTTGTTCTTCTCTATCTTTCATATTTTACACTTAGTATTCAGAATTCTTTTTATTTTCAGAAAATTATAGAAAAGCTATCTATAAATTAATGTTCCAAGTTCAATTCTTTTTTTTTTTTTGGTCAAGAAGAAGATCACACATCATTGATAAACACTCCAATTAAGGGGACCCCCAATTAAGATATAAAAGTTCAATACTTTTATATCTTAATTATGTTTATTGTAAACATTTGGGAAAAGCACCAAAATAGTGCAATTTTTTGTGTTTTTTACCGAAATGGTGCAGATCAAAAAGTTATTACTAAATTGGAGTAAGTCGCATGTGGTATTGGCGACTTCATTTTTTTTTATTTTTTAAAAAAAAAGTAAAGTCGCAACTACCACTGACGACTTCACTTTTAAAAAAAAAATTCGTTGATGGTATACAGAAAGTGTCTGGCGGTGTTATTTTGGTCTCTATCAGATACGAAAATAAAAAAAGATCATCAACTGTTAGCCGTTAGTCACTTTGGTACCTAACCAAAGTGACACGGCTGGACACTCTCAGGGACCAAAATGGTTGTTTACTCTCTTAGCATTAGTTTTTTTTTTCCTTACCTACGAATTTAAATTCATACTCAAAATAGACTTTCTATTAAATTCATACTCAAAGAGGGCTTTGAGTATGAATTTAATAAATTAACTAATGCTAAAAGAGGGCTTTGAGTATGAATTTAATAAAAAGTCTATTTTGAGTATGAATTTAAATTCGTGGGTAAGAAAAAAAAACTAATGCTAAGAGAGTAAACGACCATTTTGGTCCCTAAGAGTGTCCAGCAGTGTTACTTTGGTCTCTGTGGTCAAATTAAAATGACAATAAATAATCACTTTCAGGGACTAAAGTGACTAACGGCTAACAGTTGATGATCTTTTTTTATTTTCGTATCTGCTAGAGATCAAAATAACACCGCCTGACACTTTCTATATACCATCAGTGAATTTATTTATTTATTTTTTTAAAAAAAAAGTAAAATCGTCGGTGGTAGTTGTGACTTCACTTTTTTTTAAAAACAAGTAAAGTCACCAATACCACCTGCGACTTCACTTTTTTAAAAAAAAATCGCTAATACTACCTGGGACTTACCCTAATTTAATAATAATTATTTGATCTGCATCATTTCGGTAAAAAACACAAAAAATTGCACAATTTTAGTGTTTTTCCCTAAACATTTTTATAAGATATATTTTTTTTCGATAACCATTTTTATAAGATACCTTTAAGTGTGCGCAAGCCCGTTTAACATATTTCTAGCCCCTTTTTCGACCCCAAAAAGTTAACTGAGTGAAGCATGGACTCACATAATAGGATACTGGTCTGACTTCTGAGCCCCAATCGCTTGCCTTGGACTGGGGCGGTCACCCTCTCCCTAAAATTCATTTATCAAACAAAAAGTAAAAGAAAAGAAAAGAAACATTGTTAACTATGAACACATTTATTGATATTAACCAAAAACAAAAAGAACACATTAATTTATTGATAAACACTCACTGTTTTCCTAACATGTAGACGTGTAGGATATAATTAATGTATAAAAAAAATTATACGCATGAGAATCTTTTGTCTTATTTCCTCACTTAAATTCACATACTTCGCCTTAATTATGTGCTTTCATTAATTACATGTTTTTAAAAAAAATATATGTTTTTACGTGCTATTAAATTTATATAAAGTCCTAGGACTTAATAAAAGATCTTTTGGATCAGTTATATATGCACATTCATTATCATTATATCGCAACAAATAGATCTTTATTATCATTTTTTCTTCGAAGATTCATAAAACCGAGCTTGTTCCTAGATGTTTCTCCCTTCAGTCTCTGTTCCACAGTTTAGATTGCTTTGTTTGAATAATCCCTTCTTTTTCGGGTCATCAGCTTTCCGTGCATAAAACATGGGGCTAATTTAGTTTTTCTCCACAAACGAAGGCTCGAGGAACCCACCAAAACAAAAACTTTAGGGCTTTTGAAGGTAAGCGCACCAACTATTTTTCAATGGCTTGCCACCAATGGGGCAACCCCTTTGATACCAAGTAATTTGGTCTTTTAGTTGCATGCATGGTAGAGGTGGCACCATCTTTTGCAAAGTTGCTTTGGAGCTTTCTTTAATTTTCTTGACAAATTACTTTCTTTCGATCACTTTTGTTTCCTTGTCTTTGTTGCAATTGCTTGATCAATATCTAAGATAATTTCATCTTCCATAACTTTTGTTTCCTTATCTTTGCCTCAGTATTGTAAGAAATTTTTTTAGTCTTGTAATGTAAGAAATCTTTCTCATAGACCAATTGGAAGTTTTCTACCATACATAGAAAGAGAAAAGAAACAACTAAAACACCATAATGCAGTGGTACGAATTTCGTTTCGTGTCATTTAATATTTCCTAAAACATTTTTTGCATGATATTTCAATACTTTTAATTAAGTGAAATTTTGAGTTTGAATACTATTAGAGTCACTTAATAAATCTCACATAAAATTTCATCTTCAGTGTTGTTCATTTCCCAAATTTTCGTAATAAGGGAGACAAAGATCGATTTAATCGCTTTAAATGATTGTTATGGGTTTTGTACGTGGGGAAAATGGACAGGAAAAAGAAAAAATTATAGATGTACTAGTACTAGTGTGTGCTCTTTATCTTGTTCACCCGTGATTTATTTTGTGAATGCTCGTCGTGGCGATCACATTCCCATTGATGAGTCTTCAATTGGTCCAATCACCATTGTCATCATCAGATAATTAATAGTCTAGCTATTCATCAACATCCAAGGTTCAATATATGGTTACAAGAGAGCAAAACTATGTGCTGTCTGAATGAGATTCTAAACATTACACATTAACAATTATGTTATACATTTTGAGTATTTTTAAAATTAGATAAGATAGAAATAAAAAAATATTTAAAAGTATAAAAAATATATATAATCAACTCAAATATAATTTAAAAGTATATCAAAAAAATATAAAATCACATGGAATCTATGTGTGTGTGATCTAAAGCTTTGAATCTGAAATACTTTTAAAAATTGAAAATAACATAGATTATTCTTTAAAGGATAATAGAATGAAATATTTAACTACATTTTTAAATGGAGATTATTCTAATATGTTGGGTGAATAATTAGTTTTTATTGATTTTATACACTTGAATATATATATATATATATATTATAATAAGCCCTATGTTAAATTATGATTTGTGAGTAATTTTGCAGAGGAAACAGCAATTCAGATAAACAATTAATTAATTAGTATTTATTATCACATGAGAGTTTATATAAGTGCTGAAGTATAAGTTGGAATTTTCATAAACTTATCTGTAAAGTCTATTTAAATATATTAAAAAAATTATGATAAATCATAAGCTATTTTTATATATTAACTTAAATGTTTAATTATTATCTTGATAAAAAATGCTTAATTATTATACTATAAAATGAGCTCAAATCAACAGAAAAAGAATATTCTAGGTGTCCCAAGAAAAAGAAAAAGTTGTCTGGTCAATAGTTGAACTCTCCTTTCAGCACCTGCCAATGAGATATAAGTTACGGGTTGTTGATATAGTTTGATGTATGTACTAAAATAATAGACAAAAATTATTAGACCCCACTCCACATAAATTAATCATAAAAACATAAACTAGGTTTACAAAAATTCTTCCAAACTTAGATTCTAATGGTTGGTGGGGCCAAGCTGCCCACGATATGATATATTAGTTTGTTTTGTATCAATACAATAATTTGGATGGTACAGAACAGAATTGTCACTGGCGGATGTTGCCAATGCTTATAAAAGTCCGGTTAGCAGAAGAGCGATGTTACTATGTTAGGCTTTTTTTTTTTTAATCCTCATCGGTAATTGGGTATTAAAACTCTTTAACTAGTGTAACTTTTAAATAATTTCCAGATTAGTACAAATTATATGTGGAGTTAACAATTTATGAAAAACAAAGTCGTTAACTCGATCAATATATCTTGCATCTCTTTTTTTTATTCCGGCCGTACCCCATTTTCCTTATCAGCACTAAGATCTGAGATATCCTCCCCATAGTGGCGGGACCAAGAACCTGCAATTTTTTGCAGAAATGCCATGACGGAATATAATCTATGGCTCCTTCTCTGAAATGGAAGATTAAGTCTATACCAGCAACAATTGAACAAATGTTGCCGCTGTGGAATGTTGGCGTTGTTCAATGCGGGACCAACTAGAGTTTGTTGTTCAGCTATCTTTTGCAAAAATGCCATGACGGCAACATCTTTTATGCACGTTGTTCAAGTGTACTCATAATTCATTCATTAAGCCAAGTAGGAGGTGAGTCTTATATTAGCTTGTTTTATACCTAAAATAATTCATGTTAAAAAAAACTCCGAAGAGCTTTCAAAAAATAAAATAAGAAAATCATTTTTTGTCATTAAAAATAATTAAAATCTTTTTCTTTGTCAACAAAATAATTTAAATCTAAACATGTTAAGGGAGTGATCGTATTTTTATTTTTTTTGTTCAAGTGATTTGTATTGAAAACAGCTAAAGAACTTGGGCCCAAAATGGCCCAGAAGCCATTTGCCAAGCGATCCGCATCAAATATGTGTAGATAAAAAAGTATGTATATGCAGATAAAAAAACCCACATCAAAAACCATGCAGAGTTTCAACAAAAAACAAACCACCAAGAGTCACAATAAATAAACAAAAAAAACATGTTTTTTTTTGTCGAATAAAAAAACAACATTTGTTTACTTACCGTAAAGGATGTTGTCGTCTTCTTTTTTTTTTTTGGGTAAACGGATGTTGTCTTCCTTGTAGTTATGGGTCTGCGTTCATCTTGATACGAGACTCAACCGCAGTCCACTCAACGCATTGGGCTAATTGGGCTTTATTGTTGTCTGATAAGACAATAATAACCCAGAACCAGAAGCTGCCAAGACCCAATAGCTGGCGTTAGAACAAAAAAAAAACCGATGCAGCTGCAGCCCAGGCCACGCACGTGTAAGAGATAAGCACCACCAAAATCTATGGCATGAATTCAAGCAGGTTGCCTCTTTCCAGTTGCCACTGGTTCTGAAGAGTGAAACGAAATCGTAGACGTAATCTCCATTTCACACTAACGTGTACTCACAATTCAACACATTTATATGTCGCAGCCAGTCTAACCGTGCAATCGGTCATTGCCCCTGTTTGGATTTTTATTTTTAAACACTCCTTGTGCAGCCAGCCACACTTGCAAGTTCCAACATTCTAGTCATTGAGTTTACCTCGCATTCACAGCGTAAAGCAGCATGGCCTTCGCCACCAGTGCTTTGCTTTCTACAAATTTCCTAGGAAGCAAGGTGCTACTATCGCCCCCAACCCCCAAAACAACCAAACCATCCGTTACGCTACCGTTATTCTTAAACGCTCAGAAGCCAATTATTAAGAATAACAAAAATTCAGAACCACTGAAATCCGTGTCTTCTCAAGCTGCTCTAGCAGCCCTTATCTTATCCTCCGCGACTCTGAATGTGACCCCTGAAGCTCTCGCCGTCGACAACATCACCACCCCTCCCCCGGTAATCGAGGCCCAGCCCAACAAACTGAGCCCATCAAATTCCTCCTCGCCCTTCTCTCAAAACCTCTCCCTCACAGCGCCCAAGCCCCAAGCCCAGGGCGCTTCTGACCTCCCAGACGGTAGCAATTGGCGCTACAGCGAGTTCTTGAATGCCGTCAAGCAGGGCAAGGTCGAGAGGGTCAGGTTCAGCAAAGACGGTTCCGCCCTCCAACTCACCGCCGTTGACGGCCGTCGAGCCTCCGTCATCGTCCCCAACGACCCCGACCTCATCGACATCCTCGCCATGAACGGCGTCGACATCTCCGTCTCCGAGGGCGAATCGGGCAACGGCCTCTTCAATTTCATCGGGAGCCTGCTGTTCCCCTTCCTCGCGTTCGCTGGGCTGTTCCTCATCTTCCGCAGGGCCCAGGGCGGGCCCGGTGGGCCGGGTGGGCTAGGCGGCCCCATGGACTTCGGCCGATCCAAGTCCAAGTTCCAGGAAGTACCGGAAACCGGGGTGACCTTCGCTGACGTGGCAGGCGCCGACCAGGCGAAGCTGGAGCTGCAGGAGGTCGTTGATTTCTTGAAGAACCCCGATAAGTACACCGCGCTGGGCGCCAAGATTCCGAAAGGGTGTCTTCTTGTGGGGCCACCGGGAACCGGGAAGACCCTTCTGGCGAGGGCTGTAGCCGGTGAAGCCGGTGTGCCGTTCTTTTCGTGTGCGGCTTCGGAGTTCGTGGAACTGTTTGTTGGGGTTGGTGCGTCTAGGGTGAGGGATTTGTTTGAGAAGGCGAAGTCGAAGGCACCGTGCATTGTGTTCATTGATGAGATCGACGCCGTTGGGAGGCAGAGAGGGGCGGGGCTCGGTGGCGGGAACGATGAGAGGGAGCAAACTATTAACCAGCTCTTGACGGAGATGGATGGCTTCTCTGGTAATTCTGGTGTCATTGTTTTGGCTGCCACTAACAGACCCGATGTTCTTGATTCCGCATTGCTTAGGCCTGGTCGATTCGATAGGCAAGTTACTGTGGACAGACCTGATGTTGCCGGTAGAGTCAAAATCCTCCAGGTGAATCCCCATTGAAATGATCTTTACAGCCTTCTAAACAACAATAGTTTGAAATTGGTTAATGCAGCTCAAAAATTCCTTCCTTTATTTGTGGGTTAGGAAGCAGTTAATTATCTTAGTGCTCTTGTGAGCTACAAGTTGAATAGCTAGGTGGAACTGAGAGTTTTTGTCTAGTTTTTGAAATGTTGTGGTGATGCATGACCTTGATTACATCCATGTTTGTTTGTAGGTGTTTGAATTGATTATGTTAATTATATACGATTGTGTGTGTAGATTATTCTAACTATTGTTCTCTGTCAGGTGCATTCAAGAGGAAAAGCACTTGCAAAGGATGTTGACTTTGAAAAAATTGCCAGGAGAACCCCAGGGTTCACAGGGGCTGATCTGCAGAATCTGATGAATGAAGCAGCTATTCTTGCGGCCAGGCGTGACCTCAAGGAAATAAGTAAGGATGAGATATCCGATGCGCTTGAGAGGATCATTGCTGGACCAGAAAAGAAAAATGCTGTGGTCTCAGATGAGAAGAAGAAATTAGTAGCCTATCATGGTATGTATTTTTGTGTCTCAAACACATACAAGTGTGGCAGGTATTAGTTCATTTTTGGGTCTAACCAATTAACCCCTTTTTTCTCCTTGTTGATTTTCAGAGGCTGGCCATGCTCTAGTAGGTGCTTTAATGCCTGAATATGACCCTGTAGCCAAGATATCCATTATCCCTCGAGGCCAAGCTGGTGGTCTCACCTTTTTTGCTCCCAGCGAAGAGAGACTTGAGTCTGGATTGTACAGTAGAAGCTACTTGGAAAATCAGATGGCAGTTGCACTAGGTGGAAGGTCAGTGTACCTTGCAATCCACGAAAACATGAACATTACATTACCTTACCTATGATTTTAGATTTTGATTTTTGCAACTTACAAGCTACCCTTACATCACAATTACACCACCTGTCAATTGGCTGCTGGCCTAGTTCTGAGGGGATGTATAGGAGCTGGTTTTCTTTTATTATTGGCTACTGTACTGTTGTATATATTAAAGGGGCCTTGGTTATAATCATATTATAGATGTGAGATGCAAGGTCTTCATCTTTGAGCCTGTGAATATTATGTGTGATAAATTCCTTATCTCTCTGTATATGGCAAAACAGGGTTGCTGAAGAGGTTATTTTTGGCCGGGAAAATGTCACCACCGGAGCGTCAAATGACTTTATGCAAGTTTCCCGAGTGGCAAGGCAGATGGTTGAGAGATTTGGGTTCAGCAAAAAAATTGGACAAATTGCCATTGGCGGACCTGGTGGAAATCCATTCTTGGGTCAACAGGTAGGCCTTGTGACCTAACACAGTAGGTTGATGCCTTTGTTTTACACTATGACAAAAAAAAAATGCATTTGTTTTACACAGTAAGTGTTGACACCAATAAATTCCTCACCATTTCAAATAATTGTAATTGCAGATGTCAACGCAAAAGGATTACTCCATGGCAACTGCCGATGTAGTAGATGCGGAAGTAAGGGAACTGGTAGAGAGAGCCTATTCTAGGGCAACGCAAATTATCACAACTCACATTGACATCCTTCACAAGCTTGCTCAACTTCTCATAGAGAAAGAATCTGTTGATGGTGAAGAGTTCATGAGTCTATTTATTGATGGAAAAGCTGAATTGTATGTTGCATAATGATACAGTTAAGACACAGAATCATGTTTGTACTGTAAGATACACTGAGACATGTACACTGTAAGAATCAATTAAATATATTTATCAAATTACGGGTAAAAAATTTGCACAACAGCTTATGCAAAAACAAAAACAAACTGTGTTTACACCTTTAAATGAAATGCATTTCCAACTTAAAGTATACCAAAAGGGTCATTTCCCTCCTCGTTGCCTTTTCTCTTCGAGAGCAGTGGCGTCACTCAGCATGTCAGCTGCATCCTTGTTCATGTTTAATTTGGAAAGAGCAACCGCCTGCATGTAAAACGCTGTGGACCAGTCCGGGTAGACACATTGAGCTTGCATGGCATCTCTGAGAGCAGCATCTGGTTGATCGCAGAAGAGATAGCAAAGACTTCTCCGTGCATAGACAGTTGGGGAAACCATGGTTCCAACATCAATGAACTGCATATTTAAATTTAATTGATATGATACGAGCAAGTACAAGAAAAACTTTTCTGCTTTCATTTTCCTTCCTTTGAATTTTCAAACATTAACCTTTCTTACTAGGTAACATGTTAACAATCCAACAAGTGTACCAAGGTTCGCCTTTGGTATGATAGCATGCTGATTGAACAAAATTCTTTGATATGCAGAACACATACCTGGGAGTAACTCTCAATTGAAGTTTTAAAATCCTTGTCACGAAATGCCAAGTCTCCGCGCTTTCTAGCCTCCAACATATCCCTCGTTTGTTGGGTCCATTCTTGGAAAGACAACTAAACATGTAAAATGAAGACATACTTAAAATGTAATACTCTTAATATAAATATTAGAGAACTTCAATCTCTTAAAGTATGTACCTCATTACACCCTTCATCATCTCTGTAGTTTGTCATCAACAAAATCTGATGAATAGCAGTGAGGTCCATACGAGAACAAGCTTCACCCATTGGAGAGAGAGGATGCTGTGGGGTAAGAGGTGCTTCCTCATGCTTTGGAATTCCAAGCATAACATACGATGGAACCTGACAGGCACAGCAAAGATATCATAATTATGAGCCAAAAATCCCGGTCAGTTTCTAATTAGTTGTAATTATATTTTGAATAGGTCAAACCCCATTTCCCCTTCTTTCAGTGACATGGATATACCTACAAGAAAAATGCTGATTGCACAAACAAAGAACACACCCTCTGAGCAGAGCCAGTGCATCACAGTAATGTGTCAAATACATGTCTTAACAGAGTGATCTAATGGCTTGCAGAGGGTTGCGTTTTTGCATCTAGTTTTGGTTCTTCAATAGCAGTACTCTAGCATTGCAAATAGGCACTCGAGTGGTTTTGCGACAGATATAGTTTAGGTAATGATGCATATGCTGATATCTAATAAAAATCATGAGGGGTAAAAAACAGTTTTTAAGATAAAAAAGGGAGCAAAAAGCTCACATCGGGTTTAGTTTGCAGAGCAGAAAGTGTTGTAATAAGGTCCTTCGTCTTGGGCCGCTCCCGAGGTTCGTATTGCAAACATATTGAGGCAAGATCAAAAACCACAGTTGCCTCTTCCGTTGAGAAGTTTCCCTCTAAATGTGAATCCATGAGGAGTCGAATATTTTTACCTCTAATCATGTCAAGAGCCTGAATGGACAAAAAATAATACTTTGCTTTTTTTTTTTGTCAAAAAAATAATACTTTGCTAAATTACATGGAAAATGAACATCATGTCATGGATAACGAAACAACCACAAAAAGAAAGTGTGTAGAAGGAAACAATTGTCGCTTCGGGCCCAATGGTTTGAGGAAATATTTCCAGTTTCTATTAATAATTACAAAAATACCTTATTATGTTTACTTTGCTTTCTGTTTTCAAAAATTTCTATCAGCAATGATGAAAACATTAATATATCTATAAGAAATGGTGGAAAAATAATGCTTTCAATATTTGTTGTACAAATTATAGAAAACATAAAATAACGTGAAAACAATGTTACATGTTTAGAGAGGCCTTGATTTTCCCAAAAGAAAAATTCTCTCCTAGTTTACTGCTTACAGTTCCTGTTACATATAAAATAGCAATTTGTTTTAGTAAAGGGACCATATTTACCTACGCTGAAATTTTAATTTTATTAATGAAGAGAGGGGGTTGCAATTGGCAAGAATTTAACTACTGACTGCTTGATCATGGAGGCCTAGATATAATGTCAACGGTCAAGAACCAAAAACTATTCTCCATCAACCTATTCATGTATTGAACACGTGATTTACATAATAATAAAAAAAGTCACTTATCATAATTCTGCCTTTCCTGATTGTTTGAACAATCAAATCATTGCAAAATAGAAATAATACGAGTTAACATTTCAGAGAATACATACATGACTTGGAGGGATATGCTTGCCGCTCAGAAGATCCAATAACACAGTCCCAAAGCTGAAGATAACACTTTCTGGAGTCACCCTCCCTACAAAGATAATATATATCCTAGCTGTTACCAGAAGTTAAAGCAACATACAACATAAAAGCCTTCCCTCAACAGCATGAGGATCTGAACATAATTGAGCTATATATAAAACTCTTTTGAAGATTTGCAACTAAATGATACAAGGACGCTTTATAGGAATTCTCTTGATTTATTGTAACAAGTATCACAGTGATTTGTTGGAGACTTATTGCTTTAGACAATAAGAACTCTAGCTTGGTAACTCAAACTTCATACACTTTATAGAGTTTTGTTTTAATTCAAGGAGATAAATGAGGCTTCTACTTTAATTCTCGCTCAAAAAATGACTGAAGATTTTTTTGGGGGGGGGGGGGGGGGTCATGAGGAAATAACAACATAAAATATTATGTGATACAGCATTACAGAAAACACGCAGCCACCATTTCTCAGATACTCAGGAGGTGTATATGCAAGATTTGTGCTATAACTTTTCCCGTCCCGGCTGTTTTTAATCAAACCAAAACATGAAAGCCGGGGATCGCCATTCTGCAAAAACATCAGGAACCTATCAATTTTTGTTTCACAAATGTGTGCACTTCACATAACAGTTTCCGTTGCTATCCACAAATAAAGAGTTGTCATATATATTATGATACCTCATCAAATAGAACTCTGTAAGCATTTAAGTCATGGTACAATGGATAACCCTTGTTGCTACAATAATCTAATGCTTCAGGGATGGATAGGGCAACTCTTAACCGCATGTTCCACTCAATTGTCCGATTTTCCCCTGTCACAGATGAGGCAAAAGGCTATATACATGACTTTAAGGTTAACTTAAAGTGATAGGAAGCTGCTGTTTCAATAAACTATCACAAAAAAGCAGCCAAGGTAAAAAAGAAGAAGAAGAAGAAGAAGATAATAGATCGGATGCAATTTTGAAGACAAGCCTAATATTAAGGATAATATCATGATTGGTCAATCATGCATCAATTCATTCAATTGGACAAATAACATTTTATAGCCCAAAGCTACAGAGCAAGATAATTTTACCATAAGCACCTCGTGTAAAGTAGTATAGGATGATAGGCAAAGATATTTGCTCATAAATAAAGATAGCTTTGACATGGAAATTTGTTGACTATGGTTTTGACATCTAAAATCTAAATTGTAGAGGAACAGAGTGAGCAATTAAAGTAAAGGGGAATAAAACAAGGAAGAAGTATATATAAATGGTTCACGCAAATTGCATCCTTGACCACACATCTAAATGGGTAAGAAGTCCCCGTACCAATGATATCAATTAGTATTAGTCAAATATTTATCTATGAGAATTCAGAACAAAAAAGATTAAAGTATAGCACTTGGAAGTCTTCATGTCTCACTTATTATTTATTATTATTCGAACTAAAATCTGGTTCTGCGTACCCGCATTACGCAGATACAATCTAAACTGAGAGAACAAACATTACTTGCTTCCCAAACATTGATGTAGATAAGATAAAAACAATCATGTTTTCAAGTGTAAGAGTGTAGAGTGAGTATTTATTCAAACACTTGAGGTGGCAAACGAGATAGAAGAAGCAGCAGCAAAGTGAAAGCACTGGATTCTAGTAAACAGAAGGCATGCAAAGAAGAAGACATAATTACAGTGGAAAAGGTGTTTGGCGAGAGTGTCATTGGGCATGTACTCTGCAACGAGGAGCCTCTCATCCCCATCACAGCAATAACCAATCAAATTTGCAAGCTTCCGGTGTCGCAATTTCCCAACACCCCAAGCTTCATCCTGAAAAAAAAAAGCCAAAAAAAAAAAGGTAAAAACCCAATCAAACCGAACCACAAAAAGGCAAAGGACATGTTTGGTTTTTGGTTTTAAGTTGCATAAGTACCTTTGGTTCTTAAAGTTCATTTAAGCATAAACAACTCTATAATTATTTTGGATTCAAATATACTTTTACGATCTTCCAACGGAAACCAAACATGTAAGCAATTAGATAGATAACAAAGAATCCGTACAGCGAACTGCTTGGGGTCGGGCCAGGCCAATTTGGAAAACCTCTTAACGGCAATCCAGCGACGGTTATGGTTGTTGAGGCGGCCTTTGTAGACCACGTTGGGGGCTTTCTCGCCGCTCTCGGAGACGATATGATCGGAACTGAAGCCATTGGTGGAGGCTCTGAGGTCGGCGAGTGAGAACTCAGAGAACGCCGGCACGTCTACCGCGGGGAAGTTGCCGGCATTTTCGGCGCCGTTGGAGGACGAGGCAACGTTGTTGTTATCGTTGCTGTGTTGAGTATTGGAGTGTTTGGAATGGTGAGATATGCAGCAACCCATTACTTGGGTGGGGGAGTGAGTGAGTGTGTGAGGCCAACAACAACCACGCCAGCTATTAGCGTGAAGCATACACCATAAGATGTTGTGCATTCCACATAGAGATAGACGAAGACGAAGACGAATAAAAAACAACACAACTAACTAGGCAAATGGACCTGACAACACACTCACCCGTGTGCTTGTGACTTGTGTGTGTGAGAGATAGAGAGAGAGGGGTCGAAGAGGGTTTTTAGGAAAAGAGCTGCAGCTTTTTTTTCTTCCTCATTCAGTTGCGCTCTCTCTCTCTCTCTCTCTCTCTCTCTCTATCGTCCTCTCTCTGTCTGCACTGACAAAACCTCACTGTCGCGCTCTATTACACGATATGTCCGTTATATACGCCAGGGGTTAGTCTTGTCTTTCCATGGTGGCAAAGTGCATCTCTCGACAAATCGTAAAATGATGCTAATTGGAGCTGGATTTAAATATTAATAGAGAGAAATAAATTTTGTTTTTTATTCATTTGTTTATTGTTTCTTTTATGACTACGACTACAATTGGAGCTGTCCACAGTTAAACTGAGACAATTTTTTTTGTATAAAAATAAAAACTCAAAGTAGTATTTGTGTTGATTCACCTCATTTGACTGAGTTATTTTTAACCATCATTTGACTGATTTGACTTAAGTGTTTTTTTAGATATTTTTTTGGAGCAAGTTTTTTTTAGGGTAAAATGGTCTTTTATTTTTAAAAAAAAAAAATTAAAGTAGAGTGTATGACTAATAATGGAGTGTATTAACCACAATTGTGGGCCTAAATTCAAGGTTTGTGTATTAGGCGCATTAGGCCCACAATTTTTTTTATTAGGCCTACTATATCGCAGGTCAACACAACACTTCGTTCGGGGCTATCATGCAGGATAGGTAGTAGCCAGTAGGGCTATTCATCTTATTTTTCTTTTTTCTTTTTGAGGTAGTAGGACTATTCATCTAAAAACTGTTGTCCACAATTTAACATAATCATAATAATATAGGTATGATTGCAATTAATTAAATACTTAACATATATTTTATTCGGGAAAAGTAATGAGATTTCTGTATACATAAAATTCGATTCAGAAAATTTTATAGAGATAATTAATTACTTCAATCCAAAGAGAATCATCAATCATTGATAAAAAAAAAAAGAGAGAATCATCAATCATTGATAAAAAAAAAAAAGAGAATCATCAATCTCTATAGAGATAATTTTACAGTGTGAAACTAGTTAATTTTGATGGACTCTCCCAAAACATGGTTGTCTAGACGATTAATTTGTTGGCAAAGTTCTTCATATGAACTAGCTGTGGTGGCAGTGAACCTCTCCATGGCAACAAAGATCTGTTTCAGACCTGATTGTAGACTAGTATTAGTATCAACTAAATCATGATGATGCACAGCGTCCCCTCTCAACAGGGCGTTGGTCTCTTCTCTGGCAATTGGATTTGAAGCAATCTTTCTCTCTCGGGCCTGGACCACTTTGTGTATCTTTTGCTCCTGCCTCTCCAAGTTTCTAACTTTTCTCTCCAATTCCTTGTCCAATGTTAATTTCTGCTGAAGCTCTAAAATATGCTTTTCCAATAGCTCATTCACTCTGACCATGAATCCATTTACGGCTTCAATTACATTCTTCTCTGAGAGATTGTCCACTGCCCGTGACCATTTGTTACAGATCACAAACACGGGTGGTGCACCAATCTTGCTGGGAGAGAAGGGAGTTGAATCATCATCGGGTATTTCTTCAGGTTCACACATTAGACATCTCACTAGCCAACCATTCAAGGCTTTCACATGGGACTTCTGGGCGTGAATCCAATCTGACAAGCTTAAACTCCATTTCTGTACCTCGGATTTGAGGTTTATTGCTGCGTCAATATTAGCATTGCCAAGCTTTCTGTTCAATGAGGAGGCATCTAAAGTTTTTGTTTCAGCAATTTCCTGATACTGGCATCTGTAACATTCTTGCATATCTTTCCACATTCCAAGAAACCTTTTCCATAAATGAACAATTTGTAAATAGATGCCTTTAAGGAATAAAACATAGATAGATGCATTAATGTTCAAAACAATCTTCAAAAGAAATTTACCTAAATAAATAAACTTTAAAACCAGTTGGGCTGGGCGTCATTGTTCGCGTCATTCAAAAGTAAAAATTATTACTTGAGTTATCCATTTTTCAACCTTTGTATAAGAGGTGAATAATAGCAATTCAGTTATGATCTTAAGGACAAGGTCATGGCTGTACCTACCAACTAAATACAGGGGTTCAAACAATTTAACATGGAATTTAATTACAAAGAAACTTTAATTATGACTCACATGAGAATAAATCTGTTGATCTGGGGCCATAGCTCCTCTTCCCTCAACTTACTAATCGTATTAGATATCTTGTCAACTACTTGGATAGAAATTTTCATTTTTGTGGATAAAATACCGATGAAAGCTTGAACAGAATCAACTTTCTGTGCATCCGCATCCTTTTTAATCATACGCCTCAACTGCTTGCACTTCTTCTGGTGAAGCATGCGCAATTTTTCCTCAGCCTGGAAGAAAAAGACATTAGGAATCTTCAACCGAAAAATTTACATATATATTTTTTTATTATGCTAAATTTCGAAAGACAAACTAGCAACTTGTACTGTTTGTACATGCATGGTCGAAATTATCGAATGTAATTGAATTCTGATCAAAATTCAAGCAAAGAATTACGATCCTGGTGAAATTTAATTGAATTTTTTTGCGATCAATAATTACGAAATAAAGTTAATATGACGCTTTTTGAATTTTCTTTTGTTCCCACCCCACAACCAAATCCTATATGGCTAGATGCCAGGCTCTCATTTGAGGTGCAAGTGGTGCTCTCCATAGCTACATTGCGTAGTGCATACTCCTTAATTAATCCGTTGGACCGAAGTTAGCATATACCACCACTGCGTCGGTGGAACTCCTGGGTCCATTACTTCATAAGCTCATTACCAATAGTGGGTAAATACTAATTACATAATTTCATAGAGTATATTTTTAGGTGACTTTATCATGTGAAAAACTTTGTAGTCATTCTCTTGATAGATTTTCATAAGTTTTTTTTATGACACGATTTTCATAAATTTTTTTGATAAACCACGATTTTCATAAATTTTGATAAGACTATTATATATTTTAATGTCTATTTTTCTCCAATTTTCTTTTATCATGGCAACTTGCTCTGTATCAGGAAGAAGAAAGCATCAAAGAAGAGTAAAATTTATACCTTGACTTCAAGATACAGTTTCTTTTCCCACAGACACAGCTTACTCAAAGTAGAGCAGAGATTAGCGTAGCTGAGGCCCTTGTCTTTGTAAACTCTTTGATCCCCAGATCCCGTTCTCCGTCCAAGCAATGGGGACTCCATGCATTTAACTGCCAGAGGATTTGACGGAGTAAACACATGCATCCTCTTGCACGAAACTGGTCCCCAAAAATCTTACTCTTGTTAATTAATAATAATTTGATCAATCGTAAAATAATTAATAAATAGAATAAAAGATTTCCGAAATTAAAAAAGAAAAGAAAGAAAACTGGGTCATCAAATAGGTGGTTATTGGTGAACCTGGATTGAAGTCAATTTTCCGATGGTAACGGAGTTTCCCAACGTCTAGCATTTCCAAAATTGGGTTCCCCGAAGCCGATGCTCTCTCAAGTAGAATCTGAATCTCCTTCACCGCCTCAGAGAAACCTTTCGCTGATTTCGCTTTCGCAGAGTTGCTGCATTCCTCTGACTCCGGTGGCATCGAATTCTTTTCCTTCAAACCAGCCTCCTTATTCTTCTTCGCTTCTCCATTTTTTCCCTCATTCACCTTACCTTCCCCTCCGTTGGATTTAGACCCATCTACACCAACACCGTCGCTTTTCTGAGTCTCGTGACCGTTAATGTGAACCTTTCCCTTTTCCTTCTCAACCGTTGTTGAGTCGGTAGTGTTATCACCACCACTCGCATTGTGACAATACGGTACATGGTATTTCTCGTACGGCTCGAAGAAGTTAAGGAAATCCCAGGCAGAGCTGGTCGGAGGAGGCGGCGACGGTGGCTTCGAAAGCGAATACCCGCCGCCATTCGACAGTGGCGGAGAAAATGGAGCGTAAAGAGGCTGCACGTAATTCAAGAAAGCCACATTATCGGGAGCATGGGAAACGGTGTCGTGGTGGAGATAATCGTAATGTCTCTGTCTCAATTGGAAATCCTTTTCTGCATCCTCGGGTTCCGAATCGGAATGCAAAGGGACGTGTGCATCTGAGTCGGAACTAGAGGAAGATGAAGAGTGAGGGAGTGGTGGTGACTTGGCTTCGTTAATTTTTTGGGGATTGGTTGTTTCTTCGGCGGAACCAGAATCTTCAAATTGGTCGAAGAAACAGAGGAGAGCGGGGCCAAGTGTTTTGAGGGACTCCATGTGTGCCACGTGTGCGTCGGCGAGGGCGTAGCTTTCACGGAGTGCTTCGTCGATGAATTTGCAACGGTCACGGCATAAAGCCACCGCCGGAAGCCGATCGAGTCTTGAAGTATTGCAGCCCATGAATCCAAAATAAAAACTCTTCTTTGCTTTTTTTTTTCCCTCTTCTCCAAATCAGTGTCACTGTGTCAGTGTGAGTGAGAGTGCTTGGATGGGAAAAAGGAGAACGTTTTGCAGGTTCTGATTTTTTTTTTTGACGTTTCAAATCAAATGAAATTGATATGGTTATTTGGGGGGGGGGGGGGGGGGGGGGGGGACTTGAGTGAGAAGCTTGATATACGCCGTTGTGTTGATTGGTCAATTTTGATTATGGAATTGAAGGTGCATTATTAAGGCTAGGAGTGGACCGCAGGGTGCAACTGTGTGTGACGATAAAGTGGCGGGTAGTGCCATATTATAACGTCTCTTTGTTCTATTTTTTTGAGCTTTTTTTTTTTTTTGCACGGATGCTCCTTATTTTAGTAGTGTTTATTGCTTTTATTGCATGCTTTAACTACGGGACTCTACAGTGGTCGCCGTTAGCTGTTTGCAAATGCACTGGAATATTTGCAGCAAAAAAAAGACAAAAAGACAAAAAAATCATTTAAGTAAATCACTGTGGAATGTATAAGGTGCCACTTGTCGGACACACCTTTTTCCTTTTTTTTTTATAATAACTCACACCGTTTCTTTAACAATATTTATTTATTTATTTATATTTATATATTTATATTTATATTTATAGAATCTTAAATAGTTTTAATTTAAATTTCGTGTTTTAAAAAATAATTTTTTCTATTTTTATTAATTATTACTAACTTATCCAAACTTTGAGCAATTATAAGAGTTGAGCACTTTTTAATGTGTGTTTGGAAACCAGTCAAATAGGGTAAACGCACGGAGGTGAGAGAATTTTACCGTAGTTTTTCACTGCATTTCAGAACACCCATTTAACTTCGTTCATTTTAGTTGTCATATTGGAAGTTATGAATAGTTATAAATAAACTTCCTGGAGTAAAATATGTTCATCATGTCATTACAGTAGTATTTGATGTCTAATCATTGACATTTGGAAAACCGTGGTGGCTTTTTTTAACACTACCACGTTTGAAAAAATTAATTTGTCATTTATTATTGTTTTTTTTAATTAGGTTTTTATTATTATTTTTGTTTTAAGTGAGAAGTCCTATTTTTAAAATTGGATTTTTTACTATGTTTTTATTATTTTTTTTCCAAAATGCCTATGAGAAGTCCTATCCCCTAAACAGAACTTCTGAACACATTTTTTTTATTTTTTTTTATTTTTTGTTTAATTTTGACGGTTTAGGGTTTAGTTAAGGTGGTTTGTGATTTTAGGGTTTAAGTGGTTTTAAGACTTTGGGGTTATTCAAATTTATTTATTTATTTTGTTTATTAATTCAATTTATTATTTAATAATTACTACAATTAAGTTAGTTTATGACTTAATAGTAAATAATAATACAATAAAATAATTACATTAAAATTATAAAAGGAGTACAACGATTCACATTTCTTACTCATGTGTGGAATGTCTAGGATTGTAATTAGGACATTTATTCCTACTATAACCCTCATTTCGACACAGTCCACACCTTTTAGGGTGACGAGCCTTTCTACCTGATCCATGTCAGTGCGAATGCGGATAGATTGTGGATGACCCTGTGGTAGCCTCTGTATTTGTGGATCATGGCACACTTGAGGTCTAGTATATTCTGGCCAATATTCTTCGTTAGGCAACACACTGAACTCTTCATAGTAAACGTTGAAGATGTTTTCCAACTTGTACACAGGAGGCACATATTGTACCTATCTACTCCACTACAACTGCAAGACTCTCACAGTTATGTATAGAACCCTCCAGATGTTGGACCTAGTATGCCCACACAACGACGTCCACGACGTACTACACGCCGACAACTTAGCCCCCTGTTGCTTTCACTCTATCGCAACAACATTTCGACCCACCTTGCCATTCATTTTATTGTATTATTATTTACTATTAAGTCCTAAATTAACTTAATTGTAGTAGTTATTAAATAATAAATTGAATTAATAAACAAAATAAATTAATTAATTTAAATAACCCCAAAATCCTAAAATCACTTAAACCCTAAAACCACAAACCACCTAACACCATAAACCACCTTAACTAAACCCTAAACCGTCAAAATTAAACAAAAAATTGAAAAAAAATTAAAAAAAATGTGTTCAGAAGCCCTGTTTGGGGGATAAGACTTCTCATAGGCATTTTTGAAAAAATAAAAAATAAAAACATAGTGAAAAGTCCGATTTTAGAAATAAAATTTCTCACTTAAAACGAAAACTGTGATAAAAACCTAATTGAAAAAAAAATAATAAATGGCAAATTAATTTTTTCAAAAGTGATACTGTTACAAAAAACCAACCGTGGTCACCATCAATTGCTGTTGTAACAGGAATACAATGATCCGTTAATTTTGTAAAATAAAATTTTCAACTTGACCATCAATACTAATGATTGTTCGCCAAAGGTGAAGGTTAAGAATATCCTGCCTTTTTGATCGATCATGAGGATCAGGATGAATGAAAGAATCCAAATGTTATCATTTCAGTTCATTAAGTTCAAAATGATTTATAATGACGCATAGGGGACTTTTAAGGGTTGGTACCAAGGCAATATGATGAAGGTGATTAAGACGGGAGTATTATATGTATGGAAAAGTTCAAGGGCGCGTCTTTTACCCCTCATGGGAAATTTAATCTGTCTTTACATCAAAAGAAGGTTTTGGGTGGAATTCCAACTCACGGAGAGTTGTGTGTGTTGTCTGCGTATGTATGCCTTATCTCTTCATCTGGTATCTAGTTCCATCTTTGTCTACTGGCCTAGTTCTTCTCTGAGGTGAGAACTATACACTTATTCAAAACCAAATATAAAACAGCAAATGCTCTTGCTATCGTGCCATATCCTAATTCACGAAAAGTCCTCCTCCTTATTGAATCAACATAAACATGGTAAAATTAATTCTGCGACTTGATATATAGCATATTGATGCCATACGTAGCATCCCTCTGATAAAAGGCAGAAATTTTGGAAGCTGTAATTTCTTTAGCAACGGAATGTAAATATCTCTTTTCATTATGCTCGATTAATCATGGTCTTTTGAGCAATTTTTCCGATAAAATTTTTCATATTAAGGAGTACATTTTTCTCTGTTTAGAGACATGTTGCTTTTTTTGGTGGGTCGTTAATATATTATATATTAGTAGATAAATAATGTGGTTAAAGTTCTAATTTTCATCCTCTGTAATCGTGGCGGGGATATGAGGTGATTTTACGGACAACTAAAACTTTATACCATATTGCCATAATTTACTTTCCAATAAATCTAAGTCTAAATCTGTCTATCCACTTTTTTGGTACATAAATCTGTTCATGCTTGTATATATAAGGTGGAACAAACCCACCTTTGTTCTTTTTGTTTTATTTTTTAATGTTCCCTCATTTTTATGGTTGTTTATTCAGCCCAGAATTAACCCATTTAAAACAAAATGCGCATTTTGGTCATATTAATTGGAGTGGTCATATTAATGGGTCATAGAAATACTCTCTCTCGTTAATATTATAAGCAGCATAATACAAAAATACACAGATTAATGAATACTTTGAAATAGGGTAATCTCATTTAATATTCATTAGTTTCAAATTTTTTTCAAAAATACCTCTTTTGGTGTCTCTCGTAAATATAAATATTGCTATAAATAAGGGTATAATTGAAAAACTAACATTTAATTGATTTAAAAATTGATGAATGTTGCTTATATTTTGAACCAAAAGAAAAGTGTCTTTGTTAATTTAGACCGGAGGGAGTATTAATTTAACAGTTGGAATGAAAAAATTTAATGTTATATGAAGTAATTATAACAAGAGTTACTCTTGAAATAAAATATATAAAATATTGTTTTTATTTAGACAACAAAACCTTAATTTTGATTTTTAGTAGTATGAAATTGCTAAACAAGTGATACTGATTCCAAATTACATTTAGAAAATAAAACGTGATTTTGAAAGTTCCTAATTTATGTCCACACTCCACACATACCATTTCTCCAGCCCAACCAAAAGTGGAAGTGTGTTTCTCAATTTCCATCCCCTCCCCAAATTCTTCGCGTGTCAAAGTTGCTACCCTTGCCAACTATGCCTCCAAAACAAATAAAAAAGCGACTACTAAAGTCATTCACTGTGCCAAATACTCAAATCTGTCTTTTTCTTATCACGATTAATGTACTCTGGTGAGTGGGTGGGGATCAATCCCCCACCCTTACACAAACAACTCCCAGCACTTACCACTTGTGCTACATGGGGGAGTTCTCTAAAGTCTAAATTCACTGAAAATATGTGTTAGATAACAGCGGGCCTGTGAATTTTTTTTTGGTCAATGGCCTGTGAATTATTGAATTTCTCGTATTCTTGTGGGCAGTGGGCTGTAAACTATGGACCCAAATATAAGACGATTTTGCATCTTCTAAATCCCAAAAAAAATGACCCAAAAAAAATCCCAAAAAAAAAAACATTCCACACGCCTTGCTTGGTTTACCTCTAGGTTTTTTGAGTCCTTTGGTTTTCCACTGACCTCTCTTTAGTTTGTTTTGGTGAAGTCTCTTTAGTTTGACTCTTCTTTGACGCCACTTTTATAATTTAAAAGCAAAACATGATTTGACCAACAAAAAAAAAAAAGCAAAACATGATTTACAAATAAATATTTAAAATATAAAAATATTAATCTAGAAAAAATAAAATTAATTTGTGTTTAATTAAAAAAGTACTCATTATATTAAAATATATAAATTATTCAATTTAATATTTATTATAAAAATAATAGAATATTTCTCAACTACTACTTTTAATTAGCATTCTTTAGTAAGACCTTGATGGTATATGTATATTTGACAGTTACAACTTACAACAACTAATTAACATAACAGGAAGGGACCACTACACCACTTGTGTGATTGGGAAAATAGAAGAAGCACGTATACACTGTCATGAGCGAAGATCAGCTGTAAGCGGCGGTGGATAATTCGTTTTTCATTACACAAGTTGGCGAGCAAGACGAATTGGAGTACCAATGATTGGAAGTATCAAGCATATTGCATGATTCATCACCTCATTCCTTCACTGGAAAAGGCCGATTATCATGAGAAAAACATTAACGGCCCCAATGATGAACGAATCATTGAGAACGGCCTAACGGAACCGAGCTGCCTTTAAAATGGGTGTTTTTGTTTAAAGGGGGTGCTAACTAACATGAACAAATAAAAAATAATAAAGAGAAGAGAAATAAAATATATCATTTGAAAAGTATAAAATATAAAATTATCTCCGTTTATTGTGATTGGATAGAAAAGTAAAAAAGAAAAAATGAATAATTATATATGTTTAGTTGCTTAATATTTTTAAATTTTCAGTATGTCCTATGCTTTATTTAATACAATATTGTTTTGAATTATTTAAATAATGTCTTAAATATAGAACTAGCTAGTGAATCGTTAATTAAGAAAGAGTTCTATAAAATAATCATAAGTTACTGAGGCTAGGTTAGTGATAAAGAACTTGATATAGTTGCATATATTAAATCATAGGTTTAAATTTTGTGTCACAATATCAAGAATACCAAGATTAAAAGGTGCTTGGACGTAATCGGTAGAGATAGATAGGAATGCCAAAATTGAACAAACTTTTGAAATATTTATGCAATTTTGTTTAGTCTACACTCTACACATATTAATTCGTATAAAAAAAAATTAGTGTGCATAAATTTTCTAAAATAAATAAATAAATAAGGGATTGGGGTCACGTTTACAATAATACTGTAATATTATATTAATGTCTATGTTTATTTAATGGGTTGATATGTTAGGCTTTAATAAAGATCTCTCTAGATAACCTATAATTTGATTTTTTTTATAAGCAAAAAAGTATTATTGAAAATAAAATAACTAAATTAGAGCATAAGTTATATTCAACGTTAGCTACTTGAAAGAAAATATGAATTGTTTGATGTACAAAAACAGCTCCGCTCATATTGTTATTGAAATAAAGATAGCGTGCAAAGTCATCAATATAGAGAAAGACATCTCAATTAAGTTGGCACCCCAGACATGTCAGACTCTATCTATTTGGTCTTTTAAACTAATTAAATAGACTTTGGAAAGGTCTATACAAGCACAAGTCAGGTCACAGGCTTTTGAGAGTAGCTACTACTCATAATTAAGACTCACTTATGCTTAACAAATCATGTGCTCTAGTTGTTTTGATCAGTATTATGCTTAACAAATCATATGCTCTAATTATTTTCAGTTGTTAATGCTAGGCCTAACGTGCTAACCTTTTGTAGTTTTATCCTTTACGGACTTAGGTATTCGGCAAACGATATTGTTTATAGTTGTCATCACGCTTCATGTCCTCTAGCCTCTTTCTATTTAAGAAACATGAAACATGCCATGTGCATCACTAATTGTTCCTCCCACAACCAAGCAACGCCCCTATCATTTGCTTTTTCTTTTCTAAGGAGATTCTTATTCTTCTCTTCCTAATTTTCCTAAATGATGAGTGGAAAGCTAATATCATAACATATAGTAAAGTCGAAAAAACAACCAATTTATATTATTCCATGAAAGAAAACTTGGCACGTGATGGTTTTCTTTTTTTTGGGGGGGGGGGGGGGGGGGGGTAAACATGAGATAAATTTGTGAGATCTCAATGAAATTTTCATACGATGACATTTAAAAGAGTTTATATTTTTTGCTGAAATTATTTAGAATTTATTTAATTTGAAGTTACCCCATGACATTATATTTATATTATAATATAGTATTTAGATGTATTTATAAAAAAATAATGCCATGTTCATAAATTATTTTTAACAATAATATATTAAATAAGTATTTAATTAAAGTATTAATACATTAAATTATTAATAAATTTTGTACTCACATAAATAAGTGCGATGTCTTCAAGAGAAACAATGGGACTTGCCGTTGTCGTTGATGTAGGAATTGTGGATCCGGTTAAATTAAAGGACGCGCTCATGCAATATATCTATGGGCATTATTTATTGGCATTATTTAACAAAAATCACAGTGAACCTTTCCCGTTTTACAAGTAGTATGCATAAATTTCCTAAAAAAAGTAGTACTAGTTTGCATAAATTCAACACCTTCCATTTAATTTTCCACCAACATCTATATATCCCTAGTCCCGCTAATCCCCGTCCGTCGTTCATTCAAACTTCAAATTCAATCCTCACAGAGAACTCGGAATTGATTTACACACAAGAAACAATTAATAGCGATATTTTTTTTCAATGTTAAGTACTATATGAACTATGAATATAGGAAGGTTGGGGAGGAAATAACAAATTAATCTGTGTATAACGCTATTTTCTCATTTTTCGTATGTTTGTATCATGATAACGTACCAGAGGGAAAAAATTACATTAAAAGAATATTGTTATCTTTAACAGAAAAAAATAAATTAAAAAAAAAAACTATCTACTGCGCCACTGTAAGAGTGTTGAGCAGCAGAACGCGTGAATTGATCAAAGCCCTGAAGACTTTCTCGCTAACACTCTCAATGCCGCAGATACATTCTTCCAAATCCAGCATTCTCTTCAAAACCGACCTCACCTCTTCATCTCCCTTCTTCTTGAGATTCCCAACAAGAAGATCTTCAATTCCTTGATGCTCCTTGTGATCCACTCTCCTCCCTTTTCTGGACAACTTAACCCTTTGCGCCCACGACAACCTCGTCGACGCCGCAAACGACATCGCAACCCCGTTGAAGAGAGCAACGGAAACGGAAACCGTTAGACTCATGACGTCAGCGATTACACGTCCCAGTTCAGCGGTATCCGCAACCGACAGCAACGTTGGAGAGGACGTGATCACGGGAGCCTGCAGCAGCATTCCATGTTGTTGTAATTGGGTGACACGTCGGATTCCAGATGCGAGCCTCTCCATTTCCTTGGCCATTTTCTTCTTGGCCTTAACGTACGCCACCAATTTGGATTCGTCTCGCTTCCTTACGGCCATCTGTGCCGAGGAATGCTCTTCCTTCAGAGACAAGATTGATGTTTGGAACATTCCGTAGGCGTCGACGAAGCGGAGGGAATCTTCTAGAAGGTTATCGACAAAGAGAGGGTGGGAGCGGAGGGATTCTCGTGCCTGGGGGAGCTGGAGGATGCCTTGGAGGGTTTCGTGGGTGTCTTTGAGAAGGGTTAACCCGTGGGTGAGGTTAGTGGGTGTTGTTGTTGGTGGATCATGGGCCTTGGAAGTGGAAGTGTAAGAAGCCCAGGTGGTGAGGGCGTTGATGTCGTCCTTGATCTGGGAAATCAGAGGGTGAGATCTGCAGGGGAGACTGATGGATCTTATGTGGTGGGATATGGGTGGCTTCATCTGTGATGGACGGTTGGGATTTTTGTTTGGAAATGAAACGGAACGCCGAAAAACGCCTACCATTTCTATTTGTTTTTTTTTTTTCGTCTCACTAACTAGAGAGAGAGAGAGTTTTCGTTAATTTGCTTAATTTGGCGAGGATGAAGGGATTTAGTTCCAAGTATTTATATACATGAACATGCCTATAGTCATGCACACGAATGAGGACATACGCGCCACTCTAGCTTCTCATATGCTTGTCTGAAATAATGTGTCATTTAAATTTTAAAATAAATAAATTAAAATACATATTGAACTAGTGAGACAATAATTCGATGGGCTTAAATGTTGTGTGTTTGATTTCTCAAAATATTACAATTTGTCTATTTCTTTTCTTTAATATAGCCATGTTCTCTATGAATTTTTTTTTGTTTACTAGATAGTTCTTTCGTTAGTTTCATTTCATTGAATTTCACCATTACATATATATATATAGTATTTTATTTTATTTTATTTGGAGAACTTAATCCTATGTGACAATTTTATATGGCAGAGGACAGCTCATGATCTCTTGCATGACAAAATTTCTCACATGTCATTTAGTTTTAAATTAAGATTAATTCTTATTCTTCAAACTAAAACTACCTCTAAATGCATCCAAGAGAAAAGCATAGCAGAGTCCACTGAAAAGACTAATTCAGACCATGAGGAAATGATGGTTTAATGAATGGACCCATGAGAGGATCAAAATCGCATTGCAAGGGTTTGAGATATACTAATTATTTTAATTAAGAGTTTGTAGAGATCGTAGAGGATAAGTATGGCGATGGCATGACCAATGCCAGTCATGGCTATGTGGAAGGCACATGCATGTGCTTGGGATTCGCCAGAAAGATTAAAGTTTTCATATATAATTGGTGTTGGTATTTGATTCTTTCTCCAACACACTTGCATCGGAACAGAGAATTTTAAATGGATGAAACAACTTGGATCATACCAAAGTCTTATAGAAAAACACACATACAAACCCGATCGAGCAACAAGGCATGTAATTTTAAATGGATGAAACAACTAAATAGATCATGCCCAAAGTTTGTAGAAAAACATGCAAACCCGAACAACAATGCGTGCAGCTCAAAAAAGCAACTGGTCTTATTTTAAAAGTCTTCACATAGGATTATTATTTCCATGCATGGATGGAAAATAAAGTAGACTATGTTATGCCTTTTTCAAGTCTAAGTTAAATCTATTTCTCAAACTTCGGGTATAGTATGAGTTTAACTTGTTCTCAACCATTTTAACAACTTGTTTACTTTATATGTATATCTTTTTTAAAATCTGAATTGACTTTTTAACAATATTTGAGGAAATATTAAAAAAAACGCATAAATTCCGAACTCATTTCCTTTTTTATACCGTTACATTCAATTTCAATAAGAAGAAAACACCTGAACATGCGATGATTAATTGATGATGCACATGTCAATATTTTTTTTGGGTCAACTTGATCCCTTTTCTTTCACTGTTGCCTGCCTATATTTCTTTCCGGGTTTGTTTGTTTTATGACAACGCGGATCATTTAGCTATAGCTGTCCCTAATACAGCTTGATCCCTAATACAACCGCGTGCATCGGCGTGGTTTCTCCTGTTATGTCTGAAATGAAATCTTAGATTATTCACAGCGTTCCAATGTTTCTCTATTTTTCTACGCGTGTGGGTTGTAATACACAGATATTGCCAACCCTTGGAACTCGGAATTAGTCCAAGCTTGATTAATTGTATGTGGGATTTATAATTTCTAACAAGATTATGCAAAAATAAAGAATCGATCCCCCAAAATATATTTATAATTTCTAACAAGATTATGTAAAAAATCAAGAATCCCCCAAAATATTGCGAATATTATTTAGTTTAAACTTTAAAATCAAACAGCTAATTAGATTTGAATAAAAACAGCACACCGGATGTGAGCCGTTTTTGTGCGGCAAAGAAGGGTCTCCCGAGTCATTTTCTAAAGGCGTTTGAAAGAGTTCTTAAATTTTATTATGACTTTATTTCATGATATGGATATTTATGTAGTATTTGGATATATTTATAAAAAAAATATTATATTAAGTTATTTTGAGTTTATCTCGACAACATCAAATTCAAAACCTTCTCAACCAGAGATAAGAAAATCAGCACGTGTTTGCTGTGAATATTCAAGAAACAGATAAGAAAATCAGAGATATCTACATTGACAAATGACAACCAGTGGCAACTTAATCTCTTAGCTACTCCTCTACCCAACCACATCAGAGACACTATCCAGCGATCTAATTTATTCATTAATCATGTTGTTAAGGATGAATATACCTAGGGTGGCAGCATTGAAGGATCTTAAGTACTCTGCTAAATCCGGTTTCCAGTGGCTTTTGAGTAATCGCGGAGGTGGTGACCTGACTAAACCTTGGAGTGATCTTTGGAAGCTGCAGGCGCCAGAGAAGATCAGGTTCTTTCTTTGGCTGGCTTGGCATGAATCAATCCCTACGATGCAGGTCCTACACAGAAGGGGGTGGCCCAGTCTGCTAGTTGTTCAAGATGTACTGGGGCTTTGGAAGAAAATTTATTACACTGTGTGCGAGACTGTACCTTATCTCGACAGCTCTGGGAGAAATTGGGCATGGGAACTGCAAATTTTTTCCGGTCACAGGATTTCTTCAGTTGGCAGAAGGAGGTTCTTGCTGGAACAGAGGTGGCTCGGTTCTATGCTGGCCTTTGGAGTTTGTGGTGCGGCGGGAACGCTAAATGCATTGGGGGAGAGGATGTTCTGCTTCAGAAGTTATTAAGGGCTGTCAATCTCATGGAACAAGCTATTACCAGAGGGTTCAGAGCTCAACCAGTTCCTGAGATTAGGGAACAGTGGGTGACTTGGCACCCGTCGCGAGCCAACGTCGATGGAAGCTCCATGGGCAACCCGGGACCTGCTGGATTCGGGGGACTCCTTCGTACTGGGGAGGGGGAATGGTTGCTTGGTTACTATGGATCGATTGGTGTTGCTGACAACCTCGTGGCGGAGCTGGCGGCGATTCTGTTCGGACTCACTACTGCTTGGGGTTCAGGCACTAGACGGCTGGTTTGCTACTCTGATTCGAGCTTGGCGATTGGTCTCATTCAGGGATCTGTGAATTTGAAGCACCGATATGCATCTTGGATCTGTGGAATCAAGGAGATGGTGCACTGGGATTGGCAAGTGGAGTTTCTCCATACGCTCAGAGAGGGAAACAGAAGTGCAGACGTCCTGGCGAAGATTGGAGCTCAGCAAGACGAGAAGTTTGTGCTCCTCCATGCTCCTCCGGCGGCGGTGGTGCATTGGATTAGGGGAGATGCGATGAGAGTTGCCCACCGTCGGGCTTAGGGTCCTGTTTTGGGTTTTTTCTTTTCTTCTGTATTTAGCGTTTTCCTACCCAAAAAAAAAACCTTCCCACTCTCTTTTGGGGATATAGAGAATGGAAGGAAGAAAATGAGAAAGGATATACTGAATGTGTTAATTTTATGTAAATAAAACTAAAAATATTGAACCTAAATTTTTTAAAAAACACATGAGTTTTATATAAAATGAGTTAAATAAATGCTTTTTTTTTTTGGTCCAAAGTTAAATAAATGCTTCATTCCTATAAAATAGAAATTTTTTGATTTGGGCTTTTATTTAAATTTTACTCATTTTTAATCCTATATTTAATAAATCTCTTTAATTCTTCGCCAGAGAGTGAGAGACTAAAAACACATGGTATTTTTTTTTTGTTAAACAACTATAAATAATAAAATTTAAATAAAAACCAAAATAAAACATTTTCAGGTACAATATGGATAGAAAACGTACTCCTATTTCTTGAGAAAAACTTGTTTGCATTTCTCAAAGCCTAATAGCATTTTTTTCACGAACCGCCACATGGACCTTTCTTCCTAGGCTGAATTTATGAAGATGTAGAGTTTCCTGATGGATAAGATTCATCGGCCTATTATCTCCAGGGCTTCTCATTTCCGACAATCAAACTTTGGGCCCCTATTTGTGGCCCATCATCGGGACTTGGATGAGACTATCCTTGGGCTCTGCAGGCGCCTTTTTTGTAGGATTTGGGCCTTAGGTTTAAGCCCAATCAATATCAATATATGACTCATTTGACCCAAAAAAATGACAATTGACATAAGCAGTGTTAGTGGAAGAATGGATATGGATTAAAGGAAGCGTGCAAATGTTGTTAAAGAAGGGTGGCAGGAGCCTATCTTTGATACTAATGTTTGGGAGAACATCCGCAGAAGGACCAAAAAATGCAAGCAAACCCTTTTACAGTGGCAGCACCGAACGTTTAGTAGGGCAGATGATGAAATTAAGAAACTGAAAGAACAACTGAGGGGGCTAGTTAATCAAAATGATACTAGCCTGCATTTGGAGTCAATTAAACAAATTCAAAAACGGATTGATGAGCTATGGGCACAGGAGGAACTATTCTGGAGTCAGAGATCTAGATTGAAATGGCTTGAGGGGGGTGATAGAAATTCCAAATTTTTTCATGCTACTACTATTCAGCGGAGGTCCAGGAATAGAATTCAAAGAATTAAGAATGCAAACGAGTGCTGGATAGAAGGAAAGGAGGAAATTTTTGCTGTTATTCTCGCCCACTATGGGGATGTCTATAAGTCTGATCTCCCTGGAAATGGGGATGACATTGTTGGTCATCTTCCAGTTTTAATCACACAGGATATGAATGATAGGCTAATGGCTCCTATGTCTGACCTTGAGATAAAAGATGCAGCTTTCTCTATGGGTGCTCTAAAAGCTCCTGGTCCTGATGGGTTGAATGGGCTGTTCTATCAGAAGAATTGGGAAAGCATTGGGCCAGATGTATGCAAAGCTGTGACTGAATTTTTTCAAGGAGGTGATATCCCGGAAGCGATTAATGAGACTATGGTAACTCTGATCCCCAAAATTCCTCTTCCTGAGTCTATCAATCATCTTAGACCCATTAGTTGCTGTAATTTTCTTTATAAAATTATCTCCAAGCTGATGGTTCTTCGCATGAAAGGTTTCATGGACCAGATCATTTCCCCCCATCAGAGTGCTTTTGTGGGGGGAAGACTTATTCAAGATAACCTGATTGTTGCCCATGAGGTTTTCCATTCTCTAAAGAAAAGAGATGCTAGGGGGAAAGAGAATGTGGTCATCAAACTTGATATGAGCAAAGCATATGACCGTTTAGAGTGGGGATTCATTAGGCAGGTGCTGGAGGCCTATGGATTTAACAGGATGTGGGTGAACCTTATCATGAAGTTGGTTACCTCTGTCACTTACAAATACAAAGTGAATGGTTTTGCTAGTTCAACTTTGGTCCCTCAAAGAGGATTAAGACAAGGGGACCCTATTTCCCCTTATCTTTTTATCCTTGCTGCGGATGCTCTTTCACATATGCTATGTTCAGCCTTGGCGGGTGGAAGAATCCAGGGAATCCAATTGGCAAGACAGGCTCCTACACTAACCCATTTATTTTTTGCAGATGATGCAGTGCTTTTTGCAAAGGCTACAGAGGAGAATATTTATCAAATCATGCAAATTCTGAATGCTTACTCTCGGGCATCTGGACAGAGGATCAATTTATCTAAATCTGGGATCATTGGAGGAAAATTTATGCCAACCAGAATTAAGATCAGACTTGCGGAGATTTTGCATATGGATGTTTGGAACACCCCAGGGAAATATCTGGGGCTGCCTTCGGAATGGGGTCGATCAAAAACTTCAGCTCTAAACTGGATAAAGGAAAAGGTCTTGGCCAAACTTGATGGGTGGAAAGTGTCGTTGCTTAACCAAGCAGGAAAAGAGGTACTGATTAAAGCAGTAGTGCAAGCTATTCCTGCATACGCCATGGCGATGGTAAGGTTTCCCAAGAATTTTTGTAAAAGTCTGTGTGCTGCAGTGGCAAGATTCTATTGGAGTTCAAATGGAAAATCTAGAGGGATTCATTGGAAGAAATGGGAAGTCCTTACAAAAAATAAATCTGATGGAGGGCTTGGATTCAAGGACTTTGCTGATATGAATTCTGCCCTCCTAGCTAAACAGGCTTGGAGGGTGATTCAAAACCCGGATTCACTTTGGGTGCGAGTGCTAAAGGCTACTTATTTCCCTAGGGAGGAGTTTATTCGGGCTAACAGAACCAGAAATGGATCATGGATGTGGGGGAGTTTATGTCATGGTAGAGATATTTTGAAAATGGCGTCTAGATGGGCTGTGGGAACAGGGGAGAGGATCCTCATTACAGAGGATAATTGGTTAATTTCTGGACTGAAAATTGATGAGGAAATTCCTCCTAATATCCTTAAGGTGGCTGATATTCTTGATTCTACCAACAGGGCCTGGGACATTGGTAAGATTAGAAGAAGTTTTAGTCCAGCTATTGCAATTCAGATCTTTCAAACCCCAATCGCCTGGCAGGGGGGAGAAGACCAAATCTGGTGGCCCCATTCTAGATCAGGAGTGTTTTCAGTGAAATCTTGTTACTATCAAATACAAAGCACTAAAGTGAATATTAATCAGGGGGCTTCCTCGTCTGCTGTCTTACCAAAACAGGTTTGGAGAGTGGTCTGGAAGATCCCTATTCCTCAAAAGATTAGAGTTTTTTTATGGAAGGTGCTGAATAATAGTTTACCAGTTTCAGAGAATTTAAGGAGGAGGAGGATTTTATTTTCTGGTGAGTGCCCTTTTTGTCATTTGGAAGCTGAAACAACTGAGCATTCTTTACTTATTTGCGATTGGACCAGAATGGTTTGGCTTGGTTCACAAATCCAGTGTGTTCCAAGAAAGGAAGAGATTTCAAGGATTGATACATGGCTTGTTGAGAAGTTAGATGGTCAGATGGTGGGGGAGAACAGGGTCTTTTTACAAATTTCTATTGCCTGCACTCTATGGACTCTCTGGAAAGAAAGAAATCAGGCCTTCTATGAAGGAAGGAGCCCGAATCCCTGGGCAGCCTTACAAATGTCAAATCTGTTAATTACTGATTATTTCAGTCACTGGATTAAGAGTAGAAGGAGCAACCGCTCCCCCTCTAGACAACAGCGGATTAATAAAGCTTGGAGACCACCCCCAACAGGGGTGCTCAAGATCAACTCAGATGCTAATTTTAATGATGCAAAAAAAATTACACAAGCAGGTATTATTCTTAGAAATGATCAAGGGGTTATGTTAGGTGGGCTTACAAAAAAATCACCTGCCTTCTCGCCCATCATTGCGGAAGCTCTTGCTGTTAGAGAGGCTCTTGCATTTGCTGTGAACTGTAATATGGGAAGAGTTTTAATTGAGACAGATTGCATGGAGCTAGTGAGGGCCTGTAAAAAGGAGATTAATGTTGGAGAAATTATTACTATTGTTCAAGATATTCAAAATCTCAGAAATAGCAGCTCGGATATTGGACTTACATGGACCCCCAGGGAAGGCAATGCTGCTGCTCACCATATTGCGTTGCTTGGGAGTAGAAATGCTCTCCCCTCTAATTGGACCTCGGTGCCTCCTACTTCCCTTCAACATATTGTTGATCTTGACAAAGGCAGAATCCTAGATCAAGTCCCTGCACAAAGAAATGGAAATGAAAGGGCTGCGGCAAATGGGGTCTTTTCTGATTTGGAAGCTCATTTATACTTGGATCGGTTTTGTCCTTTTGATCCGGGATCCTCTTTTTTGGTTGGAGCTTCATCCTCCTCTGCTGCTTGACAGATCTAGGGGAACCTTTTCTTGCTTGTTTATACGGTTTGAACTGGGGTTTTGTGGCTGTTTTTTTGTCTGTGGTTTCTGTGTTGTGTGGCTTTTTTTTTTTGTTATGGCTGATAGCAGGACCTGCAGTGGGGCCATCTCCCAGCGAGGTGTCTTGGTTCCCCTTGGTGTGGGTTGGATGGAGGTTCAAAAGTATTGCTTCACAAGAGACCAAGTCTCTAATGGTGTTGCTGGTGTTCTTTTTTCTTAGATCTCTGCGCATAGATGGGAGTTATTTGCCTTTATTACTTTCATTGTAACCTGATAAAGACAATTAAGTCTCGGGTGTGTAGTTGAGAATCTTTATGTTTCCCAGAGCATAGCTGTCCTTCACGTGATGTATGTGTGCTATTGCACTTCTGGTGTTTGGGCTCTTAGTCTTTCTTTGGCCCGTTTGTATTGCCTTGGGCTCTGACCCGTATCAATATATACTCATCTTTGACCAAAAAAAAAAAAAGGAAGCGATTGAAAGAGAAGATAGGTTGCTTGGCATGGATTTATGTTGCCACGTAAATACAAAAAGACACTCGTCCAACTTACAAGGCGAAATGAAGATCTACATAATACGAGAGGAGTAAATAAAGGGGTGGCCTCAGATTGTGTTGGGTTGGCAATTGCAAGTGCGTACGTAGTAGTGAGGTGGTGAAAACTGTGATCATCAATGGAAAAAGAAGGGGAAAAGCAAAAACTAGGAGAAGGACCCCAAATCTCAAAGATGGAGCCAGTCACACATGGTGCCTATGGTGGTGGAATGTACGGTACCGAAAAGGGGCAACCGGAAAAACAAACAAAGCCACCGGCGAGTCAGAGCCAGAGTGCTGATGGCCCCGTTGATAAGGACGCTATCAAGCCCCAGTACAATCCTCCTCCTTCATCTGGGGACAGAGATATAGATATCACTGGCCAGTCCTATATCCAGTAACAAAATATGTTTAAATACCAATTAGTATAATAATTAGGGCGTTTCTTCATCTTTTATGCGGTATTTTATTTTCCTAGTTCTAATATATACATGCTTAGTGGGGGTTATATCTCCCTTTACATTACAATTGTTTTTCTTTTATCATGTTTTTGTATTTGTGTTGCCAACCTTTGTCCCCGGATGTATAGATGGTGATGGATATCCAGTTCTCGTGTAAGCTGGTTAATGCAAGAAATGAAAGTTTGTTTGTCAAAAAATTTGCACGTCTTTGAGTAAACACAGACAACTCCAATACTTGCACAAGGAGGGCTGGCTAGCTAGCCTTCTTCAATTTTGTATGTGGCGCGCGTGGCCTTCTACTCTCCTACGTACATATATACGGGGAAGGAGAGGAAAAGTTTGAAGAGAAAACAGAGAGATGGATGAAAGGAAAAGGGGTTTACCTTATTCACCAATACAGTAACATATATTTGTTGATTTGGAGGTGAGTGTGTGTTAATCCTAGCTAGATTTCCATCAAACCATTTCCATCACCGTTAATTAACTAAGACTAAATGGAGACTCTTACGGATTGACAGATCAAACATTATTCAGGAAACCATATATTATCCTGTTTCAGACCCCCTCTGTCTTCTTTCAAACACTGATTTGGAGTTCCACTATAATATTTGTTTTGAACATCGTTTACACATAGGAAAAATAATTCGTAATTTTTGTATGAATTTATTCTCAAATATTGGTACATCCCGTCTCATACTAAATACTTTAAATTATTTTAAAATAGACAAAGAAACAATATGTAGTCATGAAAATAGATTCACACATATAGATTGACATTTCCGTTCATTATCCTATAATATATTAAATCTGTACATTGTCATCATTGTTTTTCACTGTTGTTATACGTGTCAGGATCTCATTTTGTCGCCCAATTTCCTGCTTTCGTTTTTCCTTTTTCAAATTTGAATTTTGTTCCTTTTTTTTATATACTGAATTTTGTTCTATTTTATTCTCTTATCTATATATATATTAGTATATTATAATATATTATATATAATCTAAATATTATTATTATATAATAACTGGTTATCAAAACAGTGTTTCCGCACCTGTAATCTGTCCATTATATTATTATTATTATTATTATTATTATTATTATTATTATTATATGTTGCTTTCCATTTTTTTGAAAGTGAGAATAAACGAAAGGGACAAAAACCAAGAAAAAAGTAACTCAATTCCAGATGAACGTAGAACTTAGGGCTTTTAGCAAGATTTCAGCATATTAATCAAGTAATTGTTATATCAATTTATTTTATTTTATTTATGACAAATAAAATAATGTTAGTTGATATGTTTTATTCATATTTTTTTAATTGTCTTAGTTTTGAAGTTGAAAATATTTTTCTTAATTTAATTTTTGTAAATAAAATAATATTTGGTAACTGATTTTATTCATGCTTATGAGTTTATTTTATTTTACTTCTAGATGAATAAATCATTATTCTTATGAGTTTCATTCAAGTCTTTTTGATTCGGTAAATAATCATGCTATAAAATTATATTTTTTTAATTTGGATATATAATTAGTATTTTTTAAGGCTTTATTCATTTTTCCCCCATAAAGTATAAGGTTACAAAACTATTTTTCTTTCAATTTTATTTTTGATAAATAAAATGCTATTTACTTACATTTTAATTCATGTTTTTTTTGCTCCTATAAATCTTTAGATAGAAAAATTACTATTTTTTATATATAATCATGCGGTAAAATTATATTTTTTTAATTTTGATATATAATTAGTATTTTTTAAGGCTTTATTCATTTTCCCCCCATAAAGTATAAGGTTACAAAACTATTTTTCTTTCAATTTTATTTTTGATAAATAAAATGCTATTTACTTACATTTTAATTCATGTTTTTTTTCTCCTATAAATCTTTAGATAGCAAAATTACTATTTTTTATAAATAAAATAGTTTTTTTTATGTGTTTTATTTGGTTTTTTTTTTGTTCCTATATATGTTCATGCTATAATTTTTTAATTTAAATTTATTTTTGATAAATAAATAGTGTTTTGAGTTTGTTTTTTCTAAAAAATTTAAGTTACAAAATTATATTCCCTTTAACTTTATTTTCTATGAATAAAATAGTTTTATCTCCTGGGTTTCTTTCATTTTTTTGTTCCTATAAATTTTTAAGTTGTAAAATTATTTTTTTTTATTTTTCATTTTACAAATAAAATATTTTTTGCTTATAGCTTTCATTTATGTTTTCTCTGTGAACTGAAAAATTGTTTTAATTATTTTTTGTATATTTATTTTGTTCATCTTATTTGACCTTCATTTTTTATTGATAGGCAATATTTGTTAACTGCTTATAACATGAAGTTTAATATTTAACTAAGATACAAAATGTCAATGTCACAGAATTAGTACTACTATGAATTTAGAATATATTATATATAAATTATTATTATATAATTAAATTATTTTATATTATATATAAAAATCAACATGACCTGCAAACCCGTGCAAATGCACGGGTCAATGTTCTAGTTTACTTTAAATACATGTAGTGACATCTATTCTTCAATATTTACTTTTTTAAACAACAGTTTTTCATCGTTCACCGAATAATTACATTAACGTAAAATTTTGTTAATATTCGCACTATTTCACTTTTAAGTTATAACAGTTGTTTTTGTTTCTCTGCGCGCGTTTCTGGCTTCTGTTTTCAGAGCCTTTTAGGCTATGGGAGTTTTTGAAGTGGAGGGAAGAGGAAGAGATGGTTTATAATTTTTAATTATTTTGTTTGGCTTTAATAGGACAAAAGAAATATTATTTTAAAAGGTATTAGATACCAAAATGTAAAAAAATTTTCTAATTTTAAAAACTCTCAAACAAGGTAATTGGGAATTATAAATCTTCTCCTCCCCTTTCCTCCAAAACCTCCAATCAAACATAGCCTTAATAGATGTCTCTTTCGTAAAAAAAAATAAAATTGCATGGTACGTTACGTAGTCTAGATTATAAATTACCTGATGAATTACAATTTAAGATGTAACGTTTGTTTTCTTGTGTCCATGTTAGAAAAAAAATTAACAGATTACTTCTAGTGTTGATAACATTTTCCGAATATTGTATTTGGAGTCCAAAACAAAACATGCGTAACACTACATAGGAAAAAACACAAAAAACACTATTTCAATATCAACATTATCACATCCTGTATTTCATGCCTAAACAGTATACTCCATGTAAAATTCTAAACAAAAATGATCATTGGACACCCATATGCCATTCTATCACTTGAGAGAGATAGGAATAAGAGAGAGAAATGATAGATGTGATAGATGAATGATGTGATAAGAAAAGAGAGATAAAAATAGATAAAAGTATTGAATGAGTGTTAAAAATAAATGGGTGTTTAAATATAATTGTTCAATTCGAAAAACCAGAAAGAAAAAAAAGTATATCTTTCCTATGTTCGCCAACTGAATTTTCCCGAAGACAACCTAAGTTGTCATTACTGTGCTAAATTGTGTGTGATCCTAACTACACGTGAAATAAAAAGAATGAAAAAGAAGAAAAAAAATATATACATGTTCATCAAGACTGGGCCACGCCCAATCTGCAAATTTCTTCGACCGGAGGCGCATTCCACTGTGCAGTACGATTTTTCAACTCGTTGAAATCACTAACGCAGTCACTCAATTTCAAAGAGCGAATTCGCTTCCTAGCCGCCGCAAGTTTCTTCCCAGCAACTCGATCAAAAATCTTCTCCCAACCATTTTCCCAGCTCTCGTGAGCATCGCAAAGCTCAAGGGCCCCATCGGCCCAATCGGTCCAACTCCACCCTTTCTCAACGGACTCCATCACGTTCTCCACGCACACGCCTATGCAAACCGGCGTGCACGGCCTGCACTTGGCTCCGCTCAGCGGACCGGGACTCGAAAGCGAAGCGACCGGCACACCGAACCGGCCCGGAGGAAAATCGTACCTCCGGTCCGAAACGACGCAAAAGGGGAGTCGTTTTGTGAGGTAGCTCACGCTTTGGGTCGTGAGTTGGGCCTTGAAGGCTGATTCTGAGTTGAGGTCGGTGAATCCAGCGGAATCTAGTTGGGGAACCAGAGAGAGACGCGACAATGCCACTGTTGAGGTTCTGAAATCGCCGATGCCGAACCGGTCGTTGAGACCACCGTACGAGGATCCGGGTGGGACCAGGTACTGACCCGGAACGAAGTTTTCTGGGCCCAGTGGACCGTTCCAGTAACCGTCTACTCGTGTTCGGATTATCCAGTCGTAGGTAAAGTTGTTTTTGAGCTGATGTGATTTAATCATTGTTAAGCATCCTTCCACCAGGTTGAAATATTGAAGAAGCCCCTGCAAAAACACAAATTAATTATTATTAAATTCAATCCCATCATTAGCATTTTTATTTTCTTTTCTTTTCAAAAGCCTTATCGTACGTTAACTATTTTTTTTATAATATATCGTACGTTAACTTTTAATTTGTTAGTACTTTCAAACTTTAATTAATTAGCAAGTAATAAAAGTTCATAATTCCTTTTGGAATAAGAAAAGGAAAGGCTGGCGAAAAGGGGAACTTGTGGTCACACCCGCCAACCCAACCTAACCGGCTCCTAAACTCAACTCCGGCGGAATAGGTAAATAAATAAAGATTGATCGAATCTAGAAGCCAAAGAATTTTTTTTTTCTTTTTGATGAGAGAAGCCAAAGAATTTTCAAAGGGTATTTGTATATATCCTCTCCATTAATAAAATATTGAAGTGTGAAATTATAATTATTGATTAAAAAATAAATATGTGTGTGTAATATAATTACTAAAGTTTTTAAGTGATCGACAATTGTAAATTATGGTTCTACTTAATTTGTAAAATACTTCGTTAGTTTACTTTATTAAAAGTGAAATTATTTTAAAGGTAAAGAGTCTATTTGTTTTAAATTTTGGTAGAATTGTGTTTGAAAAATTAATTTTAAAAAAATTGTGTTGAGAATAATTGATTTGTGTTTGGTAATGATATTTTAAAAGTGTGTTCAGAAGAATTGATTGTATTTAGATGCTAAAGGTAGAATCACTTTTGATGTGTAAATATAAAGAATTTTATGAGTTCCACACTCAAACGTGGTTTTGCAAACGGAAAAGTAACCCATGACCTCTTTCCACTAGAATTGATTATGGACCTCAAAATCACGTTTTGAATTTTCACATTTGGATAAACAAACACACCCACTTTTGACTGGTCAAACACGATTTTGGGCCACAAACGTACGTTTGAAAATCTAATCCAAACAGCCACAAAATTGATTCTTTTGAAACAAAAAATTATCACTTTATAAAAAAGAGAGTAAAGAAATATACATTTATTTGAAAAATCGATCAGAGAAATAAATTTAAACAAATTTGCTACACAGTACACACACACATTACATTTTACCTTTTTTAGGCAACATTTTACCTTTTTGAAAAGTGAATATTTCACATCCAAATCCTTTTTTCTTTTGAAAATATAGACATTCATTTACTTACACAATGAACATAATTCTTAAATAAATACTACCCCCTGAAAAACACCTTGAATGAACTAATTAACATACATTTAAAGATATATAACGTGTTTTTTAGAGATAAGTACGATTTTAATCTTTGATATATCTTGCACAACCTAATTATGTAAACGTGTTTACCATGATAAATTCCTATTTAAAAACAATTACCATCCGTTACAATATTCTGTCGCACTCATTGTAAATGACCAATTACCTAACAGCTTTTCTTACACCGAACGTAATTGGATTTGGTAGATGAAATGTAGAAGTGGAAGGAAAGAATTTTTGTTTTTTCTTTTACGTTACCATCCTAAATGGGCTTTCGGAAAAGTTGGACGGGCAGATGAAAAAGAAAAAGATTCGCCACCAACATGAAAAGCTGCACACTGCACAGCTGTGGAAAGGAGGCGTGGAGCTAGCGTGGGTGAATAATTTGCGCAACAGAAATAACTAAAAATTATCATGAAACAGCTTTTGATCATCAAAAACTAAAAGAAAGAATAAAGAAATTAACAAAGGCAAAATATCCAACACGTATTATAACAACTTCAAGGTAGGAATATTTACGGCTGTTATGATTTTTTAACATATCTTCATCCAACATTTATCTAACAGCTTATTTTATTTTTATCTTTTCCTTTTTGTCATATTATTTAGTTATCACATGTATCACTCCTCTTTCTCTCCTATTTCTATTTCTCTTGAAAAATCTTTTTGGTATTTTCAGAAAGTCTATGGAGGAAAAATAACGAAAAACAAAATAGCCATGAAACCTGGATTCCGTTGGGCGAGTTCTGAGCCGTGAGGACTCGAACATACGACTCGTTTTCCGGCAACGGTTGAGGTTGAAATATTTGAACGGCGGCGACCTTTGGCGCAGACTTCAAGAGCGAGAACTTGAATGCATCCGGGTCCAAGGGGCTATGCAAAAAAAGATCCGAATTGGGGTACTCGTTGAGTATCATCTCCAAAATGGAGGGTCCAGTGAGTTCGAACCTCCTGGCACCACCCACCAAACACACAGCCATTCTCGACCGAACCAACTCATCCTTCGAAGGAGTAGTATTAGCCTTCGGAAAAGGGATTCTGAAAAGGAAGTAGTTCTGAACAGGATGATAAAAAGATGAAGAAAATTCGTTTAAAGTGGTTGGGTTATAGAAAAAGAAGAACACGATAAAGAAAACGGGAGGGATTATCAACACAACGAAGCGCCAACCAAGAATATCAGAAACCCATTTAGTAAGGGGAATGGTAAATTTTCTGGGGCTATTTACCATCTCTCTTCCGTTTCTAAATTTTCTCTCCGCGGTGTTTTTTTTTCCTTCACAAAACCATATTGAGGTTTTAATTATTTCCTCTCTCAGACACAACACAGAGGGTGATCCATCACGTGATATGTGATAAAACTAACAAAAAAGAAGCAATATGATTTATATGAAGCGACGAGTGATACAATGGAAGGAGCATGCTTTGGTGAGAGTTCGTAGCTAGGCTGCATATGAAGATGGGTGGTACCATATATGCGGCTATATTGGCATGATGAGAAAGCGTGGAAGGTAGAATCCGATACGGAAGAAAATTACAGATTTGAATAGTCAATGCAGAGCTTCTCTTTCTCTGTTAAGTCATAAAAATACACCTAAAGTTAACTAGACTAGTAGCCCACCGTATTTGTTGATTTTTTAGAGCGTGTATCATATTTATTCGTTTTTATTTTTTTTACACAAATGCTAATCAATGTCTTAAAAAATTAAAAAAATTGTACTAGAATCTTTTAAAATTAATAATATAGTAAATATTGTAATTTTCAATAATATTCTTTAAAAAAATAGTTCTTTAACCAGTACCCATTAAGTATTGAGAAGTGTTAATTTAGACTTTAGAAATATTAATATTTCTCCTTCATTTATGTTTTTAAAAAAATTGTTTTATTGTGAATTTTTTTTAAATAGCATTAAATTTCAATATTGAAGTTTTTTTTTGGTTGAAAATCTCAATATTGAAGTTGTATTACCTTAAATAAAATAAGTAATAAGAATAATTGTTACTATAAACAGAAAAATGTTGGTACATACCCAATAAGGCGAATTAAACATTTTCATAAATAAAGACATAGTTGTACCCAAAAAATAAAGATAATACACATAAAGAATGGGGTCTAAACTATTTCACAAATATTATTTTATGAAGTAACAGACACATTTTAAGAATTGAAACATTAATCCAGTAAAAAAATTACACATTGAAATATCATATGTTTCATGATGATATATTTTATGTTAATTTATTTTATAGTGCTTTCTTAAAGTGCGTATTTTTTTCATTCATAAAAAATCTGCAGTTTCTCATTCGAAGATTAATTATGTGATTAATTGTAATAATTATTATACAGAGCAACTTTTCAGATATAAAATAGTATGAAATAACCTGTACGAGACACGCTTAAGATAATTAATCGACATAATTAAACTTTAGTACTTTTTTTTTAAAACAAATAACCCGGTACGCAACCTATATATAGTTCGTTTGGGTCTTTGGGAGCGTTTCTGTTGCCTCTCATGTTATTTGACTCATTTCAATCGTTTCGTGCTTTAGCACCCTTAAGAGGAAAGAAAAAATAATCAGAAATACAAATGAAATTTGAAAACGGAATCGTTTTAATGTTAGTATTTTTTTTTTGATGAATCGTTTTAATGTTAGTATGATTTTGCTGTTTGAAATACCAGTAGGTACACGTTCCAATACGCCGCAACTGGGAGACGTGTGGGAACATGGAAACCAACCTGCACATAACGTACATGAAAAATTAATGAATTATACATGGCATGAAGTATTCCTTGTGTTCTTTTAGTAAAATATTTGCTTACAAAGAAAGTATTTATGATATGATTTTTTATAATTTTCTTTCAGATTTTGTTACTTTTTCTAAAATATTAAAATTATTTTTAAATTTCAATTGTTTTACAACATACATGCAAATGAAGCCGTGTATGTCGGTACACAAAGGCATCGACTGTGTCATTTTAATTAGCTATCGCGAATGGACGAATTAGGTACTGCGCGGGATACCGAGCACAGTGATCATGATGGGATAACTAATACAATCGATGCCGATTACGATTAAAGTTGATGTAAATTGATCCCAGACCATAATATTTTTCATGTTGGAGTTATCATGATGCAGCGGTTAGAAGAAAACCACGTGCACCGATCAGGATTGAAATGAACAGGAATCAGATACATAGAATCAATGCTCTCCCTTTTCCTTCAAGTTTGTTGCGGCAGGATATTTGGTTAGGAAGGGAAAGGTGAGAGATACGCTGTGATTGAGAAGGATTACTTCTCCTCAATCCTGAGAGCATATAGACGTGTCACCTACCTTTCTTTATTTATTTTTGCATTCTTTTCCATAGCCCCTCTTTCTTTTAAGGTGATCTATCCTCCCTTTCTAACTTCCTTTTTTACAAAAGCTAGATAACGTCGACATATAGATTTACCTAATGAAATATTGTGGCCTATAACGTTATATTTTCGGGTAACTGATTTTGGTATGTGGTTGTAGATTTAACAAACCACAGGAGTAACCGGAAGGAGTACTTCCATGATTTTTTTGGACACGCAATAGTATGTTATGGTAGTGGCCGAGGTGGTTTGAACATGTAATAGTATGTTTTATTTTGAACATATGATCTATTTTAAAAAAAAATGAAAGAAACAAAATGAAATATTTCAAATTTTGGAAAATTTTTATTTTAAAATTGGGAGGAAATGATTATTCCCCTCTTTTCTGTTTCAAACAAATACAAGTTTAAACAATAATATTAACTTGTTTAAAAATAGTCAAGATTATAATCTGCTACATGGTTAATTATTTTGAAAGTTTGAAACGGTCATTATATATACCTCTGCTAATTAAAAAACTTAACAAATATTGTCTATAAAGTCTAATACAAATGGTTAAATCCATCTTACGATGCTAGGTTGAACAAGGTTCGATTCCCGATTGGGGCGTTTGTGTGTGTGTGTTTACCATTTCTACTAGATCAAAAAAAAACTTAACAAATATTTATAATAGTAGTAACCATCGTGTGACTTATATTGGTTGGAAATCAAAATATTCAATGGAGGGGATTTGACTCCAGCTCTAAAGTGAGTAAAAAAAATAAGTAATTCAACCACGTTAAGGGTTGATAATCCAAATACATATGATTTATTATGCATGTGTTTGTAATATTAACAATTAATTTATTAATCAATAATTAAAATTATTTACTTTACACTTTAAATTAATTGAGTTGTTCATTTTAGAATGGCTAAATCCCAAGTGAGGCATTAATATATCAGTAACTTATGGATTTATGTTTTCTACTGTTCATGTTTCTTCAATTAAATATGGACAAATATCTATCTTATAAATCAACCAGTAAAGAGTTACTACCAATTACGAGAGAAAATTGTTTTTACTGAGTTATCGTCTTTTAGTTTATAAGGAAAGTAAAAGACTTACACAGATTGTACTGACTACTTTATTTCAGTCTATTGAACTCGCATTATATTTATTTATTATTTTCTTTAATTTGAATAAATGTCATCACCCGAAATTATAAGATTTTCGGGGGACCCCTAAACCCATGGCTATAATACTTTAGCAAAATTATGACATTATCCATCCACCTCCACTCATGATAATTGACGTGACCAAAACCACAACATTATCTGGTAATCTACCACCAAACAAATTCTTTGAAGTCTTTGATATTTTTCCCACGTACTAAAAATTAATTGCCTCTTCCGTCTCTTTGTCCTTTTCTGGCTTTCTTTTTCGCTACCTCGTGCATATCCACTGATCGAGCCAAGATAGGGTCTGGAGACGATTGCAACTTGCATTAATCACTAGTCAGAAATATGTATTAGCTATTTTTGCTTCACGGAATGAAATAAAAACAAGAATGTAAAAAAAAAAACAAAAACAAGTTACGCGTGAAACGTAAACCTAAAGATAAGCAAATCACAAGTAATATTGTCCTTTTCCAACCTAACATTCTGAAAAGTAACAGTCCAACTGCTAAAAGTGCTAATCATATTTGAAGTTCACGCATAAGGGCTTTTTCGTTTTTTAGTTATTTTAACACATACACATACAATTGAAAACGTAATAACATGAAATTAATATTTAATATATGTTACATGGGACGTAATTTTTTTGGATGGTTTAAATTATTATTTTTCTAGTTAAATAGACTTCTAAAAAAGCTTATCCTAATTTTTCTTTTGAAAAGCAAAAGCCTATCCTAATTTATTTAATAAATTGGTCAAGTCCAATTATGCTTAATTTTAAGTCTGATTAAATTTAATGTAGGTTATAAGGAGTGGTCCTCATAAGTTGGTTGCTTTATAGATATTTACTGTACTACTCAAACCATTTAGGATGGGAAAATAATGTGTATCAAATCCATACCCATTTGGAGTCCGGCCCCCAACCTACCGTATTTTTTTTCTTTTAAATAACTAAATAAGTCATGTAAAAGGTTCATTCTAATTCTTTTGCCCAAAAAAAAGTTCATTCTAATTCAAAATAATACATAAAAATAAACATCAATTACTTAAGAACCAAATCATATTAAGGGTCTGTTTGGATTGACTTATGCATAGCTTATGAACACAGCTTATGACTGATTCATAAACTGTTTTTGGCTTATTTTTCATAAACTACCCATGATAGCTTATCAAAACAGCTTATAGCTTATTTGAAATAAATTTTACCATATTTTTTCTTCAATTATAAAAATAGTTTATACAACTTATGTCATAAGCTGTAGAATAAGTTGTTATGTCAAAGAGAGCCTAATTCTAAGTACATATCTTGCACAGGAGTGGAAAAAAATCGATCTGTATTGTTTTGGTATAACCCTTCAATTATATAAATCTTATTTTTGAAAAATGGAAGGAATTCCCGAGCTCAGTTTTATGATTTAACAATTACTCAATCAACTATTATCAGATCCGGTTTGGGAAGAATATTTAGATGATTTGCAAAAGTATTTTTTGTTTTTATTTCCTATTTTCATTTTCCTATTTTCTGTTTTAAAGATTAAGTAGAAAACTATGAAATAAGAAAAAGTGAAATAACGTTATTTTTTATTAAAACTGAAAATGAAAAATAAAATATATATAAACATCTTAGGCCTGTTTTGTTTTTAGTTTTAATTACAAAAATATTACATAACTTTTATTTTTCCTACTTTAAAAGTTTCGTACATGAAATAATAAAAAATACAAAACTTTGAAAACAAGAAGTAAAATAAAACAAAATAGTATTTTTTATAATAATTAAAACCAAAAACAACATGTTCTCAAACCACAAAGTTAAACGCAAGTTTACTGTTATCCATTTAAAGGGATTTAGATTCTTTGTTGTAACTCCTCTCTTTCTCTCTCTACCTGCATTTTTTTTATTTTGACAAAGTAAATCAATAGCTATGATAATAAATTGAATTGATCAAATAACTAATATTGCACAACAACGGTGACAATAGAAAATAACTACAGCGAATCCTAGACCCATTTAAAGCTAGGGAAGGACTTGGTGTGACCAGACTATACTTATCTGTCAGTCAATTACCGTTTAATCTAAGGTCCATTTTTCCTAAAATACCCTAGGCGAAGACAAAAAAATTATTCTCAAAACAGATGCAGCCTTTTTTTTGTTCACTAAAAATTGTTCTCAAAACAGTTATAGCCTCTTTTTTTGGTCAATAAACAATTACAGCGTATAATTTACGGGAATTGGTAAATAGACCCCAGTTTTTTGCCGTACACCCCACATTTATTCAGAAAATTACTATTATACCCTCATTGTTTGGTTTTTTTTTATTTTGTTTCTTTTCCGGAAACTGGCCATACACCCCCAGTTTCCGGAATACAGATTTGTATTCCGGAAACTGGAGTTTCCGGAATGTAAATTTTTCCTGGAGTTTCCGGAATGCAAATTTACATTCCGGAAACTGGAGTTTCCGGAATGTAAATTTTTCTTAGAGTTTCCGGAATGCAAAAATACATTCCGGAAACTGGATTTTCCTGGAGTTTCCGGAATGTAAATTTTTCTGGAGTTTCCGGAATGCAAATTTACATTCCGGAAACTGGAGTTTCCGGAATGTAAATTTTTCCTGGAGTTTCCGGAATGCAAAAATACATTCCGGAAACTAAGTTTCCGGTAACAACGTGAAATTGAAAAAAAATAAACAAATCAACGAGGGTATAATGATATTTTCCTTTTTAAATGTGGGGTATATGTCCAAAAATATTGGTGTATTTACCAATTCCCATAATTTACCTGTTGTCGAATCAATTTGCTGTTAATGGGCTCACATGAAAGCAGTGGCCCACATAAAGCCCATTGCAAATTACTGAAAGGAAATTGGTAAATATACCCCACAATAATTGTCATACACCCTATATTAATATGGAAATTTCAAAAATACTTTTTTTTCCCAATTTTGTGCCTTTACCAGAAACTTCAGTTTTTGGTTCCGGAAACTTGCATTCCAGAAACTCTAATTTTCGAAATAAAAATTTGTATTATGGATTTGTATTCTAAAAACTTCAGTTTCTGAAATGTAAATTTGTATTCCGGAAATTTCAGATAAATTTGTATTCCGAAAACTCTAGTTTTCATATAATTTGCATTCCGGTACAAAATTGTATTCCGAAAACTGAATGCAATTTTGTATTCTGAAAACTCTAGTTTCTAGAAAAGACACAAAATTGAAAAAAGAGAGAATATTTTTAAGATTTCAGTATTAATGTAGAGTGTATGACAAATTGTTTAGGATGTATTTACCGATTCTCTTGCTGAAAGTCCCTCGTACAAGCCCACAGCACAGACAGACCCAAAAAAAAGCCCACATCACAGCTTCCGTGAAAAAAAAAACCCAGCTAGCAGCAACCGCGAACTGCGGTGCCATTTTCGGGTTTAACTCCAGACAGTGTTTCTGCATTGAGGTACAGTAGCGGATTCAGCGTCCGGCTAAGCAGCAAGCAAGAGCAATGCAAGCTGCATCATCTGGCATCGGATACGGTCTAAAATATCAGGTCAAGTTCATAAAACCCTTACCAATTATCGTTCCCCACTCTCCATTTATCTAATTATTCCCTTTATTTTTTCTTTTTTAATAGGCTAGATGCATATCGGATGTAAAGGCAGACACAGATCACACTAGTTTCCTTGCCGGAACTCTCAGCCTTAAAGAAGAAAATGAGGTCTATAGTTACTTTTTTTTTTCTTCTTGTTTCTCACAGACACACACACACGCCTCAAATTCAGCTTCATAGAATTTGATCCGAATAGAAAGACAATGTAGTGAACCGTTATATCACAGGTACATCTGATTCGGCTCTCGTCAAGTGGAACCGAACTGTTCTGCGAGGGATTGTTTTCGCACCCGAACGAGATCTGGGACCTTGTCTCCTGTCCTTTTGATCAGCGAATCTTCTCAACCGTCTACTCTAACGGTAATTAACCAACCTTCTCTCTAGCTTATTTTTGGTGTGTGTCAACGGTATTTGAGGATTTTCACATTGTAAACATTTTTAACAGTTTCCCATACATTGAGATGGCTTGTGCTTCTTGCACATCATTTTAACACTCCCTTGTTAGAAATAGAAAGACTTCTGATTACCTTTTGTTCTTAAAGGTGAATCGTATGGAGCAGCAATATGGCAGATTCCTGAGTTATATGGCGAGTTAAATTCCCCTCAGTTAGAGAGAATTACCTCCCTTGACACTCCTTCCGGTAAGATTAAATGGTGAGTTTGTAATTCCCGTATACAGATTTATTTCGATTCAGAGTGATGTGTCAGTTTTATCTTTTGTAGTTCAGCTTCTATTATATGCTGTCTCACTGCCAGTAGTTTAGATAGCTGTCAGAAGATGTTGAAGAAATTTATGTGGAGAAAATACTCAAGAAGCGCTTATATAAAAAAAATATTGAAAGAATCTTGTAATAGTTATGAGTTTTTTAAAAAAAATAGTTTCTTGTATGAGTCGAAATTAACTTTTGCGTCTCAATTTCTTAGAATCTCCCTAATTTAATTTCTCCATAAACATCTATAAGTTAATCCAAATTGGGCCTAAATATTGTTCTTAAGCTAGGTGTGATTTCTCCACTTTACACTATTGGAGTGCTCTTTTGGCTATGTCCTGGAAATTTGCTTGCATTATTTAATAACTTTCCTCTTTCCTCTATGCTCATTGCACACTCACACTAATCATTCACCACCAAACAGTGTTCTTTGGTGGCCAACTGGAAGGCATGATAAATTGATTAGCATCAATGACGAAAATCTATACTTGTGGAGTTTAGATGTTTCCAAGAAAACTGCACAGGTACGAAGTTCATGGCATAGCATATGCAGTTTGACACTGACACATGCACCACAAAAACATACTCATTTATATATACAGGCATACAAATACATATTGGTTCAAAACCACATGTTATCATTATTCAAATTACCATCATTTGTCACAACAAACTAACAAATGAACCCCTACAAGGAATAGGAAGAACACATGTTGATTTGGGGAGAGCAAACCATGAAAGATCAATTGGTCTTGTACAAAAAAGAACCAGATAGTTTCACTCTGACCTCTAGGCATTTAAAATTCAAAAGTGAAGGGAAAAATATTTTACTTTCCTTTAATTGTTATTGTTATATCTGAACAATTAATCAGTTCTTTACCTCTATTGAATCTTAAAAAGTTATTTGAATGAGAGGTATTATAGAAAATGAATGTTTTATGGGAATTTGTGTTAGATTATATTGTATGTAAAGCTATACAGATATTTAGGACTTAGGATATGGGTTGGGACTTTGATAATCATATGCCTGTATGATGACAATCACCACTATTTTTAAATGCTGTGGAATTTTTGGTGATTTTGACTTAGTTCCTCCAACCCCCTCTCAACATATACAAACAACAAAAATCCAGGTACAATCGCAAGATTCAGCGGGTATGCTGCACAAGTTATCTGGAGGGGCTTGGGATCCGCATGATGTGAATTCTGTTGCTGCAACTTGTGAATCATATCTACAGTTTTGGGATGTGAGAACAATGAAGTATGTTCCTAAATTCATTCTTCTACTGGTTCATTTTAGTTGATGACATGATAATATTCCATCATCATGGGCACAGATGGGATTTTATGATTGAACTCGTTCTCTTTTACCCCGAGGAAAGGAATTGTTTTTTTCCTTTCCCCCTTTTTTAAGAACTTTGAATTATGCAGTAATATGATATAATTTTTGGCATCTGAAACATCACTCAGTGTTATTTAATTTTGAAATTCAATGTACAATCTTCTTGGGGTTAATTTTGAACAACATGTTTCATTTGAAGTTCATGATTGAGGTTGTTGGAAGAGGGATATATATTCCCCCAACCAACCAGTTTTTATGTGAATTGGTACCTCTTGGAATTTCATGTCTACTAATTGGATTCTTTAAATTACAGGAAGACTCTTTCGATTGAGTGTTCCCATGTCCGCAGTGTTGATTACCATCCTGGAAAGCAGAACATACTTGTAAGAGTTGCCTCGTTCTACTGATATGTGTGTTTACACATTCCCTTATAAATGGTTTTATAATATGTGTGTCTGAGGTAATGCGTGTTACTAACATTTTCTGAAATTCATTTATGATTTTATATGGATTGTCAGCATTTGTTGCTGACATTTAATTCAATTACAGGTACAAGTGCACATATTATAGATAGATAATTTTTCTTTGTTTTTCTAGGTTAAAATACTTTAATTTGCATTTATGGTTTTTCTCACTTTGATTACTGACCGAGTTTACTGCAGCGACTGTCTTCTGAGATGGTAGTATTCTATCACTATCACCTTATGTTCATGTTGGCAAAATTGAATTATTATGTTTTGTACAGGTTACTGCAGAACACGAGTCTGGGATACACATTTGGGATCTAAGAAAACCAAAAGTTCCCATCCAAGAGCTTCCAGGACATACACATTGGTACCTATCATGTACAGTTGCAAAGCTGATTTTGTTTTTATATATATCTCCAGTCCAAGAACCCTGCTATGTTACATTACAATTTCCAATCACCCCTCAAGTTGAAAAGGGAAAGAAAAAATAAAGCAGAGCAGGAAACGACTGTGCTCCTATTAATGTTTTACATATGTTGTTACATACAATCATCCTTTAAATGCATTATTTCATCAAAGTTGTCTTTAGTGAAAATAAACTATTTGATAGTATTTTTTCAGACATCTGATTGGCAATATGTATTACTTGTATTGCTAGGACATGGACTGTCAAGTGTAACCCGGAGTATGATGGAATGATCTTGGTTCTCTCCCTCTCTCTCTCTCTCTCTCTCTCTCTCTCTCCCTTCCTCTCTACCCACACACACACACACACAAGTAAGGCTTCTCTAAGGTGGGCAAGTAAGGGTGCATATACTTTTGATTTTTTTTGAAGTGCATCTTGATCTTAACAGACTAAAATTTGAGGGTTGATGCACCGTTGCTCTCATTGGAGATAAACTTACCTTAGAAGAGCTTTTTCACATGCATGTATACAATGCACACACACGCAAACACAAACACAGGCATACTGAACTACTTCAAAACTCTTGCTAGTGTCCATTTGTTGGTGAAAAGTGGTCTGTATTCTACATTTTCATGTTATGGGATATTTAGTTATTCATCATGGAACTTGGATATTTCAGAGTGCCGGCACAGATTCAACTGTCAACTTGTGGTTGGCCTCTATAAACCATGATGAGTTAACAACTGAAAGGTTGTATTCTTATCTTTAGATATCATTACATATTTTTATCCTGCTCTTTTTTTTTCTTCTAATTCCTTTATGCTTGCACTTTTGGCAGCCAAACAGATTCACCTGCCCGTTGGGTTGATCCATTGCTTAATACGTACAGTGATTATGAAGACAGTATTTATGGTAAGAGCTTCAGATTTTTAATCCATGATCTTCATAGATTTTTACATACCAATTTTTCATTCATTTTACAGGACTTACATGGAGTTCACGTGAACCATGGATCTTTGCATCATTGTCCTATGATGGAAGGGTAAGAAAACAAACAAATCTTTATGCTTATATGTTTGGGAACCCTATGTTTGGGGGGAAATTATCGCTCCTTTTTTCAAAAGCTCTTCTAGAAAGCTGCCAAAAGCAATTATTTCCCCAAAATAAAACTGATATAAATACACACTTATTCTCAATGTTAGTTGATAAATACACACTCTCGGTGTTGGTTGATATAAATTCTCTCCGAGGAAAAATATTTTAAAAGATAAAATTCTTCATAAGATCAGTTGCCTTAGATAAACATTTTAAGTTATAAACAAAGTAATTGCCTGTTTTACTGGCTTTCTCAAAGCTGAAATAGTTAATTGAATATCCATCTCATTAATGATATTCATTTTTCGAAACAGGTTGTTGTAGAATCGGTTAAGCCTTTCATCCCCAAAAAATGACGTTCAAGACCAATCTCCTTGCTGCTACCATTTCTCATCTTGTTGTGTGTCTGTAATTTCCTGCCTCGCGGGTCTTGAGATAAACAGATGAGTGCAAGGCCCAACATGTCACCGCTGGTGGGTTTGATGTGGCTGAAGAGGTTTGATGTTACATTGGCATGACATCTTTGACCAGGAATCATTGATAGCTCAGAGATCAACAATTTTTTTATAATTTTTTTTTATCTTTCAACTTTGGAATTGTTTAGGTTGGATTTGTTTCTAGCCTATTCTTTGGTTTGACATCCATCTTATGTAATTCATGGAGTCATTAATGTAATCTATGGAACTGCAAGGTCTTTCTGTATCTCCTGAATTCGTCTTCTATTATGTTTTTAATTTCGTGGAAAGATAATAACCTCTTTCCTTATTGGCATTTGCCTTGTAGTTTATAAATCGTATGTTACTGGGAAACACAGAAAAATGATAGATAAAATGGGCTATGTGCTATTATAGCAAATAGAGGGAAATTGTAGTTGTGCCTCCCCTGGTAAATTTATGTTTAGTTGCGTATTGGTGGTGAGGCTGAGCCGCTAAACCTTCTTTTGTGTCGGCCAGATTCGTGGACGTCGTAACGTTATACATGACCAATTTTTATCAATCTTGGGGTAAGTAGTTTCATCCCTCCATGCGCCACTGACTTATTGGCAGTCATTGAGACCTTTCAAAGTGTGAATTTCTACGTTAAAGTGATCGTTTCGGAAATCATTTGCTGTCCATGCAATTGGCGTGCGGCTGTGGTGAATACAAAATTTTGAGCATTTGGATTTTACTCTACAAAGTCTTTGCAACATGAATCTTTTTTGATGAATCTTTGCAACCTGAATCTTTGTGATTGTTAAAAACATGAATCGTTGTGATTGTTAAAAATATGATCGTTAAAGATTCATTAAGACATGAATCTTTTTTGATGAATCTTTGCACATGAATCTTGTATTAGCAAGAAAGGAATTCTAACGGTCGAACTTGATAAATTCAGAGTTTTTTGTGTTTGTTAAAAATATTACTCTAAAGAAAGTATTCGATCAGTTCCATTAATAGAGGTCCCTTTATTTAGGTAACTCCTAATGCTATAAAACTGGATTTGCGTCACCTTGACATCACCTCAAAGCCAGTGTTGTGTTTGAGACCAGGTAGTCTACATAAATGTTGTGGCTGGCTAAATTGTGGTCCTCAAGAAAGAGGGAGAATATAAGGAAGGTTATGTTGCATTGCCTTGCCCTGTTGTCCACACGTGACTTTGCTCCTCTCTATTCTCGATTTGAATTTGGATATAATGAACACAACTTGGCATCGTTTCTTTTGGTCTCCTCGTTGAAGAGCAATCCCAGTGATCTCAGTTCCAGCTGACTCGTTTTTCGTTGCCACGTAAAGAGCCTGATTACCATGAATTTTCTGTCACTTTTTTGGTACCATGTCAGCGTGTACTCAATTTGAGTCAGCTTCTTATCCAGTATCCACCACAATTTCTCATTCTCATTGTCAAACAGGTGCTTTGACGTGTCCTCGTTGCATTTGAAGGACACGTGGCGGGGTTACGTTTGACAAAGTGTGGAAGTGTGGAAGGAATTGCGAGCATTTCTCGGTGACTAGACTCGGGGTTGTGGTGTGGATAAGATGTGAGGACTTTATGCTTTCCATTGCGGATTCGAATCTACTTTTCATTTTCTGCCGTGCCGGTATCTCCCTATCGTCGCCACGTTACCCGGTGAATATTTGATTTTTGTAAATTCTCGTGTTTACAGTGCTACACATTTTTCTTTAAAAATAGAAGGCTTAATTATATTTTTAATCCTTTAAAAATTGTTAGATTTGAGTTAGGTCTTTTAAAAATAAGTTAAATTTTTTTAGTTCTTTAAAAAAAATTTGTTTGATTTAGGTCATTTAAGTGAGTTAACTTGTTAGGTGGCAATATTTTGACTCAATCATCATGTCTACGTGACACGAAACGCTGACGTGGCAATATTAACTTTTGAATTTAGTCCCTATAAAAATTGAGTTTTGATTTTAGTCCCTCTAAAAATTGATGAGTTTTGATTTTAGTCTCTCTGGTTTCTCTATCTCTCTCTCACCTTCACCACCGCCACTCTCTCTCTCTCGTTTTCTGATCTCTCTCTCACCCCCCCACCACCACCACTCTCCTTCTCTCTCTCTCTCGTTTTCTCTCTCTCACGATTTGTTACATAACAAATCGTGAACCTTGATAAATCAATAACAAATCAATGGTGGTGGTGGGGGTGAGAGAGAGAGAACGAGAAAGAGAGAGAGAGTGGAAGTGGTGGGGGTGAGAGAGAGAGAAGGTGAGAGAGTGGTGGTGGTGGGGGTGAGAGAGAGCAAGAAAACGGGAGGGAGAGAGAGAGAGTAGTGGTGGTGGTGGTGGTGGTGAGAGAGAGAGAGAGAGTGTGGCAGTGGGGGGTGAGAGAGAGAAAAAAAACCAAAGGGACTAAAATTAAAATTCAATTTTTAGAGGGACTAAAATCAAAACTCATCAATTTTTAAAGGGACTAAAATCAAAATTCAATTTTTAGAGGGACTAAATTCAAAAGTTAATATTGTCACGTTAGCGTTTCATGCCACGAAGGCATGATGATTGAATCAAAATGTGCCACCTAGCAAGTCAACTCACTTAAAAGACCTAAATCAAATAATTTTTTTTAAATGACTAAAAAAGTTTGACTTATTTTTAAATGACCTAACTCAAATCTGACAATTTTTAAATGACTAAAAATATAATTAACCCAAAATATAATTAATCAATCATCAATTATCATTGATTTGATTACTATATATAAAAAATAAGTATTGAAGTGATTAATCAACTGAAAATTGTGCACTGTGTGGGGAAATAACATTATTATTTTAGCTAACAACGTTAACATGCGAGTATTCCTTGTTGTGAGGTTTTCTCGTAAAACTAATTGACAATGGATAAGTTAATAACATATTGATCGTGGATAAAGTAATTGATTAAATTTGAAGTATTCGATAAAATTAGCGATCAATTACTTGATAAATATAAAATAATTTAAGTATATGTGGTTTGACCGAATGATATGTTTATGTTTTTATACAAATTATATACATATATATATGATTTTAAAATAATATCACTCTTAATACTTTAATTTAGTTTTTATCAAAACATAAAATAATAATTTCTTATTTCATTTCATTTTTAAATATTTTTAACACGTTCATATGATTTTTTATATAAAATATTTTTTTATTATTTTCCATCCTTAATCCTTAATATATATAGAACTTGCATGAGACGTTAGGGGTATTAGAGATTGAGATTTTTTTGTTTTATTTAGGAAATAACAAAAGATAAATTTAATTAAAAGACTAAGGATAAAGATGAGAGAAAAATAATAAATTATAACCTATAAATTCAAACACTATTTCAACTAATATTTGAAAAAATAATGTAAGTTTTTGAGATAAGATGTTTACTAAATAACTTTATTTTTATCAAAGAAACTTGTTCCCTATAAACTAGCAATTTGACATCTTGTCAAAAAAAAAAAGCAATTTGACAAGCATAACTTTGAAAAATATTTATATATCTGCCCCTCTCAGTAAAAAAATTATTTATATACAAAAATAAAGATTCCATAAATATCAATTTAAATTCTCACCACTCATTTACGTTGTACTTTAACTATTGTCTTTTTTTTTGGCTATTAATTATTAATTACTCCCTTTGGTTTAAAATTTTAGTGATTTAAGGTTTTGATACACAGATTAAGAAATAATTAATTGGATAAATTTTAAACTAAAATATTCCTATTTATTATTCATTATTTTCAAATATTCTAATTATTTTTTTACTCAAAATTATTAATTATACTAAGGATATAGTTGAAAAAAAATAATAAATTATCTCTTGAAATCCTAAAATAACTAAAGTTTTGAGTACAAAATAATGTTTGGCCAGCGGAAGCCACGCCCCGCGAGCGCATATTAGTCATTCGTTGAAAGCGTTGGGTTCACTACGTGGATAGCCAACGATAGTCCCCGAACCAAAAAAAAAAAATCAAAGTTTTGAGACAAAAATAAAAAACTAAAACTACTAAAGATTTAAACTAAAAAAATAGTATTATTATCGATTATGCTATGCTAAAGGAGTTGTTTATTTTTATTTTTACCTAAAAAAGAGTTGAATAGTTGAATTCGGATCACTTCCACATAATTTCGTTAATTAATTAATAGGTAATAGAAAGAAATGGTAAATCAGTCAAAAAAAGAAAGATATAAAACACTACTACTGTGTTCCTCATCCAATCCGACAAAGATACAGATGGCGGTTGAAGGGGTGACACGTGGCGCAACCAAAGTGGGACACAAAAAATGGTGGTGGGACCCACGTGCTCACGTGTATATGTACTACATACTGGTAAATCTCGGGATTCGCAGCTATGATCGAAGGCGAAGCGCAGCCCCGGATCTGATCTCATTGGCATTGCTCTGCTCTTTGTTCTCTTCCCTCTCTTTCCCACTGCCACAACAACCCCAACCCTCCCTCTTACTACTTCCCTTCAAATTCAAGCATTCAAACTCACTCTTCACTCTCAGATCAAATCAAATGGTTCAAAACAAACATCCTCTTTCCTCAGCCTCACGCTCTTTCGCTTCATTATCATCTAACAAAAACCCTTCCAATTCCAATTCCAATTCCAATTCCGTTCTCATTATTATTATTATTCTTTAAGGTAGTTAGCAAGCAGTTACACATTGCACTTCACTTCACTGTACTGTACTCTGCACCTTTCACCGTTCAATTTTGTCAATGTCATTTGGCATTAATGGCGGCGACTTCTAGAGGTTTCTCAACGACGCAGTTCGATTTCAAACTAAGAGCAAGGCGACTCAATGTTGCTCTGTTGCCTAACAACCACGCGCTGGAACTGTGCCCGAGGAAGCGTAGAAAGACGATGTGTTTCGACGCTGAACGAGTTCGACTCGGTAATGGTAAACTATTGCGATGCTGTTGTTCCGACTCGGTTACTCCGATTCGCAGAACGAGTGGACCTGGCAACGGCGGTGACAAAAACGAGGAACGGATGTTCGATCCGAAGAAAAACCCTCACATTGACAGAGTGAGGACTCAAGCCTCTCCTGCTGCAATGCCTTTCGCTTCTCCACCACCGTACGTCTATCGTTAAAATCAGTGTTATGTTCCTTGCGGTAAAATTGAATTCCTATAGTAACCAGGTGAACTTTGCATCTTGTCCAAAATGTCTATATTGATGAAGAATGAAAACGATGTTAGCAGCGAAATGAAGTAATAGTATGAGTATGTGGTTGTTAACTTTTTATATGATAATAGATCTCTAGTTTGTTTGTATGCACTTGATGATTTCTTCGCTTTCATTTACCAGTTCAAATGTGTCGACAATGTTCTGTTCATGATTTATAATGTTCATGCGTTAGTGATAACCTGCTCGCTCCTTTGTTTTGTCTCAATCAGTAACTTCTGGTAACTCCTTGTGGAGTCGAGTGTATAACTGCAATGCAAGTGAAATCATTAAGATAGCTAATTAATCTGGAAGCCTAGCTTTTCTTTTTATTCTCTCTTAGCATTCTCTTCAATCTGGAAACAATGGGAGAGATGTTGGTAATGTCATCCTCTGGTTTGTAAGAGGTGAAAGTAATTTTATACATATTAGCTCAGTGTGTACGAATTAATATACATCAACCTTATAGGGGACTTGAACGATGAATTTAGTATTATATTTGAATGGTTATACATGTTTAAAACGGAAATTGGTAGGTGTTAATAATGTCATTGTGCTGAAATGTTTTGTCTGAACTACTGATTCAAGAGCAAGGAAGGACTAAGCATGCTTTTCATTTTTTCCTTTCTCTACTCTTCAATGTTTTCTTGAGAAAATGAATGATGCTTTGTTTGTGGAAGATATTATATCATGAATGTTAATTGGCCTTTGTTTATGCTTTTTACAACCTACATTAGCTGAAACTTTCTCAATGATTATGCTGCTTTATGCCATGATGGCCACAGATCCTTTTTGAAGCAGGAAAAATTCTTTCCTCGTTGCACCCCAAGAAACTCTGGTCCACAGTCACGTGATACCCCGCCAAAAAGAGGTAGTTTATCATTTATATCCTTACTGCCTCTTATCTATACCAAATGTTACTGAAGGCCATTTTAGGTGTTTTCATTCGTCAATCCTGGAGTTTTGAATATTATGCATGATTGTGTTCACCCGTTCCTACACAGACACTGGTATAGCAAATGAGAAGGACTGGGGAATCAGCTTGTTAAATGAAAATGTAAATGAGTCTGGCACCAATGAAGATGGGAGTACCTGGTACAGAGAAAGTGGGGAAGAACTGGGTGAAAATGGATATAGATGTAGATGGACAAGAATGGGTGGTCAATCACATGATGGTTCCTCAGAATGGAAAGAAACGGTATTTGTAATTTTAACATTTGAATGTCCAAGTATTTTGTTTTAATAAAATGTGGGAATAAATCTACAGAAGCAGTTTAAATTAAAGTAACTTTTCAAATTAAAGATATCTTATCTCTTGCATTTTTCTATGCCTAGTCATAAAATATAATCTCGTTTGATACGTGTAAATTGTCTTGTTTGCTTGAAGAAATTATTGTACTATAATAAAGGAGTGATCTTTTGTACCAAATAAAAAGGAGTGATCTTAATTACCAACTGTAGATCATTAAGATTTCCTTGCTGACTTTCAGTTGAGAAATGATTTGCGGTACTTTTTGTTGAGAAATGGTTTGTGGTAAAATTTTAAAAATAGTAATGATAAAAACTTGTAACTGAACTTCATGTTTTTGCTACAATAGTTTAGACTAATTTCTCGCCTATTGGATTAAATACTACAGTAGCTTAGATAAATATCTTAGTATGCCGAGTATGGTCGCATGTAATTATCATCACAATGGATCAATCTTTTGCCAGAATGAGTGAAATCTCAATTTGGAAAAGATCTCACAATTCTTCATTCTTCAATGTTTTTGTCACCTGTTCTTCTCTTACCATCACACTTTGTAAAATTTGATTATCTACTATCATTATCTGAATTTTTTTCTTGATTAAAATTTCAGCTTTTCATGTTATTTATTTCATTCACTTTCAATTTGTCCTCATATTTTTGAATTATTTTTGGAAAATCTGGATGTAATTCTATGTTAATGTTAATTTGAAGGTTAATCATAAATAAATACTGCTTTTTGAAATCATTTAGTATTTTTTTCAATTTTTGTGATTCATCTGGTTAGTTATTGCAATGTTGAGTCTTATGCATTGTCACAACCTATTTTTGAGTAAACCAAGGAGCCAACAATTCCATTAGCATCAGATATTTTTTCATATGTTTTGAGTACATTAAGATTTTTCTGTAGCTGAATCAGGCATGGTCTGAAGCATGTCATGTTGGTTTTTTTATAACCCCATCAGAGGGCTTCCTAGATGGATTCATTTTTAATATGATAGATTGACAGTATTCATGACCCTATCAGTATCACACCCCAGGTGGATTCATTTAATTGGCTTTATTGATCTAATTGACAGTGGTGGGAGAAGAGCGACTGGACTGGATATAAGGAGCTAGGTATGTTACTTCCTTTATATTTGATGTAGCAGCATTGCTAAATGTTTTTTAAGAATTCTTAGTGTGTGTCTGGGGCCAGTCCAGAATTACTTCTGGGTAGAAGTACATGATTGTTCTGTCCAAAAGATAGTTCGAGGGGTTCAAACTTACTTTTGTACCCTTGCTCAAACATGCTGTTTGTACATTTAACATGGTTCTATAGATTTATTATGATAACTATTTTTTAACGACATTTGGTTGATGTATGGTTATAACTTATATGTATATAAAGTAACATTTGGTCGATCTATGATTATGTGTACATATAAAAACGTATTCCTTCATATTGCCTGCTTCAATATATGCAATTTTTTTAACATCTATAGAAACCTCTAAAATTTATGTTGAATGCAATGACTGCATGGTTATAACATAGACAGAGTCAAAATAGAATAAATAAATGAATTAAGTGATATTAAAATAGATCTTCCCACTAAATGACGTGATAGCTAAGTTGAAATTCCATGCACTGTAATATGATAAGTACCTAAGCACTTGGGGAACCCACCCTTGAAAAGCTAGCTATCAAGGGGGAAGAACCAAGCACTTAAGTACTCCACCGAGCATCCCATACTACCCGATGTGGGACTTGGGCACCCCATAATACCCAAGTCCCTATCATAGCACCGCCCCTGAGAGCCGACGTCCTCGGCGGCTTTCACTCCACGACACTTCACTCGGTGGCACTTCACTCAACTTCCTTGTTGGTCAGAACCCTCCACCGGTCAGAACCCTCCGTGGGTAGCCCTTTCCGAGATGCCGACAACCTGGCTCTGATACCAATTGATAAGTACCTAAGCACTTGGGGAACCCACCCTTGAAAAGCTAGCTATCAAGGGGGAAGAACCAAGCACTTAAGTACTCCACCGAGCATCCTATACTACCCGATGTGGGACTTGGGCACCCCATAATACCCAAGTCCCTATCATAATACTCTTTCGCACAGTTGATAAGCAGATTATGCTGCTACCATGTCATTCAAAAATTGTTTACTTGTGCACACACATTTTATGCTCCTATAGGGAATGACAATATCATCTGAGCTTCATTAAAACCATTGTCTGAATCAACTACATTTATCATCTAATGGTGTAACTGATTGAAGAAATACTAACAGGGTTGTTGCATCATAATTTGTTAGACTCTCAAATAATCTAACTTGTGATTGCATGTGATTAATTTTATTATTTCTCGCAGGTGTGGAGAAATCTGGTAGAAATTCTGAGGGGGATTCTTGGTGGGAAACATGGCAAGAAAATCTTCATCACGACGAATGGAGGTTATTGCTTTATTTTTCTGTCTGTTGTGAATAAGTAGGCCCCATGAAATCTTAACACAATGTCTTGCTTGTTTCAATTTGCAGTAACATAGCAAGAATAGAAAGGAGTGCTCAAAAACAAGCAAAGTCAGGAACTGAAAATGCTGGGTGGTATGAGAAATGGTAAGTTGATGTGTCCTAAAAAAAACCTGGTATTCTTTATGCAGTATTAATGAATCAAATGCATTTAGAATTTCTCTCCCTGTTCAATTTGGCTAGGTGGGAAAAATACGATGCTAAGGGCTGGACTGAAAAAGGGGCACATAAGTATGGTAGACTGAATGAACAATCATGGTGGGAAAAGTGGGGAGAGCATTATGACGGAAGAGGATCTGTTCTCAAATGGTATGTATTATGGCCTATTTGTTTCATTACTTGTAGCAACAATTGTGCATGCATGTTAGTGAGCATGGCATGCATGATGTACTTTCAGATTTTCAGCCCAACATCGATTTTGTGAAATTTTATTTTGGTTCATTGGTGTAAGATTATTTTGATTTATGCTAATGTCAATGGATACTATGCTTAAAGTGTCGAATCATAATTTTTTTGCAGCACCTCAGTATTGTTTACATTTTTAATTTTTAGTTTGCCACACTTGTTCTTTTTTTCTTCTTTTTTGCCTCAAAATAATTGTGATTTTCCTGTTGATTTCTTTGGATACAAGGGGATTGTTTGAGTTTATCATAATTTTTAGTCAGAAAGAGTTCATTTTGTACTGGTTCTGAATTTTATCTTCTTGGTGCTTCCTTTTCCTTGCTTACACTTCCTCAGGACAGATAAATGGGCTGAAACTGAACTTGGAACAAAATGGGGAGACAAGTGGGAGGAGAGGTTCTTTAAAGGCATAGGTTCGCGTCACGGGGAAACATGGCATGTATCTCCAAGCAGTGAACGTATGTTATATTTACTATAATTTTATATTTACTTAAAAAGTCTTCTTTTGCGTTCATTTCATATTTGGTTGTTTTCATCCAGTTAACCAAAAGCCATGTCTTTTCATTCCATTTGAAGAGGTTGCATTTCATTTGAAGCTTGGTCTTTGTCTTCGTATAGAAGTAATGAAAATAGGATGCATTACCTTTCTTAAGGTATCAATCATGTATCTTTTGAGCTCTAAAGTGTTGGATTTGCTTTCAGCCTTTCTTTCAAGGTCCATAAAATAGGGCTTCTCTTGTTGATTCAGCCCTCCAGCTTTCTGAGTTTTCTCCAATAAGTTCATGTTCAAGTGGAAGCAGCTGCAATGGGCTTTTTACATGCTTGTCACACTGTTTTCACTCTTTAACATAACCATATTTGGCTTACTGTATATTTTGAATTCAATGCTATTTTCATCTTTTTCCCAGGTTGGTCAAGAACTTGGGGAGAAGAGCACTTTGGAAATGGGTAAGGAATCAAAAACTGCCATACATCTGATTAGTTGAATTATTTGTGCACAATGATAGCTTAAAAATGATTTGGATTATTGAATAGATCTGTATACAATGTCTCTGTTTTTATATACTTCCTTGAAATGCTTTCCTGAAATGTTAATTTTCTATGCCACATTGGTAATTGGTTCGGCTTTGCTTGTAACAGGAAAGTCCACAAGTACGGAAATAGCACAACCGGTGAGAGCTGGGATATAGTTGTAGATGAGGAAACTTATTATGAGTAAGAACATTCTTTTCAACGACCAACGATTCTATTGCATTTCTATCTATCTATCTATCTATCTACCTATTTGTTTTTCTAGACCATGAGGTGTCTCCATGCTTTTTTGAGTGTGGGACTAATCTCTCCTTGAGGGTAGACTTGACCACAAGGCGCTTCTAGTTATTATATATATGAAAAAAAGCCTCTAAAGTGAGCATGTAAAGGGTATATCCGTATATCTACCCGTAATTTAATCTCAAGTCTATGATGCATGCATACTCTCAAATAGTTGCTGTATCTGTACTAAGTACATATACGGTACCGTTACTAGTTGGGTACACGAGTATGTATCCAATACTTGTTTTTCTTTTCTTTCCTTTTTTTTTTTTAAAATTTTGCTACCAAATACTTTTGATATAGTTGTCGGTGGCATTTAAAGTTATAAAGAAAGAAATTAATTTCACCAGGAGGCTTATTTATAATTGTTCACTATTAAAAGGTTTAATTATGTTAAAATGGATTAAAATGTAATAATATATTTATATTTATCTCTTAGAGCCTAGAGGAGAGGAGTGTAGGTTTTAAAATAAGTGAAGAAAAAAAGTGCGATTGAAACTTTTCTTACAAAGAAGGGGAGTGTAAATTATTCAGGAAACTTGAAGTAAACTTGAGGCTAGATACACTTTATAACGATAGTGTTTATATTCATTCTGAATTTGACTCTCTCTCTCTCTCTCATGAAGGGCGGAACCTCATTATGGATGGGCGGATGTGGTGGGTGACTCAAGCCAATTGCTCTCAATTGAGCCTCGGGAAAGGCCACCTGGTGTCTTCCCCACGTTAGACTTCGGTTCACCTCCAACGCCAGAAGCTGATGACTCCCCGGATGATTTGCCTTCGTCACAATGAAGATCTGACTTACAAGCTCCATTGTTTATTTTGTTCAATTTTAGAGAAAACCCATCATTAAGTGGAACTCCATTTGTAATGAGATATCTGTAGATCTCTCATTTTATTCATTCTTTCCATCTTAATGACATTCTCATTAATTTTCCTATACTTTTCGATACTTTTTTTTTCATGATACAAAAATTATACCGGAAATTATAAACATGGCTTGAGCTTTTATGATTTGATGAGATCAGGCAAATCAGTCGGCACAAGCAGGTTATAACAAACAATTCTATCCAACTGCCAAGCTGCCTGCCCCTTCAAATCTGGCGTTCCTATTCTTTTTCTTTACTCACAGATAAGGACCATACCAAGTCGAATAATTAATAATATCCTCACTCAATTATAGCTGTTTCGCTAATTGCTACAAACGAACATATTTAAAAAGGGTCATTAGATCACCCCCCCCCCCCCTTTCACACAATTTGTGAAATAGAAAAATCTACTTACCGACTTACCATTGTAACTACTTGTATAGAAGAATTTATCCATGTTTTTAAAAATGGCTTACTAGACCTATCAGGTCATCCATCACACCACTATTGCTATGTTCACTTCAGGCGCAAAAACTTAGTTGGCATCCTGTTGCTTCCATAAGTGAAGTTGACAGCATCAATGTCAAAGACATGAACGACAAAGTGTTTTTTTATGTAACAAATGTAACGACTTTCCTCAACCAAGATATACAGATTTTCCTATTTCCTCGCAAACTCAATTTTGTATGTAGCTAGATATCGAATGGCTGTCCTCCAATTCCACTCTCATTGCTCACTACTGATCACCTCTTCACAGATTCAATTATAAAGTCCAAACACCCCCAAAATTCAGCATCAAAACGAGGCCATTATGTCCTTAGTGCACAAAATGTTAGTATGATTAAATTTTTGAGATGTCTTCATACTATATCCACTTTAACTTCAACTCAGCCAGTATCGAGAAATACGTGCTTTTCTCCGTCTACCGTATTTGGGCTTTATAAGCAACTTTCAAATCGAGCAGCTGCTGCTTCATGGGATGTGATGAGGGCAGAGAATCATAATGAAAGAGTCAACATGTAGTCAGCACCACTGAATACGGCAGCTTCACTAATCTGATATAATTTCCTCCAACTCGGGATCCTCAAAGTTCAGAGTTTCATAGTCCGACATTGTTTCATTGAACATATCCTTGTCTGTGAGGTCATTCTGATCATAGTCATCATCATTATCATCATTATCATTATCATCAACATCTACCTCATCATTTCCTACATTTTTCTTGGTTGCAACATTATCCTTCACGTATTTTTTAGGTCCATGATTTTTGTCCAATTTGGCCACAGAATCTTCACATATGCAGGTAGATGGATTCTCATGAAACCCGCCTCTACCAGGTCTAACCTCCTTTGGCTCCCCCATGAAGCCTTTCTGGAAAGTACGGATACCAGAAACAAAAACTTCCCAAGTCAAATTACTTCTGTTCAAGAACAATCGGTAGAGCTTTTTAGCATTTGGACGAATGGTTGGTTTGTGCCCAAAGTATCTCCTATAAGAAGGTGAACAGAAAGCTAATTACCAGGTATAGATATCAGTGATCAACAGAAAATGGAAAAAAAATATATGCAAATGGAGTACAACATACCTTCGTCCGGCTAATATCTTAGCCATATTACCATTGTTATTGGTCACAAATACATCACTTTCATCACAAACGGTGAAGTCAAGTGCAGCCATGCGAGAAGAAAATGAAGAAAATGGTTCTAATTCTTCCTTGGTAGCAATAGTTTCTTTTGAATGGAAATTAGGAAATAATGCCTTGAGAGGTGCCAATGTTTCTTCCCCTCCATACACTTCCCCAGATGCAACATAAATATGAACGTCAGAACCATACCCCAACGCTCTTAGCATGAGACCAACTTCTTCTGGGGTTAATGGGCATCTTCCCTGCCTCCTGGACTTATCAGGATTGCTTCTCTGCATATCAATACTCCTCACATTATTCACTAGTTCATATACTCTCTTTTTTAATCATGTTTCTCATGCAAACATAGTTAGGAAAAACATTTTCTATGGAACAACGCCTGTTAACTAAACATCTGGCTACTAACAGGGCGAAAGAATGTTCAAATGTTAAAAGCTATTGTGATATTCATTCTATAAAAAAATCCTGTGTCATTATAACCGAAATTAATACCATATGGTTTTACATGTGCAGTTGTGTACTCAAGCATACCAAAATCTACCTAAAAGTGAATAAGTGGTTACATTTTCAATACCTCCTAATAATTTATGGTTGGAAATAAAATTTAATATGTGAGCCTTACATGTAGTGTCTTCCACCTCCTCCTTATTGCACCCAGTTCCTTCTGCTCCTTCTCTCCTCCACCATAATCACATCCAGAAAATGCAAGCATATCAGGTTCGAATCTGTAGCAGAAAGAGTGGTTCAAATTTAAAACTACTCAAATTGTTATCTGTTATTCTACCTAGCTAACAGAATCTCAATGAGGGAGTGTAAAAGCCATTGCTTGTGTCCAAAATAGAATCAGCAGAACCAAGTGCAGTAATCCAAATTAAGACGTGATATGGACCTAGTCTAAAATATGGGTGTCCTTGTGTGTGTTTGGGAGTTTCTCAAAACTTTGTATTTGTTTTCCTCAAAATTCAGTCATAAACAATACCAATGCAATGGTGATGCAAAGAGGATTTAATAACAAAGGTAGCAAAAAAGCCTAACTCATCCATGCCACCTGTGAATAATTAGTCAACCAGGACAAGCAGAATTTTGAAACAAACATGGTTTAAATTGAGCTGCAGCAGCTCATGTATGCTACTGAGAGAAAGGAATAAGCCCTGTATATGTCTCCCAGAGTTTGTAGATGTCCCACCTATATTCCAAGCTTACACTAGCCCAATCCCCTATTCCTCCCAAAATTTGCTGTGTAAAAGAAAGAATTTTTTTCCCTTCCAATAAAAAATCTAATTTAACAATATTGGTTCAAATTCATCCACCCAATAAGCTTTTGAAATTAATCAGAGTTACCCAGTTGGGCTGATACAACCAGCTTATTGTTCCCTAGCTAGACAAATAGTTTAAACATTGGGCATTTGGGATGTCATGTACGGCCACTTATCCAATTTGAATTATATTACTTGTAAATGCTGTTAGACAAAACTGTGGTCCTCCATGAAACTGGTCATTCATAGGTTTCATATTGGTGCAAACAAACTGGATATTTTAGAGATATGCTTAGCAAGCAAATGTAATGGGGATACCAGCAGGAATGAAAACATGCCTATATGCATGTACTGGAGCAACATAAAAATTGATGCAGTTTTGACATGCATTTATACACGAGTGAATTTTTACTTAGAACATTGATCTGATCAACATATATGGATAATACTGTATTCCAGAGTTAGTGGTAGCCACATTGATGAATCTGATTGATAAGATTACCTGATCAAGTGAATTGAATAGGATAGATAAACAGGTAAATAAATTATCAAAATCAATCAGATTACCTCAGGTGTAGTGCAATATAATGATTGCTTCTCATCCTCATACGATGGACCAATTTTTCACCCATTGCTAGTATTGGGTTGGTAAATCTTAAAGCGTGGTAATTAACTCTACATCTCAACCTCTGATACTCTGTATCCAACCTGTTTGCAAGCCTGTAGTCAAACTTGTTCAGCTGAACAGCCTGCCACAAAAATGAAGCAAATAAATACAATATCTTTCCTGCATAATCAGACATTCAAATAGTTATCCATATATTAATATAATCAGATAAAGTGATCAGAATTTAAAGCATGATTACTTGTTTAGTAATGCTAAAATGACAGTTGGTACCAAGTAGAGCTTTTGTGTCTCCCAAAATTTCCAAATTCTCTTGCAGTTTCAAGCATATAACGCGTCCAATTTTGTATAACCAAAATCAGGCAAAAAAATTTAAAATTTTAAAGTAGAGCAATTTATAGAAACTAGGACTTTAAGTAGGATAAATTTGGAAACTTCAGGGTTTGAATATTTAATGAACGTAGGGTAGGCTTTCTCAGCCATCCTATGGCTAACATGGATCAAATCTATCTGAAATATTTTTGAGGCAAATTATGAAAAAATAATAGATCCGGATCTTGCAAATAGTCCAATTATAAGATCACTTGGTTGATAGAAAAGGTTCAGACAAGGTTTTAAATTTGAAGTAAACGAAGAGAGATATCCTAGCTCCACCCAGAAGGTACTTTAGGCATCACACGTTGGGGGTTAAAATTCATCAGACAACCAAAAGATTGGTGGCCCGATGAAGAAATTTAAAAAGTTTATCATACTAAAATAAAATCGCCTAACCAAACTAAATAGATTTACTATAACAGCTATCACATAAAGATTTATAGTTTAGGCCTTAATATAAAAGCATTTGAAAACTTCCTAGTTCCTACTATTATGATATCTTCCAAGCAATAAATAACAATCAAACTGAGAGATGAAGGCACTTCCTACTTAATAGAGAGAATCTAATAAGTTGAACCACACACATTAGCAGCAGCAGTAGTACTGTAGTACTAGTAGTAGTTTTGAGAAATGAAAAACTTACACGCTTTTTCAGGAGTACAGGTAATATACGATTTATATAACATCTTTCACTACACTTCCTTGGAACACCCATTCTGTATGGAGATAATGCTTTCCTACCACTCCCTCTTGGGAGTTGCTTGATAATTTTGACATCTTTTGACAGATACGAGATAAACCAATCAACATCAAATATCTCTGAGAAGTTACTGCATAAGGTAAAGTGTGATGTCATATCACAATCTAAGATACATCACTGAGAATGATAAACTTCAATACTTCAACAGCCAAGTCAAAATTACAACAGTACAACTGCAGACACAGCCCAGAGAATATATGTCCCTTCTGTAACTGACCTAGAATCTTTCCAGTAAGATCGCTGATCCAATTTTGGAACAACAAGAGTAGCATTCAAAATTCGTGCAGCAACAACAGCATCGGTAATCTGCCAGTTGCAGAAACAGAAAGATTGACATTGATAGGCGAGTATGCAGATAGTTTGCAAACAATAAGCACCTACAACAGTTATCATATTATGCAATCCTGATTTGCATCGTAACTAAACAGAAAAGATTACTAGTTTCCATACTCCAGACTTCTGGAGCAAACAATATACTGAGTCCTTTTTTTCCCTAAAAGCCAAGTAGGTAGGATCTAAAAAGATATGGGATATATCTCTTCCACAGATGCAAGCAATAGGATTCTCAAGAAGATTTTAGTACCATGAGGGAAAGAAAAGGAAAAATAAAAGCAAAAGATAGTCATGTAGTCACAGCTATCATCTTGAAAGTTGAAACATATACTGTACATGTGGCTCAAAGCCTCTGCCATTTTAATTGCCAAATCTTACATAAGAACTAGTCTTTTTAAGAAGACAAAGGTTTCAAATAAGGGTTAAGACATTCATGAGCAAAGGACTGGAGAAAAATGTGCCAAGCCCTAAATGCTTCATAATTATTTTATTAATATGTGGCTCCAACTTCAAGTTTAGTCCCTTTTCTTATTAAATGCCACATTACTTACTACAGCAAGCACAAGTTGATTTCATGTGACAACCTCAATCTACGGAAAAATCTGATTGACGAAGCATATGAATTTTTCTCTCTCCATTTTTTGAGTTCATTTCACATTTTATTGAGAAAAAAAGCCAGATATCAAATCCTTGTTTCTCGATTATAACAATGACCAGAGTCGAGAGAACTACCCCAGTTCTTTGTTGATTCAAGCCTCCACTAGTTGCAATCATCAAATATCGATTCGGTTGTGTAATCTCTTGAGCTTCTGCAATAGATAAAGTGTAGTTATCCGTTATTATCATATATTCATATACACAGAACCGAATCAAAGTTTCAATCGAAAAGTTTAACATCGTATCACTTGAATACCGAACCAACGAGATACGCACTTGGAAACTTGCTGCTGGAATTGCTGCATCCGTAGAAGTGTTCCGAATTTCTAGAACTCCACACATCGCGACCTAACTTTCCTCCATCATTCTGATCGTTATCATTATCAAATTAAAACAAAAGCACACAAGCACACAAGCATGGAATTAAGATCCAATAACAGAATCGCGGAACCAACACGAAACACAAATAGAAGCCAGAGAAAGCCCTAACCGGAACGCGGAACACAGGGTTTCCAATCGCATCATCGGTTTGAACGTTATACTGTACAATAATTTCAGACATGAGACAACAAAAAGCACAAAATAGCGAGGAATTTGCGATCAATTATCGGATACACGTGAATGTTGATAGAGTGAGAGAGAGAGAGAGAGTACCGAGACGTAATGGCGTCTCCGGTGCATATGATCGGTGTCGACGGGAGAAGGAGCTAAAAAGGAAAGGAGAGCGAAGAGAAAGAGTAGTGCGGCGGCGACGGCGGAAATCACCGGAATCATGAGGCGGAAGCGTTGGTAGTAGTGGTTGCGCCGCCGCTGCAACGCCATTTTCTCCTCCTGTGCTTAGAAAAATTGGAGGAGACACCGATTCGATCGATTTGTTATAATTTCATCTTCATCGGATATTTATATTTATTTATACATGAAAAAAATTTAGTCGGCAATGACTACGGCATTGATTGAATAAAATAAAGCAAAGGAAGAGGCAGCAGCAGCAACAGCAGCAGAGGAATGCGTTATGTGTGTGAATCTGTTTGTTTGGGTAAGAAGATTATTATTGATGTGATGGTGATAGTTTAGTGCCTAGCTGGGTGCTACAACAGAAAATACTATAAAAAGAACAGAAAATGAATAATGGAAGTGGCTGCCTGGGCTGGCTCTGTCTTTATTCTCACTACTAGCAGACGGTTTTCTTGGGTTTGACACTACTATACTTTGCTTCCGTTGCCCTTCCCAATTCCCATCGCCATTGTTTTGTTATTTCGAATTCCAATTTTTTCCCCTTGCACGTGCACTCTCGTGCGGTGCCACCTTTTTCTGTTTCTAAATACCTTCCTTAACAAACGCGCATACGCATTGCGCTCTCTGTTGATCGAAATTGGAGGTCTATTGTTATTATGCTGGTTGGGTTAGTTGATAAAATATCTAACAATATTGCTTTTTTTTGTCATGATCTAACAATATTGCTTTTTTTTTTGGTCAAAATCTAACAATATTGCTTGAAATGCATAGGTTCATTTTTTTTTTGGAATTTCTAATAATACATTCATGGTTTTCTATGTGCACATACACGTCCGCGGAACTATTAGTTCTGCATGTTTATTTTTTTTTAACACACATGTCCGCGGAACTATTAGTTTCGCGGGTTATAATTCTTCGCAGAACTATTAGTTCCGCGGAGAATTACAACCCGCGGAACTAATAGTTCCACGGACATATGTGTGTTGGAAAAAAATAAACCCGCGGAACTAATAGTTCCGCAGAGAATTACAACTCGCGGAACTAATAGTTCAATGGACATGTGTGTGTTGGAAAAAAATAAACCCACAGAACTAATAGTTTCACGGACATATATGTGCACGTAGAAAACCATATATGTGTTATTAGAAATTCTCTTTTTTTTTTTGGTCCAACATTGTTGATTGTTGCTGACATATCTCTTGTGCATATTGTCATCACTGAAATGTGATACCAAGCCCATTGTTGTGGGAGTATATTAAAAAAAAGCCCATTGTTGTGATTCGTTACTTCTTGTTTTTACCCATAATTTTAAAACATAAAATAAATTGAAAATAAGAAAATAATTTTTTTGATACAAAAAAGTAAGAAAATAATTGTGTATGCATCAGTAAAACATATAAAAATAGAAGACTCTGAGACTAAATACATTTCAAACTTCTTGTTCAAGTCTAACAAATGTACTAACTTTCTTTTTGACTGAAAGTAACAAATGTATTTTATGAAACCATTGAATAATTATTTTATGAAATGCATTTTTTACTTTCTCATCCTTATACCTTAACAAAAACTTGAGGATTGTTTGTTTGAAAAAAAATTAAGATATGTTTTTTTATTTTTAAATACATTAAATAATTATATACAATTTAATCATTATAAATAAAAATATTTTTGAACTCATTAAAATTAAAACTAATGAGAAATACAATTTATCACAAAACATTAATAACTCAATTAGATCCATCAATATTTTAGAGTTAAATTATTTATTATTTATGGATACAATTTCAATCCAAGAATGAATTAAAATTGTTTTTTATCAGTAATTAAAATCGTTTTATAATATATATTTTCTAAAATTTTATTAAAAATTGTTAATAAAATATAATAAAAGAAATCAAGACTAATATTTTGAATAAATCACCAAAATTGTCTTTAAATTTGTAAAACGCCACCATCAATTTATTTTCCAAAATTATTAATATTTAAAATTAATTTTTAAAATCAAAAGTATTTAATTAGTATTTGAAAAAAATTAATTTTAAAATCTAATTCAAAATATTAATAATTTTAAAGACTAAATTAATAATATAATATGATTTCATAAATTAAATTCAGGATTCACTCTTAGGGGGTGTATTGGATTAGGATTGTAAATGATTTTAATAGAATTTTTTGTGATAATAAAATCTTGTGGTATTCAATCAAGACTTTTTAACAACATAAAAAAATCTAATGGTATTCAATTAAGATTATCATGACTTTTAAAAGAGGGCAATGAAATTCAGTGGTATTCAATTATGACTATAATGATTTTTTAAAGAGGGCAATGAAATCTGGTGGTATTTAATTAAGATTTTTTACAACTTAATAAAAGTCTCTTGGTATTCAAAAAATACAGATTTCAATGGATTATTTTGTATGGTGGATTTCGTGTAACTTTTCAGTGAAAAATATAAAGATTAGATTCATCCAACAATCTCACTCAAACCCTTAAGACTTTTTAGACTTTTTTTTTCTTGCCATTGCAGCATTACCAAACTCACCAGGTAATTCTTATTTTTTCCTTTTTCCCGATTGATTTTCTTTATACATTATTTCTACATTGAATATGCTTGGCTTGGATGTTAATGTTGTAGATATGTGTGTGTATATTCTTTTTGTACTTTACCTCCTCAAACGCTATAATAGCCAAATGCGATATTTCCATCTTTTTATTTCATAATCTTCCACTACAGTTTTCTGGCAAAATGTGATCTTCCTATTTTTTTACACTCTTTGTATTTACTAATTTAAAATTAATATAATAAATTTATCCTTTTTCAAATTTCAATTATTTTTCAACTCATGATCCTCTTTTTATTTTTATAAATATAATAGTTTTTGTAACAAATTTCATTCATATTTTTTGTTCCTATAAATTTTCAATTTTCAGGTTTCATTGATATTTTTTTATAAATTTGATAAATATAATAGTATTTTTTAACATGTTTTATTCATATTTTTTGTTTCTAGAGTTTTTAGTATATAATTTTTTTTAATTTTATTTTTGACAAATAAAATTTTTTTACTGATTTTTTATTTATTTATTTTAATTTTGTTTTTACTTCAGATCGGAAAACTATTTCATTTATTTATTTTATATATATCTTATGTGGTGTGCTTAACACAATCAGAATTTGTGTTAGCATGTACAACATTGCATAACTTTCTTCGCAAAGAATGTGGTTCTAATAAATTTTCAATTGAGCCAACAGACAAATCTTCATTTTCAGTATTATCAGTTAACGAAGACTATAATTTTGAGCTAGCAAACGAATCTTCACATTCCGTATTATCAGTTAATGAATACTATAATTTTGAACCTATTGATCAAACCCAAGAGCATGAACGGGAACATGCGAATGCATAGAGGGCTAATATGACTCTAGATCTGTGGAAAATTGCTACTTAGGATGAGAACAAGATAGAAACAATTTCTTTATTATCATCTTTATTGACTTTTGTAACTTTAAATGTTTGCTAAAAATCCATGAGATTCTTTTTAAATCCATAAAGTCCTTTTAAATCTTATAAATTCTTATGATATAAAAGTCTTTTAAAATCCACATGACTTTTTTTAAAAATCTAATAATTTATTACATTCCTATATAGTCTTTTAAAATCTTTAAAATCTACGAGATTTTTTTATACCAAAATAGTCTTTTAAAATCTGAATCTAATACAGCCCATTTAATTTCTTTTAACCGTACTTGGCAGGTGCAGATAGAGCTGGCAAAACGAGCTTTCGGGCCGGCCGCATCGGGTTCGGGCCTAGCAAAAAAACCTGGATTAAAAACGGGCTCGAATTTGTGTGTCCGAGTCCTCTATTTTTTGGGCTCGGGTTTTAGCCTATATTTTTCAGGCGACCCGCTTAGGACTCGAGTTTTACCGGATTCGTGCTTTGTCAGACTGGGTCAAAAATGCCCTAATTAAAAAATAAGTTCAAATTTGTGTGTCCAAATCTTTCATTTTTCGAATTTTTTCGGCCCGACCCGCCAAGACCGGCCCATTTTGTCAGTTCTAGGTGCAGATCACGTGTGAACCTCATCCCTGTGTAGTGGGAAGCAGAACAGAACAACGCCGCTCCATTTCCAAAGGGAACTCTGAAATAAAATAAGCATAACGTTAGCATCATCGTCTATACTGGATAGCGGAAATTATCTGACGATGTATTTGTTGACAGCGAAACCCTCTTTCAAACCTCAATTGGTGTTTACTTCTTCTTCTACTTCGTCGTCTTCAATTTCACTCGTGTCCTTCCGAATTCGTTCCGCCTCATCAATTAGCTTTCCCAGAAATTCAAAGCATACAGGAAGACTTGCCCTCAGAGTTGAAGCCTATGATTCATCCAAAAACGACACTTCCAACCCTAATGGCGACTCCAAGCCCCCTAATGGCACTCTGGTACTGCTTCCTTCTCTTCTCCCTCTTTCAATCTTACCCTTAACCTGCTACCCCCTTTTTTTAAAAATAAAAATAAAAATAATATATTATTATATATATTTAATATAAAAATTAATCTGTGACTTGTGAATGGAATGCCCTTGGAATAGGGCAAGTGTGACACTGGATGAATATATCCAATCACTTGTGAATCGTGACTCAATGTAATCTTTCATAATTTTCTTCTAACGTACTTTATTATTGAGTCATTACCGGGTACTGTTGCTGATGCAAAATATACGAAATCCTAAGTTTCTTCAACATTATTATATAAGCCCTAGTGATAATTCTGGTAGATATGAAATTGAAGTAGGATAGGCTCTAAAAAATAAATTGTTCAAGAAAAAAAAGTATCTACTGTCTAAGTAGTTATCTGATCGCGTTCCTGATTAATGATTATACGTTTTGAAATCACCAGTCAAAGAGCAGGAGAGAAATTTTACTGGAATATGTTAAGAACGTGCAGCCAGAATTTATGGAATTGTTTGTGAAAAGAGCACCTCAAAAGGTATGGTGTTGTCTGCTTGTCTTGTTATGAACATGACTGACACTGTTAATTGACTGTCCCATTAAAGGGGTTATTGATTTTTCGTGCTATACCTTCATAGTGAATGGGACTTCTTTTGGTGATTAGGTTGTGGATGCAATGCGAGAAACAGTGACAAATATGATTGGAACACTGCCCCCTCAATTTTTTTCTGTGACCATTACCACTGTAAGATTATACAAGTTTTTCTTTTCTCCTTTTCTGATTAGATTTTACGATCATTCTATGATAGTAAGCAGTTTGTACAAGCTAGTTATATTAAGTGGATAGCTTATCTCTTGGTTGCTTTGATATAAAGTATAAACTAGGACTCTGGGAGAGTTTGCTTTGCCTGGTGATGTATTGGTCCCTGAAATTTGTGTTTTCAATCACTATCCCCCTTTATATGGTTGATACGGTCATATTTGTTTTAAAGTATTTACTAAATCCTCAAAATTCATAATTTTAAGAAAACTTCAAAATTATACTTGTTACCTTTGTTGCCATTGTTATTTCCCTTATTTCCTAACTTTCTTGGCTGTAAGCCCCAACTTCAGATACTTTTATATGTTCTACCCCATACAGTACTTGTTTTAATTTATTGACAAATGTTACCGATGCCAATGACTTTTCTGCTAATGGAAGAATAACATATTGTTTGCAGAAGATGGTCCAATTGGTAAAATAATTTTAAGCCATGTAGCTGGGTTGAATTGCAGTTCTTCCTTTTTGTTTTATGTCTCTCCATGCATCTTACTTATTTCAGTGGTATCATTTGGTTTTTTTATTCAGGTAGCCGAAAACCTCGCACAGCTCATGTACAGTGTCATGATGACTGGATACATGTTCAGGAATGCGCAATACCGTTTGGAATTGCAAGAAAGTTTGGAACAAGTTGCCCTTCCTGATGTGCAAGATAAAAAGGTGACATTATTTCTCTCCCCTCTCCTTTTGGGATTATGTGGTTCAGGATATATCTAAGTTCTTGGATAACTGTAAGGGTGTGTTTTTAACTCATTCTGGTGGTCAGATAACTTATTCGGACCTTTTGATCCAGTAGTTTCTATCCTTTACTACCTTTTTCACTATTTAGAATATAGGAAAGAAAAAATCGTGAACAACTTTTTTTAGTATGGCGAGGGCTAGCAGAAAAGATAGTCTTGATATTTGGTATTCAAAAAATTGCTTTCCTTTAGGACTACATCATTTTGACACCAAGTAAATGCTTTAGTCTGTACATTCTTTAGTTTATACTCTTAAAATGTTGCAGGATATTCCAGACTATGCACCTGGGACACAAAAAAATGTTTCAGGTGAAGTCATTCGATGGAACAATGTTTCTGGGGCCGAGAGAATAGATGCTAAAAAGTACATTGAAATACTCGAAGCTGAGATTGAGGAGCTGAATCGTCAAGTTGGGAGACAATCTAGCAATACACAAAATGAATTGTTGGAATACCTAAAATCTCTTGAGCCTCGAAATTTGAAGGTTAATTCTACTTTTCTCTGCCTTTATCCAGCTGATGTGTGCTGCCTGCATAGCATTCATTTCTATGTGTTGATCAATACTGTAGTTTTTCTCGAGATTAATTCTAAAATTACGGACTAATTTATTATCAAATGAATATAGTTTTTTGCAATTGTTGAGCCAGTACTGAATATCTGGAATTGCATTTCTGTTCAGAAATAGGTATCAGTTTGGTGTTAATGTACTCACCATAGTTATATATCCACTGTTGTTGATTTACTAGAGTAGGTGCTCTATAGATTGTGATATTTTCTTCTGTAACTTTGATTTGACATCCCATTCAGATCATGAAACTTAAATCAACTTGAGTTATCCTCTCATTCTCTGCAGTATAGGAGCATCATTTATTGAAATATGTCAATCACGTGCCATAGTAACCCTGCATTTTATTGTGTAGGATTTGACTAGTAGTGCTGGGGAGGATGTTGTGTTTGCAATGAATACATTTATAAAGCGCTTACTGGCTGTTGCAGATCCTAGCCAAATGAAGGTTTGCCCCCTCAGTATCTCAAATTCTCGATCTCTATTTGCCCTTTTTTACATATCCCATCATTAAAGGAGACATCATTCCACCTTACCCTTGTCACCTGTCAAAGTTGTCCAACTTATTCAAATTACTACTGCCCTGCTCACCATTATTATTTGGGTTAATATTGAATGATTTAATGTTGAAATTATTTTCTCTTGAGGGGGTGTGTGTGTTAAGTATTAACATGGAAGATGGAACTCTTTTTTCTTTGTCGAGTGATATTAGGTAAATTGGATTTCTATTTATATAAACTAAGGCAACTACAACTAGATTTGTTCAAATTGATTTAAATAAGGGGGTTTTACCTTCTCTCTGCTTGCTATTAATGTAAGTAGTGTCATTTCACGCTTTTGTGTAACTTGCTTCATTTCTGATTTTTTTATAATAGACTAGCGTGACCGAGACTAGTGCATCTGAACTTGCCAAATTGCTTTATTGGTTGATGGTGGTTGGGTACAGCATTCGCAACATTGAAGTTCGTTATGACATGGAAAGAGTACTTGGAACTCCTCCAAAGCTGGCTGAATTGCCGCCAGGTGAAAATGTTTAAGCAGCCTTGATAAAATCGGTCATCAAAGTACTGTTTCCCCAAGTTGGATCCAAGTGCCCTAATTAGATTTTATACATTATGTTGATTGGCTGAAGGCTCAGTCATGACCTAAAGGAGGCGGCTACATTTTTCAGAGGCCCCGAATTATTGGTCTCCTAATAGTAAATGTATCGGACGACTTTTTTCTTTTGGTAGAATGAAACTTTTATTCTGGGTTATAACTTATACCAACAGGATATCAAGGTTGATTCCCTGAAGATGTGTTATCCTTTGATTTTGATTTATATATAACGTCTTTTACAGCATGAACTACGGTGAATTATTTAATACAGCTAGCATTGTTGGTAATTCGTTTCATAGTAGCTTTCTTATATGGTTGGGAACTTTCTAGTAGATCGCTCTTACACACACAAGGCACCCATCCCACTTTCTTTCGAATGGGAACTTCGTATGAAATATATCTTCCTCCTCTCGTTGGTGAAAAAATGGATTTTAAGTTGAGATGAAGTCAAAGATTGTCTTACCTCTCCTCTCCCAATGGGATGGGAGAGGTGTACGGAGGAGAGATAGAAAGGGAAAAGGGGAAAAACAGAGAGATGTAATGGGAAATAGAAAGAAAGGGTATAAGAATGTGTTGGAAATAAATTTGGAAAAATGGAAACTTGCAGAGAAAATTGAGAGAAAAAATTGAAGATGAAAAATTGCTTATTGATTCATAAAAGAGAATGTCTATTAAATAGACTTATATCTAATTTGAACTTCTTAAAATATCTAAACTACCCTAAGATAAATTGTGAATGCAACAACTTAACTGAAAATAAAATCAAAACTACTAATAAAATTAAATCTACAAGGATAACTAAAACTCTATCTAAAAATTATTCAAAATTTAAATTTCAAATGAGGCAAAATCTCATTAGATCTAACACTCCTCCTTGAGATTTGCCGTGAACATGCCAAACTTTAGCTTCAACTCCATATCGCGAAAGCGCTTTAGTCATTATCAAAATATCCATTAAGCTTAACTCCTCCTGTCTTTAAATACCTTATGCCATGATTTGTCATCTCAAATTCATCTTCCATGGATTTTATGGACTTCAAATTGATGTGACCAAATCTTTTGTGCCAAATAACACTCTCATCAATCTTGGAAGCAAAATCATGATCTTCAACCAAATCAAACTTCAAATAAAAGCTGCTTTCGATCATTTCAATATTTGCTATCTCATTTCCATATTCATCAATGATAAAACAATAATCTTTTTTGAAAAAGACCGCATATCCATTTCTTAACATTTGTGCAACACTAAGAAAATTCTGATCTAATTATGGAATGTAAAGAACATCTTTGACAATTATCATACCTTTCTTAGTTGACATAGAAATTGTCCCTTTTCCTTTGGCTTGCACAATTTCACCATTACCCAGCTTAACTTTTGGTTGAACAGATAAATCAATGGAGGTAAAAAATGATAAACATTTGGTCATGTGGCAAGTGCAGCCACTGTCATTGAGCCAAGTATTCAATTCATGTGAATTGAGTTCTTGTGATGCCATAAATAAATACTCTTCTTCATTGTTGTCTTCTTCAATCACATTTGCCTTTTGTTCTGGTTGTTGTTGAACATGCTTATTCTTGATTCTGCAATACTTTTCACTGTGACCATGTTTATTGCAAAAATTAAAGTGAAAAATTGGTTTTTCTTTGTACCAACAATCTTCTTCAGCATGGTTGGTTCTTTGGCAATGAGAACAAGGCTTAAAATTTCCTTTTCTTGAAGAACCTTCAGATTTCCCTTTGTTGTTATTGAAAGATTGTGGCTTTTCAAAATAACTTACCTTATGTTTTGCTCGAAAGGCACCTTCAATTGCTTCATCACTTCTCATTGAGACTCTTTGCTCTTGTGCATGAAGCTTGCTGGTTATCTCTGTAATTGTGAGACTTTGCAAATCGCAAGACTGTTCAATTGCAGATATCTTGGCTTCAAATTTTTCAGGCATAGAAACCATAATTTTTTCTACAACCTTTTGATCAGTAAATAGCTCGCCAAGAAGCCGCATTTGATTTACAACATCCATTAATCTGCCAGAATAATCTTTGACAGATTCATTGTCCCCTTCATCTTCATCAATTCAAATTCTCTCTTCAATGTGAGGAGCCTAACAGATTTGACTCTGTCACTGCCCTCAAATTCATCTTGGATCTTGTCCCACACCTGTTTAGGTGTTTCCAAGTCCATGATTTTTGTAAAAATGTGATCTGCAAGTCCTGAATGCAAGCAAGTGATGGCTTTGTCTTTCTTGAGCTTCTCCTCCTCATGAGCTTTAATTTGAGCAATGGTAGAATTATCTCTCAATGGAGGTGGATCAGCTTCAGAGATCACAACGTTTCATAAACCTTGAGACCTTAAATAATACTTCATCTTGACGGCCCAAATGTGATAGTTTTCACCATTAAACATTGGAATTACTGGTGAAGAAATACTGGAAGTAGACATAATTCTCACAGCCCGTAGGAATTTGAGCTCTGATACCAATTGTTGGAAATAAATTTGGAAAAATGGGAACTTGCAGAGAAAATTGAGAGAAAAAATTGAAGATGAAAAATTGCTTATTGATTCATAAAAGAGAATGCCTATTAAATAGACTTATATCTAATTTGAACTTCCTAAAATATCTAAACTACCCTAAGATAAATTGTGAATGCAACAACTTAACTGAAGATAAAATCAAAACTACTAACAAAATTAAATCTACAAGGATAACTAAAACTCTATCTAAAAATTATTCAAAATTTAAATTTCAAATGAGGCAAAATCTCATTAGATCTAACAGAATGTAAGAGAAAATTGCTTGAGAAATCCAGAATTGTTCAAGTTGTTGTGAAGGAAAATCAAAAACAGACGATTGGCTGGATCATTAACTACGTGCTTATAGAGTAGTATAAGCATGTGTAAAACTATACCAACATCAGTTTTATTTTGTGCGAGAAAAAAGTTATTTTTCTCATTGTTTAATTGAAATTTATATTTATAAAATTATATTAGAACTTTTTTTTTGGTCAACAAATTATATTAGAACTTGATTTTGCACAAATTCATGACTCTTAACACGCAGAGATGTGTGTGCATCAATTTCTCAACTTGCTCACATCAGGTTCGGATGCTGTTAGACCCTTATTTGCACATCACACCCGTTCCTGCTCCAATGTGTTGCTTAAATAGGCCAATATACGAAGCTAATGTTAGTGAAGCGTTGCGGTGGTTTACACTAGGATTTGTGAATTGCGATTAGTTGGAACTTCTAAATTGATGCGGAGGCACATCTAGTGGCATGGATCTCATCGTAAAAGTTGATAAGCCACCACGGTGTTTGGAAGGGTGGCGCAGGAACCTGCCAATGACTTGAAAGAAAAAATTATGTAAATATCCACCTTTAATCCTTGGCTAGTTTGAATAGGTTGCCGAAGGTGCTTGATAACAATTGATTAAAAGTTCAAACCGATCAACAGCTACAATACAATGGGAACTTCGTATGGAAATGAAATTGCGCCCATAATGAAAGATAGATATATATATATGTGAAACAAAATGTGAATGATCAACTACACCTCAGAATTTTTGTATACAAAAACAAAAATAAAAAAATAAATTTTAAAACAAAATTTGATATCTTAATTTATCTTCTCTCACGTGCACACCACGAGCAAGGGGTTCTGACCGACCGTGATATCTTAAACGGTCACTAAACTGCATCCTCCCCATACAAGGGGAAGTCAATCTGAACCAGAGCTTCATTCCCATTCCCAATCAATATACAATTGGCTTTCTACTGAATTCCTTTGATCAATAACAGAATTCAACTGCCATCCCATCACAAGTCTACGATAAAGGAAAATGATGGCTTGGCCACTTCGGGTATGCACGTTTGTATAAATTCAAACATACAGTATCACGCTGTTCAAGAACCCCATTGAGAAGGCACTTCATTGCTCCTGAACAAACAATAAATAGGATACGATCAATATCATATATTTAATTATTTAATCCACAAAATAATAAACGATTAACTAATTATCATTAGTTGTGTTCTGTGAAATTTAAATGTTTGTACCACTCCCCAATGTATAATTCTAATGAACTAGACAGTGCTTCCAGCAGAACTCTGCAAATCTCCAAAAATTTATGCGTTGAACATTGAAAACTTCAGAGCCAATTTAACTCAAATGAAGAAATGGATACAATTGTGTTTCCAAGAGTAAAGTACCATTACTCTTGCAAACAAAATATTGCAATCGACAAGAGTTAAGTACCATTACTCTTGCAAGCAAAATATTGCAATCAATATTCAACAGCGGGGTAGAGCTAATAATTGTATTTTGTCGGACTAGTTCAACTTTTCCCACAAGTCTGTGTGTGTGTGTCTGTGTGTTTGATTTGGTGTCAGCACCTTCTAATGCTTTTAAATGTGAAAACTAGAACTATTAGTTGTGCGTGAAACAAGTATTTGAGGCGTGCCGACACCAATACACTATATACAATTCGTCCAAGCACAGTAAGTTCATGAGGTAGGGTGTAAATTCAAATTGACGCGACGGAATACAAAAATCCCATATGGAAAAAGATAAGATTTTTCCATGGTAAGAGAATTACAAATAACATTAAAAACTAGGTCATCGTGAGAATCACAGAATGCAAGACCATCCTTGACCAAGCAAAACATATAATTAGTTTCTCCCTAGAATAAGTAGCTGCCAGAATTTTTGTAGTAAGATTAATGGTGAAGGTTTCTAACATAACATACCGTGTGTACCAACAGGTTCTTTAATTCGGCCACGGAGACCACGTTTGGTATAAAGCTCTACAGGCTGCAATCACCACCCACATTAAGAAATCTCGTTAGGGTGATAATTGAGAACATCTTTCAGAGAATATGCTCTTTCAATACTCTGCAAATCATCCAAGCAAAATCTATGATTTCAAAAACTGGTGGTAACATTTTTTCTCACCTTGAACCATTTAACATCCTCTGGATTATAAAACATGTGTTTCACAGAAGCTTTGCGTTTTGATACCCTTTGGGGGTAGCTGCATCACAAAACGTTTTAAGAACTTTTAATTAGCAAAACATAAATTCTATTATAGATTGTCACAAATATCACACAACTATTAAATGACAATAATTATTTAGATCTTTTTTTCCCAGAATCAGTTTTGCAAAGACATCAACCAAAAAGACCATACAACCAATTAAGGTTTTCAATCGATGGGTCTTGGCAAACATCAACAAACATACCCTGTCAAGATAACCCGCTTAAGGATAATCCTATCTGGATCAACAGTTTTCAGTGAGCCAACAGCAGCCACTTCTGGTGGGGCATCCTCTCCAGCTCTTTTCAGGATTATTGTAGGAAGAGGAGGAAATGAAATTGGTGCATAAATTGAAGCAACTGAGAAACGTCCAGCATGGAGAAACCTCTCCATCTTGCCCTTGTCTGTGTTTATGAATTCACTAGAAAAAACTGGCCTGCGAAAAATTTGCAATTACTTCAATGTCTTTTTTCCTGAAGAGATCTAGGCCCTGTTTGGATAACAAGCTTATCTACTGCTTATGGCATAAACTGTATAAGCTACTTTCATAATCGAAGAAAAATTATAGTGAAACTTATTTTATATAAGTCATAAGCTGTTTTGATAAGCTATCCTGAGTAGCTTATGAAAAATAAGCCCAAAACAGCTTATGAATCAGTCATAAGCTGTGTTCATAAGCTCTGCATAAGCCAATCCAAACAGACCCCTATTATATGACATGGTTGTTCAAATTGAATATTATACCTGCCAACAAATTGCCGAAACCCAACATGAAATATCAACTCTTCCTTGGATTTGATGGGCGCGTCATACGTTTCATGCTTTTTCACACTACAAAACACGAGTGACTTTAGTTCAGGACACATCTTATGAATAATCAGAAAGGATCACTTGTAACAAGTACTGCACCAAAAAGCACTGACAGTGAAAATAGTAAAATGATGAAGCACAAACACACCTGAAATGAAGGACAGATACTTTGGACTCATGCTTCAACAGGCCACATGCTGTAACTGGGATTGTCTTTGAAAGCGTACATAACTTTGAAGCAACAGCAGTGGGCACTTCCTTGATATGCAGCCTAACATATGAGCCAACTGGAATACAGTCCTCTCTGTTTTCTTGTTCCAATTCTAAAGCTTTAGCAAGAACATGTTTTTGTGTTCTTTTAAAATTATCGAACTCAAAAATTCTGGCATAATCTCGGGGTAGAGATTCCTGACATTATTAGAAAAGTCAGATTTTTTGTTGTTAGTGCCAATGATTCACTATAAAGAATCTCCGAAAGACACATACTTTAGGATCCCATGAAGAAGTCCTAAAAGACTTGAGTCCCCTGTATTTTGCAAACCGCTTCCTCGCAGGGACATCCAATGGTGTATCCACTTCGTCAGGAAATTCTACAAGAAAACAAACAAATGACAAGCAACAAATCAAAATGAATATCAATATATCAACAATACAAATATTCCATAAGCTCATTCTTGGTCATTCATGGCAAAATTCCCAAGTATGAACCAGAAAGCAGAAACAAAAAAAAACTAGTTTAAAAACTTTAGACACAGGCAGACCAAGCATACATGTGTTTTTTTTTTTAAAAAAGGCAAATATATATATACTAATAAGAACATAAAAGAAAAGCACCCTCATCTGCAGCATGCGCTTCTTTAAGTTCCTTAAGTTCATCTTGTATCTTCTCTCTAGTCATGATATCTACTTCCTGTAATACAACAAAAAAGTAATCATGCATTAAGAATATAGATTAGGATCCACTGTTGACACCATAGTTATCAAAATTAATCTGGTACAAATGAATAATTGTTGGTTGGATGAAAGTCTCACAATCTACCATTGTTGAAAGTTTACATGCTCAAAATTTAAAATCAATCCAACATTATTTACTAAGAGAGGAGTTTGTCTTAAAATTAACGAATAACATATTTTTAATTAAACAAAAATAACAACCACCATGTCTGGAAACACTTATGGGGAAATAATTGTATTTATTTCCAAAAGTTCTCTCGGAAAGCTGCCAAAAAAGGCTTTTTGACCCCCCAAAATAAGCTAATCCAAAGACACAATTAATCATATACTTATTCAGATTAACATAATTAAATTTCTAAAATCTAGCATGCAAGATCCACATAACAAGAACAATTAGTTATAAGCTGAACATTTGGATTGATCCAAATCATTTTCTATAACAACTTTTTCAGTGGTATAAGTTTATCAAGTCTTATACCAGCACCAACATTTTTAATAATTTAGAAAAAGGTAATCAGACACCCAGCCAGGGGCCAGGCTTATCATAATGCAACTCCTTAATATAATTCAAAATACTATAAACGCAAAGCTCACGTTAATAACTGAATATGCATTATACAACATAAGGCAGGAATAATTGATAAAGCTGCATTGTCCATATAGTGTTCAAAACCAGAAAAAAAAAGGGGGGGGGGACAAGAGACTGTCCAATGACGCCAAAGGTCCAATGACAAATATTTTAGTATTGTGAGTTTTTTAGAAGCTCACCATCATCACTGAATCATTGTCTGTTTCTTCCTCAGAATCTCCCAATCTTAGTGAAGCTCCATCACCATCAAATTCTAAATACTTATCTCCCTCTTGATCTGGAAACCCATCTTCCCCTTCATCCAACAACATACCATCATCATCATCGTTGTTGTCACAATCTGACTCCTCTTCATCAGAATCATCAACAATCCATGCAGCCTGAAAGTAAAAAATAAAGGCCAGACAGCTATTATTTCCATACTAGATACTTGGTAAGCAGAAATATGCAAGAAAACATAAAAAATATTTAAAATAAAGGGCAACAAAAAGCATTCAGAAATAAGTGAATCAAGAAAATAAGTCCATACCTGATATTCAGAAGTGCCAGGAGGAAGTCTCCTCTTTCTTATCTTCTTTTGCTTTTGGTCTTCATCAGCCTTCGTTATTTCAGCCTCTGTTGGCCAGGTCTGGCAACAAGGAATAATATCATACTCAAAACACTAAACAGGAGAATCTTAATGATAAATAAACATGGGATATCCAAATAATGCACCCACTAAATTAAAATTTCTTTTTTTTTTAGGGGGGTGGGGGACTGGTTCTTGGCTAAAAGATAGTGAAGTCAACTGATAGGCAATAAATGATGGGTTATCTAGGCTAATCATCAGAACTTATTCTGTCATTTTGTCATAGTATGAAAAATAAAATTAAGAAATAAACTACCATTCAATTAAAAGGATGTCAATTAAGGAATGATGAATACAGAATCTCAGAAATCAAATATTATAATTTACAAATGGTAATAATAGAGATGAGATTTCATTATCTACCTGCTCTCCAGCAAGAGGATCAGGTATATTCTCGACAACTAAGGCTTCCTGCTTTTCAGGATCTGGATCCAGAGAGCGAATGACCTGAAACATTAAAAAGCGAGGAAAATGTAAATGCATAAATATAAATAAATCGTTAAAGGCATGAGATTAAATTTAAAAGGGTAAAAAGAACAAAAAAATTGCAATGTGCAATTGTTACATGAACAGCAGACATCAGTGCTTTCAGTTAACAGCAGATCACAATTTCAGTAAATCAAATTTAAGAGGGAGAAGGGTGTTGGTGTTTTCAGATTGACAAAAACAAAACTGTCCTTGGAATACTGAATTTCAACCAAAGGTAAATGAATCTACCCATTCCCTTTTACTTATTAGAAATGGGACTGCCATAAATTAGAGAAAGAGACTGGTTAGGATTATTTATCAATTTAAAATGTTATATTTCAATATTCATTTACATGATTTTATTTATATGGTTAACATATGCATATTATATGTTTTAACATATTGCTATATATTACATGGTATATGTATAAAACCCAGTTGAACCTCAAAACCTTAAAAGCCCCTTCCTTTGAGAGTTCATGGTCAGTCTGGTTTTGAAAACTTCGGGTAAAATTCTATACCTCCATATCACGCATTTCATTTATATCCATTAAGTCCTGATTTTTCCTTGAATTCAAAGGAGCGGGATCCTTAAGAACTTCAATTTTACACAATTGGAAATCTCCTGCACCTGAAACATGAACCTGAACAAACAAAATGTGAGACAACCAACAACTCAATGAAACTAATATATTCCATGACCTTGCTGATTACCAGTTGATTCACGGAGAGGCTTTGACCACGAAGGTAGCCAGTGAGAAGGAAGGTGCATTTTTCAGAATTGGCATAATATATTATATCACCCTGTAATTTACAGCAGTAAAAATGATAAGGTCGATATAAAAAACTATATGTAAATTGATAGCATCAATCAATATCTGGATCAAATTACAGGAGGGCTATTCAAAAAAGGTGAATATGGCCATGAATTCTTTATTAACTCCCGTGTTAAAAATGAAATTTCAGGATTGCCTAATGCTACAAAATAGCAAATATTAATAAATCATCTCAGAAAACATGATTAAAACCAACATGACTAGACTGTTAATCTAGAAGTTAAGAGTTGGATCAGCATGAAACTCAACCTGGTTAGCAACGAGGTAAGATCGTTGAGTTCTCCAATGAGGAATTTTAAGCCTTTGCTCTTTAAAGAGCCACAAGAACTGCAATTATAAAGAGGGGAGAAGTGAAAGGCTTAGACCATCAAATCAAACTGGACATACATTGGATGATAAGTTCTACAGGTAAATCGGGATTTTCAGCAGACAATGGGTGAAATAATTACCTTGTGCAGATCATCCTTTGTATCAGCTGGATAAAATTTACAATCCTCAGGAAATTCAGAGGCAAGACTAGATGAGCACATCTTCTTTAGTTCATTTCTTTGTTTAAGATCACTGGGCAGATCCTGAAAGCATAAAGTGAAAATTTCACATAAACGATTAAAACTCAATTGCTTCATGAAACAATTGTAAGCTCATGTAAATTAATTCATAAGTTCAGGAAAAAAAGATCCACCATAACTTACACGAACAAAGACAGCAGTGCTGGGTAAACCAAGAGACCTAAATACAGAAAGGCATTGATTTCCAAATGAATCTATGTAGTAAGAATCAGTTTCTTCGCACAAAGACCTTGCTGAGGCCACAAAAACCAGTAGATCAGCAACCTACAACATAAATAGTGTCCAACAGTAATCAAAACCCACATTTTCAGCACCCGTAAACTAAAATCCTTGAAACAAAGCATATATAAAAAAATGATACCTTGGCCATTTCCATGCATGATAGCAGATCACCATGAGGTGCTCTTAGTACCTGTAGCATGTAACATTGGCATAAAACCCTATCCACCACAGCATACTTGGGAAAACTGACTATACAAAAAGTCTCATTGAATATTCATTGAACATATGTTTAAAGTACAATTGTTGCCCTTATTTCCCAATTAACCAGGTGCAGGTCTATATTCTAATATATGAGAATGAATAAATTCTTAAATTTATAACTCCATATCATTACAAATAATTATTAAATATTAAATGTGAAAGCTTTTTTTAAGCTATAAACTCAATCTATGCTCTATATATAAAAAAACTCAACAAATTTACTAATTTTCAGAGAACAAGGCAGCAATCCAATGTACCATTACTCTTGTCTTATATTCAGGAGCAGCAACTATTCCTGACAGCACCGGAGACGAATCATTAGTTAATAATGACAAAAGATCATCTTCGAGTGATACTAAATCCACAGAAGCACAGAGAGCAAAGAGAACCTGTGAGGAAAAAAAAAGTTACACATAAAAGGAGTTCAACATATGAGTATGCAATAAATAAATAAATGTCCAATTCGATTTACTCACTATTATTCGAGGAGGACTTCTCGACCCACTCAGTTCTCTTTTTTCTTTCAAAACGGCAGCCCTTTTTTGATCACGTATCTGTAAAATTCAACAATCAGTGACTCTGAAAAAAGGGACAAACAATAGTAGGGACATAGAAACAGAGACAAATAATACCATTTTATTCCTCTGAATTCGAGCTGCACGGGCTCCTTTGCCGACATTGCGCTCTGTTTTTGCAATTGCGATTCTATCTAAACAACCCAAGAACCAAACGTTAAGTTAGTGTAGGGATAAAGAATAAAAGGCATGCATATCGATGAAACACTGACCTTTGACAGAGGTTTTGTGAAGATTGCGGGAAGATTTAGATGCGAAGCGGGTCTTGTGAGCCTTATTCACTTGAACTCGTGTCCCTCCCATTGTGGTGTTCTGGTCTGGTCGCACTAGCAGCTTTCACCGTCCTCTCAGAGTTGCAAAACCCTAGTTTTCGGCTAGGGACCAAATTAGCCAAGGTATTTGTTAAACCCTTTTAATATAAGAATTATAAATTACAGAAGAATACAGCTTTTTTTTTCTGAGGGACAGACAGGAGAATACAGCTTTTTTTTTCTGAGGGACAGACAGGAGAATACAACTTTTTTTTTTGACTGAACAGGAGAATACAACTTAAATAATAAAAAATTATAGTTTGAGAGGATAAAAACATGGTTAACCATGTGATGGCAAGGACTAACTGTACAAATAGGGAATTAAGCAGGACTAAATTAGGAAAAATTTAAGTAAGACTAAAAGCAAAAAAAAAAAATTATAGATATCAAAAACATATTTAATTTTTATTTATATTATTTAAAAATCAATAAACACTCTAAAAAAATATTATTTGGAATAAAATTGAGAAAAAAAAATGACAATCTTTTTTTATCATTAGGAAATAAAAAAAATAAGTTAAGAAACTCTAAACCTGACTACACCCATAACATCTATGACCGCAAAAGAAAAGAGCTGAGGAAGACACCGATACCAAATTTGGCAATTATTTTAGTATAACATTTTTACTTTACTAGACAAAATATTATCATGGGATGAAGAAAGTAATATATATATATATATATAGGGACCATATCAAGTGAGAGGAGTGTCTTATTGTGAGAGATGAGAGGATTATATGACAGCCATCACATCAAAATAAAGGGTCAAGATTAAACTTTTCATTTAATACCTCACGTGCAGCTCTCTTTCCAAATTCACGCGCGTCATTTTGTTCCTCCGTATTCGTTCCTGGTCCTAGCTGCAAGATGGATGTTTCTGTTCTGTAACCCTCCTTGAAAGATGAATATCCATGGAAACCCAAATTTCTTGAGGTCACCAGGATATACCAGACATTCCTTTAACAAATCCAAATTCGCTTCACTCCCATCTCATAGCCCCAATCCCTCTCTACTAAATTCCAAATACTAATTATTCTAGAATCATCAATATTATCAATCTTATCCCCTTTTATGTGTTCAAAAAATTAAAATAAAATAAAAAGCATTTGGGAAAGCTGTGCAAGTTTTAGAGTTCTCGAAGACCCATTTGGGAAGTTTATCCTTTCTTCAATGGGAGCGAATTTAATTAGGTTAGGGAAGTGACAAGAAACCAAGAGTCACGAAAAATGTCAATATGTTTTACCTTTTAATTGTAAAAAACACATGATTTTGCAATTGCATTTAAAGGATAAAAAAAGCCCCAACGTAACAGGGAGGGAAAGCGTCAATAGGAAAATATCCATCTTCATGTCTGAAAAGATAAAGCAGAGGGACCTTCAGCCAGCACATCTGCGGGACCTGGCCAGCTGAAATTAATTAAGCAGCACATCTTTTGTGCAATAGTATTTACACAGCGAGTCTTGTGAGAAAGAAGATGGAGAATGGTGGTGAGCGAGAACGACGTTTAACAGAGGTGGAGAAAAGAAAGACTACGGAAGTTAAAGAAGCAAGGAGAGAGGAGAGTGACGCGCGTAGAAGTGGAAACAACAGCACGTGATGTGTTAATGAGACTTTAAATCTGGACCCTTTATTTTTATCTAATGGCTATAAATTAATCCTCTTACCTCTTACAATAAAATATTATTCTCACATGATATGTCCTATATATATAGGGCTTTGATACACAGACCACCACACACCTATACTCCACCCAATACTAATGAATGAAATAGAAAATATGGGTGTGGGTGAGGTGTGTGTGTAACATTTCCCATATATATATATATATATATATATGTATGTATGTATGTTTAACATCTTGATCTCACGTACCTTTTTCCTTGAAATTCTAATTACGTTAGTTTTGAAATGGGTCCTGTTGAAATCTCTGTGAAAAAAGAAAAACAAAAGGCTTGGTGTGATCCGTGGTCGCTGTATGATCAAGGCTCATCCGTGAAATATCTGTTAAAAGAAGCTTGGTGGTGTGGTGATAAGTGATAACGATAAAGCCAAGGTTCATCCTTGGGGAGGCACCAGTGCAGTGAGGCATCTCCCTGGGCGACTGATTGATGATAACATGGTTTTGCCACCACAAATAACAACCACTCCGTTACCGTTTCCGTTATCGTTATCGTTACCTTCCATCCACGTCAACCATTTCCCCATCCACCGCCACCACCGTGCATTCCAACCGCCGCCATCCGCTTCCGCCTTCTCATCCGCCAGACCAATAATCGTCGAGGACGGTCCCAACGACATTCTCTCCCTTCAGAACCGCCGCTATGACTTCACTCCCCTCCTCAATTTCCTCTCAAACAACTCACCCGCCGCCGATTCCGATTCCTTCCCCGACTCGGACTCGTCCTCTCCCACCTCACTCGACTCAACCGAGTTCCAACTCGCCGAGTCCTACCGTGCGGTCCCAGCCCCGCTCTGGCACGCGCTCCTCAAATCCCTATGCTCCTCCTCCTCCTCCATCGGCCTCGCATACGCCGTCGTTTCGTGGCTCCAAAAGCACAACCTCTGCTTCTCCTACGAGCTCCTCTACTCAATCCTCATCCACGCGCTGGGGCGCTCCGAGAAGCTCTACGAGGCCTTCCTCCTCTCCCAGCGACAGGTCCTCACTCCACTCACCTACAACGCCCTAATCGGCGCGTGTGCACGCAACGGCGACCTCGAGAAAGCCCTCAACCTAATGTCTAGAATGCGCCGCGACGGTTTCCAACCGGATTTCGTGAACTACAGCTCCATCATCAAGTCTCTCACGCGCTCCAACAGAATAGACTCTCCCATTCTCCAGAAGCTCTATGCGGAGATCGAGAGCGATAAGATTGAAGCCGATGGCCACCTCTTGAACGACATCATCCTCGGTTTCTCGAAAGCCGGCGACCCGACCCGTGCAATGCAGTTCCTCGCCGTGGCTCAGGGGAAAGGGCTGAGCCCGAAATCGGGGACGCTCGTGGCGGTTATTCTGGCGCTGGGGAATTCCGGTCGGACTGCGGAGGCTGAGGCGCTGTTCGAGGAGATTAAGGAGAGCGGTTTGGAGCCGAGGACGAGGGCCTACAATGCGTTGCTTAGAGGGTACGTGAAAAGTGGTTCCCTCAAGGATGCGGAATTCGTTGTTTCTGAAATGGAGAGGAGTGGGGTTTTACCCGATGAACACACTTATAGCTTGTTGGTTGATGCGTATGCACATGCTGGGAGATGGGAGAGTGCTAGGATTGTGTTGAAGGAGATGGAGGCGAGCAATTTGCAGCCCAATTCCTATGTCTATAGTAGGATACTGGCGAGTTATCGTGATAAGGGGGAGTGGCAGAAATCGTTTCAGGTTCTTTATTTTTGGATAAACAAATGTTAGTAATTAGTATATTATGTTAGTGGGAGATTTGAATATATGGCATTCTTATTTTTCTTGGATATGCAAATGTTAATAATTAATATATTATGTTAGTGGAAGATTCGAACCCATGACGTCATTTAATATTCTAATCGTTTCAGGTTCTGAAGGAGATGAGGAGCAGTGGGGTGCAGCCAGATAGGCTTTTTTACAATGTGATGATTGACACCTTTGGGAAGTATAACTGCCTGGATCATGCGATGGCGACGTTCGAGCGGATGCTGTCGGAGGGGATTCGACCAGACACGGTCACATGGAACACGTTGATAGATTGCCATTGCAAGTGTGGGCGCCATGACAGGGCGGAGGAGTTGTTCCAGGAGATGCAGCAGAGTGGGTACGCGCCTTGCATCATGACCTATAACATTATGATCAACTCTATGGGGGCGCAGCAGAGATGGGACCAAGTGAGTGACTTGTTGACCAGGATGCAGAGTCAGGGGTTGTTGCCCAATGCTGTCACCTACACAACTCTCGTTGATATATATGGAAAGTCCGGAAGGTTTAGTGACGCCATAGAGTGCCTCGAGGTCTTGAAATCTATGGGGTTCAAGCCAACTTCAACCATGTATAATGCACTAATCAATGCCTATGCACAAAGGGTATGTATGTTCATTCTGTGACTGAATTCTGTTAGGGTTGTTTTCTATTCTTCTTTGATTGAAAAGCGTAAGGCCAATTTAGCTACGGGATTAGGTTGAGAATGCACCATATGTTATGTCCATAATATCATATTTAACTCATATTTGTTTGATGAGTGGATTGGTTAGGTAATAATTTTAGTAATATTTTGCATAATTTGGGCAGGGTTTGTCTGATCAAGCAGTAAACGCATTCAGGATGATGACAGCTGAGGGTCTGACACCCAGTCTTTTAGCTCTTAATTCCTTAATTAATGCTTTTGGTGAAGATAGAAGGGATGCTGAAGCCTTTGCTGTACTGCAGTACATGAAAGAAAATGTATGCTTTTCTAACTTTTTTCTTCCACCTCCTTTTATGCCTAAACGTCTTTGCATGTTATTTTTCTTTGTTAAAGTACTAATGAATCTGTTCATATACTACAGAACTTGGAACCTGATGTAGTTACTTATACTACACTCATGAAAGCTTTGATTCGTGTTGACAAGTTCCACAAGGTACATAATATAACATAACATAACCCTCTTTGTCAGTTTATTTGTGACTTGAGGTCAATCAACTTCATTGCACAAACTATGCTGCATCATTTGGTTTTCAGGTTCCGGCAGTGTATGAAGAAATGGTTATGTCTGGATGCACCCCAGATAGAAAAGCTAGAGCAATGCTGCGGTCTGCTCTTAGATACATGAAACAGGCACTGAAATCATAATTAAATTATCAGGCACATCAATAAAGCCTATACAGAGTCGAATTTGGTCACCTGGTGTACATGATTCTAATTCTGAAGGTCAGTACTAATTTGCTACCTCTGCTTACAATTGCATGCCAGGCTTTGATTTTGAAATGAATAATATTTTCTCGGAAAATTTATTAAGTTTTTTGTGCCGAACCATGAAATTGGTCTGCATTATATGTAAAATTGGTCTTAATACCTTCTTAATTTCCAAGCTACACCCATTGAAAAGATAAAGATATATTTGTCTGTCAAAATATAATTTTGAAACTGATTATCTGGGTCAAAACATAATAATGTTGTTGCTAATGTAATGAGTGGTGGTTGTATGATGATTTTTTTATAAACAAATTTAGAATTTTTCATGTTTGTCTAACAGCATTAGGAGAGTGGGGCTTCTCTAACAGCTCTAGTTATCTTCTTCTTCTTTATACCTTCCATACTTGTAAACCAGGTACTGAATTACTCTAATTCAGGCCTGATTCACATTTATTCTTATATACTATACTCAATTGTCCCCTATCTGATTCTGGTACCCATCATTCTACTGCATAACTTATTTGGAATGTTGAAATTATATGAACTTTATAATTCTTCGGTTAATGTAATAACAAAGTTATGATTACAGTTATATTTGCGTGATTTGTCATCCTGGAAATGTATGCTCCAGCAATGCCTGAATGAGATATGAAGTTGCGGACGGAAATCACGACATGGAACTCCTTCCCCCTCCCTTCCCCGTAAAAAGTAATTCACACAGAGAAACGCTTAGAGAACTACTTGGCTTCCCATAATTCTTTAAAATCTTTACTATGTGTCTATCAAGCTATGAAATTAATGTATTATATGTTTAATGTTTAATGTAAGTAAAATTTATTCATGCGTTAGAATACATATATTTCATGTTCATAAGTGGGAGTTAGTGTACATTTGGAAAAGAAAGAGGAAGAGTGAGTGTCCCAATGTTGTTCTGCACTCGTGGTAGTTAACATAGAGGTAAGAGGGCTGAATCATGCTATTTCTTCATAAAAAATTAGATGAAAAAATTGGTATCTATCTATTTATTTATTTTACATATCAATGAAGACAAATACCTCGTTGTTACGTAATTGCATTACTGTGCCTGACTGGCAGAGCCAAGCCAACATACGGATATGCAGTACAGTTTCTCATTCATTCTTTTACTGTTTTACAACACAATAACCGACCACTCCCTGAGTTGGTCACAATAAAGAATCAGAATATATAAGCCTGGGAAGAAAGGTGCGCCACATAGTAATACAGACAAACAATTTAACTTACAACTTTTTATCAAAAATGGATATACATTTTTCTGCTACGACCTAATTTTAAAGGGGAATAGCAGAAACAATTGGTCTACTGCACTTACTTTTTGAAATTCTAGAACAGAACATGAACAATAGCAAAACTGAAGATAGTAAAAAGAGCCTGAAATATGTTCTTATTTCCTGCATTCCAAGCTCAAGTACCTCCATCTTTTTTCCGTATCTATTCCTCCTCTCCATCAAATATCCATCTAGATATTCATCTATTGATACCAACTTATCCAACTTCAAGACAGACGCTTTTGAATGGATCTCACCAAGCTGCTGTGGCGCCAATTTAAAAATTGTAAAGAATGTTGCAGACCAGTCACTGAGAACTCTCTGAAAATGACAATGTCAAACATTAGGATCATTGTCGTTCTACTTTTCTAAATGTTCTCTCCCTATCCTTAATTGTAAGTTTTAAAAAAATTAGTTTACATTTTTTTTAAAAAAAGAAAACACTCTTAAGAGTAAAGGAAGAGGAAACAGGAATGGAGTGATAATTGCTGAAAAGTTTTCAAGTAACATACATTGTAGCTAGTAAGGTCAGTGGGATTAAACATTTTAAAACAGTCTCTTGATGAAGCTGTTCCATCTCCATATATCTGTCAGTCAATACAAGACGTTAGGACGCCACTATCAAATTTGCTGAATACAAAAGGGAAGAGATCTAGCAGACATACCTCAAAGGTGAAGGCCATGGGAACCCTCACAACGTCATACATGAAATCAGTTGCTGTCCCGTGTGCAAAATACCTACATAAGCAATTTCTAACTTGAGGAAGGATTGACGTACAGACTATACACAGCAATACAAAGGCATTTGTCTACCTTAAGTCAAGACTAGTCAATTTGAAGCACTGAAACAGATCATGTATGTTGTACTTTTAAAATTTACAATTTTCATTCTTAAACTTTTGGCACCTAAAAAAATGGTGTAGAGATACCACTTGCAACTTCCAATTATCAAAAGCAGTAGAGTATTTTGAGGCCGTTAAAGGTCAATTCCAGACACCAATTGATTGCTATTTGCGCACAGCTTGGAAACCAGTAAGTTAAAGTCATCACAGGTTAACTGTGTTTTGAGCAAGGTATCTCTCCTATCTTACATCCACTTTAATTAGTACCATATTTGCGATGCATTGAAAATAAATAAATAATAAATAGACACGGAAAACTGCAATACTCAATTTTTCCCCTACTGTCATGAGTACATTCACTGAAATGGACATCACTCGTGAGCCAGGAATAGAAAACAGAGGAAACTATAGCCACAGAAACGTTTTTACAGTCATTAATCATATTTCAGCAAAAATCAACTAATCCTATAGAACCACCTCTGAGACCAACTGTTCATATTTTGGCATTGAAGATAGATGACAGAAGAAAACATACATATAAAACACATTTGGCCTAGTGAAAATTTGTATCAGATTCAAATAAAAATCAACTAACCCTACGGAGCCACCTCCAGACCCAATCATGCAGCGCTTTTGGCAATGAAGCTGGTTTACTTCTTCAAGCAATGGCTTCATCCGTTGCAATGGCAATCCATCAGGTGTTGTATTTTTATGATCATATGGCATAAAAAGAGCCTGCAGAGGGGGGAGGAAAAAGGACAGCAATAGTTGTCAGATGTTTTCATATATGATGGTTGGTTCCAAAGATGTATACCAAATTACATAAATAATCTAATTTGATATAAAGGAAGAGAGAAAGAACGTAAGTAATATACACAAAAGATATAATTGACACATAATCAGTGCGCCTTAATACACGTGAAACAGGTGAAAAAGGAATAAAAGTTACCTCCATTCCAGAGTGCACATTGACCCATACATGTGGTTCAAAAGATATGGCAAGTTTCCGCATAATTTGACTTTCTGGCTCGCTAAATGGAGCAACTCCAGGATTCTCCTCATATGGATCATAATCCTATTGATTTGAGCAATAATAAAAATGAAAAAAAAAGATTAAAAAATTAAACAGTTTGACATATTGCCGGAAAAGAAAGTCAGCGCATAGATTGATGGGCAGATAACAGGAAGAACAAGAAATTTTTCTACAAGGTGCAAGTCGATAATGGACACAGCATGGACAGAGAGATTGAATACATGTAACAAACCTTTTCTTTTTTGCCCCAATCTACACTCCAATTCCGGTTGAGATCAACTCCTCTGCCTGCAACATAACATAAACTCAGGCACTTCAAAGCCAGTCAATTATTAAACTAAATATTATAAAGGAGAAATATAATACCATTTCTTCTCTCACAGAGATCTCCAGCCTCAACAAGTTGGCGGCCATTCAAGTTTTCCATTGGAACCACCTGATAAGTAATTAGACAACAGCATTATGAAGATACCAAATCTCCCCTGTTAATTGTATTATACTACAAATACATATAATTATCATCTAAACTTTTTTACATTTAGTAAAAGTACTTCCTTAGTCTAGAACTTCAAAATATACCTAAAATGTGGAACAATTGGGACATAGTTGTAATACTTTATATAAATTAATGAAAATTTTAATAGCACCTTGATTTTCAGAGCACAGTTCCATAATGGATTTCATGGTTATCTCATACTTATGGCAGAAATTTCAACTTACCTTTATGATAAGCTTGTCAAGTGTACTGTTTAAGGAAGCTTGATTCATGCTGGGTAGAAATTGTTCTTCACTAAGAATAGACAAAATCCTTAAAGCAAGTTCTGAGGTAATCAGCTCCCTTCCATGCTGCCCAAAACTCTGGAAGACAAGGAATTATCTGTCAAAAACACCAGAATAACCAATTTGAGATAACTATCCACTACATGCTAAATTATAGCTTTCTCTAGAAGAAGTAAGAAAATTCCACTTTAATCATATTATCACGATTTCTTCCCTTGTGGGGATTCAACACGATGACGAATCTACGGGCTAACATACAATTGTTTGCGACATTAAATGCCTTGTCAAGTGAAAGTTTGTTATTAACACCAATGAATGTAGAAAACTTACAAGAAGGATCCGAAACTTTGACCTCTCATCATTGTCTTTCTTTCCCTTGCAATAAGTAACCACTGCAATCTCAGCACCATAGCCTTTGTTTGCAGCTTTAATTGTCTCCATCTATTTTGAAACATCATCAAAGATGAGCTATGTATACTCAGAACACTGAAACACACACAACAGGCAATCTAGATACATCATAAATGACCCACAGTGAGTTTGTCCGGGTGACGATGAACCAAATCCGTGATCTCTTCCATCAAATTGCCACTGCAGAATTCCACAAGAACAAAACAAATAAACAATTTTACAAAAAAAAAGGGACTTAACCGCAACACTGCTGCATCAAGTTCAGTGTTTCATCAACAAACAAAAACTCATGAGCACAAGAAGAACATCAAAACATTGCAGAGAGCGTGATAATTGAGAAAGCCAGTCAGCTGCACGTACGCAATTTAACTGAATAAATAAATAAATTACTACACAAGGCAAGCTAAACAAACTATTGATTGAGAAAGCGTCCTTGAGATTCATTCAACAAAATCGTAACCGAAATTTAATGGTAACATAAAACGTGATCTGCACTGCGGGAAAAAAAATAGAAGATACCGAATTCCTAAATTAAATTACGAAATTTAAAACTCGCGATTCGAATCCATGGAACGTGAGAAATTAAGGAGGAGAAATAGGAAGATTGAGTGAAACCTGGAATGGTAGAGATCGTAGTTGATTGGCGTAACTGGAGACTGAGTGAGATTGTTTGATTCGCCATTAACAGAGAGGAGATCTCGTGAAGAAGCGAGGAAGCAGATGCCGATTGAGAACAGAAAAGATGAGAGAGAGAGAAGATCAGCCATGGCAAGATCCAGAGTTTCATTTCATTTCTATGGTAATTTAATTTCTGATCTTGCTATTATTAAAAATTATTAACTCTGCTGCGTCTCTGTCTCTGAATCTCTTTTCTGATTTCTCAATTCATGTTTATGTTTATTGTTTAGAATCAGATCACACCAATGACTTTCCAAGACGTATTGCTTTTTTCCACGTTCAACGGCCTCGATGGAACGCAGTTAACAGGTCACTTCACACACCTGTTTTATTGGGCAAAATATGTTTGTTTTTTCCCTTCTTCTGACACTCATTTTTATTTTTGTTTTATAGGAGACCTTTTAAATTTATTTTTTATTTATTTTATACACGATTATTTTTAACTTTGTTTTGCTTATTATTATTTTTTGACAGCAACTTTGTTTTGATTATTTGTCGGCAATATAACATTAATAAACAATTTTTTTGACAAAAATATGCTTATTTCATTTCTTGAAAAATATTATGGGAAATACAACTTGGAATAAACAAGTTATAGCATACTAAAATATTTAAAATATAAATAAATATATCAAATTAAAGATGAATATGATGTCCAGAAATAAAAATATATAAGCCTCCACTTGATAAAAAATAAAAATAAAAGCTATAATATTTTTTCAATTTTTATACACTATATTTATTTTTAATTTAATTGTTGTTCTTATGGTTTAAAAAAAAGGGTCAAACAAGGTTTTTAATGCAAAAGATTCTGCCATCACACACAAAAGATTACGATGAACAGCACCAAACACAAGACAACAAACAAAAACAAACCTACCCTAAATGTTTTTTTTTGTCCTTCCTAAATATTATTTTTTGGTCAAAGGATTAATCTTTGTTTTTTTTGTTTTCATCAAAGGATTAATCTAAATATTTTTATTTATTTTTTTTCAACATAGATATAGATATATTTTTTTGTCAAAAACATAGATATAGATAGGCTTTTTTTATCTACACATACATATTTTTCTATTCACACATACTTCAATGCGAAACTAATAGTTTCACATGTATATTTTTTTCAAACACATACATGATGCGAAACTATTTAGTTCCACACATTGTAAATCCATGCAGAACAAATAGTTCCGCAGATATTTTTTTTCTGAAAACATACATGATGCAGAAATAATAGTTTCGCACGTCTGAAAACATACATGATGCGAAAATAATAGTTTCGCACGTTGTAATTCAATGCAGAACTAATAGTTCCGCAAGCATGCATGACGAATAAAAAATGTTTGCGAAACTATTAGTTCCTAGTTCCGTATTGAATTATAACGTGCGGAACTATTAGTTCTGCATTGATTTATAACGTACAGAACTATTAGTTTCGCATCATGTATGTGTTTGAAAAAAAAATATACATGCAGAACTAACAGTTCTGCATTGAAGTATGTTTTTTTTTTGTGAAAGAATTCCGCATTGAAGTATGTGTGGATAGAAAAGTATGTATAAATAGATAAAAATTCATACAACTGGGCATAAACCCAAGGCCCAGTTAAATGCAGTGAAAATGGTATGGGGAATTGGTAAATACACCCCAGTTTTTTGCCATACACTCCATATTTATTCAGGAAATTACTATTATACCCTCATTGTTTGGGTTTTTTTTTTTTCTGATTTTGCTTCTTTTCTGGAAACTGGCCATACACCCCCAGTTTCCGGAATACAGATTTGCATTCCGGAAACTCCGAATGAAAATTTTTCCTGGAGTTTCCGGAATGCAAAAATACATTCCGGAAACTGGATTTTCCTGGAGTTTCCGGAATGTAAATTTTTCTGGAGTTTCCGGAATGCAAATTTACATTCCGAAAACTGGATTTTCCGGAATGTAAATTTTTCCTGGAGTTTCCGGAATGCATTTTTGCATTCCGGAAACTAAGTTTCCGGTAACAACGTGAAATTGAAAAAAAAATAAACAAATCAACGAGGGTATAATGGTATTTTCTTTTTTGAATATTGAGTGTATGTCCAAAAATATTGGTGTATTTACCAATTCCCAATGGTATGTGGTCTAACATCAGTGAAGACAAATAGAAAAACGGGAAGAAAAATCTGATTTCATAATTAGGGCTAAATAATTGACCAAAAAAAAAATAGGGCTAAACAGGGATTTGGTAAATACACTTCACAGAATTAGACATACACCCCATATTAATGCTAAAATTTCAAAAATATTCTATTTTTTATTTCGAAAACTCCAATTTCTGGAACACAAATTTGTCTTCTGGATTTGTATTTCGGAAATTCCAGTTTCCAAAATGCAAATTTGTATTCTGATTTGTATTCCGGAAACTCCAATCAAATTTATATCTCTAGTTTCCGGAATACAATTTTGAATTCCGAAAACTTCAATTTCTAAAAATAACACAAAATTAGAGGATATTTTTAGAATTTTTACATTAATGTAGGATGTATATCTAAAAATCTGGAGTGTATTTACCAATTCCTGGCTAAATAATACACCGTTTCAAATCATCAACAACTCTTGACCAAAAAGAAACTCATCAACAACTCCAATCCAAGCCGTCCGATCCAAAATATGACCGTTGCAGACGCTCCTTTCTATACCTGTGTGTTAATTGAAACCCTCGTTCTTTCTTCGAATAAAATAAAAAGAGGCACAAGAAACACCATTCATTCACACTGTTGTTGTTGCAATCTAATCTGTCTCTCAGCAGCCATGATGTACTCAACAACATCAACCATGAAATCATCTCATTGCAGGCCTCCACTCCCCAAATCGCCAACGCGTCTTCGACCCCGTCGCTCTTTTCATTCATCAGATTATGTCCCTCTTCAAACTCCACCAGGTTCTTATTCATCGATCTTTCACAAAAACTACAATTTGTTTTCTTTCTATTTACCCTTTTTTTTTGTTTCTGATTTGAAACAGGTTCTTTGACCAAATCTGAAAAACCACTTCGCTCACCAGAGATGCGACCTGAGTATCGAACGATGTCGTGTGAGTTAAGGGCATTGGCGAGGATGGTTCAGGAGGAATTTGGGAAGGTAGATGCTGATGACATGGCAGTTGGAAACTCGAGCGCTGGTTCTCTCTTTGAGAGAGGGAGGTTCTATGAGGAGTACTCTGCTAGAAGGAACGAGAGGCTCAGGAGAAAAAAGGGAGTGAATAATGTGATGGTGGTGGATGAAGGTAATAACAACAATAATAAGGCTAAGCCGAATCGTGCCCTTGGTGTTACCGTGGAATCTGGGAAGAAGAGTAGTTCGAGGAAACTTGGGAGTCTCAGAAAATCTGTTTCTGCGGCTTACTCGGTTGAGGTGAGTGAAACTCCGAGGTACATGCTCAGAAGCATGACCAAGGAAAACAAGAAACCTCCTCTGGCTGCAAAATTTGATAAATCCGCTACAGTCGGTGAGAAGAAGATAGGAGCAAGAAGAGGAGGAAGAATTTCGTATCAGTAGGGCTTTATTTTGTTTTTTTTTTTAAATTGAGAACTTGATTTAATTTTGATGTTTGGGTTGAATCTTGTTCTCTCTTTTGGTTAAAGATTCTGTTACTTTTACCCGACAATGGAAATTGATAGATAAACTTTCCTGTGTATGATTTGATCTATTTGCTGCTTGCGAATTATTTTTACATTTTTTGACTGGGATTTGGTCATTACTGTAATAAGATGATATGATATGCCGATACTATAATGGTAGACCAATACTTGAGACTGATTTCACATTTTCACTGCTCCAACCTGTGACCTCTACGGCAGCAATTTCATTTGTTGTGACATTACTTTGATAAGATAATAACTAACAGTGAGACATAACAGGAGTACACGAAGAGCGCCATAAGCCCATAACCCTTCTGATAGTGTTATGGCAAAGCAAAAGTAACCAGAAACAACGGAATTATCGAGAACTGGATTTAATTTAATGTTTGGGGGGTTAAATCTTGTTTCCTGATTTGGTTAAAGTTTTCTTTTTTGTTACTTTTACCCACCAATGGAATGAAGAGAAAGGGATTTATGATTATAATTTGATAGATATATGATGATTATTACGACTTGCGAATTAATTTTTACTGAATGGGATTTCCACGTTCTGAGCCATACAGCGCACAAGAAAATTGTCTGGGACTAACAGTCCACGAGCTGGCAAGAACAAAAAGAGGACGACCTCAGATCCTGGAGCCACTGAGGTTTTTTCTTTTCTTGTCGAAATCTTTTTCGGATTGTTGCCAAAAATAAGGAGTTGCTCATTTGCTTGGTACTCATATTCCTTTTGGATTTTTATCTTTTTTGATTTTTTTTTGGGGAGGGCAGAAACATAGTTCAAACTTCAAAATTTACATAATAGTACTACATAACCATAACCACCGCCAGTAAGGAACCAACATAAGTGGTAGCAATATTTTCAAACTTGCATAATTTACATTAGTGGTAGTAATATATTCATACATACATACATAATGTACATGACGATTGACGGAAATAAGTTACTCCAAAATTTACACCGACTTCCTTTCGATGATATCCAGAAACCTGCTTATCTCATCCACTGGATCCCGCGCACTGGAATAACGTCAAGTGAAAACTGTTAAGATTCACAACGGAAAAAGATTCTCAGTTGTCTGCATCTTCTAAGTTGTTTGGAACAACTTCACTTTCAACCTTACGAATTTCAGCAACATCTGTTGCTGTGGCTAATGTCTCGTTCAAACTGATATATCCACTCTCCGCAGAAACAGCAGGAATTTTCCCAGCATCAGCATCTGCTGCAGCAGAAGTCTCTTTTACCCCAACAAAAATCCTATTGTTCTTCTCTTCTTCGCTTTCATCCACTCTATAATATACCTATGGAATTTTTCAAGTTGAATTAGCGATTCACATTATGCAGGGAAGTGCAATTGGAAAGCTTTAACTCCATAACTCAAACCAAGTTTTGACATGACAAATCAACCACCCATGGGCTGATTTCATTATTGTCATGGAGCAAGGGCAGGTTCTTCCATTTGAAATCATCATATTATTCACATTGTTGTAGAGAAAAAATGGAAAGCTAAACTTTTGCAGCTCCAATGTGTTTAGACAGTCATTGTTGACCCGGGTAAGATAAGAGAGAAAATTTTCTTGTACAAAAGATAAATCAAATTATACTATAGGTTTTTAGTCAAATGTAACATTTTGAAGACAAAAAGCTGGTGCAATTATAAGAAGATAGCTGCTACAGAGCTCGGATCAGACGGGACATAATCTGGTTCAATTTTCGCTCAGGTGGGCCCATACATGCATGGATCCCACCTTGCCTCTTTAGGATGCATCCACGTCTACTGAGTCAGACTACTGTATAGCATGCTGACCAAAAAAAAAAACTACTATATTTTCTTAAACCACATCCAAATTTTTCATTTCATACTTTTCATTTTTAAATTATTAACAAGTGCCTTTCACTTTTAGCTTTTGTCTTTTTTATAAACTAATATAGAATTTAATCGATTCATTATAAATACACGACATATTTTTTTAACATGTGTTGTTAAATATTACTCCATCCGATCCAAAATATAAGCAACATAGTATAAAAACACACAGACCAAGGAATGCTTTGAAAATGTGATAATCGTAATTAATACTCACTAGTTTCAATTTTTTTTTTCAAAAATACCTCATTTGGTGTCTCTCGTAAATATAAATATTACATTAAATGAATGGTATAATTGGAAAACTAGCATTTAATTTATTTGAAATTGGTGAATATTGCTTATATTTTGGACCAAAAAAAAAGTGTCTTTGTTGCTTATATTTTGGACCGGAGGTAGTAATAAATGTCATAAAGCCAATTGAACTAATCATGACAAGTTTGGATTAGTTTTGCACGAACTCATAAACTCAAACTTCCATACTGCTATTGCAAAAAAAAAATGCAAATAAACCAGATAAAAATGGACAATTTGAAAAAACGAATAAGAGAGATTTTAAAAGGGACCAGATCACATACCACACATGTACGAGGGGGGGAGAGGACCTTGAAGGAATTGGGCCGATTATTAAAATTTGTTTCAGGAACACCTGGTATGCCTTCTGGGGATGTGAAGTGGTCTGCATCGTGCCCCACCTAGGAGTGGAAAATGGATAACCTCAGCATAACAGGAAAAAATGACAAGGAACACACATACTCAAGAACCACAGAATAATAGCAAGTGAGTAGAACTCTCAAAATCACAGTCCACCCCCCACCTTTTTCGTTCTCACCGCTCAACTGCATTGTTATTCACTACCACTTAGATTTATATGATTTCATTTTCATATTTGTCCTTCAAATTTATCCGTGTAACCACATTAGTCATCTAAAAATTTCAGTCACCAAATCAGTCCCTCAAAGATTTAATGTGTCAACAAATTCATACTTGTTTGTCACCACTTTAGTTCTTTGTAAAAAAGAGTATGGTGAGACTTTAGATCTTTGAGGAATTAATTTGATGACTAAACTTTTGAAAGACTAATGTAGTGACATTTTAGATCTTAGGGAGACTGAATCGGTGACCAAAACTTTTAAAGGGCTAATTTGGAGACAGCTATAACTTTGAAGGACTAAGTTGAGGGATTACTCTTATATCTATTAAAAACAAAAAACTAAGGGTTTGTTTGGGAGGGGCTTTTGGAGGGGAGGGGAGGACTTACATCAATATTATAGAGGGGAAGGATATGGAAAACATTTTAAAGCCCTCCAAAACCCTCCGAAGTCCTTCCCCTAGTATATTTTTTTAGTTTCCCCAAATTGGAGGAACTCAAAAAATATACTAGGGGGAAGACTTTGGAGAGTTTTGGAGGGCTTTAAAATGTTTTTCATATCCTTCCCCTCTATTTTTAAAACTAAAATATTGATGCAAGCCCTTCCCTTCCCTCCTCTCCAAAAACCCTCTCCCAAACAAACCCTTAAGGAATATTCTTGCAATTTACAAATACTTTTGAGAAGGAGGGAGGGGGTGGCCCCCTTTGGGCTAGACGTAGTTCCACCCCCGATTATATTTATGTCTACTACCAGGAAGTTAGGGTTCCTTACTCTTCCATGTCCTCCAAATTCCAGAGCATCACTATCCAGTGCAACTCTATATTTCCCAGGCAAGTCACACCCAACTTTATACCTGTATGATCAACGTTTCATCCAAATCATGTGGTTAACAGTTATTATTACAGAAATATTTATAGAAACTTTACATGAAACCAAAACTTTACATGAAACCAAACAGACGACCTGGCACAAATAAAATCCCTGCACACAAATGAAAATTGAACACATTGCATACCCTTTGTATGTATTCTCTGGATGAAAATTGAACACAAATACCAGATCTCCACGTTCAAAGACTATAACCTATAAAAGAAAAATCATTAGGCATTTAATTATAACATAGCGCAGAGTTATACTTTAAACTAACTGGGAGTGGACAATGGCTTGTTAATGGTTTTATCTTCTTGAATCACTCGTTTTTTGAGAAACACATTCTTCATTATGTTCACAACACCAATATATATATTGTAGGAAGCAATTGTATTTTAATCAGTCTTAATATAATACAATCTCTTAATTGACTAGCTAGTAGTATAAAACATGGGTTATGAGTGAGTATAGTGTGTAATCATTTGGGGGCATATTCACCTTGTCTTCATCGTTTGTGCTGCTCACAATCTGTTTTGTTGATGCGAGGAAGGAGAATTTATCATCAAGCAAGTTCATTGCTCCGTCAAATGCATTCATGAACTGCACAAGTTCCAAAAAAACAAAAAATATAACATGTATCTCAAAGACAAGCAACAAACTGCAAGAACGAAAGAGAATAAGCAAGTTCTGCATAAGGGGAAAAGGGAGCTGCACAAAAATAAGATTGCATGGTTGCCTTCTGCATCACAGAGAAATAAATATGTAAAATGGCAATGCCCATTTTTTACGACATTTCATTCTGCAGAAAATGAAGATCTAAAAATGACTTTATCTTAAACCGTAGCATATCATCTGAACCAAAAGCTAAACACGGATATTCCAATCTTAATGACAAATTCTAATTTATGAATTTCTGAAGATGATGAAATTTCAAATGCAAATTAAATGCATATGCTTAAACCATTTTTTATCATCTATATTCAAATCATAAGTGAAAAAATATTAGCAAGGAAATTCTCATTTCGTATCTTACAAATTTATATTTACTTAATCCACTTCAAAAAGGAATTAGGTTTTTTATAATTATAATAATTTGATTAAGTGGTTTATTACAGAGTCAGATTCAAATGTGATCAATCTAGAAAAAATATTGATTGATTCATACATGCATAACATCTAACTTAAGGACACAATTGATGTTAAACAATTCAACTTGCTGAAAGGTCCCAACCAAAAAATGAAGCCACAAAAGAGACGTCAATGTTCTGTCTTTCGGGGATTACATATGGGATAAGCCCCCCCCCCCTACCAAATACACGTGCAGACACACACATATTACCTTGTATCTCAAGTGATCTGTCTCTACCAGATTCCACTGACGCCTGCACTTCTCATAACTCCATTCATTGCCTTCTCTTGGGAAATCAATCCACTCCGGATGGCCAAACTAAAAATGGCATCATAAATATAATTTAACAAATGATAACATGGTATACAAATATAGAAATGAGAGTGAGATGCATGAAAATATCCATCTTAATTGCTATTTGTTGAAATTATAGGATTTTAGATAAAGAGGGAAGAGAAAGAAGAGTAAAGCAGTATGCATACCTCATTGCCCATGAAATTAAGGTAGCCCTCTCCACCTAATGCCATGGTTATAAAGTGTATCATCTGCAAAAGATTAAGATAACAATGACTGCAAGAAAATTATAAGGTAACAATAATTGCGTATTGTATTAGCAGCTTCGCAATTCAATTTCTAATTTTTATATGAATGTAGTCCAGCAGGCTTTATGGTCAGATAAACAACAACCTTGTGAAGAGCAATCCCTCGCTCGATAGTAGGAGAAGCATCAGTCAAACAAGACATGCCAGAATACATTTCTTCATCCATTAGGAAAAATGCAATAGTCTTGTCCCCAACAATGGCCTGCCCAAGGCAAAAACGAAAAGACATTGATAGTGCAGGTGCAGGCATTAAAAGACACTTCAATAAGATAATTTTTCATCACCCGTCCCCTCTAGTTTCCATCATTTTGTTGTTTGCAGATTTAACTTAAATTCTTAAGTATTTCCGTGACAAAGGTAATACAACACAAAATGACAAGGATTCTACCTGGTCATGACTTTCAGCATAAGAGACGCATTTCTCACTGTATCTCCTATTTGTCAAACTCAAAGAGATTTCCTTCATTGACCATTCGTAATCTTTCTTATTCTTCAAGTAGTCAATCCACTTGTCAGGGATAGCCATGGCTAATCGATAGTCAAAACCAGTTCCCCCCTCAGAAACTGGTCTACCAAGTCCAGGCATGCCAGAAACATCTTCAGCGATGATAGTTGCATCTGGCAGAATATTATGGATCAGACAATTAGCCAGCATCAAATAGACAACAGCGTCCACATCTGTTGCTTCACTAAAATATTCATTATAGTCCCCTGTAAATGCAATGTTGATTCCATGGTGATGATACAGCATTGATGTTACTCCATCAAATCGAAATCCATCAAATTCAAACTCCTCAAGCCACCATCTTAAATTAGACAAAAGGAAACGAAGAACTTCCCAGTTGGCATAGTTAAAGAGTCTACTATCCCATAATTTATGATAGCCTCTATCTCCAGTGTGGAAGTAAGAATCTTGTGTACTTTGGCCAACATCAAAGCCATTGAGTCCATCAGTAACATTATTACTGGCATGACTATGGACAACATCCATCAAAACCTGCAAACCTAGGCTATGGGCCTTATCAATCAGATATTTGAGATCTTCAGGGGTTCCAGATCTACTGCTCACAGCAAAAAAGTTTGTTACATGATATCCAAATGATGCATAATAGGAATGCTCCATCACAGCCATCAGCTGGACTGTATTGTAGTTGTTTGCCCGAATACGTGGCAAAATATCATCTGCAAATTCCCTGTAAGAGTTTATGCGGGGTTCAGAGCTACTCATTCCCACATGAGCTTCATATATCCGTGGGGCCTTGGGCTTCGGTGGACGAGGATATTTAAACTGATACCTGCATAACAAACAAGAGGTTGAACAAACTATTGAGATAATTTCATCCAAACTTGATCAACAGTGGAGTGAGGAAAAATATACATACCACAGATTAAAAAATGGTATTATCATTTGGCATGGTTAACTAATTTACAACTATTACATATAATGCAGTAGATATTTTCCTCTTTTTTATGCAAACTAAACCCAGAACAACAAGTTTCTTTTTTGTGATTGATCAGACAGAAAACAGGAATAAAATATGCTAGTGTCTGGTGGAATTTAAAAAAAAAATGAAACTTTTTATTTGACATGAATTGCATCGTAACACACATTTGAAGTCATTATTAGTTTATTCATCAATCATGATTTGAATTGATAATTTTAAACAGTTACATTTGATTGGATTTTGGCATAATTCATTAGCAAATGAATTAAATTCATTTTATAAGAAATCGCATTTCACATCATATTTGCATTTCATATATGTCATGAAGATCAGAGTTCATTTTGTAACAAGTCAACAGATATTCTACAGATGTGATTAATGGGACCTCTCTGAAAGTGGTGGATCCCAGTAGACACCATCGTAGGGTGCAGCAAAGCTGGTAGGATCAACAGTGGCATATTTAATCCAAGCAGGGATGCGGTCAACCCAAACTCCATCACTATGCTTGAATCTAAACTTCACTTTTGAATTGTGAGGTATAGCTGGATTTCCATCAGTATCAGGGATCTTAATGCTCCAAACACCAAACTGATTTTTTTCCATGCAGTGGTCGGAACCATCCCATCCATTAAAATCCCCGACAATTTGTGCTTCCCTGCAATGAAAAAATTCAAAATCTGAAAAAGAAAAATAAATAAAACAATGACAAACAAAGTCGACTAATTTGTATCCTTAGGAATAACTTACTGAGCAGCAGGTGCCCACTCACGGTACACAATGCCGCCTTCTTCTCTGTTAAATCCGAATTTCAGATAACCTAAGAGAAAGGTGGGAAAGGAAAGGACACATTATATTTATATTTATTAAAAATGTAACTAGAATTTCTAATATGACTTATAAACCACAGACACTCACTGCCAAGTATTAGTTCAGTAATACTTCAATTTTATCGGTTTATTGGACGGATAATTGGATATATAGAAAAGGAACACAAGAATGCCAATGATTATAATCACCTTTTGCAAATTCCTCCAGACCTCCTTCATATGCTTCAATAAGCTTTTTCTGATCTACATATCTCTTCAGTCTATATTTGAAGTGATCTTTATATGGTTCTAGGGATGGATCAACATGCAAGATGCTTATGTTTTCTAGGTCTTCCTCGGAGGATGACATTGTTGACGTGTCATCTGTCATAACTGCTATGCCCTTGAAAACAGAGCTCACCTAGTTGTAGGAAAGCACACTGAAACAACTTATCCACATGCATCACATTTACATATGTAGATAATAGATATAGATATACAAGCTATCATTTTTCTTTTAAACACATAGCAAAACAGTCAGACTAGAGTCTAAGTGTTTCATGTCATTTTCATTGATTCCCTTTGATCATGCACTATTATCTGGAAAGAGACAAGTAGAAAATGAGTGACGTTTAACAGCGGAATACTCCTGGAGTTTGTTAGCTGTTACTTTATTATGTTCATGTTTAAACTTTAAATGAAGGTGGATCACTCAAATATAAACATGGCCTCCATAATCACTTTTAGGAACTGCCCACCTTAGAGCCCAACTCACTGGACCTTATATTTTAAAAGAAAACTAATTCCAACAAAACTTTGCCACCCAACACACATAACAAACCAATCTTAAATTATACACGTGACTTCCAAATGACAAAGAATATCAGTCAGGACAGCGCACTTGCATCAAAGTTTCTCCAAAAATATTGACCCAATTGTTTATACAAGTGACATCAAACATCAAATATACCCTCTCATATACTGATCTTCTTGATCCGAAAGTGAACACATTGCATCCATTCGGATTCTGATAGCTAAGGGTCAGATCTACTGGCTTTTTCTTGGCAAGATGCTGCTTATTTCTCGAGGTCTGCCAAAAAAATAGAAAATTACAGAGCATTACAGATGAAAGCAATCAATACACAGTAGTAAGAAGCCGATAGTCCAGATCACTTAAGTTTAAGTAGAAAAATAAATTTAGAGAGAGATTGCGTACAAAGAGCAAAAGCAAGTAGTTTTACTACAGATCCAAATTATGAGCACCAATGTTTGAGTTTTACCCTACTCTCAGAATTATGAACATGAACATGATGTCGCTTATATTGAATATTGATAAACATGTGGTGGTGTTCGCAGTAATTAAAATTCAGCTCAAAACCTCTCACTATAAATACAGAAAATAACTAAAAAAGAGTGATCGACTCACTAGTCACCGCAGACCAGAAAACAATTTCACGTAGCGAAATTTGTAAGAGAAAAAATTGTTATTCTAAAAGGAACTGTTACGCATCTAGGGTTAAAGGTTTTTTTTTAATAGAATGCGAAAAAATAGGAAGCAAAAGCTGGTTCGCATGAAATCAGAACACTAGCGGGAAAACTGCATGGAATTTATAGAAATCAAAAGAAGCAAGAAATCAAAGCCAAAAGTATAATGAGTTTGGAGAATTACAATGTTTGAAGAGGCAGAAATGAGAGGATAAAAACCCAAAGAGGTTAACATCTCTCCAAAGTCCAGACTCAGCTTCGATCAAGGTCGCCAACTTCAGCTTCAAGCAAACTCCATTTTGGTTTAGAGAAGAGTGTTGAAGAACAGGGGCTTTAAAAAGCAATTTGGTGCTGCATCAGGGACCCATCGTCGCATGAATAATTAACCAACACAGTCCTTTCATTGCTAAGTTCCAAAGAAGGAACAGAGTAAAGTAAGGGATATGCTTCCCCACGTGATGAAGCAAGCAACGGTGCAAGAGTTTCCATCTGTTCAAATTTTATACCTTCTCCTTTCTCACAGCCGTTCCAATTAAAATTGTGAAGTAATAGGAACGGCCGAAATGAAAAGTTTAATTGAGTTGAGATCGCTTTAATTTTACACATTTATGAAAAATAATATTAATTTATTGAGACTTTTACTAAGGGCAGATGATTTTTTTTTCTATTAATACTTGTGGCACAATACATCAAAAACTAGTACAGCTATAGCTTGGTTTACTTAAGGTCTAATTTAGTCTGGCCTATTTATTAAAAATGTTAGGTTTAGGTTTTTAAAAAAAATCTATTTAGTTAAAGAGGCCAAATTTATGCTTATAAAAAAGCATATTATGCCTAATAAAAACATAATATAATAAAAATGGAATGAGATCAAATGATACCAAGTGTCAAAATAAACTTTAACACCAAATTCTATCCATTAATTTCAGTTTAATCAAAGGGCTCACAATCATTCAATTAAACCCTCACGTGACCAGCCTCCCCCTGCTTCTGATTTTGCCCAACGCTCATGGAAAGGGGTGGAGCAGAAGAGGGCAGGGGACAGCGCCGACACAAAGAATTGCAGAATTGAACCACAAGGAGATCATTGTGTTACTTATCATTTGAACTTGGAGTTCGCACCAGATTCGATTACTTTTAAGAGCTCCAAATCTGGCTAATTACAGGAAATCCCCATCCTTCTCCAGTCACGGTCACCGACTTGGATTACCACCGCCACTTTCATCTTTTATTCCCCTGGCATTGAAATCGTATAACCAAACCTTCTACAATATAGAATTGCAAGTACCTCATATGTTCCCATTTAGTACGTGGCACCATGGCAATTGGTCCATTGGTTATCAAAATAATTGCCTATATAACCTTTAATTGGATCATGCGACATGGAAAATATAATCACTTGAAGGCATATCTGTCATGATAGCGAGATAGAGACTGGTGTGAGGAAGGTCATGGAAGAATATGGTGACGCTAAGCGACGAAGAAGAGATAGTTACTTAGGCCTCATGCGAGGGGCGTAAGTGAATAATTGTGAGCCCTTCGATTAAATTGAAATTAATGGATAGGATTTGGTGTCAAAGTTTATTTTGACACCTGGTGTCATTTGATCTCATCTCAATAAAAATATAATATAATAAAAAATAGACTTATTTGTTTATTGGCTTTAACATGTTTTTAGTCTCTCTAAATATTCAGTTTTTGAATTTAGTCCCTATAAAAAAGTCAAAGTTTTTTTTTGACAATAAAGTCATAGTTTTTTAGTCCCTCAAATATGAAAGTTTTTTATTTAAGTCTTTAATTTAAGTTGACCGCTGACATGACACATTAAAGCCCCTGTAAAAATCCTATGTGGCACCTCATTAAACCTATGTGGCTTATACGTCATTTGACTATACCTATAAAAATATTAAATTTTTAACTTAATCCTTTAAGAAAGAGGGGGCAGTGGTGGAAGGGGAAACCATGAGAGGAGGGAGAAGAAGGAGGGGTGGTGGTGGAGGAGAAGAGAAGGAGGGAGAGGGACTAAATTCAAAAGACAATTTTCAGAGAGACTAAGTTAAAAATTTAATATTTTTATATAGTCAGGTGACATGTAAGCCACATAGGTTTAATGAGATGCCACGTAGGATTTTTACATGAACTTCAGTGTGTCGTGTCAGCGGTCAACTCAAATTAGGGATCTAAATAAAAAAAATCATATTTGAGGGACTAAAAAACTTTGACTTTTTTTATAGGGACTAAATTCAAAAATCGAATATTTAGATGAACTAAAAATTTGTGAAGGCCCTATTGACCTCTTTATCATTAGAGGCCTACAAACCTATTTACAAGTAAATGCTTAAGACTGTTTTATAGGTGGGGGCCTATTTAGAAGCCTTATTGAAATGTAGGCATTTAAACAGGCTTTGAAGTAGGGCAAGCTGAGCCTTAAAAATTGACTTATATCAAACTAATAGATCAGACTCAGGCCTTAAAATTTCAAAATAGGTCAGGCCAAGGCCTTACAAAGCCTCATCTAGCATATTTCCATCCCTAACTGCAAATACACTCACCTTAGTCTTTATCTCTGTGTGTCATAAAATGACTTATTTATGTATATAATTAAGTATTTATTTAAAATAGTTATTAATTAAATTAATTAGGAAAAAATAATTATTATTAAAAATATTGGTAAAAAAATTTTGATAATAACAAATATAATAATAAGAGAATCAATGACAATACCAAAATACAACCAAAAAATAGTGTTTAGTAGTAAAAAAATGAAAAAAGTTGTTTTAGAGGTGATATATGAATTTTAAAAATATTAATTTCTACCCCCTCACTGTGTGTATGGATTCCAGTACTCGAGTATTAGTGAGAAACAAAATAAATTTATTATTTTATAACATGATCACAACCTATTACTTAGAAAACACAAGTGGATCTTGACATAGTTCCACTCTCGATAATGATATTATTTATAGTTTATCATGCTGTGTCTTAGTAACCGGCAGGACAATTGTAATTCGGGCGAATACTTATGAAGGCATTGAATAACGTCATTATGCCAATCAAAATCAGATATTATTATTAAGGTATTTTTTTATAAGCTTATTATTAATATTAAGGTATTGATTAGCGTAACCTATTTATTATATAACCTACATACACATATTATTGACTAGTTTTTTTTTGTCAAAATATTATTAACTAGCTAGTATCTCGTTTTTTTTTGGTAAACTAGTATCACTTGTTGTTTGTTTTATTTTTGGCCAAATTGTTGTTTGTTTGTTAGAAATTGGTAAATACACCCCACACAATTTGTCATACACCCTACATTAATCTTGAAATTTCAAAAATACCCTCTTTTAATATCGCGTTTTGCTTCTTGAGATTCCGATTTCACATTTTTTTTCGGAAACTAGAGTTTCCGGAATGCAAATTTGTATTTCAGAAACTCTAGTTTCCATATAATTTGTATTCTGGAAACTTCAATTTCCGAAATACAAATTTGTATTCCGGAAACTCCAGTTTTAGAATAGAATTTTGTATTCCGAAAACTCCAATTTTCAATAAAAATGTAAAAATACATTCCGAAAATTGAGTTTTCGGTAAAGACACAAAATTGAAAAGAAAAAAAATCAAATCGATAAGGGTATAATAATAATTTATCTTTTTAATATGAGATATCTGGCCAAAATCCAAAGTATATTTACCAAATCCCTTGTTTTTTTTTGGTCAAAACCAAATCCCTTGTTTGTTTATGGTCTTTTTATTTTGGGCAATTTATATTGACACATACTGCACTTTCTAAATACACATACACTAAAACATAAAAAGTCCATACTATCCTTAACTTTAAAAAAAAAACTGAAAACCTTCTTCTCCACATTTCCGCCCCTGCATTCTCTCCTTCATCAACAATTCCGCGCGCACACACAATGTCAAGGCTCACAAACAGTCCTGCACATAATTTGGTTCAATTCCGCAAGCACCACAGGGACAACACCACAGTTCCGCAAGCAACTGCGTCCGCGAGCACTGAACCTTTGACGGACCTCGAAACGACTGCGGCGGAGAAGAAGAACACGTCGCGTCGGAGAAGCCGACCCACCTCCAATCGTCACTCCAGACAGATTTGATTGTGGATTTGATTGGAAGCAAAAACAAGGCGCGGAAGCAATAGTTCCGCGGAAGAACAATAAGGTGCAGAAATAATACTTCCACATGAGTGTATGGTATGTGTGTTGGTTGTTGTGTTTCGAGCGCGGAAGTAATAGTTCCGCGAAAGAACAATAAGGCGCAGAAATAATACTTCCGCATGAGTGTATGGTATGTGTGTTGGTTGTTGTGTTTCGAGCGCGGAAGTAATAGTTCCGCGAAAGAACAATAGGCACGGAAGTAATAGTTCCGCGGAAGAAAGAAAAAACCGAAGATGGAACTCAGCACCTGCACCTTCCACGGAAGTTAGTTACAATCATATGGGTGGGGTAATATTTAGGTGTGGGAAGGTGTAGGATAGTGTGTATGTGAGCCGTTGGAATGTGTGAGATGTTGAGGGTATGATTTGGTGTCTGAGGGTACATGGGTTAATGGTGTGTGTGGCCAATTTGGGACGTTGGATTAGGTGGGGGTGTGTGATCCTATGCATGTAGGCACACAATATGCTCACGCGGAAGTTTTGCTCACGCGGAAGTTTCTTTCTCTGCGAAAGTTCCTTTTTACTGTTGTTCCCTTCTTCCTCACACCTTTGTTCCTCGCACCTCTGACTTTTATCTCTTCCCCTCCCCTGTTGGGGCTGCAAATTTCACATTTACAAATCAAACAAAAAACCAAAAAAATAATAAATAAAAGGAAAGAAAAATAGAGCAGATTTGCGGTGGCGGCGTGGCGGTGGCGAAGGGGTTTGGTCTGCGGTGGCAAGGAGGGGATAAAAGAAGAAAACCACCGCAATCTGCGGTGGTGGAGGAACGAGAAGAGGGCCGCGCGCGGCGACCATGGAGGAACTGCCTCCCCTCTTCTTCTCCTTCACTCTGCTTTCTTTTCTTTCTCCTTTCTCTGTGTTTTTTCTCTGGTTCTTCTCTGTGTCTTTGCGTTGCGGAACTGTGCAAGTGACTGTATGTGTGCGCGGAAGTGAGGGACTGAGAGGGTGCGGAAGTGAGGGACTGTATGTGCACACGGAAGTGTGGGAGGTAGAGGGAGATAAAAATTTTGAGATATTTTGGTATTTTAGCTTTTAACTGTATGTGTATTTAACAAAATATGTATGTGCAAATATCAACTCTCTTTATTTTGCTAGCATGAAGGGCCAGAGGCCCAAACGTGTGTTTTATTTTCAAATAGACGAGGATCTTTTTGAAAAAATTATTAAACAAAAAAGGCCCAAACGTGTCCTTTGCTCTGTTGACCAAAAAAAAAAGACAAGGATCTTTGATTTTTTTTTTGAAGGGCAGGATTTTTTTACCAAAAAAAAAGGGTCAGGATTTTTTTAATTAAAATATATGTTTAAAAAATATAATAATATACGACCAAAAAAAAGTATATATATATAATAATATTTTAAAAAAATACAAATATAAGAAAAACGAGTGTATCATGAAGTGATAGATTTGTGATTCATGGACAAGGAGCTTGCATGTGGTTCTTGACCGTAATGGTCCTCTTGATGTGTGTATACGGGTCAAATGTAGTAATGGATGTTTTTTTTTTGGTGACTAATGCAAGGATTAAGAATCGGATAAAAAATTGTTTATTTTATGTATAAATACCAACAATAAGCTATCCAAACCAAATACACAGCAAGTTTTACACGCAAGTATAACAGGACGGGTCATTTTATCATCCTAGTGAAAATGGCAATGGATCATATCAGGTCTTCACATTGCGAATAAGGTCGGGTTCTATTTTTGCGGTTATTTAGGGTATCAAAGATGACATTTTCAAGCATGAGATCTTGTGCCTAGCTACCGAATGGCTTGTAGCAGTGCATATACTTGCTCCTCATAGACAAAAATTTGGGGTGTAATGCATTGGGATTTCGTAACCACAAAGCCTCCCAGATGGTCCCTAAATCAAATGCCAACACCGGTTTTATTTTGTGCTTCAAAAAATTGCTGCATCCGTGCGTGTTACATTTCAGAAAACCAAGTGGTGGTTTATGCCACACAGTATCCGAATTATTACCCCCTGGCTGGACTGCATTTGCAAGAAGCACCTTGAGCTATTTGCTATTCACATAAAACCATGATAGCTCTGTTTATAACACCCGTGACAGCTTCATCAATTGAATTCCATAACTTATCATTCCTCCCTCCTCTGCCACATGCTCCACAAGACCATTGCAAATATATTAAAATTTACAGCATTAATAAAATTTTATCGAATCATTATATTATAAAATTTACTATTAAATTAAAAGTTACTATCACATAAATTATTTTTATAAAATTTTATATTAATTTAAAATTATTTAATGTGTCATTGAGATACATCAATATTCATACATTTTAAAAACTGGGTCAAGATGGACCACATTTCTTTTTTTGTTATTAATAATTTCAAATTAATGATTTATGTCAAAGTGTAATGTTTTATCCATATTTTCACGAGGGAGTTGTTTTAAATAAAAATTGATTATATAAATGTTAGAAAATACCGATTCATTATTATTTTTACTGATTAATTGTACTTAAGCAAATAAAAGTTTTTTACTTCTAGAATAAACAAGTAGTTATTTTTTTATGTTGGTAAAATTAAAATTTATTGGAATACCAAAAAAATTTAAAATTTATTTATTTATTTATTAAGTTGTGAAGTCTGAACAGGTTCTCTTTTCAGCACACACACACATATATATATAGTACATTTCTCAACAAAGAAATTTATGAACCTTCAAACTCCCTAGTCTTCAACTCAACCTCTCGCATGTCTTTGTTGCTCTGTTATTAGTGGACAAATCGTTGCCTTTTTCTTCAGATTTCAGAATCTTCACAGATTGATCTGTATAGCAATGGCAATGGTGAGACAGAGTAAGGAGACTACATGGCTCTATCACATCCACTTACCCTCCCTTCGGAATTTGTCTCTTACAATATTGCGTTTCAGGCGAAAAACGTGCCAGTGGGTTTGTTTAGATTACCGCAAAATCATGATTCATGATTACCAAACTGGCATAGCATACTAACAAATCAGAGTGTTGACAAAAAAAAACAAATCAGAGATAATTTTCTCATTAAAAAAATCAGAGTTCATTTTGGATGATATTTTGCGGTTCAAGATTAAGTCTGTTACGAATAAAATTAGTTTTTTATTGAAATTATTTAAGATTTTTTGTCAATTTTTTTGGCCAATATTTTTTGTTGTTTCACACACAATATCCGGTTGTAAAGAGGTATTGACTAATATGTGTTCGGTTGATAGATACGTAAAGTTTAGCCACAAATTATTTCCTCACTAATCAAACTCAGATATTAAATGAGCTCATCCCTTTAGTTTTTATTAGTCTAGACCGGGGTATTCCTGTATTCTCATGGTTTGAATTCGAACTAGGATCTCTAGTTAAACTTGAAGTGGCCTGTGTCATCTCATCCAAGCCCCCGGTGGTTCATCCCTTTAGATTTTGATATAATTATAAATAAATATTTTAAATTTTTGATATCTTGTCCCTCTATTTCTATATATTTGAATGCATTATGTAATATTTAGAATTTCATTTATTTGATAAAAAAATTCGACATTATATCTTAATTTTCATATGTATGTATGTTAATAATTATTGTTAATTATTTTTTAAATATATTGCCTTCACTAACATTTGGTTCTGGATTCGCCACTACATATGAGTTCGAAATAGATCAATAAAATTCGACATTATATCTTAATTTTCATATGTATGTATGTTAATAATTATTGTTAATTATTTTTTAAATATATTGCCTTCACTAACTTTTGGTTTTGGATTCGCCACATATGAGTTCTAAATAGATCAAAATATGGTGTTCTATTTTTTTTGTTGTTGATGTGTTAAACGTTATCTTATCTTACACTGACTTATTTGTGCTTCGCCATAAAAAAAGGTTCTTAAGACATGTTCATTCTAGAGAGTCACCTTTGATGATCTTTGCAATATGATTTTGTCATTAGAAGGTCACTTCGAAGTAAAGAACGACAACATAAACAACAGGAGAAGGTTGTACCCACATGCAAGACACTCGTACGTTCAAGTAAGATATTGTTCGGAAGAGAGTGTAATGCTATGAATAGGAAGCATACTTGTTTCTAAATGTATGATTTGCATTTATAATTTACCTATTGGGAGATATAATTGTAGCAATTTCTTTCTTTTTTTTTTGTCAATGAACTGTAGTAGTTTCTGTGTTTCATAGAAGTAGTTTTTTTTGGTGTCATTGATAGAAATAGGTTTTTTTTTGGTCCAGGATAGAAATAGTTTTTTTTTTTTTGGTCAAAGGATAGAAATAGTTTGTGAACACACACAGCGCGTGCAAGTGATTCTAAGTGGATCTGGGCCTGCTGTGGGCTGTGGAGCATTGGGCCGATACCAATTCAAATACAGTCCAGAACAAGACATAATGTACAATTACATTATTAAATAATAGAATAATAATTAGAATAATAATAATAATAGTAATTTTATAAAAACTCTTCAGTGATTGGATACCAAAGTTATCCTCAAAACAAAAAACAGAGCAATACCATCAAAAGCTGAAGCCCTTGAGTTGTGTGTGCATGGTATTGTCTCATTTACCGGAAACCAGTGAATGTTTTGTGTTTTTTCTCCCGTTTGAAAAAATGAGAGGCTGTTAGATAGCCATGCACACCATACCCCAAACAAAATTTGACTCTTTGGATGCATGTAAGGACCAACATGGATCTGTGTTTTGTGCAGCTTTGAAATATTTCTGTAGAATTTCATTCACAAAAATTATAGTACAATTTTATTGTAATTATAGAAGTTTTACAAAAATAAAAAACCTTTAGACTCAATACCCCGAGTGGTAGCAATAGCATGCCATAGAATTTGTGAGGGCACACGCTTCAAGGACTCTAGCTTAGTACGTGTCATGTTACCAACGGCCAATGTCGCCTTCTAACAAATGGCTCTGTCCAAATTAGTATAAGAAAACGCCGGAAACAAGATAAGGAAACACGAACGCGTGACGTTCTCAAATATTTTAAATGATTTATTTATGCAACTTAATCCAACTCTCTTTTTCTTTCGATGACCCCAAGGGGAAATTATATAGCAGGTCTTATCTTTCTCTTTTTATTCCCACCATAAATAATATAGTACCAATTATATAGTATTGATTGATTAATTAATTTTAATTATTAATTAATATAACAATTGTGTGACCAAAGTTTTTACATTCCATAAAATATTGGTGAGAAGTTGGCGAGCCTATCGTTTCATTTCCGTTTCGCGTATTTATCAATCATTGGGTCCTGTTGGACTTTTTTAAAAAAAAAAAAGAATAATTATACTTTTTAATATCCTTGATTTAAAATGTAGTATGTGACTTTAGTTCTATAAATTTTATAAGTCAATTAAGTTCTGTTTATCCATGCCTAGCCAAAAAATTGGTACATCAGTTTGCCTCGCGATATACACGAGTAATAGATGTGTTTCAATCTGAATTACCAAAAAGCCATAGAATTTCATCAAGAATGGGCCGAATTGAAGAATTATGACCGAGGAGTGTCTAGCCTTCACACAAGAAACCACCATTTAATAATCAAGTTAAAAAATGACATTGGTAAATGACAACTGACGAACAAGTCTAACCTCGAAGAAAAGACCCCATAAATCATAATTCAGCCCAAATAACAATACATTTTTTCAAGTTACAATAAAATCCCTGCACAAACTTTTCCATTACTTGGGTTGGAAAATTTATATTATCTATTTATCTTTTTGAAACAAAAATAGAAAAAGTACTAAATCATTTTTATATTACTAATAGTATCTATTTATCTAGAGTAAACCATCACTTTCGTCCTTCACTTTGTAACTCGCTAGCAATTTAGTCCTTATTTTTACGAAATAGGCAAATTAGTCCCTCACATTTATCACCGTCGATCACTTTCGTCCCTCCGTCAGTGAGCTTTAACTGTTGTGCCAATGTGAGGGAGGGACGAAAGTGATCGACGGTGATAAATGTGAGGGACTAATTTGCCCATTTCGTAAATATAAGGACTAAATTGCTAGCGAGTTACAAAGTGAAGGACGAAAGTGATGGTTTACTCATTTATCTATTACTCCTATCTAATTTATCTATTTATTTATGGGTTGGAATATCGGAAACGAGTTATTTTCTCGATAATATCGGAAACGAGTTTTTCGTCCCATCATGTTTTTCCGAAATAACGTTATGTTTCGACTCGCGGAATCCATCGTTAATTAATCATATTTAACCAAAAAAAAACCAGGAAAAATTTAAAAATAGAGATAGAGATTAAATCAAAAAAAAAAAGAGATAGAGATGAGAGAGAGAGAGAGAGAGATGAGGGAGTCTTTATAAGGCGGTAAGGCTTGCGATGGTCGTACGAAATCGTTTTGGTCATCTCAATTCCATTCGTTTCTCATCTTCTTCGTCTCTACAACCATCCCCATGGATCCCTACAAGGTACACCCACTCAATCATACAATACATCATCATCTAGTGCTCTTCTCGCATTTTATTGCTTTCTGCATCTGATTTTATTATAGTTCATAAGTTACACCTATCTCTTTCTCCTCTTTTTTTTTATTTTTTATTTAAGCTATCGCTTTTTTTTCCCACTGCTATTGGCGTTCTATTTTTTCTTGAGGTCGTTCGAGTATTGATTATGTTAGCTTGATTGCAGCACCGGCCATCCAGCGCTTTCAATTCTCCTTTCTGGACTACCAATTCCGGTGCTCCCGTTTGGAACAATAACGCCTCTCTAACGGTTGGGGCCAGAGGTATCAACTTAACCATCTTTCTGTAATATATTATCGTATAAGTTGAATTTAGCTTTTTGCATATCAATTTTTTTTTATAAATTCTCTGGTTTAACTTTTCGATGAACATTTATAAGCTCATAGAGATTTTTTCGTTTGATGTTAATTGAGAAGCTCTCATGACTCAGAAGCTAATCCAAATTTGTCCATGATATAATTTCAATGGTATCTTATTGTCTAGTTAAAAATTATGGTGTGTATGTGAGTATAAGTGCTAGCAGTGCAGGATGTGGTCTCCTGTTTATATAAAACCATACCATGTGTAGTTGAGTATTGCGGACTGTGATTGACATTGGTATTCAGCTATTACCCTTGGTAATTATAACTTGCTGAATATTCAGAATGCAACTCCAAGTGGCACAGATTAATTTTTTTGCCTTATCCATACCTTAGAAGTTAGAAATTATATATGTCCATGCATAGTTTGGTGTTTTCCTTTATCTATGTTATATAGCATGTTAGCTAAAACCATGCAGAAAAAATATGTGCCTTTTCTAAAAAAAAACATTAGAGGAATATCTTGGTCAATTCCCTTTCTTTCTTTTTTTCCTGGATTTGTGTGTGTGTGTGGGGGGTGGGGGGAAGGGGTCTTCTCGATCTGTCTGTTATAAAGCTCAAAGTGAATTTGGCTAAAGATTATTTAATCAGAAGCTTTATATTATTTTACCCCTTGTGGCAGGTCCAATTCTCCTGGAGGACTATCATCTTGTGGAAAAGCTTGCAAACTTTGATAGGGAGAGGATCCCAGAACGTGTTGTCCATGCTAGGGGAGCTAGTGCAAAGGGTTTCTTTGAAGTCACACATGACGTTTCACACCTGACATGTGCAGATTTCCTTCGAGCCCCTGGAGTTCAGACACCTGTCATTGTCCGTTTCTCGACTGTCATTCATGAGCGTGGCAGCCCTGAAACCATGAGGGATCCTCGAGGTTTTGCTGTCAAGTTTTACACCAGAGAGGTAGATATATATATATATATAGCATACTTTGAAGTTGTCTTATCTTTTGGTGACCAAACACAATTACTGTATCGGTTTAAAATTTTCTTTATATCTTTTAAAGAAATCCCTGCCGTAACTGACAGGTGCTAATTTTGTTGCTGAAATGCAGATAAATTTTTTAGTTTCAACACGAACCATACAAGTAAAAAATTTCAAATGCGATTTAACCCAAATATGGCATGTACAACAAACACACTTGTCTATAGACTGGGTTATTGGATTACCTGGAAAAAATTAAGATGACATCCATTATTAGTTTGAGTCCAGCATGGTCTGAAATTTTGAAAGATTTAGTTAGGGAGAGAAAATACTCAATCCACAGCAGTTGCTCTGTTCAATGTCAGTAGGTTATGATTCTGACTGTCATATAGGATTAGGATTTACTATTTAGGGTCTTCTCCCTGTGTATATATAACATTATGGAGTATGGACTAAATTGACTCATGGAAAGCTCATACACAAAAGTCTAATACAATGTCCACTTATGAATACTATGCTTAACAATAGTATATCCAACAACATTAATTACTATATTTGGGTTAAACAAAATTGACAATATGCTCTAATTTTGACATCCAGTTAATCTGGGTTTTATAGATGTTATATGAACTATACTATTTCACATAAAAAGGCGAACATTTCAGACACCTGTTGTTGTCTGTTTCTCGACTGTCGTTCATGAATGTGGTAGCCCTGAAACCATGAGGGATCCTTGAGGTTTTGCTGTGAAATTTTACACCAGAGAGATAAAGATTTATGAGCACGTAGAAAAATTATAAATTATCATTCCACTGACTAAATATAATTACTGTATTAGTTTAAATTTCTCTTTATCTCTTTTAAAGCAATTCCAGCTGTAACTGAGGATGCTAGTTTAGATCCTGCATTGCTGATAATTTTTTTTAAAAGGAGGTGATATGGAATGGTTGAAGTCTGGTACTAAACATGATTCCTATTTTTACCATGTGAACACAGGGTAACTTTGACCTTGTTGGAAACAACTTTCCTGTCTTCTTCGTACGTGATGGGATGAAGTTTCCAGATATGGTCCATGCTCTCAAACCCAATCCGAAGTCCCACATCCAGGAGAATTGGAGAATCATGGACTTCTTCTCCCACTTTCCAGAAAGCCTTCACATGTTCACCTTCCTATTTGATGATGTGGGTGTCCCACAAGATTATAGGCATATGGATGGTTTTGGAGTTAACACATATACCCTGATCAACAAGGCTGGGAAAGCAGTGTACGTGAAATTTCACTGGAGGCCCACATGTGGTGTGAAGTGTCTATTGGAGGAAGAGGCCATTAAGGTGGGAGGATCCAACCACAGCCATGCTACTCAAGACCTTTATGAGTCAATTGCTGCTGGTAACTATCCTGAGTGGAAACTGTACATTCAAACAATTGATCCTGCCCATGAAGACAGATTTGATTTTGACCCACTTGATGTAACTAAGACTTGGCCCGAGGACATTATCCCACTTCAGCCCGTTGGTCGCATGGTCTTGAACAAGAACATAGATAATTTCTTTGCTGAGAATGAACAGCTTGCATTTTGCCCTGCCATTGTGGTACCTGGTGTGTATTACTCAGATGATAAGATGCTTCAAACCAGGATTTTCTCTTATTCTGATTCACAGAGGCACAGACTTGGACCGAACTATCTGCAGCTTCCTGCCAATGCTCCCAAGTGTGCTCACCACAACAATCACCATGAGGGTTTCATGAATTTCATGCACAGGGATGAAGAGGTAAATTAATGTTTTCATTCTTATATTTTACTTATTCATTTTCTGTGCAAGAAAATTGCCATGATAACTACCTGATGCTGTTAATTATTTGGTCACATGCAGACATGCTGATTGGATCTTAACTCTAAATGTGATATTGCATCTTATTCTTTAGTTGGATACTTTTTTTTTTCTTGTGACTGAGTTCTGCCAATGTATATAGGTCAATTACTTCCCTTCAAGGTATGATTCTGTTCGTCATGCAGAAACGTTCCCCATTCCTCCTGCTATTTGCAGTGGCAAGCGTGAAAAGGTTAGGTTTGATGAATTGCTCAATATGAAAAATGTGGAACATCTGTTGTGAATGAATCCATCAGCCATGATTTTCAGTGTTCGTTTGTCTAAGAAACCACACATTTTAGGATTTGAACCAAATTTTCTGAAATATCCCATGAGAACATTAGACAATACAAGACATATCTTCCTTTGAATACAGTATGAAAAATAAATCTGACAAGGAAGCAAAGAAATGGACCCGCTACATCGGTTAAATATCTAAGTTAGGCGTCAATTAATACAAAGGTTAGGTAGTGTTTATTTTTGCCAATACTTTTGGATAGAATAAATTGATTATTATATAAATAACAAGAGTTTGAAGAAACCGTTGAAATGCTGCCTATATTGGGGCAAGAATGTGTGAACAGCTCTACTTCTTGATGCAGTGCATAATTGAGAAAGAGAACAACTTCAAGCAACCTGGAGAGAGATACCGATCTTGGGCTCCTGACAGGTTCCTGTTATAAACTACTGATATGATCAATATGAAATATGTTTGGTGATGTCTGACATTTGGTTTTCCTTGCTTTTTTTTTTTTTTTACCTTTGCAGGCAAGATAGATTTATCCGCAGATGGGTGGATGCTTTGTCCGACCCACGTGTTACCCATGAAATCCGCAGCACCTGGATATCATACTGGTCTCAGGTGAGATTTATAGACATACTAATTTATTTATCACACTAGAAACTATAGGGGTCGAGTGTAAATGAATCTGCACTTGTTTGCTCACGTGATGATCTTTGTTGGTAAATGCTACGCAGGCTGATCGTTCTATTGGTCAAAAGATAGCATCTCATCTAAACTTGAGGCCAAGCATTTAAGGTTGTTGCCAGCCCCGGAATGATTGCAAGAGTTGCAGATGTGCGAAAGAGTATGATATTGATAAGGATGATGTTGGTTTGGATCATTTGAAAGGAATAAACCTTTTCTTACAATATTATATAGTCAGTGTGTACCATTAACTCCGTGTATACAGCAACTCGATGAGCATGTCTCAATAAATACTGTTTGTATGCGTTAGTATTTGTTAAGCTTCTTCTTGAACACTGTCTCCTGCTGATGCTGCTGTTATAGGGTATATTCGTTGTAGTTTGAACTCGTCTTGATCGTTTACTGTAATCAAGTGGATTGCATTGATCAGTATTATGCGGCTGTGTTTAATATATAGCCAGGACCAGGAGATAATGAAAACGAAACATGCAATAGGAGGAGAATAACAACCACAATTACAAAAGTGACGGTTTTGGCGTCTCCTACAAGTTGTGTAATGATCCTGTTCCGTCTTACAAGTTGCGGGCGCTACTCGTTCAAACGAACGATCAATTTGTTGCAGGGATTCGTTGGCCGTGTCAGAATGTGGAACTAATGGTCTTTTTCTTTTGGTCAAATGGAGCTAATCGTCATAACGGTGAAAATAAAGCCCATAATGCTTTTGGGATATGGCCTAGTTATATTAAGTTTTAATAAGGCCTCACATTTATTAAATAAATTGAGTCTTCGACCAAAAAATAAATAAATAAATTGAGTCAAAGTACTTGACCAAAGTTGACCAAAAAAAAGTACTTGACCAAAAAATAATAATTTAAAGCAAAATTAGTATAAAAGTCTGTTTATTTAACAATATTAGATTTTTTTACTTCAAAAAACAATACTATTTAAAACATATCAAGGCTTGGTCATATAAATATAAATAATAATATATTATTATTATATAAAACATATTAAGGCTAGGTCATATAAATATAAATAATTATATATTATTATATATTAAAGTTCTATTATAATTCTTGAAATCATAGGATGTTTAATGGTGTTATTGTAATATAATTTTTTAAATAAACTTTTAGGTCAGACCAAATTTTTTAAAAAAAGTAAGTTTAAAAATATATCTATATTAGATAAATATATCAGGCTCAAGCGTAGGGTTTAAAAACACAAGTTAGACTTATTTAAAATAATATTTAAGTTAATTCATTTCCATCCTAATTTGATATGCACCATTTTTTAATTTGTCAAAAGGATACTCGTCAAAAAAAAATTTGTCAAAAGTATATGCACCATTTTGTCTAGAAAGAATCGCAAGGGTGAGGAAACACGGATCAAGGTTCACCGATCGGAGCCAAATTTGCGTGCCCTGTATATTTTATTATAGATTAATAGTGTATAATAGTATAATTTTTTTATAGTGTAGTATAATTTAAAGGCTTAAATATGTTTCAGGTCCTTTCAAATTTGATCGTTTTGATTTTAATCCCTGCAAATATTAGTCAAAGTTTTTTAGTCTAATAAATAGTTTTTTTATTTTAGTCATTTTAGTGATTTGGCACTGAAGTGGCATGGATACGTTACCTCATTAATCAGACGTGTCATATTCAAGTGCCAAATAAGTATGTCACGTAGAGCTGTCAAAACGAGCCAGCTCGGTCCGAGCTGGCAGATAAATGAGCCGAGCCGAGCTGGCTCGGATTTTTCAAGGGCCAGAAAATGGCCAGTTCGGCTCGGCTCTCCCCGAGCTCGCGGGTTACTCAAGCTGGCTCGCGGGCTGAATCAATAAAAAAATATTAAAAATGATTAAAAATATTTAAAAATGATTAAAATGATTAAAAAAATATTTAAAAAATAAAAAAAACTAAAAAATATTTAAAATGATTAATTTTTATATTTTTTTATTTTTTAGTGTGGCTCGCGAGCCAGCTCGGCTCGTGACGAGCTGGCCCTCTTCAGCTCGCGGGTTAAATGAGCCGAGCAAAAAAGACACAGAGTTAAACGAGCCAGCTATTTAGTAACCCTTTTAACCCACGAGCCGAGCTGGCTCGCGAGCCACAGCTCATTTTGACAGCTCTAATGCCACGTGTAAATTTCAAATTTATAGGGACTAAAATCAAAACAGACCAAATTTAGAAGGACATGTGGCCTTAATTTTTTTTCTTCCCTCCACCTCTACCACCTCTCTCTCTCTCTCTCTCTCTCTCTCTGAGCCCACCCACCACCACCTTCCTCCACCCTCCACCCACATTACATCGAAACAAAAATTTATCAACCAAAATAAAAATGGCCCACAAATTGAAAAGATGCAGAACCTATAATCAGTTTTTCATAAAATGGCCCTAAAATGGCCCACATCCATTATTCTACAAATCTATCTCTAATACATACATCTTATTATCCTATTTTTCAATCATCCTCATCCCATAGCGTACTATTTTTTCCCCCTTTTGATCAAAATTTCTCCTTCACTCCAGTACCACAATCTCTATTGACCTAGTCGGGTCAATCCCTCAAGTGAAGCTTTTTGGTTTTACTGATATCGATTTTCTTCCTCTTTTTCTTCTATTATTATTTCCTTTGTGTTGATTACCTAAGATGTAAACTTGAGAATATAATCTGAACTGTTTTCTTCTATGCCCCTTCTTCCTCCTCCTTCTTTCTTCTGTTTGTTGCAGGTTCTGGTTTTCTGTTTTATTTGATTTTCTTGTTTTCTGTTTTATTTGATTTTTTGGGTGGTGGTGGTGCGGTTGGGGTGGGGGCTGTGGTGTGAGAGAGAGAGTGTGTGTGGGTGGAAGAAGGTGGTGGTGGTGGTGGTGGAGGGAAGAAAAAAAATTTGGGTCAGGTCTTTTCAAATTTGGTCTTTTGATTTTAGTCTCTGTAAATTTGAAATATACACGTGGCATACTTAGTTGGCACTTGAATATGACACATCTGATTAAAAAATATTTGTTGGACTAAAAAATTTTGACTTATATTTACAGGGACTAAAATCAAAATGGTCAAATTTGAAAAAAGATGCAACATATTTAAACCTAATTTAAATATTGATTTCATTACACATTTTATGTTTAGTCGGTTACTCCCATGCTGATGCTGTTGCCTAGCATGCAGCAAAAACTACAAGTTACCCTGAAACAAGTAACTTGCCCATGATGCCGTATACAATCAAACCAAACCCTACGAGCGTGTATATAATAATATATTTATAATAATTTATGCAAATTAATATTTCGATCGACGTCATCTTTACAGCACAGAGAAAGAGACATTGTTTTTCATATTGAGGGATTCGATCGGGTTGCCGTAAGAGACCGAATATTGTCGTTATCGGATTTGTGGTGGATGGGTGAATCTCCTTCGTTAATGCCCTCATCATCACCCTGTGGATCTCTTTGGCGTCAAACCAATTAATTAATTAATTAAAAACAATTTGGTGGAGATTGATTCTTATTCTCTAACCCTTTAAACAATTGGATTGGGAATCTCGGGGCCAGTTTACCATTTTTTCACTCGTAAAATAAAAAAATGGAAGTGCCATTTCATTCTAAGCAAATAAATATGGGGTTCGATACCAGGCTATGTAAGGACATGTATGGGAGTGTCAATTTCTTAAATTGATCTCATCTTCTCGAGAGATTAGTCTTATTTTTTTCATTACTTTTTTATGTGTTCCATCGTCTAAAATTATGCCAAAATATAAATAAATAAAAAATACGAGACTCGTTATGATTACTGAGAATATGGAATTCTTGGGTGTAATTTCATTTCTCTTTATGATATATACATACGGAAGGAACCAACTGAGGTTGGCGTGAGTGGTTAAGACCTCTCGTCCCTTAACCAAGGTCTCGGGTTCGAACCTTGGGTATGGAAAAAATCTCAACTGGGAGGGATGCCACTCATTAGAGGTGCCGAACAAACTCCCGCGGGAGATTAGTCCCCGTCATATAAGCGGTGGGATACTCCTCGAAGTAGAAGCAAAAAAATATACATACGGAAGGAGATATGCACCGTAAACATTTGAAATTCATTCAAAATCTAGAGATATTCTCACAAATCCTACCTAAATATGTTTTTATATTGTGAAAAAATTAATTTCATTAACTTAGTTTGAATAAATTTGTATTAAGTACAAATATTTCTTTTAATAAACTTAAACTTCGATTAAGAAGCTAAAAGACAAATGCCGGTTTCACTCCGACATAACTTCTGTCAATTAAACATGTACTTTATTAATTAATTAATTTAATTTAATAAGTATAATACATACACTAGTACTTTCTGATGCATTATATTATATATCTTAAAAGAAAATAAATGGTAAACTCAATATATTTTTTTTCAAAAGAATATTCATCGCAAAAAAGCTGAGATCATTGTACATCTGTGAATAAAAATAGAACAAATTTCATAATCACACGTCATAATCTGCAAATCAAACAGTTCTTTATTGTTGAGTTTCTTTCCACTATAAAATGCACGACTGAGTCAATGTGTGGAGGCGAAGTCCCCCTCACGTCATTGACAATGTGAAATTATTATAGCTATGATTTAAAAATGCGAGACAGAGTAACTTACATGAATAGTTTCAATTTTGATGAATTAATCAAACGAATAATTTTATACAATGTCAAGAGTTAGATATTTATCTTATAAAAAAAAAAGAGTTAGATATTTATTTAATTTAATTTGGACTTACACCATCTTTGGCTATTGAATCTCACCTCTATTATTCTTCCCTCTAGCGGTTATACAGTATATAGCCATAAACCTTTTACTTATTTAATCTCCAACTTATATAGTCGTCACCAACATACACGAATATATTATTTTTTTTTTATAATTTGGTTATCATATATCTAAATGCAAAAATCGTAATCATTTCACTATTATTCAGAGTTAAAAGTGGCTTGCATTGAAAAAAAATTAAATTAAATTTTTTTTGGTCAAATATAATAGAGTATATGAAAAATTTCAACCCAATATTATGTTTTTAACAAAACCTATAAGATTTCATTTTTGAAAAGATTAATATTTTTTGATAATAAAATATTGATAATTTTTATTCATACGAAAAAACTTAGATAACATAATACTAATAAAGTCGTATTTTATTATATAAGAAATTTATTATATATATTTTCTTCCAAAGAAGAATTTAAATTGCACATATCATCATGGTTAAAAAAAATTGCACATATCATGCACACGTGAAAGATGAGTTTGTTAACGTGATAATATTTTAAAATAAAAAGTACATATTTAAATTTTAATGAATTAAGACCATAATATGTTCTAAAATAAATTTTAATTTAAATATACTTTTACTTAATTTAAAGGTAACTTTATTTTAAAAGATTATTATATTACCCATTATATAGATTATAAACCTCGTAAAAAAATATTTTAAAAAAATATCTTTAAAATGAAAAGGTAAAATTTATTCATTTTTAAAATTCTATAAATTTAAATCACGATACTTTTAAATTAAATTTAAAATATATATTTTCACTTTTTTTTTAAAAAATTCTTAGTTCTTGCACACAAAATTAAGGCAGCAACTTGCCAATGGCAATGACCTGCACCGTCTATCTAAAATTATCAATATGTTAGATAGACGGTGTAGATATTAGTCATTGGCAATAACTAGTATTTACACCGTCTATCTAAAATTTGCTACATATGACGATTCTGTGTTGTGTCTAAATATTAGCCATGAATAATATACCAAAATACACTCTAAAATAAAGTCTCACTATCACAATAAAATAAGACGTCTCAGTTCTCAATGAAAAATTATAAAAGCATTACAATATCAAAATTTTGTTTTCAACGACAAATAAACTATAGGTAGGAAGCAAATTCCAAAACAAAACGTCAAGAGGAGTTGTGGTCGTCAGATTCCCTAAACAATAGTCAAAAAACAAAAAAAACCCGCTGGTCCCAATCCCATACGAGCGTGAGCCAATAGTTTTTTAATTTTTATTCCCATTAATAATATATTTTTGGGCCTTTCAGCTGAAACCAACCCACTCCCCCGCCCCCCCCCAAAAAAAAAACTGGAATCGGCAAATTGCAAAATAAAGTGCTATATCGTGGCAAACGTTGGACGAGCAACATCGACATTTCTTTTACCCACTTGCTAGGATTCTGATTCCAGCAAATATAATTTAGTATAAAAAATGACAAAACATTAATGTGAAAGAGAAAAAGAAAATATTTAACTGCACTTTTAATTTTTAGTTTTTGCAATTGTATAATTTTGATCTCTTTTTTTAATTGAGTAAATTGGCTCTCCAATTACCTCAATTGTTATAAAGAAATTTATTATATCATTCAATTTTTAATTCATATAAGTGCCAAATTAGTTCCACATTTAACGACACATTGAAGAAATATCTTATTGCAACAATTTAAAATAATTGAAAACTAATTCACTTGATTAAAATCTGGGACCAAAATTGTATGTTTGTGAGAACAAAAACTATAATTAAGCCAAAAAAAATAAAATATAAACAATGCTGGGGATGGAATGAGAGAGCAGGATGAATCATAGAGATGCAGGTTACATATATATTTGTGTTGGGGTGTGGCAAGCTTAGTTTAATTTAGCTTCGCTTAGCTCAGCTTTTGGTTTGACTTTTTCCGCGAGAACGAGACTTCCAAAGGCAATTAACTTAATGGGTTTTGTGGGGTAGGAGTCCTCATCAGTATCTTCTCCCTCTTCGGTTGGAAATTGGAATCATCACCATTCTGTGGCTCCTTCTTCTACTAACACACTATACATATTGCTACCCTTTCCAACTGAAAGAGCTTCCTTCTTGTCTCGTGGTGGGGTTAGGGACCCATTATCAGAATCATTACCAAGGTGGTTTTTTCTTGCTCAAGTTAAGTTTTTGGCCTTTATTTTTTTTTTGGGGAGGGAGGGGGTAGCTTGAGGCTTGAGCTTCGTTTCTTTCTTTTTTTCTTTTTTGAGTTGGATGGGGTTAGCATGAACTGGAACACTATAAAACAGTATGGTTGAAATAATATTTTTTTTTAAAAATAAATAATAAAACCCATGGTTGGTTGGGTATCTACGAGAATCTTTTACATGGGGGAGTTATTCGTGTTCTTTTTTCTCTCCCCAGCTTTACCTCAGTACCTCACCAAGTATGGTTCCTCTGTTTTTCACATATATAAAATGATTGGTTTCACTCACAATAGCTGGAATCTTGCATATCATTTCCAGTAAAAAGTGTGTTTGAGGGGTCAGTGTGGGAAAGAGAATCTTTATGAGCATGGTGGCTACAGCTTTTCTGGTCCAACTCTCTTCCTTTTCCTTTTGGGTTTCCCTCCCCCCCCCCCCCCTTTGATTCAGACTTTGTTAATATTAAAACGAGAATAAATTCTATTTCTGTGAGGGGAGTGTAAAACTTGGGTTTGTTCTGCAAAAGAATCACAACTTGTCCTATTTTGACTAGAGTAGAAAAGAAAGAATGACTTAATCTTTTAATCATCATTTTGTCTATCTGTTTGTTATCCTCTCATATTATTCGTTGGTAAGATTTCCCTCAGATAGATATCATTGGTTACTGACATCATTAACAAACTTTGGACAGAAGACAAAGTTTGGAGGCTGAAGACAGAAAAATCCTCACCTCTTTTGACAAGACAAGAGAATTTTCAGATCTGTTTGTTGGAAGCAGCTGAAACCTGTGCATCTAGATTCTAGCAACAAAGGAGTGTGGGTTTTTTTCATTTTTGGTTTGTGAGAAAAGAAGTAGGAGGCACACACCCATCATGGGAGATGGTGCTGTGACATCATCTGCAACCATGATGGAAGCTCCACCTGATGGAGGAGTCTCGATGGATTTTGATTACATGAGTGAACTACTCTTAGATGGTTGCTGGTTGGAAGCCTCTGCTGATGGATCTGACTTGTTGCTGCAAAGTTCTCCTTTTTCCAATCCCCTCTTTGACCCTTCATTCTCTTGGCCTGCCTTGGAGCCACCCCACAATGAGGACCAACAACAAGATGCTAATCCTCTTGGCTGCACCCAACAAGAAAGCCAGAACATAGTTAGTGTTGCTGGTAATAGTAGCAACAACCAGCAGTATCAGTCTGAAACTCATTCAGGTACATCTGAAGTGGTCAGAAGGTGGTGGATTGCACCCACACCTTATCCAGGACCTGCAGGATCTTCCATAATGGAGAAGCTGATTAGAGCCCTCAAGTTGATCAGAGATTTCAACAGGAACAAAGACATGCTCATACAAATATGGGTGCCGGATAATAGAGGGGATGGGCCAATTCTGAGAGCTAATGATCTCCTCTTTTCACTTGAAACCGGGTCTTCTAACCTTGCAAAGTACCGAGAAGTCTCTGTGAGATACCGGTTTTCGGCAGAGGAGGACTCAAAGGAGTTGGTGCCGGGCTTGCCTGGTCGAGTTTACCGGGATAAGGTTCCTGAGTGGACTCCTGATGTCCGATTCTTCAGGAGCGATGAGTACCCGCGAGTTGGCGATGCTCAAGAGTGTGATATACGCGGAACATTAGCGGTTCCTATCTTTGAACAAGGGAGCAGGACGTGCTTGGGTGTTATTGAGGTTGTGAAGACTACGCAGCAGATCAACTATGGCCCTGAACTTGAGAGTGTTTGCAAAGCACTTGAGGTTTTTTCTCCTCCTTGCTTATTTGCATATCATTTACAAAACACAGAAGAGTGTATGAATCCAAAAAAAAAAAAACTTGAACCAAAGAACTTCAGGTTTTAGAACAGTGAAATTTTTATGTTGCTTTCAACATGCTATTTGCTATTTCTGAAGGGATAAACTGCACTTGTTCCTTATTGATCAAAATTTTTTCTTTATGTCACTTTTGTCCGTTAACATCCCCAGACCCTTTATTCTTGTTTGCATACCCATATTTTTACAGTAATCTTATGTTTTATCTCTCTTGTGATTGAATTGCTCCTTTCTATATGCTTATGGCAAGGGATGTTTTAACATACCAAATATGAAAAGTTCATCAAAAGTCAAAACTCATTAATACCAGTTTAATAATTGGGGGAAAGTTGTTTACTTGCAGGTTGTTGAACTCAGAAGCTCTGAACATTCAAGTATTCAGGACGTGAAGGTAAATGGAAAATCATCTCTGAGGAAGATTTTAATTAACTTATTAAATTCTCAACTTCCTTATAACAACTGGTTTTATTCTAGCAGGTGTGCGACAAGTCCTATGAAGCCGCACTACCCGAGATTCAGGAGGTGTTGAGATCTGCATGTGAAATGCACAAATTACCTTTGGCTCAGACTTGGATACCATGCATCCAACAGGGCAAAGACGGGTGCCGACACTCTGAAGATAATTATGTACACTGTATATCTCCTGTGGAGCAAGCTTGCTATGTTGGCGATCCCCGTGTCAGGTTTTTCCATGAGGCTTGCATTGAGCATCACTTGTTAAAAGGTCAAGGTGTTGCTGGGGGTGCTTTTATGACAAACCAACCATGCTTCTCAGTTGACATAACTTCTTTAAGCAAGACAGATTATCCACTGTCTCATCATGCAAGGTTGTTTGGATTGCGGGCTGCGGTTGCCATTCGTCTCCGAAGCATCTATTGTAATTCAGATGACTATGTCCTTGAGTTCTTCTTGCCTGTAAATTGCAATGACAGTGAGGAACAGAAAAAGATGCTTACATCATTGTCTGTGATTATACAAAGGGTTTGCCGCAGCTTGCGGGTTATAACAGATAAGGAATTGGAGGAAATCGACTTATCAGCTTCTGAAGTGATAGCCCTTGATGATAGTGGATTTGCTAGGAATGCGATTTGGTCAGAACTCCAACACAAGAGGTCATTGGGTGCTGAAGAAAAGTCAAGTGAAACAATGGTTAGAAACTTCCCCGATATGAGGCGGCAACAAGAAGATCTTATTTTAAAAGAAAACCTTGACACTGCTAGGGAGTGTTCTACTTCTGTTGGGGGTAACTTACCGAGTGTGGGAATAAGTAGGACCGGAGAGAAAAGACGGGCCAAAGCAGAGAAAATGATCACTCTTCAAGTTCTTAGGCAATATTTTTCCGGAAGCCTAAAAGATGCTGCGAAGAATATTGGCGGTAAGCCTTGTTTGCATGTTAGGTTTTTGTTTGCAATTAACACCAAGATAAGATATCATTTGGCATGCAAATAGAACAAAATGGAATTGAGAGATTCTGTTATATTCTCCTTTGCTCTATCCATTTTAGTGAAACCAAGATGTTCCCTTTCTTTATCCCATCTCTTCTCTTGTTCCATTCTATTTTTGAAATGTACCAAACACATAGTACTAAAACATCATGGTCTGGTGTGTCCCTTCTAACATGTTTTTCCAAACATACTCTAAATTGGTATGTCTGTACTTCTCACGCAATACTATGTTTCTTGTAGTTCTTTTCTCTGATTATATTTACTATTTTCAAGTACTTTCAATTAGCTCTACCTGTAAGGGCAAAAAAGAAAAAGATATGATTACATCCCCGGTTAGGGGCATATGCAAGTGTCTCATCTGTTACATTATTTTTTTTTTGTTCATTCTATTAGAAGTCTTTTCACTAAAACCATCTCTTGAATTGAATTTTCCAGTCTGTACTACAACTCTGAAAAGGATCTGCCGGCAACACGGTATCAAGCGTTGGCCTTCGCGGAAGATCAAGAAGGTTGGTCACTCCTTGCAGAAACTCCAACTCGTCATCGACTCAGTTCAAGGCGCCTCCGGTGCATTTCAAATCGATTCCTTCTATTCAAAATTCTCGGATCTAGCTTCTCCAAATGTATCAGGAGCCAGCCTGGTCTCAACTCCGAATAAAAGCGATATCCCAAACTCACTAAGCATACAGCCAGATCCTGGCCCATTGAGCCCAGAAGGTGCATCAAAATCACCCTCCTCTTCATGCAGTCATAGTTCCTTTTCAAGCCATTCCCTATCCAGCATGTCAGAGCAACAGCATCACACAAGTAATGCTGCTGCTGGTAACAAAGATCCTCCCATGCTTGGCGGTGAAGATTCTGCCGATGTTGTGTTGAAGAGAATCAGAAGTGAGGCAGAGTTTAAAAGCCTGTGTCAAGACAATAATAAAGCAAAGCATTTGCCAAGATCCCTAAGCCAGGAAACACTTGGCGAACACCTGAAAACCAAATTTCACCGATCGATATTAAAATCCACTCGCAAAGCGCCTCAAAAGGAGGATGCTCACAGAGTGAAAATTACACATGGAGATGAGAAGACCCGGTTTAGGATGCCAAAGAATTGGGGCTATGAGGATCTTGTGCAGGAAATTGCTAGGAGATTCAATGCAAGTGACATGAGCAAATTCGATATCAAGTATTTGGATGATGACCGTGAGTGGGTATTATTGACCTGTGATGCAGATTTAGAGGAGTGCATTGATGTTTGCCAATCTTCTGAGAGCAGCACCATCAAACTTTGTATACAACCCTCCAGTCATTGTATGAGGAGTTCTTTAGAATTTAGATAAAAAAAAGTGGCATTTTGTGATTGTACATTAATTATAAAGATCCTTTGTAATGTATGTGAATAAGTCTTAGAAATTTGTAGTTTAAAGGCACGATTCTTTTTCTTTTTTTTTTCTTTTGAAGAAATTTATTATTTTGGTAGATTATAAGGATAAGCTTTTGTGTATCCTTATACCAGGATCAATAAGCAGGTTCAACTCTTGCTTGTTTAGTATGATATATGATATATAATACGAATTGTAAGATTGAAGTCTCAGTCTTGTGTTTCTCCGGTTAGAGCTTGACTAATGCATTGGTTTGTCCAAAAAGGAACTCTCTGTAGTTACTTTGGTTGAAATGTATTTTTCAATCTTCCATATTTCAAAACCAAACATGCACTTAACCAATATATGATGATCTTTCTTTTGCCTGTTTAGAGGAAATTATAGTAAATGGAATTATCAATCCCTATTTTTGTGTATTGTTAAGGGCTTTGGTACTTCAGTTTGGCATTTTACTTATTTATTTATTACTATATGATAAAAAAATAATAAAATTATTTTAACTGGGGAATGCCATGAGATTCGTTCATTGTTGTTTCCAACGCAGCAGCTCATGTGGTTGTCGTTTGCATTATTATTTGTCTCCGACGCATTGATGTATATCCATGAGTGACCATGATGATGCACTTGCTACCTAACCTAAACCAATGGCTTTCACAATTAGGATTACGTCAGTAGTATTTTATCAAAATCAAACTCGGAGGCCGTACACTTTTCATGATCATGGGGTGACGGTGTGAACCAATATGAACTATCAGCAGCAGTAGGTATTGTTGGTCGTTTTTTATAGCATTTCATTTCACAACAGAAAAGTTGGCTCGTGGATAGCTTCCGTTGCATTCGTACTACTGACCAGTATATCCCAACATGTGTCGGGTTAGGGTGAGATACCTGCATAGGTCGTTTACCGTGAGAGATCTAGTCATAATTATTAGATATAATAATTTTATATTTAAATGATATAAAGATTTATATGATATTAAGTGGTAGAGATTCATTTTAATATAAATCATTGTTTGCCATTGTCACAAACCACATCTGCATGCACCTCTTAGCTATATATAGTTTGTGAATCTTCAAAACTCTCTGCAAGTGAAGTGAAGTGGCTCTGATAATATACAACAACTCTGTCCAGGGAGGGAAGACAAGACATTGAGATGGGAGCGGGGGGGGGGGGGGGGGAGACAAATAATGGAAACGACTCTAATTATTATTATAATAACTATTAAGAACATATGATCTAGTAAATAGGTGTAAAGTGAAATGCATTAAATTAAACTCTATCTAAGTGAATTCAATATGTCTAATTAACTTAACTATCATAGTGCGTAATTAAAGGTGCAAATAGCGCATGCAAGAAATATTATTTACATTTTATGAGTGCATGTGCATACATCACTTGTAGAATTCGACGCTGCTGACTACCCTACTAGTATCATGAGTATTAATTGTTTTTTATCTTCAATATATTACACAGTTATATTTATATTAGTGATTGAGTCGACTCATACGTTCTTACGTCATGGAATCCAGTGTGCCCCCTTTTACCTTTTTTTTTAAAGAATAAAAATGACTTGTTAGGGGTTCTGCACTTGTGCCTCATTTTTTTTTTCGATAACAAACTTCTGCCTCATTTCTTTAGGTCAACTTTCTACCAATTACATTTTGCTGGAAATACTTTTAACTTCTTGTACCCAAAGTTACTCATGATTTTTTTCTTCAAAAAACAAAATAAAGATATACAGAGCTGTTATAAATTTATATCTTTTGTAAATATAATAAACTTTTAATTTTGACTTTTGTACGTGTACATCAGCTATTTTGACTTTGAATCGATTGATTTTTAAAACTCAAATTGATATTATAATAGATCTTATTATAAATAAAATTGAAATTAATTCAATAACAATAAATAAATCCTAATTATATTGATACTCTCTTCGGTCTTATTTATAACAAACATAGTACTAAAATCACACAGACCAAAGAATGCATTGAAATGTGTTATTTTTAATAATGTTATAATTTTATTTTATTTTTCCAAAAATACCCTTGTATTAAATGAAAAATAGGTAAACTTTTAGTAAATGGTGTGATAATTAATGAGGGTAAAATTGAAAAGAAACAATTAATTTTGTTAAAAACAAAATATTGTTCCTTATAAAAAAATCTAAAGAAAAATTATTTTTTATTTCTTATAAATAGAACCAGAGGAAGTATTAAGGAAGAAATCACAACTAGATTTAGATTAATTTTACTTTATAATTTAATTTCACGTGTACATGTGTGTGTGTGTGTCTCTGTATCAGTACTCTCCCCATTAAATTGTGTAAGTAATTTTTCATACCATACTCATCTGTTAAACGCATAATTACTTATGAATAATTTATGCGAGAGTCCATTAGTCATTGTTATCCCTATGGACACGTCGTTACCATACCATAGGGGAAAATGAAGATATTTTTTGGGTGTTGATAAATACACCTCCAAAATTGGTTATCCATCTCACTTTAAACTTGAAATTCTATAATTACCCCTTCTTCATATCACGTTTTCTTTCTTGGAATCGCAAAATCGCATATTTTTCGAAAACTCGAGTTTCTGAAAACTCGAGTTTCCGGAATGCAAATTTATATTCCCGAAACTTATTCCGAAAACTTGAATTTTCGGAATGTATAAAAAGTTAATTTTTCGCATACTCCTGGAAACTCAAGTTTCCAAAATATAAATTTTGTATTCCAGAAACTCAGATTTCTGAAATACAAAATTTGCATTCCGGAAACTCGTTGCATTCCGAAAACTCGAGTTTCCAGAATGCAAAATTTATATTCCAGAAACTCAAATTTTCAAAAAATATGCGATTTTGCGATCCCTGGAAAGAAAACGTAATAGTAAAAAAGGGTAATTTTGAAATTTTAAGTTTAAAGTGAGGTGGATGGCTAGTTATGGGGGTGTATTTACCAACACCCTATTTTTGACAAATCGCCAATGCAAAATGAATGGTCCTGGCTACAGTGTGGGTTCGTCAAGAGCCTGCTATTCCTAACCCACTATACTCTGAGACATATGGAAACTACGAGCCTACGAATAAATATTATCAATAAAAAATACAAGAAAAGTTTGACCAAAAAATAAAAAAATACAAGAAAATATAACTAAATACAAACAATTGTACTGATTACACTAGATATACGCTAAATATTTAACTGTAATAATTACACAAATAAATATTATAGATTTTTTCTTCCACAATCCTATCATTTTAATTTGTTTTTCTTTAACTTTTACCTTAGCCTTACAAATAAGAGATCATTAAATGGATACAAAAGAGTCATATGATGCTTAAGTTTAGGAGCGAAGCGAATATGTCAAAATTGGTGTACTTCTATTCCTATCTTCTTTTACCGCCTAAAACATTTTATACTTTACAGATGCTTCTCAACTACTTGTGGACGACCCATCATCCAAATTCCAATGCCTAGGTCAATAGTTACGAAGAAGTTGATGAACGGTCTTCTCCTTGCTCAGTAACTGTACATCTTGAAGGTGGACCAAAGATGCTCAATACCACCTGCAGCACAAAAAAAAAAAAGTTTTCAGACTCAAAAAAAAAGTTCATAGATGGAAACCCAACATGTATTAAACGTGCATTAGTTGGCTGTGTCAAACGAATGACACATAAATATCCTTAATAGGAGTAATAATGTAAATGTTCATAAAAAATGAATCAAGAAGATAACAAGTAACAACACTGACCGGCAAGAAAACGAGTCCATGCAAAAAACCAAGAAGTACTAGCGACAAGTACATCTGAAAGTAATAAATCTGCAAAACGCAAAGGTTAGTTAACGCGCACACATATAATATATCACAATTCTGACCGAAAAACAGAGGATGAACTCAATACCACAAAAACTTCTGTTCTCGAGAAGCAAAGAACAATAACTCCAACCAACTTTGTTAGTGTGATACCACTGCAATCACATGAAGTGAATCTTGTTCAGAAAAGACACGATGCATAAATTTAAGACAAAACAATATGTGGATGAAGATGCAGATGTGACACAATTGCAATGCAATTGATATTAAAAACAGCACAAGTTTATCATGTAAATGTGTTGAAAAGCAAACTGGAGGGAATAAATTCTTCATGATTTTGCAAAAAGTGATCACTATCAGGGCGTCTGGTCCTTCACAAGTTCATAGCCAAGAATCTATTGTTCATTGTTTCCTTTAGAGAATTATTAGCTACACCAAAGAGCAGCATGGGGAATATGACTTCTCCTTTGCTGTGCGCATGCATGTGTGCAAGTCAAGAAGCTGAACAATATATTTATGCTAACAAAATCACCTGAAGACTGAAGCACCCATTGTACCTAGAGCCTCCTTAACACGTTGATCTTTGTCTCCACTTGTTACCTGTAGTAAGATTTAGTCAAGTGAAGCTGATAGAAACTAGTTCATACATAAGAATGACAATGACATGTAGTTCAAGTAGTACAGAATTCAATGATTTTGCTGATATTGTTACTTAAAAAATGCACCATAATATAAGTAGTCATTTTAAGCCTTTTTTTTTTGTCACCTGGAACTAGTCTACGAGATCAATTCAAGTTTTTATGGAAAGACAGAGAATGGCGAATTACAGAGATTTATTTCTCAAAAACTTTCAGTGAGATGAAGAAGGGAAGTACTGATAGATTTAAATTTTTAAACTAGAAACATGGGTACATCATACACCTCTGTGTGTGTGTGTGTGTGTGTAAGGTAAACTAGAAAGAAGAGTGACACTGACAGTGAAAGAATGAGTCATATGCACACAAAACTCGACAGCAATGCCCACTGACATAATGAGGTTGACCACCGAAACGGCATTCAACTGGATATTCAGAATGGCCATCACACCCTGCAAAGCATAATATCATAAATAAACAAATTACCAAGGTGATTTGAAATTCTAAATATCACACCAATGAAACTATGAAACAATATGTACAAGGAACTATATTACATATTTTAATCAGCAAGAAAATGAAAAATCAAGTGACAGTTAAACATAAGGAAAAATACCATAAGATCAACAACAATCATTGCCAACACCAACAAAATGATTGCTGAACTCCATAAACTGCATAAAGGTTGAAAGAAAAGGAGGATCAAACCAATAAATGATTGATTCAGCAGATAATAACTTGTTGATACTTCTATTTAATTCAGGAAGTTAGAAGGAAACAAATGCTTAAACCATTTGCTAAAATAAGCTAATCCTCACCTGCATGTGATAACCAAGCACACAATAAATACTGCACCTGTTACATCATCATTTGATTGTGTTAATATTTCACAGGCTCAACAACATGCATAATAAATAAATTGTAGACTGTAATCATTAAAAAAGTGATTGTATAATCTGATTCTGCTCAAATTTTTACCAAATGTACATCAATAAGCACAGAATTCTAAGTCTCAATACTAACCAATAGCTATTGCAAGGTTGACCAGTGCAGTCTTCCATATATTAAGGTATTGCTCAAAAAACATATAAAACACTGAATATGGGAAGATCTCAATCTGCAGCAGAAAAGGAATCTTAGTTTGGACACAGTAAACGTGGTAAAGAGCTGAATCTGCTACTTCATTCTTTTTTACCATAACATTAACAATTGCAAGAGACTGATATTCTCATGTACTGAATAAATGAGCAAGTCAAGACTTTCCCTCATTCTAATTAGTATTACCATTTGTTTCTAAATTGTATATATAATGGCAAAAAAATTGATTCAGCAAGTAGAACAAATAGATACATTACCTTTAAAGAATCAGAAACCCTTGAACTGAACTCTCGAGCGGCCCTCATGGAATTAACATAGTCAATCTGAAAGAGTTTCAGTTAAACCTGGAGCCCTTTGATACAACTTTAATTATAAAACAAATAATATAGAAATACAACCTGCTTGTTGAGTGGGGTATGATATGTACGGAATGAAGATGCTTGAATAATGCCACTGTCATAGCCTGACAACCAAAACACAGTCAAATAATTCATACTAAAGTAGATATTACATGCTCTGGAACTTATTCAGGTTCAGGCTTCAAGGGAGCCCGATGTCTAAAGTTGACCTAAAGAAGAGAATTTGAACAGGACTCAAAAGTGAATTTGAATACATGAAAAGAGTATCTTTAAATCAATGAACCTTTCAGTTCAACACTGCTGGTGTAAGCCCCATGACCACCTTTTGCACAATCAGCAGATGGTAAAGCACTAAGAAACCATGGCAGTTTCTCCCTAAATTGTGCTGTAGAAGGACGATCATTATGGAGATCTGAGTGACGGAAACACTGCACAATTATTAAGCGTTAGATTAAGACCTTAGAACAGAAACAAGAAACTATTTAAACTGGCGCACAGTGACAGCTCTGAATTTTTTTTTTGTCTAATTACCGTTGTACAATCTTTACATGCTCCAACTGAAACACAAGAGCCATCCCCAGGAGCACAGCAAGGAGGCTGTAAAGAAAAATTACTTTACTTCGTCAGCTACCATAAAATTTATTTCATGCTTTGACTACTTCAGAAAAATCTTTCCTCCTTCATCTTTTCTCTCAATATTTTAATAAAAAATGAATTTTGTTAAGGAAGAAAGACTTTTTTTTTTGTAAATTTTATTTACCAATATAGCAAAATCTTATTCTCTTGGCAGCCATCCTATTTCTTTGCTATTAATTAATCCTTATTTAAAATAATCCTAGATTATCCAACTAATAACAAAGATAAAATGAAGTAACTAAACTGAATCTTAAGTCCAACGCATTAAAGTAAATCGGTAAATCCTAGCCATGATCATTAATCTTCTTGTACTATTGAAGTACATCCCTCTTGGTCATGGCAATTTTTCTATGAAGTCACCATAAACAGATATGATGTGAGAATCCTAACATAAACACAAATAAGCACATATTATAACAGAATCAAGATTTAACACATAAATCAGTATCTTACTAATGCGTGCACCAGACCTGATCATCAGGAGGGCAATAACTCCCATTTGTGAACTTTCTGCAGCACCCAAATGCTTCTGGAGATACCCACACAAGAAAATCATCGAGCCAAGAGGCGGCTGGTTTGGCAATATAACTTGTGTCTGGTACTAGGGCCGCTCTAGCAATCTACAAGGTAAAAAAGAAACATCCATGACTAACCAGTTAGTGCAAAGAAGTAGATGAATGGCATGGACTACCAGCTTAATACAACCAAAATAATTTAAAAAGCAAACTGATGTCTCATTAAGAAATGATGGGTTTGTAAGGTCAAATATTCCACAAATAACCAAAATGCATGGTTACATTCCTATATGGATCAATCAGAGTCAAATAAGACAACTGCTAATGGTTTACCTCATTTAAAAGAGAGTCTGAATTGCATTGGCTAATGGAGCAAAGCTGATTTGTATGAGTTGATTCTGAGCTGAGGTGAGGAAATAACATTAATCAAATCATCCCCAACATTTGAAGTACCAAGACAAGGTTAAGCATTTCCCTTCCAGAGACATGTGCACCAAATATAGATCTTTACTAAGAATTCATAACTAAATAAAAACACTGGTCGGGTGAAACTAATTGTGATCAATCTCACCTTGTAACCCGGGACAATGTACTTAGCACAAGTTAGTATGATCCATCATGACAGTAACTGATAATATTATTAGGATATGACAAATAGTACTATGACTAAATGTGTTAGTTAAATAAATAACACTATATCATGCTTTAAGAAATTTATCCATTAGTAGGTTTGGATCACCATGACTGGCATTGACACCAATAATAAAAAATAAAATGAAATAACATAAATTAAGATAAAAAAAACTTTATTGTCAATGTCAAAAGATATCCATATTGGTAGCAAAGCATAAAAAAAGATTATCTATTGGTGCAAATTATGTACATGCATAACTGTGTTACAAGATGCACTAATATTCCCACCACTAACACCATGAACTGCACTCATGCATCCCTGTGAATTAACAAACTCAGTAGAAATTAATTCTCAAACTTCAAGCTGGATGTGGGAAAAAAAGCATGATAGGAGAAAAAAATACCTGTAGTTATAGTTCTTTACAACAAAATACAAAGGTGGTCCAATTCTGAGATAATCTGAAACATTATTGAAATACCCCTGCAGGAAGAAAGATATGTAGCTTGAACACATGCACACATAGATAAAAGAAAACATGAATATATGATGTTGAGCCAAAATGTTGAACCTGAAGATATGAGTCTCGGGGAAGAACAATCTCCTGCTCTAATCCAGGTTCAATTCTAGTGCTCAATGCCTGTGTGGTTCAGATAAAGACAAAAAGAAAGAAAACAATGCATTAGAAACACAAACAGGTATGGTTTAGCTAATTTAACAGCTATAGAAACAAATCCAAAGACTTACAATGCTAGCCAATGAAAATCCCACAAAAATAGCAATAACAACTATTTTTACTCCCCAAATACTTAGAATAGGAGCATGAACCTCCTGAAAGGGAAAATAAAGTAGAATTATCAGAAACCAAGTAAAACTGAGAAAATAACGAAGTCAACAAGTGAAAGTTGGATAAAAGATGTTATTAAATTCAATAAGCATGCAAAAATGACTAACAAATTCAAAATGTTGACAGAAACACAAATAGAAAAACCTAAACTTCAAGGATAATTAAAATCTACTGCTGACTGCTTGACAGATAATTGTAGCCTTCACTATATTACAAAAGAAAAAAAAATTACATCATTACAAATACAAATTCCAACTCTAGTAGAAGGTTAGCATATACAATAATACAATTTGCAATTATGGTTGATTAAAATTTAAATACTTCATACATGGTGCTTCACAAAATTGTAAACAACTCCAGTTATCCTTAGTCCTCTATTAAGTACCAGCAAACAATTATTGCTAATAAAGATAATGCTAATTACCTTCATATATCGAGCCAATAAACCAGGTTTTCTTTGTCCAATGCCTGAGAAGTTATGAAAAGGCAAACTTCAATAGAATCCACTTAAGCTTTCAATATTTTTTAAGAGTAAATGACCATTTTGGGCATCCAAAGATATAGTTATATGAAAGAGGAAAGAGGGAAAGCTTACAATCAAACTGCAAAAGAAAATGCAGTGATAAAATCTGGAAGTTTCATCTCAGAATAAAATTTTAGTTATACCTTTATCAGGGTCCGCATGCAAAGAATGAACTTTTATGCATGGAAAACAATCAACTCTCTTATCCTCTGCTCGCAAAGAGTCAAGAACTATCAGAGCTACAAATGCAGTAACTTGCAGGAGAAAGTCCAAAAGAACAGCCAATGCTGTGAAAGAAAGCGTGAAGGGAAGCTAAGGATTAGCATTTGACACAAGAAACAACTGAGACTATTGCAGAGGTATAAAATTATAAAAGCATAAAAAGTTACCTGCAAACATGGAGAAGACACGACATGCAGGCATGGAAATAAAGCTTCCAACTGCAAATGCTAAAACCTCTGATAAACTAGCCAATGTTATTGATGGTCCTACTTCCACAAGTGCATTGCTTATTCGTACTTCTAAAGGCAACTCCTGCTGTTGCCTTTTCACAGCATGAACTAGTATACACATATTATCCACCCCAACCTAATGGCAGGAGATCCAGTAAGACAGAACAGAATCAAAACAATGGTAAACATAAAGACAATAACAAGTTGTTGAATTGGGATATAATATCTGAATTAGACAGGGTCAGCTGCTTGCTAATATATTGTTCTGCTAGTACACAATTGTAGATATGTTATTGACTTATTGCCCATAAAGGCACAGGTCATTGACTTTGGGGTAATTTTCCATCTTCACATAAATGCACAGGTCATTCAGAATAACTTATTACCTTCTTTAAATGAAATCCAAAAATGGTCAGCTTTCCTCGTCTTCACCATCTATTTAACATATTCTCTCTCTGCATTCCTAATCATTCTCCTATTTCTGCTCTAACCTTGTTTCTTTTAATTACTTTAATATATTTCGAATAAATTTATTATTTTTTGATGCCCACAATCCTATGAATAATCTAGGATTTAAATTTCAAAATTGAAGATCAAATGACACATTGAGTCATGTTAAACATCATACCCAGGTAAATCAAACAGGTCAAATTACAAGTGGATAAACGATAGTTCCCAAAACAGAATAATGATCACTAGCAATAATAACATCACCATCAACACAAACAACAGGTATAGTAATAATGATAGATATATGTTTCACTGATGGCTATCTCTGAAAACTTTATAAGCAAAGAAAACTTACAGCTAGAACAAGAAATGGGATAACTTCCATGATGATCAGAGTAGATTTTACGCCAAGTGCACTAAAAATTCCAACAGATCCAAGGACAGACAGCATGACAAGAATTACTCCCGAAAGACCGAGCAATACCTGTAATCCAGAATTATACAGTTAGAAATTTATGTACATTATAAAAATCTATCTCTGTGATATAAACTGCTGAATAAAAAAAATTAATTCCACAGTAGTAATGAAGAATTAGGGAGGAGGAAGATTAAAAAAAAAAGAGAGAAAGGGAAAGAAAGATGTTTTCAAAATAAGGTTGGGAATGCACCTTAGATGAAATATAGAAAGAAGAAGGATGGGGTATATCTCCTAAAGTAAGAGATATATAAGCAAACATCACAAGATAGCTAACCTGCAACAAAATCAGATAAATACAAGGATTAAACAATAGATACCCACAAACAGAAAATATAGAATTTTTTTGGAAATATGACAGACACATAATTCCATGATCATGCCTCAGACCAAGAAGTTCGTTTTTTTATAGTGTTACGAAGGAATTAGGACAAGCAAGTATCAACACAAAAAGGAAGAGGGATATTACCAATATAGTAATAGCGTCTGCTGTACTTTCTCTTTTCAACTCTTCCTCAATAGAGCTTTCAGATGAAAAAGCAAGTGTCAAATTTCTTGATTGTGCCATTGGTAACAGCTCATCCTATAACAAAGGACACAGTAAATACAAGAAAATAGGAAAACTAGGAGAACAATAGGAAGGGTAATAGGCCAGTTCCAAAATACATGATCATGTCACGTCAATAAAGGACCTAGTCATGGGATGGGTAAATTAAGCTAAGTGTGACTGTGTGAGTGCTAAGACTCACCTGGAATCAACCTGGCATCAAGTAGACAAGTACTTCCTAGGGATGTATGAAATTGCAGCAAGGGCCCTTGACCCGGTTTCTTTTCAGTGGAAGCAAATTGGCCTCTACTAAAGCTTAAAATAGTGTTGACTAACTATGCAGGACAAGTGTCTAATCTATGTCTCAGACACGTGCAAAATGACTCTGAAGTCAAAAAGTATAAACACATGATACAAACCTTCACCAACTGAATAAAGGTCTTCTCCCAAGCAACTGCTTTTGCAGTTTCATTAGCTTCTTCATCAACAGCATTATTTACTGGATAAGTTACGATAAATGCTGATGCCTGTCTTGAATAAATAACATTATAGTTATCATATGCTCCACAAAATCCAATTCGTTCACAACCTAGAAGAATAGAGAAAGTACCCCAGAATAGTCACTCCCAGAAAAACCTCCTAATACGGTGCTTGGGTCAACAGGACCTTTAAATGCACTCATACATCGATCTGCTGAGGAATAATGCTGAATGAACACGACATTAGAAAATAATTAGATCATTTTGCTATATCATATACACATCATCTATTTTATGTGGAAAACTGAGCTACAAGTTAGAAACTCCTGTCACTACCATGCACAAACTCCCCCAACTCCCCCACGACATAGAAAATTCCATAACATTCAAGAGGATTTTGATCAAAATGCTATCCTCCTCAATACATTTATCAAACATTCATATCAAACACTGAGTAAGGATGCTTTCAACAGAAAGCTTTTGCTGTACCACATTAGAATATAGAACAGACACACCCAAGAAGGTATTTCAAGTAGTAGGCCTGGTTCTAAATGTCTAATTGCTTCATGCAAGAAATTGAAAAAATTGCAGAAAATGATATCATTGACCATTGGATACAATTGGACAGTATGGCAGGAGATCTTTTTCATGTGAACATGCAAAACAACAGAAAAATTAAGAACATCTACCATTGCAATCAACTTCAAAATGTAAAATTAACATTTGCTACCTCAAAACAGTAACTGAGATGCTCAACTCCGCCATAATTGTCAAAAATTTTGGGGTCCATTTTGAAGTACTGTCAACCAGGAAGAGAAAATTGCTAATCAAAGGAAGATAAAATCATACAAATTTATTACAATAATGATAATGAAACATCAAAGTTCTTTGCATGCAAATCGATAACTATACCTGCAGGACACTTTGAGTGGCACAGTCTTTGTCTAGTGGCTTCATACAAATGTCTTGGAGAGATACCATCAAGCCAGAATGATTAGCACGAATTGCATCAACCTGACAGAAATATCTTCAATTCAACATAATCATCAAAATATTTCAGTAGCACTCCTAGATGGAACACTTACCTTCTTTTGTATTTCAAACAGAAACCTAATGTTGTCCTCTGAAACAATTCTTGGTGATGTACTATTCGTATGATCTGGAACTGTTGCCAATATGAGCTGCGGAGAAAAATCAACTGTGTCATTCATCGAGATAAATGAATATTAACATTAAGCTATAAAAGAAAAAATGACAAGACGGCTTAGTGTGGATTACAATGACACAACCAAATCGCTTCATCACTTCATGCTATTTTGGAGAAGAATGTATCCAGGCAAAGCATTAATAAAGAGAAAAACAGTTTTTACTACAAACAAATTTGTCTTCTGGTACATTTTATCCTCATAAAAATCATGCATCCATACAAAGAAAAAAGGAAGAGTCTTTGCAAATTGTACCAATAACGAACTTGAAAAGTTCATCTATTTTTGGAGAACACAAGAAATGGAACAATGTAAGAACCTGTTCAATTCTGTAAAATGGAGCAAGATGGCTATCAAAAAACTGCTTTTCTTCTGCTGCTTTACTCCCACGTCCTACCCAGAGCTGAAAAGTGTAGGAAGTTAATTTTACAAACTTAACATTGTAAAGAAATATATCAAGCAGGTAAAAGAGAAATGTTCAGAAATCAAGCACCCTAGCCTAGGCACGTAACCACTAAAGCATAATAAAAGAATGTCAAAGCTACTTTCTGGCCCATGAATTTTTATTCCTTTTGAATTCAAAATTGCAATGGTTCATTGTCCAATAATCTCACCAGAAGATTTTTCAACCATCGATTTTCCCCCTTTAAAAACAATTCTCAAGTAGTGTCACCAATCTTATTTTCATCCATAAAATGATAACTATAAAGCACAGTGGGACGTCCAAAACAAAATCAAACTTGACTTTCAAATTATGTTCTAAAACAAAAAAGCAGTCAGTCTCACAAACAAATTTAACCCATCTCTAGAATCTGAAAACACCAATAAAGTGGGTACTCAAGTGAGAGGAGATATCAAGAGTGAAAAGAACAGCAAAAAGGTCATGCTACAAATACCAAGAGCATTTGAAGTCAATGAACGAAAAACAAACATTAAATTTTTCAAACCAGAGAGACATAGCCAATTCTTCTAAGTTTCAGAAGTGAGATAAAAAATTCATTCGTCATACATGGAAATCAAATGCATGTGTATCACGTGCAGAACAAAAGTCTAATTTACAGGTGGATAGATGCTTGTTCAGAAAGAGAATAGAATTAAACAGAGCATTTTAAACATTAGGGCAAAAACTATGTGATACCTTCGCAGGCCGTGTCTCAACCTTGAATCGGATTAGACCTAGACAAAGTAGAATAACTATAGCCAAAGATGAAGCCAAGACTGTAATTGGATTTCTAGCTACATATGATCCATATTTCCTGATCATTATTGTAAATATGAGGTCAGATATTGTTATATATGAGTTGATATTGTATGTTGATAGAATGGGCAGTGACCTGTAAAAATTTGACATGTATCCTTGCACAGCTGAGAGCCGAACTCCATTTCTGTTTTGTCCATCTTCAATCATCTTACAATAAATAACATCAATCAAAACAAAGTCAGAATTGGACAAACAAGCATGCATTAGGAAGGAAAGAAAGCAAAACTTTTTTTTTTGGAAAAAAAGGGAAGACAATTCTCAAACATGTGTTTATAATGAAGAAATAGCATTCTATCATGAACCTGCTGCATTGTTAGGTTCTCCTCCTTCTCCTGATTACGAGAATATTGCACGCCACCACTAATGACATTAGACACTGATTTCGTTCTATATGCAGGCTTTCTTTCCCTTATTCGATGATACAATCCCCAACCCAAGAACACACATATCATTATGATGTATAAGATTGCTAAAATCAAGTCAACACATTTCACCTACAGGAGTCAAAAGGTAAAATCATGTTAGTTAAAGAATACACAGTAAGCTTAAATCACAGTTTGTTCTTCATGAAAGCAAATAAATGCACCTGGTAAATATCAAAATCATTATCATATGTTCCCTTACCATTAAAGTCCCAATTTTCAAGGAGCAGGAATCCCTCTTATGGGTGGTAGTTGAAGCTGAATTAGAGCATACTGAAGATGAAGGACAGTCACCACAAGAACAGCCAAGGGATATATCACCGCATGAATAAGTTGAAACATTCATAGGTTTCATCCCAGATGACTTGGTTGCATTTGGCTGGAACATAATTGCATATGGTGAACCAAGACCATAAGGGGGTGCTTTTTTACCAATAAAAGCAAACCAATCTGCCAAAAGCAATCTCAGTATAAGCTTCAAGCTTTCAAGCAATACACTAAAGAATAGTTTTATACAAGCAACCCTATCAAAATGAACCTTCACATTTGCATTGTTGAAACTGTATCAAGTGTTAGCTTAAATTACGAGAGTGGAAGCCACAATAGTTTTTTCCTTGTGTAAAGAGGGAAAACCCAGCAATATCGCCTTGAAAATAAATATAAAGATGACATGTTTTACAGACCCAAATGTATTCTACTCGAAAGCAAAATGCAGAGTTTGTTTCCATAATTACATGTATTTTTATTTCTTAGTGCTACAAACAAACAAAAAATCATAAACCAAAAATCTCGATGCATCCATCTACTTCTCACAATACTTGCCAGAATACATAGAGTGGTCAGGAGAATAGTTAAGGAGATGTCCTATATATATATATATATATTGAAAGATAAGGGAAGGAGGAACAACATTTGGTTAAAGATTGAAAAGTATAGATTACCTTTAAAATTTTGAGCACCGCCACCAATAAATTGCATTGCTCGAGAATTCATGGTGCCAAACTTTACATCCTTGCAGGACTCATATAACCCTTCACCAAAAGCATCACTTACAAAATAATCAATCCCACCCACTGTCAAATTACCACCAACCTGAAATTTGTAAAACTGGAATAACTAGTTGCGTTGTAAAATTAATGCAGCAGCAACTTGTGATTTGCATCCAAAAAAACTGATAACAATAATATAAGAAAACAAGAACACAAAATAGGCACTTGCTTAATCATTAATATTTGTTAGTGTTGAACTCAAGAAGAAGAATCATCGCACAGGATGCCCATCTAATTGAGTTTTTTATTATTTTGATGAAACAAGAATATTATAATAGAAGATGAAAAGTGAAGTGCAAGAGCATCAGACATGCATGTAAAAATTGAAATAACAAAACATTTTACTGGGGAAATTAAAACATTTTCAACATAAACTACTTGCTGTTTTAATGAATGATAAGTAACAAAACTGCATGTAGAAAATCAGAACATTATAGGCAAGACAATTAAACGAAAATTGAAAGGAATGTTCTGGATATTACCTTGTCAACTGAAGTCACATTGATAAATAAGCTCTGATTCGGAGAGCATGTAAGCTCGCAGAACAGATTCAAAAAATTTCTTAAGCATGCCGGACAACCTACAAGAAAAGGAATTGCCTGCGAGAGTGTACAATGAATTAAATGCATATCAGCAGATTTTCAAAAAGATGGTAATACTGAGTGAAGAGCAAGATTAACTAGAAACATGCGGAGACATACAAAAGCAAATCATTACTAGTCAGTATATTAGTATACATAAAGAAAGAATGAGAAAAAGATGCTGTGAGAACAATTCAATTTGAAGTTTGTGGTGAATATGTATCAATAATATAAAATTCGATAAAAGATTTACCTGTTGAACTTGCGTCCTTAATGTGTCAAACTGAGCTTCTGTACAACAAACGTTCCCTATAATTGTTGGACACAAACTTTGGATCTTTGATGAAAGCAAGTCATCTGGCTGGGAAAAACAAGAGTTCCCAATATCATGACAACCTTTAAGGCTTTAAAGGTAAGTAGAAGATGTGATGCATCAATTATGCTTATCAGAACAGAAATCAAAACTCATTATCGCATATTATGCTTGTAATGATAAATTCCCTCAAATATACCTTCACAGCCGGGGAACCATATGGACAGTTCACTACTTTACCATCAATGCGCTTTCCACAAATATCATACATTGCACAATAATCCTCAGAATGCCTTTCCCTGTATAAAAGAAAATGGAACTGAATTTTTTTTTCTTTCTGTTTTCCAGATGGTAACACGTTGACATTGAACTAATGTAGGCAATAAAATTTTCTTAGTACTGTAAGAAGCCTACACCTTTGTTTTTTATATATAAAGAAGACTTACCCCGGTGTTTTGGCATTGGGTGTCAAAAGAAGCCTTGCAGACAAATTGTCTGCTGCTACTAAACATAGAATTAAGCAAACCTGCAAGATATGAAGTATGAACCGCATAAATCATCAAGTAAGAATTGAAGAATGATCAACACAAATCATCAAGCATGAGTTAAAAAATAAATAAAGCCTGTTTAAAAAATGTTTTCCGCTTTCATTTCCTGTTTTTATTTTAAATTAATTACAAAATTGATATAGTGTTTCCAATTTGTTTTCCATTTTAAAAAATTTGTACGGTAAATAGTAAAAACAAAAAATGAAATTAAAAGTAAAAATGAAAAATGAATACAGAAAGCGCGTTTCACATAGTAAACGGGTGATTCGTAGTCCATGACTCCATTCCCAAAATATTCAAGCATTTCGAAGTCCTTCTTCGTCCTCCCCCCGTTTCCAACTCTCAGACAAATGAAATTGAAATTTCACAGTTGTCCCTCACGCGCTAATTGCTCCCCCGGTCCAATTTCGTGGTAGCCAAACAAAGTGTGTAAAATTTTTGAAAAAAAAAAAACAGACACACACACACACACACACACGATTCGAATTGCATCCTCTGAATCTGGAGAATGATGATGAGTATGAGTAGAACGCGGTCATGGAATTCGATTTGAAGAAAAATTGTTCCGTAGAGAATCAGAGGTGAAGAGAGTGAGTGAGTGAGAGAGAGAGAGAGAGCCATTGCCTGTAACAGAGATAGGAAACTGAGAAGCCCTAGGCGAAGCTCCATTGCGAAGGAGGTGCTTGCTTGTGAGAGAGAGTGTGTTTTTGCTTCGCTCGGTGCTGCAAACGGTTTTTGACTACTTGTGGAGTGAGTATGGATGGTGTGAGCGCCACAAAGACAAAAAACAGGGGCAGACCGTTTACGGTTGTTTCACACTGATAGTCAAAAACCGCATTTATAGGATTACTTACAGTCTGAGCCAACTCATGACTCATGAGTGAGTGAGTGTGTGTGAAGTGTGAGTGAGCATTCCTCTCTCTCGTGACGTTGCCAGCTTTGCGAATTTTAAGGGCGTTTACGTTACCGCATTCATGATTGTCGTAGAATTTCTCTATGTACTACTAGTATTTTTCAACTTTACAATAAATATTTGGTAAAAAAAAAAATTTACAATATATGAAAAAGTTGTTTTTATTTATTAAATTCAAAAGTATTTATCTCTCCGAAAAAATTAAAAAGTATTTATTTGATAACGTTTGTAAAAAAAGGCAAAAAAAAAAAAAAAAAGGTCAATATTTTAATTTTTTAATGAATTTTGTTACCGAGTAGTATTGTTATAACACTTTTTTGGTTTAACAAACAGTTATTATATTATTAAAAGAATTTTTGAATAAATTTTACTGGGAGGGTTAAGCCACTGCCATTCAGCTATTGGGGGTGTTTAGATATTTATATCGATTGTTATATACAAAAATAAAGATTAATTAGGACCCAAATAAATAAATAAAAAAAGAATTCTATTATAGGACCCAAATCCTGAAATTGTTATTCTGAATTTTTTGCCTAGTTAATCCCGTAATAATATCTGTAACAATTCCTAATGAAAAATAAAAGTAGAAATGGATTAGAATTTTTTTTATTAATTTCTGAATAACTTCTAATTTCATATTTTTGTATAAAATTAAGTGATAAAAAAATTGCCCCCTTTGCTATAAGTAGATATTATATTATCATTTTTTTATAAAAAGTAGATATTATTATTATTATATTATTACATAGTACACCCAACGCGATTGGTATTTGGAAGTGGAGTAGTAGTTGAACGAAAAAGACATGTCTTCAAATGGAGCCAATTGCCAAAAACAAAAAGATTTAAATAAACAAATAAATAAGAGCCAATAGTAGAAGACATATATGTGGGATAGATTTCTTTAAAGTGTGTGATTAAGTGTGTGTTTGTTTCTTTAGTGGCGAAAATTAATTTTGACTGAATTGAGTTTAGTTCAAAGTGAGTTAAATGTAACATGATTTGTGTTTGGATACATTTACGAAAAAATAATTTTGATCAATTCATGTTGTTCAAATAGTTTGATTTAAAATTGTTTTTGGATGTACAATTACCAAAATAAGTCCATGTATTTGTGTAAAACTAGATTTTTTTTCCATTTTAGATAATTATTTTAATTTATGTTAAATTATTAAATTTGATATAATTGTATACAGATTAATTATTAAAACTTTCAAAGTAAAATGAATATTATATAAGAAACTTAAAATTTGATACAATAGACAACAAAATTACTAAATTAACATAACACTTAAATATGAAATATCTAAATAAAAATTACAAATAGATTATATAATTTAAAGTGCAATGTAGTAGTAATAAATAGTTATTAAAGAAGGGTAAGAATGGAAAATTATGGATAAAAGCTAAAATCAATTCTAAGCCACCGTGAAAGCTATCTTTCCTAGTTTTATCTTGAAATATTTGATTTTCACCACCAAAATCAATCTTGCAAAATGGAGCCTAACAAGATGAAATCAAGTTTTGCATCAAGAAACTCGCATTTGCCATTTCAAATTGAGTTTCCAAACACACACTAAGAGATGTATACAATTCAATTCTTTTGAGGGTGGTTACATGCAAAAAAACATCGCTTTACCCGGATCAATTAATTATTAATATATATTGGAGTATTTTATATGGTACTGGACAGTAGTAACAATTTGTTTGACAGTACCAATATTGGTTCACTTGTCCCGATAATGTGTCGGGTCAACTTATAAATCATATTCATAATTGATGCTAGAACAAGTTTATATATGGATGTGATTACTTCGCCTAATTTATTAATCGAGAAACTATTAAATAAGAGAAATAATTCAAAAAATATTGTATTAACTTTTTTTTTGATAAAAAAATTGTATTAACTTTTTAGGCTTAAAAACATATTTAAACTCGCCTTTTTTTTTATACTCCATTTGCAACATACTAATATTTTCTCGCATGTTTTATATATATCTATATTTATTTATTATATACATAATGACCTATGATGCAAAAAGTGTAAAAAGGAAAAAGCAAGAATTATTGCTACAACGGTTATAAAATACAAGAAATAATGAAATATAGATCTTCCAAACGCAAACAAAAATAAACAAACAAACAAACAGAAAGGCAAGTCAAACACACATTCAGTGAAATCATAATAACCGTCATCATTCATTGGTATTGTTGAAGTTTGAGGCTGTCAATATTATCATTTCGTATTGACTTTGGCTGTTCCATTTGTGTACATATGCGTGTATATGACCGGGTTATTCGGTTGTGATCAATCACATATCGATCAATTTAATTCCTTATTGAAGATAGATATTCAAGTGGAGGGTAAAAGGTGGAACTAAGCGTAACTTCAATTCCCCTCTCCACCATGAAGGTGGTATTAGTAGTGGTGTACCGTCCAGCTGAGAAGGATACAATATAGTGAATACTTCGATCGCCTTCATTTTTCAGGCTCAACGCTCGGGGGGGCTGTGTACCGTCTGGCCGAGTAAGATATGACCTAGTACGATTAGAGGGACTTAGTCAAATCAATCAGCTGCGGAGATGCCTCCTTATGGCCGACCTGGTGGACCCTCGTCGAGGTAAACCTAGTTGAGTTAACCCACAACCAACATGTATATATCTTGATACCGACCTAGTGGACCCAGCCGCGACTCATGACCAAGGTGACGAGAGAATCCAGGGCCAATCTCTAAGATTGCGCCACAGATTCCTTCCCCTTTAATGAGATCCCCCAAATTACGTCCAGTCAAACAAATACTCCCTAACCTCTCTCATGACATTAATGAGGGGCTTAGCTTAAATAGAGAAGGACCCAAGTCTAAAAGGGCATGTTGCATAAATCGCTGGGGTGGCCTAAGACTCATCCTATGAAGAACTAGGCTCGGTCTCCGGTCAGATTCCGGCGAAAACAAGTATATATGCGTCGTTAGATATAATTGTGTGATATGAAGGGAGGCCTGATACCTCATCATGAGAAATCACAAGAATAAAATTATTTGCAATCACAGTACAGGCCGAATATTTTACATGAGCTAATAAGCATGCTAAAATACTTCTTTCCGCTTAGCAATAACAACTTGATCGTTTCCTTGCATATATTATATAGTTCATACATATCCAAAAAAGCGTACTAGAGATCAAGCAATTTAATTATTAGTTACTAGTAGGACATGTGTAGTTATATGGGATATATTTATAGGTTTTTTCTCCCACGGAGCGTGAGAGGGCTTTAATTATGAAAGAGTAAGAGGAGTAAATCATAGCTATTAGATCAAATTATAAATAGTCAAGATTAAAACACAAAGTCAAGCGGTCATATGTGACGTACTAATTAAGTTTTAATCTCAACTATTCATATATTGTTATACGATTCAGATTTAATCCTCTCAACCTCGCATAAAAACATTTCTCTCAATACATCATCTTCTCTCCCATGTTAAAATGTTACATAATTTATATGAAATTTTTATATTTGTCTCTTTCTTGACAAATATCAATAAAAGTTGATAGAGTCATATTTATTTTGGTTTTCACCTGCAGTATATCAAAGGAAAAAGATATTGAATTAATTTGTGTTCGGTTGGGAGATAAGTAAATATAATAAAGGATTATTTCATCACTAGGATCAAAGTTGGGTAAAATAAGAGAAAATTGATTTTCATGTCCAAAATCATTCCATCACCGGCCGGATCCATTGAGAAAATAAAAATATGAATGGGGATTGAAGATGGTCAAAGCAGAATGGCTACATATATAATCATGATGAGGAATTATGCTGTAGGCTGCAAGTATGAATAATCATATAATTAGAGAGATGGACAAATTAAATAGTAAAGGAACAAGAAGAGGGGGACTTTGAGCTGAGCAGACATTTCAATGATTAAGTGGTGTAGTTAACAGTTGAGAGAGGGGAGTGAGAGTGAGTGGGCTTAATGATGGTGAGTGTGAGAGTGGAGCCAGGCAGGCGGAGTCACTGGAGAAGCATGAGATTCTAGATGTGGGACACCTTACACCCAAACCCCAACTGGGAGAGTAGGATTAGTGAACATTGATGATGTGTAAACAGATTGCGCGCGGAAAGAACGTGAAGTGTGAAGTGTGAACCGGTGAAATTTCCGCTTTACATAATGGGGCCATTTTGCTTTTGGGTTTTTGTTTTTAATGGGAAATTTGGAGGACCCATTAGGCGTCATGATTGACTTTCATCTCACGTTATTATCGCTCAAAGCTACACGCCTCGATCATGCATATCGCAACACGCTGCAGAGAGAGCCGCGCGCGCATACACACACACAGACTCGGCCACTCCCCTTTCCCTTGGAATGGAAAAAATTAAAGCAGATTCTCGCTCCTGCGGTGAAGTCCTGAAAAGGGGTCTATGCCAGTTAGATTTGTCCCCTTGCTTAATTTATAGTAGCAGCAACACAATTGAGGGGAGGAGTAAATTTTTTTATGACAGAAGAGGAGTAATTTGGATCCCTTAATTTAACAAAAGCTATGTAATAACAATTTTTTGGTCTAGACCAGTATATTCTCGTGCACGTGTAGAGATTAATTCCTTCAAATACAAGATATCTGATTAAATTGAGAGAAACTCATGTCATCTCACTCTAAACCCTCCAGTGGTCAAGTACTATAACAATTAACAATGATGATTATTGAAGAATTAAAATTAAAAAGTTATACTTATTATGTTAAATAATTTACTTCATCGTAAATAAATTATTTATTGTATTTTTTACAAGAAATTATTTATTGTATTTATCTAAAATCTATTAATGGCTGTGTTGATAAATCCTACCAAGAGCATTTTGATATGTTTACAACTGTTCCGTGATTGAAAAAGTTAACATGATAATGATATACACTGCCATCCAGAGTGTGCCCATGTTATTTAATGAATTTGGTTTTATTGTTAATTAAACTCCGATCATTAAAAAAAAACTCATTAATAAATTGACTTAGGCTCTATTTGGCAAGTCTCATCTGCTAGCGGTTAGCGGATTTGACTAGCTGATAACGGATTTAAAAAAATAGAAGTGTTTGATAACGAGTAGTGTTTAGCGTTTTTTCATTAGCTTTTAGCGTTTTTTCATACGCTACTTGAAGTAGCGTTTGAACTTATAGCGGATAGCGTATGATTTTTTCTCTCGTTTTTACCCTCATTATTTTTATTAAATTCCTTCCATATCCTCTCTTAAATAAAATAAAAGATTATTATAATTATTATTATTATTATTAAAAAATAAATAAATTATTTTAACCAATGAATAAATTATTTTAATGATATAATATATAAACAAGTAAATAAATGTAACTATAAATAAATTTAAATATAATGTTTTTAACCAATAAAAATTATTTTAATGAGGTCACAGCAGATAATAAGTAAATAAATAAATAATATCATTAAAATATAAATTTTAAAATTTTAACTTCTAAAGATAATAATTAGTTTATCATTTATAAATATTTTTCCATATTTAATATTTAATATAATATTGATTAAAGAAATATAAGCAATAATTAAATATATCCTTTTATATCATTTTACATTTATCAGTTAGTTTAACCGCTAATTTTATCAAATACTTTAAATTTAATTTGGTAGCTTATCTGCTATCAGCTATCCGCTATAAGCTCATCCGCTATCCGCTAGCTTATCCATTATCCGCTACTTTTTGCCAAACAAAGCCTTAATGGGCCGTTTTGATTATCCGAACAATCCTTTGACACCGACTTTTTTATTTATCAGGATTTGACAACGAGTATAATAGTTATGTTTTTTTTACTGAATATAAGAGTTAGAGAAATACTATATCCTCCTATAAATTTTTCTATATATCTTCTTACTACTTTATAGTAAGAAATATAATACAACTAATATCTTGAAAATATAAAAAAAATTTAATATTTTTTCTATTTAGTAGTTAGGAGGATTTGTAGGAAGAAAAGGTAGAAAGATTTAGAATTATTCAAAGAGTTATTTAACACATTAGATGAACTGAATGTATTAAAAAAGGGTCCATTTAGCATGGAAAAGTTAAAAGCTTTCCCACAAAAGGTCAGTCAGTATAGACCACTAATTTTAATATTAAAATATTTCAACGGTAGAGATTTGAGAAGGGCAACCTATTACTTCTCTCATCCAAAGTATGTTTTAGTTATTGCGATATGGGACTCATAAAGTTGTATATTCACATATCTAGATAAATATTTATATAAATTACAAAAAATATTATTTATATATAAATCGAAATGGATAAAATAAAAATAGAAAAAATATTACAGGAATAAAAAATATTTAACTTATTTTTAAAGACTAAAACTAAAACACCTCTATATTACAATGGCCAAAAGTATATTTAAACCTAAAATTAATTATTAATCTAAACATAAATTAATTATTAATTCTGATTCTGATACCAACTACTTCGCTTTGCTAGGGTAAGAGACCCTAGCATGTCTCTCACCATACATGACCAACAAAATCCATTGGATTTATTAATAAACAAATCAGTGGTTCAGATGTGTTATAGAAAAATTGAAGAACATTGTGGACTTTGCCACACACAATCTCTCCCCCATTCCAGAACATTCTACCTCCTCGGTGGCAAATTGCGAGATGACGGCGTCGCTGACATCATCAACGACACAAACACCAACGCCGACAAGGAGAACCAGATCGTCAAACGATGAAAGCAAGCAGCGGTTCCGCATGGTCTTCTCCGATGAAGCGTGATGGCGTTGGTGTTGTCGGCGACTCCTCCCCTCTCATTCCCGACAATGGCCTCCCCGATGACGATCGTCGTTGGACCGCAACCGCCCTCTCTAGTCTCTACTCGCATCTCCACCACCTGTGCCCCTTCTTCAACGACGACCCTTTGCTCACTGTCATATGGGGTGGGGAAATCCTAAGAACTAGTGAGAACACTACGACGCCACTGCTGCCGAGGGAAGAAACCTCTTGCCGCGGTCGTCGCTTCTGCAGAACTTCATTCTGGAACAAACCATAAACCAAATGCACAAACCAGAACCCAGATGCAAATCAGAACCCAGTAACCCAGCCATAAAAAAAAAAAAAACTAAATCGAAGATTTAAAGGAAGAAGTACCATAAAACAATGCCTAAAATCAATCAACGCCAAAAAAAAAAAGATCTGGGCAATAATTACCAGAAACAACCCAAAAGAAGAAAAAATCAAAATCAAAGAAAAAAGGGAAAGGACCGAAGAAGAATACTATATAATGGGAAGAAGGAGATATTTCTTTGATTTTGATTTTTTTTATTTCTTTCATCTAAGAGTTTCTTTTAGGTACAATAATCAAAGCTCTTGTAGATCTAAGAGACCCACATCCTCCTCGACCTCTACCCCGACGCGGTGATCCGTGGCTGAGAGCGACCCCTTCGTCATTCAAGTGGCCAAGGAGTAGTTCAACCTGGAGGCTTCATCCATATCCGGCAAGTGAAGGAGTTCCATTGATTGTGTTGGCGGAAGCTCAAGCAACGCGGTGAATAAGCTGACGTTTTTCGGCGCCGACGCCTTGGATTTGAAACGTGTGTTGGTGGAGAGAGAGAGGAATCATATTGAAGAATTCCACCATGCTAATTTTTTTGAATCTACAATTTTTAATTCTTTAGAGGCTGTGTTTTAATATTATCTTTTTTTGGGGAGAAATTCCAATTATACAAAAACCGGTCAGTGACAGAGAATAGTAGGTACATGACCGTTTTCCTATCTTGGGTCAAAAACCAATTGACCCATGCTAAATGGACCCATTAAAAAAATTATAAGAAGTTGTCAAAAATATTACAAAGAAAAAAGAGTAATAAATTCCTCGGCAACGTACTAAATTTTCCTGTGAGTTTTACACTTTCTTTTTTGGTTTCAACCAATATGATCCTCAACAGAACTGATCACAGCTGACAGGAGAAAGGGTGAAATATACAATGGCATTTAACAGACCGTAGAAATGCATAGTATATATACGTAGGAGAAGTGCATTTAACATATTGACTTTAACCAGACTATGCAACTTTAATTGTTGGACTATTGTTTATAACACGTCAGCGTCCTTGAGCGTTTTGACAAATAAAATAAGAGTAAATGAATTGACTGAAGTACGCCTCCACTTATTAGAACCCCCAATAAAGCCACCAACCAACAATCCAATTAAACTAGTGAGGCAATGGCAGTAACCTATGAAAATGACTTCGATGGGGAAATCTGGACAAGTGATAAATGTGTTGAGAAATTCCATACACGTATGCACAAAAGAACCTTCTTATATAATGGAACACTGACTTGGAAAACACCTAAGGGTGTTTGTAGATCACTTTGGATCAGTCTTGAGGTAAAAAATTATCTCATTTAAAGATTAAAATAGTATATGGATCAGTTTGGTTTGAATTGTTTTTTCTTTAAAAAAATTGATCCGATCCAATTGGATTAAATGCGAGTTAGATTAAATAGAATGATATATTTGATTTTTAGTGATTTATATCTTTTATCACTATGTATATGGTAGATTCAAAGATCGGTTGAAAATATTCTCAACAGTAAGTTTTGAAATATTTCAATCATACAAATTCCCTCAACAACGCTATTTCTCCCATAGACTTGAGATATAAAAATACACCGAAACAACAAAGAGTCGAAAAAGAAAAGAATAAGCATGCAAATGGTATGTAAGTGAGTGAATGTGGAGATAGGTGTAAAATATAGCCACAAATGGTTTGAACTAGAACTCTAAAATTTTATATAAACATGTGGTTCCAATGAACTGAACTTAAAACTGAATCGATGTTTTTTTTAATGATTCAAACAAACAAAAAAAATGGGTTTTGATATCTACGGTGACCTCATTGGCGACGATCATTTTTCAATTATTTTAGATCATTTACAATTTTTTAAAACCAGTTTAAATCTGAACACCCCTGAAAACATCGGAATACTTATAAGGGGGTGCTTTGCATTTAAAAGGATCTTGCTTTGAGCACTTAGTACACCATAAGGTATTTATATATATAAAAAAAAACCATAAGTTATACCAAACCTCTGTATGAACAGCTCTTGGGGATAGTTTGAGCATAAACAACTAATGTGCCGCTAATGGCAAATGGACCCCGAAATTTTGTGACGTGGACATTTGTTTTTATGAAAAAAATCGAAATATTGGTTTGGACTTTGGATAACAGATAATGGTGGATTTTACGATTAACAAACGCTTCTTGTTGTGCATGTGCACAATTGAATCACAAATCGGTAATAGAGGGTTTGATTGGTGTTATATATATTTCAGTTTTGACCCACAATAGAAGTAATAATCTATCTATTGGCCCAAGATTTATTTTATTACTTTTTGACCACAGATTAGAAATTGAAATGTTTTCGTCTTCGCTAATTGACCCCAGATTAATTTTTGACCCCAATGTTTTTCTCTTATTTGTCTTACGTGAAGAAATCCATTCTCTCTCTCTCTCTCCCCACCCTCTCTCCTCCCTCTCTTTCTCTCTCTCCCTCCCTCCCTCTCGTTGTCTCTCCCTTCCTCTCTCGGTCTCTCTCTCCTTCCTCTCTCTATCCCTCTCTCTCCCTCCCCCTAGCCATACAATATCATTATGTAACCACCGCTGGGTGTTAATATTGTCTTTATCATTAATTATGTTATGTTATATAAATGTAATCCTTGTACTGTTTTGAATTTGTTTGTTTTTTTTGTGACAATCGGGACATACAATATCACAAGAATAACCCAACCAAATTAAGTATTTTTTTGTATAAAAAAAATTAAGTATTTTTTTTAAGCAAAATAATAATAATAATCCATTATCTATAAACTAATTTTTCAAATAACTTAATCACAATATATCTTGACCAAATAAAATTAAAAAAATCAGTAAATATCATTTTTTAAATACGTAGGCCAAAAAATTAAAATTTCAAAACTGTGGGCAAAAATTTAATTTTTATAAAATGTTAGCTTTTTTAGTAATTAATGCCTTCTTTAGACACCAATCCGCAAATATTTATAAAACTTGCACATGACCTCTTCAAGAGGTAGCCCTTCTCTAATATCCACCATCAGATTAAAAAGTACAGAAATGAACGTTTTGTGATTCACTTGTGCACATGCACAACAAGAAGCATTTGTTCATTGTAAAATCCACCAACAGATAATAGTGAGAAAATTCTGGAAACTTTCCTTGTGAAGGGTTGGAAACGTCCCGTATCATGGAAGGAAGAACACGTGGACGATGTCAGCTGTGGTGATTCACCAAGCTTTACTAGCCAAACATTGGTAATCTTTTACTTTCAAAAAAAAAATAGAATGACTGATTACTTAATGGTGAATAAACAGTAAATTTAGACGGGGAAAAATCAACGGCATTTTTTTGACAATTTAAGTACCGGGTGCTTACTGCGCGCTTAAGTGCAGGTTCTAAATACAAAGTGACTGTTTAAAATGGAAAAAATAAAAAATGGCATATTAAACTAACAAATAATTTACATTGTATGATTATTTTTTGTTAAGTATTATAAGACAATATTATATTAAAAAATATTTAAAAATTAATTTAATTAATAAAAATGATAGATTATGAAAAATGTGTTGTATAGTCAAAGTATTTGGGATTGCTCAATAATAACAACAACTTCAAGGCCGGCAAGTAAGCCCTTTTGGGTCCAATGCAGAGCAATTGAACTTTTTTTGTTGAAAGAGTAAGCCTTGAGTCACGAACAGTTAAGTGGTTGGATGCAGGCCCATTTTATTACTTTAATATAAACTACAATAGGCCCATTTTTTCCCTCTCTATTTTTATTTTTTTCCTCGCTATACGGACCTCTTCTACAATACGATTCATGAGGTGTGAGGGCAATATTAATTTTCCAAAAACTAAACATTGTACGTGTAACCGTAAGCTAAAGTTTATAAAGAGATTTACACAATTTATGTACCCTTTCTTAACTAGTACGTGGGTCAACAACTAATAAAAGAAAGCAAATTAACATACAGCTGATTAAGGTCACAAATTTATCTATACCCTGCCTAATTGTTTTTTTTGGGGGGGGGGGGGGTGGTCATTTATCAGGTGCATAAAATATAAATTTATTAATTTGTACAAAATGTGACAGAATACGCTATATGAACATTCATCTGAGAGATCGAGTTCAAAGCTAAAGTAAGTCAATAACAATAATATAATCCTATGTGCACATAGGTTATATAAGAATGATGGTAATTATCTAATTACTATGTTACGAGCATAAGTCAAAATGGAGGGTCCATCCTAAAAGACTAATCTATTAGGTGGGAGAGAAATCCTTTGACTTAGAAGCCTCACTTCTTAGGTGAGACTATCTAATGTGGGACTCATAACATTCTAACAACATAACTGCTCAAGGAAGATATGTAGTACGTAGATATATAGTGGACTGCTATTGAGGGGAATGAGTTCGTGATTTTGAGGGACCGCCATTATTGTGATGATGAATTGGGGACGGGCGTTGGTTATATCTAGGAATAGGATGCTCCTCTGGTCGCTTAATGTTTGTTTGATGCACAGCGCTGGCTTTCTTCTTGCCTTTGGGTTTGTATTTGATGTTCTGAGCCTTTTGTAAGGTTTCCAAAACCTCCTCCATAGATGGCCGTTTCTTTGGGTCAGATTCTAAGCATTTGAGGATGAGATGGGCTACTTGAAGTGCAGCTGTTATTGGGTATTGTTCTTCCATCCTCGAATCCATTACCCTTTTGAGTTTCTTTTTGTCACTTAGAGAAGCCCTTGTGCGTTCCACCAAATTCTGCTCACCTATTGGCCGGTTCTGTTCCAGCGCCATTGAGCCTGTTAACATTTCTAGCAGAACAACACCAAATCCATATACGTCGCTTTTCACATACAGATGACCTGTCAATTTTTGATTCTTTATTATATATAAGCGAGCTTTGCTCAAACAACCATTGTTGAATGTTGTTGAGGAGGAATTCTCCACCAATAAATTATTTTTTTTAACTAGAGTTTTGCAATAAAATATTAAAATCTGTAGCATGGTGGGTTCGATTCTTAGACTGCGTGTCTAGAAGAGTATTTGTTTTGATAGAAGTCAATCCCTTAAATGCATCTCAGTATCTCGAGAAATTAGTCTCTACAGTTGCGCATAGAGAAAACCTGGGTTTAACTAAAAAATATTAAAATCTGATCCGCTAATTAAATCCTAATCAAGAAGCCCAACAATCTAACCAGTCTCTTTCATGTTTAACACGGGTATAAATAATGAAATAAATAAGGAAAATATATATACTTAATAATATATAAAAAAATAATAATATTTGAAAATCCATCAATTATTTTAAGACTTTAATAACTACATGTAATAAAAAGATTTTACGCAGACATTCCGTCGTATCTTTATGCTTTAGGAGTGCAATTCATGAGGGATTAGTTTTGTTTTTTTTAGGTGTACTGTTGTTTTCCTTTTATTCTCCTTTGTAACAAAAAAAATATCTCACCATATTGTCAATTTGTAATATTATTTTTTAAAATATTTACACAAATATCAACATGGTATTTTTTTTTGGTTACATTTTTATACTGATATCTAATTATGTATTTACGTATCAATAAAATGATTTTAATCATTCCAAAAAATAATAATTTTAATTATTACCGTTAACGGTAAAAAGAATTACGGCGTGGATTTGATGTTGATGTGGTATGTATGTATGTATGTATGTACGTACCTGTGGCCATGTACTCAGGGGCAGCGTAACCATAGGTGCCCATGATCCGCGTGGTTACGTGGGATCTACCGTTGACCGGGCCTAACTTTGCCAACCCGAAGTCAGAGAGTTTTGCATTGAAATCCTAACAAAGTAACGGAAGATTGCGACATATATATATATATATATATATATATATATACACACGGTTAATTAAACGATCGATGAATGATACATGTGTATAATTGTTCTGTCTCAATAAATAATATTCAATTGGAAGAAGAGAATTGGTCATCGATCACAAACGCAAATAAAGCTAGCTAGCTAATTAATTAGTTAATTAATACATATACATACCTCGTCAAGCAAAATGTTGGAGGACTTGAAGTCTCTATAGATGACAGTCTTTTCTGAAGTGTGCAAGAAAGCCAGACCCCTCGCAGCTCCTATGGCTATCTTCAGCCTTATATCCCACGAAAGTGGTTCTGGCCGCCCATCTGCGCGCAAATTAATTATTAATTGCATATGAACAACATCCTTGTAAACTAACTGTCACTATCAATGCATATGTGTACTGTGTGTGTGTGAATTGACTAGCTAAGCTACTGCATGCGCAATATTGATTTCCTACTTACTTCTGAAGAGGTGGCTTTCCAAGCTGCCCTTTTGCATGTATTCGTACACCAGCAGGAATTGATTTTCCTCCCAGCAGTAGCCAATTAGTTTCACAAGATTTGGATGAGAAAACTTCCCCAAAAATGTCACTTCACTCTGCACCACCCAAAACTAACAGTACTCATTATATAAATCCAAAAATGAACGCAATTTCCTTCAAATTAACTAAAAGTGAAGCCCAGGCAACAAAAATTTATCAGACTTGACCCCTTAATTTTTTATTTATTTTTTGTGTGACTAGCTATTACTGATTAAGCGATTCTTGAGAGATACATTAATGACGCTTTGAATGCAATAGTTTCAATTTAAATTACAAACTACTAAATATGCATTCATATATATTGCTTAGTCTCAAACTCTTGGTAATTAATTAAAATGTTCCTCTCAATATTGATGATCACCTAATTTCTTAATCTTCATTTTATGCTAATTAATTAGCCAGAACATTGTTTATCAATCATTTACATATCCATATACAAATTTCTAGTGTTGATGACCAAGTCCTCCAACTGGCTATTTTTTGTCCAATACGAACTTCCGGAATCAAGTGGAAACAGTACTATTGAAATTAATCACTCCTTTCTGATATTTTTAATCAACATGTGTAAATCACGTAGTAATTATATAATCGAAGTGGTTAAGACAACACATATCGATGAGATACTCCCTCTGATTCTATATATAAGCAACAAGTTATTTTTTAAGTTCATTGAATAACTCATGTATCTGGTCTATATTATAGAATCGGAGGGAGTAAACATTAGTGGACACCGGCAATGACTTTATCTTTTTGGCAAATATTTATATTTATTAAAGACAAACGGATACATTGAAGGTAAAACGATATATACTCCATATGAGAGGAATGTTTTTGAGGAATTTATAAGGAACAACAATACAAGTACAAACGAATTACGAACCTGCCATTCTTGAAGGCCTTGGAGGCTATCGGGGTTAGACTTCTTGACGGCAACGGGGATTCCAACACCAACTTTGGATGGCTTGAAAGTGTTGGGATCGATCCATCCTCTGAAAACACGCCCAAAACCACCCTCCCCGAGGACCGTGTCTGGTCTGAAGTTTCTCGTCGCACTTTTCAACTCATCCACCGTGAATATTCTCAGATTCGGCGTCACGATCTTTCCGCCACCCACGTCCACTGGTGGATTATTCACGCCGTTATGTGATTGTGAGCCATCCCGCCCATTGCTTCTTTCTGCATGTCGTCAATTTGTCAATGATTTCATCGATATCATTTCACGCGCTAATATATATTTGCTATCAAGTTAATTAAATTGAGTTCCACATATATAATTCAGAAATAGACATCAGGGATCCCTGCATTCACGCACTCAGCAGATCAGATGACTCATGAATTCATATATATGTTTGATTTGATATTCCGTCCAAAATGTTCATAAATTAACTTCCGTCCATGGACTGTTTAATACTTATTGTATATATGTGGGGGATGACATATATAAACAGTTATAAACGCATAATATATCATAATCATGTGATACAATATATATATATATACCTGCAGGGAGAAAAGTGCGTCGTTTATTGGTGGAAGCTGCTGCCTTTCTGAAACAGTTTCCCATGATATATATTGATCTGATAATAAACCACGGTGACGATCGATCGATATATAAAACGATGCCACGAAGCTAGCGAACTAGTATATATATAATTGGAATGGAATGGAATTGGAAGCTGATCTCGCAGAGTTTAGAACTATATTTGTTACCAAGAAAGAGAGGAGAAAGTGGAAAGAAATTGCCAACGCAGAAAGATAGATAGATGCGCAAAAGGAACAATCTTACTTGATGACTTTTTCGCCGTATTTAATATACTGTTGTCTCTTCTTGGGTCTTGACTTGTAGTATCGTATCCTATCGTATCTAGTTGACCATAAATATTTAACGACTTAAGATTTTCTATATTTTTTCTATTATCATGCTTTTGAAAAATAAATAAATAAATAAAATAAATGACACTCTTTATCATGTATATATCACATTTATATGATTTAATTTCTATGAAAACATAATAATGGAAAGAAATTAAAGAAATAGAGAGGAAATTAACTCAAATATAACAATGGAATTCTTATTGTCAGACTTTGTTTTTATACATGGTTCTTTTTTTCTTTCGATGTGTGCCCTGGAAATCGCTGATATATGCAAAGAGGAATTCAAATTTGTGACGTAAAATGTTCAATCCTGTAACCTCAAATTAAACCTCACAGCGAAGAGACTCGGGCTAATTAATGATCAGAATGAGAACTGTGGCCTTCCTCATGAGCCATGGTCACATATATAAATAATTATTAATTATTTAATTAATAGTTAACAATTTGCAGAGTTAAAGAATTATTTTTGTTAAAGAATATTGCAATAACGTAACGTACATTCACAGGCTTTTTCACCCCATTAACACATTTTTTTTTATTATTTACCAAAATAAAACACATTTTTTTTATTTACCAAAGTAACACATTTTTAAATATAATATTCATTTAAGTATTTTTTAATGAATTAAATATTAATGGTTGGTTTAATATTGTGATTAAGTTGTTAATTAAATTAATATTTAATTGTTAAATATTTATTAACCCAATTTGACAACTAATTAATAATATAATTATAGAAAATAGCTCAAATTGATTCAAAAATTAAAAATACAAATACAAAAGTGATGTGCGGGGACATCGGGCCGACCTGCGGGGACATTCAAAGTAGACCTATATAGACAGTGATGTGATTGTGGTGAATTTCAGGCACTACACTATCCATGTTCGCATGTCATCAGTGCTTGTTCCCATATTCACCACGACTACATGACATATGTGCCTCCCCACTACACATTGCAAAATGTATACAAAGTTTACTAGGAAGAGTTCAAACCAGTGCCTCACCGTTCATATTGGCCAGAATACAATGAGATTAAATTGTGCCACAATCCAGTAATACAGAGAGATCCAAATGGTCGTCCACAGTCGATGAGAATTCGTACAGAAATGGATCAAATGGAAAGGAGTCGTCATCCCAAGAGATGTGGACTGTGTCGAAATGAAGGATATAGCAAGAAAAACTGCCCTTACCGTTCATGAGCTGAGACGCAACACTAAGAAAATTTCTATCATTTGCATTTAATTCACTGTTTTATCATTTTTGTTTGTATCACTTTTGTATTTGTATTTTTAAATTTTAAATCAATTTGAGCTATTTTCTATAATTATATTATTAATTAGTTGACAAATCGGGTTAATAAATATTTAATAATTAAATATTAATTTAATTAATAACTTAATCACAATCTTAAACCAACCATTAATATTTAATTCATTAAAAAATACTTAAATAAATATTATATTCAAAAGTGTGTTATTTTGATAAATAAAAAAAATGTGTATTATTTTGGTAAATAATAAAAAAAAGTGTGTTAATGGGGAAAAAAAACCTACATTCACACGTTGATTTATCGAGTGAGCTATAGTAGTGCCTGCCGGTGCCGGCCGTGAGGAATTACTTGCGTAGACATATTCTACAAATTAACAATTCGTAATCTGTAATTAATTCTTAGTTTCTTGTGTAGCCCCTTTAATGTCACGGACATTAGTGGTGTAAATCAGATCGGGTAGCCTCGACGAACCCGATGATCCAAACCAAACCAATTAAATTGGTTCGGATTAGTTAGGACGTAATCGGTTCACTTGACTTCAAATCCGAACCAAACCAATTACTATCGGCTCAGTTCTCAAATTTTTCTTTTTTAAATCCAAACCAACCAGATCACCCGACTAATTATTATTTTTATTTAATTTTTTTTGGGTAATAAACGGGGACAAAGCCCAAAGAAAAGAAAAACTACACAACAACGAGTCTGGGAGTAGAGACTCCCATTTAATTTTTTTATTTTAACTATTAATACTTAAATCTTTTCTATTTTTTTTGTTCATTTTCGTATTCTAATCTAGTACACATTATTATTCACTTTGATTATCATATTTTAGATGATAAAATTAATGAGATATGCAAAATTATGATTCTAAAAAATGCTAAACATTAATAAAAAATAATATTGATGTTTAAAATTAATTTAATTATCACTTATAACTATTGAAAAATGAATATTTGTGATATAAAATTTAATATAACAAGAAAATAATATGCAAGCAAAATATTTTTTTAAAAATAATTTTTTTTGTTCAACCCGATGACCCGAACTAAACCAACTCAATCTTCATTGGTTTGGCTTGGCTTGGTTCGGATTTGATAAATTTTTTCGGAAAAACAAAACCAATTAAATATGATTGGTTCGGATTTTGTTTGACCTCAAATCCAAACCAAACCAATATTCAATTTTCACCCCTAACGGACATGGACTAAATCAAACACTGGGATCAAAAGTATTTATATGAAGATTCTTTGAAGTTTTTTTTTGGGTAAAATTTTCAAGTTACACGTGCTCATCTTATCACAAGCGAAGAAGGAAAAAAAATGAAAACCTGTTTTGTGGAAGCTAGCTAGGTGGTAAAAGACTTGGTATTATTGTCCATCTATATGTGTTTTACTTTTGAATTATATATAATACTCTGCAGTAGCCATCTAATAGTGGGTCGTTGAACATCTCAACAGCTGGAGAGATTATATCCTTCTTGACCTCTTAAGCCATCCAGTCAAGGTTGGACTTGGCTATGTTACACGTTATCATGAACTAAAATACCGGAGTGCTACTTGTTACTAGTAGTAACTAGTTACATATGTATGAACGGATTTTCGTTGATTGGGTCTGATGCTTTCATATTGGGGGTGTGAATTGTTTCACATCTATGAATGACTCTGGGTTAAGAAGTATGTATTTTTGTGAAGTTTGCTTCTCTACATAATTATTTCTCAAGTATGATTGCTTATCAAAAAAAAAAAATTCTCATCAAGTGTGACTAATTAGTTCATGATTTGGGCAGAATAATCACGAGACATGCTTAATAGTTTTATTTGTATTTTTTGTTATTATCTTCTTTGTTGTGTCCAACTATGCATTTGGTATATATACTTTAGTTGTCGTTGTACTTTTTTGGACTAACTATAGTATTGGGAACTCCTTATGCTTTTACTTAACTCTCTTTATCAATATATTTTTTGGCTTGTAAACAAAACATATGAATGCATTAGGAATCAAATTAAGGAGTGGTTTTTAAAAAAAATAGATAAATAAATGTCTAAACAGTACAAAATAAAACATCATTCAATGGTTTGAATACATTTGTAACTTTTTCAAAACATCATACATTTGAATACATAAGTAACTTTTTCGTACGATTTATCTTTACTTATTAAAATAAATTTAATATGTTTTCTTTTAGCATATACTACCTCCGGTCCCATATATAAGAAATAAATACCTAATTCACTAAGACCAATAAAAGGCAGTTAAATGAGTTAGTTGTAATTAATATAAATTTTATTCCAAAATTACCCCTTCAGTAATGACATTAAATCACTCCTAGTACCCAAACATATTATTCTCTCTCCAATGGGTATAAAACAAATTTTATACAATTGATGCATTTAAAATGAGTCTATGTTTCTTATAATTTGGACCAAGAAAACAATCATAAATTCTCTTATATGTGGGACCAGAGGTAGTGCTAAATTTTTATTTTAGTTTTTCATTAACTATTTTGTGGGATATTAATAGCTCGTAATTTCAAAATCAACACTTTTAATTTCTATTAAATGATTTATTATTAATGCGGTAATAACATATCAGTTTAAATGTTTTTAATCTATGTGATCTTCTGATTTTTGTATCTCTTTAATTTGTATTTAGCATCTAATTCCTCATTGTTTAAAGAGATCAAACACATTAAACCAGTATGTTAATAAAGTTTGTTACCCTATTCGTTTCTAATCTATTGCAGTTTTAAACTTTTCATTTTTTTCTTCAAAACTATTGTTGTTTTTCAATTTTCAAAACTATTAATGTCTTATTTCCATTAAATATTTTTTAATCTATGTGCATTAACCTTAAATTACAATAAATTAGGAATATCCTCTCGATTCTTCATCAACCTCCGCAGGATTTGAGGCTTCTGCTTATGGCGGACGCTATGGGTGTCTCATATACCCGGTTGTAGGGGGCTTTTGGTTTTGTTTCTTTTGTCTTTCTTCTGTTTTGTTTCTTTTTAGCGGTTGTAACAAAAAAAAAAAAGGAATAAAGCGAGTATTGTTTAGGAATATATGATCGCAAATTATGACCATTCATGTTTTTATGATTCATTTGCTACGGATTGGTGATGAAGAAAAAAAAAACTGCTACGGGTTTTCCCTTTTTTGTTCTGAATTAATTTAATGGAGTATATTATTATATTATATTTATTTTTTGAAGGCATTGCTGTATTAAATAATAATAATAATAATAAATCTCCTATACGGGGAAATTAATTAAGGAAAAGAACCTCACGTTTATTTCCCATAAATAGGAGTAGTACGGAGTGTGTGCGTGATTCGCGTGAAAGAGTGCCTTAATTAATTTTTCATTTTTTGGTGGAAAAAAGAGTGCCTTAATTATTTTGCGTTTGGGTACACAACCAAAGTGATAAAACTCATATACCGTCTAATGTGTAGTCTAAAATTTCGATCGTGTGAAAACCAACCCTGCATGTAATTTTGTCCTCATCACGTGTGATCACAGACCAACAAGTGGCGGCCGGGCTGATGAAGCCGCTGATGGCAATTTCTGATTATCGTTCTCCTTCCCAGAGAGAGACTGAGTAGCTAGCTAGCTAGCATATAGCAAGTCAATATGTTGTAAGAAAAATATCAGCCTGCCATGCAATGAATTGTGGCCATGAACCTTTTGGCCCCAAAATGGGAAACAGATAGATTAATTTAGACTAACCGGGTCGGTGCCCTTCTAATCCCTTTCTATCTATTTGATTTTTATAAATGATGTTGCTTTTTAACTCGGATACTATTATGTTGTCCGATACAGTAAAAAAATGATAAGTCCATTTTAACGGATTACCCACTTTAATTTAGATACTTAATTGAACTCTATTTATACACATCACCTCATTTTTTTTTTTTTAACTCAAGTACCTAATAGATATCCAACATCTCAAACCCAACAATTGATCTAAAAAATTTACTAAATGGGTCCCACCAATAACTCTACATCCAATTTAAATCCCCAAAGACATGTGAGACCCATAAAGAGAGAGGAGAGAGAGGGTGCTTGCACAAACACCCATTCCTATTAAGCACCCTTTTATTTTTCTTCACGTTAGAGGTACCTAATAGGTATCCATTAAATACCCTTTAGGTAGTCCCACTAAAGATGCTCTAGTAAAAAAAAAAATCCATTACATGAATGAGGAATGGGACCCACCAGGTTGATTGTTCAGGCCTGTTCTTAATGTATATAGGGTTTTCATTGGGTTTGGGAGTTAAATAGAAGGGGTTTTCATTGGGTTCACTGGATGCATTCCAGCCATTCCTTGTGTTTTTGCTGAAACGCTGAAGGTACTCGTCGTTTAAGAACCTTCTCATTCGGATCCAAAATGTCAAGATACTCTGAACTTGTTTCCCATGCGTCAACATTGTGATATTAGCGTACTATTATATATGGTATTGGTGTGTGTGAATGTATGATCTTTATACATCCAGTCAAAAAATGTATGATCTTTACATGGAAAATATATTAAGTTCAATTATAATATTAATAAAGTGAGACTACCTTTTATTTAATTTTAATGCATCCACTTTTAATATTGCCACAAAGAAGATTAAGGGCACGTAGACGAGCAAAACTTAGCCAAGTCAACTAAATTGTGGTCAGCTAGCAGCGCATGCCAATTCATTACCCGAGCAGGTCTCTATAGGGGTCAAGCTCATATTGGAATTATTCTCCCATTATAGCTAAAGTTGGATGGACACATAAAAGGGATTGTTCAGATAGTCACGTTGGGTTAATTTGATTTAGATTTGGAATAGAATAAAATTTATCATATAAGTATTTATGTTTAAGCTATTTTCATAATCAGAGATGAAATATGATTAAACTGATTTTATATAAATTATAAGTTATTTTGATAAGATATTCTAGAGAGCTTATGAAAATAAGCTTAAAATAGCTTATGAATTAGTCATAAGCTCTCTCAAACATTGTTACAAATAAACTCAAGCCAATCCAAAACAAGCCTTAAGTATCAAACAAGCAAAGAAGGTATCGTGGCTTTAGCTATATAGAAATTAAGTTTTGAAACTTAACTTGCCTTAATTTCAAGAGTACCTTTCAAACCCCGTGCAAAGAAAGTATCATCGCTTTAGCTTAAGCTAAACCTACCAACATAGTATGGCACGTGTGATAGATACCCGAGTCTCTTAAGCATGATGTCGGAGATTCGATCCCTGACCATATGTATGAAATATGCAGGTTCACCAAAAAAAAACTACAGAAAAGCATGGAAATTTGGAGGGAAAAATAAAAAAGAAATAAAAGGAAAACTGAGTGACAGAGAAAGGACACGGGAATGTCGGAATTTATTAGGCAAATACGCGTTTCCATGGAAACGGGTGCGAACGCTCACTCCGTTTTGTAATTTGCTGCTGACTTTTGGTGATCAAATATGCCCAAGTTTTTCTTATAGGTTAAGTTGTCCAGTTTTCAATAGTCAGTGCAGTCACATTAGCATTTGACAATTGCTCATCCATTTCGCCATTTTGGATCATTACACTGCCTTACTTTTCTTCACTCCTATTTTCTCTGCATTTTTTTCTTGTTAAGTTTAATTTCCATCCGTTGACAATTTAATTTAAAAGAATTTGTTAATCTATTAAGGCTAGTTAGTTTGAGCAAGTTAAAAATGCGGGACTAATTTTTTTTAAAATACTATGAAACAATAATCAATAGAAAGAGAAGTACGATTTATTTGCACTCCATCTTTATTATTTATGTCATTTTTAAAACATAAAGGTAATTCTATTAAAACCATTTTTGCTACTGTATTTTTTTTTTACTTTTTCATTTGTCAAATAATCAAACGTTTGCTTCCATAGCAATTGTGTATGCTCTGCTAAGAAAGAAAAAGTCAAAAAACAAGGATAAAAGAGTAGAAGACAATCGGTTTCATAGCAAAATCGATTTTGCGTGATAGTAATCAAATATCTCTATTTATACCAAAACCACGTTGGATAAAAGACAAAATCAATTTTGGTATTTTCTACCGTCAAACCAAACACACTATGTATGTTTGGAATGTCAATGAAAACAAATCCCAATGTCATTTGACGGAAAAGTAACAAAGGTTTTCCTTCTCCAAACTGCGTTTGGAGGTTGGAGAACGTAAAATCAAACACACGCTATATCGTTCTCAATTCTCTTTGTAATTTTAAGTTTCTTAACCCTGTTAGTTAATGAAACTTCCATTTCTGTCTTAGATATCCAACAAATCTTTGCTTAGTAAGCAATAGTACAAGAGAATCACATAAAGTAAATAATCAACCCCCCCCCCCCCCTCTTTTTCTGGAGATAAATAATTCACACGCTATTTATTATGTTGTTACACAATGAAGAGCAACAGTTATTGCACAACACAAGAAAACACTTTTTTATGAAAGCTAAAGGTTGTAGAGTATTACAATAACCTCTTTCTATATGTATGCAGAAAGTAAATGTTTAAATTTATCAAAGCGGCACTCTTGAAAATATACCCGTGACTCATTTCCGTTTCACATGAGAAGGAAACTCGCTGTTCTGTTTCAATGAATGCAGCGTCATCATAGTCCAAAAATGCTTTAAAGATCAATACATCACTACCATATCAAAGCTTTAAATCATTCATCTCTCCCTCTCTCTCAACTAAAATATGGTTAGAATCATATATCTCTTTATATCAAAGCTTTTTTTTGGACAACCCCTTTATATCAAAGCTTTGACTGTCACAGTGTCACTCAATAACACTCCAGCTCCAGCATGAGTGGTTGCAAAATCAATGTCGGAAAACCAAACACCACAATCAAAAGTGAAAACCCTCTTAAACTCCCCCCAACCACCTTCCTCATTAGGTTGAAATGACAAGAAACGTGTAGGGGCCCCATGGAAGTTTAAAGCCTAAACAAGCATAAATTCATATTCATTGCCATTAATAGATCCACAAGAATAAATGTTCACTACTGCTATAACAAGAAGTTTATCTTCACTATATAGCTATGCCAATAAATTAACTAGAGCAATAACATTTAACATTTAAAATATGCAGTTGGTTGCTTACACTGATCAAACTGATAAGGAAATCTGTACTCAAAATCTGTACTCAAGCTAGAATCAGATACCTGTGAAAATTAATTTCTTTCCATTTCAGAAGGTGGTTGCAGCGGTGGGCTGGGCACCACCGTGCCTATGGACCTCAGGGATACTCTGAGAAGCTAGGTATTCCAGTGCAACAACGATATCACTGATGAGTGGACGGAATTTCGGTAACTCCTGGAGACACATAGCAGTTATAGCAATTGCCTGATGCAAACAGCGCAAGGGGAAATGTCCTTGCAAAAGCGGGTCAACCATATGTACAAACTTCCTTCGGTCACTGATAAATGGGCGAGACTGAAAGGAAAAAAAAAATGTAAGAAGTAATTTTAAATGTGAACATTAGTCTAATTATAAATTAGGGAGAAGGCAGGAAAATCTTATTATGACATGTAATTTGTAATGGGACATGCTTTACTTTCTAGTTTCTTCACATACTCAAATATAAAATGATATATGATGAATCTAAAAGGAATAAATTACATGCAAAGCTAAGACAAATATACTTGAAGGGGAATTTCTTTTTAAAAGAAACTATACAAACTAAATATTTACCCATGAAACTAAGTTTTGCTCTCCTGGTTTTCTACTAGGATCTATTGCCCTGCGTCCAGTGATCAACTCCAGCAAAACCACACCAAAGCTGTAGATATCAGATTTAAGAGTTAATTTGCCACTCATAGCATACTCTGGTGCACAGTAGCCATATGTACCCATCACTCTGGTTGAAACATGAGTATTGTCTCCAACAGGTCCTAGTTTAGCAAGCCCAAAATCTGACAGTTTTGGGTTGAATTCATTGTCTAATAAGATGTTTGCAGATTTCAAGTCTCGATAGATGACTGGCGGATCTGCTTTACAATGGAGATACTCAAGGCCTCGAGCAGCTCCGACAGCAATCTTCATTCGATCACTCCAACTTAGGGGTTCTTTGTCTTGGTTAAGATCTGAAACGAGAAATGTTATGATCTAATTAATGTGTTTAGTCATATAAAGTTGGACCCAAAAAATTCAAATAAAGGAGAATCTAATTTTGGGTTGTATTTTAAGTGGAATTCCCAATAAAGCAACCTAATCATTGTTCTTCTCATAAATTTCACATTTAGGCCAAGATATTTATTTTCTTAAAGTTTACCAAATGTCAACCTCAACAAAACAACTTTGATCTCTTTTAGTGAGCATAGATTAATACTAGTTCAAAAACAATTCCCATCTGAAAAACCCGAAGCTGCTTAAGGCCCCTACGCTAAATAGTAAAATCCCAAAATAAGAAAACAAATAACAGGGAAGGCATTTTTCTCATTTCTTGTACTTTTATTAGAGGAAGAAAAATAAAAATCTTCTTGAGGCCTATATATACTCATTCATACATTGCATTCATATTGGGAAATCAGGGACATTGTTGTCACTGTCAAAAAAATGCAACCATTTCGCTCCACAGTGGACTGAGTTTATTGGCACAACACTCCTTAAGCCATAAACCAAGTTCCAGTCAGCTCTATAGTCCAATTTATATTCAAACAAAAAGAGTCTTCATCGATGATGAAAGTGGACAATAGCTATTCATTCTATACAGATATACTCCATTTATTAGGCTTGTAATTAATGGGAACAAAAATATCAACAGAAAACTCATGATATATACCTAAAGTTAAAAAGTAAGCTTGCAAGATAAGACAAATGAATTTACTTTTTCTCAGCAAGTAGAAAGTGTGCAATGCATACAGTTGCTTAAACTCTCGATGTTCATTGTCATAATCAAAGATTAGTAAATATTGAGACATGCAGAAATTAAAGACACTCATCCCACATAGAAAGTTTAAGTAATTCCTGCAGCCAGAGTTGTAATTTAGGTTAAATACAAATAAATGATTAGAAAACCACAAAAAAGAAAAAGGGAAAGTATCAAAAGTCAAGTTACATCTCTGGTGCATGCTGCCATAAAAGAGAAAGCAACTTATAAATGCTTCAATGCAGGACAAACTATCCACAAGAATTAATTGGCGCTTCTAAAGCCTAGGGTTGTATAACTATTCACAAATTAAGTGGATGCACTAGAGAAATAAACAATTATAAGGTTACCAAAAAGGTGATCTTCCAGGGATCCCATAGGCATGTACTCATAAACCAAAAGCCTTTGATCTCCATCAGTGCAGTAGCCAATTAACTTAACAAGGTTAGAATGGTGTAACAGGCTTAACATAAGAACCTCCGTCACAAATTCCTGAAAACCCTGACGACCATCATGACTTAATTGTTTCACAGCAACAATCTGTAGAATGTAGATAACATTTAAAAAAAAATGAATTCATAATAATAAGACAACTGAAATATTCAAAGGACCAAAATCCTACAAATCATATAATTTTTCATAAACAGTAAGGAAACAAAAGAATGTGCTCCATCTAAAAGGACCACCTCGGCTGATAATGTTTGGTAATGTGGCAAAATTTTACTTACCTTTCGGTCGAATACAGATTAATACAATACCCTTTCCACCGTAATGGGTGGGAAAAAAAAAAGAATAATGCTAAAACTTGCCTCGCCAGTTGAGAGACGACCCTTGTAAACTCTTCCAAAACCACCTTCCCCAATCAAATTCGCTTCCTTAAAACCTCTTGTTGCTGCTGCAAGCTCACGAAAACCAAAACTAGCTGCCGCCGTACTGCTTTTGCTACTGCTCCCACTACTCTTCCCCTTAGCCCCTGAGGATTCTCTCTTCCTTTCACTCTCTGCGCATCCAATAACTAAAGTTATTTTTACTAAAAACACACACACATTATTTAACAGTAATAATAATAATAATAATAATAATAATAATAATAATAATGATGATGATGATGATGTATTTAATTTAATGATATTTATTTGAAAACCCTTATCAGTACCGGCAGCGTTGATTCCCCCGTTCCCTGTAAAAAAATCCACACAGCACCGTCAAGAATAAGTAATAATTATTCAGAAAATTGGATAAAAATAAGAAAGGTTGAGTACAAAAAATGGACCTGAAGAAGAAGCAGATCGAGAGCCATTATCAACTTCAACCCTGCTGACATCTTTCCGACGAGAAACAAAGCAAGAAAAACAACTCATCTCTTTTTTTATCAGCAAATTCAGACACCCCTCACTCAGTTCTCACACTCACACACAGAGAGCGACACTTAAATTGTTGCTGTTAAATTAAAATGACAATTTAGGAAAGAAAATAAATGAAGAAGATCCGTATCTCTGGTCAAACAGAGAGAGGGTGAGGATCTTGCATTTTCCCCTCTCCAGACAGGGGAAATCAATGAGACAACCCCCGAAAAACAATGTAAAATCTAGTACTATTGTTTTTGTAATAAATAAATTAAACTAAAATGAAGGGGAAATGCGATTGGCAGTGGGAGTGATAATCTCGAAGATAAAATTTCAAGACGCGTAGGAAACAGTCTGCATTTTTGAGCGGAACTGAATCACTGCGTCCACACTAGATAGATAGTTAGTCCGTTTCTGATTATAAAAGGTTTTTACCTAATTTTTTTCACTAAAAAAGTTAATTAGTATAGTTTATAACATTAAATATGTCAATAATTTATACTGTATTTTTAAAATTGTTCTTAATAATAATACATTTCTTTTCTCACTTTTTATCTCTCATTTAATTAATGTATTACTATCTCTCTCTTTTAATAAATAAAAATAATTTAAATAAAAATTAATTAATATATGACACATTTTTTAAAATTTCTTATAAAAAGAGATAAATAAATTTACAAAAAATCTCTTATAATTAAGGATAGAGAGAGTATATGATAAGTATAACTCTCTGTCTTTTCTTTCTTACATTGGATTTTAAATAGAATTTAAAATAATATTGTATTTCTGTATAATATTGTAATTGACAATTTTAGGTGGGTCTTGGCCTTTTCTTTTCTTTCTCTTGTATTGGTCATTTTATTTTAATTTATTGTTTTATATATTCGATTCCACTTTGGTTGCATTAATGTCTGTGCGTGATTGCTGCGGGTCGCTCTCCATCTTTCTCGATCGGTCTTGTGCGCATTTATAAACGTTACGGTCCCAGCCATCATCACCTCCTCCTCTGTGTTTTTACTTTGCTGCCCTCCCATTCCTTTGGTTTTGATTCCTATCCAACCGTTCCCAAAAGGTGACTCGGTCCCACGTCTTCAACTTTTAATACAACTGGTCACTCAAGAACGTTACTCTTAATTTTTTTGAATTATTAGAAGGAAATATTTTTTTTATCTAGTAAAAATAGTAAATATATACACACAAGCACTTTAATTGGGATTCGAACCACGTCTAATTTAACAACACAAAATAGATTTAACCATTTGTGTTAGGCTTTACGGAAAAAAGAAAATATATTTAAACCATAAGGGGAAAAAAATTTCTACAATAATGAGTTTTGAATTTATTAGCTCATATGCGTCTAGTTACACCGACTTAAACAACAAATATGGATTTTCAATAATAAGATATATTTGTAAATGCATTTTTAAGTAATGCTTTATTTTTTTAATTCCTTAATCAGTATCCTAATAAATTCTATTTCCTTTCAAAAAAAATTATTTTATATTTGTACTTCAATATTAGACAAGTAATACTAAATCTCTGATGGTATCCTAAATTCCCCGAGACAAGTAATAATTAACTATAAGTGAATATTTCTATTGATTAGGGATTCCCCAGATTTACGACTAAGTGCTGGTTTGGACTTTGGAATTTTATTTAAAAAAAGTTCAAAAATTGGTTCAAATTCTCTTTCAAACAGATTCTAAATATGCTGGGAGTAATTGATATGTGTTTTTATTTCTCCCCCACCGTCAAAGAAAGAAACGATACGCATGACAGTCTTTTTTCACCTCTCATGGGCCTATTCTATTTTTTGGCAGCCTATGAAAAGACGATGGGAGCACTTGGATCCGACTTCCCTAAAGGCCCAAATCCTCTACCAGTTCCAAATGTTCACGGGGCAAGGCAGCATTTTGTCTCTTTGACGGTTTGACCCCAAAAAAATGCAGCATTTCGTATGAGTACTCCCTCCATCCATAAGTATCTTTTTAGCAAAATAGAAATGTTCCACTCAACCAAAAAAAAATAGCAAAATCGAAATAGAATTCATTTGAAAATAATATGTATCACATGACAGTCATTTAAAAACATAATTACATCACAAATATTGTATAGACGGTCATTTAGGTTTACCAAAACCTCTGAGTCAATACCCAACTAACTTAACTTAAAAGACAACAATAGCCTTGAGACCTTGGTGGTCTCCATCCAATTGAGAAGAGCCATGGAGGTGGCTGCCAAGTTGATGTAAGGCATGGAGAGGGACTGAGTTATATTTTTTTTTAAATTTACTTTTTCTGAAGGATTTAAAAAAATTTACTATTATATTATAAATTGAATCATTTAATAATCTATATCTATACATCTATACATATAATAAAGGGAATATCCCCTTTTGGTGTACACATTTTTTTCCTATTTTGTCCCTAAACTTCTAATAACTACCCACTCATTTAATTGTTTTTCTTTTTTTAAATAATTCCCCCACTATACATTTGTGTATTTTCCATGGGGCATTAAAATTTTTTCTCTTATATTTTAATTTAAATATCTTCTATTGTAATAAAAAATAAGAAATTTGATATAAAAATAGAAAAAACGGATAGACGGGCACAGTCTACTAGTAATAATAATAATATTTCCAAGAGAAATAATAGCATCATATTTTCTATTTCTATAATATGTATTTTTACATATACCTTTTTTATGATTATTATTAAAATAATTTGGTTTTAACATGTTTTTGGTCCCTCTAAATATGCACGTTTTGAATTTAGTCCATCTATAAAAAGTCAAAGTTTTTTGATCCCTCAAGAAATAAATTTTTTGATTTAGATTCCTCCTTTGCGTTGACCGCTGACATGACGCACTGAGGTCACTGTAAAAATCTTACGTGACACCTACGTGGCTTACACGTCAGTTGACTATACCTATAAAAATATTAGGTTTTTAACTTAGTCTCTCTAAAAATTATGTTTTGAATGTAGTCCCTCTCTCTCCTTACCCCCCTCTCATGGCTTCCCCCTCCTCCACCACCGCCCCACCTCCTCTCATGGCTTCCCCCATCCTCCACCACCACCACCACCACCCCCTCCCCCTCCTCCTCCTCCACCACCCCACCTTCCTTGAGCTTCCTTTGACTAATTGGATGACCTTGAAATAGATCAGCCACAATCATAAGCACCTGTGTCGAGCCACACACACAGTTTTTTGGTTAAAAATTTTCTTCCAAAGAAAAAGGTAAACATGGTTAAATGACCAAAGAAACCAGACAAAATGATAACAGATACCTCCTATCCTATCATTTAAATTAGAGATCCCCCTAACCCCACAAAGAACAATAGCAACATAAGACATTGAGGTATATATGATGTATTGATTGTCATAAAAGATATGCAGAATGCAGATGGTTAAAGATGCATATATGATGTATTGATGATTAATTGATACAAACTAACAAAAGATCGGGATCTTACACCTTACTGATAATTTAGAAGCATTAGTGGACATTTGGACACACATCGACATGGCACCGTAATTTTTAATAATTTGAACTTCAAAGATGACAGGTGAATTATGTATCATTTTCAAAGATGCCACTAAGCAACCTATCAATGGAGAAGCACAGCTATTTTTGGTGGGGTAACAAAACCAAGCTATTTAAAGGAAAAGGGAGGAAGGGGCTATTTAAAGGAAGGTGGGGTGGTGGAAAAGGGTGGTGGCGGTGGCGGTGGCGGTGGCGGTGGCAGTGGCGGTGGCAGTGGCGGCGGTGGCGGTGGTGGTGGTGGTGGTGGAGGAGGAAGCCATGAGAGGAGAGAGAAGAAGGAGGGGGTGTTTGTGATCTGATTAATGCCACATGGTCCTTATAAATATATTAAGTTTTGATTTTAGTCTCTATAAATAATCATGCAAGCAGGTCATATAGTCCTTACAAATATATAATGTTTTGGATCTAGTCCCCACAAAAATTACTATGACGTGTCAGCTGTCATGACATTGCATATAAGCCACGTAAGATTTTTACATGGACCTTAGTGTGTCATGTCAACAGTCAACGCAAAAGAGAGACCTAAATCAAATTTTTTTTTTCTTGAGGGACCAAAAAACTTTTGACTTTTTATAGAGGGACTAAATTCAAAACGCGAATATTTAGAGGGACTAAAAACATGTTAAAGCCAAATAATTTTCATCTATTAAACTTGTTTTTTTATTAAGTTAGATAATTTACTTGTCACCAAAGTCTAGTTGAAGAATAAAGGAAGATGGTGCAAGCACGTCAGGCTAGCTTTCTGTCTAATTGACTTCTCCTTCAACATGTCATGCCACTCACACACATTCACGGTTCATTGCTACGCCTACAATTAGCTAGTGAGTGGCGTGATCGTATCTCTCCTCCTCCCTGATCTCCCTCTATCGCTTCCTATTTATGAAGCGCGCGGGGGCTAAATATTAACCTTGCGCCAGCCAGCTATATATATCTGTAACAACCTCAACAACACTATACTTGCACTTTATAGAATATGATTCTCAATAATAATAATAATAATAAGAATCAGCCTTCACCATCATCACCAATATCATCGTATCCCCCAATCCTTTTATTTTCTCCGCCACAACATTTATGCGCCCCCTTCCATTCCCTTAATTCCACTATCAATGTTAACAATAACTCACCATTATTATTGTTACCCTTACCCTGCTGCACCAGCCTCAATAATATTTTCCCCTGGGAAACCATGCGACGGAGACCCCGCACCACCCTCCTCCTCTCTTTTCTCGCCATCGTTCTTTTCGCTGCATTTTCCCTTCACCTCTCTCGCAATGCCATTTCTGGTTGGCGACCAGAATCCGACCTCGACGACCGCCCCAGGAATAAGCTAAACGCTATCAACAACCACCCAGACGACGTCGTTGTCGACGAGTTCCCACACCAAACACGCCGCGTGTCCTCCTTCAACTACTACAGGGACTCCCTCTCAACCGTTTCCGTTCTGTTACCCGATTGGGAGATTCTCGTCATTGTTTCGCCAAACACGCCCTTATTATCTCCCGCCGACCAATATAACTGCCTCTTCCGCAACAATGCCCTGTCTCCCGCAAAGTTCTCCGGGGTTTTACCCTTCACCAACCGCACCACCTTCAAGTGCGACTTGCCGGAATCGGCACGGCGCCGTCGAATCTTCTCTCAGCCGGCGCTGGTGACCGGAGCGCCGGAGAACGAACACCCGGAGCAGTCCCCGGCGCCGGAACTGATGAGGTGGAACTTCCTCGTGTACGAGTCTTTCTCCACGGTGGACGACGTCGTTTTGTTCGCGAAAGGGGTTAACCATCGCCAAGGGTACGATAGGTCCCCCACGGAGCTCCGTTGCGTTTTCGAGATCGGAGACGGAATCCTCCGTAACGCCGTTACCAGCTCTGTCCAAGAGGTTTTCCGGTGCCCACACCCAGATCCTTCTGAATTGGATTCTGATTATTACCACAGAATCGGAGTTTCCCTCGAGATTATTGGAGAAAACCTCGTGGTTCCCTCCGTGGCGTATTACATGCCCAGGCCCAAACCCAATGAATTCGCCGTACAAGAGTTAATGTCAGAGGCCCATGACTTGGCCCAGCCCAAATATTTCCTGTGCGCGTGCACGATGGTTTACAACGTGGCCAAGGTCTTGCGGGAATGGGTGATGTACCATTCCAAGGTGGGCGTGGAGAATTTCATCTTGTACGATAACGGGAGCGACGATGATTTGAACGGAGTGATGGAGGAGCTCCGTGAGGAAGGTTACAACATCAGCACGTTGCTTTGGATTTGGCCCAAAACCCAAGAAGCTGGATTCTCTCACAGTATTCTTTACTCCAAGTCCAACGGATTGTGCACTTGGACGATGTACGTGGACGTGGACGAATTCGTTTATTCCCCTTCTTGGGGAAGCGAAAACGAAAACGACCATGCGTTTAAACACGAACACGGTCAAAAACATGAACAATTCCCTTCGTTGAAATCCATGTTGCTGCGGGAACAGCGTGGTGGTAGTAGTAGTAGTAGTACGGATAGGATCGGACAGGTGTCGATGAGGTGTTTGGAATTTGGGCCTTCGGGTCAACGACAGCACCCGGTGGAGGGTGTGACGCAAGGGTACACGTGTCGGAGGAGGGTGGAGCAGAGGCACAAGTCGATCGTGCTCGTGGATGCGGTGGACCCGAGCCTGTGGAACGTGATACATCACTTCCAGGTGAGGGAAGAGGAAGGGTTTAAGTCGAAGCAGCTTGGGGTGGAGGAAGGGTTGGTGAACCACTACAAGTACCAGGCTTGGGATGAGTTCAAGAGCAAGTTCCGAAGGAGGGTTTCTGCGTATGTTGTGGATTGGAGGCAGGCCGTGAACCCGAATTCTAAGGATCGGACACCTGGGTTGGGATTCGAGGCAATAGAGCCCAAGGATTGGACGCAGAGATTCTGTGAGGTTAGGGATCCAAGGTTGAAATCGTTGACCCGAGCGTGGTTCGGATCCTCCACGCCCGATGGCTACAGAATGGCTTGGCAAAGTAGCTGATTTCATTTCATATTGTTCATTTCCTATTGATTGATTGGTATATTACAGTGCTTGCAATACAATAGTTTTTTCAGAGTGCATGCGGGGACAGATTCTCATCACACAGCCTCCATCCATTAATTCCCAACCAAATTAATCAAACAGCATTAGTACATAGGACTACCTAAACAACTAGTGGGTTGGGTTGGGTTGGGTTGGATGGATGGATTTAATTCGTATCTCCCTTTCTATTCCACTTTTTTTGACGCGCGGAATAGAATAGTACTTGTTCTCTTCATTGTTCTATTCTCTGGACGGACCAATGCCACATGTTGCCCCTCCTATCCTATTGTTGATAGTGAAGGAGGCAGATTTCCTCTCTGTATTGCACCACATTCTGAGTTGCTAGCTATTGTGACCCTTTTCATCTAATCTAACATGAAACATGAATCAAGCAATTATGCATCGCAAATAGGGCTACAAACCAAAACGGAAATGAGACATGCTAATCAAATTTTGAAAATTACGAGTAACTTAATAAGACATATCAATCAATCATCTTTTGCTCTCTATTTGGTTTTACTTTGATACATCAGAATGTGTATTTCAAAGAACAAAATATATTGAGTTATAATCGTGAATTTGAAAATCATTAGTTGAAATTTTAATAATTCTAAAGTCTATTATGGTATAGTTGTTTTAATAGTTATTTTTAAAAAAAAGTTATAGCATTGTTTTCATTCTTAAAAATTAAAGGACTTGACTCTCGTAAATTGAGTAATTCACTCTAAAACATAAAAAAAAAAAAAAGCCTTAGACATTGTGTAAAAATCCTAGTGTCTGATTAAAAATCCTTTTTTATTCTATAGAAATAAACTCACTTCATAGTTGTGTAAATGATGTATACAAGTAGATTGTCGATACAACTTCGGACAGAGGTCTTCTAAGGGCAAATAATATGTAAAAAATGTTTGAAAGAGCGAAGAAAAATTAAAGACGACTTTTCATAAAAATAAAATAATAAGACGTCGTATAAACATTTAGAGATGTTCCTAAAAACTGATGTAAAGGATATAAAGTGAAGAGATTTTACTGAAAATAAAATTATTTATTACACTTTTTATACTTCTAATGTAACGAATAATTTTAAATATTTCTGATTTTATAATTTAACATTAACCCTAAGCGTTACAGTGTGTTAATTGATAAAAAAAAATCAAATAACTTGTCAAATCTGAAATAGTTCATTACTTGAGATATTCCAATCGACTCTATATTATAAATCTGAGTATAAAACAAAAATCGCAACACGACAACTACTTTGGCAACTGGCACGCAATTCTAACCAGGTTGTTCTTGTTGAAGTCGAACATTCTAAACCCCACCCAAACGGAAAAAGTACAGGTGGAATAAGAAGTATCGTTACTAACCTAATCAAATATTGAACATTTTTTTTTTTGGTCGTAAAATATTGAACATTTTAATGGTTCAATTACACGTAAGTCTTTGGCCGATACCAATTGAATTGTAAATTACTTGGTACAGCCAACCTAGACTTTAATGTCAAATACAAAAAAAATTAAAAGTAAAGGCTCTACAGACTCAAAAAAAAAAAATGTAAAGGCTCTCCTTCTTAGAGCTCCTGGAATAAAATATAAGAAAAATAAGATTTGGATCTTCCCATCTTATTTGTCAACATGACAATGTCACGAGAGAAAAAAGACAAAAACAAATATAGCAAGACCCACCATTATTTGACTAGGATCCATTAATTTATTTTCGTCTTTCTCCCTCATGACATTATCATGTTAGAAAATTGCAAGAGAAAATTCCAATCTAAAAAATAATATATATCATAGCTGCAATGCCAGATTTGGCTGCAGCTGAGAACCAGTATCCACACTGGAACTACGTGAATTTGTTGCTCCGATCATCCCATTAAAGTCATTAGCAAGTGAAAAGGAATTCTGTTTAGTGGGAACTTCCATTCCCTGCCAAGATGATTTCCCACCAAACCCTTGAGACAAACTTCGCGACTCAAATCCGGATTCCCTGGCTAACAAATTACTGGAATCTAATTGACTTGACTTGTTTAAGAATTGGGCCCTGAGAGGTGGTGGATTAATATTTGTAGGTGCAATATGGCTGGTAAGGCTGTTTCTGGAATCCATGTCAAACATTTGAGGAACATTCCCAGCACTTGTCGACGACCCAGTTAAGTCTGCAAGATTTACCATCTTCATTTGAGGTGAAAAACTAGAACCTAATCGACCACTAGAGCCCAAGTCATTAGAGTGCATCATGGATTCCTGCTGAATCCTCTCTGGAATTATGGATTCACTCCCACCACTAACACTGTTGACTGTATTCAATTCATTTTGGTAATTCAATTCTCTATTCATTACCGTGTCTGCACTTTGCAAGCATGGTGTATTTGCAAGAGAGAAGGATCCTGATGGAGAAGCAAATCTACTTCTGTAATCCTCTGGTACAGGAGGGTCCGAATTTCTCTCATCGCAAATTGGGAAGTGTTGCCTCTGTGATACATCGTCATCAGCTACCCATCCAGGACCAAATTCATGTCCTTTTGGCAAAACACTGCTGATTTTCCTTGCAGCAATCTTCCAAACAATAGGACCAAGATCTGCAGCAAAATGGGCTAGGCTTCTTGCATAGCTATGCTTCACATGTAAACCAACCTGATTTATTTAAGAAAAAGAGAACGTAAATTGTGTAATCAAGAAAAAAGCCTTTATAGCTGACGGGATGAGATACTAACAGCAACCTAGAGACAACATTAGATTTTCAAACTATCATAATTCTTAAGACATTTGTCTAACTTTCTTTCAGGTTTGCATAATCTGGCCGGTAAAAACAGGAAATGAAAATGAAAAAAAGAATTTCGTACGGCAAGAAGTTGCTTCACATTATCTTCAAATGTTGCCAGCACTGGTGGTTCATTTCCTGAAGCCACTGGATTTTTGTAAGTGTCACGCCTGGTCTCGTCAACTGTATACTGCTTCTTTCCATACCTTAACACAGCTTTTAAAACAGAAGCTGCAAGCAAAATACATAATTAAAGGAAACATTCCTATAAATAAAGGCATTTGTTTGCCCCTGGTTGAATCCAGAAGGAATTGGACAAACAAATGAAAGGTGTAAGCATAGATACTGACCAGGAAATTCATTCTCCCAGTCAGGCGTCCAACCAGTATAACCTCCACTGTTGCCCTGGGAGGCCCTGGCTGATGAATCTGTAGGCTGAAATTTGCTTAGTCCTTTTCTTAGATTATAACCATTGGAGCCACTAGCAATATCCCCACCAGAAGCAAGAGTTGCATCAGAGGAAGATTCAGGAGCAACACGCTCAGATGGAGACATGCCCAGTGACTTTCTTGTGTGCTTGCCTGGTGGCCTTCCTCTGTGCACAATTTTGGGTTGCGGTTCACTATCACCATCGCTATCTTGTCTCAGATTGTCAAAGTCCTTCCTTGCAATCTCTTGCATGGCACGAGCCTAAGAAAAAGTTAAGTCTTTAACTTAAACAGACCACATTTAAAAAGGGATGAAAATGATTTGGTTTAACTAAAGACTGACCCAACCTGTCGATAGTAAATAGTATCTGGTGAATTGTATTGCATTGCATTAGAGCATATCAAGAACACATCGTTCTGCAAAAATGAAGTAGCAGTTTGTTTCAAATTTGTATCAGACTAATAAAAATATATTACTCACAAATTAAACAGTAGAACAGAAAATCCAAACCTACTACTCAATAGCCTAAATTGCCACAAATCACAAATGTGTGTTGGATTAATTAGTGCAAATCTGTTACAATCACCAGAAATTTAAACTTTGCCAAAAATTGACGTATCAGTGAATCTAAAATGAGCAGCAGGGCAGGTAACAGCCATCACTTGGGTTATATGATCTCAGATCAAACAATGACACAATAAGAACTACTTACTTAACCAAACGAATGATATATCAAGAATGACATCCGTTGATTAATGCAACTAGTTTGTTATATATGTTTCCCACTAAAGAATTTTTCTAATCTTGCCTAAAAAGTTGTTCAAAAAGCCTCATAATACCTATTCTGTCAACCTTCTATATATATAAAAAAGTCAGTGTACAGTAAAGGCACAATTCAGAATCATTATGCTATATATACATTCCAAATTGACCTGTCAAATTAATCATATTAATGAATAATGTACCAAATAAGGGAGGGAAATGAGTATGTTCACTTGGTTGATGGAAGATTGCAATTGTTCATAAACTCTAAAGGCTGAAGATGTGGTAGTATTAGTTACTCATCAAGAATCATGAAACTGCATATTATGCAACAGTATCTGAAAATGAAACTTCTTTTGTTTCAATTTTTTTTTTTCATTTATAGGAATAAAAAATATATCTAAGATGAGAGAAAGTCCAGAAGAAAGGTAACAGTAAGTTGAATGGATGAATAGTAAAGAAGGTTGTCGAGCAAAGAGCAAGGCAAACAAACGAAAATTGCAACACCAACCTCAAACTGTTCCAAGTTGATATATAGCCCCCCATCCAACTTCTTCCTTACAGTTCCAAAATCCATCGGGTGCTTAATGATGTCATGATAATCAGGGAGCTGCAGCAAGAAAATTTATTCATACCAATTCAAGTAATGGGATTCAAATTTACTTACTTAAAAACCACATATGTAGTATCACAAAAAAACACACCTCTTCTGGATCCACCGGCTCAGAGAATACCCCATGTGTGTCCTTTCTACAAGATGGTTGAACAGTAAAGAACAGAACCGATTAATACCCCAACTGATAGAAAAAAGGGAAAGAAAAGAAGAGAGAAAGAAACAAATAAGAGACACACTTTTGAAGTCTGTCAAGGATAAACAGCAAGAGCTTTTTGTCTGGCAAAGGTGTAGTGGGACCGGACTCCCCCTGTGAACCTGTCAAACACACAATATAAAAATCGCCATGGCATTAATATTCCCCCACTACGCTCCCCCTGTGAACCCATTTGAGAAATGATTTCATATACCATAAGCTTCATTCATACCATGTTTACTGTCAGTCGCTTTCGGAACCTTTCCATCCTGCAAAAATCACCCCCCATCATCAAATGCCCCAAAAATAAAAATGACATGTGCGTGTGATTTTACAACACTATAGTCTTCCTCCAAAAAGAATCCATAATCAACCCCCAAAAAAATTATTAAAAAAAGGCCGCAGCCACGAGCAGTGCTAATACTAATAGGGAACAGAAACAGATAGAGTTTTTCTTTTTCTTTTCTCTTTTTTTATAAAAAAAAAACAATAAAAGAAGATCTCCAATAATACTATGAGATAAGACAAATTGAAGCTTTTAAGCATGTCCGTGCATTCTGTGGATAAACGAAGGCTTGATCTAGTGTATGTATATTACAGCCAATAGGGAGGAATACATACATAAAAGAAACAAGATGCCCCACACCAATTTTTCCCCCAAATAATTTTAAATAAATAACCATCAAAACCTAAACGGTCAAACACATCCACCGGTTCCCAAATCAGCGAGTTCACTTCACCATAAAAATAAAAAATAATCATATTGATATTACTGCGCGCGAAATCCCAGAAAGAAAAAGAGAGAAAAAAAAAACACATTCGGCTTCTAACAGGTGAGGTAGGTATTCCAGGAAAAAGAACAGGAAGACCCCACCAACCGAATCGGCATAATAGAGAGAGGGGGGAAATTGAAAAGGGGTTTTGAGGGACATTAATAATTGAATGCTCACCGTTTCATCTGATCCGTGGTGGAAAGGGTCAATCTTGCGCCTCTTGTGAGTGGCGTCGGGATCGGCGTGAGGGAAAGAAGAATTGTTGGGGAATAATGTTGGGTGTTGGAGATGGTGATGGGAATTGAGACCCACAAGGAGCTTGTGCTTCTTCTCCCTGCGCTCGTCGTCGTCGTCGTCTTGTTGAGGAACATTAACGTTGTTGTTGGGATACGAATTGGTTAAATTCGGGTGGTTTTGTCTTTGTCTTTGATGTTGCTGTTGCTGCTGTTTTTTGAGGGATCGCTTTTGGAGATCCAAAAGAGATGGGCGACCCTTCTTCTTCCTCTTCGTCATCGTTTCAGATACCTCGCCCATTGTTTCCTCCTCTTTTCTCGCTCCCCAAACAAACAGGTCCAAATTTCTCTCTCTCTCTCTCTCTATTCTCTCTCTCTTTCTTTTTAAAAATTAAAAATAAATAAATAAATAAACCGATATATCTATATTATGGCCGATGCGTGCCGCTCACGTGACTGGTGTGTTTGTTCATTGTGCTGTGCCATGCTGCTGCCGCTGAGGGTATTTACCAATACCATGCTTCTCAAATGAGTCGCCCGCACTGATATTAGTTAATTAAGTAATTGATTAATGTATTATATTATTAATTATATGCAATGCTTATAAATTCTCATTATAAAATAAATAATGAATTAGAATATGGCTGCTAAGGGTACAATAGTAATCAACATTACAAATGCAAACCCGTTGTTGAACATAAAATGTATGGTTTAAACAAAACTTCAGGCTATATAATAATTTATTTGGATTTTAATTTCACTGTTTAATATTAGTTTTGATTATTTTTTATTCATTAAAATATTATCTTATTGGATATATAAATTCAAATCAATAAAAATATGAAGACTATTTTTTGTCCGGGTGATTCAACCACCATTTCAGGAGTATTCGTATTTCATAAACTGTTTCTATTTAATAAAAAAAATGAAAACTGAACAAATTAGGAATCGAAAAAACCAAATAACTAAAAAAATTATTATTTGATTCCATCGAGTTTGGATTTGATTTTAAAAAACAACCCAGTGTAATTCAAACTAAATTTTTATATGCATATGACTAGATAGACACCATGATATAATCCATGGTCAGCCACGTAACTCTCTTGCTCGAGTTTTACTATTTGATGTAATAGGAGTCTCTCAACCTTTCCTTTTATAAAAAATAAAAATTTATATACATGTGATATCTTGACTTGATTTCATTTCCTTTATAGGGAGATTTCATTTTAGAAAGTAGAATGAAATATTACAATAAATCAAAAATATTTAATATTTTAACGGAATTATAATGTTGTTATTGATTTTGATTATGTTAAACTAATTGAATGATAGAATTGAAAAAATCAACCATCACTTAATTTAACAATGGCCAATTGTTTTTTTTTTTTTACAGAAGTGACCAATTGTTTTTTTGTAGGATATTAAAACAAACACCCAATGCTTGATCCGCACCTAACATCACGGCATTGAGCTCAAGCTTATGTGCGTCGAATGCCTAACGTATCAGTGTATCACTAGTCTCTAACTTCAAAGCATTGAGAAGTGAGAACCTAGCGCATGTTTGGTTCTGCGATTTCTTTAATTGTTTTTGTAAAATTGAGTTTGGTTAAAAATGAATTGAATGTAAAATGATTTATGTTTAGATACATTTATGAAAAAAATATTTTTTATCAGCTCACGTTGTTTTGATAATTTAGTTCAAAATTGTTTTAGGATGTGTAATTACCAAAATAGTCCTAACATGTATTTACATAAATCATAGATATCTTTTCTATTTTACACAATTATTTAAATTTATGTTTATTTTATTTCAATTTTAACCAAAAAGTTATGCAATGACAAAAAAAACTTTGTTTTAATTATTTTTTATCACTATAAATGACAAAAAAAAATACATATGGCCAATGTTGTTAGCTTGCAAATATTTAAGAATAAATGAATGATACCTCATCGGTTCTTTGATTTTGGACAGTTTTATGGTCCTTAGTTCAAACCCCAAGTTTGGGTGTTTTTCTTTTTTTTATTTTATTTAAGAAAAGCCCAAAATACAAGCTTGTATTTGACCCAAATAACCATAAATTATAACCCTAATTAACACACAAACATTTGACAGCTGCCGCCCGACCTTCTTCTTCCTTCCTTGTTCATCATTTTGTTGCTTTCCTGCGTGTTGTGTGCCTCATTTTACTACATGTTATGTGTCTCATCTCACTCACCTCCATCTCTCCAGGTAGTTGAAGACAATTGTTGAATGGTAAAGCTGATAATTACAACAGAACACTGTGAATCGATTTTTCTACTCAATGTGAAAGCTAGCCTGAGCTGCTCCGTGTTTGAATCGATTTTCAATGGCAAATCGCATGTGCAGCAGGGAGCCAAACATCTTATAAATAAGTTAAATACATGTTTGACCATTCCAAACACGCGTTATTGGGACTCAACGCAGAACCAAACATTTGCATATTCATGGGTGTCGGGCACCTCATGGTTAGTTTCATTTTTGGTTGGTATATGCTAGATATTGTATTTTCAAGCGCTAGGTAATTGTTTATCTCCCTATTTTAGTCAAGTTCTTTATTTTAACCTTATATGGTGCACTCTTTATGACGTTGTTCTTGTGATTTATTTTGAATAGATGTTTCGGCTTTCCATTATGGGTTCTATACTTTTATGATAGAATGTTGATTGTTGCAATGAAGAGAGAATACAACCATGAACTAGGTGCTCATCGTCCTTATATATAGATTATTTGTTGCAATTAAGAGAAAATGAAACCTGTGCGTGCTCATAATACGACTCATGAGCTGAGTACTCATCGTATACTAAGATGATTTTCGTTCACTACAACGAAGAGATAATGCGGCCCCGACTTATGACGTGGCTTTGCTAGTGATTTAAAAATAGAAGTTAATTACATCTCAACTTCTGTTTCTCCCTTTTAAAAATGTTTTGTTAGAAAGAGAGAGAGACTTTTTATCTTGTCCTTGTCGTCGATACAGAAAGGAGGTGCATTTTTTTGCATTGGGTTTGGACTTTTCGGCCCAGGAAAAACACCCCACAAGGGGTGGTGTGTGGGCTTTGGCAGAGACAAGACATGTTACAAAGCGTCCAGTACAACACTAGAATTGGGCTGGCACCTAGACTGGACCCAAGTCACAAAACCGAAAACGGGAACGGAAAGAGAGCAAGGACATCGGCGACCGGTAAGCGACGTAGGAGAAAGCACAGAGAAAACACAAAATGGGAACGGTGGCATGAGCTTAGGAATAACGCAGCCAACACAAAGAGAGCGCACGGATCAATGACATGGCATAAAAATTTAAATTCCCGCCTAAACCCCTGACCCTCCCTTGATTTCATTTGGTTCGCAATTGAATTTCAATTTCCCTTTAGTTAGGGGCTTAATATCTCCCCGCATTTGTGCCTAGCCTTATGTCATAGACACCACTCGCGTATTTTTCCCCCAAAACTCTCTCCTCTCTATCTCTCTCTTCCAAACCCTAACTCCAAACCCTCGTTCCCCACATCCGGTACGTATTTCCCTTCAATTTTCATCGTTTTTCCGCGATTTTCCTCGTTCTCTATCAGTTTCCGCTGAGAAAAACTCACCCGATCGTGTAATTACAGGTTCCGTCATGAAAGGAGGAAAGTCCAAGGCCGAATCTAAGAGAGGTGATGCCAAGTAAGTTCTATTCGTTTTTGATCCATCCTTAAACTGGTTTATTTCTCGTTCGATTCGACTCGTTTGAACGGTAAAAAGGGGGAAAAGTTAGGGTTTCGGCCCGTTCCAGATCTGAGATCTGACATTCGAGGAACCCTAACCCTAGCTTGACTTTTCTTTTCGACGATGATTTGTGTGTTCTTGTACTACTTGTTGGTTTTTGATGCTATTGATTTTGGTTTTGATTGCAGGCTCGCTGTGAATAAGAAGGGTGCCCCCGCCACCAAGGGTGGCAGGAAACCGAGCAAGGGAAAAGCAGCCAAGGACCCTAACAAGCCAAAGAGGCCTCCCAGTGCTTTCTTCGTTTTCATGTAATTATATTTTTCTTACTTTCCGATCCATTTGATTTCACCGAGTATTGTTCTCGTTATCGTCAAAATTATTTATCTTACGGTGAATATTTTTTTTAATTTCTAAACTTTCGATTGTCCAATTATCATAAATCATAAATAATATCTGAACACGAAATACTATGCATATCAAGCATGTTAGATCTAGTTTCTGGTTCATGAAGCTAGGTATCACCACATGACATGCTATTGCGTACTTCTTATTTTGGTTATTTTTCTGAGGTTTGTGTGTTTTTAAAGGGAGGAATTTAGGAAACAGTTCAACAAGGAACACCCTGAAAACAAAGCAGTGTCTGCTGTAAGTATTTACTGTGGTTCTTGTCTTGTCATGAAATCACATGGAATTGGGGATGTGTTTCTAAGCGTGATAACGTTTCATGCACATTTTTGCAGGTGGGCAAAGCTGCTGGAGCAAAATGGAAGACCATGTCTGATGCTGTACGTACCTTGCCTTTTTGTTTCTTGAACAAAAATTGCGTTTTGAACAACAACAATAATAAATAATATATATATGTTATTGAAATTTTGGTGAATGGTTGTTTTAGGAGAAAGCACCATACGTGGCAAAATCAGAAAAACGAAAGGTGGATTATGAAAAGAGCATGAGGGCCTATAACAAGAAACAGGTGGGTGCATCATGAGGTATATCTAAGTGTGTGCAATCGGGAGACTGGGTTCTCATAACTTGTTTTTGTTTGTTGTCAGGCTGAAGGTCCAACTGCTGGAGATGAAGAAGAATCAGAGAAATCAGTATCTGAGGTGAATGATGAGGATGATGATGAGGATGGCAGTGGCGAGGTTTGCTGAAATACCTTGTCTATCATTTTAAACTTTACAAGGTTGGAACATTTTTGCAATGAAGTTGTTCATTTGTGGCTTGTATTTCATGCAGGAGGACGATGACGAGTAGAAGCTGGACTGATGATAGCATTTATCTAGGTTGTTCTGATGGTTTGATCATCTTATGTGGATGGTCTGATCATCTCCTGATAAACATATTTCTTGCTTCCAGCAATATTTTGCTGCTCCCTTGGTAAATTTGTTTTGTCTTTCCAAAACGTGAATAGTTACAAGAAGGGAGTTCGCCTTTATTTGTACTTTTAAATCCAACTATTTAGTTAAGAGGTGTTTATCTTTTGTAGAGCTTTTAGTTTTTATTGATGAAATCTGCTAAAGTTTGTATCAATATCATTTGCTTATGAGCCTATCTTTCCCTTTGTGCTTTATCGTTGTTTATATACTTGATGATGTATGTTTCTTCTGTTATGTTGCCGCAAGCTTTTGGTATAGTCTGTTCTTGTGGTCATCAATTGATATTGTTTTCATTAGTTGTCGAAATGTCTTATTTCCTTTGGCAAATTCTGTTTTATACCCCTGTATTTGATATCGTTGATATCTTCAAAAAAAAAATTATAAAAAAATTCCCTTTTCGCACATACAATTTGAAGCTTCTCATTCATTTTTTCCCGATATTAACCCATATATTTTGGGTGCAATCATTAATCAATCATTCTTGGTCAGACTGGTTTGTCCTATAGCTTTTGGTACTTTTTCTGCAATTTTGTTGTTTACACGGCTAGAGTTGTATCTGAATTGCGCTCTGGTTATTTATTATTTTTTTATTAGTATTTTTAATTCCTGCAATGTTGGGGTTGTTTGAATTATGTTGCCCGTTTTCTATTAACCCAGTTTATGAGAATGAGCATGTTCCTTTGGCCAAGCTGAAATCCAGACCTCCCCCATTTTTGCTGGATATTTAATTCATTTTTATCGACAATAACCTGTTAAAAATTAATTGCTAAAATATAAAATAATTTTTAAAATCCAACATTTGTAAGGGGAAAGTAATCTAGTCCCCGATGATGAGGAAGAGGTTGTGCCTTGTCTGGCTCTATTCACCAGTATGTTGAACGAAGGAGCAATCGTTAAGTTGAGATAACACTTGTTCCTCCGTTGTGGTCCGCATCTTTGGCATGTTTATCCATTATTTAATTAATTAATGCCCAACCAAGACTTATGTTTGTGGTTTCCTAAGGAAATTTGCACGATTTACATGTTTAGTTATTTTCACTACTTTAGGCCAAAAAAAGTTATTTTCACCACTGAATATTTTATCTCAAATTAACCACATTTTACCACGACTGAATAAGCCAATTTTCAACTTTCATGGTTTCGACATTTCAGCATTTGCCTTTTTATTTTGTTTGTTTTTTTCATTATTATTCATTCTATTTGTGTCGCTTATTTATTTTGGTGTTTATATAGATAAAAAATAAAAATGATTTTCATCAAAATTATCCATGCATCTTGTTACAAGTGCTTTGAAAATAAAAATTTCTAAATATAAATAACTTGAAAGATCAAATTATAAAGTTTAGATCTTAAAAAATGAAACTTGTAAACATTCATCTAAACATATATTCTGTCACAATAGATATGACAAAGTGGATAGACCGATCTTGATATCTATTGTGGTGGATCATAAATTAATTATGAATGAGTTATAGATTAACTTTAAATTGTTTAGCTACATTTTTTGATGCGTAATTGTTTAATTACTAATTAGCTATTATATTTTGCTAGTTATTTCACAATTAATTAGCTACAAATTATTATCTGTAACTGATCCGAGGCTAATTCATACAAATTTCCTAGTTCACTGTGTACAATATGAAATGGTCATCTATGGTATAAATTTAATCCATCTAAATTGTTAGCATGGAACCAAGTTCTTTGGCTTTTGGGTGAAAGGGTAGAATTTTCTTTATCCATAGGTATTTTAACCCGTCGATTTATGCAGGCTCTTGGTTTTGCTTTAGATGTTTTATCTCCACTTGCTATACTTTCCTTCTCCAAATAAAGTTAATAAAAAGTCTTCGTAAAGTATGTGCAGAACATCATGAGATTCATGACATCATTTTTGATTCATTTAGTCTGGCTACTTGTAAGAAAAAAATTGATTGATTCTTGTTGTAAAGTACGTGCAGAGAGTAATTTTCTATCGGTGAATTTGCATACAGTCAACTGGAAAGTCGAGGCTTTTGGGCTATGTTGACAATTGCACAAGCTCTGAAGACTTGAGTCGAAATTTCCACGAGTGACTCAGACCGTCATGGAGAGGAAATAGGGGAAAAGCTCAGAAACAGAGTGCATTATGGTACTTTGAATCCATACAGTGATACACTTGCATGTGTCATTGTTCGAAAGAAATTTCCATTGTTTATTTGATGAAACTTTTTGGTCACCTTATTTCATCTAAGTGTCTGTTTGGAACTGCGTTGACAGCAGTTAAACGCGCGTTAATATAGCTAAACGCGAGTTGACACTTTTGTGAAAGTGTTTGTGTATTCAGAAAAAAAGCAATTTTGCTATCCAAACTCAATTCTAGGAGAAGCCAAGATTTGTAGCTTCCACGATGACTTACAAATCGATTCTGGAATTTTTTATTGCTTGATAGATGCATCGTTTCTGTATCCCTCCATTGCCCCTCATTCTCCCTGATAGATACATCTTTCTTGTTTTTCTTTCGCTGCTGCTTGATTCCTTCATTGTACTATTCCTTCTTTTACAAATCGATACTGTTTTTCTTCATTGCCCACTCTCTTTCTTCTCCCATGACCAGACACGATGGCCTTCTCCCTTTGCTCTCTGTTGGTGCAGCACACCATCCACCAATTTGGGGTATTTGTTTTTTAGAGGGTTTACATATTTTATTTTATCATTATTTGGGCTGTAGATGCTTAACCCACAACTCACTAGACCTTTTTTTTTTGCTTGGTGATGTGTTCAATTTTTTTTTTTTTTTTATAAACGTGGTCAATTCTTATTTAAAAACGATTTGCGCTTCAGACCAAAAAAAGAAAACGATTTGCTCTTTTTTATTGTTGCTAGTTTTAATTAAACTAGAAACGTACCCATGTATGCATAGGAGATTTTTAAAGTAATATGATTTATATAAATTTTAATTAAGAGAGAACTACTAATATAGTCTTGAAATTGCAAGACACTGTTAATTTAGTTCATAAAATTATTAATATTCTAAATTAGTTTATGAAATTAAAAATTTTCAATTATTGTAGTGCTCATTTTGGTAATTATACACACAAAAACAATTTTGATCCAATCTATCCCAACACCAATAATTGATAAAAATCACTTTTCTATTAATATATCCAAACATAAATCACGTTACATTCAACTCACGTCTAACCAAAATCAATCTACAAAATCAATTCTGTCAAAATCAATTTTTATCACCGCAGAATCAAACACACACTAAAGCAATTTAAAACGATAGATGACAGATATTCTATTTCTCATCTAGCTAGCTAGCGTTTTCAAGAAATGGATAATCCGTATATCCAACAACAGGATCACTGGTGTAAAAAGTGCTTCTATCAGCATTGTTGAGCTCGGCATCGAGTTCGAATCTCATAGGCAGATCCGGGTTTGCCAAAAAGAGGCGCCCATAAGCCACCAAATCCGCACCACCACTGTCCAACACTCTGTTCCCTTCACTCCTGTTGTATCCACCCGCCACAATAAAGGTTCCCTTGAAGGCCTTCCTCATGGGCATTAGTGACACATTTGTGGTCTCACATTTTTCAAACATTGTGCGCATCCTGGGTTCAATGATATGACAATAGAGAATGCCCAACTGACTCAGAGACTGAGCCATATAAATGCCCAATGCCGAAGGGTCAGAGTCTCCACAATCACAATAGTCAGCGAAAGGGGAGACCCTGACACCAACCCTTTCAGCTCCGATCTCATCAGCTACCGCCTTCACCACCTCTAGTGGGAAACGGCAACGATTCTCTAAGTTGCCTCCATACTCATCATCTCTGTTGTTCACTTTGTCCTTTAGGAACTGTTCAAGCAAGTAACCATTGGCTCCGTGTATCTCCACTCCATCAAAACCTGCATATCCATTTTACTTCAATAACTAAGCCAATGGAATTGTAAAAATTACGGGGGTTTTTTTTTTCTGATATTAATATTCTAAAAATTGAATAAATAAAATAATTTTTGTAAAAAAATAAAAAAGACTTGCCCCACATTTTTTACCTCCATGTATCTCAGCTAGAGAAATAATTTTGGTGATAAATAAAAAAAAAATGTACATGTATTCTAACTCATGACCTATTTTAATAATTGACAGTTGATTGATTGATATTGATATTTAACAAAAATTAAATGAAATTTTAATTTATATCTTCACGTGTACATCAAGTTAATAACATTTTAAAATAAAATTCTAAGCTCACCTGCTTCTATGGCATTTTTGGCTGCCATTCTGAAGTCATTGACAACCTTTGGGATTTCATCGGTTCTGAGAGGGCGAGGAGGTGGGTATTTAGTGCTGCTACCTTCCTTTTGAATTGGTCTGTTTGTGCTTGAGATTGGGGCCTGCCCTCCTGGTTGGTAACCTGTTAAACGTGTGTTATCTATATCAGCATGTAATGTGTGTGTATGTGCCTTGCTTCACTAGGGATTTTAAAGTTCAGAAGGAATACATCACAAAATTATTAATATTTTTCTTCAAAAATGCACTCTTCATTTTTATGAGAGCTAAATTACAAAATACAAGTTAATGGGGTGTAGAAAATTTGTTTTTCTTAAGAAGTGACACTATCAGAGTAATTTTAGCCCGGATTGTTTCTAATGAAGGGGGAATAAGCTAAATATTTCTATTTAATATTGCTAAATACAGAGATACCATAGTTGGATACTCTTCCAGCATGCCAAAGTTGACAGAAGAATATGCCCCCTTTCTCGTGGACGGCTTTCACAATTGGTTTCCACGCTTCCACCTGTTCTCTTGTCCAAATTCCAGGTGTATTTGGGTACCTTCAATCAATATCAATCAATATCCAATATATAGGAAAATAAAAATGGGACAATAAAATACCCGCGCGGCAGGCTAAAAGGGGACAAGTATAATGATATACATGTGTTACAGGAAATGAGAATAATATTTTATAATGAGTAGCTAGATATCCACCGACAATAAATTAAATGTTAATAATAATATGGTCAAATTATTTTGGCCCTGATTCCTCTGTGTGTGTGTGTGGATGGGGGTGGGGATTATCTTCTTGTTAGAATTTATTAATACTTCCTTTATTTTTTAAAATAAATTAATTTAAATATTTGAAAAGAATGTATGAGATGGCTATTTAAATTAAAAAAATAAACATTTCTTTGCAATGCAAGGGTACAAAGTATATTCAATGTGAAAGATGTGTGTGAAGTTTTGTTTAAAATAAAATTCTATGATACTTATTATATTAATGATTTAATAACTGCAAAATTACTATGTTAATTAATATTCAAAACAAAAATGTCGTATAACTTGAGTTTTCTTTTTCATTTGTTCTTGGTTATTTGGACTGAAAACTGAAAAGAATGTTCATTAAACAGACAAAAAAAGGTATAGTGATGATTATTAAATTTGTTTGTTATAAATGGGCAGGGCATATTGAAGAAAGAAGAATGGAGGATTACCCTTGTGCAGTGTCTGACACCCCAGAGGCTTCCCCAATCAAGAAGCCACCCTTTGTTGTCCTTTGAGAATAATAGAGAGCAGCATGTGGCTGAGCCACAAAGTTGTAAGACCTTGTTCTTGTTAAGGGTGCCAGAACTATCCTACAGTATATATGAAACACAGAGAACCAAATTGAGTCCCAAATATAAAGAAAGATCGAGAATGAATGAAGAAACGGTGTGGGGGGAAATAAGCAATTAAGGTGTTCAATATGTGGGTGGTGAGGGTCTAACTTACCTGTGGGATAGATTAAATTTTCCCATCTTGAATGGTTTGAGGAGGGGTATCACTTCTCTTCCCTCCAACACTTTGTGGTTCTCTTCTTCTATCATTGTGTTGGTCATGATCCTCTCAGTTCACAATAGGCTATGGATACACAAACTCTGTCTCTTGAGTCTTGATTATATAGTACCTCAAGAGAAACTGATGTAGACACTTTCCAATAGAAAGACAAGCCTGAAATATTATCACACTTGGGGTTGTCTTTTTGTTAATGACTAATGAGAGAGATTGTGCAAGAAATCCTGGGATTCTTTAAAGGCTGATATAGTACATCTTTATATGTCTTTATGATTTATATCCTCTGTCTTTAATTATTTCTTCATTTGTCTTTAAGAATTTTTACCTATTAGCTATGAAAAGATTTTACTTATTAGCTAAATTCGTATTATTATTCATCAAACCTATTCGATCCACATTTTGGCTCATCCCATTTGGCTCATCCCATTTGACTCAACGAAACTTATCCCAATTAAACGTACACAATAACTCGATTAAGGGGATGAGGCAAAACGTATTTATGGATTGAATACGTTTTTCGTAATACGAATTTTATAGCTAATAAATAAAAAAATAGTAAAGACAAATGAAATTTGTATTTCAATTTATCAAATGTATTCGATCCATAAATATATTTTAAGTTGAATTGGAGTAAGTTGATTCGTTGAGTCAAATTTTTCTATTGAATTTACATTGTTTCTTTGGCGAGTTAATTCACCCACCCTCACTTTTTTTAAAAAAATATTTTTTGCAATTTTAGTATTTTTTTTAATTAACATTCTAACTTGTAACTCTTTTACCCTTTTATTTTATGGTCCAACCCACAGATCCACCATTAAATGAGAATGACAAGTTTGTTTACTCATTTTGTAAAAAATTGGTCTACGTATGCTTATCTCATCTCATTTTGAGTTTGTTTGGACAACTTTATCCATAAACACTTCTAATATGAGTTTTTGAACTATTAAATTTTTATATAAATTAAAAACAACTTTTATACTTTAATTTTTTCAAAAGATCTCATTTTTAACTTCTCCATAAATGTGACTAAATAATTTAAGTGGTGGGGTAACGGAGAATTATTAATAAAAAAAAAGAGAAATAGAGGAAAAGTGGAGAACCAACTCTTTCTTTTTTATTTTTTTATCTAATCACAATGGTCATCTCGGTGATAGGTAATCCTGAGATTGGTGGGTGGAGGAAGAAAGCTTTAGTGATAAAAAAAAAGGTGGATGGTGGAAGGATGGATGGCAGGGGACTGATCAAGGGAGTAGTGGAAGGATATTAAAGTGCAGTTCTCTATCCAATAATTAAATATCGCAATCTTTTCATTAATATTTTCATAATACTAATAACAAATTTTAAGATCCAGATTTTTGCAGTTTTAACCAAACCTTGAAGGAATTGTTTTTGTTTGACACGTGTGAAAAATTCTTTTTACAATAATTTTCTTGCACGCTTGGATCTTTTAAAACAATGCTTTTTTAATTTTGTTAAAAAATTACTTTTAAGGTGAAGCTTACAATGCACAAACACATAAATTTGTGCATGTGCACAAACACATAAAAAACTGGTTATAGCCAGTTTTGATAGTTTTTTCTTTATTTGAGTATTCACCCACAAAACAATTATTAATCCTACTTGTATGGCCTAAAGTTTCATTTTTTTAATATTTGACCCCAACACCAGAAAATGAAATCTGCAACCAACAATATCGAGGATCCCTTCCTCCCCTCATTTACAGATCGACAAAGATATTACCCATTTACAGATCTGGCATAGATCACGTTCCTAAATGTCGCTAAATCCTTTCTCTCTCTCACTGCCACTACCCTATCCTTCCACCGCCACCCACCTAACCCCCACCATCCACCACCCACCACCCACTTGCACCGCCAATCGCGCGACGCGGTGGATTTGCAGCCCCAACACCACATCTCCGAGGTGGAAATCCTCCCTTGCCTCGGACACCCTCTCCTATTGCATTGAAATCTTCATACGAATCATAAAGGCACAGTTCCGATCCCTTCAGAAAATCCTTCAACCTGGCTTTGGGTCACAGAGTGTTTGGGGTGCAAAAGCTTCGCTTTTGAAAGCAGAGAACGAGGGGAAGAGCAATGGGTCGGGGAAAGCTTCGTTGTTGAGCAATGGGGGGATGGGGGTTGTGGCCTCTAGAATAGGGTGGGGGTAGGGGATAGAGATGGGTGGCGTGGATTTGGGGGGAGCGGAGATAGACGGAGGGCGAGTTTTCTTTTTAAATTTGGGAAAGTTTAGTGTGTGTGCAGGTGTATGATAATGTGAGTGTGGGTGTAATATGGTTTGTGAGATTAGGTGAGTATATGGGACTGGATTAGGTGAGCGCTAGTGCGAGGTAGACTTTAGAGGTTCTTTGTAATTATTCATAAATGTATGTTTTTTTAGTAATTAATACAAACTCCATACACCAATCAACAATTTTTTATCAAACTTCCTTGTTACCTTTTCAACAGGTAGTCCTTCTCTGATCTAGGCCCTGGATTTTAAAAGTACAAAAATCAATGACTATGAGGCCCATTTGTGCACATGCACAAATTTATGTGTTTGTGCATTGTAAGCTTCACCTTACTTTTAAATGTTGAAATAAACTATTTTAAATACAATACGTTTAAAAAAAATTATCTTGAAATTTTCTTAAAAGTCACTCTGAACGCGCCAAATGTTTCAAGTAATTGGCTAATAGTGCATAGTGCATTTGTCATTGGTGCTCCTTAAAATTGCCATTCGAAACATTATCGTTTGCAATGATTTTCTTGAGCATCATGATAGAAGTAGCACGAGAAGGCCAAGAGCCCAAGACTTGAGGACAAAATATTATCTTTTAGGCAAAATTGGTCTTTTGATCCCATAACTTATTTTTTAATTTTACTTTGGTCCCATATTTTTTTTTGTTACGTTAGTCCCTTAACTTTGTAAACATGTGTCATGTTAGTCATTTCCATCAGTTTTAATGAAACGTTGTTACTGTTTTGTCTATGTGGTTGTTAACTCGCTGATGTGGCAACAGAGGGGCCAACTTGAATTATACTAAAAACATAGAGACCAACTTGAAACTTATTAAAGTAGGCATTCAATGATGGGGTAAGTTCCCTGTCTAAATCACTGAAACCTGTCAAAGAATCTGTAGTGTCCCTCTTGCAGCTCCAAACAGACAATGAACAATATGAAAGTAGAGCCTCAGTTGATTCAAAGAAAGTATTCGGTTTTACTAATACTGATCATGACCACTATCCAGCTCCTTCAACCCCACAGTTGAAACAAACGGCAAGACTAGTGGATGATGGAGAATCTAAATCTGTCGAAATTACTTGTAGAAATTTGAATGCTGAAAGTACTGATCAACAAGAAAAATCTGAAATGACTCTGGTTAAGGAGGAAGAGGATTTTGCCCATGTTTCAAAGGGGGGTGAGAGTGCAATTTCTCCTCACTGCTTCTATGACCATTCTGATTTATTCTTCTCACAATTTTCTGTTCCTATAACCATCTTTTCCTCATTGTTTGCTTGCAAATTACAATGACTACATGACACACATAACCGAAACATGTTTACTCTATTTTTGTTTAATCTAGTGTTTGCATGCTTGGAGCTGTCAAGAAAGCTCAAACATATCTCCATTCCATATTCATGAAGTCATTGAAGGAAATTTTATAATGGAATTGTCAAATCTTAACTAGTCTTTAAATGGAAATCTCAGGGATGACTCTTTTTGTGGAGTTTTTAGTTGAAATAGCATGGTTAAGCAACATTAGCTCCGATCATCACTTCTCATTTTACCAGCTTTGGCTTTTAAGTAGAATGTTGTCTAGTTATGACAAAACTCCTACTATTCATTTAAGAAACTTGCAAGAGAGAGTGATGATGAGAAAAGGTAGAGTAAAGAGAAAGAGAGAGTGACCTGGACTAGAGATCCTCCAATTGGCAATAGAGTTTGAGAGAATTGGGAGAGGAAGAGGGAGAAGGAGAAGGAGGGGAATTGGTTAAATTTTTAATAAGTTTCAAGTTGATCCCTTATGTTTTTAGTATGATTCAAGTTGGTCCCTCTATTGCTACATCAGCGAGTTAATGACCACGTCGGCGAAACAGTAACGACGTTTTATTAAAACTGAGGGAAAGGACTAACGTGATCACGTTTGCGAAGTTAAGGGACTAATGTGACAAAAAAAGGTATGAGATCAAATTGAAACAAATAATTAAGTTATGAGACTAAAAGAGCAATTTTGCCTATCTTTTAATTGAAAGCTTAATTGAATGAGTTTTATAATATTTTTGTGAAATACAAGTGAATTTGAAATATTTACTTTTCTAACTGAGTAATGATACATATATACCCAAAAAATATATCTACCCATCCAACGCCTCTCATTTCTCACTATCTCTCTCTGGCTATCACATCACATATCACATCATTTTATCACTTTTCTCTCATCTCACTCTATCTTTCTCTAGTGGTATACACCCCAAAGAATATCTACCAATTTTTATTCTTTCTAATTTTCGCTGCTGTGACTACAAACTTGGTATTTTTTTTTTTTTGCAAAACAAAGTAAACTAAACAAACAAAGATTTTTTATTTAAGTATGAAAATATATGCGGCAGTCATCTTGCTCGTGAAAAGTACGAATATAATTGTCATAGTATTTGTATGGATGTTAAATTAAATTATTAATATTTATGATGAAAGATTAAATATTGTTAATTATTGATTTCATAATAAAATATGTAAAGTCCGATTAAAAATAAATAAATATGTAAAGCATATAATTAACAGTTAATTGATATGAAATTCATTAAAAATACAAAATACCAGTAATGCCCCACTGGCCACTGCCCCCGCGTCACAACTCATATAAGCTAGCGTGATAGGCATGTTCGTTGTCATGTCTTGATTCGCATTGATCTTTGATTATGTCTCGGATAATATGCATTCGTTCGTGTTGATATTTGATTGGTTTGGTTTGTCTTGTCATTAGAGGTATAACCCTCTTCCCTATCATATCCATCATCTCAATTCATCTTTAATGTGCGATTACACTTGCGGCTAATCATGGTGGGATAATATGATTTTGTTCAAGGTTGTCTCGCACTAATTAAATAGCTTTGTTGATAAAAAAAAATTCAGTTATATTATTGTCTTTTCACTATTCAATCTTTCTATTTACTCTCTCTCTCTCTCTCTATATATATATATATGTGTGTGTGTGTTAATAAGGGTATAATTAACAAAATGTAATATTAAAATATCAAGAGAATAAATAAATAAAACATTTTTTTCCCTAAAAATGGGCAGTTAAAAAAGCTGAGATAGTCAAAATATTGAACTATATCAAAATATTATATTATAATGCATGCTCTACTTATAGAAACATTTTTTTGCAATATGTAGAATGATTACTGTTGTTGAAAGAAGTTTGTCAACATTAAAGTCAGTTCAATCTTATTTTGAATTTTGAATCAATAACATTTATAAGATAGATTGAATGAATTAGTCATATTATTTATTGAGATGAAAATGAAAGAATTACATAATTATAATATCTTGATAAATGATTTTACGACTAAAAAATTTAGAAGAATAATATGAGTATTGATAATTTATTTTATATTGAAGTCTCCAATAATTTTATTGTTTTTCAGTAAGAGAACCTTGCTGTTTTGTTGAATCGTTTTTTATTTTTATCTTTTGCAAGGAACATACTCATTTCATGGTCCACATGACTTCCAATCCATTAATTTGTAGAAAACTTTGATAAAAAAAAAAACAATAACCAGAATAACTCTTAAATTTAGACCCAAAACACAGAATAAACTTCGGTCAAGCCCATATTGTCTAATCTAAGCCCAAGTAAAAATGATCAGCCTTACACTGGCTAATAATAATAAAATTTTGACAAATAAAAAACACTGGCTAATAAAACTAATAAAATGTTGTAACCAAAAAAAAAACTAATAAAATGAAAGGTGGGGTCCCAACAGCAGAAAAACAGAACGACGGAGAAGAATAGAATAACAGGGATGAATAAACTGGGCCATGGTTCAAGTCTTCAAGCCTTTCTACCATTTACTGGTGTTCGGTTTCTAGCCCACTAACAACACGAAAACAGAGTTCGAGTTCTCCCACTCCGTAGCCCACTATGAATGCAGGTCCTTTCTGTGTAATGTTTGGGCTTTGTCCATTTTTAATATATCTCACCACCTTTGACCAAAAAAAAGACCAAAGTTTGGACAAAAAAAACTTCAAAACCAAAAAAAAAAAGTTTATAAAAACCAAAAACCAAAAAACAAAGTTTACGAAAAAAGTACGTTGAAGAATCTGTTTTTATATTTCCCCGTAAATAATTGACAAGTCGGCGGCAATACCCATTCCTTAAAAACAAAAATTTGGACAATGCGTTGGAAACTTGGTCGGACAAAGCGGTATGCGTGGGGGAACCGTTAATTGCGGTGTGTTTCAATGCCCAAACTTGCTTCTCCCCCATGCCACAAACCAAACATTCCCACCGTTTCCAAACATAATGAAAAAAAAACAAAACTTGGCAAATATTGTTTCTTACCTCCATCCTCAAATAATCTTTAATTTAATTAATGTCAAATAAACAAATTGCTTTTAATATTTTTGATTAAATTGTTGTGATTTTCTTTTTCTTTTACAAAATTTATTGTGTTTGTTCTTAAATGAACTTTTGAAAATAATTTGTTTAATCAATGTAAATGTAATGAATTTTTAACTAATTTATAACAACACAATTAGTTTATATAAGTATACTATCAACAATTAATTTTCAGTCGTAAAAAATATTGCTAAAATTTTGAGGCCTTTTGTTACGGATTAAAAAATAAGTAATTTTTATGTAAAATAATTTAATAATTATTTTTTAAAATTTTATTGTGAAGCAGAATCTAATTTGTGTTTGTTTAAAATTTTAAAATTATTTTTTTAATCTTTTCTCTCATCTCTCACCTAATTAAAATCATATTATTTTTAAATAGTTTTTCAATTTAATCAGTTTTTAAATTTTTTTTAGCTTTTGATTATTTTTAAAATATATAACAAACAAACACACATAAAACTCTTATTAGTGATTTTTTTATAAAAAAAACTATAACAAACAACCTCTTTATATTCATCTTGATTTTTTAAAGAATTAATTTAGAATACCGATTTTATAATTAGAGATAAATGAATTGTGTATAAAAAAAAGAGATGAATGAATTGTATAGATAGAATAATAAAGTAAAGTTATACCCTCTTTGTATTTGAGTATAAGTAAAAATATTTAAACTCACGTTTATTAAAAAAATTAGTTAAATATAATTAAATTTTTTCATCTCATATAAAAATTTAATATAATCTTTAAATTACCCTTAATAAATACAGTACAATTCATTATATTTATAAATATAATAAATTATTACTTAGAAATAAACTATAAATTAAAAAATAAAATTTAAATTAACTTAAAAATATTATAAAGATAATATTATTAAATGAGATAAAATTAGTTACTTTTTACTTATATTTAATAACAAAATATTGTGGTGTTTTTTTTGTTTATAATAAAAAACCGACGGAATAAAGGGGAAGAAGGCAAAAATAGCGGGATTTGCGGAGTGAGGCCAAATTGCGCAGCAAACTACGGTTCTTTCGGCTTTGACGTAGGAGACTCTGCAAAATGCAAATGCAAATGCAATTATTCCTCTGTCAAAGCTAAATCCAAATCCAAATCCAAATCCATATCCAAAACTGAGTGAGAGTCATTGGTTTCTGAAACTGCAAAAAAAAGGGAAAAAGAAAAGAAAAGAAATGGAGGCAGAACATCAACATGAGACCCCAAATGGAATTGGAGGGCTGTATGTGAAAGTGATGACCGACGAACAAATGGAACTGCTGAGGCAACAGATTTCTGTCTACACCACCATTTGTGAACAGCTCGTTGAGATGCACAAAGCCGTTACCACTCAACAGGACCTCGCTGGTAACTAATCAATAACCTTCTCTCTCTTTATTCCCTTACAATCACAACCATGATGTTCTTGTATTCTATGTTGATGTTTACTGCTGGAAAAATAATTTTTCTCCCATCTTTGTTTATTTGTAGCCCATCTATCTGATTGTGTCTGTGAGTGTGAGGGTTCTATTTCTCATTCCGATCATATTAATTTATTTTTGTTATAGATTTGTATATCTTGGAAACTGAGAATAACACAAATTACATGATGGCAATTAAGATGCTCTAAAATCTGTCAGAATCTGAGTGAGATCAACGTGAAATTTCTCAATTGAGATGATCTTCAAATTTCTTGATCAATTTGAATACTGGGATTTTTTTTGTTCAATTTGATGAAAAGAAAAACGTAGTAGAGGAGAAGACCTTGGGGTGTTTTTTCATTATCTTTGATTTAGTGGTCTAACTCATCTCTATAAAACCGACTTGTAAGGTGAGGGATGCCTATGCTATATGTTCTCTATTTAGGCTTTATATCTATTCCTATCTCTCTTTAGATGTATAATAGCATGCAGGTGTACAAAAATAAATTTTCTCTTACTTATTGGTTGTAATATTTTTGGCACTTGTTATGCTATTCAGGATTGAGGCTGGGTAATTTGTACTGTGATCCACTGATGGCATGTTCTGCACACAAGATAACTGCGAGACAGCGCTGGACTCCAACGCCACTGCAGCTTCAAATACTGGAGCGTATTTTTGATGAGGGCACTGGCACTCCGAGCAAACACAAGATCAAAGAGATAACCATTGAACTGGGCCAACATGGCCAGATATCGGAGACCAATGTTTATAATTGGTTCCAGAACAGAAGAGCTCGTTCAAAGCGGAAGCAACTGGCTCCCACCACAAGTCATGTAGATGTAGAGCCTGAGGCAGAGACTGAAGTCGAGTCTCCAAAAGAGAAGAAGACACGTGACGAAAGCCTTCAAGTTCAATTCCCCTATGAGAATTTATCACCTCATAGGGCCAAGGACATGTACATCCAGAGTCCTGACATAGGTAGGTATTACTATTAGTGTGTGTTGTTCTATGGTTATTCAAATTGATTTTGAATGAATTGATTTTAGTTAAAAGTGACTTGAATGTAAAATGATTTATGTTTAAATACATGATACATCGACATAAAATTGAGTTGAACATTTGAGGTTAAAATTACGTCTGGATTTTGGAGGCAAAAACTCTGAACCCCAACTTCAAGTTAAAATCAATTCTATTCGATAATACCCAAACATGTCAAAATCAATTTTAGTGTCTTTGAAATCGCTTTTGCCTCTCACAAAAGTGAATTCAAACATACACAATCTTTCAAGGAAAAAAATTGTCTAACTTCCCGTTCCATCTTTCATTATATTTCATCCATTTGAATGTTTACAATTGAATGATCTTTCCATGTATGCTTAGCCATAAAACCTGATTAAACAAGGACACATCATTTCAAGGCATTGTATCTAAATATACATTGGTTTGAATTGTTTATGTAGGACTTGACCAGTTTTTGGGTAAACTAGAAGTTGCAGGCTGCTATAGTTCTTATTTTCTTTGAGGATTTAAAGACCGGATTCTCCAACTGCGTTGCCTTATTGCAGCTTGGTTGACTCAACATTGTTGATGATATTGTTATACATAGGAGCTTTCATCCAAAAGTGTTGATGAACCACAAAAAGAAGTGGCATATATATTATGTTCACATGCGTATTGTATAAATTATTTTTTCTTAGGTGCTTTGCAGAGCTAACTGTTGATCAGCCATTACTGTGATTTGTTACTACTTTACAAGTTTTGAACCTGATTGCTCCTTCCACTTAGCATTAGATTTGACTGATTGGAGATAACATTCTTGTCAATCATGCATGTATGTTACCATGGAGTATAATATCATCATCAGGCTTCAGGCTTCAATCTTCATTAACATCTTGTGAGTTATGTTCAGACAAAGTAAATCTGCTGAAGCATTTTCTTCTTTCCATATTGGTTGTCTCAGCAGGTGAAGACTCCCTTCAATGATTAGACTTTAGGGTAACAATTTTTAGCCCGTAAGCACTCTAAACTTTACTTATCAAACCATCACTTTACCAGTTTTTCTACCTCATGAATTCAACAATTTCCTCCACTCTTTGTATTGAGCAATCTTCCATGCCATTGTTGATACAATTAGTTACTTTTTAATTTTTATGGTACCATAATCATGCCTCCAAATTTTCAATTTTCTTCCCTTTCTCTCTCAAAATTATCGGTGCTGTAACTATCAACAATAAATATAACGAAGTTATGTTATAATTCAGTTAATCAAACTGTTTTGCTTGTGCCACAGCTCAATCTGCAATCAAACACACCCAAAGTAATTTATTTTATACCGAGTTACTACTAACTGCCAAAAAAACCCTTTTGTGATGCTGAACACTTTGTCATGTTTACTCTGAAGAGTATCTTGGTGATTCATATTTTATAATTCAGAACTTCGACATTTATGAAACAGTTCTACGAGTAAGGTTAGCTGACTCTTCATTTTAACTGACAGAAACCATATATCTTTACGAAATTAAGAATTCAGAAATATCACGACAATCACTTTCTTAAATTTAATGCATTTAGCATTATGTGGCTCAAGCCTTTCATGGAAAAAAAAGATAGACTCAATATAATTTTTTTTGGGGAGTTGAAAACTAAACATAGAAACTCAAGTCGACTTTTCCTTTTTAGTGAAGTGAAAAAAAAACTGTGTTTTTCCATATCTTCTGTTTTATCATGGCCGACTCAAATTTGGTCTATGAAACTTATTGTTTGTTTTGTTTAGATAAATGTTAAATATTATTTATCCAGTATTGGCTCAGCAAACTCAAAACAAATCAATTCAATTAAGATACTTTCACATATTACCCATTTCATATAATTTTTTTTAGCTTTGTATTGCTACAAACTATAAAAGTTTTTCTTCTATGATTTTAAATGAATAAATCTCTTAACATGATAACAAAGTTGGATAATAAATAGACAATCGATGGCTCCATATGAGAATGTCAAAGTAAATAAAAAAGAAAAAAAGTAGAGGAGAATTATTGATGTTTATAACATGTAAATTATAGCTTAAAAAAATATAAATTTTAAAATTGAAAATTGAAGAATCATTCCTTACATTTTAGCCCCTATAAAAATTAGTCAGATTTGATTTTAGTTCCTATAAAATTTCTATATATTATTTTTTTGACAAAAAAATTTCTATATATTCTTAATCCTTACATTTAACATATATAATGTGTTTTTAGTCTCTCACTAGAGTATCCTCAGAGATTAAAAGCACACAATTTGTGTATTTTTTTAGGTACTAAAAATGTATAAAACTTTTATAGAAACAAAAATTAGATTTTGATCAATTTTATAGGAAATAAAAATATTTTTAATCTTATTTAAAAATATATATTTAATCTATATTATTACTAGTAGAACATAAAACTAATGTGCTTGTCCATCCACATTTTTTTTCATACATGTCCATCCACATTTTTTGGTAAAACATAAAACTATAACTTGATATATAAAATTATTACTTCCTCAAATATATATATATATATATATATATATATATATATATATTTATAATTTTGTTCAGTACTGTCCAACTCCAAGAGCATCTTATTTCTTGCCTCATGTGTTTAGTTATGCAATTGATTTAAAAATGATTACAGCAAGATTCATAAAAAAATTGTTTACGGAGAAATTTTTCTATTTCCTTTATTTATTTATAGTTACAAATTACAATAAATAATTATATTTTTTATTATTATAATTGTCATCATTATCATTATATTATTATTATTATTTTTTGCTAAAAGCATTATATTATTTTGTTTCTTTGGTGTATGAACGGGGATTATTATTATTATTCTATTACTTTATTATGTAGATGTTGCAGATGTAGATGCAATGAAATCAAATGAAATTCCTCCGTTGAGGCACAGCCTGTGTTGCGGTGATGCGGTCGCTGGAATCGCAGAAGACGCCACATCTCATCCAAACTCGCCGGAAAATAAAAACACAAAAACAAAAAAAAATCAGCTCCATTCACTTTCTGGTTTTCTCTCAATTCTCCTAAATCCGCGAATTCAGACGTAGAATCTAATCTAGAGTCCCTTCAATCAACATTTCTCTTTCAATTTCAATTCCCTCTTTTCTTCTTCCACGAATACCAAATCCCTAACCAACCGGTTCGCTCGAGTTGATTCCGTGGCGCGCGATCTAGTTTCGAGGTCGAAGACGGAGTGATGGCAGGACCGAACATGGATCAGTTCGAAGCGTTTTTCAGGAGAGCAGATTTAGATGGAGATGGCAGAATCAGTGGAGCCGAAGCTGTCTCTTTCTTTCAGGGATCCAACTTGCCCAAACATGTCCTTGCTCAGGTTTCCTTCTTTCTGTTCTATAATAATCCTAATCTAAACCAAACAAATCAAGCAACTATACTAAAATTGATGATAATTCCTCTACACGTGTTTTCTCTTTTGAGTAATTTTAGTGTAGCATAATGGATGGCTTTGATTTCGTGCTTGCTTGTTTGCTTAGATTATCTGTTTTAGGTTTTCGTCACTACTTCTTCTTTTAGCTATCTCTCATTGTCGGTGTTGATTGGAAATGTTAACTTGATCTAGCGTAATGGCTTCTTGTTCTTTCTTGGTATTGGCTTACAGGTATGGATGCATGCTGATCAGGCCAAAACTGATTTCCTTGGGCGGAATGAGTTCTATAATGCTCTGAGATTAGTAACTGTCGCTCAGAGTAAGCGAGATTTGACGCCGGATATTGTGAAGGCAGCGTTGTATGGTCCTGCTGCTGCTAAAATCCCTCCACCGCAGATCAATCTCGCTGCTATCCCTCCACCACGTCCGAGTGCAGTAGCCGCCCCTGCACCATCTGCTGTGCCGATGGGTGTAACTGCACCCACATCGACTCAAAGTCTTGCCTATAGAGGTCAGGGTTTAGCAGGCCCTGTTGCCAACCCTCAATATTTTCCTTCCCAGCAGGGTCCGACCATGAGACCGCCTCAGTCCATGCCAATGCCTGCTGCTGGTGGCACCCCTCGTCCGCAACAGGGTGTTGCAGGTCCAGACATATCTAGAGGAATCAACATGGCTGGTCACAATTTCTCAAATCCTAGCATCTCAAATGATTGGAATAGTGGAAGGACTGATACGGTTCCTTCCAGGCCTGCCGGAATCACTCAATCAGTTGCCTTAACAACACCGACATCACCCTCTCCAGTCCCACCATTGTCCCAGCCCACAACTCCCAGCACTAGAGCATTAGCTATTTCTGGAAATGGGTACACTTCTAATTCCGTTTTGGGCAACGATTTATTCTCTGCTGCCTCATCCACACCGAAACAAGGACCGACTGGACAGAATTACTCTGTTAGCAGTGCACCTGCCTCATCGGCCATTGTTCCAGTTTCCAGTGGTGTCCAGCCTGCAAGTAAGCAAAGTTCACTCGATTCCTTTCCGAGTGCATTCTCAATGCAGCTTACAAATAGTCAGTTACAGCGGCCACAGTCTTCACCAAACACAAGCCAACAAATTTCACCACCAGTTTCTTCTCCGCTCACATCATCCGGGATAGCAGTTGGACTTGGAAATACTAATTCTGACAATTCACAACCTCCTTGGCCAAAAATGAAACCTTCTGATGTGCAGAAGTATACAAAGGTGTTTATGGAAGTTGACACTGACAGGGATGGAAGAATCACTGGGGAGCAGGCACGGAGTCTATTTTTAAGTTGGAGATTACCAATAGGTAAAACCTTTTGCATTCCAGCTAACAACTGTTTAATGTAGTCTTTGTGCATTTTGGTATGTTGATGTGTTAGCTAGTCCATCAAGTGTTGTATATAACTAACAAGAACAACCTTTGCCTTTTATATGAAAGAGGGAACCAGTACGCACTAGAAACACAGAAAAAACAACCTTTGTCTTTTATTTCGTTTTTTATTTTGTTTTATAATTATTATTTTTGGTTTGAAAAGGAAACTACTATTAGGAAGGTGCAGCAGTAAGCACCATAGAGAAGACATAAACACAATGCTATCTTATAACAAATGTAAGGGCAGAGAGACATTCTTGAAAATATGAGTGTTCCTTACCAACCATACTGGAGAATTTAGTAACCACACATTGCTATAAAATGTCTCCTTTTTCCAGTCAAAACCTTTAGAGAGTACATTAAGAAACAGCATCCAGTTGAAAGGTAACAGCTGTTATTATCTGAGAACGCCGAATATTATTCCATAATAAGGTAGTAGCCTTACAATGCAAAATTAAGTGGGACACTGTTTATAACACTGATGATGGAGAAAGAGCTGTGTGCAGTCTACAAATCTGCAACATGTCTTTCTGATTAATCCTATAAAGTACTGCCATACTGGTGTCCAAATGAAAAGGATTAGGAGAACGGATTAGAAGCTAAAAAAGGATTTATCAGAAAGCATACCAGAAGAATTCAAAATTCTCCTATATTTATTAGTAGAATTAGTACTAACAAGTAAAAGTAGAAGGGTCTCTATTTCACTAACTGATCTATCACTTATGTTTCTATCAAAGTGAACATTCCAAGAGAAGAAGGGAAACTTGGTGCTATAAAGCTCCCACCACGTGTCAACCAATTCGTGGTGTTCCACAATTTTACGCAGAACATCATGTTGACCGCAATTATGTCATTGCTGATGCCTGATGAAGCTTCCATTGTCAGGCAGTCAGGCTAATAGAAATGAAAAGCTGCTTAGAGAAACGTGTTACACTGATAAGAAAATGCTAATAGACATGTTTCTTTGCTTTTTTTTTTTTTGAGGCTGTCTGTTTCTTCTCTATGCTCTGTCTGATCACATACTGCACTATTTTGGAAATATTCTTGAATAGATCTTGGAATGACCTTTTATTATTTCTCTGATAGCTCATACTTAATAAGATCTTTGTGAACTTTCTACAGATGTATTAAAGAAGGTGTGGGACTTATCTGATCAGGATAATGATAGCATGCTTTCTTTGAAGGAGTTTTGCTTTGCTCTTTATTTGATGGAGCGGTACAGGGAAGGTCGTCCTCTTCCACAGTCTCTTCCAAATAACGTTATGTATGATGAAACATTGATGTCTATGATGGGGCATCCAAAAGTCACTTATGGAAATGCAGCCTGGGGTGGCCCAGGTATTTTCACAAACCTATATTATCTTAATATTTTCTTTTCCTTTTCTCTTGTGAGATTTTTTTTGACAATTTTTTTTACTTTTTATTGCCACAAGGTTTTCAGCAGCAACAAGGAATGCCAGGCACTCGGCCAGTGGCACCAGCTGCTGGTTTGAGGCCGTCAGGGCAAGGAACATCTCCCCGGGCTGATGGTATTATGCTGCCAAATCAGCAAAAGTCAGGAACACCTGTGTTGGAGGATTCCTTTTTGAATCACACAGATAATAGCGAGCAGAATATATTAAACTCAAAACCTCAAGACGCAGCAACTGCAGGGAAAAAGGTATTTGCTTTGCCTTGTGGTTTTTGTCCATGTGTGACTCAATATGGGAAAGTAAAGGCTCCAATTCAATGATTTTTTCGTGTTTTTCCTTGATTGTGTTTTCTATTTATGTTTAGGAGGATTTGTTATCCTCCTAATCTTCCTAACTCTTTGAAATTGCCTTCTCTTCATCTTGATGAATTTATGATTTTCTTCTTTTATTATGAATAAGGTTTTCATTTAAAAAAGTAAAAATTATTGAACTCATCTTAAAGCCATAAATTCAACCATATTTAATAACAAATGTTTAGGGTTTGAGTCTTGCGAATGGAAAAAATAGGCATTGGGAGAGCTTTGTCTCCTTAAATGGGTCCACTCCACCCAACTCAACTTGGATTAGTCTGGGTCCAATGTGACTTCTGGATTCAATAAAAAAGAGACATATCTCAAAATATTAGCATTTCTCTCCCAACCAATTGCAACAAAGAACTGTTTAAGCTGCACCCTGCCATAAAATCATGGCGTCCTTATTTCTGCCAGGACTTTTCAATCGTATAACTAGAAACTGCTGCAACAGAAAGGACACACAATTACAATTTCGTTGTCCTGTGGTTCTTGTTTTTGCAGCCCCTTGAGAATTAATTATGGGGAGTCAAAATTACTTTTGGAACCAAAAGTTATTCTGCCACTTTATAAGGTTGTTTGCAGGTGGATCAAAAGTTATTTATTGGTTTTAAATATAATTTTGCAACAAATAAATTCAAAATGAACTATAGGGATTGTCACTTTTTCAACTCAAAAGTAATTATGCCACATTTAGTAACCCAACCACAAGTTACTTTTACAACCTATCTTATTTTATATTTTGGATAAATTACATTTTTCTCCTGTCAAAAATGCTTAAATTATACTGTCTTTCTTTCTAATTTTAAAAATTACACTTTTTTTTAGAAATGAATATATGTTAACACTTTTATCCATGTAAACAATAAACGAGAGTAGTAGATATAAATAGAATGTAACACATTTCATCTCTGAAGGGAGTGGGGCATAATTTTTAACATTAAAGGGTAGAACAATTAGAGAAGTGTAATTTACTCTATATTTTTCTCACAACTTTTACCAACCAATTCATTTGTCATGATGATTGGCTTCTTTTATTTCTCATGCTGCAGTATTTCCACAGAGGTTTGTCAATCAGCGCTAATACACAGGATTTTTCATATCACCAGCTCTTATAACCAAATATCAACTTGTCTGTTTCCCTTCTTGACAGGGACTCCAATAACTGTAGGTTAGATAAAAAACTAATTGATTAAAGTGACTAATCTCACTTTCCAAAACACTCAATATTGGTGAGAAGATAAATCAAGCCGCAATATAATGTGCAAAACTGTGAAATGCAATGCTACAAAACAAGGCTGCTTGCACATTCTGAGACGTTATAAAGTAAACATGATTCTCTTTCATGTTGTAGGCTGAAGAAACACAGAATGTGATTTTGGATTCAAAAGAGAAGATTGAGTTATACCGCAACAAAATGCAGGAACTGGTGAGTAATTCATATATTGTTTCCCTTTTTATTTTGATCTTGGACGGGTGTTGCATGCTTAAGATATATGATTGAGGTGAACTATTTGTAGGCTTACTAGGCCATACTGCTGGTGGCTTGCTTCAAAGTGAACTTGCGTTTGAATTAGTGGAGCCAGTTTATAAATGATATTTGACATGTTGCTATGTGGAAGAATTAGCCCATGTTTGCTTTTGCTTAATTCTTACACAAAATAAACATAAATCTAAATAAAATTATAAGGATATTATAAGCTAAATTAAACACACTTTGTACCAGAACTGTGTAATTTGACAGAGATGACTGGTTCACTATGACAAATAACGTGAAATGGGCCAATACTGTTATTAGGTGCATTGCATATATTTCTTGTTGCAGCACCACATTTTTGTTAACTCGTGACTATGACTCTTCAATTCAATATACCTTGTCCAGCTAGTAACTGACATAGGATGGATTCACAAATCATCCTACAGTGACTTAATGGTAGGGTCTATGGTTCTAGTTAGGCTTCATTTTGAAGCCTGGGAATTGACTTCTGGTTTGGAAGACTGAATATTTTGCAAAGGGCAATTTTTTCCCTCCTCAAGAAACTAACTGGAATCACGCAAGCATTGAAAAGATTGAGGATTTTAAGTGGGTAAAGTTAAGGATTTCATGGGGTAAAAACAAGAATTTATGGTTTTTATAAATCTTCTCTAAACGAGTAAGGTGGGTGATATATACTATTAGAGCTGTCAAATAGGCCCAGCCCACCCCACTCAGCCCTGGCCCATGTGGGTTAGGGCCAAAAAGCCCACACATAAAAAAGCCCACAGGGCCAAAAAGCCCCAAAGCCCTGTGGGCTAGGGCTGGCCCATGGGCCTAAAAATTTAAAAATAGTATTTTCTACTTTATAAAAATACAATTTATATCATTTTAATAAATCTTATTGTAAAAAAAAAAACTAAGTGGGGTAGGCATTGCTGTCCAAACTGGACATTAGTTCTCCACCATTAGCTCAATTCATTCACTGTGCTTAAAGCAAATCAATTGTAATATTATATAACACTAATATAATATTACTAATATAACACTAAACTACGAGAGTGATTGCATCTTTGCAGGAAAAACACACCACGGAAAAGGGTAGATCGATATACTTCAGAATAGGATTCGTAAAACAATGTTTTATTAAATAATAAAAAATAAACATAATTAAAAAAAAGACGGTGAGATGAAAAACGCACATTATGTATTTCTCTTCTAAAAATCGGGAATTTCGATCCCTCAGAAAATCATTTCAATTGATTCTTCTAAACCAATCAAAACAAAGTAAAGCTTGCAACTTTCCAAAGGGAACGGAAGAGGGTACCTCAGATCTGGCGTTGATGTGGCTGACACCAGCAGCAATGAACTGTCAGCAATGGGGTTCCAGCGATATCGTAAAGGGTGAGGCTTGAAACAAGAGGGTTGAGCTCAGAAGACGAAAGTGAGGTAGAAAATTTGAGAAGTGAAAGACGAAAGTGAGGGGGCTGGCCCACGGTTGGCCCCAGCCCTAACCCCCACAATCTTTAAAATTTGTGGGTTGGGGTAAAAAATAGCCCATCTATATATGGTTGGGTTAGATGCAGGGCCAGATGGGGTGGGCTAGTGGGCTGGGGGCTATTTTGACAGGTCTATATACTATGAATCTGATTAAAGATAAATGAATCCGATGGGCTTGAACAATTGATCAGTGACAATTTATGGTAGGTAGTGTACTCGCTCTTTTTTCTCCCTCCCTTATTGTTACCTGTATTGCAGGTTATGTATAAAAGCAGATGTGATAACAGACTAAATGAGATTACAGAAAGGGCATCTGCAGATAAGCGTGAGGTATATTTCTTTTTCTGAAAATGTGATGTAAGTTTAAGATGTTAAATTAGCTCTGATTTGGTGGTATGTTGCAGGCAGAATCATTGGGCAAGAAATATGAAGAGAAATACAAACAAGTAGCAGAAATAGCATCCAAATTAACTGTAGAAGAAGCTAAATTTCGTGATATACAGGTAGTTAGACATTCCATATTATTTGTTGATAGATAGGCTATTCGTAAGAGTTGAGTGTTATTGACTATTTTGTATGCACTACATTTTTTACTGCATTGTTGCTGGTGTTATTGTCGAGGACCAACTTTTCAAAAAGCTTTCGCCCTTAGGTGAAAACTCATCAATGATTTTATAGCTAAAACACTCCTTGACTTGACACTAGAGTCCTTTGGGCCTGAAGCATGCACGAAGCACATGCACACCCTACTCTTTGAAGTTCAACTTTTATTTAGAATGGGGTTTGCAAGGATTAAACTTGTCTGGATGCAAGCCTATAGTTCACTGTTGGCTGAAGTCTGAACCACTTGAACTTCTGTGTCTAGCTCTCTTCTTCTCTTCCTACTCTTTGTCTGTGCACCTTAGTACAACAACTTGCTTGTTCAAACATAACAAGTGGTGAGGAAGTTCTGTTGAGTCCTTTCTCTAACAAAATGAAAATCCACTTCAATGCGCTTTATATTCTTATGGGACACTAGGTTGAGAAAAAATATGCACAGAAGATTGATTATTGCACCACAATCTCATTTTTTGAGGTTCTGGGAAACCTAATTTCACACAGCAGTTGTCTAATCCAACACAATCTCATCAGTTTTAACTGTCATAGCACAATAATTATGTTCAGCGCTGGACCTTGCTACTACATTTTGCTTCTTGCTTTTCAATGAAACTAGGTTTCCTGATAATCCCTAATTTCTTCTGCCCCTCCAAACTATAGGAATAAAATCATATTGCGGTTTATCTGTCATCTGTTTCAAAGAATGTTACTGGTTGTTTGGAATTGATTCTGATGTTGGCAACTAGTCGTTTATCTCTGCTCCACATTTCCTCCTCTCTTTGCTACAATGAACTTGTATCTTAATAGTGGGGAGGATATATGACTGTCTTGAAATATTGCAGTGCACCATTTAACCATTATTTGGTACATATTTAGGAAAGGAAGGTGGAGTTGCAGCAAGCCATTGTCAAAATGGAGCAAGGAGGCAGTGCAGATGGTATTCTTCAGGTGAATTTACTTTCTTGAATTAAGAATTCAAGACTAAAAATTCTGTGCAAACCTGTCTATTACTCTGTTACTGATGTTCAGCTAATTCCATAGGTTCGTGCTGACCGCATACAGTCAGATCTTGAGGAGTTATGTAGGGCTCTTGCTGAACGGTGCAAGAAACATGGGATAGATGTGAAGTCAATTGCAATGGTTCAGCTTCCTGTTGGTAATGTCTCGATATGGCTTCTTTCTCAATCACTGAATTCTTTTCTTAAAGAATCACCTTACAAATTTGTTATTTATTTTGACTTAATTTCACTTGCTATACATGATTCTTGTTATTGATTCCCGTGTGTGGTATCCTCTTCTTACATTTTAGAAACCTACAATTTCTAAAGGATCTTTTATTAAAATCAAAGGCATTGCAGCAAAGGATCTTTTATTAACACTCGTCATTAAACTACTATAGAATGTTATGTATACCTTTCTCTTGGGAAGTGGATGAGGACAGTTTGTGTGGCTGAAATCTCTAGATGAGTCAGCCTTTTACTGCAGCAAATTGCTATAAGTGAATGCACTTTTCTCTGTTTCTAACTTTAATGTGGTTGTGTGTCTGAACCTAATGAATTATAAGGTTGGCAACCCGGAATTCCAGAGGGGGCAGCTGTTTGGGAAGAAGATTGGGATAAGTTTGAAGACGAAGGTATGCCATGTTTTTTTCAGTGAGTTGTTTTCTTAAAAAATTTCCATGTTTTGCTTGATGTAACTTGTTTTATTAATTGCTTTTATTTCTTCTAGGATTTGCCAATGATCTCACTTTTGATGGGAAAAATGCATCTTCAAAATCAAAACCTGCATTCATTCCTGGAGAACAAAACTTCTCTGATGATAATTCAGTTCATGGTTCACCTGTGATTGCAAATGTGAAGCAAGAAAATTCTACTAATGGTGATTATGCAGTTGAGGATGAATCTTCTTATGCACACAGTGAAGATGACTTGGCAAGAAGCCCCCGCGACAGCCCAGCTGGGAGGACTACAGTGGAGAGTCCTCGAGAATTTTCAAATGCCCATTTTGGAAAAAGTTCCGAAATAGATGCAGAAACGCATAGGTAATTTGTTCTTTCTTTCTTTTTTGGTCATGAAGGTCGTTCTCTTCTCTTCTCATCTCGTTTTCTTTTCCTGTTACTGCATTGCGTGGCTTTGAGTGTAGTGCTTTTAGTAAATGTGATGTTATTAATCTGTGGTAACAGAAGCTTTGATGAATCGACCTGGGGTGCATTTGACAATAACGATGATGTGGACTCGGTGTGGGGTTTTAACACTAAGGTAACTTGTGCCATCTTGGCTTTTAATTTTATTGTTTTTCTCTTAATCTTGGTATCAACCTAATTAGTCGCAGTTATTGAGAAAAAACTATTTTTATGGAAATTATTTTAAGATTATTTTTATACTGAATTGATGTAAGAAGATAAAATGGAGGACTTCTTTTTTCCTTTATTATTTTTTGGAATGGGTTTCATAGCACAACTACTGAAAAGGGTATGCTAATTTCAAAGATCAAGTTGCTTTGAATTTTTCTGGACAGTGGATACATAACCCTGTCACATAATAGTGCTTTTGTGAAAAAATGATTGAAGTAAAGCTAGAATTATGTTTGGTTCTGTAGGACTCTGACATGGATCAGCAGAGAGATTTCTTTAAATCTGGTGATTTTGGTATAAACCCAGTTAGAACAGGATCAACACTTACAGATGGCACGTTCCAGACAAAAAGCCCATTTACTTTTGATGATTCAGTACCTGGAACTCCACTCTCCAAGTTCGGGAACTCTCCAAGGTACAGTGACAAGTTCGGAAACTCTCCAAGGTACAGTGAGGCAGGGGATCACTTCTTTGACATGTCAAGGTTTGATTCCTTCAGCATGCACGAAAGTGGAAATTTTCCACAACCAGAGAGGCTTACGAGATTTGATTCCATAAGTAGCAGCAAGGATTTCGGCTACGGTAACGACAAGTTTACAAGGTTTGACTCTATAAGTAGTAGCAGCAAGGACTTCGGCTACGGTAACGACAAGTTTACAAGGTTTGACTCTATAAGTAGCAGCAAGGATTTCGGCTACAATCCTGAGAGTCTCTCGAGGGTCGACTCCATGAGTAGCAGCAAAGATTTCGGTTTTGGTCGCCAGGGACATGCGAGGTTTGACTCAATCAGTAGCAACAAGGACATCGGGTACAGTGCTCCATTATCTTTCGATGACTCTGATCCATTCGGCTCCTCTGGCCCATTTAAGGTCTCTTCAGAGCATCAATCTCCAAAGAAAGGTTCTGATAATTGGAGTGCATTCTAGCCTGCAATCCAAGTTTTCCCGGTTTTTATTTGTTGTTTCCATTTCCTTGATTGTTCATGATAGCCTAATTTTTTTTGTGTATAGCTAAAAGAAAAGCTGGACGGCAATATTGTATGGTATGACGTCTGTATTAGTTTCAAGACAGTTTTTTCATTGTTTTTTTGGGAGGGTGAGGGTAATGCGAGGACGGGTATGTGTGTGAAAGAGATATATTTAGATAAAATTAAATGACATGGTGTGAATGTGCTACTAATTTGAATGGCGAGCACATGCAAGATCTTTTTCTTTGTTTCTTTCTTTTGGGGGTTCATTACATGCATGTGTGTGCCGCTTCCCGACGGCTATTTTCTATGTAAAGCATTTCGTTACCACCGTAGGAGCAAGAACTGAACTAGAATACATTGCTCACCCCCTAGTTAGTAGTTACATATCTACGGTAAATTCACCCGTCTTGTATACCCGGAGACAGAATTGGCAGTGCTTTATTGTATCTCAATAAAAGATTGATCGCGTAAAATGTGGTTGTGCCATTTTCAAGGTAAAAGAACAAAGAAAGTGACCAGATGTTGCCAAGTAGTCTGGCTGGATGAATTATGCTCTGGCATCCATGGTCGTCCACCAGAATTTCAATTCTTTGGTGACTCGATTCAAGATTAGCTGCACGCCCGCCGCACACAGCCCAATTTTCTGTCTTCCACCCGTTTTGGCAAATGAGAGCGTGCTTTTGAATATGGGTTCATTTAGCATGGGAAAGTTTAAAACTTTCTCACAAAAGGTCAATCATTTTGGACCGTTAATTTTAGTATTAAAATATTGTAACGGTTGAGATTTGAGAAGGGCAACCTATTTTCTCTCTCATTGAAAATATTTTCAAGATATTGCAATATGGTCCTCGTATAGTTGTTTAATGACAATAGTTGATACAAATTTTTAAAAATTACAAAATAAATTTAAGTTTATAAATAATTGTAAATTGGTAAATAATAACGGTGATGCTGGAAAGTTTTTAAGGTTACCTTTTTTTTTTTAAGGTTACCTTGTTTTCCTTTAAAAATAAAAAATATTTTAAAGTATGGTTATTTTTAATTTGCAGTGACATTTCGGTAATCTTGATTTGTCAATGAAGTAGTTGTTTTCAAAGTCCCACTAGTGTTAATGTTAATGATTCGATGATTACTACAATAGACACCTCATATTTATATTATTTATTTATTTTTATTTTAACTTAAAATCTTAACTCATATTTTTTAATTTTGAAATAATAAATTGAAAATATAAATTGAAAAAATACTGTAATTTTTATTTATCACAAAAAAATCATTACAAAGGCTAAATTTCCATTCTAGAGTTATCTACGGACCACGACTTTTCTTTCGTAAAAGGATTTAAAATCCAAATAAAGTTCATTAAACAAATGGATTTGAAATTCAATTAAAATCAATCAATTAATATCCAATTAAAATCCGATTTCCATTCTAGAGTCTTCCCAAAGCCTTTCTCTGTTTGCATTTCTTTGTCTGAAAATTGCAAAGCCTCTGCCTTCCTCCAACGACTCCATCTTGCTCCTTCATCGGCCGTTCTCCGCCTTCCTCCGTCGGCCACCTTCCTCCACCACCTCCACCTTGAGTCCCCAACTCCTCCTTCTCCCTCCTCTGTCCCCTATCCCCATCTGACGTTTTCCTTCACAGATTTGGGGTTCCTTCCTTTCTTCATTTCCTTGGTCTACTGGGTAGACATGCATAGATCAAAACAAATTTGGGGACTAGGTGACATGCACGGATCAAAACAGATTTGGGGTTTCACTCATTTTTGTTGAGGTTTCTAGATCTAGGATTTTTTTTATTGTTGTGATTATTTTTCTGTATTTTTTTTTTGTGATTTTTGGGTTTCTGTTTGTAATTTTGTACTATTGTGATTAATTTTTACTGGGTTTGATTTTATGTTCTCCTTCTCCTTCTTGTTTCTTGCTTCATTCGGTTATCTCTCCTTTGATTTGATTATTTAATTCTTCCCCAGTCTACAATTTTCAATTGTCTATGGGCTCTCTTTTAATTAACCATGTTGTTCGGGTGATTTTCCAATTTCTAAAAAATGGGTTGGTCACAGGAGATAGTCGGTTGGTGACCGTTTTCCCATCTTGGGTCAAAACCCAATTGACCCATGCTAAATGGACCCTTTGAATATATATATTGAGCCAACAAAAAAAAGTGAAACGAAATATCCAAAATAATAACAAAGAACGGAAAAATAACTTTGAAGAACTTGTTTCATCTTTGACCCGATGGCGTCCTGTAAACTGTTCAAAGCTAATATAGATTCTCACAAAGATTCCAACTGGGGTGCAAAATGAAATAAGCACTGTGAGGAACTTTTCGCTGTCTTCTGATAAATCAATAAACTGAACGCCAAAGTCTTGCAATGCTCGGTCCCCAATACTATAATCGGATTATCCACATGCAATGTAGTTCTGGCAGCCTGTACAAGAATTTAAAAAACCCATTTCCCTTATGAGGTCAAATATAAAGGGGGTGAAATTTAAAATTAAACTATCTTATGCCACAGTGGATTATTAAGTATAATTTTATCCAAGTATCTCACACACTCTGATATTTTATATTTATTTGTTTTCATCTTTGTTCATAATATATGTTACTTAAACAACATCCAGCGCATATAAACAGATAAAACACCATAGTCTTGATAAGCACATGCAATTGAAAGAAAAAAACCCCCAATAACATTCTAAGTTTGCGCAACCAAAATAGGAGTAGAAGGAGAGATGAAATAAAGGTAGTGAAGATTATCTATACCTGAAGGAACTGTACTTTTTCATTCTTTGGTATCTTCCACCTCTGGATGAAGTTGGTGAAAAGAATGTAACAATGACGATCGCATATTCGCTATTTCTATGAGTGTCTCTAGTGCTGCAAATTATTTCAATTGACAGAATGTGTTATCCTGGCTGTCAGGTATAAAATACAAACAGATCACTAAAACCACATGTACAAACAAAGGAGACTTAAGATCTTGAGTTCTGTTATCCACCTCTCTCAAATGACAGCTGGGTGGCTCGAAGCTTTGGGGAAATCAAAATTCCAAAAACTGACAAGGACTTGGATCGCTCCTTTTGAACCTATAAAAAGCACTAACAAGATTTATATAGAACTCAGTTGACAGATCAGATATTTGTGCTAAGAAAATTTTTGAAACATCCAAATCTATAATTTATTCATCACATGAATCTGCGATAGCAAAGATATTAAAAATCCAATCCAATTCTGTTTGTAAATTGTAATACTAGTGTTAATATGAGAATATCTTGTTAAGAGAAACTAAAATATATACAAACGAGAGGAAGTGATAAAATTTGCTGAATACTTACTTCCTCATTATCTGCAAGTCCAGATAAATTCTTTGCCATGGTCACCTCAGTAGTTTGCAAACCCAAATAGACAAGAAAATGAGTAACAGCTAACATACTACTTAAAGCATATAGTGGCAGAATCAGACTACAAATGAAGTAAAAGTTTGCTCTAATGTGTATGTTTCATTTCAGGATTAACCGTAATATGAATCTGAAATTACCGTATGCTAATGTCTAAAGAAAAAATTTGCATTATGCTCCATACACAGGTTCCCCCTTTACACTATCAACAGTCAATGGCATTATTTGATGCATAGGGAGAAGAAAACCATACCAGAAGATTTCATACTACTACTATCTTGTGGCTGCTCATCCTTGTCTTCGAATTGAGTTCTTTTGTGTTCAGAGGATACCCATTTCCGCAACATGAAGCATGGTTGTGTACCTATTAAGTCAAGTGCAATGGTTCATACATTAAAACAGAAGCTCTGTCTAATTAATAAAACAGAGCAAATATTACAAAAAAAAGGCATCATAAAAATGCAAGTGAAAGCATGCTAGCACAATGGGGATGCCAAAAGTATACAAGTAGGATCAAGCAGTTGCAACCACATCCTTTACTATAACACACAAATTTTACCATCACATTCGGTTATCTTCACTGTTGTAGCAGCTGGATGGAATTTCAGGTCCAATAAAGAACCATTAACGCGTGAGGTACCCATAGAATGTCGAGCACTTGCCAAGTCCAGCCATCCCTGTGAACATCTTAAAGACGGTTACAAAAACAACAAAGGTCTGGACTACTACATCATCTGGCAAATGCCAATGGATTTCAAAAAGAGAAAATATACGACACATGACACATCAAAGAATAAACAAAAAGACTTCGGTGTAAATTTTTGTTTCCAAAACGCAGGTTCAACTACGTAGTTATCGATCATATAAAGTTGTTTCACGAACGACCTCTCAATGTCGATAATGAATAAGTTATATAGAGTAAACCAACTAATAACATACAAACACAATTTGACATTCTACTTGTATAAGGTATTTAAACAATTAATAGACAGAAAACTGAAACGAACAATGCATAATAACGAATCAGAACAAGGTTTTAAGTTTATGATTCATATTAACACGAGGCATGGATTTGAATAATTCGAAGAATATAATTTAAATTGTGATCGTTGAAGTAGTAGTTGATTAAAAGTTATTGAAAGGTTTTTATGATTGTCGAAGCAGAGTTAAAGTTAATATAATTTAATTGAATTTTGGTACTATTATTTACCTGTCTTAGAGTGGAGGACAATGCATCGAAGAGGGAGAGGTAGTTATCTACTGAATCCATAAACTGCAAAACGAGTTTGTCTTCAGCTACTAGTTGGTGTCGATGCTGCAACTGTTGCTGATCTTCAGCTTCAACAACCTCCGCTTGCTGTTTTTGCGGTTCTTCGCCGTTCACGAAACTCTGGGTGTCTTCTTCTTCCATTGGAACACTTCACTGCAAGGTTTTGGGGGTTCGGTTCGCTGCTCCAAATCCAAATTCCGCGTTTCTGACGCAATGCAATTTCTCACTCTTCCGCTATTACCCCTCCACAAATATCCCAATTTATAATAAATTTAAAATTTTCCACATTTGCATTTTTTTTTCATACTTTCTGTTAGAAATTGATAATAATAATCATTTTCGATTTTCGATCATCTTGTTTGTTGTTTGCTTTTTTAACAAACTTTAAGGAACAAAAGTAAAAACCTATCAAAAAAAAAGGAACAAAAGTAAAGATATTCAATAACAGTAAAAATTAAAAATAGAGGCTAATTTGGGTGAGATGACACGAGTTTTTTTTCAATTAATAGTTTTATCCAATTCAAATAGATTAGTCATAGGCCAAAAAATTACTATTTGAAATAAAAAATATCAAAACAAATATTAAATTAATAAAAATGATATTACTATTTCATTGAAGTGTTAAACTAAGTTTGTTTTTTAAAGCAATAAAAATTATTATCATAAAAATAAAATTAATTTAATATGTATTTTTAAATAGTTAAAAAATTAATTTACTGCATTAAATATTTGTTAATGAAAGCTCTTAGATTTTTTTTTTGGATTAATGAAAGCTCTTAGATTACTTATTAAGAAGATTTTGTTTTAATTGTTTTGTATCAAATGAAAGGATTTATTGTCCTTTGTGTCTAACTCTCTTATATTCTGTCGTTTATGTTTACCTTTATCCTCTTTATAGAATAATAAATTTAGTTTTTATTTTAAAAGTGAGGGAAAATTTATATATACATCTTTCAAAATAAAAAGTGTGCACATCACAGATATTTTCTTTGAAATTTTTTCCAACTTACTTTAATATCATGATATTTACAAACATGCGTACGGAGAAGTGATTATTAGTTTATTGATTATGAGTAGAAAAGATGAGCCAACCTGGATTTTGGAAGGCCGGGTGTATGATTAGCTCACCCCCCCTTTGTCTGACCCGATGACTATTCCCATCGAGTCAACCTTCCCTCTCCCTTCCTCTTGCTGCAGGATTTTCCATTATTTTTAAAATCAAATCAAATTATATAAAATAAAATCTTTTTTTTTTCAGTTTTATGTTTCCCTTCTCGTTAATTAGTTCTTACATTCAATTTTTGCTTCGCTTTGTTGGTGGTTTCTCCTTTTTTCCTTATGCTCCTGTGCAACTCCAACTCTTTGTTCCATGTCGTAACAAACAACAATTACGCCGCGCAATCAACTTTGCTTCAAGGGTTTTGTTTAATTCCCAAACTATAAAGTAGAAGTAGATTTTCTTGGCACAGATCCTTCGCTGCTTCTTTCAACTTGAAGACAGGTATTGATTAGCTTACTGTTGTTTTCATTTTTATCGATGATCTGTTTCTATAATTAACACTATCTATTCATTTTGTTTCTCAATTGTCCTCAATCATCACCGAACTCACTAGTTTCTATTTTTGATTGAGTCTGTATTACTTAAATTCACCCCCCCCCCCCCTTCAATTGGTAAGATAATTTACAAGAAAACTAAGCTGAACTAGTTTGCATAGGTCTCTGTTTCTGAATTGAGGGAATATGCAGTCCTGGGAAATCTTTATGATATATGATTCTTAACTATTGATACTGCCTTCAGGGTCATTGTGTGCAACTATTGTCAAATTTGTCAATTTTCTTGCCTGTCATTGCGTTGGATAAATTATTGTTTGGGCATTGACGACCAGAGGGGATTTTGACTTCATTCAATTCACAGTTGGACGAGTGTTTGCGGTTTCATTCTTGTGACTGGCTTCTGAAACAATCTATTTATGTTTCGACTGGAGCCTGCCTATACCTTTCTTAGCGTTTTAAATTTTTAATGCTGTATTCTGGGAACAAATTTTTATTCGTTCTTTTACTGCTTTGTTGCTGTCATGAGCTGCCACTAATGTAAGCTTCTCAGCACTACATTAATCTCGTGTTCTTTGTGGCAATAGATAACTGGATATATTTATGATGGCTTCAAGCTGGGATGGAAACAATGACCCTGGTAGCCAGTCAGATGATAGCCTTCATTTTGAGAGGTTGCACATTGAGCCTCTTTATGATGCTTTTGTATGCCCTCTGACGAAGCAAGTTATGTGCGATCCTGTTACTTTGGAAAACGGACAGACTTTTGAACGTGGAGCAATTGAAAAATGGTTCAATGAATGCAGGGAGAGTGGGCGGAAACTGATTTGCCCTTTGACGAAGCGAGAATTAAAAAGTGCGGAATTGAATCCAAGTATGGCTTTGCGTAACACCATTGAAGAGTGGACTGCAAGGAATGAAGCTGCACAGCTGGATATGGCTCGCCGTTCATTGAATACGGGGAGTCCAGAAAGCGAAACCCTTCAGACCTTAAAGTACATCCAGCACATCTGTCGAAGAAGTCGGTCGAATAAGCACGTTGTCCGCAATGCAGGGCTTATACCAATGATTGTTGAGATGCTGAAGAGTAGCAGCCGTAAGGTTTGTTGTAGAGCTCTGGAAACCCTTAGAATTGTGGTAGAGGAAGACGATGAGAATAAGGTAGTCACAGGTTTGCTAGTTATCGTTTCATTTCCTTTATAGTTTTTTGGTACCGTCATTGTGCCTTTGGAGATTCGTGTTAACATCTTCTCTTTGCTCCAAAGGAATTGTTGGCTGAAGGGGACATTGTGCGTACAATAGTAAAATTCCTTTCTCATGAGCTTTCTAAAGAAAGAGAGGAGGCTGTCTCCCTGCTTTATGAGCTCTCAAAATCTGAAACCCTTTGTGAGAAGATTGGTTCAATCAATGGAGCTATTCTTATATTAGTTGGAATGACAAGCAGCAAATCAGAAGACCTTTCCACTGTTGATAAGGCTGATAAAACATTGGAGAATCTGGAGAAATGTGAGAATAATGTGCTGCAGATGGCTGAAAATGGTAGATTGCAACCTCTTCTGACCCAACTTCTTGAAGGTACTAACATTACTCTATAATTTATCTCACATCATATCCATGTTATGTGGTTAATTTGCTCACTGTTTTATGTTAATTCTCAAGAGAGCATAATTTGCTAGGCCATCCATATTAAACAAATATTAATGTAAAAATGGTGTGCATATTTTTTCTTGGGAATTATTTGGAGGATTAAGACAAAAATCATATTTCTTGTATGAATATTTCAAGGATCAGGTGAAATGAATAACACTTATGTGAAAATGGTTTATAGAAGCTTCCAACTGAAGATTGATACCATTTATATGTTTATTATTCTTTTTTCGTCTTTTATGGCTGATTGTGAAATATCTTCTGGGTGGAAAAATAGCCTCTTTAGAAAATATTTCCTGGTAGAACAATTGAAGACTTTTATATTGAAAGTGATACATCATCTTGTAGTGTTTGGTATGTTCTAGGAAATCTCTTCCACCTCTAAAAAGTAACAGTTTCCCTTCTTTAATGGATTTTAGCAGTTGAGTAGAATTTATTCTTTTGGACAACTGTCACACCAAACAGATCAAAATGTTTTCCTGTTTCAAATAACATAGAAATGTTATCTAGGAAGTTTTTTTTTTTAACACCAGAATTATATGGATAATACAAGCAATTAGAAAAGGATGGGATTACCAAAAGATAGAAAAGATATAATTGCAAGGAAATATAGAGAATGTAGCGCTAGATGAACTTGAATTTGATGGGGATTCAAGTGCATTCAATTTAGTTTTGATTATTTTTTTACATTAGCACTCCGAAATATCTGGAATCAAGATTTGTCATTTGCTTGTAGAACCCCGTATTCCTATGTTGATATTAATCCATTATCTTGTTTTTCATTAAAATGTTTACAGGTCCACCGGAAACCAAACTCTCCATGGCCGGATACCTTGGTGAGCTGGTTTTGAACAATGATGTTAAGGTCATTGTTGCTAGAACTGTGGGTCCATCTCTGATCAATATAATGAAAAGTGGCAATATGCAGTCAAGAGAAGCTGCACTGAGGGCACTAAATCAGATATCATCATGTGATCCAAGCGCAAAGGTTTTAATAGAGGCTGGAATACTTTCCCCTCTTGTCAACGACCTTTTTGCAGTGGGTCCTAATCAGCTTCCCACCCGATTAAAAGAGGTCTCTGCTACAATTCTTGCCAGTGTTGTGAACTCTGGAGAAGACTTTGATTCCATTCCATTTGGACCTGATCACCAAACTCTGGTCTCAGAAGATACAGTTCATAAGCTACTCCATCTGATAAGCAACACTGGTCCAGCAATCGAGTGCAAACTTCTCCAAGTTCTTGTTGGACTTACTAGTTCTCCAACTACAGTGCTGAGTGTTGTTGCTGCTATCAAAAGCTCTGGTGCCACTATCAGTCTAGTTCAATTCATTGAGGCACCACAGAAAGATCTGCGTGTAGCTTCCATAAAACTTCTTCAGAATTTGTCACCCCACATGGGCCAGGAATTAGCTGATGCACTTCGTGGCTCAGTTGGGCAGCTTGGTAGTCTAGTTAAAGTCATATCAGAAAATATAGGGATCACTGAAGAGCAGGCAGCCGCTGTTGGCCTTTTAGCTGATCTACCTGAGAGGGATGTGGGCCTCACGAGACAGCTACTGGATGAAGGTGCCTTTCTGATGGCCATATCTAAGGTGATTAGAATCAGGCAGGGAGAGATCAGAGGCACTCGCTTTGTGACACCATTTCTTGAAGGGCTTGTGAAGATTGTTGCAAGGGTTACATATGTCTTGGCTGATGAGCCTGATGCCCTTGCACTTTGCCGTGATCAAAATCTCGCTGCACTGTTTCTTGAACTGCTTCAGACCAATGGACTTGATAATGTACAGATGGTTTCTGCAACAGCTTTGGAGAATTTATCGCAAGAATCAAAGAATTTAACCAAATTGCCTGAGGTGCCATCGCCGGCTTTTTGTGCTTCATTCTTTTCTTGCTTCAGCAAACAGCCGGTCATTACTGGATTGTGTAGGATCCACCGAGGGGAGTGTTCCTTAAAAGAAACATTTTGTCTTCATGAAGGGCAGGCAGTCCTTAAGTTAGTGGCTCTACTGGACCATACAAATGTGAATGTGGTTGAGGCGGCACTTGCAGCCTTATCTACTTTAATAGATGATGGAGTAGATATTGAGCAAGGAGTATTGGTTTTGTGTGACGCAGACGGGGTGAAGCCTATACTTGACGTGTTGCTTGAAAAGCGGACAGAAACTTTGAGGAGGAGGGCAGTTTGGGCGGTGGAAAGACTATTGCGAACGGATGATATAGCATACGAAGTTTCTGGAGATCAAAATGTGAGTACTGCACTTGTGGATGCTTTCCAACATGGTGACTATCGAACTAGGCAGATTGCTGAGCGCGCCCTCAAGCATGTTGATAAGATACCCAACTTCTCAGGAATCTTTCCAAACATGGGGTGAGTGTAGGCTTGTTAGTTATGCTTGCTTCACTGCGAAGTTGTTGACAACAAAAATTTGTATGTAATTTTATGTTTTTCCAAGCAGTTTTGGTTTGTATCTATGGCTATTGTCTTCAATGCATTTATCCAACTGTAGCCCTGGGATTATTGTATACAAATTACCCATTCTTTTAGGAGGTGTTCATTTGTTGCTCATGATTTTGTCGCTTTTTTGCCTTTCCTTGATGAACTGCACAATACATGGGTTACCTTAAGTTTAGAAATATGTAATTTATATATGTCTTCACTTTTCTTGTAATCGTTGAAAAAGAAAAAAGGATCCCTAATTTCTTTTAAGGTTTAAATAAGATATTATTCCCTATTGTCCAACTATTTGAGTTTTGATCTCTAGTTTCTTCATTTAACAATGGTTCTTTTATTCTTTCATCAAGATTTTCATTTTTATTGCTACAATATCGATTTTTATATTTTTACTCATTTTAAATCTCAATCAGTGTGTGTTGTGTGTAATTCTTGAGACTAAATTCTCATCTTAACCTTGTTTTGAAGTTACTAGACTTTTGCCACTCCATCTGCACTTTTAGACGATGGTGATGATAAAAACATAAAAAAATTATTTAAATAAAAATTGTAACCATAGGATGAGTGTTTGATAACAACGTTGAAATAATATTTTCAATTTTATTCTTCAAGTTTCTACATTTAAATAAATAATATATTTTGAGAGAAGTGAGATAAGAGACCAAAAAGGAAAATCGCTTTATAATTTTGTTTACCATAATTCGCTTTATAATTAAAGATAAATAAACCATGAGGTTAAACGCAAGTGGTTAATGCATTCCGTCTAAGGAACTAGCTCGACTAGTACCAGTGCTCGATTCTCGATGACTAAACAATCCGTGGCCAAACTTTATTTACTTCCCGACTAAACACAAATTCTTTACCCTTAGGAAATTGTGGGTATAAACAAAAGAAATTAAAGATAGATATATTTGTAGATAACTAATTCATTAATCAATGTTTTTGGCATTCAGTGATTGATTATTTCTTGTCCAGTTTTGGCATTTAGTTTTTTTTTTGGCTAACGGTTTTGGCATTTAGTTATAATACGTATTTTAGATCGTCTTTATTACTTGTTACGCCAGCCTGTGTGAGTGGGAAAGGATCATGGCCATGTCATTAGAAAGTATTGTGTTTATCTTTCTCTAAACATTAAACAAGTGAAATTTCTATGGATCAAATCATGAAAAGGTTAAGACATTTTATTTGAGGTAAAAAAAAAGATGAGTAATTTTGTGTCTACACTCTCGGTATACGAAAGTGACACTAGACGTCTGACTAATCTGAGTCAATTACCTGAGACTTTATTTGATTTGAGGAGGAATCAAGTTCCACCCACTTAGACAAACATATGATGTTGATGAGTTATATTTTAACCAAGTAAAATAACATTGACAAAAAAAAGTAAAATAAAATGTATTTTACCGTAGAAAAAGAAAACTCTAGGTTGGTGGAGTTATTAGTCTAAGGGACCAAAAGCACGTGGATCCGATTCTTTATTTAGTGAAATTTACTCTCTAGTTAGTTTCAATGAATTTCAATCAATAATAAAGGACACATTCCTCAATCGAGAGAGTATGACATAAACTTCTTCCCCTTCCTTTTGTCATTCCTTTATATCGAGAGAGGACTTGTTCTGTCAATGCCTTTGTTCTGTCAATGCCTTTATATCTAGTACACTTGGATTGCATATAGCCATAACCAAATTCATAAGGAGGTTGATTGCTGCAATTAGTAGTAATATATAGAATAGAATGCAGGGCCATAAAGGTGAGAGGAGAATTCAACTTACAACAACATAATTCCAGAAACTCAATGGCTAGCAGGAAAAATACAAGTGCAAAGTCAGGGTGAAATTGAACTTTATGATTGGTGTAAAATGAATTAAATAAAAAGGTACATGAGAAGCACAGAAACACTGAGACCCGCAGAGTTCAGAAGACCTGCCCTGTACAATTATATGCAGCAAATACAAAGCAGGACTTACCGGTCATGTTGCATCTCAAAACAACATAGAGGGAAGATTTGAGATTCTGTTGATCAGCATACATGCGCATAGGATTTCAAAGGTGTAGCACTGCCACGGATTTGGTCACGCACGATGAACCATCCAGCTCATGAGTAACATGGTTCCTTGAAACATGGTTCCAGTTTGCCATATCTGACACATCACATACAGTGAAAAAATCCAACACCTGACCAAATATCTTGAACATCTCTACCCCAAAAATCAGGTTTTTGTCCGCCACAAAAACAGCATTCCAGTCCATTGGGGCATCAGGATGCACCGAGACTTCAGCCCAGGTAAGATACATGAGATCTAACTCCCATAATTTTCTAACAGCCTTGTTCCGTCGCCCAATTTGACCATCCCCTTCGCACCAAGACACCGAGAGCATGAAAAGACGGCCATTGGAAGATACAAGTTTGGGGTAGTAATCATGTACACGAGGTGGGATTGGAGTGGCTTGAATTGCAATCCAGAAACCTCGTTCTATGTCATATGCTGCAAGTTTGTCCGTCTCAGAATAAACATAAAACATCCTGCCACAAACAACTCCAGAACAAGCAACCCCAAAATCAAAAGGCAATCTTGGGATTTCGGTCCATTTATTTGATACAGAATCATATATTTCTCCAGAGTCCAGAGGCTCATCCCAAGATCCCAGACCTCCTACAGCTATCAACACAAATCTTCTACAACCCTTTGAGCTTGAATGATCACTTCTTTGTCTCAGGAATTTGTGTGCCTTTCTAGTGGGCAAAGATGAAGCTTCAGTCTCATTCAAGGTAGATCTGCAATGACGTCTCATTGAAAGCTTATGAGGATCCTCATACACGTCCGAAACCCCACCAATCCTTGATCTTGGAAAACGTCTATCCTGCCGATTTTGATGACTTTGACAAGTTGGAAAATCCAAACTGACCTCAGAGACTCCCAATATAGGAATTGACCTAGCATATTTCATAGATGGCATTTTACGCCAAGATTTTGTCAAGGGACTAAATAAAAGCACCCCTTTGTGTGTCTTGAATGAGCTCCTATCCACCTTCCCAAAGTTAGTCAAGCTAGAACATCCTCCAACAATGAAGATATCATCTTGTATGCTAGCAACAGAGAACAAGAACCTTCCTCTGAGAAAACTAGAATCCATCCTATGCCACTGATTCAGAGACACATCCAACGCGTGTATCTCACCAGAGCAAAAGCCATCTTTAACGGCACCAAACAGAAACAACCATGGATTCTGATACGAACCCTCCCTTCTCATTTGGAGGAATCTAGGGGTGGTGGTCAAGGACCTCCATTTTTTGCAAACAAGGCGGGCATTCATGAGACTTGTCAATGGAAGCCTGACCAAGCACATTTCAAGAATATCATCCGGAAGAAAGATATGCATTCTATTGTTTGTTACCGATTCTTCAAGTTCAGAATTCTTTCGGTTGTGTCTCCTCCAAAACCTGTCCCTCACCCCATATGAGAAGCAATCCACAGTAGCTTCTTCGGGGCCACAAATCGGTTTATATACCTTGCCTTCTTCACTGGCACTAGATCTCCTTCTACTGCTTGAATCTCCAAACTCATCACTGGTGTCAGCACCTACCTTGCAGCCCCCACCCCGACCATACAGATTTAGGCATTTTAAAGAAACTCCATTCACATCATCATCATCTTCCCCTGAACTTCTGTTATTCTTCTTCCTCAACTTCTGGCTGACACTCCTCACAAGACGCTTTGACACGCTCAAACCGTGGAAATCTTGACAATGAGATTCGTCTGCCCCCAATCTCTCAGAAAACATTATGCTCGCTATTTTTTCACAATAAAAGATACAAGGCCCATCTCAATCTTGCAATTTGCATCTAAAGTAGCACACAAGTTCGCCTTCTATGATTCATCCAAAGAAAGAAAACACAAGAAATTAGCCTTGAGCATTTGTCAAATAAAAGAAACACAAACACCCATTGCAACACCACACTGGATTACAGTATTGGTCATCATTCCACGTCTAATCCATAGAATTTTACAATTAAAAACACGTGGCAGAAATCCAACAACGTTGCTGAAAAAAAGGGGGAAAGGGAAGAAACCCAGAAAAAAAAAAGGATTTTTTTTCCTGGCAAACGCAATCAATGAATCCAGATCCTGAAGGGAAATGGATAGAAATGGTGAAAATTGCCAGTTTCATATGAATTGAAACATTATTATAATAAAAATGATAATAATAATAATAAAGAAAATCACTTGTAAGTGATGAACAGTGTGAGTAATACCTAGGTAGCCCACAAGCACAAACCTTTATCAGACAAGTGAAGAAGCAAAATCATTCATTTCAGGTTAACAAAAAAAAAGAAAACAAGAAATCGTAAATCGTTCCGTATAGACAAGCAACTTTATGGTTTTAACGAATCGAATGAGTGATAACGGAAACGCTCATGGAATTCCAAAGCCGGAAAGGGGAAAAAGGAGAAAGGGGAAAAGGAAAAGAGAGACTTACATTGCAATGCAGTTGAGAAAGAAAACGAATCACGAAATCCATGCTGCTAAATGGGTCGAAATGGTCGTCTTATTATACCAACCCCCATCCACACACACACACACACACTACTTTACTCTTTTTTCTTTCTTTTCATTTTCGTCTCAGAGAGAGCACCGATTGGGAAGAAAAATAAAAATAAAAATAATAAATAAATAAAAATACAAACAAAAGATTTGGGACAGTAAACAACAATTTTGTGGCTTGCTTGGTTGGTTGGTTGGTTGGGACGGGAATTTAGTAAAGCGACCGCAGCACTGATTATAAAGCGACACATCCGCCTCCACCCTCTTCTTTTTCTTCCCCTTTCTTTCTTTTTTTCTTTCATTTATTTATTTATTATTATTATTATTTAGGCATTTTTATTATTTAGGCTTAAATGTATTTTTAGTGTTTTCAATTATTTTGATTGTGTGATATTGGTCTAATTTTTAATTGAACCAATTAGATCATCGATTAATTATTATAATCAGGTTATTCTATCACTATTTTAGTCTAATTTTTTAACACAAATCCTATCTTGGACCCAAAAAAAAAAACACAAATCTTATCTAGCACACGTGTGATTAATTAGCACTGAATTGGGTCATCACGTAGACTATAAATATTAAAAATTAAATGATATAATAATAGACCGACATAATTACAACAATTAAAATAATTAAATGAATCAATTAACTCACTAAAAATATAATTAAGTCTACTGGTGTGCCTTCGTCTGGGTCTATCAGTACTGTCAATCTTTTTTAACTTTTTTGTTTTCTTTTCTTTTTGCTTTTTTATTCTCTCTCTCATACACTGTGTCTACTAGCATAACATGTCATGTAATGAATACATGTCAAAATAAAATGTCATGTAATGATAACTGTGTTAACTGGGCATTCAATTCAGCATGTGAGTGATTTATGAAGCCGCGTTTCGAGTTCAACGGTTACCGTCTCCACCACTGCAGTCTGCGAGACTGCTTTTGCCGTTTTAATTGGGCATGTGCCACTGTTTTTTGGGGGTAATATCCAAAGGAGTAGATATTATTTAATGAATTCATTGATCGATAAAATGTTAAAAAAAAAAGACATAGTCCCTCCTTTTAACAAAAAAAAACAGAGAAAATGTAAAAAAAATAAAAAATAACAATTCACAATTCACAACTCGCCTTTGAAAAAAAAAATGAAACATCTCGTGTTTGTGATAAATCGAATTCTATAATATAATCGTGATTAATTATAATTTATAAACTAGTCCTCTATGTTTTTTTTTCTTTTCTAACATGTTTTTCTGTTTGTTTGTTTTATTTGTATCATTGTTGAGTGTATGCACAATGTCCGCGTTATCAATTAAATAATAACTTGCATACTAACTATGGACTTTATGCAATATGTCACATATGGGTTTAAAAGTGATAGAAACGGATACCTAACTGAGGAATCTTCAGGAAAGAAAAGAAATTTATAGCGGTTTGTAGATTTTCAAAATATAGAGATTAAATGGTAATAATATTATAATATTTTGAAGGATAAGAAAGAAACTTAACAACAAAATCTATCTTTTCATTATTTTTCTCTCAAGAAAACTAAGCTTGAATAAATGCAAACAACTTAACTGTAAGGCAGGCCCAAAATCCATTTGAAGGAGTTCCACACACACCGCACATACTCATTAATGGCTTCGCGAAATACGAAAATTGTTCCAACCGTCTCCTTCAAAAGGCTAAAGTATATACTAAAAATAAACATCAAACTCTCAAAAATAGTTATGGGTTCAGTCTTAGTTAGCATCACTCTATCTCTCAATTGAGAACTAACTTGGAGACCAGAGTGTTTGCATGTGGACACCATCTTCTTCCTTTGTCTGCACCGTGTGTTCCGCTGTAAAGTGATCTTCCAATAGCAAAATCAAGCTACAAAGATCATTCCATGTGACTAAACATAGTTCTGGAACAAACAATTTTAATCATTCTAAAAATCACAATAGTCTTTAGACTAATTCATTATATAAAAAAATATTTAATTTTGATATGCTTTTTCAATTCACAAAACTTAAATATGGAATCTTATTCATGAATAACAAAAATTCAATCACCGATACCGAAAATATAATGATAAAAACATTTGTTTTTTCCTGCGTGTTGGGTAGTTATTGCTGGCTGATTTAAGAGCCTCTCGTAGTGTTCTAGTATATATTTATTAAAAAACATTTATTTTTTTATCCAAAATTAAACATGAAGATTGCTAATATATATACTAAAGTTATTTGTAAATTAAAAATCAACTTTTAAAAAAATACTCTGAAAGTTATACTTTTTAGAGTACAAAAGTTAAATAAATATATATATATAATTTTAATTTTTTCAAATTATGTTTTTAAATTATTTTTTCTTATTAAATTATTTTCTTTTTTTTTTGGTCAAATTATTTTCTTTTATAAATATGTGTAAACATAATCAATTAGCCCACAAGAAATATCGACTTACTCGGCCTGGCCCTTTTTTACAATTTGGCCCGATGACCAGGAGGCCTATGTTGTATCTATCTGTTGCTCGCTTTGGATATGGAGGGATCCATTAGTAATTACAAATTAGCAAAGTAGTTAGAGCGAGAAACGAGTTGTGGAAGATGAAGATCTCAGCCTCAGCCTCAGTCTCAGTCTCAATGTCAATGGTGTATCTGTGTCTCTTTTTCCTCATCGTCATCGGAATGTTAGCGCCATCTGATGCCGTTGACGACAAATGTTCTGCCTGTAAAGCTGTAGCGGTAATCCTATTGCCATTGCCAATCCAAACTGATACATATTTCATCAATTTAATCTATTATTATTATTATTATTATTATTATTGAATCGTGTATTGTCGATGTGAGATCTTATTGTTGATTTGATATATTATTTCATGGTAAAACTATCGGCATTGATTTGATTCTGTCTAATTCTGTCTCGCAGGAGGAGCTGGAGATCGGGCTTTCCAGTGTAACACGTTTATTTCACTTTCTGTAATATGATTCTATAATCCATTCCTTAAGATTTTTAACATTATTGAGTTTCCGCAGGAGAGGCCTCGGAATCATTTGGATATGCGCCATCGCTTGGACTCCAAGGGCCAACGTGAAGGAAAGCTAATCGATTACAGGTATATATTATAATTATACATGCCTATCCCTTCAACCTTCATTAGAGTCTTAAAGATTGAAGGAATGGTTGAAATGAATAGTGTGTAGGGAAGTTGATAACTGAATCCTTTACTTTTTTTTTTCATTTCCAGAATTCAATCTGACATCTGACACAGAAACATTTGCTCATCTCATTTCTTCAATCAATTGAAATTACATCTCCGTATGTTAATCTATTTGATGATTAATGTATTTGTTCTACTTAATTACTGGCATCTAATGACTACTTAACTGTGAAACTGTTTCTTATCATACGATGTTCAGGGTTAGCGAGTTAAGAGTTGTTGAACTTCTTGATGGCCTCTGCGAAAAGATGCAAGACTACACACTCAAGGTGCTTGGTTAATTGCCTTGCTTTGGTTCCTTTTCTTCATCATTTTCTTGTGTTCGTGTTTACATTTCTGTATGGAAATGTATGTTATCTTTTATGTCTTAGGTGATAAATGCAAGACATGCTTCTTTATGTGCTACCACTTCTTTGCCCCTTTGATTTTGTTACATATTTAGATGTACTTGAATGAGTTGAATGGGTGTGATTGACTTTGTGTTTCCATCTATTTTTGCAGATAGGTACAAATTCATATGAATGGTTCAAAGTAAATAACTGGGATAACCTCACAAGAAGTACGCACTCTATTTCATCTGCCTTTGATTTAGCATGCTTGACTTCAAGCAATTTCTCCATTTGTTTGCCAACCAATCCATATATTTCCACCATTGTTACTTGATGGATTCTCTGGCCTTATGTAAAGCGTGCTCAAGTTTTCATTTCAAACATCTGAGGAGCATAGTTAAGAAATAAATTATGCTATATTTTAATGCTACACCTGTCTGTTCTAGTATATTAGGGCTTTATGCTGCTCAACATAGCAATAATATGTTAAAACAATTAGAAACAATAAGAGATTAATCATCACTTTGCTTGTTGTGTCAGAATGAATATGGGTTGTAAATATTCCCATTCCAAAAACTAATACAGGATAGGAATATATATTATATTTAGCATTTTGATTGCTTGTCTCCAAAAACTAAAAAGATACCCATATGGCCGTATTGGATTCATCAAGTATTTGAGAATCATGTTTTGCGAGATGATTGTGTCAATTTATCAACCTGTCACTTATAATGCAAATGTCTGATTTTGAAGTCCATATTTCACCAATGAGCATGTATAAGTATTAAGGTGAAAGATTTTAATTCCTTAATTAATACCAACCAGACTAATCTGTGAATTATTTCAGTCTGTTGCACTGTCATCCTTCTTTCAGTGTTCACCACTTTAATTGTCTACTTTTTGTTTTTTGTTTTCTTTTTTTTAATACTTTGGCAAATAAATAATTTAGAGGTTTATTTAATTCTCACCAGAGTTAACTGAACAAATATTATTCTCTTGACAGATAAACAAGAAGCTCGAGCATATTCGAAAGATATATCTTCTTATTGTGGAAGGTAAGAGACAACTAGTTTAATGCTTTAATATTTTTTAACAGGGATATTTACGGCATCAAAGCTTTGCCTTTAGCTTTTGCAACAATTGATTAACTTGAGTACTGCAGTTGTGCACTAACCATCTGTGTGTACTATGACCAGATTACTTGAAGAAACAGAAGATGAGGTGCGTGTTCATTTTTATTTTTATTCTTCTGCAGTTAATGTACATATGTTCATCTACATTATATGGTAATGGTGAATTATTTCTAATGATGCCAAGTCTTGTAGTTGGCTGAATTGATAAAGAAAGGATCTGTTAATGTGGGAGGTGTGAGCAAAGTTCTCTGTCAAGATTTGAGCAAACATTGCAGTCAGACAAGGTAACTTTAAAGATAATATTAGGAATTATCTTACCTTAGTTATTCACCTGATTTGCTGGGACACATTTGTTTTTGTTGTAGTCATGACCTAAAACGAGCCTTTGGGTACTCAACCAGGTTGTATGTTCTAAGATCATGTCATTGTTTATTGATCAGGATTCAGGAACATCCTAGCTTGCTTTTAGCATTACTCTGAGATAGCCTTCCCGTTCTGGCCTGTTCTAACTAATGGGCCTATGGGAATGAGTTTGAATTTTTGAATGTGTCATAGTCATAGATGACCTTTGACCTATGTAGGATAATTTTGCACTTGCTTTGCAAAGTAGTTGCTGCTCTCGAGTAGTCTTATGTCCATTTGGCCATCCAAGGTTTGTCCTGCCCCAAGGTTTTGAAATGTTACAAATATAGTCCAAAAAGATAAACCACAAAGACCTGCCTTAAGGGGGGACATTAAAATCGAAATTCATAATGAGATTCTTATAAGTTGGCCCAGTTTCAGTCAAAAGACACTTGTAATATGTCAAAACCTCGCATCTATTATTTAACAATTGATGCATTCTTAAAAGTTAAAATGATATATATGGAGATAACTGAGAATGACTATATTCATGCAGTGTATCACATGAGGCGGAGGTAATTGATGATGGAGAGCTCTAAAACCTTGGATATTAGGGTGGCAGGAAATATCTGCTTTTGGGAAATCAAAAATTGACAGAATGCATCCCAAAACTGATGGTGTTGTCCTTTTTGCCGTTGGAGTACTTTTTTCCCTAATTTAAAAGACTTCTTAAAGATGCGGAGGAACAGACTCTAATCAAGTAATGATTATGACTCCAGGGTCGTTCGCTGCACTCTAAAATCCCTTTTTATTTAATAGTTAGTAATTCAGAGAGGTATTACGTCTACATATAAATAAATAATAGATACATAAACAAGACTCTTGACAATTCCCAGAAAACATTATAGAAATGCCTGAGAAATTTACATCCAATATTTTACATTCAGAACATTCGTAGACTTGTGGATGCATACGGTTGGAGACTGCGCTAGATCATGTCTACAGAGAGGCTAATAGGTGTATTGACTACTTAGACCAATAGCGTTTTATAACTTTGACGGAGATTATAAATTTGATATTTCTTGGCTATAATGCGAAATTTTGGGTTAGTCTGGAGTTCGTGTTCTCTTAAAATGAGGTTAAAGATAAATTCAAAAATAAAGCTTTGAACAAAAAATTGATTCCTGACCTAAAGGAAGTTTTCTGTCTGAGCGAAAGCAAACGATCGATTTGTATTGTTTGTATGTGTATATGTCAGGTTATAATTGGCTGAAGCTTCCAACGACCTTACCACTACTTTTATCCCATACACAAGCCGGAAGCATCGTCCAACTACCCTGTATTTCACGCTTGTACCGTTCTTGTGAAGAAAGGAATCGCGAATGTTGTATAATATTAATATTAATTCATGTAACCAGAAGAAACTGATATATTATGTACACGAAAAGATATTAATTTAAGGGAATATTAGAAACGTGAGCAAATAAATTGATGTTGGAAATAAATGGGAGCAACATCAGAGGGCAAAGACACCCAACAACCTTCACATCAACAACATTATACATACAGAATCCATCCTTTCTAAAAAGCCTACACAATCATAATGAGCTAAGACTAACAGCCCAATACACCCTTAAGTAAGTTGAGGCCTTCTGCTGATATACTCCTCCTGACTCGAGAAGGAGGTGTCTCTATCCTATGAAGAGGATCTGGGGAGAAACATACCACAATAACTGTTAAATTATCACACGAGTTACGCTTAAGAGCCTCTCTGACCAGCTCTCTTGAACACCTTTGAGGATCATTATGTATCATCAATTCTTTCCTTGCCATGGTCACAGCACATTGGTTACTCATTACATCCCACAGGCCATCACAGCCCATAATCAAGAACTCATCATCCTCAGTCAGGCAGATTTCCTGCAATTCTGGTTCTGCACTCAAAGGGCAGGAAGAACCCTTGGGACCCTTCATGTGCCAGTCTCCTAAGGCACGGGAAACAGATAATTGGCCATTCAAGTATCCATCGTATACCACTCCACCAAGTTTCTCAATCCTTAGCCTTTCTGAAATGCAATTTGGTTTCTGGTCTTTTGACATCTCAATTGCTCTACCTCGCCTCCCCAATACAGCTCGACAATCCCCCGCATTGGCAATTATCATGGTCCTGACAATCATGAAATTTTCACAACTCAAGAGAGATGACTAAAAAAAATCAGACAAGGGGCAATTAAAATGCATGTTGACCACTCTAAGTTTCTTTCTGCAACTTCAGCCTTTCATCCCCAAAGAGGGGGAAAAAACACTTCCCTGGTTTCTAAGATTGTTTCCAGATAAATTATGATTAAATTAATAAATTCCTATATCTTGTTATTTACCAAATACCGACAGTGTGGCCATGTTCCAACAACCAATATGCTGGGAAGGCAACTAAAACTTGCCAAAATTAATGAAACTGATACTGGATCATGGGAAATCATATAATCATAATGCAAGCTCACTAGTCACTACCTTCCAAATACAAGAGCAGTTAAAGCAGTGGTGCCAGAGGAGATATCAAGCGAACTAGAATCTGCAAATGCATAATCAGCTTTCAGAAATGCACTTGTAATTGCCTTCCCCACACAAGTTGGAAAATGGGAGTCCTCAATTATGAATGTAAGGATGTTATTTCTTACAAACAGAGCTGCGTCTGTACCTCCATGGCCATCAAACACCTGAACAATGAGTATGGGTTATGGAACTGTTGGACTTGACATGCAAACATAAATAGAGTCTGAATCTCACTATACAAGCAACAACATCAATGCAATAAAACAGTAACCTTTATGAAAATTTAAATAAAAAAAATCTCTCTAGTCTATTACTGATTTGTCCTAATTTTCAGCAATTGATGGAAGTCAAACATCGGCCATAATTCATCTCATGAATATTAGAAGTCAAGAAATGTGTGATTCAAAATAGTGGTTATAGAACACAGCTTTCCAAGAAAACACGTAATCCTAAGAGGGAGGGAATGTCCCCTTGTAACTTTTAAGCCATGTATCAATGGAAAATGAGGCTTTATCATCATAGAAGATATATGTAAACTGTAAAGTCAGGTAAAGAATAAAACATACGAACCCCATAGAAAGCTCCAGGACAAGGAACATTTGAAGCAGGACCTATATGTTGAGTAAGATTATCTATACATATGTGTTCATCTTCCATATATTGTTTAGGTCCTCTTTCAGCACAACTTCCTGATCGAAATATGGGTAGAAACTCCGTCTTGTCCTCAGAAGATGACTTACTGCCAGTAACCTCCACATCCAAACTCTTTAAAAAGAGAGAGAAACAAACAAATTAGATAACCTAAGCTTTCCAAAACAACATGGAAAAGGAAGTAAAGTACTATTGTCAAAAAAAGGAAATGATGTTCCAGATGCAGTTAGAAACAACATGGAATCTTCAAAGCATTTAAGTTCATATAGGTTTTGAAAGATAAATTATGAAGACTGATTAAAGCATTAGAAGAAAGCTATACAATTGCAAGAACAGAACAACAGAAGATATAAAATTGTAGCTAGCAACAAAAAGAAAGTAACACCAACAAAGAGCACAAACACATGACATGCCATAAGCTTAAGAAGCTAACTAAACCAAAAATATCAAAATACATGATGATCTAGTCGGTGAAGATGAATAACAACTCACCAATTCTCCTGAAGTCAGCAATCTGGTGGAGCTAATGCTGTGTCTCATAATCGAGACATGCCGTGGAGGCTTACCCTTTGCCGTTCGTTTCAGATTATTCAAATCTCCTGAGTTATCATCTTCCACCACGAATGCATTGTCTTTGTTGTAATAGCCTTCTAACATTGTAAATGGAGGAGAGTAATCCATACCGACATGCATAGTCGCTTGGAAATCATATATATAAAAAGTAAAAACCAATAATTACTAAAACAACAACCCACACACAAGGCGATCTTTTCCACAATTATTGGTACCAGTCTATTCTATTTCAGTCATAAAACAAAGTCAATCGTCAACTGAACGCTCTCTATTTTTTGGACGAATTGTAGGATCCCAGGAAACGTATGGTCTAAAGAAACCCACAGTGAAAATGTTTCAATCTGAAGAATAAGTTAAACCAAAGCCATCATTCTAGAAGAGAGAAGCAGGTTTCTGTGAACGGAATGGAGTAATGATATTGTGAATTGCAACTCTGCCACCACGGCCACTGATTGATTATTGAATGAAGGAATCAAAATCCAAAACACCGTGAGAAGTGATTGGATCCAATATTGGCAATATTCTAATTGTAATTAATAATAATTATGATTATGTTGTATATAATAATTTGGATCAGGCAATAAGAGGAAGAAAGGGAAGGGGAAGAAGTAGGCCATGAAAGAAATAAACAATAGAATGGGTGTTAATTAATTAAATATTGAAAATGATAGAAAGGGAAAATGGAGTGTATAGGAACCGTAAGAGCAGAGATTTGCGGTAGAAGCAAGCATCAACGTCGTGGGAACAAGTATTGTTCAAGAACAACGATGCTTCTTTCCTTGATTGATTGAAGAAGATGGTGATGATGATGATGATGATGATGAAGAAAGAATGAAGACCTGAGCCTGAAACAGAAATGAATGATATTGAATCCAGCGAAAGGGAAAAAGGCAACAAAACTGCGCACGGTTTCGTTCGCTTTGCCACCGGCGAATCCAGGTAATATCGTGCTTGTGGCGGTTCTAGATGGGGAACATCGACACGTGGAGCGTTATTATTGGCTGCTCTGGATGGCCTTCAGTGGATTGCGTCCTGGCCGTTGGATTTTGTGTGATAAGGTAAACGTGTTGGGGAAGTTGGGGTTGGGTTTGTACAAAAAAGGTAGGGGAAAGGCCTCGGATTCTCAGAGGACACGCGTTTTGAAATGATTAGATGGTAGTGACAACAAGCTTAGATAGATAAATAAGCTATAAAAGCATGACTAAATATTTTTATCAAAAAAAAAAGCACGAATAAATATTTTGTTTGCTTTTCCATTACTTTACTTATTTCTTCACGACTTGTTGTATGTAGTAATGAATTTAATTAGTATTAGTATGCATTGATATTGTAAAAAAATTTACACAGATATTTAATTATATCTTATTATGTAGATTTTTATGTAGATATTTTAGGAATTATTGTTATGAAATAATACTATGTAGATATTTTATAAATTATTTTTATGTAGATTCCTTTAATACTAATTTTTTGATTTTTTGTCAACATTTTTTGAAAAAAAAATTTGGTCAATAACTTTTTTTGGAAATTTTTTTTTTGGTCAAAGGTCATAGTAGATTGATAACGGGCCAAGCCCAGACAAAGCACAGAAGAGACCCTGAAAATATAGGCCTTAAACAGAAATGTTATAGCTACTCGATAAACATTAAGCCCCAAGGTAGGCTCTGACGAAACCTATTCAGCTCCCAACTGCCCAACTAAACAACAAAGGAAAACAACCAAACAACAAGAAGGAAAAAAACAAAAACAGGCAAAACTCTAAACCGCAGCAAACAACAAAGAAACGCAAAGAAACAAGGCCTAGCAAACAAAAGGATACAAACATGTAACAAAAAACTAATAAGGGGGGTTCGGGAAAAAACCCATTTGGGCCCGCCAGAAACCTTATGCCTCCATTATCACATGTCTTTTTTCCAGACCTCCCAGCCACTTCTCTGGTGACAAAGGAGAAGGTGAACACGACCTTGTAATAATGGTCCAGCTACCACCCCAACACAACAACCTGCAGCAGAACAGGAACCACAAACGTCAGCAGCTCCGACAACCTCCACAGGTGGTGACGCGGATGCTTATACCAACATCGGAGCCTCCAAGCTGGAAGGAGAAGACATCACGCTCCCAACCGAGAGGATCACGTCCTACACCAAGCTAACGTGGCAACCCCAACCGCAGCAGAAGGAGCACCCGAACCCAGACCAACAACGACGCCTCCACCCAAACGACAACAGAGATGGATGACAAGGTCGACGGTGGTGCACGCGGAAGGGGCAGCGGTTGTAGACGATGAAGGCGAGCAACACCTGAAAAAGAAAGGAAAGCAGAAAAAGAAGCAGTACTGTTGGTGGTGGGGGCCGCACGCTTGCCGCGGTGGCAACGCTGCGGCCCCTTCTTCTTCAATCACAAAGGCGGCGGCTGCAAGGGACCTCTGTTTTTAGGGTTCACAGAGCGTTTTTTTATGTTGAATGATAAGTATATCTTTTGGAAAAAATTTAATGCCCCATAGTTTGTCTATGGGCCAGGCCCATTCACCATGATCCGGCTCATCAATGGATTTTTAAAGGATTATGACGTTGGACCAAAAAAAAAAGGATTATGACGAACTTCGACCAAAAACAAAGGATTATGACGAACTTCGACCAAAAACAAAGGATTATGACGAACGCGCGCAAGTGGGCCACACTGGATCGCAAATAATATGTTGACCAAAAAAACCTTTAAAATGCCCGGGCAGGACTAGGAGACAAATATCAAAAAAGAGGGCAGTTGAAAAAGGCTTCAACTTTTTTTTTTTATTCCTTGGACGACATGAACAGGCAATTTTTATTTCACACCATTGTTACTTTAAGAATACTTTTTTATTACGACCAAAAAAAAAAAAGAATACTTTTTTATATATATTGAGCGGGGTTAAATCCTAAAAAAAGAATTACACAAAAATGAACCGTGGATTAGAGTCTCCGTAGCATTAGCAACTATCAAACTCTATAACAATTTTAAATTCTCCTACATTTTATTCATATAAATTTTCTTAATTATTAAATTTAAAAATAATTAAATATTTTTTTGAATTTAATTCGTATGCACCGATAGTGTAAAAAGTTTGTATAAATATTTTAGAAATTATTGTTATGAAGTGGCACTAAAATAGAATATGATTGAATATCTGTGTAAAATATATTTACACTATCGATTCATAGTAATTAAACTCACTTTTTTTAATTTAATTAATATATACTGACAATGTAAAAAAGTTTTATATAGACATCTAATCATATCTCACCATGTAAATCTTTGCAGAGATATTTTAGAATTTATTGTTATGATGTGACACTATGAGAGGATGTGATTGAATGTTTGTATAAAAATAATTCACGCTGTCAGTGCATAGTAATTAATTTTTTTTATATTTTTAAAATATTAAATATATTTACTTGGCTTACTTGATAAAATAATAAAAAAATATAAAATAACTTTAATTATTCTTGCCTTATTGAAAACCGCTGCCCCATCTTCACATGGGGGGTATTTTTTATTTGCGTACAGAACCAAAGGGTAACGGTCCCACGCTTCCAACCAATGGGCAACGGCTTCATTTTCCATTCCGTACTTGGTTGAATAAGGAAAGGACGGTGTCTTTGCTTCGTTCCCCATACAAATGTTTATTCCATAACCATTACCCAGGTATAATTATGTTTGGCTGTCTTTTTAATCTCTTAATAATCTATGATATGATAAATCGATCATGTTACTTTATCATATTCTACTCATCGATTAAAATTTTATCCTATTATTTCCATTTTTTGGCTTCGGTCCGGTGTTTGTAAAGAAAAAGAAAATTTATCCTATTATAATGGTTAGATTAGAAAGCAAGGAAATAATTTTATAGTAATTCAATATAATTTTATTAAAATTATATAAAATAATTTTGTTGTCTGTGTAATTTTAATATAATTTAACAGTATACTTTTAATTCCATGCACATTTTACAATAATGTATTTTTATAATTTGGTGTATCCATATTAAAATTATATATGTTCATAAATTTAAATATTTTTATTAAAACTATATAAAATTCTTCTAAAGCAAATATATATCTGTAAAGTAGATAAGATAAAAAATATCTGTAAAGTAGACAAGGAGGACTTTAATTAGTAATTATCGATATCTCCATTTAAAAAGGATATTTAACCATAACTTACAAAAATCTAAGAACATCTCGTTTTCATTTGTTTCCTCACTTTACACGCACGTAAATTCACTTTAAACGTGCTTTTTTCTCGTGATTGCAATTTGCAATGGCTTGCGTGACTAGGCAGACTGGCGGCAAGTCTGGCGTAGCCTCAATCAATCTTTAATTATTAAGAAATTAGCCGTGCGGGATACATGGCACACTTTATAAAAATGTATAAAGAAATATATTTGAGTAATTATAAAAAATTTGACTTTTTTTTTAAATTATATAATAAATTATAAATTGTTGTTATCTATTAAAAATAATTAGTTAATTATTTGATTAATTCACAACTTACAACAAATAAAATTGTACAAATTATGGTTGAAACGGTAAAATAGTTTAAATAGTTATTGTGAGTATAGGCATGATAAAAAACCTAAAATTACGGTACCACTTGAACTCATCTTTACTTTGAGAGGACAACCCATCAACAACAATTATTTATAAATCTATATTATAAATTATCTCTACGTACTTTTATCAATTATACCTCTCAAATACATGTCAAATTGTGGTGCATATTCAAATAGTAGAACCTTATTTTGTAATCTATTTTCTCATGTATCACCATAAATAATTTATTTTTATTACTACCAAACTCACTTATTACCTGTAAACTATTAATCGAAACATTCATGTTTTTTATTTTACAGATAATAGTGCCCAAAAAAACTAAATTTGCTCATATCAAGAAAAAACTTCAACAAAATAGTTTGGTGGAAAAATAATAGCAAATTAAGAAATAAATATGTTTATATTAAAATTATTATAATAATGAATTTTAAAATATTTTTTTATAGGCAAATATTAGTGAGAGATGTTTGAGCCCATGATCTCTTTATCACTTCAATCCTATGCACCTCCCCAAAACCACCAAACCACAATGAATTTAAAAATATCGAAATTGTGTTCTCAAAAAATATTAAAATTGTAATATAGTGTATTTTTTGCTTTGTAATTCATATATTAATATGGTTTAATCTAAAACGTTCATTCCCATATATTAACTTTAATTTCTCCCTATAAAATTTATTTTTCATTTTTATATAATTTATCCCTGTATATTTTCATGTATTTCTTTATCCATGTGTGTTACAAATTATCTATTATCTATTATTTTCAATTAATCAGTTTATATATATATATATTATGCTAATTTGAAAAAAATACTTAATTTTCTTATATTAAACAAAGTTTTCGAGTATATATGAGCAACCTCCTGTTTCTTAAGGCTAACTGTTGTTTGATGACTTGTTGAGGAGTTTCTACTCCTTGTAGTAATATCGTATAGTTTGTTTTGTTATGCTTCGACCCTGTTCTATTCCAAAAGAAAAAATCTTTGATAAATTAGTTGGTGAATAAAAATTAAATAAAAATATATTTATATTAAAATTATCATAAAGTGAAATAGAAGATTATTTAAATTATATATTAAAATTTAATTCTTTAATAATTCACATGTCGATAAGATTTCACGTAAAATATTTGGCACAATATTATATGTGCAATTTTTCTTGTATACTTTCATGTAAAATGTATATCACATGTGTTATATTTTATTTATAATTTTTAAATTAATCAATTTACATCTATATATTAAGTTATAAAATCTCCTAATTTTCTCAAAAAAAATAATATGTCTAATAAATTAGTTAGATGATAATGTAATAATAAAGAAAAAAATATTTATTTTCATTTGTTATGTTTTATCCACACTATTTATTTTAATCAGTTTATTTATAGATTAA